>CM031238.1:238855972-240139305 GCA_018340775.1 Taxus wallichiana var. yunnanensis | reverse complement strand
ATAGGAGGAAACCTATTAAATAGTTCAATGATGTGCATAATGGTTCTATCCCTAAACATAGTACTGTTCATCCCCTATAACTTGTCAAAAAGTTAAGTGCACTCATCTTCTTATGTTTCACTAACTCCCTAGTATCATTTTGCATGTGTTATCTAATTGCATGTTAGTTTCTAAGATATTTGTTCTAATTTAGAGAAATAAGTTACTTGTAAATTTAACATGTGTTCTAATTTCTTTAAATCTCTCAATAATTTAAATGTATGTTTTAGATTTAAATGTTAATACATATTTAATAATCCCAATATACATCTTGTTTCTAACCCTAACCTAAATTTAAACAAGGACTCGTCCACCACATAATTATTTTTTATGGTTAAATTACATTATATGATATGAAATTATTCACACTTGTATTCAAATTGATGTAATATTTTTTATTCTTTAATGAATATAATGGATATGAAGGGTTTCTTTGTAATTTTCGTATGTTTAAGATATTTAACAAGAGAATCTATGTAGATCAGCTGAGGACCATATATGAGGATATTGTAAGGGTTAGGTATGAGTAATATTGTTAATGATTTTTAAGGTTATGTGCACGTGTGTTTCTCTTATATCATATCTATTGTACTACACTTTGAAGAGCTTCAAAATTAAGCTTAATGTACTACACTTTGAATAAGAGCTTCAAACTCAAGCTTTATGGAAAGTGTCAAAATGAGTTATAAAGAAAACTGAAGCAAAAAAAACTTAAGCTTAATTGAAAGTGTTATCATAAATAAAATGAATGTTTTTTGGGTGGAAACATCCCTAATGTTTAAGGGGCACACGAAAGGAATAACAATACATTTATTATAATATTAAAGTGTTCGAAGTCCAAAACAAATACATTCAATATAAATATAACAACATAGTTTGTGGAGGAAAACAAATTTCTTAGAGGAGACAAATCCTCATTAATTAATTATCACAGATAGCAGGAGCAAAGGAGAGTGTATTCCTCTTTAAATCGTAAACGATTTGGTGGTTCTGCTGCTGAATATTCCCAAAGATAGACAAGGAACCAGCAGGGCCTGCACTCATAAATGCCAAACAAAGCAATTCACGTCCTTCATCATCTTCCAGCAAGAAAAACGAGTTCTGTGGAGGCAGATCAAATATTGCGTCCCCTGCAAAATGAAAGGAAACATGTGGAGTGTCTTGCATGGAGAGCGACGTGGTTTCATAACAAAGATCGGTTCCGCCAGAGGAAGAGGAGTTGGTGACAGGCGTAGCTTTGATACTGGAATTCAACGCGCTGAGGAAGGGATCGTAGGCAGGATCAGGAAGATATGTGAACGTGGTTCCTGAATCGATTATCAACCCGCCTCCCACCGCAGCTTCCATTGTGAAAGTAGAGGCTGGATATTCTATTGCCTTGCCGCCCACGCTGATTCCTTCCAAGTTCAGATAATAGAATGTTTTTGGGAAATTTACGCCATCGCCCAAAATCAGAGGAGTAGATCTTAGCTTGCCGCTACTGCTATAAACCGGAGAGTGCCCCAAGAATAAAGAGCTGCTGCCAGTGCCACTACTGCTGTTCCCAAAAGGCTCCTCCTCCTGCTGCGCGGTTCCCAAACAGTAAGAAAATTTGTTATTAATGGAGTCGCCGAGCTGAGATGGCAATGAAAGGAAGCCTCTTCCGAGCCCGACTATACCGCTTGCGCCACTAAAATAGCCTCCCTGCTCATGGCCGCATCCGAATTGAATGCCAGGAAGAGCCTCCCACCTCGATGCAGGAGATGAACTTCTCTTTAGACTGAACGTTTCATAAGCCATAACTCCAAACGTAAACGAAAGGTCTCCATATACATAAAGATAATAACAGACACCTCCATTATCGCACACATTTTGATTCGCTCCGGCGCATAACTCGGTGTTTGTGCAAGAAATGTTTTTGTAGGTGGAAGAAGTATTTGGATTGTAAATAGCGTCCTGTTGGATAACGCAGTTACTACAGGGTTGGCACTGCGTCCAAATCAAGTCGCTGCCTGTGTCGACAAGTGCATGCAGCTGCGTAAGCGGAGCATGATGACGATGACCAGAATTGCCTATGCCTATTTCCATTATGAATTCCCCGTCTCCCGCAGTGACAGGACTGGTCATGTAGCGATGAACTCCTCCTCCTCCTCCATTGGCATGCAGAGATTGTAGCCTCGCTAGTCTGGAGTTGCTTCTTTGCATGGATCGGCGCATGCGTTGGGAGATTGTAAGGTTGAGGCCTTTCATGAGCGGCGACAACGGGGAGTCTCTGCGTATCAATTCGGCTCTGTAACTCTTAGCCTCATCTGGAATGGTTCGAGCTCCGTTGCAGTAAACATATAAGCCGATTACAATTACCAACTGCAAAATACTTGGTGTAGCCATGATTGCACAGACCCTAATTCACATACGGTTTGCTTTGCTTCCAGTGCTTTTATAATACAATTGCCATTGTTATTGCCGATACATAATTCATTAAAAAAAAAAAAAACAGATGACTACATACCTGAACCTAGTCAACTTTAAAAATACAATTTAATTATTCTTGTTTCAGATAAGTAAGATCACCGAATTGTACCGACCGCGGAACATATTACTAATTGGAAGAAACAGTCGTACAAGTAAGATAAAGACATTATAATTATAGTGAGATTTACAATAAAATAACATTTAAAAATGAAAATAATATGTTACGCAGTCGGTACAATTCGGTGATCTTATATGAAATTAGTTATTTTAACATACAAATTTAATTATTCAATTTCATAGTGTGATGAATGGCGTTGCCTTTGTTAAACATTCTTTTATTAAGTTGAAGGTATTCCCGATGAGAAAGGTCTTTGCGGAGGTTTCTACGATCGTGTTAAATTTGAGGGTTTGACAACCGCTTGGATGTTTTCGATTTTTCTAGCTATTTTTAACAGCTTTTCATGCACATTTGATTGGAAGGAAGGAGTAGTGATAAGAAAACCATAGCAAGTTGATAAGAAAACCAGAGTAGTGATAAGCATTTTTGTTGAGATAGAGGTATTTACACTTCTCCTACATCTAAGGTAAAGGTATTTTACACTTCTCCTCCACATGTCTCGTGCTTTGAATTGGAATAAGATCGAGAAGGGTTCATGAGAAAAACTTTATTCTTCATCCATATCATATTTCGTGAGGATCTGTATGCTATTGCGCCATCTCTGGAAAATATTTGGCATTATCACACATATTACCGTTGGACTGCAAGTCTGTTGAAATATTTTTCTGAATTTACGTGTAGAAGAATCCAAGTGTTTAAAAAATAGTCAATGTGATACATTCTTATAGAGTAAATTCTATTGAATTTTTCTTGATTGCATAACATAATTTTTAGTTTTTAGGTTTAGGATTCACGAGTTTTCATTCCAAATTCATTGAGGGTTTAATCTAATTCTTCTATTTTTCTGATTGTTTTATAAAAAAAAGTTTCAATTTTAAATTGAAATAACTTTAAAAAATTAGTGTAATGCTCAAGCAGTTGCCATTTTACCCTTTGTGATCAGCCTTTGCTCATCGGTTTGGTGATTGTGCTTATTCATGCGGATTTTCGTATTCCAGAGGAAGCGTCAATGAAGGACGATGAAGCCGTTGGTGGGGGTTGTATTCGATATGGACACTCCGCCCCATTTTTACTACTAGGGTTTAGGGTCGAATTTAATGGAATTTGATTGTTGTTACCTTTACATTGGCAATTAGATCATAAGAATCACACCATCTTAAAGGTTAGTAGTTTCACAATTTGCTATATGCCTATATATGGTTTTCCGCAACAATTTGTATTAACATTGTTCCATTTCTTCCATGCATAGACCTACATATACATCTTGAAAATGTGTCCTAATAACCATCTTCATTTTCTTATGTTCTATGCAATATATTTGGACACAGGTATCAAATTCTCATAACAACCCAACAAAACTATAAGAAACTCACAATACTTTTACGGTTACATCTGTGAAGGTATGTAACACCATCTACAATATCTTTTCAATTTGATTTAGTTTCGTGCAATTCATTGCCCAATTTTTTTTGCCTTTTACTTTTCATTGGTTCTTGGTTTTTTCTTCATTGCTGGAGTCATATTTATTGCTTGTTTATTTATTTCACCGACTCATGTTCTTCTTTGGTGTTGACACTTGGCTGCATGCATGGCCTCTACGGTTAAAGCATAGAGTCGTGCGCAGAATGCTCTAAGGGATGAATTATCGCATTTAATCCGCCATGAAAGGTTGTATGTCAGTCTCGGTAAAATCCTTGCCTAGTATGTAAAATCCTACGATTTTGAAGATATAGGTATTTTTCTGAGTATCACATTTCATAGGGTTCAACTTTTAATGAAATAGTTATTGTTTTTTAAATGGATCTATTTTCTTTTGCTTGAAGGCTTGCTGGTATTTTCTTCCACTGTCGCTTTTTCCCCCTTTTTCCCAAATGTCCCGTGCCTTGTCTATGCTTCACCATAAGTTTTTCAGCAGTTTGGATTCGAATATTTTGGATTTGGTTCCTTGAATGTTTATATTGAAGCCTTGAATTATTAATTCTAAGCTTACATTTAACTATATTTGCATACAACGTCGAAGTACCAAAAATTAAGAGCTCACTAATAACAAATTGGAACCACTATTGAATGGTGTGGATCCATTTAGAATTTGGAAAATGCAGTCTCATTGTCTCGAGTGCAATTATCTTTTCATGGTCTTAGATTGCCTACTCTTGTTTGGTTTTGTAACTATTCTGGAGTGAACTAAGAGATTTCCGAGAACAATGTTTTGAGAAAAGAAAACATTTTTAATATTTATACCGACGAGTGGTGGAAAAGTAGTTGATGGCTTTATTGCATATTTTATAGTTTAGGAAGGAAATTTCATTTCAAAGCAATCTTCCAATATGTATAGGCATGCTTATATCTGGGATGCTATTTGATAATAGATAACCGTTAAAGTGCATCGATTGTACTGATGAGCAAATGACTTATCAATATGATCTGTAGTAAAAATTTGAACATTCTTAGAAATATCTATGTTTCAAAATATTCTTTAGGTAACTATCTAGCAGGTGTAGAAAGCCAAGGAGTAAGCTTGTCTAGTGTTTGATGGTATGCCAAAACACAATATGTTCACATAGAGGACAATGATAAGAGAGTGTAATCACTTTGGGTTTTTTAAGAATCCATTAATTTTTATAACAGAATGAGATATGCAGGTTTTCACCCTAATGTATTTTTTTAGTTAATGTTCTCAAGGCATGTGCAACAATACAAGAGTTGTAGAAGGATAAGGGAATTCATTGTTGTGTGTTTCGAATTGGGTTAGAACGGGATGTTGTTTTGGGGGATGCACTTGTAGATATGTATGAAAAATGCCTCAAAAAGATCACTTTTTTTTAGGTTTTCAGATATTGACCTCCTTTTATTACTTCTCACTGGATTCATTTATATACAATATATATTTAGTATGTGATTTCATACTAATCTAGATTTTAGATAGGTTGCTTATGATTGGAATTGGTCTTCTCGAGGTCGCATCATCCAACCCATGGGAGACCCAGTTTGTAAGAGACCTTGGCATCACATTTCATTCAAGGCGAAGTAGACCTCAAATGTGTTTGTCAAATATAAATCTCACAAATCACCATGGCCTTAAATTTCAAGAATGGCACTAGATGACATGTCTCTTTATTGATTGTGATGTTTTTGACCAACTTTTTTTGTGCCATTTTAGTCTTCTCTTGTGCCCATCTGGTGCTTTCTCTACTTGTTCAACTTTGATAGAGATTCCCTAGGCACTCCAACGGTATACTTCTTTTCTTTATTTTCCTTGTTGTAGTTGGACCGAGATACAATAGGAACTTATATTGTATACCATGCACACACACTTCTTCTGAACCTTGGTCTTTCATTTGCTATAAAAATAATATTAGTTAATACACCAAACTGGAGTTGGTGATAACATGGATTTCAAGTAAATTCATTTTGTTTCAATTTTCAATTGTTGTGATTGTAGAGCTATTCATGAAAAGGAGAAAAGACCCAAGGGAGGCCTTACAAGAAATTAATTCTTTTTATTAGTTCTTACATGCAGTTTTACCTATTATGTTGTGCCTGACTATTTGTTTCCAATGATCACATCCCTGTCATGAATCTGCTGGATATTTCCTAAATATGTGCAACTTGGTATAGGTGTCATTGGAATAGACTGGTCAACAATTTCTTCTTACTTGGGAAGCCCACTTGCGAGTCCTTGGTTTGCCATGTGAACATAGTTGTTGGATTTGTGTTTGTAATGTATGTGATGACACCATTGGCATATTGGCTGAATGTTTTTGATGCAAAGACATTTCCCATATTTTCTAAGGATATTTTCACCTTCTCTGGCCAAGAGTACAACATTTCCAATATTATTGATTCAAATTTCCATCCTGGACTTGAAGCCTTATGAGGAGTATGGCACATTACATTTAAGTACCTTTTTTTTGCTATGACATATGGATTGGGATTTTCTTTGCATTGATCGCCACAATAGTTCATGTGCTTCTTTTCCATGGAGAGTATGTATCTATCTCCAAGTATTTATCTTATTTATAAATTCAATAGAATTATGTGATGTCACCAAAGACTGGTTGAATGTATTTTCTAAAATATCAATGGTGCAAAAAAAATTGCGACAAGGCCTTCAACCTTTTGAGGCAAATGCAGTTATTTGGGGTTGTGTCGAATGTGGTCAGTTGGAACACAGAATAGGTGGTTATGCTCACAAAGGGCATAGTCATGAGGTCTTGAGGCTCTTTTGGCAAATGTTAATGGTTGGAGAGAAGCCAAGAGCAGACACAATTGTAATTGTACTCTCAATCTGCATATATATAACAGATCCACAACATGGTAAAAAAATACATGTGTACATAATCGAAATGGGGTTATGTCAGATAACTTTGTAGGAAATGCATAGTTTGTTGATATGTATGTTAAAATGGGGAGTCTAGAAGATGCCCACCAGGTATTTGATGAATTGTTTGATAGAGACAAAGCCTCGTTCAACTCAATGATTGCAGGTTATACTCAAAATGAGCATGTTGATTAAATTTTTTATGAAGCATTACAAATCCACTGTTAAAGGAAAAAGGAAGGAAGGAATTCCATTTTAATCACTTGATTTTATTCAGAAACCATTTTGAATTAGAACATACCAATTCTAATATATCTGGGGAACTTTTTAATCAAGTAGTAGCTCCAAAACCACAATGTACTTGTACTTCTCTATAAAGCTTGAAATAATGTTGAGGGTGAATTATGAATTGACGAGTTCTTATTAAGTACCAGGTGATCCTGCCACATTTATATGTAATGATCAAGGGTTCTCATCCATGTATGAAGATCTATGGTAAGAAATCTGGATATTTGTGTCTATTGAGTTTTTGAGAAATGATGGGAAACTAGTATTGAATGTTTGGGAATAATTATTCAAAACGACTCCAAGCTCTTATATGTCATTCTTCAACATGGTTTGAATTGCAGTTAGGACTCCATGCAAATTGGGACTGAGTTTCAAGTGAGATTTAAGAGGTTTCGTAGCATAAGAAGTATATAGAATTTGAGTTTACTGTACTTATCCCTCTTATGCTTTGAGTTCTGGCCACAGTGACATGTTAAGTTGTGTAATGACAATATTGAAAGCTAAATACCACATCCTGCCTCACCTATGGATTGGTATTCAGAATTCCGTTATAAATAACATATGTTCGAGCTATTTTGTTTTTTTTCTTCTGTAGTTTGAATTGTGGTTATTTTTCAGCTTCTAAGATCAATATATACAAAATTTTCAATCGCCCTTCAAAGGTTGTTGATTGCGAAACATATGTAAATAAATTTTGAAGTTCTTGAATCCGTATAAGTGGCTAATTTCTTCGATAGTTCTCATTCGGAATATGATTTTACCTTTTTTAATTAATGGGTAAAGACATGAAAAGAACATGTTATGACCCACAAGAAGAAGCATGTCCATGGGGAATGACTTTAACATTAATATGAGAAAGAAACTACTACTTCACTTCTATTACGAGACAATAAAAGTTACGAAAATGCTCCCTTTGCCTCCAAATTTTGAATCACTCATAATAGGATTTTGGAGTTAGCAATTTACATCCAGCCAAATCATATTCAACAATTCATCTAAATTTTCTCAGCTTTCCTGCATAATAGTTAGATAGATGTTGATCACAAGGTTTCTAGCTTTTTAGCAGTCAAAGTATACATGGTCATCAATTTGTAGCCATTTATATACAATCTAAATATGTATCCCTGTCAATTTCTATCTTTATATCCAATGGTATATGTTAGAAGCTTCATATTATCTTGAGAAACATTTTAAACAAAATAACTTACTTGAATCAGTTACCTAGAAATGTGAGATATGGGAGCTAGGACAATGATGCAAATTCAAATCAGGGTATCCAAAGTAAATGAATAAGGATACAAACATATTATATGGTCACCAATTGATGTGGGTACATAATGGGAACATGGTCTTGGTCACCAGGGAACTTCATCTTATGTCATGCCTAATCTAGCACTATACACACATTTCTTGTCTCAGAGGCCCAGTCAAACATTTCAAGGAATCTCTGGTTATTGGTTTCTCTATAGTTGCCATCCCTTCCACACTGACATGTACTAGATCCAATGTCAGCAATGACATTGAAACAAAATATGCAGGCTACAAAATCAGATAACAATCTTGTTGTCTCCATGCCTTCACCATAACCTAGGTTGATCAACCCTAGACATTAGCTTGACATCTTTTCTCTGTAATCAAGTTGTCCCAGGGAGAATCTGCAGTGGATTCCAAAGCACCCTCTATGCAATGGTTGGGTGAGGATTGTGGCAATTGAGAATACCCCTGTTGTGTTGAACTGACAATCGACTTGGAAGAATGGCTGGAAAATTCCTGCATTAAGTATTGTCTTTCACCGTCAAGCATTGCTTGTCCTTTCAAGAGTTGAAGAGTCTTCACCTGAGATCATATTCAGGTTTTAACATTCAATGATTCAAGCAAGCCACTGAATAAGTTTAAATGAAAGTACTAAAAAATGAAGTTGACATCAATGGTAAGGAAAGATTAGACTTGCAAGAGTGAAAAACATATAGATGGGCATCAAGGCTAAACAACTTACAGGAGAACAACAAATAAAATTAGATTTGTATTCATGTTTAGTTCAAATAAAATACTCTGTAAAATGCTACCACTCATGAAATAAGATTCACAAATGTATAGGTATGTACTAATTTGTAACAAATTTGAAATGTAGAGATAAAACCTTTAAATGTAATGTTTCATCTATATTCCTACACTTACAAAATCAATCACACCCCTATTCAACATCAACTACAAAAGTAATAACTATCCCACTAAATCAAATAACATATACCATTCGGCGTTCACATTGCATTGTACACATGTGATTGCTAACTTATTTAAAGTAGTGAGAAGTATGTCATGTATCAAAGGTCATGCGATGTATTAAGTCTATGTCATCTCGAGTGACTAGTCAAATTAGGATATAATTAATTAGCTACTCGCAAAGGTTAAATATCTTCCAAAAACAACCTAAACATCTTTGATTTTCATGAACTATATTCAAATAAATTTATTTCTAGAATATCCGACTAAACAAAATAACCATCCTCTTATCTTGTAATAATGATATTATAAAAATAGTAATTATATTGATAAAGTGTTTGAATTTCTAAAATGCATTTTAATTAATAGTATACAAACACTAAAATATTAAAATCTTATACAAAAAAATCATTAGAATAATATTATTTTTAATTTAACATAATTTTAATACAATTTGATTGTTTAATTTGTATAAATCTTAAGAATAACTATACATTATTGTTATCTAAAAACCGCTGAGGTAATTTTGATAACTTGTAATTCCATTTCAAACTTGGGGTGACAACCGAGCAAAATGGGAAAACTCATGTTTTGGAAAGGTTGCATGGGTCGGGCATTTCCTCTTCTCCTTGCCAAGCTCCTCAAGGCTCATGCTTAGCCAAAATCCTTTTTGAGAAATCTGAAAAAATGCCTAATTGTAAAAAAAAAAAAAACCTTTGTATTTCAAATTTTGAGTTCGGAAACAATTTGCAATTTGCATGCAAATTGTTCCTCAAACTCTGAAACCCGAAATACAAAGGACTTAGTGTATTTTGGGTTTCGGGTTTCAAATTACAAATTTCAACATGAGACCCAATCCCAAACTCCGTCAGAAATAAGAGATAAAATATGCGGAATAATCCCTCACGAGAATCGCAACAAGAGAAACTAATATGCAGAAATTATTATAGATCTGAAATAAAATTAGTAATAAAATAACACAACACAAAGAGACAGTATTTAACATGGTTCACCCAATTTGGGCTACGTCCACCAAGAATCACTTGCTCAGATTTTATTACAAGCCACCGCTCTCTCAATACAATACCTGAGATCCGTTTGGAGCTATGCTCAACAAACTCGCAAACCACACCCGAATTCAAAGCACATCTCGCAATGTTCTTCATGCATTCTATCATATGCATAAAACCATTTAAATAGACAATCGCTAAGCGATTTTACAAAACCGTGGGTATCAAAACCATGGGCAAAACTCCCATAAACCTATGGGTCAAAAACTCACCCATATGAGAAAAGCACGTTTCCGATATTTCGGGTGCAATTTTTTTCTAGGCCAAAAAAAAATTTACGCCTAATTTTTTTTTTTCGAGGCGAGGATACATGAAAAGTGTACAAAGACTCTTAGTGTATAGTCTTCAACACATTCACACATGAAAACAGCTCCACAACCTAACAAACTCAACCTTCCAAGTGCATTTTGGGTTTTGGGTTCTAATTTACAATTTACATGTAAATTGCAAATCAAAACCCGATTCTAAAAATCAAAGAAATCAATGCATTTTAGGTTTTGGGTTCTCAATTGCAATTTACATGTAAATTACAATTTGATTCCCAAACCGACCAAGTTGTAAAAAGTTGGTCGACTTCCGCTAAGAGTATTTCGGGTTTCTCAATGTGCATCACGTAAGGACCAAGTTCGTCAAAGACCATTTTGGGAGTCGAGGTTGATTTACAAGTCTCAAATTTTTCCTTTGATTCGGATTTTCGAGACCCTTTTGCATTGGAACATCATGGCCCAAATGCATGTTCTATACAATGTGTTTTCCACTTCAAACCCAACGGTCTACAATGTTTCGAGTTTTCGGGATTCTTCTACATCGAAACATTATTGATCAAATGCATGTATTTTTCCACTTGCATTCTAATCCCAAACCCGATTCCCTTTGTGTCAAGTTTCGGAGGTGTTTTGTATGGTCGCAGACCCGACAGAGGCTTGATTTAACAATTTAACCACTTGCATTTATTGAAGTATGGCATCATGAATTTCAAATTGCCATAACTTGCATTTATTGTGATTTTTGTATAAGGTTTTATGTCGTAAAGCAAAAAGAGAGACCTGAAAAGGCACTTAAATTCAACAAACCCTTTTTGATAATTTTTGTTGTTTGTCAACCCATGCCCAATGTTATTTAGATTCAATTTGAGATCTTTTATGATTTAATTTTATTTATGTAATTTGATTCCTTTAGCTTCCGGGGAACAAGCAAGTGTGGAAAGTGGTGGAGATTTGAATTGAAAGGTGTTAGACGATTTTCTTTTCAAGAGCTTAAAATGGCTACCAATAATTTCCCAAATGTTAATGAGATTAGTTTAGGTGGCTATGGAAAGGTATTTTCTTTGCATTGCATGTAAATTTGAAAAAAATATCATGGCTACAATTTTGTATCCTAGGCCTTTCGAACCCCCTCCCTCAATAAAAGAGCATTGAGTATATTTTTACATTAATATGCATTGTTAAGTTAGAATAACTTTGTCGTTGCTAACATGACGAAAAATTATAAAGTGAGTCATCGAACAGATGGTGGAAATAACATCGCCCTCAACAACATCATAGAAAATGAAAACTTCGTTAACAACATTTTTGATAGGAAAAATTAGTGAAGAATTTTTATTGATATGAATATTGATGTCAGCAGAGGTCACATCAACTCACAAAGAACAAGGGACATCAAAACAATGACGATAATTGGATGGTGATGTAAAATTAGATTTAAGCTTAAATTTTCATTTTAATCCCTCCAATGTAAAGCAATAAAGGGTATCAAGTCGTCGAATGTTTATGTCAGTTTTGAGGATTCCATCAACAAACAACTTCTTTCCCTTTGTCACATTTTCCTAGAAACTTTTGGACCTCCTTTGAATATAGATTTTATCATCGAATAGTATGTCACCTTCTATTAAGTCTTCACTTTTGTATGGAAAACAATTTATGGTTTTTTCCTTTTGGGCTATCCCTTGAATTAAAATTTAGAAAGATAGGTCATCAATCAACAAAAAGATTTAGTCGTACCTAATGAATGTGAGAAAAGTACATCGTAGACAAGATGGTCCGGGATTTAAAATTTATATGTGTGCCCCCATCCATGTAAGCTTTTTTCCATGGCATGTGATCTCTATTTTGCATAGTGAATTTCAAAGGAATTATAGGGGCACCGATTTTATGGTCTCGATTCATGTAATACACGGTATAATTTCTTTAATATTTTCTTTTGGTCATTGTTAAAGCATACGATATACCGAAATATAGTCTAAATTATTAATATAAATGAGTTAGTTTTTTCGGTAACTTGTAAATAATTTTCATTTTCATTAAGTTGTAGGATTATAAGAAATTTAGTTAGATTATATTCATTAAGTTATAGGACTTCTCAAGTAACTTTCTTTGGCACTCATCGGACTTTTTGTCGCTCGCGGTTTTTCTAACAATGTTCCCTTACTCCTCGTTATTTGTGGATTCCCATATTTCATTCAAATGGATTGCGTGTTTTGAGACTCCTTGCGCCTACCACGCATTTCTCTCACCCGCTTCTCGCAAAGTTGTCGTGTAAGTAAATTTATCTCACCGAAAGTATTGTTCCATCTATTACTTAAATATTATGACCATTGATGCATATTAAACCATTTTTACGTGTCATTAATTTTCCAATATCACCCTTCAAAAATATGCAAAACAATGTTATTTGTACACTCGCTAATATAATTTTAAACAAACTATTTTTTGTTTATTTAACTATTTTTAATATGTATCTTCATATATTAATATAGTTTACACATAAATCTATATAAACTATATAATAGCCTTATTTAAATATGCAATTTGTATAAATCAATTATTTCAAATTTTGGAAAGTGTTGGTCATTGATGCATAGTCTATCAAAGTGTTTGGTCATGAAGAATCTTGTCTTAAAAGATTTATTTCTAGTGAGAAAGGAATGAGCTAAATTTTACGTCACTCCACTTTGTGTTTTATTATTGCAGGCCGCGTATTCGAGATCAAATTAAAAGGAAATATTCTTCCATATTACTATTATAAATCCATACTAATGGTGGACTTTAATTTTTAATCTTTTGCTTTAATTAATGTGGGCCCTACTGTGCACTCCAACTACCGAAACCTGCACCTGTAGCGTTAAAATTTAATCGAAGAGGCAAACGAATCGCTCCTTATCTAATACTAGAGGGTAAAAGCACAATAAAATGTCCCACTTTTTGGTATGGTTTGTACCTTAGTAAACATGAATTTTCAGTTTAATTGATTTTCTAAAGTTAATAGCCACAAAACCGTACACATTCATGAAATTCTACAAACTAACGAAATGTTGTGTTTAGAGTGTAGAATACATATATATATTTTTTTAAAATATTTGGCAAAAAATATAGTATTTTTCTTAATTTTATTCATATGTTGTTTCTTATGTTATTAAAGAGGAATGACTGTCCCCCGGTGGTTTTTTAAAATGAAAACTTATCTTTTCACTATGAAATTTTAGAAATATGTTCAAGATTATAATTTTGACGTGCTGTCAAAATTTCATATTTTTTTACTTATATATATTTTTTAATTAATTATTTAGTAACTATATTTTAAAATAAATGGCGTCCATATTTCAATGCCAATAACTTTTAATATTCATATCGAAATTTTTTTTTTTTTCACAGGTAAGAAGAAGAATTCAACAAATACTAAGTATATTTTTTCAATTTTTTTGATAAATTGTACTATTTTTCAAATTTGGTTGATTGTGTACTATTGATTGTCCTAAAATACCGTATGTTAGTAAAAATTAAAAAATAAATAGCAAAACAAATTTAAAAAATGAAAATTACATTTTTAGAAAGCCAATAAAAATATGAATTTTGTGTCAAAATTTTGTAAGTTAACTATTTCGTTTACCCTGATTACGTGGCATCCGAGTGGCAGATTTTGGCTCACAATTGTCCCCCAAAAGGATTTGGAGCCAAAATGTGCCATTCGGGCGCCACGTCACTGCCACTCAGTGGGGTTCGCGAACTTGGGTTGTGCGCGAATGGTTCGCGCGAACACCATTTCACGCACCGAACCCCCGAACCCCCTCGCGCCACCAAAGCGCCACCAAAAGTCTCCTTCTAGATTTAATGATTCACAATTGCGTCTCCCCTTCTAAATTTAATATTTTACAAGTTACTTAATATTGTTCGCTTTTTATGTTTTAAATTTAATTTTTTACATATTTTTTGTGTTTTAAAGTAAGTGTGTTTTTTTTAAAATTGTTTTTAACCAAAATATGTAATATTAAATTAGGAAACTTGTTTTACATATTAAATATAAATTCTATTAAATTTAGAAAAGTTGTTTTAAAGTTATAGAAAACTAAAATTAAAAATAACCTAATTTCTACTGAGATTTGTATATAAATAGAGTTGCATGCACATATAGTTTTGTATCAAGTTTACTCTTACACATTCAGATCTATCACGATTTATGTGTGCAGGTGAAAATTATTGAAGTGGATGAATCATGGGAAATGCAAAGAATGAGAAACGAAAATATACCGAGGAAGAGAATGCAGAGAAGAATGCTAGAAGATCTGTTCATAGGAGGGCACAAAGAGAGAGAGAAGACACAACAAGTGAAAGACAACGCTACAAAAATTGGTACATATGTATAGAAACCCTTGATAGATCATAATTTTTTTTTAGTTCTAAGGTTTAAATATGATAATTTATGTTTTTTAGATTGCGTAAAGGCAAGGGTTTTGATAGGATCCCATGTGCATGTTTATGGACACAGATCAAGATGCACAACATTATGCTGAAGTGATATCAAAAGTTATGGAATTACTTCCCAAAAAGAATGTGAAACACTTGGTGAAGATGGATTTACACAAATTAAAAGAATTTTCCGAACAAGAACCACTATCACGAAAGAAAACAACAAAAAGTGTAGAGATAGTATATGGTGAATTTGTTAATTTGACTACAGTTGCTAGAGCACATTTGTTGGTTACATTCTTGAATCATGTTGATATGAGGGAAACATTAGAATTGTTAGGTGTTGATTTTGGATGGAAAAATTCAAAACGTGTAGAAGAAGAATTTGTTGGGAATGTTTTTAAAGGAATAAGTTCTTTGGGTACAAAAACTAGGTCTGCTGATAAGAGTATTTCTCGTAGAGCAATATTAACTTCAGTTGTAAGTGAAGATACAACAAAGAATCGTCATGTTACCGCCTTTGCCAAGGCATTGGGTTTATCTAGAAAGACGGTTAGCAGGTATGCAAAAAGGAGGAAGACATTGGATGACTCTACTATGGAAGGAAATTGGGCACTAATGTGTAGAAATCCACGTTCTGATAAAATAGAAGATAATATTGTGAAGATAGTTTCTGATTTTTGGACTGAGAGGACTCGTCCTTCTCCGAATGTGAGGGATGTTTTAAGACATAGGGTAACTCACAATAACTATGACGAACATATAAAACATTGGCTTGAAATAACTCAACATGAGATGTACATAAAGTTTACAGAAGAAAATCCAGATGTTAAGATTGGACAACGAATGTTTGAAAATTTGAAGCCTTGGTATGTGCGAGTTGATAAAGTCCTTGACACATGTTGTTGTCACTATCACGTTGAGTTTGATTATCACTATCAGGTACATAAAAATTTATAGATTCAATGTATATATATTTTGAGGCGTGCTTTCATTTATATCTATATATTTAAAATTTGTTTAAATATGGTTTTTTGAGACATGTGATTTAAAATTAATGTATTTCAAAATCTATGTTTTTTTCAGGTGTATAGAAAGTTACGAGAAGAAATTGCCCCACCTACACATGTCAGTGAATTCATAACTTCAATTATTTGCAACGTATCTGATGATCATGTTGATGATCGTATGACTTGCATCAAAGGTGTCTGTGACAAGTGTGGGGACTTGAAATTATTGCCAAAAACAAATGAAGATTTGGACACAGTTAACCTGGTTGCTTGCAAGAGGTGATATATATAAATTTATGTTTTTAAATTTGGATGTTAGATTTTATTTTGATTTTGATTTTATTGCAAATGAATACATGACAATTTGTCCATGTTATGAATTGATTTTGTAGGTTCAAATACATAAAATATTCAACAAGGCTTGGAAAAGATGCAACTAAAGTTGGATTTGGTGAAGAGGAAATCCCCATTGCTACATTCATGCAAAGTTTCGAAGTTTAATTAGTCCGTACATCAAACATTCTCACTATTCAAAGTGGCAGGCTACACAATTCAAGACTAATAGGGACACATTCCCTATTGGTTCCATATTGTCCATGGTTGATTTTTGAGAATTACTCATTTTCTCATCAAAAAGAAATTCAAACACAGTATTATCATACTGACCAAGTTACTATCATGGTTCAAGTATTTTATAGGCATGCACAATTGGATTTGGATGGGGTTGAAAGTACATATGTGAAGTGAATGATCAAGAAGGAGTATCACTTCTATATAAGTGATGACAAGGAACATGACACCCACTTTGTGCAACATTGTTTTGGTTTGTTCTTTCAATATCTTCATCAACAAGGAATACAGATAGATCACCATTTTGTTTGGTCAGATGGTTGTGCATCACAATTCAAATCCTCTCGCCCTTTCTTTGCACTCAATCGTTATCATCGTCATCACAAAATTCCTCATTTATGGAGTTTTTTTGAGAGTGGTCATGGGAAGGGAGAACACGATGGTGCGGGTGCATGCATCAAACGTGCTCTAAAGAAACAAAGCTTTGATTATGAGGGAGATCGATTGATTGATGCCCACATAGTTGTTGAATGGTGTAAGAAACATTTTGCGCCTTGAGTTTCAACCTCAGGCAAAGCTGTGCTCACTCACATGTTTCAACCCCCGCACAGAGTATTTTGGGAGATAACAGTACATGCACATTTAAAACATAGATATGTAAATCTTTATGTGATTTATTAAGTGAACTACAAGTTAGTAACTTTAAATTTTTTTTTCTGATTTTTGTTGTTTGTTTTAAACTTTATTGATCTTTTGAGCATGATTAAATGAAGGTATTGATCGGAGGACAAAGTATGGATGTGAAAGGATTCCCAATTCTAGGTCTTTGCACTCTTTGATGACTATGGATAGTAATAACTGGACAATCTGTACAAGAGATTATTCTTTTTTTTGTTATGAATGCATGAACAAATCATATTCAGAGTGCAATAGTCAAAAACATGGGTATGTAGGTGAGTGGAAGCAAGTTCCTTTAGTTGTGGATGACACATATGGATCAGATCATGATGATAGTTTTGAAGATGTGCCATTAATTTCAATTGATTATGACCACATATCTGGACTGGTTAAACAAGGTATGTTTTATTTGAAAGGATCAAGTATAATTTGATAATTAAATATATATATGTATATATAATTTATACTATACATCCGATCATTGAATGTTTCTTTGCATTTTGTTGTAGGAGATGTATTTGCAGTCATTGCTGAAGAAGCCAATATTGAGAAAGTGGAGTACTACTTGTTGCGTTGCACAGAGGAGAGAACAAAGCTAACATGTGAAATAACAAGTGAAGTGACAACATTTTTTACTGGCTCAGTTGTAGTGCAGGGAACATACTTACAACAAGTGAAAGCCCTCCAAAGTGGGATTCACTTTGTTGATTACAAACCAGACAAAAAGGTGTATCATTACACCCATCACATAATTGCTACATGGTTACAATTGCAGCAGGTGAAGACTACAAATAGTAAACGCAAAAAATGGAGACTAGATGTAGAAGACCATGAAAACTTTTACAAGTCATTGAACAACGAGTAGAGCCACTTGGTATTATATAGAAGGACATGGAATAAATTACTAAACCTTGTTGGTAATAAACTATTAAGCTAGATAGCATTGTATTTTCTACTTGAAGGGACTATGGAGACCACTATACAATAAAGTTGTTTAATACTTGTGATTCTTACTTGTTGTGAGATGGTTTATGGTTTACAAGTATTGTGATATGGTTGTTACATGGAAGTATGTATGGTATAAACATGATTTATTGACTCATGATAGGCTGATTATGGATCAATTGCAACATTACATTTTTCTCTGTGTCAACTAGAAATTCATGTTTTCCATAAATTTATGCGTTCAAACCTTGTCTTGTAAATGATGCTATTAAGTCTATCATTGACACTTTTTACCACAATTTTTTCTACTGCTGCTTTGCCTTTATTTCTCATCGTCGAATTCGATCGAACTACGGTGCTTTGTTCTCCATTTCAATTTCCTTTTCCGCTCAACAATATGTTTGTTTCGGCATTAACATCTCACACATCACGTGCGATTGCTAGTTTATATTATTTAAACATGTGACCTAGGTGAGAGTTGATGATATTTTTTACGATTTAATTCAAATTAGAGAGGTTAAGCTTAAATTAGAGAGGTTGTGTAGATGTTTGAGAGATATGTGCACAAACCATTTTTTGAGTGCATATTTAGGCAATTTAAATAATAGTGTGTTCAAGACAACTATATGGTGATTGTAAAATAAAATTTCCTTATTATTTATAGAAGTTCCATATTGTACACTATTAATCGCATGAATGAGAAACAAATTCAAATTTGTGTGAATGCTCCCTAAGTTCAATCATATGTTTATTGTGGCTTAGTTAAATGCATTCATGGAGCGCATAAGTGATTCGGTGGACGAGTTTTCCTAACTTTTATATGGTATTAGAGCTCTCAATGGTTTTCTACTTCGTCTTAGTCTACCTTTATACTTGTGTGCTTTGTTATGATTATTTTTTTATATACAATTTTTTTTTGTTCCATCGCCACCAAGACCATCTTCTTGAGATATTTCGAAACCAAATCTCATTTATTATCAGCAGCAAAAAATTCTCTTTTTGAGTAGAGCCTCAACATGCTTAATGCTTAATGAAAATCTGTTGGAAGAAAGTTAGAAAGTTAATGCACAAGCTAGAATCAGCTTTTACTCAAATAAATAGTCCAATGAAGTGTTCCCATATTGAAAAAAAGTCTAATGAGGAGAAGTGTGAATGAAATCAGAAGATATTGCATGAACGTAAAGCAAATTGGGCACCAATCATAGGAGGATAAGAATAGGACCAAAAGATATTTAGAATTATGTGCATCACTGTTCATCCTGAATCATAGTTTAAAGTTTTGTTGTGATAACAAAGATCCCAAGCTGACGAAGCCTATAGAGGTAAAGCTACCAACATTATCATTTTTTAGTAGAGATCATCTTAGTCAAGCAGGAATGTGAGGAAACTAGGCTTAAGAGAACAGAGGTCAAGTATTATCTGAGGAAGCTCATAGAACCATCCCAATGAACCTTGGAAAGAAGCAAATTTGATAAATAATTTTGAATGTAGTTCCAATCGCTCAGCTTGCTTTTTCATAAAATGTAGCATCTGTAAATGCACATACACCTCTTGATGCACTCTGCCTCCGTGTCTATCATTTATATCACGTCGCCACATAATAGAAAGAGATATTTGGTATTTACAAGAACTATGAAATCAAGTTTGCATGAGACAACAAAGAACGATACGATGAAAACAATTTTAAGGTCAACATCATTCGAGGCTCGTAATCGGGATACAACGTTGCCTTATATCTTAAATAGTTTCGGAAATGTATATGGACAAAAATTATGCAAATGGATTTGTGGTTTAAAGTCAACAAATTTAACTCAAAATGTCTCACTCAATAAGTTGAAGATTAGGAGTCGACCCAAAGACACTGTTGCCAAAGCTCGGTAAAATCTAGATATATGAAAAAACATGTAAAAACAACAATATCCATAAAATCAACTCGACAAATACGATTAAGTTTGTGGCTATTACTAGAGTCTACTTGTGTTATTAATGGTTGGGGACGCAGACCCTGAATGAAAAACAAACAATTGAATTTCAGTTTCAAGGATATACAGGAAAATCCAGATAAATGCGGCTAGGGTTGGAGCTTTCAGACGGAGAGGGCGCGCGGAGCCACTATGTGGGTGTTGAGAGCAGCCAAAGGAGACGTGCAAAGTAGAAGCAAAAATGTCCAGACGAGATTCCAGAGCAGCAAACCAACAATTCACACTGCGATGATTAGATATCATTCCATGACAAACTTGACTTTTATTTCACATACAAGGAGATGGGTACACTAATACATGCCTAAGAAAAACAATAATAATCTTTTAAAGAAAACAAATATTAGATGACAAAGAAAAGACAAGAATAGTTATACTGATGTTTATCTTTGATAACTCATCATATCTAGGGCAAGAGTACAAAATACATTGACAAAAAACAACGAAATGCAAGTCTCGAGTCAAGTATTGTGAGTATCGTCTCAAGACGCATCTTTGGTGGTAGGAGACGAGTCTCTATGCAACACTTCTATTTTCGCTGGCATAAGAGTTTAATGTGGAAGAGGTTGAATTCTTTGGAAGCTACTATGCATCATCTTGTGAACATTGTTAATTCTTTATTTCTATATTGTTGATTGATAATTGCTTCTGCATGTAACACATCTAGGCTCAAGGAATTTAAACTGTTGCTCCTGGATATCTTGTTGGATACGAGATCAATGTTAGTATAATTGCTAATGCCTTTTGGATTTGCAAGTTCTATAGAATCATTAGCATATAGTGCAGATGTACCTGATTAAGGCCAAGAACCAAGAAATAGAGGAGTTCTTCATTCCAGCCCCACCAAATACCATGGCAATGTTGTTGATGCAGTTACCATTTCTTTTATTCTTGCTGCTAACCCATCAATAATGATCCTTTGCACATGGAGGAACATCCTCATCTCCCATTTTTAGAGAGCAACATGTAGTGGGCTTAGGAACCATAATGTTACGAATGATAGAGTAGTGGGTAATTTGAGTCATCATGAGCCTAATGAAAGTTGCTTTAATTTTTGTTTTCAAGTATCATCCGACTCTATCTAAACTTTACAGTTAATCGAAGAATACTAGAAATCATAGTTTTTGCCATTATGGTAATGAAGCAAGAACGAAAACATCTCACCATTAGAACAGATATTTGCATCAAAAGTATGTAATAAAATGAAAATAATTTCTCTACTAGAACAATTAAAGAATTTAAACTATAGAAGGTGATGTAAGTCAACATAGGAAGTTCCTTAATTTATGTCATGTCACAATTGTGTATTAAGATCGAAAATAGTAATATCTTGTTATGTACAATAGCATTGCGTTCAGACTTCATTTTAGTATCTGAAAGATTCTCATCTAGCAGTTGCAATGGGATGGTCCAAGCAACTCACACATTAGAAAGAGTTCAAAACTCGGAAGGAAGCAATCAGACAGCTCAAGAATTTTGTAGCCACGTATTCCTTTCTTAATCCTTTGGGCATAATCAAATGACTGGTTGAGATTGATATGAGAGTCATAATACTTGGGAAACTGAAGGCGAGGTATGGCTGTATAGCTTGGCATTTCAGCGCTAAGAAAAGCATAACCACTTATGGAAGATTTCTTGTATTCTTTTTTAAAAATAAGGAAAGTATACTTTAACATGGAAATACATCTGCGAGGAATATGCTAATTGATAGAGTTGAGAAGGTTGTAATAAAAGATCATAAAGACAACCATCACGGGGTAAGGGGATCCATTAAACATGAAAGCAGACGGAAATAATTCACATTAGTACCATTGAAGAGGAGATTGCTAACACGACAATGTACAATGAGACTTAAAACTCAATACTGTTTCCAAATTGGCAGAGATTTTAGTGCATGCAAAGCCTCATATAATTTTGAGTTGACATCATGTTCTTGGTCGAGAGAGGAATTGGCATTTCTACAAAGACTACATAGACGAGAATGTCGGACAGTTCTGAAATCCCTTTCAAAAGGCAGTGAGTTAAGGTTCTCAATCAGCGGTGGTCTTCAGGGAAACGAAAATCGTTGCACAGTCATCTTTCTTGGGCGATTAAGCCACCCACACTTGGTGAAACTTATATATTTCTTGTTGTGAAGATGAATAAAGGTTGCTGGTTTATAAGTATATGTCTCGTGGCAATCTCGAAAACCATCTATTCCAAAAAGTATGTGTTCCTATACCTTGGTCAGTAAGAATGAAGATTGCACTTAGTGCTGCTAAAGTACTTGCTTTTCTTCATGAACTGGAAAGGCAAGTTTATCTATCATGACTTCAAGACATCCAATATTTTATTGGACTCAGATTATACAACAGAACTTTCTACTTGATAGAATGGTTAGGAGGGAGACCAGACTCATGTTTACACTCGTGTGATGGGTATATATGGTTACGCAGCTCCTAGGTATGTGATGACCAGTCACCTAACAGTTAGCATTGAAGTCTATGGTTTTGGTGTTACTGGAGTTGTTGTTTCGCAGGACATCCATGGATAAGACCAGACTAAGCAGAGACTATAACCTGGTAGAGTGGGCTTGACCATTTCTGTACAATAATAAGAAGTTGCTTAAAATTATAGATCCAAGGTTGGAAGGACAGTATTAGCGTCTAGCAATCAAGATCTTCTCTCTGTTTTGCTCAGCTTCAGAGATGAAAGAGGGAAACCACTGAGCGACGAGGCAGTCTTAGACAACTGTTTTGCAATGCTGGATGCCTCCTATGACACCACCACTTCACAAATGACTCTGATTTTAAAGATGTTGTCTTCCAATCCAGAATGCTTTGAAAAAGTAGTTCAAGGTATGCAACGCTTCTGCTCTGTTTTCTTGATTTCTCTATGTTTGTGTTAGGCGCAATGTAATTTGTGTGGATACATTGATATAATATTACAGAGCAATTGGAGATAGCTTCAAATAAAAAGGAGGGAGAAGAAATCACAATGAAGGATATCAAAGCCATGAAATACACATGGCAAGTGCTCCAGGAAAGTCTACGGATGCTTTCTCCAGTATTTGGAACACTTCGTAAGACCATGAATGACATTAATCATGATGGTTACACAATTCCAAAAGGATGGCAGGTAAATCACTCCATACTTTTCATATGTCAATTTATGTTTTTCCTTCTGAGATTCAATATATGAAATCCTGTTTTCCCCTTTGCACAATTTGTTACAGGTTGTATGGACAACTTATTCTACACATCAGAAAGACATATATTTCAAGCAGCCAGATAAATTCATGCCTTCGAGATTTGAAGAAGAAGATGGGCATTTGGATGCTTATACATTCGTACCATTTGGAGGAGGACGGCGGACATGTCCAGGATGGGAATACGCAAAAGTGGAAATATTACTGTTCCTCCATCATTTTGTGAAAGCATTCAGTGGTTACACCCCAACTGACCCTCGTGAAAGGATTTGTGGGTATCCAGTCCCTCTTGTCCCTGTCAAGGGATTTCCAATAAAACTTATCGCCAGATCCTGAGGCATGGACTACATTGGCATCAACATCCACAGAATAAACAATATCGTCATAATTTGGTTTTATAGTTTGTGTTCCTTCAACATCTGTAAGCCTCTTTTTCATGAACGAATACTAATGAATGTTTCGCACCTGTTCCATCATCGTTCGATTTTTAATTTACATTGTTTTACAGTGGCATTAGTTCTGATTTTTCAATTGATAATCGCATTTATTGAAATGTTCAATTAAATCTGTGATCACTGGCTTAATAATCAATAACATGACAATCATAAAAAATTTCAAATTCTCCCAAGCACAATAATGTAACAGATAAATTAGTTAAACAAAGAACTGATTATGGGGAGGGTTCATAGATTTTCTAACTTACAAAGTTTTGAGCATAGTTTTATGATTGTAACAGTTCAGATGTCATGGTACAATGAGAATCTGTTGATTATGGGTTGTTGTCTT
Source organism: Taxus wallichiana var. yunnanensis (assembly GCA_018340775.1). NCBI lineage: Eukaryota > Viridiplantae > Streptophyta > Pinopsida > Cupressales > Taxaceae > Taxus > Taxus wallichiana. The sequence continues at coordinate 240,114,958 of CM031238.1, read as the reverse complement.
TCACAGTGGAAAAAATATCAACTTCCTCTATACTGACATGATGACATTGGGCGGTGAATGTGAGATGCCTTATGAAACAAAAACAGAATGAAATCATCCTTCCTCAATGCAGCCTTGTGGCGTTAAGGGAGGTGTATGTGAGATGCCATTTGAAGAAACAGAGCCAAATCCGTCTTTGTTGATGCACCCTAGCAATATTAAGTGGATGATTGTGGGTTGCCTAATGAAATGATGAACCAAATCCAACAAACTCCATGCAGCCTAGAAAATCTAGCTTAGGTGTTTTCGGGTGGCTTTTTGAAACAATGAGAACCATATCAATCTTCCTCAATGCGGCCTAATGGAATTAGGCTAGGTGATTGTCGAGATACCATTTGAAGCAACAACGGGACCAAGTCCATCTTTTTGTGATGCATAGTAACATTACATCGGATGATTGTGGGTTGCCTTATGAAATGACCGCGGTATCAAATTCAACTTTGGTACACTGACTAGCAACATTGGGTCGAAAGCTGTGGTGGCCTTTTGTTTAATGAGAACTAAATACTGACTTCCTTGATGCGGCCTAGCAACATTAATTTGGGTGATTGTGGGATGCCTTTTGATTATGCGAGGATCTGCTTTCGGATGGAAGGTCTGTAATCCTAGGATTTGGATTTGTTGATAACAGATGACAGTGACACAGAACACTATTAAATTATTAATTATAGCAAAAAGCGCATGGACACTAACCGAGGACGGCAAGAGATGGACAAAGCACAGACATCAAAACTCGAGATAACTATGCCTCTAAATCAAATAACATATACCATTCGGCGTTCACATCTCATGAAACACATGCGATTGCTAGTTATATACCTATTATGATATCATCAAGAGACAAAAATGAAAGATAAGGGGGTGTCTTATATTCACATCCATAATTGTAAATACACGTGTCTAAGACATATATCAAAATATATTAATAATACACGTGTCTAAGACATATATCAAAATATAATAATGATGTCTAGAATGAGTATGAATATATATACATGTCTAAAATCTCCGAAGTATGTCTAAAATGTTTGAAATCTATAAAATATCACTTTGAAGTCTCCTCCGTGCACTAGGCGAGTGCAGGACCCCTCACTACGCTCTGCACCCCTGCATTAAAAAAAAGGAACATACATGTCATAAACTATATACATAGCATGTACCATATATTAAAATATATAAGCAGAAATCTACAACAATTTCTTGATTAATTCAATACATTATATAACTGATATGTACAATTGATTACCTCAGTTTCTGTCCCTACGCGGATGTTGGGAGTATCTACGCTACCCGTAGATCTTTGTCCCGTAGATCCCTGTGAAAAAAAATAAATAAAATGTAAGAAGTTGATAAATAAGTTTTTTGAATAAAGTTCATTAATTTTTAACATTTCAATTTAGATTAAATATTAATTATATTAAAACACATGTATTTATACCTCTGCGGAACGCGTCTCCAAATGTATGGGATTGTCATCCACGACCTCAACACCAGCAAATATGTCGCCAACTAACCCAAGTTGACTCAGACCCGGAACATCGAGATCCATGTTGTGCTCAGTCAAAGAGCTGTGTGTATGTGACACGGGTAGATGGTGTGGGCTGTGAAGCTCCACACACTGGAGCAGAAGCCTAAACACAAAAGTAAATGTTTAATTTTAATATTAATAAATTGTAAAGTAATGATCAATTAAAATAAATTTTTATTATATTAAATGTTTAATTTTCACACCGAACATAAATGTCTTGAACATCAGTGTGACAATCCCAGCTATAGGAAGTCTATCTGTAGCAGCGGCAGTAGTACCCTGACTAGAAGATACACTCCCACTCTGCTCTATAAAATCTAAAACCCCGATAGTGGAATGCTGCAATGCTTTGAATCATCACCTCATACACATGCAATAAGTCAGCGGCCATGATGCGTCCTAGCCGACGTGCCTGAGTGGGATCTGTAACTAGCTCAAAGTCATCTGGGGAAATCAAAGATGCACGAGCGTATACCTCGCTGCGTGCATCACTGGTGCTACTAGCACCTCCACTGCTAGTATCGCGTCTCTGAAGGTACTGACCCACACGGTCAGAAGAGATCAATTGGGTCTCGCGAGCAATGCCAGCAAGACCCTCGATAGCACCCTCATGTGCAGTCATAACGACAGGTGCTGCGACATCCTGAAAGCCTGATAAGAATGGTTGTGGCCTTGGTACAAGCTGCCGCGCATCAACAACTGCAGGAGCTCCCTCCTTTCTATATGCCTGCCTGTGGCTAATACGGCCACGCCCCTGCCCCAAATAACTAGGGATGTCTAAATAGTTCACCTTTAGGTTTAAGTGAACCTCAGCATGTAGCATCATTATGAAGTATAACGGTAATTGGTCATTATTTGGAAATTGGCCTTGAGAGGCCACAAATCTAGGATAAATCAAAGGGGCACATAAAGGACATGAACATTTGTTTACATAATATGCCCTTATTTTCCGTTTGTCTGCATAGAAACTTCAACAAGACCTCTCTAACGACTTCCTTATCGGAAAGTCGTGATGTAATCTGATTATAACCTACATCTCTGAGACACTTGATTTTAGTGAATCCATAAATTTTGTTATTGATTCAGAATCAAATGGATTATATGTTTTCAAACTTGTCTCTATTCTACGAAGATCAACCAGTATTTTTTCACAATGGGCTTTATACTGCCCAACTGTAGTTGGATTTTCGAGAATAGATTGCAATTTTGCAATCTCTAAATCGGTCCTCTCAAACAAATTAGGAGTTCCAGAAGAAGCCATGACTGTAAAAAAAAATGAAAGTAAAATTCTAATTAATAGTACTTTTAATTAAAAAAAATTCCTAAGATATTCTCCTATATTAATGAAAACAGAAATATGAACTTTTCAAGCTTCAATGCAACTAATATAGAAAATAAATTACAAAATCAAATAAATTTAGGCATTGGGTCTCTCCAGCTAAAATGTCAATCATTCAAAGGATGAAAAGAAGCTGGAGACAGGTGATAAGATTTGTGCATGCTGAAGCTGGCAATTGGCTTTTACGTTGACCAGCATGGGGGTTATTCTTTCTTCAATTATTCATAATCCTCCACTGTGAACCAGGATGATTAGTCTAGCAATTATGTATAATTTTGGGATGACCCGGTCTACTACTTATAAGTTCTCTCCAGCTGAGGGTAGATTTTGAGTTTCATCAGCTCAATTTTTTTTTCAAAATTTTAATGGTGGAGCTGTTGAAGAGATCCAAGAATCTTTAGAATTTGCAGTACAAGAAGGTTGCTCTTAACAATTGTAGTAGCTAATTCTCTTGAAATGCAGTATTACAGGCTCTTTTCAACATACCACTAGTAGCAATAAGATCATAGATTGGAGAATTCAATCTTCCCTAATCTATAATGCTTATCAAATAAGCTTCAGGTAAATTAAAAAAGATAAAAACTGGGTACAATTTTTTCTTTTTCTTCATCTTCAGTCAGTAGATTCAACTTAAATACAAAAAAATGGCCTGTTTTTGAGCCAAAATGATATCCTGCAAATTGAAATCTGACTAATAGAAAGACCATTATAGAGTTAGGGTAGTACCTTGCATGGAGGCAAAGGCTTGTTGTAAGAGGCCAAGCCAAAGCACGGAACAACCCCGTCACGGAGCCACGGCTATTAATCGTTTTATCAAATAAATACTGTTTTCCTGCCCGAAACAACACAATCCAGCAAGTCGTCATCATCATACGCGTAACTGTTAATCGTTTTATCAAATAAATGATTGACATTTTAGCTGGCAGTGCACTCTGCAATCTCGGCTCCAATCAACAATTATGCCACTATTGGGATCTTAGTATGGCATAGGCAGCTGTGAGCTACACAATATACTCATTTTTCTAGAAACTAAAAAGATCCTTTATGTTACAATTTGCAGCACATAAAAGAAGCCCTTCAAAAAAATACATTGAACAACGGGGGCAACCAAGAGGACCTTGGAAAAATGTACAGGTAACAGCCATATGAATTCTTCCTTAGTTGTGGATCAAAGCTAATAGAAATAAAGCTAGATAAAATTAGCTTGAAACTACAGTATAATCGTCCATTGTAAAAAACAAGTTTCTCTGAACCTGGTAAAAGAATACTTTTTATTGTCTGATTGGACGTACATAATGGAAGGGTATAAATATTGCCTATTGCCCTCAGAGTTTCTCAAAGAGACCATTTACAAGTAACAAGGATGTAGCAGAATTTTATATACAATACCTGACACAGGATTAACTTAATGGGATATCTGGTTAAGGTTAAATTAAACATACGATTAGTTAGAGATATTAGTCTCAGCAACATTGGACTATGTGGGAAGCCAATCAACATAAATCCCAGAAAGGGTGTGAGGAGTCTTACCCCCTTCAGTTTCATACAGTGTTCTAATTTAATATTTTATCACAGAGTTTAATTAGAAGTCACACTAATCACTAAATAGGATAGGAATTCTAATACAGGTTTCTACACAAATTTAGATCAAAGATATTTATTTAAACATTATATACAAGTTCCCTTGATGTAATGTGTGATATTGGAACCATAAAATATTTACTGAACAATTTCAGTAGAAAACTGCCACTAGGATGAATACCATTAGAAAACGTCTAGTGTAGATATACCCTTATAAATCAATCTCATGGCATAAATCATCCATTAAGAAGCGTGAATCTTCTTTTGAATGAAAACTGACCTACAAAAGTTATTTTTGGTGTCTTTGCTGAAGCTACTGGTCAGACATGGGAACAATTGGTTGAACTGTTATCTTATCTCAACCATTCTGAACACAAAAGTTCTACTTCTTGATATTTGTTGAATAACAGCGTCTCTTAGACACTTCCTTTTGCAGTCCTCAAACTACCACATGTTCGTAAATCTCGTTGACATGTTTCCAGTATGGAATTTAATCAATTTGCTTGTTGCATGTTGATAACTTACACATTCTGTTTAGCAGTCCACAAACAAGCATATGTTTGTAAATCTGGTAGACATGCTCTTTCCAATATAAAATTCAATCAATCTATTTGCAATCCTGGTGGTTGTGATCCACTAATCCTAGTATTTTCCGTTTCACTACATTAAGTTTCCAATTATGCAATTTCTCAGTGACTGCAATTACACAAAGGCATCTCAAACTTCCAGTATTCAGTTTGAACTCATTTAGAGATTTATTTATTTTTTCCAGATTTTCCTGAACTGGAAGAGTCCCATAATTCAAGCCAGCTCAAGGGCAAGCGCCGTGTTCGTGAATCACCCCTTGACTCCAGGTTCAAGCCTGGTAGAATGATCACTAGCAGGACTTGGCCTTTGTAGCTCCTCCCCACTCAGGATGCCGAGCAACATAAAGCAGCTCATGATAACTCCATTGATACCGATCTTGCCACTTGAGGTTAGAGACTGTTCAAGAATATCATCTTAAATTGAGAGGAGAATAATAAATTCTATTGTATGTAAATATATAATCCCTGGGCATTCTTATACTCTTGAACAATATCAAACTTGAATTCTTGCTTAATATATTGTAAACATGTCATTTTTTTGGTGCTTTTTGGCCTGTTTGTTTAGGGTTCAAACTTTAATTAATTTATATATGGAAGAAATAAATGCACTTCTATTACATATAGTTTCAAAGACAACAGGAAAGGAATACTTAAATGCAATTCAAGGTGCAACTTCAAGACATGTGTTTGCATGTCATATCTATAATGCTTAAATAGCTGTATTGATTGTAATGACAATGAATGGCCTCAAATCCCTCTTCAGAAACTATGTGCATCATTCATGTATTTAGTAATTTTTTTCAAGAGTGCAGAAATTATAGCAAGATTCACACCTAAGGATTTTGAGTACATCTTTTCCTCATTTAACTAGCACCCTTCTCTAGGTTGGGTCTCATCATTCTTTGAACTATTGATTGGCATTATAAAGTCGAGAATGAATGCATGATTCATACGGGGATGTGAAAACTATGATCTGCTCCACAAAGTGTTTAGGGGTTCCCCCTCGTGGTTTTGTGCATTTGGAAGGTAAGCGCACAAGATGTGAGCAAAGCATTTCATGTTTTTGACGCCAAATCTTTTTTATTTCTTCATGCAACATTGGGAGAGGGGGTATGAGTTGTAGACACTCTTGTGCGAGCTTTAATCACTGCTTTTTTACGAGCGCCACAATCAATCGGTTAAGAGAGTGGAGGTCTTGAATTCTCTATGTAACATTCCGAGATCAAAAGCCTTGACAATGAATCTACGCTTCCTAAAGACCCAAACATCCCCTTTCAGCCCAACATTTGGCTATAGAAGCAAAGTTCACAAAGTATAGAAGAAAAATACACGAGTTTTCGAGTTCGTTAAGAATCATCTACCTTCAAACATCTCCTCTTGTCCCTCACCTGACATTGCCCAACATGTCTCTACCCTACAAGTGGCAGCAACAACCCTATGGACTAGTACAAATATCTTAAATAAATCTATTTGAAAATGTCGATAGATATCAATCTCAAGGCTCTTATCTTAGATTTTACGCATATCACATTGATTAGTAGTTTTATTATGTTCTCTTCATATTTGCCATTTACTGGTGATAAAAGAATATTTCCATAAATAGAAAGGCCACAAACCATATAGTCAAGATATTACTACTTTTTTATTGACTTCTCAAAGTTTCAAAAAATCCTCTTAAATGACGGTCAAACAAACATAAAATTTAATACAAAGAATAAAATCTTACACGGTCACACTATTAGGTGCCACCCCTTGCTACCATTGTAGAATGCCTAACAACATAATGAATTTATTAAACGGAGAAGAGGTGACCCAACAACACGAGGCCAATCTTGGGGCAGCTCAAGAGGCCCAGTTGTTGATCCGAGCTCCACCATGGCAATGGATCTTAGTATGGCATAGGCAGCTGTGAGCTACACAATATACTCATTTTTCTAGAAACTAAAAAGATCCTTTATGTTACAATTTGCAGCACATAAAAGAAGCCCTTCAAAAAATACATTGAACAACGGGGCAACCAAGAGGACCTTGGAAAAATGTACAGTAAATAAATGATATGAATTCTTCCTTAGTTGTGGATCAAAGCTAATAGAAATAAAGCTAGATAAAATTAGCTTGAAACTACAGTATAATCATCCATTGTAAAAAACAAGTTTCTACGAAACTGGTAAAAGAATACTTTTTATTATGCGATTGGACGTACATAATGGAAGGGTATAAATATTGCCTATTGCCCTCAGAGTTTCTCAAAGAGACCATTTACAAGTAACAAGGATGTAGCATACAAAACGGCCAACCAGGTATTTTCAGAGTAGACCTTCACATTCAATTCATTTCTACGAGAAAAAATGGGGTTTTACCAAAAAAAAACTTGCCAGGGTTTTGCAAAAAATGGTATTTTAGTGGCTACAATTTTACTAAAAAAATGTGTACGATTTTGCTAACATACCTGGGCTCGTCGTTGCTGGGCTTCGTCACTGGTGGGCTCGCTGGTGTGGTGGGCTCTCAGCTGGTGTGGTGGGCTCTTTGGTCGGTTGCACAAACTTCGCGCGAAGGAGGCGGGGCGGAGGAAAATGATTTCCTCCGCAGCGCCTCCAATATATAAAAGCATGAGTTCGCGCGAACCCATTTCGCTCGAGCGCTTGTTCGCGAACATAGTGTTGCGCGAACACTTTCAATTTCACCACGCGGCAAATAACGGCTTACGTGTCTCTTCGCGCGAAACGGGTTCGCGCGAATGGAATGTTCGCGCGAACCCTCTTTGGAAACCGCGCATCTCCCATTTTGCATCGCATTTTTGGGACAACAAGTGGGACTATCCTTTTAACTAAAACCGCTGCTGGGAATTACACGGGAATTGGAATCACATAAGTTCATGATTTTCAAGAAAATGATCTTTTTAACTAAACTTCGTCACCATCATTCTTATACACTATCCTTATTCTTTGTTAGCTCATCCAGAATTTCAAATAATGTTTTTTAATCTCCTTAAATATAAAAATTCTTAGAGTAAACGCCATTTATAAAATGAAAAAACAATTACATGACAATTATATAGTTATATATACACAAATAAGTTCATAAAATATTTTTTCCACGCAGGCTTGAATGACATATTCTTCTTTTTTAAATCATAAAATAGCAAATACTTTTAAGTGATTTAAAATATTCATGGGCAGAGGCAATTTATGAGTAGTATTACCGCAACATATTGGTCACCTCTTACACCATGTATGGTCTCTAGCTCACTTATTGAACGATCCAACAATTTTATAAGTCTTACGTTGAGGTCCTAATTACTCCATGGAAAATTAACATGGTATTATATTGTGGATATAAGCCCCAACTACATTAATATATTTCGTAGGTGGGCATATTAAAAATAATTTTTATTTTGAATATCATAGAGAGTTATCAATTGTAATGCAATAAAATAGTGTATGGGAGCTTTGATTTGCGTGTTATTCAATTTCACATAGCGAAATTATGGATTCCTAAAAGAAAAATCCTTATGACTCTTAATCTTCCAAAATATCTATTTTCGAAAATCCATGATTCTCTTATAAAAGTTCTAAATAAGTTGTGGATCTAGTTTCTTAACTTTGACCCTTCTCCCTTTCGTAAAACATTTTCCAATAGTATTTACTAAAATACTCAAATTTACTAATCATAGAAGTTTCAATTGAAATGTAAACCATGGATGATGTCTTACTATAGTAAACATGCACTATTTATGTAAGTTGTGTTGGAAATGTGTTGTAAATTTTACATGTTGTATCTATACACACACTTAGATATGACATATACAATCTCCTACATGACATGGGGTGTATATGGGTGATTTGGACCCATAATTTATGGCCCATGATTTTTATACCATAGTTTGGTATAATGGTTTTTAAGACCATTATATTTTAATACTATTTGGGCAGTTATTTTTATGTTTTTATATTTAAGTTTCTTGTATATGTACTAGGGTAAATAAAAAATTCAAGAATATTATTATATTGAAAATGATTGAGTTAATGCAATACAAAAAAATGTATTGTGCTAGGTTTTTCTTTTTAAAAAGAGTTTTCGTAGTTGAAAATATCATGTATTGCATGTGTATGCCATTTTCCTTTTACATTTATAACTTAAAGATCATACTAGCATTATTTCTCTTGCACAAGATTATTAGTCTACTTATCTTGATTTGGTTACGAGTGTTAGGATTGAGCTTTGTTTAAAGATGTAGGGAATCTTTTCGTTGAGATAAATAGTTTGAGTGAGAGTTGTGAGCATGAGAATATTTTGTAAAGGAAAATGATGGGAAACACAGTGATATAAATTTAAAAATATAATAGCTATTACATTGAGTTATGTAAGTTGAAGATATAAGAACTTCTCACGTAAATAGATAATAGGTTTGTGTGTTAATAAATATTCTCAAGAATATGAAGCTAGTTAATTAAGAGATCTTGTATAGGAAGGAAAATATTTTAACAAATGATCGAATGATGTCTTTGATGGGATGAGTTAGAGTTTTTTTTTCCAAAAAGTGTATAGTAGATAAACTCTTTGTAAGGAAATTACTTAGATATATTAGAAGAACAAAAGAAATAAAACACCAAAATAAATAGATAATACCACAATATGCACGATAATAGATGCCTTATCCACTTGAGGGTAACCTCCAAACCTTATAATAAGACCCAAATGATCAATATGACGATTATCTACTACTTACTCATTTTTATTTATACCCTAATATGATATGTAAACCACTTATGCCAACCTACTAAGTATATGAAATCATATACAAACGAGATATTGCAAATGAGATAATATGATGATTTGGCCCTCACATAAAGCTTAAGTAACATTACCCAGTGCTATTGCATTTTTCCAATGAAATTATTCAAATAATAAAACATGGAAGACTAGATGTATTTTGCTTGACGGAGGAGCTCCAATCTATATGTCACATTCGTTTTGTAACACTTAGTAAGGGCCATAATATTTAGGTGAAATAATACTTAAGTTTTTGAAGGACAATTGAAGTTACAAAAATAAAGGAGTACATACCCAAAAATTACATGGTGCTGAATTGAAATGCGACACATCTCGATGATGAAAAAGATTGGAGATGGAGCGATGGAGGGGCGAGGAGGAGGCTGGAGTTTTCAATTTTTGAAAACAAGCAGCAACGGGGAGGTCTACCAAATCTGCGGGGTGAAGAAGGCACGAAGAATCATGTGATCGTGGAGCCCATTGGTACTACGGAGAACAATGGAAGGCCAAGCACGTGGGTGGAACTTTTGGGGGGAACAAATGGGATAAAAGGGTCACGGAGATCCTGGAACCTGTTAAGGAAAAAGGTAATCTTTCCCTCAAAGTTCCTATTTCTTTTTTGGCTAGAACTAAAGTCTCCATGGAAGGAGCTTTGTTTGCTAAATGTATGGGGACTAGACCAAATATTGATTATTTTAGAAGTTGGGCAAAGAGACGATGGGAAGCTAATGGGAACATTGAAGTTTCAACGTATGCTAATGGGTACTTCTTAGCTATCACCTGTAAGGAACATGTTGCGAAAATCTTGACTGAAGGACCTTGGTTCATTGGAAAATCTCATGTCATTGTTCAGAAATGGGAGCCAACCTTTAATCCCTTTGAAAATCCTATTGTTCACGGAGTTTCGATTTGGGTTAACCTTCGGGTTTACCCTTGGAATTCTAGGAACCAGAGGTTCTCTTTGGTATAGCGAAGAGCCTGGGGAGCCCCATTGCTCTGGATCCAGTTACGAAAGCAAAGACTAGACTCACCCATGCCAGATTCTGTGTTAATATGAGTCAAGATTCATGTATGGAAACAAATATTAAGCTTATGACCCCAGAGGGGGTATGGGTGCAGAGGTTTGATTATGATCCATCCCCATTTTTGCCTGTAAGAAATGCAAGTTAGTAGGCCATGAACAACATATGTGTCTGGAATTTAAAAAAAAGAAGCTTGAGACAAAGGTCATGCCCCAAAAGTTGGGTCCGAAAAAGAGACAAAGGAATGGAAGAGGGTTGGAAGGAATGGTAGGGTTGAAAATATTCAACAGGAAAATCCCGAAATAGAAGAACCATTGCTCCCACCTAATAAATCCTAGTGAGGAAAGAGGGGAATCAAGTTCGCAGGTACAAGGAAACATCAATGAAGAATCTAAAGAAAAGATGAGGATCTGCTAGATTTGTCATGGAAGAAGAAACTCAGGTTTTCGAGAATGAGGCAAGTAAAGTTATGGAGGACAATAAAATTGCTTTGCAAGTTGCAGATGGATTATCTTTGGAAGAGGTGTCCTCTATAGGTCAGAGCTCCTTTGGACAAAGACAAGAGGAAGATTTATCTATGTCAAATGGTTTTGAGATTCTATCAGACCTTGTTCTGATACCTATGAGGAGATGGGATCTCTCGAAGACCCCCGTGAGTAAATCCAAACCTGTTACTCATAGCAGCTCTCAAGCTGATGTGGGTAAAGACTCAAGCCTAAAAGGTAGGAAAAGTAACAAGGAAGTAAGGGAGACAAACTCAAGAAGGGAAGTAGAAGCTGGTATTCAGAAGACTCTGGGGAATTTTCTTCCCGTAAAAAGAAATGTTAATGATTTGTCTTTCTTGGAATATAAGGGGTCTGAATAACCCCAGTAAACATAGATTAGCTAAGGATCTTAGAATGAAAAATAAACCTGATATTTTTATGATTCAAGAAACTAAAATGTCTATGGAGAGATTCAAAGATGTGGGTAGGTCTATTTGGAAAGAAAGTTGTTGGGAAGGTCATAGTTCTGTGGGAGCCTCTGGAGGTGTGGTCACTCTTTGGGACCCCAACATTGTGCATGGTGTTCTTATCCTGTCGGCTCCAGGTCATGTGGCTATGTGTTTCACGAACCTGTCCTCAAAGAAATCCTGGTATGTTTCTAATATTTATGTGCCTAACAATGTGAGTGAGAGAAGGAAGCTCTGGAGGGACCTCACGTCTTTCAGAAATTTATTCAAAGATAAAGATTGGCTTATTGGAGGAGATTTCAATTCCCCCTTTCTCTCGGGGAAAAAAAGGGGGTATAGCTTCTTTCACTGATAGTATGGAAGATCTGGCTGAGTTCCTCAACATCAATGGGATGGTGGATTTGGAACTGGAAGGATCAAAGTTCACATGGGTCAATAGGAGAATTGGGTCGGAACTTATTCAAATTAGATTGGATAGGTTTGTGGTGAGTCACCTCTGTATGATGAATCAGCTCTACTCCCTCAAGACTCTTCCCAGAATTGGATCTGACCATAACCCTATCCTCCTTAAACTGGGAATTCAGATCAAGAAAGCTAGGCCCTTTCGGTTTGAAAAGATTTGGTTAGATCATCTGATCTTCCTACCAGAATCAAAGAGTGGTGGAATATCAAGGTTTTTGGGGTGGCCAGTTACAGACTCAGTTTTAAATTAAAGCATCTCAAAAACTGTCTCAAAAGATGGAATAAAGAGGTTTTTGGAAACATCTTCCAGGAAAAAAGTAGAGTGGTAGAAGATATAAGGAATATTGAGGAACTTATTGAAATTGATGGTCTCAATCCGATTCTAAAAGAACAAGAACAAAATCTCCTGATTGAGTATCATAACATCCTGGCGAAAGAAGAGGTGTACTGGAAATAGAAATCGAGAGTGAAATGGCTTAAGGAGGGGGATAGGAATACCAATTTTTTCCATTTCTCGGTGACCTCTCGGAAAATCTCCTTAAGATATCTGAAATCAAGAATGAGAATGGAGAGATCCTATCGGAAAGTAAGGATATCAACCAGGTCATTATAAATTATTTTAAGGATCTCTTTCAACAGGGTCAGGGGTTGAGGAGCAGAGACAAAACAATATTTTGAATCTTTTCTAGAAAGTGATATCTTGGAGGAAAATCGTGAGCTCTTAAAGATCCCTTCTGAAGAGGAAATTAGGTATGTGATCTTTGATATGGAACTGATAAGTCTCCAGGCCCTGATGGCTTTCAGGCCTTCTTTTACCAAAAATTCTAGGAGGTGATAAAGACTGAAGTTATTGATATGGTCCAAGAATTTTTCAAAAATGGGAAGCTTCTCAAATAGCTCAACAACACATTTTTGGTCCTTGTTCCCAAAATTTCTGGAGCCAATGAGGTCAAGGACTTTAGACCGATTAGCTTGTGTAACACGAGTTATAAAATTCTAACCAAAATCATAGCTTGCAGGATCAGGCCGGTGCTCACCCATTTTATTTCTGAGAACCAAGGAGCCTTTGTCCCGGGGAGACAAGATCACTGATAGTATTGTAGTGATCCAGGAGGCCATTCATTCCATTGATAACTCTGCTAGATCAGCTATGTTCCTTAAGCTTGATATGCACAAGGCCTATGATAGGATTAACTGGTCTTTCCTTTGGGCTATTCTAGAAAAAGTGGGGTTTGATAATACTATGGTGAGCATGATTATGACCTGTATATCTACTGCTAGTTATTCGGTGTTGGTCAATGGTAGTCTGGAAGGTTTCTTTAGAGCTGGTAGAGGATTAAGACAGGGTGATCCCCTATCTCCTTTCCTTTATGTTATCATGGTTGAATCCTTGAGTAGAATTTGTAAGCAGGCTATGATTTCTAAGAATATCCAGGGTATTAAGATTTCAAATGGGCTCCCTCCTATTTGCCTCAATCAATTTGTTGATGAAAACTTCCTGATGGGGAAGGCCTCTATCCAAGAAGCCACCAACTTCAAGTTTGCTCTCAATGAGTATGAACAGGTTTTAGGTAGATGGTCAATTTCCTTAAAAGTGTTGTCTATTTTATTAATGTAGATAAACATGTTCAAGCTAGGCTCGCTCATATCCTTGGTTGTAGAATCAAATGCTTTCGGATTCCTACCTTGGAATGCCTCTTCTCCTTAAAAATCCTGATAGCTCTATTTGGAATGCCCTCTTGGAAAGAGTTAACAAAAACTTTCCTTCCTGGAAAGGTCTCCTCCTTTCACAAGCTGGTAAGATTCAACTTCTACAGAGCTCCCTCCAAGGAGTTCCCATCTATATTATGTCTCTTTTCAAACTTCTAGCTAAAATAACAACTATTTTGGAAAGAATTCAGAAAATATTTCTCTGGGTTGGTGCTTTGGAAGATTTTAAATTCCCCCTGGTGGCGTGGGACAAAGTTACTAAGCCAAAGTTGTGTGGTGGTTTGGGTCTGAAGAACATTCCTATTATGAACAAAGCTCTATTAGCCAAAGTTGGTTGGAATAGCTAGAGAGGAAGGCCTATGGGTTGATATAATAAAAAAGAAATACCTGGAATTATGGCAGAATTGATTCCTTTTTCTTCCATAATAACCTTCCTAAAGGTTCTTATTTCTAGAATTCCCTGATGGATTCAAAGACATCCTCTCCAAGGGTGCTTCTGGGAGATTGGGAAGGGGAACATGATCAAATTTTGGTGGGATAGCTGGATTGAAGAGGTCCCCTTAGCTGATCAAGAAATTTGGAAGGAGGTGGCTCAGGTCTATGAAGATAAAGGTAAAATTTGGATTAAGGATTTTTGGTTTTTGAGGAGAAGTATCATTGGGAAACCATAACCCCCCTCCGGACTATCTTGGTGACCTCAAACCCTTTCAGGATCTCAACAAGAAACTCAAGGGACTTTCACATCCCCATCTTCCAGACAAAGGAGGACACAATCATATGGAAAGAGGAGGATTCGGGTAACTTCTCTGTTAAATCTGCCTATAGCTCTCATTTCAAGAAAGATCAACAAAGAGACTATTGGGGCAAGTTATGGATTAAAGATCTGATCCCAAAGATCAATATTTTTTTTTGTTTGTCCAAAATAGAATCTTGTCAGTTGATAACCTCAAAAAGAGAGGGATGATGATTCCTAATAGGTGTTCTTTATGCAGGAAAAGGGAGGAAAATGTGAATCACCTTTTCTTACATTGTCCTTTCTCTAAAGGTGTTTTCATGATGATTTTGGATTTGTTCAATATCAATGGATCATACCTTCAATATAGAAGATTGCTGCATTCAATGGGAAAGTCCCTTTAGGTTTCCCTTTTTGAATCTGGGCTGGAGGATTGCTTTACCTCACTTCTTATGGGGGATCTGGAAAGCAAGGAATAATAGTGTCTTTAGAGACCAGAAACCACAGATTGTGGTGATAAAGAGGAAGATCCTAGCAGCCATAAAGGAAAATCTCAAACTCTTTAAAAGTAAAACTAACAAGAGTTGTCTAAAAGGGGAACAGGTTGTCGTTGGAAAAGTTTACCTATAGTCCGGTCATGATCCATAACCCTGATAAGATTGTGAACTGGAACAAGCCGGTGGGATCTACTATCAAGATCAACTTTGATGGGGCCTCCAAAGGAAATCCTGGTCAAGTAGGGGAGGGGGTATCTTAAGAAATAAAGAAGGTGATTGGTTGTTTGCCTATGTTGGTCCTTTAGGCAAACAAACCAATAATATGGTGGAAGCCAGAGCCCTCCTATGGGGAATTTTAATAGCCAAGGAAAAAGGCATTAAGGATATACAGATTGAAGGTGATTCCTAATCATCATAAGTGCTCTCAATAATAGGTGCAAGATCAATTGGGCTTTAAGAAACATCATCCAAGACATCAAGGAAATGCTTAAGGATTTTGATAAAGTTTCTATTAATCACACGTGGAGACATGGTAATATTTGTGTGGACAAGATGGAAAATATAGGTGTCGGAGCCATGAGTACAAGATATGGGGCATTGGAGATAAGCTTCCCTCTAATATTAATGATGAAATCATTAAGGAAAAGGGTGCTAAGTTTCATAATGGTGGCATGAGTGGGCGTAAGTATTTCAAGTACCCTAGGAACTTTCACATTAATCATCTTCTCTGCTTGTTTTTTGAAAGGGTGAACTTGTTGTTGGTTGTGGGGTCGTTGTCGGTTGAAAGGGAAGTTTGGTAAAGCTAAGATGGGAGGTGACAGAATCAGGGTGGAGCCTGCTAGTCAAAACTTTGAAGAGAACAATCCGAGTCTGTGGAATAAGCTTAAGGTTGGGGGTTTCAGCAATTTCATTACCAAATTACATGGTCATGACTCAATTCTGTCAAAAGATTTTGGCATTGCTTGGAAGGAGGGGGTTTTTCATATTCGCGGCATGGATGTTGAGGTCTCAGAGACCAACATTGCAGGATTACTGAAATGAAAATGGAAGGTTTGAAGCTCTATAAGGATAGAAAACGCAGGGATTTGGAGATTGACAGGTTTTTTGTTGGCAAAAAGAGAGGTTCGATTTTTTTCATGGATGGTATTGCTCACTCTTGCATCCCTGGTGTGTGGAAGGATGTTTGCCTCCAACTCATGAAATACATCACTTTGGAGGGCAAGTATAGAAAGATCTATACCCACCATATGACCCTGCTCAACATGTTTCGGCACAAGGTGATGATCAGTATCCCTTTCTTCCTTGCTACCTCTCTCATGAATTCTTGATTGCCTTTCAACAAGACAAGGTTGAGCTTCCCCTGCATGAAGGTTTGATTCTCCTGCTGGTCGAGAATGGTACTCGACCCTGGTCCCTCCTTTGAGGTCGGTGATGGACGAGCATGCTGAGGAGGATGATGTCACTCTTGTTGTTTGCCTCACTAAAATGAAGGCGGGCAAGGGTATCGATGTGGAAAAGGATTGGGAAAAATTCAATAGAGATGGTGACCTTGGGGAGGCCAGTTGCTTCAGGAAAATGGATTGTGTGGGTGATCCTAATGTCTTTGATGAATGGAGTAGGAAAATGTTATACCTGGAGGGTGTCTGAAGGCCATGGAGGCTGTTGTTGGCCAAAGAGATTCTATGGTGGACATTATCAATATTTCCAAGAAAATGGTCACCGATCAAGTTTAGACTAAACATAGAGTTAATGAGCTGGAAAATCAAGTGAAGGTTTTGTTGGACATGGTGGAAATGATGGAAACAGGAAACAAAAGAAGGAAATTCAACCTCTGGATTAGTAGCTCTGAGGAGGAGATGGATAATGATGGCCATGGCAGGTCCTGATCCCTTGTTTGCTTGTGTTTGGTTGGTGCTCCTTGGTCGTGTGTGATGCGGGTTCTTTGGTGCCTCTCTCTAAACTGTATGGGGTGGAAGTTTGGAAAACTTTAGGTTCTTAGTTGTTTTTTTTTGTCCGTTTTTAGGGGTTTCCTCTCTTGGGTCCAGGTTGCATTGTAAGAGTTAAGTTGTTTTAACTCATTTTCAGGACTCTTTGGTTTGGTAACTCTTATGGCCCCTAGGAGCCGATCCTATTTTTGCCTTATCTAATAATAAAAATATTCCTTCCAAGATGAGAATGAGATCCAGATTCCTCCCTCTCTCCTTTTGCATCCCTCCTTTGACTAAAATCAAACCTTATGCTTTGTCCCTAGACTTCAATCTTTCCTACAAGACCACTTTTTGGATTTTAACATTGTTTTTGAGTGGCGATTGCATAATCATCACTTACCAAAGAGTAGTGGTTACGTAATCATCACTTACCAAAGAGCGGAAGTTTTGCCACCATCCCTCATCAAAAATGGAGGTCTTATCATTTAAATCAACATGAAATTAAAACATGCATTTTGAAACGCGTGTTTTAATTTCGAAATGATTTTATCTCGTATTGCTTAGTCAAATTAACTAATAATAGGCTTATTGGATTGGTCTCGAGTTCTTTCTCTCTTCTTGCTAAATTTAGAATGTTGAATCCTTCTCCTTTGGGTGAGTTTTCATTTCTTGATTGACACTTGTAGCCGTCATCTTCTCTCCCAACAATTTATATATCACATTTTACCTGTATGATGGGTTGGACATTTGATATTTTGGTGAAGTGTTATGCTGCTGAAATTTGGAGAGGGATCACATAGATAAACTAGTACATTTAATTTTTGTTCCTTTCTTCTCAAATTCGGTCATTTCCTTTGCATCAAGCTAACCAGAACTAGTGTTCTTGATTTATTTGTTGTCAGTCACCATTATTACATCCCAAGATCAATTGGATTTCATCATTAGAAGAGGATATAAAGATGAGGAGACAACAAGTGCATCTCACCTTTGGAAGCTACCACATAACAGTAGTAAATAGGTTGGGGTTGTACTTAAATTATTTAAAGCTTTACATAGTTGTTATTTATTATCATTAGAAGAAATTGCGTATTTAGATTGTTAGAAGTGGAAGATTCCATCACTTCCTGATACATTCTTTATTTTAGTATTTCTTTCAAAATATTTCTTACATAAATATTCCCTTGATAAATTATTCCTAGCTTATCCTTGTGGATCTTCTCGGAAATTAGTTGGAGGAAGAAGTGAAGAAATCCCTACACTTATTTTATTATTTATTTATTTTGATTAGCTTGGAATTACTTGCTGGGGAAAGTTCATATGATAAAGAGGAAAGTGCTTTCGAGAAGCTTTTCCATTTCTAGAAAACTTGAGGTAGAAGTTTTTTGCCAGAAGAAGTTTTATTTTATTAGATTAATAACTTTCGAATACTTTCTCTTAGAATAATGTTATCATACAACCCTGCAATAGAGGAATAGCCATAGCCAATTATTCCCTATTTTAGTTTCTTTTCATTAGAAGCACTTCTTATTATTTAAATTCATTTCCTTGTGTCTATAGAGTTATTTTATTTTAATTAATCTTAGAAAACACAAAAGCAATAGTTATTTGATTAGCTTTTTTAATTCCATTTCTTATAAAAGCTTGTTAGAATAAAAAAATAGAATTGATGGTTACATTTGTTTTATTTAATCCTTTTATTTAAATTAGACTTCTTTACATTGTTTATTTAAAACTAGAATTTAATTGTTAGCAAATATTAGTTAATACATTGATTAGTCTACATCTATAATTGCATGGCATTTAGTTATTCTGTTGGTTAGACGGTTTCCTCTCTAACTGTCTCCACTCTCCTTCCAACTATATTTTCACATATATACATGTATATATGTGTGTGTGTGTGTGTGTGTGTGTGTGTGTGTGTGTGTGTGTGTGTGTGTGCATGATTTTGAATATTAATTCAAGGCATTGAATCAATTTCTATTCTATTTCTGCCTTCATTGGTATCGAGCTCTAATATCTTGGTGTGTATTGAAGTTTTTGGAGATATTGTTTTTTTTTGCGTAACAAGCTCTTTTGGTATGTTCTGGTTTGTCTCTTACCCTGTATTGGAGAAGTGTACATGTTGGAGGAGTGGACGTGTTAGTTTGGCAATTTGTTTTTCTCCTTGGTGAAGAGAAATTGTTTTGGCGAGTGGGAGGAATTGTAGGCACATGCGTGAAATTGGTTGGATCCAAGCATGCACCATTCAATCTTATCTCATTTCGAAGGAAGGCAAGAGTGACTTGCCATTATTTGGCTTGGATGGATCGAGGAAAGTAAGGAAGGATGTTGTGAAGGTCGGGACGTAGGTTAATTCCATATGGCTGTTATACATTGACAACATCATATTAAGTCACAACAACCCCGAGGGGAAATGTTGATCACAGTTTAAGGGAGGAAAGAAACCCGTACACTCGGTCTTAGGGTTTGAGGGATTTCTTTCCTCATGGAAATATTCCTTTCTCTTCCGTAGTTTTGTAGCTGAGACCCTTGTCCCAAGGTATGACGTTGGAGTTTCGATGTCTCACCCATCAACTTTGTATGTGATGAAAAACCCTACTTCAAAAAATAGAATACGATGAATATAATCATGAGTGTTTTACCCCAGGATCCTATTAAGAGAGCATATACCTACTTTTTCTTGATGGGTGGAAGGTTTTTATATGCCTCCTTTATCCGGTTGGTGGTTCTCAAATTTATTTTGAGCATGCCTGCAAGTAAGGATGTTTTAGCTATGACATCTCTTGAAGTGGATTTGTCTAACACTAGATCAAGGAAGACATTGGTGAGTGCTGCAATATGTGGAAATTATTTTGAATCAATGAGCCTCAAAGCTATATCCACTAATTAAGTAGCATGTTACTGGAGGCTGGAGGGTACACAGATGTTGGAGGACAATTGGTGCCCTCTCGTGAGTTGCCTACAACAGAGGTTGCACCATTTTTGGTGACAATTTTGTTTTTGTTTGTGTTCATATTTTTGTTCATGATGTTGTTTTTTCGTGTGATTTTCAATAAAGATGTAGATAAATTTTCTAGTTTGGTACCTCCTGAATGAAGGACATTGTGGGGAGAAAAATCACTAAAATAGTGCTTGGTTCTTGTGTAAAGGGTTTTAGAAATATGAGAAACCACCAAAGTGTACAGTTGAGACATCAGGTCACCTCTAGTTCATGGTGAACTTGTAGTTGGAAAACCATATGGGTTTGTGGTAATCCAGGGAAACTAGAAACCATCAAGGTGTTATCAAGGATGGATGTACTCAGGTCACTTCCAGGTTTTTGGTAATCCTGTGGGAAAAAACCAAGGTGTCACCAAGACCAAGAAGCCAGAAAGATGGCATGCCACCTCAAAGGTGAGTAGGCTACATGGAGAGTGTAATAAACTTTTTACTATGTTTGGAATAAGGGGGTCCACTATCTGGAAATATGATGTTTAGAAACAATGTATTAAGGGGGAATGTTAGAAAATATTAGTTAATACATTGATTAGTCTATAGTTATACTGCGTGGCATTTGAATTACTGAATTGGTTGGATGCAGTTTCCTCTCAATTGTCTTCCCTCTCCTTCCAACCGTATCGCATTGTATATATATGTGCATGATTTTGAATATGAATTAAAGGCATTGAATCAATTTATATTCTATTTCTACCTTCATCAATATAGTCTAGAAGCTTAAATCAAAATAATAAACCTAGTCTAGAAGAAGATAGAAGAAGAGAAGAAGAAGAAAAGAAGAAGAAGAGAGGAAAAAGAAGAGGAGAAGAAGAAGAATAAGAGAGGAAAAAGGAGGAGGATAAGCGAGAAGAAGGGAGAAAAGGACAAGAAGAAGGAATAGAAGAAGAAAAATAAAAAGGAGGAAGATAGACAAAATGAGAAGCAAAACATAAAGAAAAAGAAAAGGAAGATAAGAAAAAGAGGTGCAAGAAAAAGCTAAAATTATTCCCACAGAGCCAACTAAAGAGGCCATAAATATAGTACTTGCCCACTCTCAATGAGACTTTTTGGTGAATATCAAAGAAGCACTACAAAAAGAAGACAAACATAAACCATACAACTACAACATGGGGTAGTAGAGAAAACTAAAGAAGGATATGCAAAGTGCATCTACACAAGATCTCACCTATACAAAAATCTATATGCAGCCAAATACTAGAGAAAAGTGCTAAATATGACTGGATGCAAAGATGCCTAGATACAAAGGAGGAAATGAATATAATACTCGCATATATCAAATCAACCAAACCACAAGTCAAGATTGATTCTAGCCTTCGGTGGAGACAAAAACTGAACAAATAGTAACGATAATTTTGGCTAATAATGCCACACTGAAATAAAATGAATAGAAGAAAATCATAGAAGAGGCAAGTACAAGAGTATAAGGAGAAAATAACATAGCCTCAAACACTAGAAAATCAAAATATGCGAGAATGATATGCAAACATTTCTCACTAAAATTGAGGCGAAGTTACCAATGTTGCGGCATATTATGCCTATGCCATGGGTTGGAAAGGATTAACTTAGAAGGATAATGAAGAATTGAATACATTAGAACATCATCTCAATAAGGAGTCCGCAAATTATGACACCACTACAGATGTTGATAGTAGAAAATGAAGAAAACTAGATTAAAAGCAATATCATAACAAACAAACAACAATAGCAGAGAAGATTGGAGATGTGCAAGAATAGAGCTCCAAAATGGACATAAAACTAGTATGCATGCAACAAGAGTTGGTGGTTACCAAGAAAAGATTCAACCAACTAAAATAAGCTAGTCGCCTACATATATTTTCTCTTAGCTCAACAAAATACACATTTCAGGGTATGGACACAAGAAATAAAAGAGAACTTAGATCAATGGTACCAATTTGAGAAAAATATCATTACTAAGTATGCAAAGTATATTCTACAAACAACCACCTAAGAAGAGACAAAGGAAGGGGTTAGAATATCCTTAGTGACCACAACGGTTAAATCGCAACTAAGCGATGTACTACATTCCAGACCCAATATAGTTCTATGTTCTTTGTGTGTGCAATGATGTGCCTAGGGTGGCCTAACATCAATGATGCAAAGATAGTGAGCAATAACTAGATGTAATGCAAAATGGTGGATGGAATAGAATAGACTTCCCTTTCCTATATAGTGTGTGTGATGCAATGATGTCCTAAATGCAGTCCCTTGCCTTAGTAGATAGCTAGCCCTTGGTGGTAGATAGTTTGCCCATAAGATAGTAAGTATGTTATGTTTATATAGGGATATCTTGCTCAAATTTTGACACTAATGACCCGACATGCCGACTAGTACCTAGGGGAATGAGAGGGAAAATTATAAAGACCGACCTTGAAACTCTAAATTAGACACAAGTGTTATCGGGACCAAGGGTGCCTAAAATAAGGCCGGGGCACCCATGGGCACCCTAGTCTACCCTAGGCACCCTAGTCAAAGACTAGAGATGACAAATGACCAAATAACGAAACCTAATACTCCTTGAGAGATGACTAAAACTATGCAAACAACTGATGATTGTGTAAGAAAAATGATGATGAATGACAAACTAATTGATGACATGAATAGGGGATAGGTCATTAGTGAATACTTTTCTTATGAGATCCATATATAAAACAACATACTTGGTGGTATATGTAATAGTAAGTGCATGATTTTGTGACTACATTTTCCCCCACTTTATGTTGGTGAGTGAAAAGCTCAATAACATAAAGTAGATAGAGATGCGTACCTAAGAGAAATCTAGAGAAGCCCATGTTGTAGTAGAACACATAGATGTGGTAGTAAAAGCATGCCGAAAGAACATAAGTGTGTCGAACCATGGATCAACGTGTGTTGATCCATGCAATGTAGTGAAAAATGTAATGTCATGATGAAGTGTACTAAATGAGAGTGATGATAGAAATATAAATGATTGATGATTTCAAATGTTGTATGATGATGATGAGATGGGGTAGGGAGTGATCAGTTCCTAACCTGAATGCGTGTATATGAATAATTGACCAGAGGATTTTGGCATCTACCACTAGAGGAAGAGTGTAGGGAGAAAAGTGTGTTATTATCCAATCTCTAACTACATCCTCAAGATCTAGCTACTGTAGACAGAATCAGATCAAAATTTTGTGGTTTTGGATCAAATAATTTTGATCAAACAGTTGACCCATATAGGAGTGGTATAGGAAAGGCACTCTTGCCCCCACTCCATGGGTGTTACCACAATGTGATGGCTTCCAAGTTAGGTCATCTAGAAGAAAATGTGAAATGTATGATGGCTTCCAAGTTAGGTCATCTAGGCAAATGCGAAATGTAGAATAACTTCCAAGTTAGGTCATTTGGGAAATGTAATTGTCAATTCCCATGCATAACTCCCAAGTTAGGTCATTGATGATTGTGATTTTGATTGATGATAAATTTTATTGTTAGCATTTGAATGCGTTGATTGATTGATTGATTCGATTTGATTTATTACTCGTAGAGAGATTTTACGCTAGTTTCCCTAAGTTAGGTCATTAGGGGAATCGATAGAAATTAGTGAAATATCACATGGAAAGATTTTAATGATTTTTCCCCTAGGTTAGGTCATTAGGGGAAGTGATGAAATGTCGCATATAGAAGAATTGTACATTTGTTGCCCCCATATTAGGTCATTAGGGGAATTAATGGTGAGATGTGCGGGTGAATTAGTAAATGTTTGAAAATGATGAGTTGGTAGTGTTGATTGATTGCATGGTAATGTAAGGGGATTATAAGATGACCCCAATGATATTCCCCCCCTTTTTGGTGAAAGGGGAAGTGATGAAGAATTAATCCTAAGCCAAAAGTAAGCATGAAAATAGATAGAAAGTGATAGAAAATCAAAAATGTGTATGAATTGGATGGAAGAAAATGTTAAAGAGAGATATAATGTGTGTATAATGTGAAAGTATGGTGGTAGGAATAATTCTAAAAATAATTCACAAATGGGTGTAAATCAGAGTAGAAACTCAAGATATGACAAAAATGGTGTAGTGTGTATTAGTTGTGGTAATAAGCATGAAATAATGACTATAGTAAAGTAGGTGATGAAAAAGTAACTATAAATAGTGAAGTGAAAAAGTGTTTAGTCACTTCATTTTTTATTTATGTAATTTTGAGATTGAGCACAAAGTGAGTGAAAATTCACAAGTGAGAGCAGCATGCGTCCTAGTTGGTTTGAGAGGGTGGTGATTGTCGTAGCGTCACACATGACTGCGGAGTTGGTAAGTGCATTGTTTTTGAAAAATATATGGTGTAGTAGTCATTTTTTTGAATTTTTGCAAATTTGAGATTTTTAATTTTCTTGGCATTTGAGACTTGGACAAAGAGTGGTGAGGGCACTAGTG
Source organism: Taxus wallichiana var. yunnanensis (assembly GCA_018340775.1). Classification (NCBI taxonomy): domain Eukaryota; kingdom Viridiplantae; phylum Streptophyta; class Pinopsida; order Cupressales; family Taxaceae; genus Taxus; species Taxus wallichiana. The sequence continues at coordinate 240,090,395 of CM031238.1, read as the reverse complement.
ACCCTGGGATAAGGAGAGAGCCTAGATTTGGGCACTAGTGTCCTACTCCTAGGTGCCCCAGTCCTACATCTAGGTGCCCTAGTCTAGAATGTGTGTATTTGGTGTATAATGATGAAAAATCAGATTTTTAATGTAAATGAATGTGATAAGCGAGTGTATTTGTACTTGTAAGGTGTTCTAACGTTGCGTTTGTTGTCATTTTGTGTTGTGTGAAGAGGATATTCATTCGAGGGAGTTCCGTGGTGGTTGTCACATGAGTACTTTTCTTGGATTGGGCTTGTCAGATGATGATTGGGATGTTATGGACCATGTTAGCCTATGACACATAGCACGGATGGGGGATGTGCCCCATAATATGCCCATGTTGACTACATTATGCGAGAGGTGGTGCGTGGATATGTGTACATTTTGGTTTCCTATGGGGGAGATGATTGTTATGTTGGAGGATGTGTATCGTATATATTGATTGCCATTTTTGGAGAGAGAGTATAGGTTATGCCATTGGAGGATATGGAGAGGTAGATGTGAGCTATGCTAGATGGTATTTTATGAGGACTTGAGTACTGCCAAGGCCTATATCAGTTTGGATGTGATTTTACGGTCTAGGGTTCCACATTTGTGGAAGTTCATAGCGATTGTGATTTCTTCATCTATAGCAGTGGAGGGAGGAGGTGTAGGCATCTTGTATAAGATGCATGATATATACCAGTGGATAGAGGAGGAGGGTACTAGATACGCATGGGCATGGTGTGTGTTGGCCCACCTATACAGAGATCTATACCGATTTACTCACGATGAGCATGGTGGTGGGATAGGAGCCACTACACTATTACATGTATGGGATTATGAGCATATAGTCGTGTTGAGGACTAGTTGAGGTCCACGAGGAGAGTGGGATAGGCCAGAGATATATGTGAGGAGGTGGATTAATATTCATGGGTGTAGGATGGACATAGATACCTACAGGGCATTGATAGATAGGATGATGGGGCCTGAGGCAGTTACATGGAGGCCATACTGTGACTATGGAGGATGGCTCGAGGATGTTGTAGAGTTTATGGTGTATTCAGAGGACTATGTGGTTGGAGGATTGATTTCTAGGTGTGGTTGATATTTTTCAGGTAGAGAGAGTATCATGATAGTTTGGCATGGCTCAAGATGTGCCCAGAGCCATATATATGGTTGAGAGCTATAGAACACCTAGGAGGGCTGGAGCTAGACTAGGGCCCACAAGAGTAAGCTAGTACCTCCTGGGCTAGATGAGGTAGACGTGGCGATAGAGTTGATAGACTCAGATGATGTGGGTTTACAAAGGAGTACCACACATGGTGGGTGACACATCGGTGGGTATTATTGTTCCCATTATTTTTGCAGGTCAGTGGGGTTACCACATGGAGGAGGAGAGGGGAAGCCCATGCCCCGACGATGTGTAGCAATAAACTATAGCTGAGTGTGAGTATTTGTATAGTTGTGTTGTGTACTTTGTTGTTTACCTATGTTATAGTGATAGTTATCTAATTCATTGTGTTATTTGTTTTGTAGGTGATGCGTATTGGTCCCTAATAGTTGACACAACCATTTGCACATTGACATGGAATGTGTCGATTGATGTACTTGGTGGAGGTATACTTGAGTGAGTGGATGATATAGCATGGTGAAAGCATGCCCATTTATTTGAGCCAGTGGCCATAGTAGTAGTGATATGCATTGTATTAGTAGGTGAGAGGGATGAGGCACATGCGAGGAGACTCGACAAGCCAGAGAGGTAGTAGGTGGTGGTCCCTTGCACAAGATGTATTTGCATGATACATGGATTTGTACAATGTCAGCGAAATTTTTCAGAGTAGTCTATGGAGAAACCTTATTACGTAGGAAAGTGGAGAGGTATCGAGGGCATGAAACAATGGCACAAAGTTAGTGGTGAGGCATCTAGTTCTAGGGATCTCGTAGTACCGAGAGTGATAGTGATGATGAGGTTTGACTTGTACTAGTGTATATGATGTAGGGGAGTTTCCCCCTAGTGATGAAAACATTTTTGTAATGATGGTCACATACTTATATATATATATATATGGGAAGATTTTATTGGTATATGATGAGTTTGTTTCATTGTGCATTGATGTTGTAATATGATCGATGATGTATGATTTAATGTTCATTGTCGTAGTGTATGTAATGTGTTATATATTGTTTGTGTTTATTGATGTAGACTCGCATTATAAAATTGAGAAGGGTAAAAAAGTGTGTAATGTGAATGATGATAGATAACAAATGCAATGTGGTTGGTGAGTTAAATGAAATGGAATTTGTAACATGTAATTAGTGTAATGTCGATAGTAAGATAAATGAAAAAATGTATAATTACAAAACTAATGTGTTGTGATGAATGATAATGTGATGTGATGTAATCGTAAAATGTTAGTATGATGAAACTAGGGAAGATTAGTAATGCCCCCTAGTGTGTAGATGAATAGGATCATTTAGTTAAGACCCCTCAAGTCAAGGATGAGCCACGTGTAAGAAAGAGTGTGTCATCGGGAAATGATTGAGTGTAATAGATGAAATGATGGAGCAAGCGTGATGATAAGGTTCTTAAAAAAATCCCTCAATAGTTGTGTAAGAACCATAAGAACACAAGTGCGTCATCGGGGGTAAGGTGATAAGAATCACCTACTAGAGACCGAGGTGGCGTGAAGTGGTGGAAGCATGTGGGATGGAAGCGTGTGAAATATGTTCCCAAATTGAATATCATATGGAGCTGCGGTGAGTGGGATGTGAAGGTGGAGGGATGTGGAAGCCAATGTGAAGGAGCAACATGATGAGTGGTGGATAATGCATGAATGGATGGATGGATGATGATGATGATGGATGTATGGATGGTGGTGGAGAGTGCATATGAGTAACAAAATGTGGTGGTGGATGTACCATGGCCTGAGCACTAGATGGAGGAGATGACTCAACTATAGTAGAAAATCTCGACGAGGTAGAGGAGATGGATCACTCACGTGAGTGAGAGCCAAAGGATATGATGCCCTTTTCCTCTAATTGTTATAATCTATCATGAAGGGAAAGACAATCATTGTCCTATGGCCATTTATGTGATGATAATTATAATAAGGTTGGTCATGCTGATGTTGTATCCTATGTTGTGGATGATGTTGGTTGGATGGTAAGTGAATTAGATGCTTTTCAAGTAAGGTAAACAACACATCATGAGGTCTAGCATGATGGGAGAAATGCAATGGCTCACATGACATAGATGGAGTGGAAGGAGAAGTATATCTATGTGGAGAAGGAGAAGAAGTATGTTATGATGGTGGAGTAGGTTGAGCTTGTTTTCTTTTCTTGTGAGGAAAAGGTGGAGACTGTGTAGGATGCTCAACCAATTTTGATGGAGGAGGACTAGATGATATAATAGAAGTAGATGTATGTGGAGGGTCAATGACATTTTTTGAAAGAATATCTTTCTCTAGATCTAGGACTTTATAGCATAGAAGAATGAATGACTCACATGTATCATATTGTAATCTTTGTTTGAGTGCAGGAATCAAACCACGATAGAAAATGAATTGCTTCTCAAGGTCTATAGGTTGGAATACTAGTTGGTGCATACAAGCATTAAATCGTAAGATATAATCCTGAATAGATTCGATGAGCCCTGATGTAAAGTAGGTATGCATGGTCATAAGTAACCTTAGGGCCATTGTTGAGGATGAAATGATGAAGAGGAAAGTGTCCTCCATGTCATAGTAAGTACTAATGGACCCAAAGGGAAGATGAGTGTACCATTGTAATGCCTCATCAAGTAAGACTATCGGAAATCCTTAAGTAATAGCCTATCATTAGAATAAGAGGTCATAGCCATGTGGTAATGTAGAAGATGAGCATGAGGGTCACTAGTACCATCAAAGCAAGTGAATGTAGGCATGATAAAGTCCTTAGGGAATGCTAAATTATGAATCTTCTTGGGAATAGGGTTACCATGTAATGAGTTGTTATCAATAGAAGCATAGTAAGCCCTACTTTCTAGAGTAAGAGATTGAACTTGAGATTGTAATTTTCCTATGACATGCATGAGAGAGATGATGATATCTATGAAGGAATAGTGGAAGATGGAAATAATGTATTAAGAGGTTGTAATTTTCCATTGTGAGTGATCATAGGAATATCTAAAGATGAAAAGGAGATTTTGATGCTAAAGGCACACTAGTAGTAGGTGTCAGAAGAAGCTATAGTAGATGATGTAGATGGAATATCCATAGTAGTGGTAGGACTAGCATCGGAAACATCCCTAATAGGTGAGGTGACTGATGGAGATACATCTATAGGAGAAGACAAATGAATGGGTGTAGATGATGTAATAAGAGGAGATGAAATGGTAGGAGAAGAAGAAGTGATGGATGGAGGTGACTCATGTATAGTGTTAGATGTAATATTAGGAGAAGGTAATGATGGAATAGGAGATTCACACTCAACCGTATGAAAAGAAGGAGAACCATGGCTATCAACCGCCTCATCGACATCAAGATAAAGACTAGAAATGAGAATGTCACTAAGGATACTATCAATAGGATCATCACCATAGTATAAAAGAGGATGCAAACTAGTATGAGATGTATCATGAGAAGCAATATCAGAGGTAGGAGAGTCATGAGATGAAACTATAGAGGTGTTATGAGTAGAAGAAGAATCAATATGCACATGTGAACGATGATCAATACCAAACATGTAATCAATAAGAGAATCATCTAAAATTTCCTTAGAAATATCAGAAGGAGGATCACAAGTAGCCATATAACATGGTGTATAATGAGTGAAGGCTATCGGATCCTCAACAATACTAATGCCAATGGGAGAATCTTCAAAATGAGTAGGCACATATTGTTGACCATCTAGAAGTTGTTGTTTGATATGATGACATAGGAGTAGGATTACCATAGAGATTCATGAGCTCAACGATGGTAGCCTCATCATAGATAGGGTTAACATTGAAATGAGACATGATGGGTGAAGAAGATGAACTATCCTTAGCCATTAGGGTTTGAAATGGATCCTAGGGAAAAATATTCTAAAGTACGGGTTCACCAAAATGATTAACTAAAATGAAATTATTCCTATCTATCTAAGTTAATCTAAGCAAGTACAAACAAATATAATAACTGATATGAATTGAAATATGAATGCTAAGTAATTTTGTTTGATATTTAAATGAAATGAAATAATTGAAATAGGAGGGATAAGGTACTAACTTGAAAATGACTTACCTCGCTGAGATTGGGATTGAACAAGATGATGTGCGGATGAAGTAGAGTATGATGGTATAACCCAAGAAAATTGCAGCAAGATGAAGATTTGACCAGATTGGGGCACTTGGAAGAGGATTAGGGTGCTTGTGGGTGCCCTAGTCTATAGTATGGGTGCTCTAGTCTGTAGAAATAACTCAGGACCTGAATTTGGAAGTGTCACTAGATCTTCACAATGTCTCGATCTTTGTCACGTGATTGTCACAAGGTAACTTCGTTGATGACATGCCATAAACCTACAATGAAGATTCACTGTAAAACCCCATACAAAGCATCAAACCCCTAAAAATAAAGATGCATATGAAGGTTAGACTATCCTTAATGGCCACAATGGTGGACTTACAACTAAGCGTTGCACTACATTCTAGACCCAATGTAGTTAGTGTGCTTTGTGTGTGCAATGATGTGCCTAGGGTGCCCTAGCGCCAATGATACAAAGATAGTGGGAAATAACTAGATGTAATGCAAAATGGTGGATGGAATAGAATAAACTTCCCTTTCCTATGTAGTGTGTGTGATGCAATGATGTCCCAAATGTAGTCCCTTTCCTTAGTAGATAGCTAGCCCTTGGTGGTAGATAGTCCACTCATAAGATAGTAAGTATGTTATGTTTATATAGGGATCTCTTGCTTAAATTTTGACACTAATGACCCAACATGCCAACTAGTACCTAAGGGAATGAGAGGGAAAATTATGAAGACCGACCTCAAAACTCTAAATTAGATGAAATTTTTATCGGGACCATTACACTTAAAATAAGGAATGGGCGCCCATGGGTGCCCCAGTTATATCCTAGGCACCCTAGTCATATACTAGAGAAAAAAATAACCAAATAATGACACCTAATCTACCACGAGAGATGACCAAAACTATGCAAACAACTGATAACTGTGCAAGACAAATGACGATGACGACGACCAACTAACTAACGATAGGACTAGGGGATAGGTCATTTGTGAATAATTTTCTTACACGAGATCCATACACAAAACAACATTCTTGGCGGTATAATTGTAATAGTAAGTGCGTGATTTTTTTACTACACCATCTACTTTGGTATTTTTGAAGTCATTTCAAGCCACCATAAACCATTAGTGTTGAAGAAGTTATTGTAGACCAATTTAAAACAACTGTGGCTATTTAGCCACTTGCATTACAAATAATTTCACTAGCGGTGACGACAAGAGATGAAGAGAAGTGTGTAAATAGTTTTAATTAATTGGAACAACAAAATTTCAAACCCCAACTTCATTCATCAAATCTACTTTGAAGCTATAAGAGTGAAACATGAACAACTAGCCAATGATCTCGTGTAGTAATATGAGCACATGAAAACCATGTCAAGAGATGTTTATAAATATTACAAGCAACCATAATGACATGCGGTTATTGAGAGACCGAATTCAATCCACGAGAGTACCAATATCTTCCATGCATTCTTGAAAATTCTCCAAAACTTGCAATTTGAGTACATAATGGTAAACGACAAATTCTTATTTGACATCTAGACAAAGAAGAGTCATACGAATCTTGAGAAAGGATATGATGCAGATGATGAATGTGAGAGAAAAAGCCCTCAGGAGAATTTGCATCTCACTACACAAACATACCAAGATCACCTCTTCATCCACAATTTTGATAAATGATATCACATCTTGTTATAGTGATTCACATAAATCTAAACAACACCCGACCATAAAAAGTAAATAGGACATGTCGTGAGTCTACAAGATGGTGAATCGAAAAAGTTGATGATGATTTGAGGTTACATTTGTAAAAACAATGTAATAAGGGGAATGTTAGCATAACATAGTGTCTATTACATTGTAGGTGGTTATGTGGATATGTCATGCAGGTTATTTAACCGACTACCGGTTCGCTCCTTGTATTTATAATCCTTTTTCTGTGAATAATATCATTCAAACATTTTCACCTCTTCCATTTCTTACAATTTGTGTGGGTGACATTATCATATACCTTATATATGGCCATTGGCCTTTTCTACGGTATTATATGTGACATTGATAATTGTGCTTGTATTGTTATGTGTTTTTATAGTTTTATACTTGTATGTTTGTTATGTCTAGTATATCATTATGCAATGATTTATTTCATGCCTCTCTTGCATGTCCAAGCTTTGGATGGTGGCCATCTATAGTTACATTATATATGTTATAATGATGATAATATATTATATCGACATGGATGCATTTTAGTTGTTTTGAGATGAGTGATATATAGTTTATCTCAATCGGCTCATAAAAGGTGCCATTTTGTGGGGTTCTTACTATAAAATCAATGAAATTCAGGAATATAAGTAGAATTACATACCTTTTTATACATTGGGGTAGGCTACGAGGATACAAATACATGTAAATATAAAAACATAACATATAAGTTCAAAATGGACAAAATCCTCCAACAAAGGAGGAAATTGTTACATGCTACTATCTTGGGTAGGTTTTGACATCCAATTGATTTTTTTATAGGAAAATACAATTTTAGAGGTCCTTGATATAATTTTAAGGATAAATACATAGTTCAAGTACATAGTTCATTGCATCTTATGATATAATATAGGGGAGGGTGAAAGTATTAATGAAAATATCTAATTTAAGTTATGTATCTTTTATTTAAAATCCATTTACATTATGAGATTGACATAGTAGGAGAATGAATATGAGGATCATTTTGTTTTCATTTCTAAACATTAAAAAGTGCTAATATAATGCAAAATGAGGGCACAAGTGTATTTCATTCCCTTTTAAAATTTCACATTTAGAATTTAGATCCATCACGTAACTATGTGATTCTATGGGCGAGATGGATTTATTATGGGTCTAGTGACACCCTTATCATATTTAGGCCTAGTAAAATGGGATACCATTCCTCTCACTACCTTATGAGGATATTTGGTCCAAGTAACACCCAACCCCTTTTGTTTTATATAACTTATACAAATATGGCATGAATCACCGTCAATCCTCCATTGATAAAGTTTCAATCCCTCTCTCCAAGCGCTTCACCGGAAGCTCCTACATTCATAGGGAAAATATATTTACTCTTTTCTATGATTTATTTAGTTTTAATTGTCAAGTTAAGTATCAATTTAGAGTTAAAGTTTAATTATTTCTATATGGACATTGACTACACTCTATGTTGTAAGTTTAACTTTGAGGATCATACAACAACTCAAGAAATCAAGAAAAGAAAATTTAAGTGTAGAAACTCATGTATATATTTCCCTTCAGAAATAAAATTTTATGTCCAAGCTTTAAATGGGGAGAATGTAGACTTAAATTTGGTAAATTAGTAAATAATGTTAGCATTGATTTAATCCATTTTTTCATGATGTGTGCACATCTTTTGAGGTTGAATAATATATCTTAGTCCATCATTAGTCCTATTACAAGAATATATCTCCTCGTTAAACTACTCAACTACTCATAAATAATTTGATATCAATGATAAGAAATGAGAAATGATATCGTCAGACCTATTTGGATTCATTTTCCATATCTGCCTCTCTAGTTTTGGGATGAGAAATGTTTAATCTCCATTGGGGATTCTTTGGGTAAAACCCTAGCTATTGACACAAAAACGACCTTATATGAGTATACTATGTATGCTCGCATCTTGGTCGACATGAACACTTCAATGGATTTTCCTGCTTCTATTGATCTTAAGGTTGAGGATAGAATATGGACTCAAAACTTAGACTATGAAGGTTTCCCCTTCAGATGTTGGACCTACTTTTCCCTTGGTCACTTAATGTGGAATGCAAGTATGGGAAGAAACATGTTAGTAGCCACACTTCTTGGTGGAAGAATGTTGATCCTAGTCATTTGGTTGTTGATAGTCACTCGGATAATGAGTTTGAAGATGGGTCTACGAATGAGGAAGATGTGGTTTTAGTGAATGAGGTGGTCATCCCTTTGTCTACCCTTGTAGAGAAGGCTCCTACCCCCAGCTCTGAGATTGGGACTTTGTCCCTTCCTCTTGGTTTCCTAAATCAGGAGGATAACAATAATATTGAAATTTGCATACCGGTCCACACAAATGAAAATGTAAATCCGAACACTGGTGATGGTTGGTCTACTGTGAGTAGAAGGAAGAAATGGAAAATCAATGAATCCCTTAAGATGCATCTTAGATCCCATGGGAAGGGGTCCTAAGGATGAGTTCTGTGTTTGGTTTTGTTGATGTTTTGGTTATACCATTTGGTTTTGGATGTGTTGTTCTTTACTCTTTTGTGTTGTTGGTAGAGGAAACTTCATTTGTTCCTCATCGCTATATCTTTGTCTTCATTTATTATACGAGGAAGGGTCCCCTTAACCCTCTTTTACCAATAATAAAAATTTGTTATCAATGATAAGAAATCAATTATTGTCCCTCTTTGTTGGACCGAAAATTTTAAGAAATCAAGTCATGGGTAAAGTAGTCATGTCCTCTATTAGTAAATCACCAACTTTCCAATTCAATATCTTTTATGGGTTGGCATCTCCACTATAGGTTAGCCTTAATGAGAATTATATCTATGAAACTATATACAAGAAAGTCTCGAGGCATTCATTTACTCACTTGGAACTCTCTTTGTATTCGTGAGTACTTATGAATCAAAAGGAAAGAAAATATTTCTTACTCTTCCCTAAAGCAAGATCAAAAATTAGGATGACACTTACGAATATTTGAAGGCAGTCTAAACCAGTTCTAAGAATTAATCTTCCCAAATAAAGAGCCTACAAGTCCAATTCATGAAGAAGCATGTCAAGTTTATACAAACCAACTTCAAATCTTGTTTAGAGTAGTGTTAATGTGGGTGGTGTACAAATTATGCTTCCACCCAAACACTAAATTTTTAGAGGGGTTTCACCAAAGGTTAGGATTTTGGTCATGGTTGTTGATTTCATAGGATTCTACGTGGGTCCCGATATTTTACAAGGGGCTATATACAAGTCATTCACAAAGGTCTTGGAAGGTATAAAGCTCCATTTATAAGCCATACCAACCATATCAATAGGAGGAGACCTATTAAATAGTTCAATCATGTGCAATATAACGGTTCTATCCTAAACATAGTCTTGTTCATCCCCTATAACCAAAAAAAGCTAAGTGCACTCATCTTCTTATGTTTCACTAACTCCCTAGTATCATTTTGCATGTGTTATCTAATTGCATGTTAGTTTCTAAAATATTTGTTCTAATTTAGGAAGTAAGTTACTTGTAAATTTATCTCAATAATTTAAATGTATGTTTCAGATTTAAATGTTAATACATATTTAATAATCCCAATATACATCTTGTTTCTAACCCTAACCTAAATTTAAACAAGTAAGGACTCCGCCCACCACATAATTATTTTTTATGGTTAAATTACATTATACGATATGAATTTATTCACAATTGTATTCAAATTAATGTAATATTTGTTATTCTTTAATGAATATAATGGATATGAAGGGTTTCTTTGTAATTCTCGTATGTTTAAGATATTTAACAAGAGAATCTATGTAGATTAGCTAAAGACTATGTATGAGGATATTCTAAGGGTTAGGTATGAGTAGTATGAGTAATATTGTTAATGTTTTTTTAAGGTTATGTGCACTTGTGTTTCTCTTGTATCATATTTGTTGTACTACACTTTGAAGAGCTCCAAACTTAAGTTTAATGTACTGCACTTTGAATAAGAGCTTGAAACTTAAGCTTAATGGAAAGTGTGAAAACGAGTTATAAACAAAACAGAAGCAAAGAAAACTTAAGCTTAATTGAAAGTGTTATCATAAATAAAATGAATGATTTTTTAATTTATTTTTGGATAGAAACATCCCTCATCTTTAAGGGGCACACGAAAGAAAAACAATACATTTAATATAATATTAAAGTGTTCGAAGTCGGAAACAAATACATTCAATATAAATATAACAGCATAGTTTGTGGAGGAAAACAAATTTCTGAGAGGAGACAAATCCTCATTAATTAATTATCACAGATAGCAGGAGCAAAGGAGAGTGTATTCTTCTTTAAATCGTAAACGATTTGGTGGTTCTGCTGCTGAATATTCCCAAAGATAGACAAGGAACCAGCAGGGCCTGCGCTCATAAATGCCAAGCAAATCAATTCACGTCCTTGATCATCTTCCAGCAAGAGAAACGAGTTCTGTGGAGGCAGATCAAATATTGCGTCCCCTGCAAAATGAAAGGAAACATGTGGAATGTCTTGCATGGAGAGCGACGTGGTTTCATAACAAAGATCGGTTCCGCCAGAGGAAGAGGAGTTGGTGACAGGCGTAGCTTTGATACTGGAATTCAACGCGCTGAGGAAGCGATCGTAGGCAGGATCAGGAAGATATGTGAACGTGGTTCCTGAATCGATTATCAACCCGCCTCCCACCGCAGCTTCCATTATGAAAGTAGAGGCTAGATATTCTATTGCCTTTCCGCCCACGCTGATTCCTTCCAAGTTAAGATAATAAATATTTTAGAGAAGTTTAAGCCATCGCCCAAAATCAGAGTAGATCTTAACTTGGTGCTACTGCTATAAACCGGAGTGTGCCCAAAGAATAAAGCGCTGCTGCCAGTGCCACTACTGCTGTTCCCAAAGGCTCCTCCTCCTGCTGCGCGGTTCCCAAACAGTAAGAAAATTCGTTATTAATGGAGTCGCCGAGCTGAGATGTCAATGAAAGGAAGCCTCTTCCGGGCCTGACTATACCGCTTGCGCTACTAAAATAGCCTCCCTACTCATGGTTGCATCCAAATTCAATGCCAGGAATAGCCTCCCACCTTGATGCAGGAGATGAACTTTTCTTTAGACTGAATGTTTCAAAACCCATAACTACATACGTATACGAACCGTCTCCATATACATAAAGATAATAACAGACACCTCCATTATCGCACACATTTTGATTCGCTCCGGCGCATAACTCGGTGTTTGTGCAAGAAATGTTTTTGTAGGTGTAAGAAGTGTTTGGATTGTAAATAGCGTCCTGTTGGATAACGCAGTTACTACAGGGTTGGCACTGCGTCCAAATCAAGTCGCTGCCTGTGTCGACAAGTGCATGCAGCTGCGTAAGCGGAGCATGATGATGATGACCAGAATTGCCTATGCCTATTTCCATTATGAATTCCCCGTCTCCCGCAGTGACAGGACTGGTCATGTAGCGATGAACTCCTCCTCCTCCTCCATTGGCATGCAGAGATTGTAGCCTCGCTAGTCTGGAGTTGCTTCTTTGCAGGGATCGGCGCATGCGTTGGGAGATTGTAAGGTTGAGGCATTTCATGAGTGGCGACAGCGGGGAGTCTCTGCGTATCAATTCTGCTCTGTAACTCTGAGCCTCGTCTGGAAGGGGGAGGGTTCGAGCTCCGTTGCAGTAAACATATAATTCGATTACAATTACCAACTGAAAAATATTTGGTGTAACCATGATTGCACAGACCCTAATTCACACACGGTTTGCTTTGCTTCCAGTACTTTTATAATGAAATCCCCATTGTTATTGCGGATATATAATTCATTAAAGAAAAACAGATGACTACATACCTGAACCTAGTCAACTTTAAAAATACAATTTACTTATTCTTGTTTCAGATAAGTAAGATCACCCAATTGTACCGACCGCGGAACATATTACTAATTGGAAGAAACAGTCATACAAGTAAGATAAAGACATTATAATTATAGTGAGATTTACAATAAAATAACATTTAAAAATGAAAATAATATGTTACGCAATCGGTACAATTCGGTGATCTTATATGAAACTAGCAATCGCATATGTACAATGCAATGTTAACGCCGAATGGTATATGTTATTTGATTTAGAGGTATAGTTATTACTTTTGTAGTTGATGTTGATAAGGGGTGTGATTGATTTTGTAAGTGTAGAAATATAGATGAAGCACTTCATTTAAAGGTTCTATCTACATTTAAAAATTGTTACAAATTCGTACATATACATTTCTAAATCTTATATCATGAGTGGTAGCGTGTTATGGGCATTTTTTTGCAAATCTTATATCATAACAAAAGTGCAAGTAATATTCATTTATTTTCTTAATAGTACTTTCAATCCACATAGTAGTAGGAGACAATGGTATGTTAATGTCAAAGGAAATACAACAGTTTTCTTTTAAAGCAGGGAAAAAGAGGGAAACATAGATATGGAATAACTAACATAGTGTTGATAGTTCAAATTATAGAAAGGAATGGATGAGGGTGTAAAGTTTGAAGGGACGAATGCGGTAGAAATATTTGCGTAAAGAAGGTTACGGAGGAGATGCACCTTTGTCATCTGCGTTCTTTGAATTGAGGATGAAAAATTTCAATTTGTTGATTTCGCAGTATGTCTCTTTTTGGGAAAGTGTGAAGTAGTATTCGTTGCCGATGACATTGCTTGTAATTTCACTATTCGCATCTTTGTCTATAGACAATAGGTGGAGGTTGTTAGCTGCAACACCCATGATTGACTCAGTTATCTCATCAAAAGCAGTAATTGATTGAAGTTCCCCTGTTGGGTCCTTTAGATCGATCCTGAGTGCATATCTATACTCATTGTTATGAACTTGTATGTTGCAACTCGAACAAAACCATGAACCATTTTCATACTCTCGCACTTTTTCCCTGCATTGTTTGTCACCTTTTTGAAGAGGACATGTTGTGTTAAAAAAAATTGTCCATACTGATATTTGTGATTTCTTTGAACTGAGGATGACATATTTCAATTTGTTGATTTCGTGGGATGTCTCTTTTTTCAGGGAAAGTGTGAAGCAGTATTCATTGCCGATGACATTGCTTGTAATTTCACTATTTGCATCTTCATCTATAGACAATAAGTAACTGGTGCTATTATCACTGGTATAGGTTTCACACAAGCTTTCTTTTACCATTAGGTTAGGAAACAAAAGTTCTTAATTGTTTTATGATTGTATTTTAAAACTACTGAATATGGCTAGTGAAAAGGAGGCATTTCATCAAACACGTCGGGTGCCCTGTTCTAAATCTCCCATTCTAGCAGAAGTTGGGAGGATGCTGGAAAAGATTGTGGAGTCCGCATGTACCCTTGCCGATTGTATTATTCAAAAATATGTGAAGGCCTTTCAAACACAACCATTTTTTTCATCTCATGTGATAAATGAAGTTCATGAGGTCACATTTGTTTCAGGCATTTAGTCAAACAATTTGCATGGCACCACTTTGTGTGATGGAGGACATGAGAACTGGTAGACAATGGACACCTCTGATTGAAAATTTGTTTGAAATGTTTGAATTTTATCTCAGGAGTTGTCTCCATATCAAATGGCTCACGAGAGGTTTGCCTCTTTTTAGGCTTATAATGACTTTTCAAATTCCATAGTGTCCTCGCAGCCAACTATCATGAGACCACCGACTACCATAAATGACATTAAACTCGTAAAGCAGAAAGCAGCGTGATTACGAAAAAGGTTTGCCAAGAAGAAATTTAATCGTGTTTAAAAACGTTCAAACGACCATCAAATTTAACATATTGGGCGAAACGACCGGAAAGGGCTTTCCCATAGGAGGAACGCCTTCCGCATAAAAATACGTCTACTTAATAATGCATGCATAAAGTGATGCCTTCATAAAATTACTAAAACCATGTGCTAAATGTCCTGTGAGAATAATATGTAAAACCACTTTTCCCCTAATGCGCCTCAAGAGAAACGGAAAGGGAGAGTTCCGTTGATGCAACCATTGAAGAATCCATCCACCCGATATTAATGGAGTCCAAATTGGAGCTGACATCAATAAAAGGCGGTGGAGTGGGCTGAACCAAAATCTTTGTACTGCTAGTTAACATCGACACAACATTCGACATTGATGGTCTCGTCTCTGGAGTGCTTTGCGTGCATAGATGAGCAATGTGGATTACCCCTACTATCTCTTCCTTATCGATTTCAGATTCTCCTTTTGCAGTTCTTCTGTCTTCCAGCTCAAATGCCTCATTTTTCTCATGTAAACTCCATGCCTATACATAAACACAAAGGATTCTTCAAGATGCCCCTCAGAACAAGTAATCCAGGAAAGATCTTAAATGAAGTTTCGAGTCTTACCCATTGTAGAAGGAGCTCCATCTCGAGTGGAAGTTTAGGATCCCTAACCTTTCTGCCACTCACAATCTCTAGAACCAACATGCCATAACTATACACATCCGCCTTATCTGTCAATTGACCATGAGTTGCATACTCCGGCGCAGTATACCCTCTGCCTCAAACAAAAAAACACATATGCATTGGATTTTAATAAATAGATCAGATCCACGGACACACTAACATAAAAACCCTAAATAATCTTACATTGTACCTAAGATGTGTGTGGTCATCAGGAAAGATTCTTGGGTTCCGATCAGGATGAGAAAAATCTTGAAGGCCTTGCTGTGAAAACAATAAGAAATTCATTTCAGACATCAAATCGATTGGAAGGAGCAACATTCAACAAAATAAACTTCCAAAATGAACTCACAGGAAGAAGATTTAATGGAGAAGAAAGCGATGGTGGAGTAATGCAAATAACAGCGACCTCGAGAGCGTTTCCATCTGGCGCGTGGGGCAGCCATTTATATATCTGGTAGCATCTTACAGACAAACGTCACAACTATTGGTGGAAGGGTCTTCCTACACATAGCCAGTCCATAAAGGGGCGTCGACAATCCATTGGCGCTCATTTTACTAGTGGCAAAACCCTCATTTTTCACAGCCTCGGAGTTGATGTTTTCTAACAATTTTTGCACGGTGTTGTTGAAAATTGGAGGACTGGTGTTGTCTTCAGAGCTGCAAATGTTGGAGACGCCAAGATCCACCGCCTGATAAAAAAAAGTATGATTCTCATAACGTAAAAAGCATCCGTCAAAAAACATTCATGAGTGCTCCAGTATTGTCGCGATAGTATGTAACAATTTGATTTTGGGTAGGTGATGTACAAAATTAGGTGAAGCTAAAATTAAGATAAACTCATTCTCAGCAATAGCCGATAAAGAGCGGCAGGCATTATATGGGCGTGAGGCGGCAATGACAAATGGGGGAAATTGTGGGGGAAATTTGCGGCAGCGACAAAAACACTAATCTTTATCCGTCTAAAGAAGGAAGGCATGGCAGCCTGTTTTCAGAGCTGTGTGCATTTTTCAATAAACCCATAAAGAAAACAAGAATCACAACTCTATTGACATTTTCTAACAAACCCACTAAACGTGGGGAATAAACTCATTCTCAACAATAGCCGATAAAGAGCGGCAGGCATTATACGAGTGTGAGGCAGCGACAGTGGGGGAAATTTACAGGAGCTTGACAAAAACACTAATCTTTATCCGTCTAAAGAAGGAAGGCATGGTAGCCTATTTTCAGAGCTGTGTGCATTTTTCAATAAACCCATAAAGAAAACAAGAACCGCAGCTCTATTGACATTTTCTAACAAACCCACTAAACGCAGGGAATAAAAAAAGGTCAGGTTTATCCATATTTCTAAAAACCCAATAATGCAATCTCAATCTTCTGCATCATAATGCAAACACATATATCTCACTCAAACCTTGGATTTTCATTTCCTAGAAACAAAAACTCAAACCCATAATCGAATCTTATCTTATGGTTAAAAATGCACAAACCTCATACCGCAAATCCGCAAATGTTTAAAAACTCGATTTGACCTTTCTTTCTTCAACAAGCCTGCCCTCAAAAAATAAGGGAGAAGAGAGTAACACGAGAAAAGAAGGAAACATGATAAAGAGAAAAATAGAAAAATATCGATAAAAGAGAAAATGAAAGAAAAGGGTGATCAAATAGAAACATGTCAAAATGAAAACAAAGATATAAAACACACAACAAAAAATGACTAATTTGAGCCTATAATAGACATACATATAAATCCACTACAACAATGTGAAATTATAAGCAAAATGTAAGAAATAACTAATATGGCACCAAAGTTTGGTTTATACGGGATTGAGAAAAGGAAAATCGCACGCAATTATTCCCAAAACATGGAACCGTTTGCGTCTAGAAACACACCTAAACCTTCTCCCCCCTTACCATAAAACATACATATATTTTAATTGTAAATGTTAACAAAGTTTCAACTTTCAAATTATATAAATGGTTAACGTCTCATGTGAATAAGGAGGTCTGTACATGTGCCATATCTTGTGCGCTAGGTAAGAAATGTCTTGTAAAGTCGCTGAACGCTTCAACCAAACAAAAGGCTGAACGTCAACCTCAAACCCGGCCCCACCGTCCGTTACGCCCGTTTCGCCGGACAGTTCGACGGGTCGTTGATGTCCGTTACGAAATAAGAACGAATCCCAATTCGCCGAATCCTCGATTTTCAAAGGGGATGGTGATTGGGCAAGTAATTTATCGCAATGCCTACTAAATAAATAAATTATTTGAATGTGAACACTTTGGCGTCGGAGAGACGGAAATTCTCAGCCAGCCGCACATGGACACCATTCAATTGTTTTCTTGGAGGTTTAAAAAAGGGTTAAAAATGTGAAAACATCCAGACAGTGGTCAAACCGTTAATTTTAATACGATGCAGTAAACGTCTGGAGGTCCTTTTAATTATTCAATTTCATAGTGTGATGAATGGTGTTGCATTTGTTAAACATTCTTTTATTAAGTTGAAGGCATTCCCCTTATGGGAAAGGCCTTTCATGAGAGGTTTCACGACGTGTTAAAATTGACAGTTTGACAACTATTTGGATGTTTTCGATTTTTCCAGTGATTTTTAACAGCTTTTCATGCACATTTGATTGGAAGGAAGGAGTAGTGATAAGAAAACCAGAGTGGCGATAAGCATTTTTGCTGAGATAGAGGTATTTACACTTCTCCTACATCTGAGGTAGAGGTATTTTACACTTCTCCTCCACACGTCTCTGTGCTTTGGATTGGAATAAGATTGAGAAGGGTTCGTGAGAAAAACTTTAATCTTCATCCATATCATATTTCGTGAGGATCTGTATGTCCTTGCGCCATCTCTTGGAAAATATTTGGCATTATCACATAGATTACCATTGGACTACAAGTCTGTTGAAATATTTTTCTGAATCTACGTGTAGAAGAATCCACGTGTTTAAAAAATAGTCAATGTGATACATTCTTATAGAGTAAATTCTATTGAATTTTTCTTGATTGCATAACATAATTTTTAGTTTTTAGGTTTAGGATTCATGGGTTTTCATTCCAAATTCATTGAGGGTTTAATCTAATTCTTTTGTTTTTCTGATTATTTTATTAAAAAAGTTTCAATTTGAAATTGAAATAACTTTAAAAAAATTAGTGTAATGCTCAAAGAGTGCCATTTTGCCCTTTGTGATCAGCTTTATTCATCGGCTTGGTGATTGTGCTTATTCATGCGGATTTTCGTATTCTAGAGGAAGCGTCGATGAAGGACGATGAAGTTGTTGGTGGGGGTTGTATACGATATGGACAACTCTGCCCCCATTTTTACTACTAGGGTTTAGGGTCGAATTTAATGGAATTTGATTTGATTTTTACATTGGTAATTAGATCATAGAATCACACCATCTTAAAGGTTAGTAGTTTCACAATTTTCTATATATATGGTTTTTAACAATTTGTATTAACATTGTTCCATTTCTTCCATGGATAGACCTACATATACATCTTGAAAATGTGTCCTTATAACCATATTCATTTTCTTATGTTCTATGATATATTTGGACACAGTATCAAATTTCATTAACAATCCAACAAAATATAAGAAACTCACAATACTTTTTGGTTACATTTGATGAAGGTATGTAACACCATTACAATATCTTTTCAATTTGATTTAGTAGAAAATGCTTTCATTGCCCAAATTTTTTTGCCTTTTACTTTTCATGGTTCTTGTTTTTCTTCATTTGGAGTCATATTTATTGCTTGTTTATTTATTTTTCGACTCAATTCTTCTTTGGTTGACACTTGTGCATGCATGGCCTCTACGGTTAAAGCATAGAAGTCGATGCGTAGAATCCTCTAAGGGATGAATTATCGCATTTAATCCACCATGAAAGGTTGTATGTCGGTCTCTGTAAAACTTGCCTAGTATGTAAAATCCTACGATTTTGAAGATATAGGTATTTTTCGAGTATCACATTTCATGGGTTTTTTAATGAAATAGTTATTGTATTGTTTTTTAAATGGATCTATTTTCTTTTGCTTGAAGGCTTTTGGTAATTTCTTCAAATTGTCACTTTTCCCCTTTTCCCCAAATGTCCGTGCCTTGTTATGCTTCATCATAAGTTTTTTCGAGGATTCAAATATTTTGGATTTGGTTGCCTTGAATGTTTATATGAAGCCTTGAATTATTAATTCTAAGCTTACATTTAACTATATTTGCATACAACTAGTGTTGGGCAGACAACGTCGAAGTACCAAAAATTAAGAGCTCACTAATAACAAATTGGAACCACTATTGAATGGTGTGGATCCATTTAGAATTTGGAAAATGCAGTCTCATTGTCTTGAGTGCAATTATCTTTTCACGGTCTTAGATTGCCTACTCTTGTTTGGTTTTGTACCAGCTATTCTGGAGTGAACTAAGAGCTTTCGAGAACAATGTTTTGAGCAAAAGAAAAAACATTTTTAATATTTATAACGATGAGTGGTGGAAAAGTAGTTGATGGCTTTATTGCATATTTTATAGTTTAGGAAGGAAATTTCATTTCGAAGCAATCTTCCAATATGTATAGGCATGCTTATATTTGGGATGTTATTTGATAATGGATATCAGTTAAAGTGCGTCGTGTATGTAGTAGCAAATGACTTATCAATCTGATCTGTAGTAAAAATTTGAACATTCTTAGAAATATCTATGTTTCAAAATATTCTTTAGGTAACTATCTAGTAGTGTAGAAGCACAATAAAGCCAAGGAGTAAGCTTGTCTAGTGTTTGATGGTATGCCAAAACACAATATGTTCACATAGAGGACAATGATAAGAGAGTGTACTCACTTTGGGTTTTTGAAGAATCCATTAATTTTTATAACAGAATGAGATATGCAGGTTTTCACCCTAATGTATTTTTTAGTTAATGTTCTCAAGGCATGTGCAACAATACAAGAGTTGTAGAAGGGTAAGGGAATTCATTGTTGTGTGTTTTGAATTGGGTTGGAACGGGATGTTGTTTTGGGGGATGCACTTGTAGATATGTATGACAAAATGCCTCAAAAAGATCACTTTTTTTAGGTTTTCAGAGATTGACCTCCTTTTTATTACTTCTCACCAGGATTCATTTATATACAATATATATTCAGTATGTGATTTCATACTAATCTAGATTTTAGATAGGTGTTGCTTATGATTGGAACTGGTCTTCTGAGGTCGCATCATCCAACCCATGGGAGACCCAATCTGCAAGAGACCTTGGCATCACATTTCATTTAAGGCGAAGTAGACCTCAAATGTGTTTGTCAAATATAAATCTCACAAATCACCATGGCCTTAAATTTCAAGAATGGCACTAGATGACATGTCTCTTTATTGATTGTGATGTTTTTGACCAACTTTTTTTGTGCCATTTTAGTCTTCTCTTGTGCCCATCTGGTGCTTTCTCTACTTGTTCAACTTTGATAGAGATTCCCTAGGCACTCCAACTGTATACTTCTTTTCTTTCTTTTCCTTGTTGCGATTGGACCGAGATACAATAGAACTTATATTGTATACCATGCACACACACTTATTCTGAACCTTGGTCTTTCATTTGCTATAAAAATAATATTAGTTGATACACCAAACTGGAGTGAGTGATAACATGGATTTCAAGTAAATTAATTTTGTTTCAATTTTCAATTGTTGTGATTGTAGAGCTATTCATGAAAATGAGAAAAGGCCCGAGGTCCAGGCCTTACGAGAAATTAATTCTTTTTATTAGTTCTTACATGCAGTTTCACCTATTATGTTGTGCCTGGCTATTTGTTTCCAATGATCACATCTTTGTCATGAATCTGCTGGATATTTCCTAAATATGTGCAACTTGGTATAGGTGTCATTGGAATAGACTGGTCAACAATTTCTTCTTACTTGGGAAGCCCACTTGTCAGTCCTTGGTTTGCCATGCAAACATAGTTGTTGGATTTGTGTTTGTAATGTATGTGATGACACCATTGGCATATTGGCTGAATGTTTTTGATGCAAAGACATTTCCCATATTTTCTAAGGATCTTTTCACCTCCTCTGGCCAAGAGTACAACATTTCCAAGATTATTGATTCAAATTTCCATCTGGACTTGAAGGCTTATGAGGAGTATGACACATTACATTTAAGTACCTTTTTTGCTATGACATATGGAGTGGGATTTGCTGCATTGACTGCCACAATAGTTCATGTGCTTCTTTTCCATGGAAAGTATGTATCCATCTCCAAGTCTTTATCTTATTTATAAATTCAATAGAATTATGTGATGTCACCAAAGACTGGTTGAATGTATTTTCTAAAATATCAATGGTGCAAAAAAAATTGTGACAAGGCCTTCAACCTTTTGAGGAAAATGCAGTTATTTGGGGTTGTGTCGAATGTGGTCAGTTGGAACACAGTAATAGGTGGTTATGCTCACAAAGGGCATAGTCATGAGGTCTTGAGGCTCTTTTGGAAAATGTTAATGGTTGGAGAGAAGCCAAGAGCAGACACAATTGTAATTGTACTTTCAATCTGCATATATATAACATATCCACAACATGGTAAAAAAATACATGTACATAATCAGAAATGGGGTTATGTCAGATAATTTTGTAGGAAATGCATAGTTTGTTGATATGTATGTTAAAATGGGGAGTCTAGAAGATGCCCACCAGGTATTTGATGAATTGTTTGATAGAGACAAAGCCTTGTTCAACTCAATGATTGCAGGTTATACTCAGAATGAGCATGTTGATTAAAAACTTTTATGAAGCATTACAAATCCACTGTTAAAGGAAAAAGGAAGGAAGGAATTCCACTTTAATCACTTGATTTTATTTAGAAACCATTTTGAATTAGAACATACCAATTATGATATATCTAGGGAACTTTTTAATCAAGTAGTAGCTCCAAAACCACAATGCACTTGTACTTCTCTAAAGCTTGAAATAATGTTAAGGTGAATTATGAATTGGCGAGTTCTTATTAAGTACCAGGTGATCCTGCCACATTTATATGTAATGACCAAGGGTTCTCATCCATGGATGAAGATCTATGGTAAGAAATCTGGATATTTGTGTCTATTGAGTTTTTTGAGAAATGATGGGAAACTAGAAGTGAATGTTTGGGAATAATTATTCAAAAGGACTCCAAGCTCTTATATGTCATTCTTCAATATGGTTTGAATTGCAGTCAGGACTCCATGCAAATTGGGACTAAGTTTCAAGTGAGATCTAAGAGGTTTCGTAGCATAAGAAGTATATAGAATTTGAGTTTATTGTACTCTGTCCCTCTTATGCTTTGAGTTCTAGCCACAGTGACATGTTAAGTTGTGTAATGATAATATTGAAAGCTAAATACCACATCCTGCCTCACCTATGGATTGGTATTCAGAATTCCGTTATAAATAACATATGTTCGAGCTATTTTGTTTTTTTTTCTTCTGTAGTTTGAATTGTAGTTCTTTTTCAGCTTCTAAGATCAATATATACAAAATTTTCAACTGCCCTTCAGTTTGTTGATTGCAAACATATGTAAATCACTTTTGAAGTTCTTGAATCCGTATAAGTGGCTAAGTTCTTCTGATAGTTTTCATTCGGAATATGATTTTACCTTTTAATTAATGGGTAAAGACATGAAAAGAACATGTCACGACCCACAAGAAGAAGCATGTCCATGGGGAATGACTTTAACATTAATATGAGAAAGAAACTACTACTTCACTTCTATTACGAGACAATAAAAGTTACGAAAATGCTCCCTCTGCCTCCAAATTTTGAATCACTCATAATAGGATTTTGGAGTTAGCAATTTACATCCAGCCAAATCATATTCAATAATTCATCTAAATTTTCTCGGCTTTCCTACAAAATAGTTAGATAGATGTTGATCACAAGGTTTCTAGCTTTTAGCCAGTCAAAGTATACATGATCATCGATTTGTAGCCATTTATATACAATCTAAATATGTATCCCTGTCAATTTCTATCTTTATATCCAATGGTATATGTCAGAAGCTTCATATTATCTTGAGAAACATTTTAAACAAAATAAGTTACTTGAATCAGTTACCTAGAAATGTGAGATATGGGAGCTAGGACAATGATGAAATTTCAAATCGGGAGGTATCCAAAGTAAATGAATAAGGATACAAACATATTATATGGTCACCAATTGATGTGGGTACATAATGGGAACAGGGTCTTGGTCACAAGGGAACTTCATCTTGTGTCATGCCTGATCTAGCACTATACACACATTTCTTGTCTTAGAGGCCTAGTCAAACATTTCAAGGAATCTCTGGTTAGTGGTTTCTCTATAGTTGCCATCCCTTCCACACTGACATGTACTAGATCCAATGTCAGCAATGACATTGAAACAAAATATGCAGGCTACAAAATTAGATAACAATCTTGTTGTCTCCATGCCTTCAACATAACCTAGGTTGATCAACCCTAGACATTATCTTGACATCTTTTCTCTGTAATCAAGTTTTCCCAGGAGAATCAGTGGATTCCAAAGCACCCTCTATGCAATGGTTGGGTGAGGATTGTGGCAATTGAGAATACCCCTATTGTGTTGAATCGACAATGACTTGGAAGAATGGTTGGAAAATTCCTGCATTAAGTATTGTCTTTCACTGTAGCATTGCTTGTCCTTTCAAGAGTTGAAGAGTCTTCACTTGAGATCATATTCAGGTTTTAACATTCAATGATTCAAGCAAGCCACTGAATAAGTTTAAATGAAAGTACTAAAAAATGAAGTTGACATTAATGGTAAGGAAAGATTAGAATTGTAAGAGTGAAAAACATATAGATGGGCATCAGGGCTAAACAACTTATAGGAGAACAACAAATAAAATTAGATTTGTATTCATGTTTAGTTCAAATAAAATACTCTGTAAAATGCTACCACTCATGAAATAAGATTCACAAATGTATAGGTATGTACTAATTTGTAACAAATTTGAAATGTAGAGATAAAACCTTTAAATGTAATGTTTCATCTATATTCCTACACTTACAAAATCAATCACACCCCTATTCAACATCAACTACAAAAGTAATAACTATCCCACTAAATCAAATAACATATACCATTCGGCGTTCACATTGCATTGTACACATGTGATTGCTAACTTATTTAAAGTAGTGAGAAGTATGTCATGTATCAAAGGTCATGCGATGTATTAAGTCTATGTCATCTCGAGTGACTAGTCAAATTAGGATATAATTAATTAGCTATTCGCAAAGGTTAAATATCTTCCAAAACAACCTAAACATCTTTGATTTTCATGAACTATATTCAAATAAATTTATTTCTAGAATATCTAACTAAACAAAATAACCATCCTCTTATCTTGTAATAATGATATTATAAAAAATAGTAATTATATTGATAAAGTGTTTGAATTTCTAAAATGCATTTTAATTAATAGTATACAAACACTAAAATATTAAAATCTTATACAAAAAAATCATTAGAATAATATTATTTTTAATTTAACATAATTTTAATACAATTTGATTGTTTAATTTGTATAAATCTTAAGAATAACTATACATTATTGTTATCTAAAATACCGCTAGGTAATTTTGATAACTTGTAATTCCATTTCAAACTTGGGCGGGTACAAACTGAGCAAAAATGGGAAAACTCATGTTTTGGAAAGGTTGCAGTGGGTCAGGGCATTTCCTCTTCTCCTTGCTAAGCTCCTCAAGGCTCATGCTTAGCTAAAATCTTTTTGAGAAACGGAAAAATGCCTAAGTGTAAAAAAACCTTTGTATTTCAAATTTCGGGTTCGGGAAACAATTTGCAATTTGCATGCAAATTGTTCTTCAAACTCGAAACCCGAAATACAAAGGACTTAGTGTATTTCAAGTTTCGGGTTTCAAATTACAAATTTCAACATGAAACCCAATCCCCGAAACTCGTCAGGAAATAAGAGATAAAATATGCGGAATAATCCCTCACAGAATCGCAACAGAGAAACTAATATGCGAAATGATTATAGATCTGAAATAAAATTACAGAATAAAATAACACAACACAAAAGACATAGTATTTAACATGGTTCAGCCAATTTGGGCTACGTCCACCAAGAATCACTTGCTCAGATTTTATTACAAGCCACCACTCTCTCAATACAATACCCAGATCTGTTTGGAGCTATGCTCAACAAACTCTACAAAATTCACAGCCGAATTCAAAGCACATCTGCAATGTTCTTCATGCATTCTATCATATGCATAAAACCATATAAATAGACAACTGCTTAAGCAATTTTACAAAACCGTGGGTATCAAAACCATGGGAAAAACCCATCCCATAAACCTATGGGTCAAAAAACTCGCCCATATGAGAAAAGCACGTTTCGATATTTCGGGTGTAATTTTTCGAGGCCAAAAAAATTTACGCCTAAATTTTTTTTCGAGGCGAGGATACATGAAAAGTGTACAGTACTCTTAGTGTATAGTCTTCAACACTTTCACACATGAAAACAGGCTCCACAACCTAACAAACTCAACCTTCCGAGTGCATTTTGGGTTTCGGGTTCTAATTTACAATTTATATGTGAATTGCAAATCAAAACCCGATTCCCAAAATCAAAGAAATCAATGTATTTTAGGTTTCAGGTTCTCAATTGAAATTTACATGTAAATTACAATTTGATTCCCGAAACCTGACCAAGTTGTAAAAAGTTGGTCGACTTCCGCTAAGAGTATTTCGGGTTTCTCAACGTGCATTGCAAGGACCAAGTTCCGTCAAAGACCATTTTGGGAGTTAGAGGTTGATTTACAAGTCTCAAATTTTTCCCTTTGATTCGGATTTTTGAGACTCTTTTGCATTGGAACATCATGGCCCAAATGCATGTTCCATGCAATGTGTTTTCCACTTCTGAAACACAACGGTCTACAATGTTTCCAGTTTTCGGGATTCTTCTACATCGGAACATCACCAATCAAACACATGTATTTTTCCACTTACATTCTAATCCCAAAACTTGATTCCCTTTGTGTCAAGTTTCTGGAGGTGTTTTGAATGGTCGCAGACCCGACAGAGGCTTGATTTAACAAATTTAACCACTTGCATTTATTGAAGTATGGCATCATGAATTTCAAACTTCCATAACTTGCATTTATTGTGATTTTTGTATAAGGTTTTATGTCGTAAAGCAAAAAGAGAGACTTGAAAAGGCACTTAAATTCAACAAACCCTTTTTGGTAATTTTTGTTGTTTGTCAACCCATGCCCAATGTTATTTAGATTCAATTTGAGATCTTTTATGATTTAATTTTATTTATGTAATTTGATTCCTTTAGCTTCACTGGGAACAAGCAATGTGGAAAGTGGTGGAGATTTGAATTAAAAGGTGTTAGGCGATTTTCTTTTCAAGAGCTTAAAATGGCTACCAATAATTTCCCAAATGTTAATGAGATTAGTTTAGGTGGCTATGGAAAGGTATTTTCTTTGCATTGCGTGTAAATTTGAAAAAATAAATATCATGGCTATAATTTTGTATCCTAGGCCTTTCGAACCCCCTCCCCTCAATAAAAGAGCATTGAGTATATTTTTACATTAATATGCATTGTTAAGTTAGAATAACTTTATGCGTTGCTAACATGACGAAAAATTATAAAGTGAGTCATCGAACGGATGGTGGAAATAACATCGTCCTCAATAACATCATAGAAAATGAAAACTTCGTTAACAACATTTTTGATAGGAAAAATTAGTGAAGAAATTTTATTGATATGAATATTGATGTCACAGAGGTCACATCAACTCATCAACAACAAGGGACATCAAAACAATGACGACAATTTGGATGGTGATGTAAAATTAGATTTAAGCTTAAATTTTCATTTTAATCCCTCCAATGTAAAGCAATAAAGGGTATCAAGTCGTCGAATGTTTATGTCGATTCCGAGGGTTCCATCAATAAACAACTTCTTTCCCTTTGTCACATTTTCCCTAGAAACTTTTGGACCTCCTTTGAATATAGATTTTTATCATCGAATAGTATGTCACCTTATATTAAGTCTTCACTTTTGTATGGAAAACAATTTATGGTTTTTTCCTCTGGGCTATCCTTGAATTAAAATTTAGAAAGATAGGTCATCAATCAACAAAAAGATTTAGTTAGTCTAATGAATGTGAGAAAAGTACATCGTAGGACAACATGGTCCGGGATTTAAAAATTTATATGTGTGCCCCCATCCATGTAAGCTTTTTTCCATGGCATGTGATCTCTATTTTTGCATAGTGAATTTCAAAGGAATTATAGGGGCACCGATTTTATGGTCTCTGATTCAGTGTAATACACGGTATAATTTCTTTAATATTTTCTTTTGGTCATTGTTAAAGCATACGATATACCGAAATATAGTCTAAATTATTAATATAAATGAGTTAGTTTTTTTCGGTAACTCTTGTAAATAATTTTCATTTTCATTAAGTTGTAGGATCGCATAAGAAATTTAGTTAGATTATATTCATTAAGTTCTAGGACTTCTCAAGTAACTTTCTTTGGCACTCATCGGACTTTTGTCGCTGCGGTTTTTCTAACAATGTTCCCTTACTCCCTGTTATTTGTGGATTCCCATATTTCATTCAAATGGATTGCGTGTTTTCGGACCCTTGCACTCTACCACGCAGTCTCTCACCCACTTCTGCAAAGTTGTCGTGTAAGTAAATTTATCTCACCCAAAGTATTGTTCCATCTATTACTTAAATATTACGACCATTGATGCATATTAAACCATTTTTACGTGTCATTAATTTTCCAATATCACCCTTCAAAAATATGCAAAACAATGTTATTTGTACATCGCTAATATAATTTTAAACAAACTATTTTTTGTTTATTTAACTATTTTTAATATGTATCTTCATATATTAATATAGTTTACACATAAATCTATATAAACTATAACAGTCTTATTTAAATATGCAATTTGTATAAATCAATTATTTCAAATTTTGGAAAGTGTTTGGTCATTGGTGCATAGCCTATCAAAGTGTTTGGTCATTGAAGAATCTTGTCTTAAAAGATTTATTTCTAGTGAGAAAGGAATGAGGCAAATTTTACGTCACTCCACTTTGTGTTTTATTATTGCAGGCCGCGCATTCGAGATCAAATTAAAAGGAAATATTCTTCCATATTACTATTATAAATCCATACTAATGGTGGACTTTAATTTTTAATCTTTTTGCTTTAATTAATGTGGGCCCTACCAGGCACTCCAACTACCGAAACCTGCACCAGGTAGCGTTAAAAATTTAACTGTAAAAGGAATGGGTCATATCTATAGACCCTTTCAAATGGGTAGGATGAGATATAAGAGTTTATTTTCATAAATATTTTAAAATTTTGAGAATTTTATTGTGTATTTATGTGTTTGGTATATTTTACATATTTATTTTAATTTAAGTATAATGTTTGCAAAAGATGAAAATGGCAAATCCAAATTAATATTACAAAGAAATTAAATTAGAAAAAGAGAGAACAACAATCTAACATTTCATAAAGAGGGATAGTGTCTAGTGGATTAGCCCTTGTTGCTTTAAAGAAACAATTTTGATATTCAAAGTGGTGAAAAAATGTGTGATGGATGTGAGGCTATGTGCGTCATCGAGCCTATGATGTTTCTTTGGTCTAACATGTAAATTTGGAAGATGGCCATGAGACATCTTCCTATTGATGATGTAAAATGGCTAGAAGTGGGATGTAATTAATTGGGTGCAAGCTCCCATTTGAGACTTATGCCTAAGAAGTCGTTCTTTGAAGGTCAAACATATTTTAGAGGAAGAGGGATAAACATCTATGATCTTCATAAACCATGAATGTCTGGAGAGAGCCAAGAGAATATCTGAAGAGGCAAACGAATTGTTCCCTTTATCTAATACTAGGGAGAGCATCTAAAAACAAGTTTGTCCTAGATTCGGGCTCCAAAGAACAAATATGACAAATACGATATCGCTAAGGGATATAGTGGTCCATCTCAATGCAACATTGATGGGATAAAACTTTGAGCTAAGTAAGGGGAACTCTCATGTTGCAAGGTAATTGTAGTTTTGTGTACCACTGGAGGTTAGAAAATTCATCGCTGAAATGGAAATATAAATATGAGTAGTGTTAAAGTTTTGAGGCGAGTGACTCTTTCGGCCGAATCCATGAGGACTTGAGATATGCCTTATAAATGTTAGTTCAAATGCCATTGTTTATCTCTATCTAGAGAGATGAGGAGCATTCATGGGAAAGTTATGGGGATGGCCTCTCAATATCAACATCAATGAGGCGAAACAATGAAGAGGCTATCACAAACCAACATGAATCAACTCTATGATTTCCTTGTTCTATAAATAATTTGAGAGTAAGAACTCTCGGAGATACCAAATTACCTTAATATATGAATCATAATTACCACATGAAAGATCATTAAAGCAATGAGCAACGTTGTGCCGAATTATACAATAATGATGTCGCAAGGACTACTCTCTTGGCATTTATAATTTTTAAAAATATATGTTTCAATGTTATGGGACATTTATGTATATAAGTATTACTCAATCTTTATTTGACTAATTTGAGTTATTAGTTACCCATTCTAAATGGTAGAATATTTAATATGTTCAACATAGAATACTATGATACTTAGAGTAACTAAGTTAAGAGTCTCACATGTTAAACTAGTACATATATCCCAAATACATTTATTTAAAAAATATCAAAAATGTCAATGTTAAAATTTTAATATATAATTATGAATAGTTTTTTCTATTTTTTCCATATAATTCTTACCGATTGGTGACAAACAATGTAAATTTAACTACATTAATATGCAAAGCTATAGCCCAATATCAATCTCTTCCCTTCTCTCCTCTCCTCTCCTCTCAACATATTTCAAAACATAAAAACTAATGTTCAATAATAAAATATTACACCATTAAATAATTAAAGAAAGTCTCGATTTCAAATTAAAAAATAATTTATTCTAAATAAAGTTAAAATATTTTTAAGCTACACCCACATAAATTCTAATAATGAATTATAAATGTGAACTAATTAAAATTTCTCAAAAATAAATCCCACAAATTTTTAGATCCTCAATTAAATTGACATTAAAATTATAATATTGTTAATATTTTAACGCAACAATAAATTTCAAAAATACCCGATATTTTATATACCTTGTCTCAACTCTAAAAATATAGAATAGGAAAATAGAAAATCCTAATTAATATTGAGTTAATATTTAATAACGGTAGGTTATTGATATATTTCTTACAATGCAATTTGGGTTACTTATATACGTAGTCGTCATCTATGATCTTATCATTCATTATAATGAATCACATTAAATGGTTTCCATATTAAAGAGTCTCATTAAAAAAATGTAATTAATGATGTGAAGTATGAAATCTTTAATAATAAACAAAATTATTTAAAAAATTAAAATAAATTATAATAACAAAAATTTAACATTAAAAATAATCTATTTAAAAGCATTCTTTTTTAAAAATCTCTTTGTAAAAATAAAAGTAAAATGAATTTTGAGAGCAAAGGCAAAAGGGTGTTATGTAGTTCAACTCAATCACAACTCTTGAATACACATCAACATAAAGTATTGTCGAAATCACTCTACATGTTTTCTAGTGTAAATAAACAAACACATATAAACAAATCACACGCTTTTGTTGTTCACCTACCTAACCAACACATTTTTTAGAGGCACCCTCGAAATTAAGGATAATAAAGCACATTGGAGGAGCTTTCTAAAATGTACTCAATCTCTCATCTTCAACATGAGTCATCAAATTATCCACTCAACGAAGGATTTTTCACATTAAAAGATGTTTCATTATAATCTATAAATATTTTTCTTAGTCATAAGAACCTTCACTCTAAGCACCTCTTGAATAAATTTTCAAGTTTTATTATAAACTTTCAAGAGAGAGGCCTTCTTCTTAGAAGATTTTGTTGTTCCTTGCTTTTCAAAGACCCCATATTATAATGTTGGAGTTATTGCCTTGATTGCTTTGCCTCTTAAGAAGATACCAACTCTCCCACTTCCAAATAAGTTGTTGAATATTTTTGAGGACAACACCAAGATTTATACATTTTTTTGAAAAACTAGGACCACACCTTCCATGAAGAACTACATTGGAGAAGAAGACAACTAAGGTTTTTAGAATCAATCTCATGAATAACACAACGTCATGGCCCATAGAAACCAATACGATTGAAGTGATCCCAAGTTAGGATCTTTTTGGAACTATCCACAAAAAATATCCCTAAAAACTCAATAAGAGCACCAAATCATTATTTATGTCTTGCCCAAGCATTCCAAATAAATCACCAATTTGGAGTATCCATATTTGATTGTATAGTCCCCAGAAGGGTGTTGTTCCAAAGAAGGTCATCCAAAGCCAAAGAAGAGGAAGTAGCTTGCTACTGCAAGAAGAGGTGGAAGGTAACCATAAGGTCTTCAAAAAGAGAAGGAAAAGATTTAGGATCCTTCCAAACTTTATCAATGCCCCACTCATTATTAGACTCAAACCATTAGTCTTTCACCTTTAATCCTCAAGGAGAAGAAAATGAAGCTTCAATAACACCAAACAAATGAACACGTCGAAGGGGGATGGAGGAGACCAAAAGTCCTTCCAAAAGTTTGTAATTTATCAATTTTTATATCCACATAAAGATAATTAACAATGAGGGATTATAATTTACCACTTGGAAGTTCTAAATGTGGGAAACTCTCATCCAAATTCAAGATAAAAAAATATGCAATGGGTCCCCGAAAATATCTATGTATTTTTAGGAGGACAAAACTCCATACTCAATTATTTTCCTTGAAAATACACCATAGTAGTTGGACCCTTAAGGATTTATTTGTGATAAATAAATCATTTATCCGAGTATGATTTTTGTACTATGCTCATTTAAACTCTCGCATAATTTGTGCCCACCTCACTTTGGAGTCACCGAGCATTGTTTTGCATAGTGCCCATCTCGGTGCATATAAAACAAGCCAATATATTAAATTTTGACATATTCATATATTAAGCTTATGCACACTCATTAAAGCAACAACCACAATGGGTTTGAAGCTTCTCACCATGTCAAGGAATCAATCTTTCTCATCTACAAGTACTCAAACATCCTCATCTAAAGTATTAGTGAGAGCCGAATTGAAATCAAGCATTGATAAGGAATTTTCAATTTCCAAATCTAGTAGCATTCATTCGGATATTACATGCTAGGTGTACAATGTCGTGCGGTTTGAGGCCTCATTAGAGTAGTGCCAACTTCAGAGTGCACATGGGTGTCCACAACCCAACTAACGTTTATTTTGCAGTGTTTCGCACCCATGGTTAGGGTTTGAGACCTCATTCGGGATGTTCATAGAACTTCACAACATGGTGATAACTAGGGTTTGACAATGATAAACATTTCCGGGAAGGTGATATTCTCAAAATATTACAAAGCCAAATTATAAGCGATTTCAAAACCATATAATATGGTCAAGACCGTATGAATGATCATGAAAAGTTGTACGGTCCCGCCACAGATCATTTTCCAGTCACAGTTCTAGGAATGAAGAATCACCAGTCTCAGATCTCCCAGTTCCAATAGTCTACACACTCAAAAATTCCTAGATCCATATGTAAAAAAATAAGTGCACTTATCCTTTTTTGTTTTCAATTTCATATTTGTTTTGATATTGGATAATTAATGTTGAAAGTGTAGACATAAAATCACACACTTGGGTACATTTCTAGGTCCTAAATACACATTAGCATTCATTTGTTTCCTAAGCAAGAAAACTAGTAGTTGATGACTGTCTTTGTTTCTTGTTTTTTATTTTGTCTTACACACCCTATAATCGAGTCAATATTTTACTTATTTATCTTTTATGGCTCCAAACACCAACGCCTGGCCAGACAAGAGTGCCTAAGAACCCTGCCTCTCGGGTGCCCCTAGCCTTTTTCCACCTTTCTCACTCCTTTTGGGTCTCTTTTATCTTTTGGGCATATTTTTCACTTATGGGTCGGCCTTCTAGTTGTCAATTATGAAATTCAAACAAGGGAATCATATATATATATATATATATATATATATATATATATATATATATATATATACATACATAGTTATGTGTTCAAAATAAGGGACCTAGCACTAAGCATTACTATCATCACCTACGCTTGCATCCAAAAGGCACCTAAAGAACTCCAAACGCATCCATATAACAATCCACTTAAGGAGAAAGGGTTGCAACTCTACATACATAGCATATGAAGGGGAAGTTCATTTTTCCATCCACACATTATATTACATTGTTACATTTAGCTACAACCTGTTATTAAGTGCAACTTGCACAAGGGCATCCTAGGGCACGATTCTTACACACACTCACCATACCTATATGGAGTCTGAGATGAAGTGCAACGCTTGGTCGTAAATTCACTCTCAGGGTGACCATCAAGGTCAATGCAACTCCCCATTCTGCATCTTTCTTTTTTTGGATTTGATGTGGTTTGTGGGCTTTTGCAGGTGATATCTATTTTGCAGGTTATAGGTACCCTCGACGATCAAAGAGATACACAAAGGACGTGGGTGCCCATGTCCGACCTTATTCCTGCAGTCCATATTTTATCCTGAGCATTTATGACACTATTCACTTCTTGTTCAACAATTTTCCTAGTCTAGAGCACTTCCGATCAAGTGCAAATCAACTAAGTCATTCTTTCTATATCTCTTGCTTAGGGTTTTATACTTACTTGCTTATTTTCTTGTATCATATTGTACTTAGCAATTGTATATCATAATTTACATCAATTACTATGCAATTAGGGTTTAATAAAAATTATATTTTTGTTAAATCGGGAAGTTAACTAATCGAATAACCTTTATAGTTCCCCTTACATCCTTTTATGTACTTAATTCACTAATATAGATTCATATAATCTAGTAAGTGTGTAAAAACCATAATGTCTTGGAGAATTGCTTGAATCAATTCCAGATTCACCTAAGATAACAATTTTTCACTCCATATAGCAATCTTATTAAAAATCTATTGATGAGGTCATCTCAAAAATGAGTTATGATTCTATGATAAAAGCAGAGGAAGACCGAGGTATTTACTAGAGAGATGCACAATAAAAATCTTTAAATTCATTTGTGTAGGTTTAAAGGGATGAACATGAAGGAAGAAGATATTAGTTTTGAAGAATTCATATATTAACTAGCAATCGCACGTGAGGTGTGCGATGTTAACGCCGAAAGTGAAATATTAGTGAGTGGAAAAGGAAACCGAAACAAACAACAAAACATTATGATATTTCAAGGAGGAAAATGAAAAACTACGAAGTAGTGGAAACTGGTGTGGAAGAAAATATCTATATTGCAGAAGAAGTGGAGCAGTTTGAAAGGGAAGCCCCATTGGGGATTAAGAGGGGAGTGTGAAGGGTAGGGAATGAAGTTGGGATTTTTCTTGTATGCATGATTGAAGAAGAGGTATCGATGAGATTTTTTTCATAGCGGTTGAATGAAAAAGCAGGATAAATTGGAAGGGCGGATAAGGAGGGAACTCTTGATAGAGCTGGGAAGATAAACCCACCCCAATGTCAGCAGTGGCTCTTCGCGAAATAATCCCTTGAGATTTGTGGATTGAAAATTCCCAAGCTATTTTAAGTGGTTATTGCCCCCGTGCACCTATAGAAAATGATGGAATCGAAACATGGGAAGGGTTGTTTGTATCCCATTGGGCCCTTGTGTATCGATTAAATTTGATGACGACGAATAAAAGCAAACATGATGACAAAACAAATTATGTAAACAATCTCAATGATAGAACTAATAACACCATTTACAAGACATGTTTCATCCCCAGATTTGAGAGAACATGATGTTTTGGTTGACGCAAAGAAGAAGTTTTTGTTGTAATTGATCCATAATCAGCCTATCCCGAGTCAGTATGCTTGGTGTTCAAAGCAATGAATACTCAAAGGCCATAAACTTAATTTGATTGTTGATTCAATTGTTCCTTTTACAAATAATTTTGTTTTGACTTATGACTCTCATAAAACAATAACAACATTGACGACTCTATATTTAACATTTAAACTTTATAAGACATGCATTGACTTGACTAAATGACAAAAGTGAGAAACTTATCTAATATAGCTACAAGCTATTATTAAATAATAGTTTTTGACACACACATGTATATTTTTACACTAAGAAGATGATAAAATATCAATAAAATGAAGATCACCTATTTGAGTTTATCAAGCTATAAAAATTAGACTAAAACTAAACTCTACTTCGATCACCAATTTATATGAAACTAAAACCTATTAAAAAATAGAAATAATGTTTCGACCAAGATTTATAATGAAAACATGTCACAATGAATGGACTTGTATATTACATTTGTGAAGCCTTACATGGGTTGATTAATCGATGTCGAGATGAGAAAAACAATGTAAATTTGTAAAAATAGAAGATTCAAGAAGGGTAACAAAAATATGGTTCATATTGAATGTTAGAGCTTCTATGGAGGTAGCAACTTGAGATGGAAAATAATAGATTTGAATCGAATTAAGGTGAACATGTTGGTGAGTTCAGGAATTGATTTTACATAGGATTCGAGGTGGTAGGTAATGAAACCAATGCTAACTTGGATACTTCCATAAAATCAAAACGTAGACAATGATGTTGGTCTAATGCATATATTTGTCACATAACCATATGTAGACTTCAATGATTGCATGTTTTGTGATGTCATGGAGTGTATAATCAATTCAAACATAGATAAACCCAAAATCATATCAAGACACAACTATTCTAAGCCAAGTGTGATTCATGCAAGATTACAAATACATGGCCTCCCAAGCTACTCAATTGCTATCAATATGTGTAGCTGCTGGGAATTGCACAATTTCTTTAATTTCTAGTTTATTTTTCTTCTTTGCATCACTTTGATGGTTTTTTCCTCCTTTTTCTTGCCCTATTTTTAGCTTCCTTACCTCTCCACCTCGAGCATCTTCTTCTTTGTTTTTTTCCACAATATGTGCATGCTCAAGTTTTCCGGTGGATTTGGGATGTTATAAATCAGAGGCCTAAAGTCCACCATTAAAAAGGCCTTTGATGTGACATTGCTCAGGTAATTTTCTTTGCTACTCACTCTTCAATCTATTTCCCTAAATTAATCTTTTTTTACAGGTTCATCGCTCCTTTTGCCATCTTGAAAAGCTTAAGAACTCTTGGCATGGGGTCTGAAAAGAAACTCAAAGTGTCCATGCAAAACATCAATGCATTTACAACACAATCAGGTGATGTAATCGTTGCTCCTGAGGAAATCCATGAAGATTTTTTTTAGACAAAACCCTGATTAAGGAAGAAAATGCCCTATCAAAAAGCTTAAAAAAAATATCTCATACTAGGGAGAGCATCGAAAACAAGTTTGTCTTAGATTTTAGGCTCTAAAGAACAAATATGACAAATACGATATCGCTAAGGATATAGTGGTTTGTCTCAATGCAACATTGATGGGAGAAAACTTTGAGCTAAGAAAGGGAAACTCTAATGTTGCAAGGTAATTGTAGTTTTGTGTACCCTAGAGGTTAGAAAATTCATCGCTGAAATGGAAATATAAATTTGAGTACTATTAAAGTTTTGAGGTGAGTGACTCTTTAGGTGGAGTCCATGAGGACTCGAGAAACCTTTGAATGTCCCTTACCAGAAGATTAAAAATTAAAGTCCACCCTTAGTATGGATTTATAATACGCAAAGTTGGACTTAGGAAGGGATGTAATATGGAAGAATATTTCCTTTTAGTTTGATCTCGAATGCGTGGCTTGCAATAATAGTAATAATAAAAGACAAAGTGGAGTGACGTAAAATTTGCCTCATTTCTTTATCGGTAGAAATAAATATTTTAAGACAATATGGGAGAGGAGCCAGTCATGGTGCAGGTTAACTTTGGGAGATTATTCCCAACACCTGGTAATCCAAAAAATTCCAAAAAATATGTCAATTGAAGCGCATGAGAATTCTCTACAGCATGGTTTGCTTTCCAAACAAATTTGCCACGTAACCCAACGTCCATACTTGAGCCAGTGAGAGGTGTCACTTTTTTGGCCGTTTCTGGGGTCGGACCATTACATGCGACTTAGTCACCCCACCTATCCCTATTTATTCTGCCACTTATTACAAAGGTCGACGTGATATTCGAGGGGAGGGAAATCTATATACGTTGATTTCGTATTAAATCTGCACCATATCGCCTTGTTTTTCGAGTGAACCATATCTTCAGTGCATCGACTCTGCTTCCTTTATTGTCATTGAAGGCGCCAGTAACTACTTGTCCATCCTCCATTAACTGCACCGACTTTCTCCCCTCATCCTTGAAGAAATAGAAAACTTCAGGCGCTTAGCGTGGAGAAGAAACCTGGTGCTCAACAGCGTGGAGAAGAAACACGCATAGACATGCTTGAAACGCAACAAGGCCATGACAGATTTATCATAACAGTGCAAAACAACGTTAAGGCCATTTCTTGGAATCAGAAAAGCACTGTAATCTACAGCCTGTATAGTCCTATTTTTCTTGGAAATCGGCAAGGCTTTGTCGAATCATCCAGAAGGGTAAGTTTTCCTTTTGGTCTTTAAATAGCTGGTTCTCATTTTATTTACTGTTTTTCTGTAGCTTTAGGCTTTAGCTAGTGATGAAGAAGAAACGAGTGTTCAGCGAAGAGAAATGATGAAGAGCTTATAGGTGGAAGCGATTTTCAATTTAGTTTTTAAGTGGGGTTTGGTCCTGTTCATAAGTACATTACAGGTTATTGGATATAAGCTTTTTGAAACTTTCCTGCTATAACGATGAAGAACTTACAAGTCGAAGTTATTTTCAATTTAGTTTTCTTTTTCCCAGTACATTCCAGGTTATTGAATATAAGACTTTCCTGCTATAGCTTGTGCGTTTTTGTCTCTATTATATGTTCGAAATCTACTTTGGTCGAAATTTATATTTCTTTCTTCAAGCTATTCTGAGTTAAAATATGTTGTTTCTGCATTCTAGTTAGGATGGGCTTGGTGGAGGCCAAAGGCCTACCATAAGCATTTTAGGCACATAAAAATTCCCAGCAATTACAGCCGTCTCATTTGATAGCATGGCCTGCACCCAACCAATTTTCACTGTTAATACCATCTAAAAGATTTATCTGCTATTACACTCCTCGAATAATCTGAATCAAGTTTGCAATTGGTCATTAGAGGGTAAGCCTGTTAATTTTGATGAAATAACCGTTCTGTTTGAGGTTGACCTGAGACGCTTATTTGGCTGCGCAAGGTTTTTTTCCCTTCTGTATTGTTTCTAAAAATATCATGAAAATCATTGGCATAAAAATGCATAGGGATCTTATGGCGAAGAAGGTAAACCCATTTCATAGCTTGGTGGCAGATAGCATGAAGAATATCAATTTTAATTTGTATATCAGCTATGGTTTTTTGTATTTAGTTTTTTCTTAAATGATCTTGTTTTATCTAGCGTGTCTGACCTAAATGCCTGTCTCCAACTTTGTCCAGAGTTCTGACCCTCAGATTGGGCCGCTGGTTGAGACACCCATTCACTGCAACCAAACAAAATATGAAAAATACTCGTTTGAAAGCTTCTGCTTGCAAGAATACGAACCATCACCATCGAATTTGCAGGTGATGTTTTACATAGATTAAAAACTGATAGTATTTTTTGTAATGTGGATTATGTATAATATTATGGCTGTCTATGTATAGTATTATTAAAAATTGATAGTATTTTTGTATAGTTCAGGTAATGTATTTTTGTACATGTGTTGCAGCGGGGTTGTTATGCTTGTTGGAGTGACTCAGAGTGGAAGTGCAGATGCAGAGCAACATTTTAATTGTGTTTATCAACACATCAAATAAGTTTGGAAATTGTTTGATTCTCTTCGAATATCTAGACGGTGAGGTTTTTACCCTCATTGAGGCAGTGATAGAAACTATTTCATAATTTTCTTTTGTACTGGTAGAATGTGTTATTGGCTTCTGGCTATTACATTAATGACCAGTGCAAATTGCAAACTGCCATTTACTATTTTTCAGTTTCAAAAATGTAATTTTCAGAAACAATATGAGTTTAAATCTTTGCAAAATATAATCACATAACTTGGACGACATATATTCATTCAGTAAACATTACCATAGTCCATTACAAAAACATGGCCATACAATATACTTGGGCCATATACCTATCATAACTATATTGTAGTTTTTAAATCGAACGACCAATTCCAGACATAAAAAAATCATCCTTCAAAAATAAATAATTACTTTCGATAATATCATTTCCAAAATCCGGGAAGGGTGGTGAATCTGCAGTTGAGGTTGAAGTTGGGGTGTTAATTTGCAGTTGCCTCCCCATGTTGACATCCCTCACAGGTGTAGTTGGGAATGGATCAGAAGTTGATGAAGCATTCACTCCAACTACAAAATTGTGTGTTGAAACTGATAGGGGGCAATGTATGCCCATTAATTCTCTTAACATTGGGTGTTGATCAGGAAAAGGATTAATTGGACTACTCAATCTCCTTTTCCTTTCTAACTCTCTTCTTGCCTTCTCAAACTCCTTCTCCTTTATCTCTTGATCTCTTTGAATCCGTTCATGTTCCTTTCTTTGTTCCCTTTCTTGCCTTTGAATCAACTTTTGGTGCTCCTTTGTTTTCCTTCTATATTCTTTTTCAATATTTTCTTGTTCCTTCCTTTCCCTTTCAACAATTTGTTCAACCTTCTTCTCCTGGATTTGTTCCTTTTTTATTTGCTTCAATTCATCGATTTCTTTTTTTTGTTCTCTTTCTCAACTAGAAGCTCCATGTACTGATCTGCGGTGATTAGTTGAGATTCCCTACTCAATCTTATACCAAAAGCACTATTTGACCTTGATGATTCTCTAACCTTTTCCACAGGGAGTTTCAAGAATCTACCAAGAGTTCTTTGTCCTTGGTTTCCCTCACAGGTTTGGTTTGAATCTGGCCCTAATACTCCTGTTGCCTCTACCTGTGATTCTGCATCATTTTCTTCAGCTTGACTACCAACATAGTAGTGCACCAAATCTGAGCCATGAAGTAGTGTTGGATGAGAGGGTAAAGAGAGGCTAACCTCTTCATTATTGAAGTTCAAGTTTACACCAAGATTAAGAGCTGCTTCTTTCATCCAATCAGGAGGGCTTTCTTCTGTGGGCATAGATAGTGACTCATCAATTTGATTATTTCCATTTGGAGTTTGCAATTTTTGTTCAACACATTCATTTATATTTATCTCCTTCTGCTGAGGTTATGATTCTTTCTCCAATTGTGTGTTAGGCACCACCTCAACATCTTCACTTTTCTCTAACTCAACCCTAGATAGATGAAGCATATTTTCTGCTGCACTAGCATCATCTTGAAAAGTTGTGTCAAATGTTCTGCTAGGTCCCATGTCTCCATCCAAGGCATTAGGATTAAGAGGCCATATCCCTGTTCTTTTGAATCCGTATTTAATATTGCTAGGTGTAAGAGCCATTATGAATGCTTTTCTCCCTAACTCAGCTAATTCATCCCTTTTCACATCTATCCCATGGTTTACAATTATCCATTTGCGTCTCTCCTCCTTGAAGTATGTTTTGAATGGAGCAAAGACACTCACATCTAATGGCTGTAATTTATGAGAGGTGTGTGCAAGAAATGTTAACAAATCAATCCCCAAACTCCTGGCTTCTTGAATTGTCCCCAAAGCAACATGTGAACCATGGCCATAAAAAATTAGTAAATGCCTATTTGTAGGAGACACACCACCAGGTATAGATGATGCAAAGTGATGTAACCATTTCATGAATAAATCTTTTGTCATCCATGCATGCTTGTGTTGCCATGCAAGCTCCAGGCTCACAACCTGCAATATAATTTTCTAAATGGTGCTTCCCCTTAAAAAGATAGAATCCTGGAATGCTTTGTCCAACAACATTTACACAACACAATATGGTAATCCATTCTCTACTTTTTGGGATGATATATGGGACACTCCTACTACCCCTTTTAGCAAGCACTCTCATACCACAATTCCTTCCAGCTTGTAACCTAGTTTCATCACAATTCCATATTCGGTTTGGTCCATATGGGTTGGCCTCATAAGCTTTAGACAAAGTAATGTAGAAGGAACTGACAATTGATGGCCTCAAACACATTGCTCGATCCTTATCAAGGCCTTCATTGTCCTTAATGTTAGATCTGGGTGTCTTTTTTTAAAACCTTCCCACCATGACTTACCTGGAAAACCATCCGTGAATGGGTTAGACCTTGTTTCACATATTTGTGCCACACATGTCTTAAGTTGTATAATTTCTAACCCATGGCCCATGTCAGCCATTTCATGACACCAACTCACTATCTCCATCTCTTCTTCATTTGTTAGAATTATTGGTGGACCCTTTCTTTTAGTAGTGGTAATGCCAATCAGCCAAGAAGTAAGGGTGGTTACTGGTATACCCCATTTTTTACAGTAACACGTGTAGAGTATCCATATTCTTCAACATCTTTTATGGCATTATCCATATCAGACTTGTTCCAAGCAGCTCTTGGCTTTGTCACTTTTTCGGGTGAAGGGCTCACTATTATTGATTGGACATTTTCTTCTTCATGTGATGTTTCATTGGCATCTTGAGGTGTGGTATTGTTAGCCCCTTCTTCATGTTCTTCACTTGGCGGAAATCTTGCTCCCCTAATTTTAGCACATGCATGTCTTACTCTTTTAGGAAGCTACCTTCTCCTCATGCTGTCAATAAAAACCTACAAAGATAGATGAATAGATGAACTTACAACAACGAGAAGAAATAATATTGAATCCACTCACATAAAAGGAAGTGCAACCATTTGATGTGAGTGCCTATATTGTGAGCAATGGATACTTGAAAGATCAAAGGTCAAAATGGGTCTAGTACAGAAGAAGGCAATGTTATTGAAACAAATACAAATTTGAATTTATGACCAAATATACGTCTACATGAAAAAGGAACATATCAAGATATACATGTAGGGGAGAGGAGCCAGCCATGGAGCATTACCCAATAGTTGTGAGGGTAGTTGACATCCTTTACTCCAGTTTTTACACATTTTTATATTCTACATGAAAAAGGCACATATCAAGATATACATGTACATGAAAAAGGCAAATCAATGTGTAAGCTAATGCCTCATACACTGCGCCTTTCTCACAATTGAAGCACATCAATGTATATAAATATAAAATCCAACTGTACATAACATAGGCTAAACAATGTTGTAATTGTCCTTACAGAAAGGGCACTCTATGATACGGTTTCTTCTCCACGCTGCTGCAAGTTTCCGTTTGTTCTTCTGTTTCATCTTTCTCAGCGGGAAACTCCACCCAATTAATGGAGGGTGGTGAGGTGTTTATTGGCGCCTTCAATGAAAATAAATGAAGCAGACTTATACATATCAAGATATGCTTCACTCAAATAACACGACATTCCTTGGCAGATTTAATACGAAATCAACATGTATAGATTTCCCACTCCTCCAAAATCATGGATGCCTTTGTAATAAGTGGCAGATTAAATATTAATAGGTGGGGTGATTGAGTCGCATGAATTGGGCCAACATCACATGGAAGATGATAAAATTGACACCTCTCACTCCATCAAGTATGCACGTTGGGTTACGTGGAAGATTTGTTTCGAAAGTAGCTCAAGTTGTAGAGAATTCTCATGCACTTCAATTGATAGTTTTTGGGGATTTTAGGGATTACCAGGTGCTTGGTATAATCTACCAAAGTTTGGGTGCAACATGACTGGCTCCCCTCCCATAGATGAATATTTACAAGTAGTTACAGGCTAAATTAATGAAACCTGTAGATGTATGTGCACATGTAGATACATATTTACAAGTTATTACAGGCTAAATTAATGAAACCTGTAGATGTATGTGTACATGTAGATTTATATTTACAAGTAATTACAGGCTAAATTAATGAAACCTGTAGATGTATGTGTACATGTAGATTTGTATTTACAAAATTGCAGGCTAAATTAATGAAATATGTAGATGTATACTTACAAGTAATTACATGTCAGATGTATATTTTATACTGCCTTTTCATGTAATTGTATATTTTATGCTCCCTTTTCATGTAGCTGTATATTTTATGCTGCCTTTTTCAGGTCGTTGTATATTCTGTAGTTGTATATTTACAAGTTGATGATAGCTGAGTCATTTACAGATTTCATTAATTTACCGTGGAATTACTTGTAAATATACATTTCATATTTCATTAATTTTTCCTGTAACTACTTGTAAATATACACCTACACATTCCATTAATTTAGCCTAGAATTACTTGTAAATCTACATCTACAAATTTCATTAATTTATCCTAGAGTAACTCGTTAATATGCATCTTCATGAGCAGCAAAGATAAAGTACATTTCCGGGAGTATTTCTAGTTAATCTCAATTAATAGCTGGGTTGAACAACAAAATAACTTGAATGAAGCAAGTCTTTCTCCTTGTCAAAGCAGTCCATAAAATATATAGATTGACAAAAATATTTATAAAATTACATGAATGTGCATCAATATAACAACAGAGTTAAGAACTTACTATGTGGCAGTAGGAGGAAAATAACAGATGAACACGGCAGCTTGGAACTTTGTTTTTCATGCACTAGCAAAATAATACAAACTGAATA
Organism: Taxus wallichiana var. yunnanensis; assembly: GCA_018340775.1. Classification (NCBI taxonomy): domain Eukaryota; kingdom Viridiplantae; phylum Streptophyta; class Pinopsida; order Cupressales; family Taxaceae; genus Taxus; species Taxus wallichiana. The sequence continues at coordinate 240,046,196 of CM031238.1, read as the reverse complement.
AAACTTCAGAGCTCAGTTGAGGAACTGGATTTATAGGAGATATGAAAAGTGTTGTAGTTTATTGATCCTTGTGCTTTTTTGTGATTGGGCCAAATTGGTTGATCCTTGTGTTTGTTTTTGATTGGGTGAAATTGACTGGGGTGGATCAAGATTTCTGATATTTTATTTCGATACTTAGATTTGAAGTTCAATTTGATTTGATTTCTCATTTCAATTCAATATTTTTTCTTGAGCCTCACATTTGGTGAAAATATACAGGTACATCATTTATGGGAGTAAATTTGGTTATCAAAATGGTGAGAAAGTTAATGCTTAAAAGGCAGTCCATATTTGAAAATGGTGCACTTTGGACTTATTTTTGTAAGAACTGCCCCAAAATTTGTGTATGAAAAGATCTTTAACATTGTAAAAAGGGAACTTAAATTATATGAAAAGTGACATCAAAATGATAAGATGATGTGATATCATTTTTGTATAGGGATGAATATAATTATATATCCATGTATTGAATACGAGTTGAATTTAAATTTGGCAATCATGGAAGTATAATATATGTTATTTTATGTTTAAAAATGATATCAATTATTCTCTTTTTGTTGATAGATTCATGGTGTACATGAAAAGTGACATTTACATCAGTTTTGAAGATTGTTTGTACATTTATAGGATAGTATTCATTCAATTATTAATATTTTAATGTGTAAAAAATGGAGTCAAGGATGTCAACTACCCTCACAACTATTGGGTAATGCTCCATGACTGGCTCCTCTCCCTATTCTTCGACGGCCATTTCTATTGGTAGTGCCAATGTGATCCATAAACCACGTGTGAAATAGTAGAACACGTTTTCTTTTTGCAATGCGGTCCTTCTCCTTGGTGAGTGATAATACATTAACATGTCTAAATATATACAATTGAGTTATGACCCTAGTTATACATATGTACACTTAACAATTAAAAAGTAATTTATCTCATTCTACCCATTTGAAGACACTTCGAGAAGATCCATTACTAACTAGTACATGTGTCTCGACGACTTCCACCTCTGTAAAGGCCATCTCAAGAAAGACTTGGAAGGTGAGCTCGAAAAGGTATCATATTGGGTAAGTAATTCACTTTCCATGGTGGGTAACATTTCTGATGAAGAACATCAAGCCCTTCACAAAGAGGATTCACTTCTCAAGCATTGACATCATTTGTTGTGTGAGGATCTTATGTCATTTGACAAGGAATGTTTCCCGTCGTGGATATCGATTGGGAGATTTTTTACTTTTATAGGCTCATTCCATTGACGTCAAGGTTAATTTTATTGTTGTAAAGGATGAGAGCACTCGTTATACAACCATTTCAGGGGTTGTTAAATATGTAATACATATAAAAAAATGGTGTATAAGGCATGTTGATAGGAGACATTAACAAAGAAAGAAAGAATACCAAAAAGAATGGCGCAACCTTGCACAAAGAAAGAAATAATGCCATATGGATAGATTTGATAGGCTATGCATCAATGACCATACACTTTCCAAAATTGAAATAATTGATTTATACAAATTGCATATTTAAATAAGATCATTATATTTTATATAGATTTATGTGTAAACTATATTAATATATGAAGATATATATTAAAAATAGTTTGTTTAAAATTATATTAGCAGTGTATAAATAACATTATTTTGCATATTTTTGAAGGGTGATATTAGAAAATTAATGACACGTAAAAATAGTTTAATATGCATCAATGATCATAAAATTTAAGTAATAGATGGAACAATGCTTTAGGTGAGATAAGTTTACTTACACGACAACTTTGCAAGAAGTGGGTGAGAGACCATGTGGTAGAGTGCAAGGGTGCGAAAACACACAATCCACTTGAATGAAAGATGGGAATCCACAAATAATAGGGAGTAAGGGAACATTGTTGGAAAAACTATAGGCGAAAAAGATATGATGAGTTCCAAAGAAAGTTACTCGAGAAGTCCTATAACTTAATGAATATAATCTAACTAAATTTCTTATGCAATCCTATAACTTAATAAAAATGAAAATTATTTACAGGGGGTTACCAAAAAAACTAACTTATATATATTGATAATTTAGACTATATTTCAATATATCATATTCTTTAACAATGACCAAAAGTAAATATTAAAGAAATTATATCGTGTATTGCACGAATCGGAGACCATAAAATCGGTGCCCCTATAATTCCTCTAAAAGTCACTATTTAAAAATAAAGTTCACATGTCATGGAAAACAACTTACATGGATGAGGGAACACATATAAATTTTAAATCGACCATGCTGCCCTACAATGTACTTTTCTCACATTCATTAGACTAACTAAATCTTTTTGTTGATTGATGACCTATCTTTCTAAATTTTAATTCAAGGGATATCCCAAGAGGAAAAAACCATAAATTTTTTCTATACAAAAGTGAAGACTTAATAGAAGGTGACATACTATTCAATGATAAAAATCTATATTCAAAGGAGGTCCAAAAGTTTCTAGGGAAAATGTGACAAAGGGAAAGAAGTTGTTTGTTGATGGAACCCTCAAAACTGACTTAAACATTCAACGGCTTGATACCCTTTATTGCTTTAGATTAGAGGGATTAAAATGAAAATTTAAGCTTAAATCTAATTTTACATCACCATCCAAATTGTCGTCATTGTTTTGATGTCCCTTGTTGCTTGATGGTTGATGTGACCTCTATGACATCAATATTCATATCAATAAAATTTAGTCACTAATTTTTCCTATCAAAAATGTTGTTAACGAAGTTTTCATTTTCCATGATGTTGTTGAGGATGATGTTATTTTCACCATCGTTCGATGACTCACTTTACAATTTTTTGTCATGTCAAGCAATGACAAACTTATTCTAACTTAACAATGCCTATTAATGTAAAAATAGACTCGATGCTCTTTTATTGAGGGGGTTCAAAAAGGCCTAGGATAAAAATTGTAGCCATGATTTTTTTTTCAAATTTACATGCAATGCAAAGAAAATACCTTTCCATAGCCACCGAACTAATCTCATTAACATTTGGGAAATTATTGGTAGCCATTTTAAGCTCTTGAAAAGAAAATCATCTAACGCCTTTCAATTCAAATCTCCACCACTTTCCACACTACTTGTTCCCTAGGAAGCTAAAGGAATCAAATTACATAAATCAAAATAAATCATAAAAATCTCAAATTGAATCTAAATAACATTGGGAATGGGTTGAAAAACAACAAAAATTATCAAAAAAGGTTTGTTGAATTCAAGTGCCTTTTAGGTCTCTCTTTTTGGTTTATGACATAAAAAATTATACAAAAAATCACAAATATCACCAATGCAATAACAACCATAGGATTTTTCAATGATATTGACACTCCAAATTGTGGATAATTTTTCATGTGACACGACATAATTTTCTCGAGGTGATGGATGACAACACAAATAATGAATCTCTAAAATCAATGGCACGAAAAGGGAAATTGATAGAAATTATCAAACACATGAAAGATTTAAAGATCTAAATTAAACTCTCACATGTTGATCCCATAAACATGCAAACTAAAAATTATGCGTAATGAAAACATGAAACATTTAAAAAATATGATGTTTCACCTCTCTATTCAAATTATTGATTAATGGGATTAGTAATATAATGATAGTATGGAGAGTTGTTCCACAAATCAAACCAATCCAAATGTCCTATTAATAAGCAAAGATTAAATTCGAGAGACCTTGAAGTTTATTGGCAAAAGAAGTGGGAACACAATGAAGAATGATTGAGAATTTAACCTTCACTCTAAGGTTGAACTTATATCCCATAAGAAATCTAAATGGTACTCCAATAACATCATATCACTCCACATACACATAGGCTAACATAGCTTGGCAACCTCCACTCACAACCATGCTTGAGTTTTTCATAAAAATAAAGCCTTAAAAAAAAACTATAAATTAGTATGACTCGTAATTAAAGAGATCAATAACTACAAATCTCTCCAACTCTAAAATATAAGTCATGTAAACCTTGAGTTCTAAACTAGTATTTACACTCTACCTAATAGAACTGGTTATGCACTATTTTAAACCTTTGTCACCCAAGTAACATTACCATGTTGGCCATCTGTTTCCATGACCGCTTTCTTGTATGTGATTAGTTGCAAGATCATCTTTGACAGGAAGAATGGTATCCATACATCTAAGACCAATTGATAGTGATGTTAAAATGGCTATAAGGAAAAATAATTTTGTAGCTCTTGGGTGAACATCTCCTAGTTCATTTGATACTCCCACACTACACAAGTTGAATGCAAACCATGCACTAGGTGCAATCTTGCCAAAGATATGAAACAACCACCATAAAACAAGTAAAGAAACCTTTCAATTGTTAAAGTAATCTATGCCTATATTAAGGATTGTCTTATATTTATTGGATATAAAGTTTAGTATTGGATCGGAAAATTATGATTTCAAACGAACCCAAAAAGATAAAGATCATGGCTTCACATCTCTTCAAAGACATGTTGCACAAGAAACATATGAAAAATAGTTAAAGAAGTTATAATTACATTAGTATTTACACTATATTACATATTTAAACAACCATATACATATATAATTATGTAGATACTCATATTTGACAATATACTCTTTTGACACTACTGATGGAAATTGTGCTTCTTGGCTAAGAAAAACACCCACATCATATTTTCACTCAGTATATCTTGCCATCTCTTTCCTAACTTTCTTATTCCTACACACTGATGTGTCAAAAATTATGAATACAAGTCCATAAAATAAGTGCTTAAGCTCTTACCAACATAGTGCAACTTTTAAATTTGATCCATCTTCTCCTATCTAAAAATGTACAATTTGGCCAGGTTGTATAATCCGATCTGGTCAGCACATGCAGTCCTACACTGACACATTCTCCAACTCTATTTTCGATGCAATCTTATTTTTGGGTCTTATATCATCATGGACTTGGCTTCATCATAATATTTTACCTTTGGAACCCTATATAAGTAAGTTAAAACTACCTCATTAACTCACCTAACAATCATATGACATTATGTTAGCATACTCTCTTGAAACACTCATAAATGACACTTGAGACTCCCTAAATATTCTTATAGATGATGCAAATCCATAAAGGAAATTGTAGACACCTAAATTTCGCTTTTGCAATCTTATTGCTAAAAGCACACTAATCACTCTCATTCTTACCATTTACGTTATAATTAGTGATTTATGCTAATTAACTAATGTTTCTTGCCATTTTGGTTAATTAATAATGCATTTTTTATTTCCTAACCTCTTTCGCATTTAGGATGCCAATTTTCAACAAATCGTAAGTCAAAATCCTCTTCCAAACAAACAATTAACAATTATTAGCTAATTAAGCCTATTTTACCCTTGTTTTGGTCAATATACCGTATTATTGGCTTAAACCCCTCTTCCAACCATTCAAAATCACCACACTTCCCTCCACAACATGTAGAAGGCTTCAAAAGTTTATTCTAGCTTCCTAGTTGACCCTAAGTGGTTGATTAAGGATCTTCACATCCTAACCACTTGTTAATTCACTAATCATGATTAGCAAGCCTTAATCAAGATTAACAATTCTTAATCTACTTTGTGCTTTTAGTCTTACATGCACCAAACTGCAATTTTTTCCAAAATGGAAAATTATAAAAAGGACTAACCACATACCTTTAAACTTTACACCATGCTTTGATTTGCATATCATATAAGAAATATGATTATGAGCCCAACTTCCTTCTAGGATTAGCTTGCTCAATCTTTTCCTCCAATCTTCAATGGGGTTAGTAGATGGGTATCCAATATGATCTTGTAATCATTGTTGGAGAGACCATCTCACCTTTCTTGAAGTAGCAACAAACCTATAATTTGATTCCCCTTAGATCTAATTAGGTCTATGTTAGTTGGTAATTCATACTTAGTAGGCATATTTTAGCTAAGATTGATTGATATCATGTTACTTCTCTTAAGTGTTCCAATAAGCTTAAATCATTGATGTTACTATTGTTAATTCCTAGCTTTGTTAATATACTACGTGGTGTTAGTATAGTTATTTAACTTTGCTAGATTTTTAGTAATTATCATTTGGCACACCGGTGGGATCTTACCCCATTCCATTCATTTTTAAGCTTTTAAACTTAGTTTCAAAGTTTTTAATTTCAAGTTTTCTAAATTAGTTTGAAATTTTCTAGATTAGTTTCAAGTTTTCTAGATTAGTTTCAAGTTTTCTAGATTAGTTTCAAGCTTTCTAGATTAATTAAATCTTTCTAGATTAATTTCAAGTTCTTTAGATTAATTTTTCAAACTTTTTAGAGTAAATTTAAGAGTTTTGTAAAAATTCATTTCAATTTTGATAGTTGTTTAAACTAGATTAGTCATAGTTGCTTTATTTTTTATGTTCTTCGTAGAATCAAAGGAGGTAAAGTGTTATCAAAATTGCATTAGATTGTCAAAGATTTAAGCTTTATCAAAATTTTCTTGTCAAAACCCATTTTTGACCATTACGAGAAAAAGGCGCGCTCAAGTCTTTAAGGTCGTGCTCATGCTTCAAGAGGAATGCTCACATTGTTAAGGTCGCGCTCACGCTTTACGAGTCGTGCTCACACTCCTCGGCCACACCTATGCTTCACTGAAATTTTGACCCCTCGTGTGTTGGCCGCGCTCATCGCTTCGGATACGCGCTCACGCCTCTCTTGTTGCGCTCACATTAATCACCTATGCAGATTTGACAAAGGCGTGCTACTACTTATAAGGCCGCTACTGGTGTTCTTGGAGGCATGTTGATTCTTTCTGGGATGCGCTACTACATTAAGGGGCACGATAGCGCTCTAAGGTAAAATTTGGCTAGGGTTTCAAAATTTTAACTTCTATTTTTTTGTATTTCTATCACTTTCCGGTGTTTTTAGTCTGTTATTATTGTAGATTTTATGATTTAGAGAAGGTTTTCCAACATATTAGCTTAGGTTTTGGTGAATTAATTTTGTTTTCATGCTTTGTATGAGTTTGGTATAGGGTTGTGTATGCTCTTCTCTTGCACTTTGTGTGATCTTGAGAAACAAAAGCAACCATAAAACTTCTTTTGCTAATATTAGATTAAGTGGGAAAATTTATTATTAATTTTAGTGCTTAAAGGAATGAAATTTTATTTGGCATGTATATGATTCTTTTAGTTTAAGAGCTTTTCATTTGATAAATAATTAAGGCTAAAGCTTGTGTATGCTCTTATCTTGCACCTTGTGTGATCTTGAGAATCAAAAACAACTTTAGTTTTTCACTAAAAATCACTTGGATTAATTGGGAATGAACCTTGATTTACAAAGTATTATGGTGGTTATTTGATTTACAAATTTTTTCATTGTTATCTAGTTGGGTTTCTTGTTGTGTATGCTCTTTTCTCGCGTCCTTGGATGATCTTGAAAATCAAAAACAACATTTAATCCTCTTTATATGATATTGTAGATCTTTTTGGATAACTACTAACTATTTGTGTGTAGGACCTAACGCTTGCTAAAGAAAGGAGAATCTAAACAAAAATCTAACATACATGTGTGATGTAGGTTGCCAAATGGTGGTCTAAACCAAATTGCTTAATCCAAAAGATAAGAAAATACACCACTTTGCAAAACATTGTATGTGCAGGTTTGGTTAAGAGCTAAAGCTCGTCCACTTAACTAGGAGAAACTTCCTTTGGCATAAGCCTTAAGATAACAATAGGAATGCTCCTAAGAACCCTAAAGTATTTCACACAAGAGAGAACCTTGTAAATGAAATGGAAAAGTGCTCCACTACCCAATTGATTAGTATGCCTTGAGAGATTAGAGTCAAAGTTACCTCCATTACAATCCCAGTGAAAACACAACTGAATGCAATTCATTGCTCATTGTATTGAAGGGGATAAAGTAAAACCAAGATACTTCAAGACTATTTAGTGTGAATTTCTTGGTAAATTGAGCTCACAGAGGTAGTTTATTATAGCCTAGGTGAGAGAACTAATAGGAAGCTTGCCGGCTCTGAGCCAATTTTGTCTTAACTGTTATACTTGAGAGCTCTCACTAAGTAACAACTTTGTTAGATTCAAACTCTTGTTTTTCAAACAAGGGAAAGAATCTCTTAAAGTTGAAACCACGTGATATTTTATCATGAAATCTATTTAGTGTTTATTATGTCCTAATTTTTCACTTGTAATAAGATAAGGCGAAACCCTACCAAAGTTACACCAAGTATTTTGCATCACCACTTGGTCTACTCCATTGTTTTCTTGTTGCTCATTTTGGGTCAAAATAAGAAAAAACATACGTGGATACTGCTAGAAATAATCATGTCCACCACTTTTGTAGTCTACTTGCATGACTAGGTTGTAATGTAGAATGCAAGTGTTGAAAGTGTGAATGGTACGACTCATGTTCTAGTAGGCCCTTTGTCTCAAACCCATATTGAGACTAATTATCATTGTAGTTAGGTGATATCATCATTATCTCCCTTTGAGTTGTTAGGCTGCCCACATTATAGCCATACAATTGTGATATTTACGTCTTGTTTCCATTGTGAAACTTGACCTAAATCTCTAAATTATATTGTTATGTTGCTCACACGCATAGTAATTCCTTGATATACTTAGGATTATTTTTGATCTTGAACATTGCCTTGATTTTTGTGAGTGTTGAGGTTACATTTTTCACATCGCTATAACACCATTTTGATACTAAAAATCTTGCTTTCATTGTAAATCTTGGTTTATGTATCCAAATAGTGTTGTTACACTGCTCGCATTGCTAACTTCCATTTTCAAAGACTTGGACTTTATTTGTGTCCAAAACTAGTTTTAGTATACCTTGTTGGAGGATCGCGTCAACACTTTCTTAGCATTTAGGTCTTGTTTATTTCAAACTTGGCCTAAGTGGTGATATTGTGTTGTCACTATTTTATTTAAACCTACTTTGGAAACCATAGGAAGTAAAATTTTGTTGTGACTAGATTTGAGTTTTGTATGTCATTGTATTATCCTAGATATTTCTCATCGCATATTACCTTGTTAGGGTAGATCATTATTTATTCTTTAGTATCATTGGGTTCATATTGACCTATTGGATTCATGACTATTTGATAGTCACCATTCTTTGTAGCGACTTAGTGTCGTTACGTTGTGAAAATTTACCTAGGGTCCCTTTTAATAAACCTTAGTAAAATATTTCACGTTATGCCCCCTATTACAAGAATGGGGTATCGTAAGTTAGGAAACGAGCCCTTTGGAAGTGACAACCCACTTTTGGAGGATAATGTCATGATTGATCATAGCGGGGTGAGGATAATTCTCCTTGTGTGGACATGGAACGTCATCCACCCCACTTTGACGATTACTTGTTTCAAAACAAGCATGAGGTCCTTTTACATGTCATAGAACTAGGAGCCTGATTACCTTCTACAATAGACCCTTCTCTTATTGCTAGCATGGTTTGCAGAGAAGAAGAAACAAATTGCCCTTGTCGCCATATCAACAAAATATTAAACCTGGGTCATGCCTTTACTTCTAGACGACAAAATGATGAGGAGATACCTTTTGAAAATGACAGAGATTTTCATATACCTATTGTTAGAGTACATTATGAAGACCATGAGGAACATGCTCATCATGAGAAACCTCCTCCACATGAATATCATAACGAAGTACCCACTCGAGAAGTAACCTTAGAAAAATAGGTGCAAGCCCTTACTCGCCAATTGGAAAGTTTTGCTTCACACATAAACAAGGAATAACCAAAACCTTTGAAACAATGCATACTAAAAGGTAAACCTAAGGCTTCGTACCGTGAGTTCCCAAAAATACTCATCATCAAGAGACATGAAAAGAACCCTATGAGGAATTTTTGTAGAAAATAAGGGTGGGAATACACCTATATTTAACCCTTCGTATAGGCCTACGCCACCCACACAAGACCAACTCTTCAATCAAGAGTGGTCCACCATGAAGAATGCCCTTCTAGCATTGCAAGAAGGCAAAACTGGTAATAACAAAAATACCAATTCAATGAATTGTGCCCTTATCCATTTGATAGATCCATGTTACAAGTACCTTTCCCATGACATTTTGATTGTATAAAGTTTGATAAATACAAGGGAAAAGGTGACCCCATGATCATATCAAATACTTCTATATGGCGTGTCAAGAGATCACATATAGTGACAACTATCTTATTTGCCTCTTCCCACAAAGTTTAGGAGGACAGGCGTTAGAAACATTTTTGCACATCCCCAAGGGATCTATATCTACATGGATGGAACTAGTAGAACATTTTGTACGTCACTTCTCTTTTAATATAGAGAGTGATGTCACCATGCTAGATCTATGCAATGCAAAACAATGAAACAACTAGAATTTCACTACTTTCCTACAATGTTGGAGAGGGTTAGCTAGCCGCTTCCCTTGTTTCATACCTGAAAAATAGCTAATAAGTATATTTTTACCCAACCTTCACCCTGACATTACATTCCACTTACGAATGCATTGTGGTAACACATTCGAAGAGGTGATTGAAAAGGGGAGTCAAATCAAAAAAGTGTTCTTAGCTAGGGAGACCCTAAAACCCTTTTCATGTAATCATAACGATTCCAAAACTAATGACAAGACAAAATTTGTTCCTAATAACAACAAAAATATATTGGTGATGGAATAAAAACTCTAAACAAGTACAAGCTATTCAAAACCATGCTCTTTTAAGCTTGCAAAGGGACCTACACCTATGAAATACAAACGTCGTGCTTTTACCCCTTTATCTAACTCAATATCTTCAATACTAAAGCATTTAGAGGCCATCAACATGGTTCGATACCCTAAAACAACACCTTACAGGGGATGATACACCTAAGTCATCATGGTTTAGGGAAAATGAATTTTGTGGATTTCACCGTGTTAAGGGTCACAAAACTGAAAAGTGTTTGAAATTAAAGCATTACATTCAATACTTAATTGATGGTGGCATTATGGAAATAGATTCGCCACTCCTACCAAATATCCAAACACAAACATGGGGATTTTGAAAGAACCTTTCCCAAGCACAAAGGAAAGGAAACTTCGATCGAGGGGACAATTGTCTCAAAATAAGATTACTAATTATGTGTCAAAGGCAGACCATGTCGATGCCTTAATAGGTTGTGTTGATTCACCTATTGAGCATATCAACATGATCAAGATCAGATCAAGGGAGTGCATCATGGCAACATGACGAGCTCGCCTTGTTATCTCATAACCTCCTCCCCTCCTCCTCAAGAGATTCACTATGATGTGTTAGATCAATTAGAGAAAACAACGGCTAAGATTTCAATCTTAGACCTTAAAATTTCTAACGTTCATAAGGACATCCTTTCCAAGACCTTATAGGGATTAGGAGTTTATGTACGGATGAAAATGAACACGTGATCTTCAACCCAACTCAACCCCCTGAGGTCATGCCAGAGCAGCCGATGTTGAATAGGTGTGGCTAACTATAGGAGGATCGGTGACAAAGATCAAGTAGCGTGATCACTGGTAGCCGAGTTGACAAAGGGGAGATTTAGAGGCTATGAACGGGTAGTGTAAATTCCCTATGGTTCATTTTCCTAACTTGGATCTAAGTGTTAAACTAGTTTGAAGTGTCCATGTAAACTGAATGAAATTAATAATCTATATTATGGGCTGAAAGGAAAACTAATCTAAACAAATCACAAAACTGAAATATTACAATCACAAACAACAATTTACTTCTATTCTAAATAATTAAAATACTTCTACACTAAAACTAAACAAGCAAGATAACCTGGTGTGGTCATTCACTGTGTTGAGTGTATGAAAACTAAACTAACTTAAAACAAAAACTTTTCCAAATGATCTATGATGTGTAGACAACCTCCTACAAATATTCTCTCCCTCAGATCCACAGGGATGGGAAGAAGAGGATCTCACCGGGGATTTCTATGAAAGATTCAAACCCTCTTGGAAATTAACTAACTACTTGCAAATGAAAACACATTGATTTTTACTCTATTTGATATGGAATTGAAATTAATAATTCATAATTGACAATTTGATAAACAAAGAAAACAAATACACAAATCCAACCTGGAAGAGTAAGAACCTTAGCAAATCCAATAGTATCAGTATCTGTCCCCTTAGTTCTTTCCTTTCGATCTCTGAATGTTCATGTGAGTCTAAAGGATTGGGAATGCAAAGAACAACAACAAGAGGATGGCGCTTGAGCAATGGCAACTTGGAAGCAATCTAGATGCAATGCAAGTAGAAGAGAGATAGCACAAGAGATCTGAGCTTGGCTATGCAATTCCTAGCAAGATTATGATAGCACAACAATGCAAGATACACAAAATTCTCAGGCCCCTTTGCTTGAATACAAGCATGGAATATATAGGAATGGAGGCTAGGAGGTTACTTCATGCACAAGGCAAGAAGGAGGAGTTCCAACCAATTAAATCTATTTAAAAATAGAAGGAACTAGGAGAACCTAGTAAACACATCTATTTTTAGCAAATTTGACTCACATATGCGTTCAAAAGTCAAACTTAAGTGAATCCTCACATGAAATTTCTTGCATGAATATTCTAGAAAAATCGGTCGGGACCATCGCCCTACACAGGAAGGCGCGCAGTTTTGACACTTAAGGCCAAAGCAAGCACATAATGAAGGGGAAAACTGGAAAAATGCAAGGAGAAGCTATGTAAGGCTATTTAGGCTACAAATATATACTGCAAGTGGGCTTTAGAGCTCGAACACCTTCTCGAAAGGATTTTGAATCATCATTAGGGACCTTTATAACCGTTTTCCCGCCAATGTAGCATGTGCAATTTTGGGTGCGTACATATTGCCCCCTCAGAGAAGCGTCTTAGCCATGAAGAGGCATAAAACATAGAGTCCGAGTATGGCATTCCCGAAATGGGGAGTTAGAAGTTATACCTAACACGCCCATGTGTCGAAATCTCGCCGTCCAAACTCCCGCTACCTGCAAGAGAAAAAGAAGACTCAAGTGCAAATAGATAAAATATTGAAAAATAAACACTAAATTAAAATGACAAGAGGACTTACCATCTGTGTGGGGATATAGAAATATACCTGCGCCAACGCTCCAACCCTATGAACACATACACTCAAAATGAAGTTATAACAACATATATATATATATATATATATATATATATATAAACAAACTCATTTGCACATCATTGACTTGGTGATTTTTGAGCTTTGAGCCCACGGTGACCTTATTTTTAAAGAATGGTTGAATTGGAATGGATTTTCGTTAGGCTTGGCCCTTTTCTATTTCAATACTTATGAGAAGAACTCCTAAAATTTTTTAACTAGAGTAGTCATACGGGGCCTCAAAGAGGCAAATAGGCAGAGTGCCTTTATTGCTTAGTCTCCATTTTGTGAGGCATATGTGATGTTTTGGTATTTCATGCTCATTGCGAGCATTTTGACTACACCTAGTGCATGATGGAATTGTACAAAACTATGACACACCATGATATGTACATATATCTCTTTTTGGTTTGGTTATTCCTTGCATAGAGTTGTCTTACATTGATGATTTGATTCACGTGTGTACTCTTAGATGTTTAGAATTTTTGATTTTCTATGCTTTTCAAAATGTATGTAGTGGATATGAATGATAATAGAATGCTTTCTTTTTGTATTTCATAATGTTGATATATGATAATGCAAACACCATGTGATGTTGAACTTTAGTTTCTTTAAGCAATCTTTGATACTTCATATTGTCTTTGGAAAAATGTGGTGATACAATGACATGATAAGTAAATGTACTTTGCCCCACTCCCAACTCCACGCAACTAGTAGGATGTGAGGGCTCAACACCAAGAGCCGGAAAGGGCACAAGTTAAGAAATTTTATTGAATGGTAATGATGAGGGAAAGACAATGGTTTGACAGGACCAAATTACGACACTACAACCTCACTCTACCAAGTTTTCTTCATAGTTTAGAATGTGAATTGCTTTCCAGTTTATCTAGACTTAGATCCGTAGATGGCCACTTGGTTGACAAAATATTGTTTTGAGGTTTTAAACTCTTTTGGATTTTTGGACATCTAACTCACTTTTCTTTTGACTTATGAACTCAAAATTTGATTTAATTGTTTATGACTTTCAGATTTTTCATAGAGACCCCTACACCTTGCCCCATACTACCAGTAGGAAGCATGGGCTTACCACCATGGACAAGGCATAGGTGAGTAAGGGCATTTCCTTCCTTTCCCAACCCTACGTCACTAGTAAGAGACACAAGCTCAACACCGAAGGTTGGTAGGGCAAAGAAATGTGTAAAATAAAAATTTTCTGTTGATTTGCATTTGACTTACTTATTTGGGAAAAATATTTAGAATATTCTTATTTCCAAAGAGATGTATACGGGATAGATGTGACACCATGAAGCTTCTAGAATAGACTATAGGAAAAGACACCTAACCTAGAAAGAGATCAGTAAGCGAACCAAGTATGTAGGCCTTGGTATGATCACGGTCAAAACTTTGTCTTATCTTGTTTGGATCGATGAAATGATTCGAAAACAATTGATGACACCATGAAAATTTGAAGAGATATGATTTGAATGTTTTACCAATGTTTTTAGAAGTTTTTAGGAATTGCTATAAGAATAAGCCCCTTGATCACAAATTTAGGAAATGAAAATGCAATGTAGATGTAGTAATGTACATATGGGAATGCAGGTGAAACTACATGTCATGATGTCTAAGGTGAAGAAAGTTGATGAATATCAAATTCTTCACCCCTAAAAGTACACATCAGAGAACCATTATCTTCAAAATTTCCATTCTCTTGACAAGGGCCTACCATTCGGGTTTAAACTTACAACCCTTTCCTAGAAGTGTATATGTCCAATCATTAAAATCATTTGTCTGAAAGAGGTGTTCATGCACCTCTTTGTCATGTTCTTGAGACATGGTGTGTGGGTGAGCATGACTATGTTGCTCGGCCTTATCTCCTATGTGGAGCATTGTGTTTACTTGTAACTCTTGTTGAATGATGAGGCCTTGCCCCATGGATATGGAAAACTTAGTTTCAGATGCACATGGGTCGAAGCCATGGTTTAGAATAGAATAACCCCAGAGATGGTTTTTATGGGCATTGTTTCAATCTCAAATTGCCCTTCTTCATTTGTTAACTCTATCATGTTCACACCTAGATCTAGGTCGTCGAAGGGAAGAGATGCTAAATTGAGAAGACTACCCATTCCCTGTGGTTCAAATGGGAGGAAGATCGGATCATCACTCTCTAAGAGTTTCATAATTTCTGTTGTGGTTTTAGTGGAAATTTTTTCCATAGATATTGATTTACCCTTATCTATTTTTTCCACCTCAAATGTTTTTGGGTTAATGACTTCAACCTTTGGAACGTCTCGGGGTGACCGAGACTAACTCTTTTGTTTGAGGTGGTTTGTTCAATTGGTTTTGCAGGAAGTTCATACTCCATATGGACTCCTTTCTTCTTCTTGAGGTTTTCTAAGTGTATATCAAAGGGCTTAGGATCCCCTTGAGTGATGAAGACCTTCCCCAAATGGAGGAATCTAATCTCTTGGAATAGTGTAGAAGGAATAGCCTTCATTCGATGAATCCAGGGTCTTCGAGGATCATGTTATAACTTGTTTCCCTGTCGATAATGTAAAACTCCATCAAGATGGTTTTTGGACCAAGTGTGACTGGAAGAACTATGGTTCCAATCGAGGTCACTTTAAGGTTGTCATACCCATGTAACATGTTTCTTGTAGAGGAGAAATTTGTTTCTCCATATCCAAATTTTGTAAAAGAGAGAAGGGAACCACATTTATAGCATCCCCATCATCAATCATGGCTCTCTTAATGCAATTTTTATAAACCCAGACTTGTAAAAATAAGGCAGGATCACCTTTTCGGGAAATTTCAGTGTCAGATGGCATCTTGTCTATATAAAAAACAAACCTAGTATCCCTATCATTTTTCCCGGAGGATGTATGTCAAAGTCAATATGATTTATTTGAGCACTAGGAGGTGGCATAACATGGATTAGATGACCAAGACCTAGTGCATTGAGCAACACAGAATGATGCGTAGGTGAATTCTTCAACAAATCTAGAAATGAAATGTGAGAAAAGGTCTTGTTCAAATCTGATATTAAATCATAGGATCCTACTTTGGTTTCGTGATTATGGGAACGTCATCCTATGGGAAGGAAAGATCGGGTAGGGGTTGTGAAACGTACTCCTTCATCCGAGTTGTTGCATTAATTTCACGCTCAACCTCTAGCTCAACTAATCCCAAGATTTTTGTGTTATCGTTTGAACCAAGGTTAGGAGCGACCCGAGAGTTATTGGAAGTTAAGGCTTCATGGTCATTGTTTCCTATAGGAATGCATTTTTTTGTGTTTTGTGAATTCACCTTGAAGTCTTAACAATGTGCAAGGAGAAGATCTCAAAATATGCTCACATTAGTGTTATGAGGAGCTACAGGTCCTATATAGTCAGATTGTGAGTTTGTTTTAGGATTTGCTAAGAACATGTCTACAAAGAATTGTCTTTGGTTTTGGGAAGTCTTTATAGAAATTTGTTGCAATCACAACAATTCCCATCGTCATGGCCTTGAACCTTATGGAAACCATAGTATAGGTTAGGGTTGTAATCTCTTGGTATTTGATAAGCATCTTGATGTTGTTGATTATAACCTCGGTTGTAGTTTTGAAATTGATTGTTATAACCATGATTTGTTGCCTCTTGTCAGAGTTTTGATACTAGTTTGGGCCTTGGGTTTGATTTTGTTTTTGTAGTGGACAATTTACATCAACCGTGTTGATAGAAGACATAGTGTTAGGACCTCTTTGATTGCCCGAGTTTTTGTTATTGTTAGTGTTTCCATTGTTTGGAAGACCAACGTTCTTGGCTTGATTAGTAGCACTATTTGTGGTAGCACCATGATCGCGATTCACACCTTTAGGTCCTTGGTTGTTGGTGCCATTGTTTTGATAATTTGCATTATTATTTTGATTTGGGGATACCAATTTCCCATTGGGACCATAGGTCTTACGCCCACTATCTATAGAGGCTTGGTCAATCCAAAGTGTTCCTTCCAATACTTCCTCATAATTACGGAAAGGAAAATTTTGGACCTCTTCCTTAGTCTCTCAATTGAGCGAGTGAAGGAAAAGATCACAAAGTTCCATCCGGTCCATATTGGGTGCACTTGCAGAGGAATAGAGAACTTGGTGCCATCTCTAGATGAAATGGGTGGTAGATTCATTTTACTCCTATCTAATATGTAGGAACTCCCTAATCCATGTACGCAACAACTTGTTCATGTTAAATGCTTTAATGAACTTGGAAACAATTTGTTTAAAGGAATGTATAGAAGCTTTTGGAATACAGTAATACCAATCTAATGTGATTCCTTCGAGATTCTTTGGAAATATCTTAGCCACTACAGCATCCCAAGGAAGTAATTCCTTGATAGCAGTAGTGTAGGCCTTGATATGAGCGTTCGGGTCTCCTTCTCCCTTAAATTTTGGAAGATTTGGAAATGGGCGTGGAAGCATGACACCACATATGGTGAATTCAAGAGGCTCCTTTAAGTACTTAGCATATGTACCCATTGCGTAAGATTCCACCATTGAATATCCTTGATAAGGAGGTGGAGGAGGAGGAGTTGGATAAGCTGCACTATAAGCATTGATGGGAACATATGGGGTCCCTTGATATGGCATGTAGGGAGCAGGAATGGTATATGGGTCCATCTAGGGAGTTTTTGAATACATATGCATGTAAGGTGGGATAGCTCCAGGATATGGACTAGTGGGCGTAAAACTAGGAACGTTGCATTGACTGTTGTGGCGGCATTCAAGAACACACTTCCAGAAAGCCCTTGCGTAGGATAAGCTTGGGAAGGATGAGGACCCATCCCTAGTGTGTCTAACCCTATGACAAGATCACCTAGATTTGAATGTGCCAGATAACCTTGTTGTATAGGATATTGCATTAATTTCTCATCAGAAGGTATTTATCCTTTATTGTCAATTGGATACCCCATGTTATGCCCTACTACATGTGTTGGTTGTGAAGTTTGGGCACTTTCTAGTTCTCTAATCCTCCCCACTAAAGTAGAAATGAAATCGTTGGGAGACGATTGAGTTCTTGTTGGGGTGCCTGTGGCATAGGGTTTGATTGAGCAAGGCTCATGATACCCTGTCATGAATTGTTCAGTGTTATAATTCTTGTCTTCCTCAGAAGTAAGAATCTTAGGATAGGTATTCAAAATCTCAGAGGCTGTGGCCTTCATTCTATCCAAAGATTCATCTATCTGATAAAGAGGATTAGCTATTCGTGCAAATAGATCATCCTTTGTTGATTGCATGGCAATGTGAGGTCTTGACAAGACTCTATGGTAAGAACATGTTCCATTTGTGATGACAACATGGTTTGCATTAGGTTGATCATTTTGAATGTTTAAGGTTAGATCAACCTCCTCCATCCTTACATAGGTAATGGGGTTTGAAGTGTAACTAGGGGAGGTTTGGATGTTTCTTGTGTAATTTTCGCCCCATCTCGAAAGAGAAGGGGATTGTTGTGGTTGCATGTTGGTGTAATATCTATTAGAACCAAATGGCCCACCAAACTCTCTTCTAGACATATTTTAGAAAGTATATAATACCTATCAAAATAGGGGAAGAAATGGAGAGGTGAGGTAATGACAATGAAAGAAAAGGAAACAAGAAGGAATTAATCCTTCATGTCAGGTTCACCAATTTTGTACGGATGAAAATCAACACGTGATCTTCAACTGCACTCGACCCCCCGAGGTCATGCCGAGCAGCCGATATTAAATGGGTGTTTTAACTATAGGAGGATCGGTGACTAAGATCCGGTAGCGTGATCTCTGGTAGCCAAGTTGACAAAGAGGAGATTTAGAGACTATGAATGGGTAGTGTAAATTCCCTATGATTCGTTTTCCTAACTTGGATCTAAGTGTTAAACTAGTTTCAAGTGTCCATGTAAACTAAATGAAATTAACAATCTATACTACGGCTGAAAGGAAAACTAATCTAAACAAATCACAAAACTAAAATATTACAATCACAAACAACAATTTGATTCTATTCTAAATAATTAAAATACTTCTACACTAAAACTAAACAAGCAAGATAACCTGGTGTGGTCATTCACCTGTGCTGAGTGTATGAAAACTAAACTAACTTAAAACAAGAACTTTTACAAATGATCTATGATGTGTAGACAACCTCCTACAGATATTCTCTCCCTCAGATCCACAAGGATGGGAAGAAGAGGATCTATCACCGAGGATTGCTATGAAAGATTCAAACCCTCTTGGAAATTAACTAACTACTTGCAAATGAAAAGACGTTGATTTGTACTCTATTTGATATGGAATTGAAATTAATAATTCGTAATTGACAATTTGATAAACAAAGAAAAAAATACACAACTCCAACCTAGAAGAGTAAGAACCTTAGCAAATCCAGTAGTATCAGTATCTGTCCCCTCAGTTCTTTCCTTTCGATCTCTGAGTGTTCATGTGAGTCCAAAGGATTGGGAATGCAAAGAATAGCAAAAAGAGGATGCCGCTTGAGCAATGATAATGACACTTGGAAGCAATCTGGATGCAATGCAAGTAGAAGAGAGATAACATAAGAGATCTGAGCTTGGCTATGTAATTCCTAGCAAGATTATGGCAGCACAACAATGCAAGATGCACAAAATTCTCAGGCCCCCTTTCTTGAATACAAACATGGAATATATAGGAATGGAGGCTAGGAGGTTACTTCATGCACAAGGCAAGAAGGAGGAGTTCTAACCAATTAAATCTATTTAAAAATAGAAGGAACTAGGAGAACCAAGCAAACACATCTATTTTTAGCAAATTCGACTCACAGACGCATTCAAAAATCGAACTTAAGTGAATCGTCACATGCAATTTCTCACATGAAGATTTTGGAAAAATCGGTCAGGACTGCCACCCTGCACAGGGCGGTGATTTTGACACTTAAGGCCAAAGCAAGCACAAAATGAAGGTAAAAACTAGAAAAATGCAAGGAGAAGCTATGTAAGGATATTTAGGCTACAAATATATACTGCAAGTGGGATTTGGAGCTTGAACACCTTCTTGAAATGATTTTGAATCATCATTGGGGACCTTTATAACTGATTTCCCACCAATGTAGCATGTGCAATTTTGGGTGAATACAATTTCCTTTGATATAGACCCAACATACTTGCAAGCAATGGTAGCGCAAATCACTCCTTCAAAACACATAACCTTTAGCCCCACAGAAATCTTAGAAGAATATCCCTTCCATAACCCGCCCTTACATATTGAGGTAATAATTAAATGTAAGAAGGTCAAAAGAGTGCTTGTGGATGGTGGACCGGATCTAAATATTTATAATCTTAAACTAGTTTGACAGCTAGGGTGCACAGAAGATGATCTGGAGACAAAGGTCATCATGATAAAAGTGTATGACAGTGAATTATGAAAATCAACGGGTATGATAAATTTCTCACTTTGGAGGTAGGTGCTATAAACCATGATATGAAGTTCCATGTCTTAGACTTGGAGCTCCCTTATAACATATTGCTCGGCCGCCCATGGATTCATGTCATGCAAGTTGTACCTTCAACGTATCATCAATGTTTAAAGTTACACCATGAAGGATAGATACTTACTATACAAGGATATCCCCAACCCTTTGCTCATTACAGAGCATTGTTGGGCTATTTTCCCACCATCTACAAGTGTCCTATGGAGATCATTTTTCCTATTTAGTCGAAGGCCCTCACTTCACAAGTAGATCTAGATACCTTGTCTCCCAATGAAAATGGTGCTTCCACATCAGAGACTCCTTTTGATGCATGGGAGATGAAGATTAGACCAAGTGGTTGCAGAGAATATGATCTCAAGAAGCCATTTTATTACATAACATTCCCTATCTTCCAATGTGTATGGTAGGTCATGTTACAAATTTCAAAGATCTAGGGAGAACTGCCTTTTGATGCTTTCACTCCTAGTGGATTATTAGAAGATGAAAATATACTCAAAGATATTGTATTTTATCCTAAAGATGATGAAATGGATCTATGTTATCAATCACCTAGGTATGTTATCCCCAATCGAATGATGCTTACTATGGGATATAAAGGACATGTCAACGGCGCAATGAACAAGGTATACTGGAAGCCCTTCCAATACCTCACCATATAATGGGTAAGTATGGCATTGGTGTTCATCTATATGAATCCCACTCCTTAGAGGTCAAGGATACCTCTTCTGAACTCAAAGATAGTCTGTCTGAAGGTGAAAGCGAAATAGATTCCGGTGTAGTCTTTATGAATACCTTTCCCCACGAACTGTTCTCTCGACATGGCTATCCTAACCATAACCCCCACTATATCCCCTATAACTTAGACACTAAACCTCATTTACCCATCACTCGTGAATTGGGACCAACAACAACATGTGTCAATCGACGTCTTTCAGAATGATGAGGCTATTGGTGAGTTTTTAGTATTCATGATAATTTTCCAAGAAATGACCACAAGTAAGGCTTCTCCATTCATCTCAATACATGTGCATACTTTGGGGAGGAGGTAAAGTTGTGTGGTCACTTAAGCAAAAAAGTAAGCAACGGAAAAGTCCTACAGAAAAGCCTTGCGAGAAAGAAAAATTCCAACTCCTATAGTGAAAACATCTTTGAGGCACTTGTGGACAAACAAAAAGAAAACCACAGACAAGATAGTGGACTCACTTAAAGATGAGGATCTCTTTGAAACACCTTTGGTAGAGGAGGATCTTAATCTCTTCACTGATCCTAAACGCATGGAAGATGAGTTCAAGTTACTAGTGGAGGAAATAATAGATGTCAACATTAGCACAAAGGAGTTTCCTAGAATAGTTAAGTTGGGAGCTTCGCTCTCAACTCAAGAATAGAAAAATTTTACAAGAATTTTGAGAGAATTTGCAGATATCTTCACTTGGTCTTATGTAGAAATGTTAGGAATTGATCTGCATTAGTGGTGCACAATCTTGTTGTACACCCAAACACAAAGCCCATAAAACAAAAGCTTCAAAATATGCATTCTTGCGTCACCTTGTTAGTTAAAGCAGAGCTAGAAATATTAATTGAAGTAGGCTTCGTCAAGCTTATCGAATACTCAAAGTGGATTTCCAATGTGGTCCTAAACAGAAGAAACCGGTTGGAATTAGAGTGTGTACCGATTTCTGATATGTTTATAAAGCTTGTCCCAAGGATGACTTTACTCTTCCCAACATCGACATGATTGTCGATTCTATAACTAGTTATGAGATGCTATCACTCATGGATGGATTCTTAGATATAACCAGATAAATATTGCTTGAGGAAGACCAACATAAGACAACTTTTACTACCCCATGGGGGACATTTTGTTATCAAGTCATGCCCTTTAGCCTCAAGAATGCAAGCGCTACCTATCAATGGGCAATGACTATTATCTTTCATGATATGATTAGTGACATCATGGAAGATTATGTGGATGACATATTGGAAAAATATAGGACTCGAGAAGAGCATCCAAAAAATTTTGTGATCATCTTTCAATGTCTAAGGGACTACAAGGTCCACTAAACCGAAGAAGTGTGTCTTCGGCGTGTTATTTGGAAAACTACTAGGATTCATTGTTTCAAGGAGAGGAATAGAAGTAGATCCGGAAAAGGTTTCCGCTATAACAGAAATGCCTCCCCTACCAATATTAGACAACTGTGAATCTTACAAGGAAATATCCAAGCCATTAGAAGGTTTATCTCTCAACTTGTAGACAAGTGTCATACCTTTACACATCTACTCAAGAAAGATGTCAGTTTTCACTGGGGACTAGAGCAACAACAAGCATTTTCTTTTCTCAAAGATTATTTGGCTAAACCCCTATTCTAATGCTGCCCATGATAGTGAACCTTTGTTACTCTACATTTCTACCATGCATTTCACAATTGGGGAACTGTTGGCCCAATATGACAAGGAGTAGAGAGAAAAATTTGTGTACTACTTAAGCCAAATGTTGATAGCTTACAAGCTCAACTATCCACAAATAGAAAATAATTTTTTGGACGTGCTCTTTACTTTTTAAAAGTTGTGCCATTATCTGTTAAATAATAAGGTCAAGCTTATTTCAAAGGTGGATCCATTAAAATAATTTTTTTCAAAGCCCACACTCACAGGAAAGATGGCTAATAGGATCATCTTACTTAGCAAGTTTGACATTGAATATGTGCACCAAAAGTTAGTAAAAGGATAGGTTTTAATAGATCAACTAGGTGAAGCCCCACTACCAAGTATTAAACCTTTGAGTCTGGAACTCCCATATGCATCCACAATGTACCTTGAAGAATTGGTTACATGGCAACTATACTTTGATGGCTCATTTACCTTTCATGGTTCAGGTTTGTTGATCACTCCTTCAGGAGACTTGATCCCTTAGGAATTTTGACTCATATTCCCTGCACAAATAATATTGCATAATATGAGGCCCTTATCATAGGGATGAAACTAGATATTAAGTGGAATATCATGCAAGTAAATGTAATTGGCAATTCCATGTTGATTATAAAATAGGCAACAAATGAATATAAAGTTAAAGATGAAAAATTTCTTCAATATAAGAAAATGGTAGATTCTTTAAAGGAGTACTTTGAGAAGATTACATTTCAAAAATCCTAAGAGGATAGAACATAGCAACATATGTTATGGCCATAGTAGGGTCTATGTTGAGCATCCCACATGGGAACAATGATATTTTGTTCTTCGTTGAGCATCTATGAATGCTAGCATATGACATGCCACAATCCTATTTGGTATGTGAAGTTGTTGGTCCCCTTTTACCTTGGTATGTAGACATCTTTAATTACCTTCACGATGGAACCTTTCCTACAAACATTTCCCATACCGATAAATGAAACCTCATCCAACGTATAGCCCGTTATACCCTACTTGGGGGCATTCTTCTCCGTCGAGGCTATGACGGGAATTTGTTACATTGTTTAAATTCAAATGAATCCATCCTAACAATCAAAGAGGTGCACGAAGGCATCTGCGGGGATCATACTAACGAAATCTTCCTAGAAAGAAGATACTCATAGTAGGCTACTATTGGCCTACCATGGAAAATGATTACTACAAATATGTGAAGAAATGCTTGGATTTTCAGAAGTATGGTAATTTGATACATGCATTGGCGCAATCCTTGCAGCCTATCATGACACCTTGGCCATTCTCAAAGTGGGGTCTCAATCTTATAGGTAAGCTTAACCCTGTCTCCTCAGATGGCCATAAGTTCATTATCACTACTACTGAATACTTTACAAAATGGGTAGAGGTTGTTCCTCTTACCTATGTCAAGGTGCACAGATATCTAAATTTATAATGAACCATATAATATGTTGATACGGTATCCCCTCTACCATTATAATTGACAATGGTAATCCCTTTAAAAACAAAACTATGAAAGCGTTATGCAAATATTTTCAAATCTCTCTCAAGTTTTCAACCCCTATTACCCTCAAGGTAATGGGAAAGCTAAAGCTTCTAATAAAACCCTCATCCATATTATGGAGAAGATGGTGAATACAACAAGTCATAACTGGCATTTATAGATTCACCCTACCCTCTGGGCATTTAGAACGTATATTTGCACTCCTATAGGTGTCACTCCATATTCCCTAGTGTTCAACATAGAAGTTGTATTACCTCTAGAGATCAAGATCCCCTCTTTGCATATCGAGCTCGAGAGATTACCTAAATGAAGAAGAGGACTACAAAGTAGTTCGACTAGCAGAGTTAGAGCTATTAGATGAGAAACAACTTCACACCTCAATCACCTTAAAGTGTATCAAGATCGAGTGTGGTGAAGCTACAACAAAAGAGTGATACCTCATCAATTTGAGGTAGGAGACTTGGTGTTAAAATAAAATCAATTCAACACCACAAAAGACCAAGAAAAGAAGGGAAATTTGAACCTAATTGGCTAGGGCCGTATGTTGTGGTTGCCAAGTTTGGTTTAGGTGCTTATAAGCTTGCCTATTTAAATGGTCAAGAGCTTCGAGAACCCATGAATGCAATGCATCTTAAGCGTTTCTATGCTTAGGTACGGGGTCCCTAAAATATCAGAAAAATGACAAAAAAATATAAAAATAGAAAAAGAAAAAGAGAAATAAATAGGTGCATCCAATAGTGAAAACCATGTAATGGTGGCACTTTGGACAAGTCCTTTGGTGAAAACCGATTTTCGGTGCCATTGGAGGGTCCATTGTTCACAAGCATTTCAAGTCTAGGAGTATGATAGCTTTGTCCTAAGCTAGTCTTTTCCTTCATTTGAGTCCCTTGTGAGCTTGTCCTTCTTTGCCCTGATCCGGCTGATCCTAATTTTGAATGTGAAGGGTTTTGACTTTGAATATTCCCATCTCACGTTGGGGAAACTTCACATTATCATTTTTTTTGCATAACACATTGTAATCTACCCTTGTACATCCCATCTAATGTTGGGGGCATCCACGTTTCTTCATTTCCTCGCACATTTGCTTTAAAAATTTCTTAGAAAACATCAAAACACATTTGTATAATTTTTGAAAATCCCAAAACATACAGATATGTTAGTTGAGAAAATAAAAAACATTCAAATACACTTTGTTGAAAAATCCAAAACAATAGAACATTGTTTCGAGATAAAACCCAAAACAACAAAAAACGTCCCAAAAAAACAAAGTAGTAGTTTTCTTACTTTAGTTGTTGGTTTGTATGGTTTTCGTTGCATTGCTTTTTTCCGTCTGGTGTAAGTTAAGTTGGATTCATTTGCTTATTTAGATTGAGTATTACTTTAATCTATTAGGAATTACATTGAGTTCATTTTATCTTGCATACTTGTATATAGTTGTGTTCTTTGATTAGATTTGATTAATTTGTGTTTGTTGTTTGCTTGTGTAGTTTGTTGTCATTTCATCATCATATCATCTATCATCACATCTATACATCATATATCAATAAAGGATAAGCTACATAATCATGAACATGAAAATTAAACATGTATGCTAAGCTAACATCATATAATATCACCAAGAGGGGAAAGAGGGACCACCTTCTATCCCCCTCAAACATAGACCATAATAAAAATGTGGATTAAACATGTTATCTCATACACAAAATGTGATAGGTAAAACACAAAGTATCTCATCAACATGCAAAGTGATATCATCAAATGCTATATCATAATCTAACAACATGTGATACAAACATAAACCACAATAAACATACAAATTAAGCATGATATCTCATAAACAAAATGTGATACATCAGTAATCCATCAAATCATCATATATCCATAAATATCAAATGTCCATGTACAAAATCAATGTGTCTTGATACATATCAGATACAAAACACCATCATGGGCATGGGTCAAAAATGTGCCTTCATCACGAGGCATAATAAAAAAAAAATGTATATACATCTATACAAAAGTATGCCTTCATATCGAGGCGATACACCAAAAATATACATCTAATACATCAATAAGAGAGTCAACCATGACTCTCACCCTATTTGGAGGCTACTCCGGCCTAGGTCAGCCACTAGGTGGGAATCTAGTGAGATGGACACGTGGAAGGCGATGCACCATGCTATGTTGATCCATGTTACGTTGAATCCTACTATCCTGAAGCACCTTATACTAATCGATCGCCGATAGTGATGGCCTCGAGATCTAGATCATGACATACTGCCAACTATCTGGCTATAGTTGGGAACTCTCTCCTCGGCCAGGACGAGTGCATGATACTACATCATGTAATAAGTGGCCTCACCTTCTAAGGAGGCACTCTAGCCAATCAAAATTTTTACTCCTTAAGAGGTATCTTCCCCTGAAAGCGTATCATGCTCTGCTCTCGCACTCGCTAGCTCTATCCGTAGCTGGGATTTTTCGATAAATTCTGATCCCTCTCAACCTGTAACTATGCCCTCTCTGTGGCTAGTTGATCCCTCTCTATCCTAAGCTGATCTCTCTCTACAAAGTAATCTAATCCCTATCTAAGGAAATTTGGTCTCTCTTAGTTGTCGCCTGAAGTTATAGGCCTACAACTTTGTCAGAATGTTACTACAAGGCAACAACCTACCCACCAACCCGTATATATCCTCCTCCATCTCCTCTCCACCTGCCATCTCCTCCACCTTTGGGTGGACTATGTGGTGGACTCACGTGTGGAGGTGCTTGTAATACTACTCGTTATGGAACCCGAAGTGGCATCCTGTGGTGCTTGTGCTCGTGCTGCGTACTACAACTCTGATACCGCACTACCACTTTGCTAGACTAACACTGCTATACATGGGGAACCTGTCCCTATGGCCATACTAGTATATGACCCCCTGTTTATGGATCGGGTAGATTTGTGGATCTCGCTTTGGGTTTGGCTCTGTAACCCCTACGTTGTTGCATCTAATACTTGCTAGAGTATAGTCAATTATCAAGGCAACACTATAGCATACTCACCCTTATAATCAAGGGTTGTCCCTAGATCAATTATCTACGAGTGCTACACCCAAGGCTATGGACCACTACTGCAAAAAAAACTGGTGTGGCTCATCCTAATCTAATGCATGGCCTAATGAAAAAGTCTCTCTATACCTGTGCCCATACCGCATCTCATCACTAGGAATCCCCTGTGTGAAACCAAACTCTCACTGGACTCTATACCACTCAAGCATATAGCTCTTACTCCCAATAATGAAGTGGTCAACAACTATAATTCTCAACTCTACCACATCTTTGGGCCATTGATATAACATGTATGGTGACATGTAATCATATGAGGCTATACCTCGTCAAAGGCTCGCCTATAGTAATCGGTGTCTCCCATATGGTCGTGAATGTCATCTCCATCTGGAAACCAGCCCATGAGATATGGTGTACCGAGAGCTCAAGATCGTAGTGCTCCTCTGGGATGTCTTATCGCGATATGATCCCAAGCCCATATTTAAAGTAAAGTAGTCGGACCCACGGTCTTCTGACTGCATGGTAGGCTATCAAGTGAAAATTTGACATATAGATGAGCTAAATACACCGACCCCAACAATGGACCTCTCCACTAAGATGAGACCTGTATGACTCAATCGAGGCCCAAAGAGAAATGAACACAGTCTTGTCAAGCAAGAAAATACAGCTGCTTGAAAAGAGCTATAAGGAATATAGGAACTCATCTAAGATGACGATCTAACATACATTTGGTCACATCCACCGACATACCTTAAAGCAAGGTAGATTTGTTACCCCAAAAATCATTGTAAATTCTCTACAAGTTACTTGCCGCGATGGTCATCGTATGTCAAGAATGACCATGAATGGGTACTCTAAATATCCGTCAAACATCCTCTAAAGTGACACTCATCTCACCTGTAAAAGTTGAAATGTATGGCTCTCACTCTGCCATCTCTCGCCTAAGGTTATGAGCAAAGCTATGGTCAAAGGTAATATGTGGCATCTGAACCACATACGAGAGACCTATGACCTCCAATAGTATATCCCGGAAGGCGTGATCTCGATGGTGAAATGTCACCTTGTATGCCTAGAGCTGCCCATGTCTCCCGCATCTCTAATCTAAATCCATCTCACAAAAGTTAGCCATGTCATTTGTTATGATCTTATTCATCTATTATATTTTATTCAATTCTTATAATCTACTATCTAGGTTTTTCTAAAAACCTCCTCTTTCTTCTAAAGGTCACTCCAAAGTGACTTCTTCCCATTAGTGTGCCCCTACGTGCAAGCGCCCTCAAAGTGCCATCGCCCCTTTTACGTGCATTAGCAAGTGCACATTCACATGGGCAAACACACCCTTATTTTACACCTCCACACATAGGCATATATGCATTTCTACAAAATTTGCATAAGCACACCTCTCTACGGCGCTACAGCGTGATGCATCTATGCATGTTAAACACCATGTATGCCCATGTTTATGCACCAACATGCACGCCCTAAGGTCCACGATAAAGACTATCGTTTGTTTTCTACCCTAGTTAATATCTAATAAATGTGATTTAAATGCTAAAACAAGGACAAAGTGAATGTTTGTAGCTTTGTGTACCTACGGGACATCCCCGGGAAGTCTCATGTACTCTCAAACACGATCCACATGGTTTTTTTGGTTCTCGCACCCTTGCCATTTTCTCAGTAGGTCGAGCTCAAATCAACACTAAAAAGATAAATGAATGTGGTAAATAAGCTCGCCATGATGGTTTTTACCCCTCTTCATGTGATATATATACCCATTTGACCCCATGCATGTCTCTCCCCCCCAAGCTTCTTGAGATAGTTGTGATTCTTTATATTATTCTAAGACTCACTCGCGATGATTATTTTTAATAAATAATTAATTTTCAACCATTTTCACTACGTTGGGGCATGTTTTTGCTTCCTGGTGATCCTTTATGCTACCTAGGGCATATTTTTGACTTCCGTCATTTGGTGAGGTCCCATCACTACGTCATTTCTTCTTCAATATTTTCTTCTATAAAACTCAAAATAGTATAAAATTTTTCCAAATTCCAAAAAAATGGTAAAAATCAAAAAAAAGCAAAAATTAAAAAAATCAAAAAATCCAAAATTTGATAAATGACATACCTGCAAGTGCTGAAGCTCATGTATCAAATGCATTGCCCTTGAACATCAAAAATTTTCCTACAAAAACATATTTCTTAGGTTCTTGCTTGTTCTTGTCTCAAACAAGTTATGGATCATCGTGATCTACCTCCATTAACAAAGGTTGGCTTGCTTACTATGTCAGTACTCCCATACATGCAAATGTGAGTTGCGCAGAGGTTGTGTGTCATTGTGAAAGAATGATTTTCATGGGATTAATTGTGTCCTCCATTATTCCCCTTGCATGTATCCTTGCTTGGGGCACCATTTTTAACCCTTGTCATTACAACACAAACATTCGAGAATTGAAGCTTGATAACAAAAACATTGGTGCAACTGTCTTGAATGTTGTTTGTTTGAGTATGTGTGATTGTACTTGTTTCTCTATTAGGTTAGTTGGTTTACTTTCTCGTATTGCATTGCATTATGTATGTTTCATGGAGTTACACATTTTTAGCAATGAACAAATGTTAGTAATATAGCTTTTCATGTTATTTTACACTTTTGTTTATTTTAATAAAGGTCAATGATTTAGATCATAGGGGCAACATGATGAAACAAAGTTGCTTATTGAAGATTGGATGCAAAGAGCTATTCCTACATTCTCCACTATCATGTCTTATCACTATTAATTTTTCTTCCAAAACACCTGGGGCAATAAACAATCATGTTTATCCCTATCCTATTTCTTCTATCCGTTTCGATCATATTTTCAATCATCGATTGACTTATTTTATCACCCCATCGACACTCGAGGGGACATCCTTCATTCTACTAATTTTTCTTCAAAAATTTATTTGTTTATGTTTTTCTACTATGTTTGAAGTGACGTCACTTACTTCACCTCAAACAGGGCAAATGTAGACACCTAAATTCTGCTTTTGCAATCTTATTGCTAAAAGCACACTAATCACTCTCATTCTTACCATTTCTATTATAATTAGTGATTTCCACTAATTAACTAATGTTTCTTACCATTTTGGTTAATTAACAACGCATTGTTGATTGTCTAACCTCTTTCGCATTCAGGATGCCAATTTACGACAAATCGTAAGTCAAAATCCTCTTCCAAACAAATAATTAGCAATTATTAGCTAATTAAGCTTATTTTACCCTTGTTTTAGTCAATATACCCTATTATTGGCTTAAACCCATCTTCCAACCATTCAAAATCACCCCACTTCCTTCCACAACATCTTAGCAAGCTTCAAAAGCTTATCCTAGCCTCCTAATTGACCCTAAGTGGTTGATTAAGGATCCTCACATCCTAATCACTTGTTAATTCACTAATCATGATTAGAAATCCTTAATCAAGATTATCAATTCTTAATCTAATTTGTGCTTTTAGTCCCACATGCACCAAGATGCTAGTTTTCCTCAAAGGAAAAACTATAAAAAGAACTAACCATATACCTTTAAACTTTACACCATGCTTTGAATTGCATATCATATAAGAAATATGATTAATAGCCAAGCTCAATCCTTGAGTATTCAATGGGGTTAGTAGATGGGTATCTAATATGATCTTGTAGTCATTGTTGGAGAGACCATCTCACCTTTCTTGAAGTAGCAACAAACCCATAATTTGATTCCCCTTAGATCTAATTAGGTCTATGTTAGTTGGTAATTCATACTAAGTAGACATGTTTTAGCTAAGATTGATTAATATCATGTTCGTTCACTTAAGTGTTCCAATAAGCTTAAATAATTAATGTTACTATTGTTAACTCCTAGCTTTGTTAATATACTATGTGGTGTTAGTCTAGTTATTTAGATTTACTAAAGTTTTTAGTAGTTATTAGAAATCACTACTATAGTTTTAAAGCACTCAACCAGGTCAAGGAGTGTATCTTCCCTCACATCCAAACACACCAAGTTCTTATTTCAAAGTCTTAGCAAGATCATAATCAAATTTGGCATGATTGAAAGAGTTCATGTTTCCCACTAGTTGCATACTTATAGATATCACATGTTAGGTGGAAAACTAGGTGTGGTTTGAGGTGTTGGAATAATTATCATTAATGTTAAAGGAAGTTGAAGGAGATTATAGATTATTTGGTGTCATTGATGTCAAATGATTTTTCATATTTAGCTGACAAAGTAGAGTGTTGAAGGAATATTTTTTTTTACTTTGGAGTCTCATATTTTTGCTTCAGAATCTCTTTTTATTGCTTTAAAGTTTAATTAGAGTGCTTGAGAGTTTGACCGAAAAGTTTCAAAGTCTAACTAAAAATATTCAAAGTCTCTTTCTATTGCTTTAGAGTTTCAACTAGAGTGCTTCAAAATTTGTCTAAAGTTTAGGGTTTGTCTTGGTCTTGGACCAATAGTTTGGGTTGAATGTTGTAATGCATTTTTGAGTTTTTGAATCAATTTTTATGATCATGTTTCGTCGACCTTCCAATGTTTTGAATAAAAGTTCATGATCTTATTGTTTCTATCCGATTGTCTCTATTTTGGCACTAAAATGTTCCATATATTCAATTGTCTGGCCGACCCGAGTTTATTGGTTTACTCTTATATCTTGGCATTTTTTGTAACTATGTCCGACCTTCATCTTGTTTGGATGTCAATGTTAAGAATGTGCACAAGTATAAAAGGAGATGTAGACTCATTATTTGAAGTGTGCTTGAGAGGAGAAAGTAACGAATTATAGTGTTGGAGTTGTGGAGAAAAGGAATATGTGAAGGAAACATGCATGTATGAAGAACATGAAGAAGTAGAGGAGGAGGAGGACGTGAATCAAGTGAGTAGTATGTGCACAATGAGAAGATGTTCCTTTATGTCGCAAACAAATTTTGAGTATGAAGTAATGGCGACATGTTGAAGAAGAGGAAGAGCAAACTCAAGTAACTTTGAAATGATAACTCGTTGAAGGAAAAGCAAAGAAGAGCACACATGCTTGATAATGAAGTGAGTTATGAATTTTAGAAGAGGTGGAACTGCATTATGAGTGGAAGGACAAGTGTAAGCAGAGAAATTAGATGAAAGTGTGAAAAAAATTAGATAGCAAAGTAGAAAGTGATCTTATTTCATTAATTGGACCAAATTCCATGTTGGAAGAAAGGTTTGATCTATGTGTATGATTCGAATGATTGAATTTCCATCATAAGATTGAAGAAGAAACTACAAATGTGAATATGTGTATTGTTGATTTCGGTGCCTCACAATTTTGGGATTGGTATCTCTAATGGGTTGGTTCCCATGAACTAGTTGAGTTGGTGCTCAATATTGGGGATTGGTGTCTCTAGTGAGTTGGTGCTCACAAATTAGTTGAGTTGGTGCTCAGTATTGGGGATTGGTGTCTCCAGTAGGTTGGTGCCTATAAATTTATATTGAGATATTTTGGGTTGGATTTGGATAGTATATCCAAGTAATATTTTCTTTGTGGTTTTCTCTTGAAAGGGTTTCCACATAAATCTTGTGTTCTATGGTTGTGCAATTGTTATATCTTATGTGATGATTTTGTTATAAATGTTAATGTTTAAATAAGTAAAAGTTTTTCTAATACCAATTCACCCTCCTCTTTATATTAGTGTGTGTTCAATAATATGTATCGGTGTATGTTCCTTCATAACTGTTTGACCCCTTTGGAAGGTGGATGATAGGAACACACATGGCAACTCAAGAAGGTTTCTTTCCAAATAGAGCTCCAATTTTTTATGGATTAAGCTATGATTTTTGGAGTAAAAAGATACACACCTATCTTATGGCTCTTGGGTTTGACATTTGGCAATTTGTTGAAAATGGTTATGTAGCTCCAACAACTCCTCCAACATATCAAGATGGAAAGAAGGCAAGTGAGAGCAATGTAAAGGCTATGAATGTAATATTGTGTGGTTTTTCTAAATCAGAATTTGTTAAGGTGATGCATTGTAGTTCAGCTAAGGAAATCTAGGATAAACTCAAGAACATGTATGAAGGAGATGTAAAAGTGAAGAAAGCAAAGATCTAAACATATAGCATTTAATTTGAAGGTTTGAATATGAAGGATGAGGAAAACATTACTTCCTACCTTCTTCATGTAGATGAAATTGTCAACACTATTAGAGGGCTTGGAGAAGAATTAAAGATGAGGTTATTGTACAAAAGTGTTAAGATCGCTTCATTTGAGATTTGACGGAAAGGTGTCTGGTGAAGAAATGACGGAGCTACATACTCTAACAATGTATGAACTACATGGTATTCTCACTTTGTATGAGATGATAACTATAAAAGATAAATCACCTAAGTGAGAGGTAACATTCAAAGAATCAAATAAGATTAAGAAGAAGAAAAAGCTTGAGCCATATGAATGCTCCAACAATGAATTAAAGAAAGAAGAAAATATTTTTACCACAAAGCTGAAGAAAGGATTTGGAAAATAAAAAGGTAAGTAACCCTTCAAATGTTTTAATTGTGGTAAAGTAGGACACTATGAGGCTAGATGTCCACATGCAAAAATGAAAATAGTGATAGTGAAGAAGATCAAAACTTGAAGGAAAGTAACAAATATTATCAGTCTAAGAAGAGACATAAGCAAGGAAAGTATGAGAAAAGGAAGAACTTCTACAAGCACAAGAAAAATCTCTACACCAAGGAGGAAAGTAGTATCTTATTTGGAGAATCCAATGAAAGAAGATTTGATAGTGAAAAGAAGGATAATTTTTCATGAAAATAAAGAAAAGAGAAAGCAAAGAAGAGTTAATGTCAAAATATGAAGAAGATGTTGAAGTTTGAGAAAAGGAAGAACTTCTACAAGCACAATAAAAATCTCTACACCAAGGAGGAAAGTAGTATCTTAGTTGAAGAATCCAATGAAAGAAGATTTGATAGTGAAAAATAAGGATAATTTTTCATGAAAATAAAGAAAAGAGAAAGCAAAGAAGAGTTAGTGTCAAAATATTAAGAAGATGTTGAAGTGGATCTTGAAGGAGAGCTCATTAGTGCCCTAGATGAGATCAAGATACTAAAGAAAAAGAATCAAAAGAAAAACAACAGTTTTAGAAATTTGAAGAAGAATATGGTGCCTCAAAATAAAATTTGTCACAAGATCTTGAAGAATATAATAATATCATCATTGGCCTAAAGATTCAACTTGAAGAGATGAAGAAGATGGATGAGGTTGTGAGAACCCAGATGAAACAAAAGGATGAAAATTGTGAGAAGATTGAATATGAAATTGTTTCCTTAAGAAAGGAACTTGAGAAGACAAATACTAATTTGAAAAGATGCCTCACGTTTAATAAGAGTATTGAAATGTTGGATGATATGCTTAGTTGTTTAAGGTTATCATTTAAAAAATTGGTCTTGGTTATGAAGAAAATCAAAAAGATTGTTATCCAATTTTCCCCTCAGGAAAAATTGGACAAACACGACCTTGCACATTGAGAAAATGGAGGGATTGTTTGAGTCTTGGGAACTTACACCCGAGGTTGGCCAAACAGGTTGAAGCAGGCCAAGAAATTTCCAGAGGAATTTAGGAAATGAAGAAACTCCGAAAGTTTGAAATTTCAGATTTGAAGGTGGAGCCGTTTGGAGGTAGGCTAGGGTCAAATTTGGGGACTGGGTGGAAAGAAACATGTAAAGGCCGAAACCATGAAGTCCAAATTTTGGACTTTGATATTTGAGAGGTTTGGAAGTTTCGACATCCATGCAGGGAAAAATAAGAAAAAGTCTGAAAACTGAAGTCCAAAAGGTCTCGGGGTTTTTTGTGGTCAATGACATCATGGATCGAGGATGTCGAGTCAAACTCAAAAGTCCAAATTTCAGATTTCGGAAGTTTGGAGGTTCGGAGGTTTGGGGTCTTCTCCGAAAAAAAAACAAAAGCACAAGCCAATGCCCGAAATCCTCAAACCCCGAAGTCGAAAGGGCTCAGTGTTTTGGGGTCAAACTTGAGTTTGGGGTCAATGTGGTGGGCATTTTCAAATTTCGAAGGTCTCGATTTCGGGGTTTTTTTGGGCTTTAGAAAATGAGGAGCCTAAAAGGAGAAAGGTCTCGAAACCCAAATTCTAAATTTTGGACTTGTGGTTTCGTAGGTTCAAAGGTTTCGGTGGGTCGGTGAGATGAACAAAGTGTCGCGGGTCCGAAAGGCACAGGTCCAAAACCCAAACTCTGAATTTTAGACTTTGGGGTTTCGAGTTTCGAGAGATTTCAAATTCCTAATGAATGAACAATAACATCAACCTTGAAGATATTATATGATGGATATATTTTGTTTGCTTTTTGATCTCTTCTCGCTACTTTTGGATCATTGTACATCCCGATCCTTTTTCTTGTTTTGTTGTTTTATCTAGGTGATGAGCCCTCTTAGGTTGGTTGTCTTGCCCTTCTCTGGGCTCATTTCTCTCACCTATGATATTTGGATTTTGAGCCCTTTTGTATATGTGGTATAGTCCCTTCAAAACTATTTGCCCTTAATTAAAAAAAAAAAAAATATCAACCTTGAAGTCAAAATGCGAAAGTCCCTAAAATTTCAGATTTCGAGAGGTTGCAATGCATTTCGAGTCGAAGAAATAGATCCAACCACTTGTATTTAATGCAATATGGCCCCCAATCTTCAGATGGCCATAAATTTTGACTGGGAGCTCGGATTTACACAAGAAAGGACTTTTTGGAAAGCTCTCAGTGTCCTCTACAACTAATACTAATTTCTTCAAAATGGAGAAATAAAGTATACCATTTTAGGGGGTGCTTCAATATTTCTCACCTACCAAAATGATGAAGGTATGGACTTCCTTTCTTGCCCAACAAGGCATAGTACATGGAGGTATAAGTTTTGTAGTGGCACCCATCATTGTTGCAGGTGAATTCAATGTATTTTAGGGTGGTTGAAGAAATATTTTGATTTTCTTCCCTCTCTCCCTTCTCTCATGTTAAGCATGGAGCTCAATTACTTCAAATTAGCATGCAATGTAAAACTTTCTGGAAAACACAGTAACCGTCATCGGTTAGGAGGGACCGACATCGATTAGGCAAGGAATAACCGACATCGATTACTTGTGTGGGCATGTTTTAATCAACTATAAGGAATTAGATCTATTTTTAGCATTAAAGTATATCTATTGATTGTAATTGCATGGCTAAGTGCCCTAAGTTTATAAACACTTATATAAGCATAAAAGCTAGGGTTTAGAAGTAGAGAATTAACAAGAATTAAGAATAATTGTGAGAGAGAGAATTCTTGGAGAAGAAGAAAAAGCTTGAGAGAAATAAAGTATTGTACATTTGAGAGGTGTGGAAGATTGTAAATCTTCAATTGTATATCTTTTCAAAGCTTTGGATAATATATTGGCTTGTTTCTTGGTGGACGTAGCCCACACTGGGTGAACCATGTTAAATTTGGTTTTGATTTATCTCTTGTTTTGTATATTTATTTTGGTAGAATATCTACTTTTATTTACATGTATGCTTAAAGATATGATATATTATCTATACAATGTTGGTGTGCTAATCCCAACAACTGGTATCGAGCTTTGTTTGAGGGTTTTGTGTATTGTGATTTACTCACGAGGGTTTTTCGATTGAGTGGGAGATACAACAATGGTAGAAGAAAACAAATACAAGGTAGGAAATTTTGACAAACGAAATTATAAATTATGGAAGATGCAGATTGAGGATTATTTGTATCAAAGAGATTTGTATTTACCATTGGATGAGAAATTTATACCTACGAAGATGACTAATGAAGAATGGAAGATTCTTGATAGAAAGGATTTGGGATCTATAATATTGATCCTAGCAACATCTGTGGCTTCCAATATTACAAAAGTGACTTCTATGGTAGAGTTAATGAAATCTCTTACTAATTTATATGAAAAACCTAGTGCTTCAAATAAATTTTATTTGATGAAGAAACTATTTAGTTCTAAGATGCATGAAGGTGGATCTACATCTAGTCATCTGAATGATTTTAGATCTATTGTAAATTAGTTAAAATTGGATGATGTACCATTTAATGATGAAGTAAAAACATTGTTATTCTTATGTTCTTTTCCTGATAGTTAGGATAACTTGGTAATGACTATTAGTAATACAACATCTGCTAATAATATTTTGAAGTTTGATGATGTGGTTAGTATAATCTTGAATGAATAAATTCGTAGGAAGAGTACAAAGGAATCATCATTTGGAAATGCTTTGAATGTAGAAAGCAAGGGGTAGGCGAAGGAGAGATCCAAGAATAAGAGTAATGGAAAATCAAAGTCAAGGGATAACAGATCTAAATCCATAAGTAAGGGAATTACTTGTTGGAAATGTGGAAAGAAAGGACATGCAAAGAAAGATTGTTGGTCAAAGGACAAAGAGAACTAATAACTAGACAAAGGTAAAGAAGAAAATATTGCTACATCAGAGGTAATGCAAGATTATCTTATTCTTTCTTTAGATAATAGAATTGAATCATGGATTTTAGATTCAGGAGCTTCTTTCCATACAACCCCTAATAAGGGTTATTTCAAAAATTATGTCTAGGGAAATTTTGGGCATGTTTATTTGGGTGATGATGAACCTTGCAAGATAATGTAAAAGGGGAACTTCATCTAAAATTACGAATAGAAATACATGGGTATTGAAAGATTTGAGGCATCTGCCAAACCTTGAGAGGAATCTTATCTCTGCAGGGCAACTAGGTGAAGTTGGTTGCATGGTTACTTTTACAAGAGACTCTTGGAAAGTCACCAAGGGTGATTTTGTTGTGGCAAGAGGTAAGAAGGTAGGAACGTTATATTTATCTACCTATGTTACTGATTCCTTTTCTGCATTATCTACTTCAGATTTAGATGCATGCATGTGGCATAACCGGCTGGGCCATATGAGTCAAAAAGGAATACAGATCTTAAAGGCTAAGGGTAAGTTATCAGATTTGAAAGATTTAGATCTTGATTTCTATGAGCATTGTGTCTTTGGAAAGTAAAAGAGAGTGATATTTCTCAAAGTTGGGGCAACTAAGAAGGAGCATAAATTGGAACTTGTACACTTAGATGTGTGGGGACCAGCTCAGGTAGCTTCTCATGGAGGATCTTAGTATTATGTTACTTTCATTGATGATGCTACAAGAAAGGTATGAGTTTATTATATTAAACATAAATCTGATGTTTTTGAGACTTTTAAAAGATGGAAAGCCCTTGTTGAGAATGAATCAAATTCTAAGTTAAAGTGCCTTAGATATGAAAATGGTGGTGAATACTATATAGCAAGGCTTTTAATGATTATTGTTCGAGTGAATGGGATACGTAGAGAAAAAATGGTTCAAGAACACCACAGAGAATGGTGTTGCGAAAGAATGAACGGGACAATCATGGAATGTGTTAGAAGTATGAGGATACCGTACGCACCCAAAATTACATGTGCTACATTGTCGGAAAAAAAGGCTACAAAAGTCCCCAATGATGATTCATGTCCTTTCAAGAAGGTGTTTGAGCTCCAAAACCCATTCCCAAAGTGCATATTTGTTTCCTAGATACCTTTACTTAGCCTTCCCGCACTTTTTATAGCTTCTTGCCTCTTTCTATGCAAGTTTTAACCTTTAGTGCCAGGACCGCCACCCTTCTGGGTGACGGTTCAAAACCGCCGCCCAAAACAGGGTGGCAGACCTAAACTCGCCGCCCTACTTGGGTGGCGGTTATGAAACCACCACCCAAAACAGGGTGACAGTCCTTAAACCGCCGCCTGTATAGGCGGTGGTCCTACCCGATTTTTCCAAAATTCTTCACGTGTGTTTTAACATGTGATGGTTCACTTAACTTCACTTTTTGCATGCATCCGTGATCCAAAATTTCTAAACTTAGCTTTGATTACTTGGTTTTCATCCTATTTCTAAATAGATTTAATTGGTTAGAACTCCTCCTTCTTGCCTTGTGTATGAAGGCACCTCCCATCCTCCATTCCTATATATTCCATACATGTATTCAAGCAAAAGGACTGATAATTTTGTGTATCTTGCATTATATTGCTGCTACGATCTTGCTAGGAATTACATAGCCAAGCTCTGATCTCTTGTGTTATCTCTCTTCTACTTGCATTGCATCCAGATTGCCATCAAGTTGCCATTGCTCAAGCACCATCCTCCTACTACTATTCTTGCATTCCCAATCTCTTGGACTCACATGAACACTCAAAGAAAGAAAGGAACATACTGAGGGGACAGATACAGACACAACTAGATTTGCCAAAGCTCTTGCTTGTCTAGGTTGGAATTGTGTGTTTGTTTGCCTTGTGTGTTGAATTGTCAATTTCATATCAAATAGAGTAGAAAATCATTCATATCAAATAGAGTAGAGAATCATTCATTTCAGTAAGTTTTCCTTTTAACATTACCAGGGAAGTTGTGAGGAACAATATCCCTTTTAGGGTCATGATATTTTCTTCACCTCTGAGGTAGGGTTTGGAGGATTTTGATTAGATTCATACATTTGCACAAGTAACCAACTACATCCGGTTGACTACTTTTCTTTAGTTTATTTATTAGATTAGAACACATTACTTAAAGATTAGAAAAGAACAAAAATATTTCCTTTGATAGATTAGTTTGTTTTTATTGCTTTGATCCAAAATATTGTGAAAACTCCAAAAACATAGATTAGATCTCTTTCAATAATTAGTTTGCTTATTAAAAGTCATTTTATTTCATTTTGTATGACCATCAATGGTCCACAACAGGAAAATACATATAGTTGTGATCCTTTGGTCCCACAACCCAACGGGCCAGAATTGATAATTAACATTGATACCAGCTTACGTTTGACAATCTTACGCATACCTGCAACTTTTGCTGAGAAGATAAAACAACTCAATACACTAAACATAGCTACTAATCAAGCCTACGATTATTGGACTGCCCCTGACAATAAGGTTTGATTACACACATGACCATCCAAGGGCCACAACCTCCACGAGTCTTTGGTTGTGATCCTCATGTCCCACAACCCAACATGCCTGCTAGTCAGTTAGACATTGACACTAGTTTGCATATATTAGTATTTATATCTTCACCACTTCCACCAAATATTATCACACAACTTTCTTTATTGAACATAACATTCGATCAGGCTAAGACTTTCTAGACCAGACAAGAAAATCACCAGTAAATACCTATGGCTTCATCATGCCTCTCATTCTTACTTCCATGACCTTTTTTGGAAATCTATACGAGGTGCCCATAAGTCATTTTCCGCATGTTCAACAACCAATGAACAGAATCTCGATGAGCTTGACATTGATTTGAGTCTACGAGCAGCTATTATCTCAGACCGAACCATTACACCACTTCAAGTTAGGAGAGAATTATTTTCTTTAGACTCGTAGATCCCGACATTACGTGTTGAAGATATAAGATTGCCCAATTAGCTTGATCCTGTCACCACACTCACATTCACAATCATTCTACATTGGCTATCTTGGCATGACCTTGGAAGGTCGGGTGCAAAGAATGTCACATGTTGATTTTTATCGTATAGATACATGCGGATTGCCCTTGCAATTTCGAGCGGCGATTAATACAACGATTTATTTGATTAACCATGGGCCTTCAATTTCACTATATGGAGGAATACCAGAGGAAGCTTGGAATGGAAAAGAGGCTGATCTTTCTTTTCTTAAATTTTTTGGTTGAGAATCTTTTGTGTATGTTAATAAGGAAAATAGGAAAAAGTTGGATGCAAAATCCAAGAGATGCACTTTCATTGGTTATGGATCTGGTGATTTCATATTCCATTTTTGGTATTTAGAGAATTCTAAAATTATTAGGAGTCATGATGTTGAATGGAATGAAAAGAGAATGTACAGGGATCAAATTTTGGTACCCAATGATGAACCGGTTGAGAAGTTTGTGAATGAAAATGAACTCTCAGATTTAAAAGTAATACCTTTAGGGTTACAGAGTAACCTATGTCGGTTTACCCCGACCAACATTGGTCGCAAAACCGTGTATCGATTCTGAGAAGATCTAAAGCGGAATCGGTTAGCAGAACCAACGTTAGTTACAAGTGACTAGCATCGGTCATTATCATATTTGGATACAAATGTCCAGGAGGTCTAGAATGAGCCTTTGATACCCCAAACTCTATGAGAAGGTCAAAAAGGGTAAGTAAACCTCCAGAAATATTTACACCTTCTCTATTTTATTTATTATTGATTGATAATGGTGAACCAAATTTTTTGAAGAAGTAATGCATGATAAGACCCACATCCAGTGGGAGTATGGCATGGATAAGGAGATGGACTCCTTGGATCAAAACCAGACTTGGGATTTGGTTAAGTTGCCAAAAGGTAAGAGGACATTACAGAACAAGTGGGTTTACACGATCAATGAAGAAGAGGGTGGACAGAAAAGATAAAAGGTAAGGCTTGTAGTAAAGGGATTTACACAGAAAGCATGTATTTACTTTGGTGAAACATTTTCTCTTGTTGTAAAGATGACTTCTATTCATACTGTATTGAGTTTAGTTGAAGTAGAAGGTTTGAATTTAGAGCAACTAGATGTGAAGATGACCTTTCTTCATAGTGATTTGGATGAAGAAATTTATATGCAACATCCGCTTGGGTATGAATTCAAGGGTAAGGAGAAATTAGTGTGCGGGTTGAAAAAGATCTTATACTATGGCTCAAGCAAGCTCCAAGGAAATTGTACATGAGGTTTGATAGTTTTATGCATGAGCATGGTTACTTGAGATGTGAATTTGACCATTGTGTTTATTTCAAGAAGCTTAAAAATGGGAGCTATATTATTTTTTTTGTATGTGGATGATAT
Source organism: Taxus wallichiana var. yunnanensis (assembly GCA_018340775.1). Classification (NCBI taxonomy): domain Eukaryota; kingdom Viridiplantae; phylum Streptophyta; class Pinopsida; order Cupressales; family Taxaceae; genus Taxus; species Taxus wallichiana. The sequence continues at coordinate 240,003,719 of CM031238.1, read as the reverse complement.
GCTTATTGTAGGATCTAGTATGCAGGACATTGGTGAGCTTAAGGGAAAGTTAGCTCACACATTTTCTATGAAGGATTTAGGAGCTACAAAAATAATCCTTGGCATGCAAATACATAGAGACAAGAAGAAAAAGAAATTATATTTGTCTCAGGAAGATTATATCTACAAGGTGTTAGAAAGGTTCAACATGTAGAATGCAAAACCTATTAGTACACCTATGGATGGACACTTCAAATTAAGTAAATATCAGTGTCCATCATCACATGAGGAGGTCAAATACATGACATGAGTGCCATATGCTTCAGCAAAGTTGGGAGTCTCATGTATGCTATGGTTTTTACCAGACCAGACATTACACAAGCAGTGGGAGTTGTGAGTAGATATATGGCCAATTCAAGTAAAGAGCATTGGAAAGAAGTCCAATAGATACTCAGGTATTTAAAAGGGGCATATAGCATGCGGTTATTCTATGGAGGTTCAAATATTTAATTATGTGGCTATGTTGATTCAAATATGGCTAGAGATCCGGATGGTAGAAGGATCACTATTGGATATATTTTCACGAGTAGGTGGAATGATAGTCACTAGATTTCAAGATTGTAGAAGGTTGTGGCTTTTTCTAGTATAGAGGTAGAGTATGTTATAGCTACAAAGGCTAGTAAGGAGATGATATGGATGAGCAAGTTCATGAAAGAGTTGGGAAAGGAGAAAGATGATTTCAATCTGTTTAGTGACAATGATCAGTGTGATTCATTTGGCAAAGAACTCAACGTTTCATTCGAGAATGAAACACATTTAGTTGAGGTATCACTTCATACGACAAGTATTGGAGGATGGACAGTTGAATCTGGAAAATATTCATATGAGTGAGAACCCTGCGGATATGCTAATGAAGCCATTAGCAAAGGAGAAGTTGGAGTTACACTCCACTTCTATTGGTCTTCGAGTTTGAGACTTGAAGAGGAAGAAACAAAGCTAAGGAAGGATCCAAGAATGATGTTGTACATGTATAGTGCAGTAATTAATCTCCAAGTGGGAGATTGTTGAGTTGTGGAGATTAATTAATTTAGATTAACATGTAACGTAAAACTTTCTAGAAACCACAATAATTGTCATCGAGATAGGAGGGACCGGAATCAGTCACATAGGACCGACATCGGTTAGAAGCAAGGAGGAACCGACATGGTTAGGGTGAACCGACATCGATTACCTATGCGGATGTGTTTTAATTAGATTTCAAGAATTAAATTTTTTTAGCATTAAATTATATCTATTGATTATAATTGCATGGCTAAGTGCCCTAAGTTTATAAATTCTTATATAATCATAAAAGCTAGGGTTTAGAAGTAGAGAATTAACAAGAATTAAGTATAATTGTGAGAAGAATTCTGGAGAAGAAGAAAAAACTTGAGAGAAATAAATTATTGTACATTTGAGAGGTGTGTAAGATTGTAAATATTCAATTGTATATCTTTTCAAAGCTTTGGATAATATATTGGATTATTTCTTGGTGGACGTAGCCCACACTGGGTCAACCATGTTAAATCTAGTGTTGATTTATATCTCTTGTTTTGTATAATTATTCTAGTAGAATATCCGATTTTATTTGCATGTATGCTTAGATCTGATATATTATCTATACAACCAATGTGCTAACCCCAACATCTCATTCTTCCTATATATTGTAAGGAGGGGCATTTTTTAAATGTTGGATAATTTTGTTTTGCACCCTCCCTTCTTCTCTTATCTGTAAGTGAATTTTTGGAGTTCAAACCTCCCATTCAAGTTGTAATGCAAGTTTTTGCCTCTTGGCCATTATAATGCACTGTATCAAATCTTTAGAGCAATAATACAAGTCTATGGATGAATTTCAACCCTCTCTTATGTTCATTGTTTTCTTCGATCTCTCATTGAAATCTTAGTTATTTGTGCATGGTTATTGTATTATATGTTTAATGGTTAGTGGATTCTCATCAGTGGATTGATCTGTGGTGTATTTTCATCCTTCTTAATATGATTGTGGTTTCTATCTCCATGCAAAGTAGGTGTTCAACATTCCTTTTTGTGCATCACCTATGTTAGTTTAGGTTTAATTTCTTGTAATCTTATTAACCCTGTCTCCTTGGAAAGTTAGAGTAGATTTTAGAGTAGATCCTCTACAATTTGGATGTGTGCATCAAAATAGAGGAATAGGAACTGACCTTCATCTAGAGGGTTATCCCGATTGCAAAGTCCCACACTTTGGGATAACTCCATGTTTGATGAATCACACTGACTGCCTCAACAATTCACTTGTGAGAATTCAAGGGTGCTATGATTTCATCATAACAAAGACTATAAAGTTGATTCCAAATATCCACCAAATGTGTCAAATGTAGACAAATCAAAGACCTATACAGATTATCCTAAAGGTTCTATCGAGAGAAGAAAGCAATAAGGTGAAAGAGATTCATGTTCCTGAGAATATAATAATTCCTCACAAAGAAAACTAAAACAAACACATACGATACTTTCCCCTAAGGAAACATGACATAACCAAGTTTTAGAATTCATTTTGTGGTTATTTTTTTCTTCATATAATCAGTTTGGGCATTGAGCAGTAGATTTTAGATCTCATCCAAGAATTTTTGATAAGAAGATGAATGGAAATGCAAGTTCTTATGGAGTTTCAAATAGAAACTACAATTCATTTTCAAAATACAAAGAGAATGACATTGTATGTTATAAATGCCATAACTATGGGCATATAACACATTTTTGTAGAAGTGTGGAATCTCTCAGACAAAATAAGAATGAGGATGGATGGAACATAAACATAGTTGTGAATGGTTTCTCATGTAGAAGGTTTAATTATTTTACTCCTTTATCAGATGATATTGTTTGTTATAATTGTGACAAGTATGGACATAAGGCTAGACAATGTAGAAGTAATCTTGTAGAGAAAAAAGAAATGAATGCATACGCTAAACACAAAGGTTAATTTATTAAAGTTTGGAAGAAGAGGCAAAGGCAAGGGAGTTCCAATGAGGAAATCAAAGGTGAAGAGTATATTAGTAAAGGGATGGCAGTAGATGTTAATGATGATGAAATGTAAAAAGAGGAGTCTTTGCAGGGTTTGCAAATGGATGGTTCCCATGAGAATGAAAAGAGAAAGTTGAGCAAGATGATGGTAAACAACATGAGGATTTATATTAGTTTGAAAATGATTCAACATGTGATGATGATGGAGATATGTTGTTCTAGAAGGAATAAATTATGTGAGTGCAAGAGGCATGTGTATTGGATTGTAACACCACACATGAAAAGAAAAAAAAACAACATTGTCAAGATATGAATCAGCCATGTGAGAGCATAATGAGGCTTTTAGGAAATTAATGTACATCTAAGAAAATTTATGAGAAAGAATTAGTATCTTCAAACAAGCGACAAGATTTAAGGTAAGTTAGTTAATGAGTGGTTTTGCACTCACAATAAGTGAAGAATAGGAGCATGAAAATTTGATTGAAAGTACTAAAAGATGTTAGTTGGAGAACTCATGGATCTGAGTAATTTGAATTCATGTAAACAATGGATTGAGTTTTCAAGTGTTGATGACATAAAGAGTTTAAGTGGAGAAAAATTCTTTTTGGATAACAACTTGATATCTTGGATAAACAAGAAGTAGGTTTCTATTTCTTCATCTACAGTAGAGGCAAAGCACATTGCAACAATATCATGGTGCACATAAGTTCTATGGAGGAAACACAAACATAGGGGGAGAAAATCCTTTCTTTATCATAGTGAAGAAAAGTCAAAAAGGGATCAAAAATGCATATTCAAAGGGGAAGAATTTGAGAATTTTTACAACTTTTCCATTTATGTTAAAGGGGAGAGTTAAAGCAATGGGAGAAATACCTACAAATACAAAAAAATTAAAGAAATAAGATGCAATACAACAAGGCATTATAGAAAAGGAGAGTTTTGTAGAAAGGGGAGCAAGCTTCATTGACAAATTTTTATTATATAAGGTGGTTGATTTCAACACTAACAAAGGGGAGATTGTTGGAATAATTTTCATTGATGTCAAAGGAAGTTGAAGGAGATAACATATTAGTTGGTGTCATTGATGTCAAAGGATGTTGTAGGATTTAACTAACAAAGTAGATTATTGAAAGAATATTGTTTGTTCCTTCGGAGTTTATTTCTATTGCTTTGGAGTTTGACTAGAGTGCTTAGGAGTCCTGTATGAAGTCAGTGGTTTTTCTTGGTCAGGACCAACATTTTGGGCTGATTATTGTAATGAATTTTTTAGTTTTCTGAATAAGTTTTTATGATCATGTTTGGATGACCTTACAAGGTTTTGAAAACAATTTTATGATCTTACTATTGTTATCCGATTGTCTATGTTTTGGCACTATAGTGTTTCATATATTCGATTATTGGGGAGACCTAAGTTTATTGATTCACTCTTATATCTTGAATTTTTATTGTAGCTATGGTTGATCTTTATCTTGTTTGGATGTTAATGTTAATATTGCACACATTTATAAAAGGATATGTAGACTCATTATTTGAAGTGCGCTTAAGAGGAGAAAACAACGAATTATAGTGTTAGAGCTATGGAGAAAAGGAATATGTGAAGAGTGAATCTATGAAGCAGAAGCGTGCTTGCATGAAGAACATGAAGAATTAAAGCATAAGGTTGTGAAGAAAGTGAGAAGTATGTGCACAACAAGAAGATATTCCTTTATGTCTCAAACAGATTTCTGAGTATAAAGTAATAATGACATGATGAAGAAGAGGAAGAGAAAAATCAAGTAGATTTGAAATGAAATTTTTTGAAGGAAGAACAAAGTAGAGCATGAAGTTTAAATAATGAAGCAAGTTGTAAATTTGAGAAGAGGTGGATTTTCATTCTGAGTGAAAGGACAAGTGCAAGTAGAGAAAGTAGATAAAGTGTGAACAAGATTAAAGAGAAGAGTATAAAGCAATCTAATTTCATTAATTGGACCAACGTCCATGTTGGAAGAAGGATATGATCTATGTGTATGAAGATAATGATTGAATTGTTATCATAATGTTGAACAAGAAACTACATAAGGTAGATTTGTGTATTGTTGAGGTCGGTGCCTCACAATTTAGGGATTGGTGTCTCTAGTGGGTTGGTTCCCACGAATTAGCTGAATTGGTGTTCGACATTAAGGATTGGTGTCTCTAGTGAGTTTGTGCACATGAATTATCTAAGTAGGTGCTCATAATTAGGGATTGGTGTGTCCAAGTATGTTGGTGCCTACAAATGTATATTGAGATATTTTGGGTTAGATTTGGACAGTAGATCCAAGCAATATTTTCTCTATGGTTTTCTCCCAAAAGGGTTTCCACATAAATCTTGTGTTCTATGGTTGTGCAATTGTTATATATTATTTTATTTCTAAAGTTATGGATGTTAATTTTTAAATAAGTAAAAGTTTTTCTAATAATGATTCACCCTCCCTCTCGGTATTAGCATGTGTTCAACATGAGGTCTCTTCGGAGTAGTGCTAATGTAGGTAGTGTACGGGGTATACTACAACCCAAACACTAACCTTATTGTAGGGTATTCTACTAATGGTTAGGATTTTAGAGTGATTTAGCTGATCATAAATGATATCAAGAGTACATGATTAATAAGGTTTTATATCAAAGTGTTTTTCTAGGCCATTAAAGGACCCAAAAAGTTATTAAACCTCATTTTAAAGGAATCTAGGACCATGCACGTGAAGAGGCATGATTGAATTATACACCCAAACTAGACTATATAGTCCTACACTAGGAGATTTTCAACTAACTTGATTTCGAGTAGTAAATATTTTCCAGTGCTTGCACTCCCAAATTCTTTGGTCTATATTCTAGGCTCTGCATCTTTCTCCCTCTCTCCAATGTATTTGAGCTTGTATGCATGCATTTAAAGAACCAATATGCTATTATGATTTTTCTGATTAATGTTGGAAGTTAATTTATCAAAATAGATCTTAGTTTAGTAACCTTAAATACCTTTTTATTGTTGTGTATAACAGAACATTAATCTAAATATTTTTAAAAAGGGTGTAAACATCGATGAATCAACTTCTAAATCAAATCTTTGTTGCTTAAACCCTAGTTTCCCTATGGTTCTTCTATCTATTCATTGTTTTGTATTTATCTTTTTATATATCATCACCATTAACCCTAAACTCTTCTATAATATTTTCCTTTAGCCTAGAGGTTCTCAATCCTCCACCACCATGAGATATTATTCTTGTTATGTCGGTATACACTGTGGCATAGTGGCCCCTACTATTGGCTCTTATTCTATTGTTGATGTATTTGTTAATTTTTGTTCGACCATTATCATTGATCATTTACATGGTGAAGGATCTAATGCTAACTCTAAAAATCATTCCCACGCCCTTTTCCGTAACGAGGAACAACATATGGAACATTCTTATAAGATAATCCCTCCGATATCGATATTCTTATATATGGTACATAGTAGCAATTTAAGCATACTTCTCAATCTCACCAAGAGATATCAAATGTTCCTCTTTCTACTCTTCCTACATCTATGGGGACATCAAGTGCCCTAGTCCACAATGTTTCTATGTCTATTCCTACATTCTCTGTTATCCCTAATGAAAATCCTAATGCTTATTAAGTCTCATCTTCTAACACGCAGCCCCTTGAAACCTTTGTTCATACTTTATAAGCCTAAATAATACAATTATAATAAGGCACATTCACTACTTCCTCACACTATGAATTTCATTCAATCACTTCATAATCCATTTTCCCCATAGTTGTAGCCTCTTATCCATTGCCTCTTTTTTTTCTTCTAAGCTACCTATTTATGATGGCAAGAGTGATCCCACATAACACCTTCAATCATTCCATGTGGCTTATTTTGATTATGCTTCTCATGACATCTTATTGAACAATATTTTCCCTAAGAGTCTTAAAGACTTTACCTTGCAATGGTTATATGATCTACCAACATATTCTATCTACTCTTTCACTACTTTGGAAAATCAATTCCTTGCACAATTCTCTATCAACATTAGAGACAAGGTTTCATTTTCTCAACTGTCTAAAATCTGCCAAGGGTCTAATGAACACATCAGTGACTATGTTTTACGCTATAAGACTATGCTTACTAAAATGAAAAAAATCCCTTAGTTGACAATGAATCTCAAGATATTTTCACACAAATCTTGTTTACTTCATTATAAGACTCTATTATATTTGAAAACCTCCCATCATTTGATCATTTATGTCATACCCTAAAGGAACATGATGCCAAATTACTACACATGAATAAGCTCAAGTATGCCTCTAGCTCCTCTTCTACATCTAATGTCGAATTCCCAACCAAATATACATTCAAAGGTAAACCTATTGATAATAAGGATAATACTAAGGACATTATTAATGTCATCTCCCAACCTACTAAACTACAATTGCAACATGCACAAAGGCAATTCACGTGTTTACCTCGTGCCCTACACATCATGCTAAAACAATTACTTGAGTACAATCACATGTCTCTCCCTTCACCACTTGAGGTTGATGCTGAAAGGAACAAAAAGAAGATTGTTCTAAGCCATGAAGATCTTAGATGATAATAACACATCATATTTAATAAGATGAAAGGAATTCACCAGAATAACCTTACAAAAGGATTTACAAACAAAGAGCTAAAATATCATATATGGAAATCCATCATAATGGAATTTTGGAAACATGTCGTTTTTGGAAAAATCTCCCATTTTGGAAAAACTTGCCACTTTTGGAAACTTGTGATTCTACCCCCAAATTGTTGTTTTTGGAAAGCCCACGTGTAGTCCCGGTTTTACGCTCACTAATCTAAAAACACTTGCTGCTAACAAAATATGGAAAATACCTAGAAAGTTTTCCTTTGCTCCAAAGAAAACTCATAAATGGTTAAGCCCCTCGATGAGAAAAAATTCCATATCATAGTATCACCTTACACATAGGTGCTAGAGTTATTTCCTCACGTGCCAAAAGAACCGCCTTACGTCTAGATATGTGCAACTCTGCATAAAAACTAGCAATTACCCCAAAAATATTTTTAAAAATGTAGAAATTGTTTTTGTGGACTCCTTCAAACAACCTATGTTGTTTCTCATATGGATTCATATGAGAATCTGACCCTCACCGGCTTTGTAAAAAATAAACAACTTCAAAACTAGCTATCATTTCCAATGATCGAGTTTACTGATCACTCTAGGGTTTTGACATCTTCCGAATTAGATGGTGCCCATAAACATACTAAGAAATTCCATATATATACAAAAATATAAAACCCCCACTTGTAAAAAACACTTATAGATGAATGTTTAAATCATCTACCACTTTGATACCATGAAAGGAATGAAAAGAAGATTGTTCCAAACCATGAAGATCTCATATGATAATAACACTTCACATTTAATAAGCTAAAAGGAATTCACTAAAATAACCTTACAAAAATATTTACAAACAAAGAGCTAAAATATCATATATGGAAATCGATCATAATACCATTTAATTAAATCAATAATCAGGATGTACATATAGGAGGAGGGAAGTGAAACTACTACATAAATCAGTGGTGAATAACTCCCACTAAATGGTATTAGAAGTTAAGTTAACTCAAAATACTAGCAAGCTAACTCCACACAATTGGTAAGCTAACTCAACACAACTAGTAAGCTAAATCCACACAACTAGTACACCTAAGCAAGTTAATCCAACAAGTGTAGGGATAACCCAAGTGCAAGAATCATCCTAATCAATAAATAAAAGAATAAATAATAACCTACACTAACACCCCCTCGTAAACATAGCTTAGGTGGGTGAAAAAGAATGTGGGTCTGACATACAACAAGGCACGATGAGGTACACACGTACAATAACTAGGAAAAATGAACACCGTAAAGTACCCAAAACTAGTAATAACAAAATAGAAAGAGAAAAAACCCCTTTGGAAGGCATCTCAAGAAGCTCATCTCAAAAAACCCATACAATGTTGAAGAAGTTTGGTGTGTATTGTGGGCTAAATCCACTTTGCTCGCTCACAAAAATTTAAAATAAGCTGACACTTTAATACAAATGTAATAACTCCATATAAAGAAAATATCAATGGAGTGATGTTGAAGTGTAAAAAAACACCAAACATAATTCGATCAGCTACTACAAATAGATATGTAATGATCCAAGAACTATAACCAAGGTAACACAGAAGGACACAAGATCCAAAGAAATATAAGTTACATGATCCAATAATAGCTAAGGCAACATGACAAGGACACAAGACCCAAAGAATTAGTATCAACACTATAGATGCAAGAAAACCTCACAATAATAGTTTTGACCCTAAAGCTTATTGTGACTATCATAGATTCATTTTCATCTCACTAATAAATGTATCGATCTCAAACATGTTATTCAAGATCTTATTGATGCCAAAAAATCGAATGAGATGATCCCACTTGAATCCTACATGCCTACTAATGATAATGCAAAGTTCAAAAATTTCAACAACCCATTGCCTAGTCGGGAATTTGAAAATTCTACTTTTGAAGTATGATCATCCACTAGATGTGATGATCAACACTATTTTCCTTGCACCACTTTCTAAACTAGTTATTACTTTTGTGAGTTTGATATGGATGACACCATTATTTTAGATACTCTATAAATTTGTGCATTTATCAATCAAGTTCATATCCATAGTGTTCTGGTTGACTTATATAAAAAGGATAATCTATGCACTTTCAAGTTACTCCATTCCCTTGGTTATTCTAAGAAGCACACTATATGTAATTCCAATTCTTCTTATGGACATATTATTCTACCCATCACTTTGTTGGTTTGATCACTACTCAAGTTTTATTCCTAGTTTCCTCCACTCTTAGTTCAAGTGACATTATGTTAGTTCTCCTAGGTTATGGAGCCTTTAAACTATCCCTTCTATTTTACACCAATGTGTTAAGTTAATTCACCAACAACAACTTGTCAACATTCACGGTATTCCTTCTAAGGCTTCTCTTCCTAGTTATCTCATCATGATTCTACAGTTCCTCCTTCTAGGTATCTTGATAGCCATTATGTTACACATGTTATATCTCATAGATATAGTTCTCATAAGTCTCCCAATATATTATCTTTCACACAGGTTATATCTCTGTTAATGTAAAATCACAGCACCCCCAAATGAGTCGTCGGATCTACTTTTCTAGGGAAGACTCACTTGGTGTGATTGTATAACATTTAACTTCCCCAAGGTGTGGGACCTTGCGAATGGGAAAGCTCTCCAGAGAAGGCTGGTTACTCTTCCTAATCCTAGCACTAAACTACTTCTAAGGAAGGAAATGCCACTATCTACTCCTAATTTAATAATTCCAAGGGACCAGGAGGAGAGAGAGAGCATGAAAATAAAGAAATCCTACACTACAGAGGTGATAACACCAAGAAAAGGGAGTAAGATATTATGTTGACGGAGAAAGAAACAGAAAAATGGAGATGCGGGAGGTCGATGACGAAGTGACGGCCCAGATCTATAAATCATCCATTAAACTCCATGAAACACAACATCCCGCCCTCGTAAATGTCAAATACATGCACAAAAGCCAAGGACCGAAAGGGAGAGGCATGAAGAAACAACAAAACGATGCGAAGGGTTGAATAACACCACAAAAACATGTTTTTTATTGCTCTAAAAGGTGGACAAACCACTACATTTCTGGAATAGAGCGCACAAATACATTTTCCAAGCATGGGAGAAGGTTCACTACTCAAAAAATGGTGTCAAGAAACAAATTTGACAAAGTTTCTCTATGCCCAGAATGTCTCTCCTTCTCAAACAAGAAGTGTTACAATATATATAGAAAGAAAAGAGAGAGAAGAGGGAAAAGTCAAATCCTGCTCCAACCACCATGAGATACGCATTGAATCTTGCCTTGAAAGCTCAACCACTGAATATCAATGCCTTCTACAAATCCACCCACAATATGTTGCTTATAGTTCCATAACGGATCGAATCGAATCAAATCTGGTAGTTGGAGAGATTGGATTCTGCGTTAATGTCTTGGAAGAATCCTCTTCATTTTTTCACCTACCGGGAGGCCACGCAGCAGTTTGGTGCTCATTTGGGATTCCCTTTTGATATAGGACACGTGATAGCTAGATTAGAGAAAAAATCGGGCTTGCAAGTCCGTAATTTAATTTTTCCCTTTCCTCGATTCCTCGCTTTGGCTTTGACTCGAGATCAAACTTTGACTTTTTCCCTTTTTATTTTAGAGCCTTCCCAAGTTTGTCAAATAGATTTAAGACATGGATTCACATGACAAATCCGTTTCTTCTCTTTATTCTCACACACGGTCATGTCCGATCCAATATTTTTCCCCGGGGGTGAAATATGGATAACAATCTCATGACTCTATTCTTCATAAGTCTCCTATAAAATTTCTATGTACACATGTTATATACAATGGCTCTCGCCCTCTAGGATTTCTCATGAGTCTTCCAATACACATCTCATCTCTCGTGGCTCTCACTTGGTGAGCCCCCGCAAAATCTATCCCATCAAACACTATCTCTCATGGATCTATTCCACCTTTCTCTCCTCCCCATGTTTCTATGGCACATGATACTACTATGGCACCACTTGCATATGACCATTCTTCATTGGCACACTTGAGGCTTTGCACCTCTCATATCTCGACTCGATTACGCCTCTTTCACGAGACCCTCATCGGGTATATCTTATATGGATCCTTTCTCTAAACATAGTTATATTCAATAATACAAAAAAATCTTATATTTATAAAAATACAAAACCAGGACATGTACACACATTGTTAACACTTTGTATCATTGAATATTACTCGGTCATCATGAACTTCCTATTGATTAAACAAATATTGAAATAAATAAATGCTAAATCTAAATATGTACCAACACAATGATATAAATAATTAAGTACATATTTGATCCAAGCAAATAAGCAATTTAAATTTGAAACCCTAGTTACAAAGGAGAGATAAAAAGACTTAGTTAATTCGCAGTGATGTCAAAGCTATGTGGAGCTGAAAATTGATGGAACAAATAGGCATAATGTCGTAATCACACCCAAATTTTTTTAGGAGAGTTGGAAATGCTAGGAGCACGGTGCATGTGTAGGATCGGGGCGGTTGGGGTGCAAGAGACCTATTATGGGTGCCTAGGAGTGCTTAGAAGCTACAAAACTCGTTTCATAGGGGTCATGAGATGTTTGTTGCTTGTCTCCTTTGATCAGTTGTATTTCATTGCACTTTGTTGTTATTCACCTGAAACCTGTAATAAAAAAGAATCACCTACAAAAACCCCAAACTACATCAAATCCTAAAAAATAAAGATGCAAAATGGGAGGTTGGACTATCCTCGGTTGTCAACAAAATGAACTTACGACTAAGCATTGCACTACATCTCAGACCCCATGTAGTTCTATGTGTGTGTGTGAATAATCATGACCTAGATGGCTCTTGTGATTCACACTTGATAGTGAGCAATAGTTATATGTAGAAAATGTAGATAGATGTGTGCATAGAAAAATAAACTTCCCCTCCTATGAAGTGTATGCAGAAAAATGTAGTCCCTTGCCCTTGTGTGGATGCTACATGGATGCTTAAATGCTCTTGTAAATTCCTTTGGATGCAACCTTATGTGGAGATAATAGATGCTTAGTTCTTGGTCCTTTATTATCATCATATAACTTTGTATTTATATGACTCCCTTGGTTGAATTTCACAATTAATCACTAAAATGACGACTAGTAAAAACAAGATGCCCAAATGGATAGAAAATACCCAAAATATGTGAGCAAAGTGCAAATAGGTCGAGGGTGCCCAGAGGGGATGGGAGTGATTAGGGCGCTGGTGTCTAGAGTGATAAATTTTGAAGTATGAAAAGACAAACTAGGAAAGAAGGATTTTGTAAGACCAAAAATGGAAAGCAGAAAGCAAGCAAAGATGGCCAAAGACAATGAAAATTAGTACTTTTCTTTCTTATGAACTATATGAATAATGGTATGTGCTTAGGACTAGAAATATACCTAAAGTGTGTGATTTAGTGTCTACACATGTCTAAAACCATTAGGGCTAGGACTAGGCCATATTACAATCTAGGATGACCTATATGGTCTTGTCTCTTTCTCTCCAATGAATCTTTTCCTAATTCTTTATCTTTCTTTAGGTCATTTATTATCCTATAGGTTGACCTTAATGCAAAATTTAATTCATGAAAGCATATATAAGAAATTGTAATACACTTAAGAACTCACCTGAAATTTCAAGAGAACCTATTACAAATTACATTCCTAAAATACTCAAGGCTCTCCTAAACCTTCATGAAGTAGCGACATATATTTAAGAGCAATCACTACTCAAGGTTTAAGCACTCAAATCATGTTCAAGAGTGTATCTTCCCCACTCACAATCCTCCAAAGGTCCTAGAGCCAAGTCATAACTACAACAAGTCACATGAAATATTCCCAAACTTATAAGGGATAACACAAATCTATATAACATATGAAGCATAACACACTATACCATTATTACACAGGGTACAATTTACATTACCTATAGTTATATCATCTATTCTTTTTATTAAGAGACATAAGGGCATGATAAGGGATTGACTTAGATTTGCATACATAATTGAACATACACAAGGAGAACTAAATTAAGTTTTCTCCCACTTGCAATGGGATGTAGTGCAACACCTAGATTGGTTGAATAGGTTGAATTATAGGGTTGGTCCAAGTCCACGGACACATAAAAATTTCTCCATTTTTTATCTAATTGTGTTCATGAAATTCCAGTGTATGTATTTAAGGTTTTTATCTATTACATGTTGCCACAATTTGATGTTAGAATTTGACGAACCCTAGCTTCGAATAATGAAACATATTTCCATGCCACTAATGAACACCAAATGTTGTAGAACCCCATAAGATATCCATTTGAGACCGTCTAACCATTTACCAAATTGTACTATACCCCACAAAATCTTGTATAGTTGTGCACAAGTTCAATTTGGAAACACAATTCCAGAGATGAAACACTTTCATATCCTTAACAGTTTGAACATCCAATATATATAGCTAGATCACTTAAAGTACTCTTCCCACCTTGTGTTTTAAGCAATCATTCTATTGTTTCTACATCACACATTGTATTAAAAACTATATTTTGTTTATGCATGTTAATGTTTATTAATTATTCATAATATTAAATTTGTAACCTTACCCATTTTAATAAATAAGGAAATAACTCTATATTAAAACATTATTTATTCATTTAGGGTGTAAACAATGTGCTCTTTGGGGATGAGGAATAACTAGGAGGGTCAATTGGTGGATATGAGTGTTTCCCATGGGGGTAATTTTGATAATTAACTACATGGGATAGTGATGGAGGTTGATCACCTCAAAGTAAGGACTAATATAGGAAGAACTAAATTTCACCTCAATTCCCTTTGGATATATACGAGGCTATAAATAAGTAGGGTCTAGGACAAGGGGAATTACATCTTTTTGGTTAATTTCGGCACACTTGAGGGTGTGTTACCAACCTTAAGAGGATCTAACCATGCTTTTGTCACAAATGTCGGGATTTGGTAGAGATGTTTTCTTAGCTATCAATGTACTTATTTCTACCCCAAAATTTTAATTGATTATTGACCTTAAATGTCTTGTATAGTCCTTCATTTTGTAAACAAAATATCTTACAAATCATTCGATGAGGTAGTATGTCCTTAAACTAACCTAGTTATGTGTAGGGTTGATTTTAGGATTATATTATATGTTTTCCCAACTTTATCTCTTTATTTAATCTCCAAATTTGGATTGAAAAGTTTATTGCACAACTTGTTGAATTGTGAACCAATAATGGATGATGTGGACTTACTTTGGAATCACTTTGTATCGTCTTGATGCTGGTTGTTGTATATTAGAATTTTTTTTCTTACTTACTTCATATGTCCCTATTATAGTTTCACAAATACTAAACTTATTTTAGTATGAGTGATGAAAAGATAATATTCTTTCTTGTCTTAATCTTTTTGTTTGGGAATGAACACAATGTGTGTAATATGTGAAAATCATGATTATATTTGCAAACATCCATAAATGAAGTGTGAATTGGATCATAATTTGTTACTCTTACTTCTTGGTAAATTTTAAGGAAGTATGATTAAGTTTTATGACGTCATGTGATTTTAAACATGTAGTGGTCCCTATTAACAAATAGATCTATGGTTAGAGAATGCGGTTGTGGTAACTCATTGAGTCTCTCTCTCTCTCTCTATATATATATATCTTTATATATATATATATATATATATTCCTCCTCACCCTTCCTTCCCAGCCATAAATGGAAATATTAGATATTGAAGTAAAATTGGGGTTTTTGAAAATTATTAATGAATCTTATAAGTGTCTGTTTTCATGGTTTCGGCCTACATATATGTTCAAAACACAAATATAACTAAATTTCCTTACCTCCTCTATAGGTTTCTTATGTTAAGATATTTTGTATGCTTTGAATTTTGTAACTCAAACTTATTAGTAATTGAATAATTACTTTAGTCTAAAATGAATTTTAAACAGGTTTTTTATAACGGGTCATCACATATACATCAATTTTCTTATGTTGTTAGTTCTTGATTTTATATTTCAAAAAAATACATTGTTCATAAATATAAGTAGTGTGTACCCACGTGCATGTTTTATCTATTAGAAAACTAGTTGGGATGAATATAATATAAAACCGTATTGGTTTTACTTGTTTTTGAGTTGAAAATTTATGACATGACATACAAAAGGGATGTACAAAAATCTTAAAGGTTTTTATTGCACTTACAATATGTTCATGAGTAGGTTTGATATAATATCTTCATTCACAAAAAAATTACAAACAATGCCACAATACACATTAGACACCTTGTACATTTTGAGTTAGCAAAAAAATGTATTAACATATTTAGAAGGAATGCTTCAAGGGTCCATACTGAAATATTAATACTCTACATTGCTCTCTTAAGATTTTTCTCCACATAGGTAGTGAGAACACATTCATTCTTTATTTTCCTTTATACTTGGCATGCACCTTGTATATCATGTGGAGCTTCCTAAGAATTAATTCCCTCCACCTACCAAGCCAACAATTACATAACACTCTTTTGATTTGTATTCAAAAAATTGCTTCTAGAAAAGGAGGATCATATCATTGATGTAGCTAACATTTACACCCACCAAGACATACATTTATTTTTCAAGTGGAAAATGCTAGGAAATATTTTGATCATGTTAAGATACCCATTTAATATCGTCATGTTTATTTCTCATACATATCATAAGATGCAATGTAGACCATTACTTCTCATTAAAGTGTGAATGATTCATGTGCAACCTCATACCCTACCTCAAAAATTATTGTATCCATATAAGGCTCATCATTTCTCTCATATAACTTGAGATCCTTAATCTGACAATGTATCATGGCTTACATAAAGAATTGTGACATCACATAACATTTCTGCAACCCCATGCAACCTACCACATATCTCTCACTTGTCTCATAGCATTCCCAACACTTTTTACCAATTTCAATTGTCATGGTACTTTGTTGCATTGCGTTGTGTAATCCAAAATATGTTTCAACCATGCTTCATAGTTCATATTTCTATATTCCCATATTAGAATCTCAAAACACTCTCATCTTTACATTATTGCATACCTCATCACACATCACTCATAATCTGTACTACATCGTTGCGCTAACCTATCTCAAAAAATTCACATATTATATAATACTATGTAGCATATCGCAACCTCAAAAAAACTATCTCATGCTTGTGCATTGCTTCTCAACATGCCCCATATCCACAAGTATTTCAAAGCGCCTCTATAATATATTTTCATTTATAAACACTTTATTACCATTTGGAATGTCATTTGACCTACTCCATGTTAATGCTATGTTAAAAGAACTTTCCAATAGGCCATGTGTCATATCATATGTCTTACTTGGCCAAGGAAGATGAATCATCTTGCAATCATTTCTCATATAACTACTGTTAGTGTGTTTGCATATTTTGTAATTGTATATGTATGAATATATACATTTAAACCTAAGGGTAGTGAATAATCTAGCACCCACTTCCTAGCTAGATAATAGGAATACTTGCATGCTTAGAGAACCTTGTAATTCCCACACTAACATGTAGGTACATTCCATGTTAGGCCAATAATTAAGGAAGAATTTCCCTTATGTTTATAGGAGCTTGAACTCTTAGCCTTGATGAATTATAATACACATCTATGTTGTCCCTATTCTTCCACCGAATTGAATTGAATTCCTACACATAATTATTCCACATTTGAATGTGTTGATATATTGATTTGTTTAACCTCAATTAAATATTGTAAATTTTAAACCTTATCTCTATAAATAACATTGATACATGAAAAAGGTCCTAGGTACCCATGTGTACATCATGTGGAAATACAAGAGATACCATCACATTATTCTATGAAGGAAAGAAATTAATTCTTGGTAAGATATTGACCCGCACTATTCTTGATGGATCATTGTACAAGTTGGGTAGATATGAATTTTTGTGAAGGGTTGTCTTGGAAAACGAATGACATATGGTCATAAAACAATAAATGGAGGAATAATTGGAAACATTTTATATGCGATCCAACAATAAGAAAAATGTATGAAGATTTACTATGGTTTCATTTGAATCCCATGTACATTCATGCATTTGAGAAATCCGGTGTTGATTTTGTAGGCACCTTTACTTCACCAAATATAAGGGAAAAAACAAAGTATATCATACATACCATGCTTCACAACATATATCAAAATACTTCAATTTTTTTGTTTCAAAATATCATCACACAATTTGGTTTTCCTCAAGTTTTGAATGGTGATGTATGGATTATTTTAGATAAGATAATTGAATTTGTCACATATGAATTCAAGATTACACACAATAAGAAAAATCCATATCATCTATAAATTTAGATCAAGATCCTATGGGAGATATCGATTTTGGGAAAATAAAAGGTGATGTGGAAGATCCAGATGAATAAACACTATGGGATTATGTCAAATGATATCTTAAAGAATGTAAGGCTAATTCGAAGCTCGAGAAGGAGTATGGGATATATAATGAGGATGAATAAAAAATAAACACAAAAAATAAGGGGTAAGTTGGGTTACATCTAAGGAAAGTTTAATCTATCTTTTGGGAATTTGAAGGAAATTTTGGTTGTAAGGTCACCTTAGCCTTCGTGAATAAGTTCTTGCGAACACAAAAACATTATAAAGGAGGATTTTTTTCATCTAAATGGAAATAAGAGTTAGATAATGAATATGAGGATTTGAATAAAAGATGCGTGTTTGAGAAGTTCTCAATTGTATTCAAAATTAATTGGAAGTGCGGGATAAATCAATCCCTTATGGATCATTTCCTCCTCTTTCTCCATGATGTTGTTTGAGTCAAGATATCAAAGTTATCATATATTTGTTGAGATCCCATATTTGGATCTTGTGAATAAAGTTGAAAGGATAAAATTTTCAAAGGTTTTGGTGTAATTAGAATGTGAAGACTATTCTTTGAGAACTACCTTAGGTTGTAATGGAAAGGAAAACCTTTAGAGGATTGGATGAAAAAAATTGGGAGTAGATTGAGATAGATAGCCTTTAATATATACTAATAGGATGGTTCATGATTGAATTTAATACGAGTACAAGAAAGGATATGGTCTTGTCAAGAAAAAAATTGGTAATACTTCACTAATTCCTAAAAAGTCTAGAAAATGGATATCTTCAAGGTCATTGGTGATGCAATTGGAAAATTTTGCTAGGATCAAGGTTGAAGTAAATAAAGTTAGTGCTTAGGAAAAAGTGGTTTCGATAACAATGTAGGGAAATAAATGATATAAATGATGGAGGAAATAATTAAATTTCCAACGGTAGGGTTATAACACCAATAAATGATAGAAATCAAGGGGAAGAAATGATTAGGATTAAAGAAATGGTGAACAAGGAAAGTGTGTTCAAGTATGGGTACGACTTATATGTCCCCAAAAATAATGAAATATAATTTATAGAAGAATGGTTAGGTGATGGAATCAATTTGAATGGCATATACTACGCAATGCTACTTGATTATCTTAGTGCAAAATTTATATGTGGGGATGAAGTGGTAAAAGTGAAACCATTTCTCAATTCAGTTGTAAATAAATGAGTGGTGAATGATTCAATGTTTGATACAAAGTTAATTAAACAACATGAAAAATTAAAGTTCTTAGTCAAACATTTTGTGGAGGTGAAGGTAATAAAAATTGATTTTAGTAACATTAGGTGAAAGGAAAATTAGAAAAAAACTCCTAAGTGACATGTTATTAAGTTTTTAGCATGAGAAACATGTTGAAAACTCGCATGATGTATTAGATTTGAACATCCATAAACATTCAATTCATTGGGAGGAAAATGGTTTTTGCAATCAAAATTTATTTGTGTTAAATTATTCATATAATATTGGTTGTTGGCTAATGTGAGAGCATTAATGTTCATGAACAATCATGCATACCCAAAATATTTCCTTACAAAAACAAGTTTTGTACAAATCCTTTTCGCACAATACCTTTTTGCACCACCAATGCGTAAGGACCTTTGCACAATAACCATGCCAATTTTGAGCCATCCACAAAATGATCCTTTTCCTTAGCTGATTTTTAGATGCTTCACAACATTGCAAAAAGACATACAAGATTGTAGAAGCTACATAACACTGTGAAAACCACGCAACATTGTCGAAATTTGATGATAGGGTTGGTCGGACCTATAAGATCCTACCCATTTTTAGAGTTTAACACAATATAAATAGACACAAAAACAACACAAGTTTCAATTAAATTAAAATTCTAAACAAAATCTACAATGAAATTCCCTCAAATGTTGTTATTACAAAGATAAAAAATTCATAAACTACTACAAGGGTGATATTCACACTCAAGGACTCCCTTTGGCTTGCACTAAATTTGGCTTGAATCATTCCTTATCTTATTTCTCAACCTTCAACAACTATAAAATGTGGCATGAACCTTTCCTTCTATAGGAAATCCCTCCCACTTTTTCTGCACTTCAAAATTCCTTCTAGAATATTCTCTTCCTTTCCTCTTAAACTATTCATTAATGACATCGAATTACCTTGATTTGGTAGTTGGAAAAATATTTCAAAAGTGTCCATGTAATCTACTCACTTGGAAATTTCTCTCATTTTTCTTCCACAAACTCTTCATATCAATCTCCAACTACCTTCTTGTCATTTTCTGGATTTATCTTCCAATGCCTTCATTGTACCATGTAATCCTACCTCTACATAGTTTCGAGCATTGACCTTCAAATGATATGTTTATTTAGACATTGCACAATCTTTATGTACCACCTTTGCATCTTCCAAAATTCCTACATGCCCATACTTATGATAAAACATTGTGCACTATTGTGTATGCCCCTTTTAGCAATCATGTCACACACTTCATAGTAAAAACATTGTGCAAACACATATGCACACTCACGTGAAATTTCCTACACATTTTGGTGCACCTCCTTCACCTTTATGGCCCTTGTAAACCTCTCGTATATTCTAACGCTTAGCCAAAATTTAAAGTTATGCAGTTTCATTTCTCATGTGATGTTCCTACATCAAAGTCACACAACATTGTAGAAGTCATGCAACACTACAAAAGTTGTAATACTAAAAAGTCACATAGCACTATAGACATTGTGCATTATTGTAGATGTCACACAAGCTTATCTTTAGATGTGCAAGACCGGTGATGTTATGTAAATCTTATCCAACGCCATGGAAGCCAATATGAAGTCGTGTAGTACCGTGAAATCCACTCATGCTTATCTATATCCGCCAATTCCTATATGAAGCCACAAATGTCATCTTCACATTGTTAGATTCCATTTAAATTCATCAAAAAAATTGATTCGATAAGACCACTCCTAGTTGATATAATAATTAGGTTTTCACACACCTCGAGCACATTTTAATATCTCTATACTTATGAACATGCAAAAAAAACTCTGTATATGTCCTACATGGCGAGGGACTACCTAGCTTGAGTCTAATTAGACAAGAAGGGATGTTATGAGAATGTCAATGACCAACCATGGACACTTGAGAGAATATTCTTAAGGGGATATTTAACCACATTGTTATCTTTTCTCTCATATCTAAGCACATTTGAATCATATATATATATATATATATATATATATAGACACAAAATCTCTACACTTGGGTACATTTCTAGGTCCTAAAAGCATGCTAGCATTTACATGATTCCTGAGCAAGAAAACTAGTAATTGACAACTCCTTTTATCCTTTTTCTTTGTGTGCTATAATTTTATTGGCTTTATACATCTTACACTATTATTGACATTTATCTATATAATATTTCTATGACGTCAGACACTAGCGCTAGGCGATCTTGTCCTCCTTGGTGCTCCTGTCCCCCTTTATCTTTTCTTACCCTTTTGGACCCCTTTCACTTCGTAATTACTTTTTATCACTTTGGGTCATCCTTTCATTTTTCAATTATGAAATTCAAACAAGGGAATCATATAAATACATAGTTATGTTTTCAAAATAAGGGACCAAGCACTAAAAACTACATATTATTACCTAACCTTGCATCCAAAAGTAATTCAAAGGAATCCATCTAGTACTCATACAAGGGACAAGGGTTCCATCACTTCTGCATACACTACATAGAAGGGGAAGTATATTCTATTCCATCCACACATTCTATACATCTTCTACATTCTAGATCTATCCCTCTATCATCCGTATAACTTACACAAGGGCAGCCTAAGGCATAGTTTCTACACACACACAAATAAAGACTACATGGACTCGAGATGTAGTGCAACACTCGATAGTAAGTTCACTCTTTAGGTGACCATCGCATGTTAGTTTGACTCACATTCTACATTATTATTATTAGATTTAATGTGGTTTGCTGACATGTACAGTAGTTATTCTATTTTTTCAAGTTATAGGTACCTTCGACAATCAAGGAGAAAATATCAAGCAACATATAGGGATTAAAAACAAAACCCTTGTGACACATAAGAAACCCTCTACCCTCCCATGGGTACCCCTATCCTACGACATTACTTGAGTTCCATAATTTACAATGAGCATTAACGACAATATTTACAACCTGTTTAAGTATTTTACCCACCTAGATTACTTCACGTTCTCTCGGAAATCAGCTAAGTCTTCATATCTCTCCTTTTTTCTTAGGGTTTTATTTTTCACATGCTTTATTGATTACATCTTACAGTATATTAGAATTTGTACATCGTATATTATAGTAGTTACTCTAAAATATAGATTTCATTCAAATTAAATTAAATCATTTGGTGAACCCATCGCTCAAAACATACCTTATGAGAATGCATCGGATTCTATCTCCTTCCTCTGAATTCTTGGATCAATCTTCTTATCCATCTTATGCTCCAACCGAGGTTTCTGACACAATCACCACCACTGCTGATTTCATGTAAGTTTGTACCCAATATCCTCCCCATTTCCTTACTCCCATGCTTTATCCAACTATCAATGTAGTCATTACTTGCCACACACGTCCGCCTGCCTATAGTTACACCCATTTCTATTCATCCACTATTACCTCTACAACCCCTCCTACCACCCCTAAAGGCTATGATATCATTGAGAAAATTATGAACACACCTGCCAAAATCTATCTTTATGCTCTCCTACGAAGTGCACCAAACTATCGCCAAACCTTAGAAGTTGTTTTATGCTCCATCCATATTAAAAGTAATAATTCACCTATTTCCTTTACTCATCTCATTCAATCCCTCAAAAATATACCACATGCTATATTTTTCAGTGATGAGGATATTCTGCCTACTATTGCTAGTAATATTCATGCACCTTTTCTCATCACCGCTAATGTCGGTTCTATCATGTATCAAGCACGTACTAATTGATAACAACTCAACTATAAATACATGTGCTCTTTCATTTCTTAAGTAATTAGGAATTCTTGAAAGTTTGATCATTATATCCTTTACTCTTGTTCGTGGTTATGATTCCACTACTCACACATGCCTTAGTACCGTCACCTTATCTCTACGAGATGGCCCTAAAATTCTACCCATTGCATTCCATGTCCTTGAGGCCTCATTTAAGTTCAATTTCTTACTTAACAAACCATGGATTCACGTTATGCATGTTGTTCCGTCTACAGTTCATCAGTGTATTAAATTCTTGCATGATAGCTACGAGCATAATATTTCTAATGATCCTAACCCATTCAAGTTTTGTCACATATATCCTTCCATTGCCATGCTTATCCCCTCTCATGCTACCTATTCTCTATCATAATGTTAGTATATACAAGGTTGGTCAATTTAGTTCTCCCACCACTTCTTCTACCTCCACACCCCTTCCTTCCATCCCTACACATACTTTCAATCTTATATCACCTACCTCATCTACTTCTAGCACTACTACTACTCCATCTATTACCACTACTCCCTGCCCTACATCCAACTCCAATCCTCTTAATATCCTTGATAATGTTATCAATATGTGATAATGCCAAGATCGATGGTTCTAATGATGAGGTTGATGTTATCAATCTTACCAATGAAAACCTATGCAATCTCAATTTTACTCCTCTAGAAATAGATGAATCCTACTTCTAAGATACTTTTATTACTACTAGTCCAGGTGAATATCAATTCAAAAAATATCCTTCCACTATATCTATGATCCCCTTTCAGGCTTCTATACATGCATTAGATTTCATGCCTCTTCCTTTGGTTACATCTACTCCACCTGTTGATCCATTTACATGTACCTTATTCATCCATGACTCTTATTGGCCTCATATTCCATTTGATCCCACTTTCCCTGACATTGTGTGCACACCTGAAGGTTTGGCCCGCTTAGGCTTCACATTCAATGATCTCCTTCCTCCATCTCACTCACCTCACCTATATCATGGATATGTTCTCATTATTGTTGCTTATGGCCTCCGTGTCTTCCACTTGTCAGTATTTCTTACATGTACACATCATTCCTCTCCACTCACCCTTGGGCAATATTGGCTTGACTACATTGGTGGCACTCTTGATCCCAATCACATTGATATCTCATTTCTGATGTCTTTTGGCCTTGCTTTTATATGCAATGATTCATTCCTTGGCTATACGAAAAATATCACTCATTGGTATGCACATGATTGTCCACAACCTCCTTTTACTAATGAAGAATATGCTATGGGCATGTATAATTTATGTCGTATTAGTTCACTCTATTATTGACCTCATACTATTGTGTACCAAGTCTCTAATCCAGATCTTATCGGTTACTGACCCGACACTAGTAATATTCTTGGCGAGTTTACCCGATTCTTCACTCCTTGCACACATGGGGGGCATCATGATTTCTCTCCACCTTCTACCACTATCAATTATCTCTCGTCTCTAATACCACACTATACGCTTCGTGCTTTATATCTCCATTTTCTAAGCATTCCCACCTTTTGGTATACATCCACATTACTCACATCAGCATTGCCCAATGACACACTCTTATGCTACAGTTCACACTTGATTTGCTGAGTATTTTTCTATATACAACTCACTTGGTCTCTAGAAGTGAATGGATCAAATATAGTTTCTCACATGATATCCTCTAAACTTACGCAATCACGGGTAAATAAGGGATCCTAATTTTATGTTATTCTAAAGTACAAGAAATTTTTAAAGGCAGAAAGAAAAGTCTCCTACAAAGCTCTTCTTCGAATCCCGAGGTGACATAATGGATCATAGAAAAACTAGTTCAGCAATCTTATATAATAATGGGATCTATGAGTCTAAGGAGGCTCCAATCAATGTCGCTTAGATATAATCTACTCGAGATCCTATCTATCTACCGAGATCCTATCTATTGGCTGTTGGATACGTGGAAAAGTGACCTGTAGGTGCTTCATGTATATTTCAGACAAGGTCATGGAAAATGGTAATGAGAGGTGTAGTGGATTTATAAGAAACTATGGGTGGTTTTTTGGTCTAGCCCAGAAAATATTAGCTTGATTGGCTTCTATGTTTAATGCGGAAAATTGTGTTATGATATCTGGCGGGAGTGGTGAGGATCTAAATACCAGCATACGTAAACTGGTGTCAATATTTAATTGACTTGCAGGCCCGTTGGGTTGTGGGACCTGGGGATCACAACCATGAGTTCATGGTTGTTGTGGACTTGTTATGGTCATGTGAAGAATCAATCTCTTCTTCCAACTATCCAATAGTCATAAGCCTTTTCAGCTTCTATGTTTAATATAGGAGTTGTGTGATCTTCTCATAATACCTTACGGGTGTTCTGGAAACTTGTATACGTAACCCTGTGTCTATGTCGATGAGAAGGTCTCCTGCGTTTGGTTATGGAACTAATGGATCACAACCAAATATTTTTCTCTTTCGGGTTCTTGTATGGTCATGTGGATATCCTATCAAGGAAATCTATAGTTGGGTTGACTTGACCAGAATGTGTATGCTTTGTCATCTTCAATATTCAATTGTCTCAATTGTTCACTAACTACTTGTGGGTTTTATTGTTTGAAAGACCTGAATCCTAAGCCCTTGATCTATATCCATTAATGTTGTGAAGAGATTTGGCTGAGGTACTACCGGTTCAAATACGTAATCCCTGGGCTCTCTGGGTCCCATAATTGTCATGCAAGAGATAATCAAACTTTAACCGAAACAAGTAAACTAACTATGAAAGATATATCTACACTATGCTTATATTCTTTTTTTTTGTATTTTCAATGATGTATATTTGAATGAAATTAAAAGAGCAATCTATTCTAATATATTCAGATAATGAACAATTAATCTAATAACATAATTAAAACAAGCAAGTTAGCCTGATATAGCTATTTCCTGTGCACTTGTGAATTTATCCTAAATATTTAAATAACTAACTAATCTAATCGAAAGACCTTCAATCTTACCTCAGAAGTGAGGAATAAATCACAGCTTCTCAGAAGCTATCATTCCCCACACTTCCTTAGTAATACTGAAAGCAAGCTTTAACTGAAATAAAATGATTTGCTACTCTATTTGATATATTGTAACTACAACTTTGATAGTTCAAACCTGGAGTTTTACAAAACATGGTAAATCCAGTATGTCGTGACTTGTCCCCTCAGTGTGATCTCTTTGTTCCTTCGTGTTCTCGTGAATCCAGAAAAGTGTGAATGTGATAGTGTCAGCAAAAGAAGATACTCGAACAATGGAAGCTTTGGATATAAACCGAATAAAATGCAAGTAAGAGAGGGATAGTGCAAGTGAATAGAGCTTGACTATGTGATTCCTAGCAAGATTTATCATGGGATACAACGCAAATATACCGAGAATTCTGGGATCTATTTCTTGTGACAAAACAACAACCTACAACTCTAAGATTATCAAATGAACTCTAATCTAGAACTGAAACTATCTTATGCTAAGCTGACTGTGTAGGATAAGCAATGGAGCAAAATGAAAGTGTGAAGATCAAATGATCTCTAAAGTAAAAAGGAGAGGTGAGAATTCATGCAAAATCTAAACCTATTGAAACTTATGGGAGAACTTCAAAACACACTGAATAATAATTCATAGAGGGAGAGGGGCCATTTTCTTGTAAACAAGCTTGGTATTTATAGCATTTGGATTTACTAGAGGGTAAGTTTGAATTGAACTCTTTATTATAAACAAAGAGAAATCACTATTTACTAGGTGGCTAAAACATAAATGCAAGCAAGAGTGGTTGAAAATGTGAGTGCAAATTGAATTTTTCACGTTGACGAAAGTGTTGGAAATTTTGGAAAATGTGCACAGACCGCCACCCCCGTGTGCAGGGGTGGTTACAGGACCACCCTATCCCCGGGTGGTCATGGGACCGCCGCCTGCAGCAGGTGGTGGTCCTGTAACTTAAAGACTAAAATGCAAGGAAAAGGGGGGCAGAGGTTAGAAAAAAACATGCAAAAGATGGACAAGGCTTTTAGGATGCAAATGTATACTTGGTGAGATTTTCTAGATTCCAAACACCTTGCGAAGAGATCTGAATCATCATTGGGGTTTCCGTAACCAATTTCTGACTAGTATAGTACATACTAATTTTGGGTACGTATATATCCCCCTCGGAGAAGCATTTTAGCCATGAAGAGGCATAAAATGGTGGGTCCGAGTATGGTGGTCCCAAATGGGGAGTTAGAAGCTATACCTGACACATGCCCATGTGCCGAAATGTCACCATCCAAATTCCCGCTATCTACAAAATGAAAAAGGGACTCAAGTGTAGATAGATAAAATAAATCAAAAAATAAATACTAAATTAAAATGAAATGAGGACTTACCATTTGCATGAGGATAAGAACTTACCTCTCGTCGTGCTCCAACTCTGTAAAAACACTCAAAACAAGATTAGAATATTATATATATATATATATATATATAATGAGCTCATTTTCCTATTCATTTTATGTGTATTGATTTGGTGGTTTTTGAGCTCTGGGACCCACGGTAACCATTTTGATGAGAGTATAGTCAAAATGTTTGTTCAGAGATCGTGATCATGCCTCCGAGAGTAGGAGATCGACCGCAAAGTCTAGGTTAGTTCTTCTCAATTTATCATTTTTAAACCTAAAATATAGAAATGTTGAAAACTTTGTCTTGGGGGATTATTTTTGGAAATGTTAGTTTTAAATGAGTCTCTAGGGGGGCCCATAGGGTAGGTCTTTATTTTGTCAAAAATGATGTATTTTTGCTTTTTTTAAAGTGTTTTTAGGGCTTTGGGGGTTTCACCGATTCGGGACAGACCACCTGCCGCCGCACCGCACCCACAGGTGGTGGCACATGGACATGGGACCACCACCCTATGATGGTGGTGGTTACAGGACCGCCACCTCAAAAGGTGGTGGTTATGGAACCACCGCTCTACACAGGGTGGCGGTTCTAAAAGAATGCAAAAAAAGATGTATTATTTAATTGTTTTTGCATTTTTGACATTTTTATATGTTTTTGATGATTTTTCCAGTTGGATTATGTTACTAACTTACTCTTTTTCTCTATTTTGGGTGGATGCAGAAGGAGGAGTATATCAGATGGAGTAGAGAGAGGGAGTGTGATTGGCTCCCAAAAGTGTTAGAGGCACTGACCCAGACAGAGAGAGAGACACTCTGCAGAGGGCCAGTATTTGGAGGATCGCACAGGTTCCTCATGTTGCTGCTAGTCACATATTGTGTGACTTATTTTCATACTGGGATGTAGACCGGAATACCTTCTAGTTTCCAGGTGTTAGGGGTGAGTGGACTATCACCCTGGAGGATGTCTATCACATACTGGGGGTTCCGATTCTTGGGAGGTGGTTGTCTCTTAAGACAACAATATCCAAGTCTCAGATAGTTCAGTGGGCTACCTACATGGGAGATGTTGTTGTCTCCATGGGCTCAAAGAAGGGGGTGAAGGTCCATTCCATTGTTGATTCTCCTATCCCTGTGATCCGCAAGGCTATTATGGGTATCTTGGCCTCATGGTTGATTGGGGACAAGGGAGGGGATACTCTCTTATACTGTTGGGCTCCCATTATTGCACAAGATTGAGGCCCATGGCCATGTTTATGCTTGGGGAGTAGACATTCTTGGGACCACCTACCATGATTTATATAGGGTGGTCAGATTACAGGGGCAGTCATTGAGTCACCCTACTCTAGTTATGAGTTGGGTGTATGAGCGCATCATTCCCTATGGGAGAGGTGTACAGGCAGAGGATCCTGGGGGCTGTCAGGAAGCGAGGTGGATAGGGATGACTATACTTAGGATGCCACACCAGCCAGTGGCTTCTTTGACTATTGCAGACATGGAGGCCACTCCTTATCAGGCCATGGCATGGTAGGGTTATGGGGAGAGGAGACACATACACTGATTGCCTGCTATTCCACAGGTCAGCTGGTAGACAGGATAGGGAGGTTGGAGACTCACCCATTTGATAGAGTACCTCAGCAGTTTGGCCTCCCTTACGTTGATATGTTTCCTCCAGTGGGGCCAATGTACAAGTCTATTTCGTGAGGCCAGGGGAGGTCCCAGAGGCCGAGGTTGGACCACATGGTTACTCCCGGAGTTCCCATTGCAGTTAGGTGGGTGGTTCGGGCCGAGGGGCAGCCAGTGCTCCTCGAGCACCTTTACTTCAGATCGAAGGCTGCACTCTACTTTCAGTGGGGGGGAGGATGAGCCCATTGATGTGGACTCAGACTCTGAGGAGTTCACAAGAGGGGAGACAGAGGAGGAGATGGTGGGGGATGAGAGGAGGGGTGGGATGGGACAGATGAGGAGGATGAGAGTGATTCTGAGTGGCATGACACTCAAGATATCTGAGGGCCGAGAGGGTGGAGGAGAGTGCAGAGAAGGTGACCCTGATCTCAGAGGAGTTTCCTTCTCTAAGACATTGGGGAGATGATGAGTCCGTGGTAGGACGTCATTTCTTTCCAGATTTGGGGGAGGTTCCACAGTCCCGCAAAGCAGTCAGTAGCAGGCGCAGATCCTAGAGACCCCACCTGGATGCCTAGAGATCCGAGTGAGTTACTACTCTTTTCTCGATTTTGTTTTAGCTAGAAATGTTTAGTTGATATTTCCTTTTGTTGTTTTCATTTGTTTTTGACTTTATTTTTGGTGATTTTCTAACTTGTTATTTCTCTTTTTTATTGCAGCAAATGACTGAGGGATGGCGAGACTTGATTCACCGAGTGTGTGTGGACACCCTGTTGCTCCCCGAGAGTACTCAAGCCGAGCTTACTGAGGACGTTGGAGAGCCTTCAACAATTGGCCGACATACTGATGTGTTTGCCCCTATGTCTGGAAGGTGGAAAAGTTAGTGACCTCCTTCGTGCTGAGGTAGCTGGATATAGGACTCGCTGCTGAGCTCTGATGAGGTGGAGTCATTCTCAGTAGTGAGACCACAACTAGTGGTCATGATCATGAGCACTCAGTTCATTCAGAGTGTCATCGTATAGTAGGAGTCCTAGATGCGATCGTGCACCCTCTGAGGGATCCCACAGGGATTGAGAGGCCATTTGGTCTTTTTGTAGTGATTTTGCTAGATGTTTATATGGGTTGTTTTTGTATTTTTGGGCTCATTGAGCATTTTGACCATGCCTAGTGCATGATGGCATTATATGTAGAACATGATATATATATATATATATATATATATATATATATATATATATATATATATATATATCTTTTGGATCTAGATCTTCTTTGTATCTAGAATTTTGTGATTCGTTTCCATGTGTACACTAGATGTTTTTAGAATCTTTGTTTTTATATGCTTTTTGAATGTATGCAATGGATGACAAGTGATAACAAAT
Source organism: Taxus wallichiana var. yunnanensis (assembly GCA_018340775.1). Taxonomy (NCBI): domain Eukaryota; kingdom Viridiplantae; phylum Streptophyta; class Pinopsida; order Cupressales; family Taxaceae; genus Taxus; species Taxus wallichiana. The sequence goes on along the minus strand of CM031238.1, from coordinate 239,973,200 downwards.
GTTGAACATAATGTTTCTCTTTTATTTGTTTTTGTAATGCTGATATGTGATGATGCAAACATATTGTAGTACTGAACTTTTGGCTTCTTTGGGAAATGTTTGTTGCTTCTTCTTATTTTGGCAAAACGTGATGAATATATAGTGATAATGAGATGAACTTGCCCCACTCCTAACTCCACGCAACTAGTAAGATGCGAGGGCTCAACACCAAGAGTTGGGAAGGGCACAAATTATATGAGTTTGAATGAATGAAAATGATGAGAGAAAGACAAGGTTTTGACAGAAATCAAATTTAGACCTCCGTACTTACTCTTACTCAAAACTACTACATAGTTCAGAATGCAACTTATTTTCCAGTTTATCTAGACTTAGATCCATGGATGGCAATTTGGTTGACAAAATATGGTTTTGAGGATTTGATCTCTTTGGAATTTGGATACTTAATTTCACTTAACACATTTTCTTTGCATTTTTAAAATGCTAAGATTCATTGATTTACGTGAATGGACCCCCTACAGCCCTGTCTCATGCTACTGGTAGGAAGCATGGGCTCATCACCGAAGGCAGGACATAGGTGAGTAAGGGCACTTCTTTCCTTTCTCAACCTCACATCACTAGTAAGAGATGTGGGCTCATCACCGAAGGTTGGTGGGGCAAAGAAGTGTGTAAAATAAAATATTCTATTTTGTTTAGTATTTTTATTTAATTTGACATTTTGATTTGTGATTTTGGAGTATCCTTGTTTCAAAGAGATGTAAGAAGGATAGATGTGACACCAAGAAGCTTCTAGAATAGACCGTAGGTAAGAACAACTTAACCAAGTAGAAAAGAATGAGTATGACCAAGTATGCAGGCCTTGGTATGGTTTTTGTCAAGACTTTGTTCTGTTGAATTGATGAAATGATTTTGGAAACTATTTGATGATATTATGAAAATTGAAGAGATATGATTTGAATTCTTTTGCCAATATTTTCATAAGCTTATAATGAATTTCTTAAGAATAAGTTCCTTGACCACAAAATTTATGAAATGAGTGAACAAAATGAAACAACTAAGTGACTAATGCAATGTAGGTAGATATAATATACAAATGGTGATGTTGATGACCTATGCGTAAAACCATTTAAGATGCAAGGAATTGATAGTTTCATTGAATTCCTCACCTTCTAGTGTACACAAGAGATACACACCATTTCCGTAGTCTTTCATGACTCGATATGGGCCCAACCACTTGGGGCGGAATTTCCTTCCTTCACCGGTTTTCTTATCAATCCTAATTGTCTAGTCTTAGAACTAGATCTCCCTCATATATTTCTCATTCGTAGACTTTTTTGTTATATTGCCGGCACATCCGGTCAAGCATAGGCTCTATGCCATTGTTTGGGCATTTAGCCTGGCCTCATCAAGGCTTTCTAGTTGAGAGAGGCATGCCTCTCTATAGGCTTCTTCTCCCAAAATCCCTTGTAATGAGATGCAGAGACTAGGTATTTTGACCTCAAGTGGGAGAACTGCTTCTGCCCCGAATACTAATGAGAAAGGGGTTGCCCCCTATTGGTGTTCTTATTGAGGTTCGATGGGCCCACAAGGCGGGTATAATTTTAAATGCCAATCCCATTTGTTCTCCTTAACTGTTTTGAGGAGAATAGATTTTAATGTTTTGTTTGTGGCTTCAGCTTGTCCATTGGCTTGAGGGTAGTAAAGAGAGGTCGTATGATGGTTTATCTTGAATTTACTACATAACTCATGGACCTCATCATTCTTAAAGGATGTGCCATTATCTGAGATAATGACTTGTGGGACACCATACCTACAAATGATTTGATTCAAAATGAACTTAGTGATTACGGAACCTGGTATGGTGGTGAGAGGCATGGCCTCTACCCATTTGGTAAAATATTTGTGGCCATGATTATAAAGTTATGGCCATCTATTGATGAGGGAGAGAATTTCCCTATCAAATCTAGGCCCCACATGGAAAAGGGCCATGGGGTTGCGATTGGTTGTAGAGCTTGTGTTGGCATGTGAATCTCGTGAGAGAATTCTTGGCATTTATGGCACTTGCGCACAAATTCTACTACGCATCATGTTCCAAAGTGGGCAAAAATAGCCCATCCGATGTATTTTTTGAGTAAGTGGCGTGACCACCAAAGTGGCCTCCACATATCCCACTATGGGATTCATAAAGAATATTTTTGGATTCTTTCATGTCAACACATCTTAAAAGCATTCCATCGAAGGCTTTACGATAGAGCACTTGTTCTAAAATAACATATTTAGCAATGATAATGTGTAACCACCTTCTTTGTTATGATGTGGCACCTTCTGGGTATGTATGGTCCATGATAAAATTGATGATGTCAGTGTACCAAGGACATATAGAGATGGGGGTCCGGTTTGACAAAATATATGCATTCATCAGAAAGTCTAGATCTACCAGATCACCTCCATCTAATGGATTGTCAGCTAACCAATCTGCAATGATTTGTCCCTTAATGGATTTCTAGTTTACAAATGTTAATTCAAACTCACCCATTAAGGTTATGAATGTCCAACCTTTTTAGATAAAGACCCTTGCGTGAGGAATGTCCGTAAATGATCTGTCTTTACAATGACCCTTGTTTCTTGATTTAACATGTAATGTCTTAAACATTTCATTGTGAAGACTATGGCAAGGCATTCTCTTTCTGCCTATGTATAACGTGTTTCATAATCAAGCAACGTCCGACTAATGAAATAGACTACACGTTCTCATTTATCATTGTCTTCTTGAGCCAACATGCAAGGCTAGTGAGACATCAGTAGCCCATGAATACAGGATCAAAGGATGATCTGGTCTAGGAGGCATTAGCATGGGAGGAGACAACAAGAAGTGTTTAACTACTTCGAAGGCCTCGTTGCATTCTTCTCGTCCAATCAATGCTATAATATTTCTTTAATAAATTGTTGATTGGATGAACAACAAAACTTAAGTCCGAATGAACCTTCGAATTGCACCGAGTTTCCCAAGAAATGATCTAATACTAGACTCATCTGATGGTGGAATCATTTCAAGAACAACCCAAATTTTGGCTGGATCAACATCAATCCCTCATGATGATATAATGTAACCTAGAAGTTTGCCTCCTGTCACACCAAATACGCATTTCTTTGGGTTCAATGTGATGCCATATTCGATCAATCATGAGAGAATGATATGAGTACTTTGGGTGATCACAATGCTTCTTGGCCTTGGCCAACAAGTCATCCATGTAGGATTCCACAATTTTATGAATAAGGTCATGGAATATGTATGTCATTGCCTATTGGTATGTAGCACCAATGTTCTTAAGACCGAATGGCATGACAACGTAACAATAAGTTCCCCAAGGAGTTATAAACGTGGTCTTGGCTTGATCTTTTCAGATATTTTGATTTGATTATATCCCGAGAATCCATCCATGAGAGACAAAAGCTCAAATCTAGCTTGTTGCATCAACAATGACGTCAATGGATGGTAATGGGAAGTCATCTTTGGGACAAGCTTTATTAATGTCCCAAAGTCTATGCAAATGTGTATCTTCCCATTCTTTTTGAGAACAGGATGATATTAGATACCCATTGTGAATAGTCGACTGGTTTGATGAATCCCACCTAGAGAAGTTTCATTACTTCTTCTTTCACCATGAGAGCCACTTTTGGTTTCATTGGTCTCGACTTTTGTTTAATTGGCTTTGCATCTGGTTTGGTGACAAGATTATGTACCACGATATGTGGTGCAATTCCCATCATTTCTTTGTAATTAAATGTGAAAGCCTTTTGATGTTCCTTGAGGATTTGAGTATGTATTTCTATCTCCTCTGGAGTTAACGAGGATCCCAACTTCAAAATATTTGGTTCTTCCTCATTCCAATATTTATGTCAATCATTCCTTCGATTAAGGAAGTGTTTCCTTCTTCAAATTCAGGTGGGGCCAGAGGTAGTTCCAAACTTTCTCCATTCTCTACCTCGTAGATATCGAGATTCTTTTGCGGGGGAGATTCTATCATGGGATTTCCAAAATAGGAAGAGGAATGTGGGATTAGGGAAAAATCTACTATGTGATGAGTGAGATGTAGCTCCACATAGGCATTTAGATATCCAAGAGTGACTCTATCATTGTCAAAGTGATCTAGGATAGAAAACTCATTCTCAGCTTCTATACGTGTCAGAGTGGGTTTGTTGGTATTTTACGCACCAATGGTTCAAGTATGAAGTGATACCATGAAACTTGTATTTTCCAACTCACTGCTTGGAGTGAAACGGGAAGCTGAGGTTGCTATTGAATCAGTGAGAAGGTTTTGTTCTCGTGGGATTGCTTCGATTGATATGAAGTTGAATCCTTTGGTTAGATCTAATACCACCATTTTATAGAGTTGTAAGTGTTCAACTCTAGTCTCATATACCTCAGAGACTTGGTTTGCATGACTAGTTATGAGTCTCCTAGCACTCTAATGTTATCAACACCCATCCTTTTGGCTATGATGAGGCCAAGGAGGAGGGCTTCATACTCAGCCCCATTGTTTGTACATTCAAAGTTTAACTTAAAGGAAAAAGGTAGGATCTTTCCCTTGGGAGAAGTAAAGATCACACCTGCCCCAGCTCCAAAATGACATCTAGCTCCATCAAAGTGGAGAGTCCAATATTTTCTTGGAAAAATGGATGTTGGGACATTCCTCGTGTTTATTTCTTCTGCCTCGGTTACTTCTACCATACAAACTTTGTCTGATGGAAGGGAACCAATTCCTAGGGTGTATCCCATACCCATGGAATCAAATGGTAGGAGAATGGGTAGATATTTCTCTAGTAACTCGACAATTTTTTGCAGTAGTCCCTAATGATACCATTTCTATGATGTTAGTCTCATTTTTGAGTGTTGGAATGCCTTCGACTAGATTCGTAATTTCTAATTCTGTTGTAGGTATCAATTTTTTTCTGGTTTTGAATTGATTGGTTTGTTAAGTTGATTTGTTGGGAGTTCAAACTCAGAGTGAATGCCTGGTCTCTTCTTCAAGTCTGCTAGGTGTATATCGAATGGTTTTGGGTCACCTTGTGCCACAAATATTTTCCCTAGGTGCAAAAATCTTATTTCTGGAATAATGTGGAAGGGATTGCCTTCATGCAGTGTATCCATGGTCGACCGAGGATCATATTATAGTTGGTTTCCGATCTATAATATAAAATTTGGTGAGGACTATCTTGGGTCCTAAGGTGACTGGTAAAACTATGGTCCCAATTGAAGTGGCCTTGAGGCTATCATAACCTCTTAGCGTATTTCGTGTTGTGGAACAATTTGTTTCTCCATATCCTAGCTTTTGAAGAAAAGTGAAGGGGACTATGTTAACTGCTGCCCCATCATCAATCATTGTGTGCTTAACATAATTATTGTAAACCCATACCTGTAAATGTAAGGTTGGGTCACCTCTACGCATGTAATTTCAGCATCTGTTGGCATTTTTCTTATATCAAATATAAACTCAGTATCCCTATCTGGCTGCCCTGGAGGGTAGACATCAAAGTCTACATGGTTTACTTGCATTTCAGGAGGAGGAGTGATGTTAATTAGATGACCAAGACCTAATGCTTCTAAGAGAGCAGCCCTATGGGTGGGAGAGTTCTTCAACAAATCCAAGAAGGAAATGTGAGAGAAGGTCTTTGTTAGGTCATTAATTAGATCGTAAGCACCTATGGGTTTTACCAATGTTTGTTGAATGTTGTCTGGTTCTAATGGATAGTTTGGAACTGGTTGAGAAGAATAATCTCATGTTCTTGTTATGGTTTCTATGTGTAGCTTCGATATCTAACTCTACTAGACCAACTATCTTGGTTTGTGGTCGAGTTCCTAATTGGGGTGTGACCGGTGGATTTAATGAAGTTGAGGCTTCATGATCATTATTTCCTATCATAACACCCTTGTTTCATCCCATTTGGATCTAACATGTTATTGTTAGAGTGATTTGGGAGTGGATCGTTAAAAATCTTGAGGGGTGCATTTTGAGGGGAAACTACTCCCGTATAAGTGTTTGGCATGGGTACTGCAAAATTTGCTAAAAACATATCTATAAAGAGTTGTCTTTGGTCTTCTAGAAAATGTTGCATGAATTTATTGTAGTCACAAAAAGTCCTAGTATCATGGCCTTGAATCTTGTGGAAACCACAATACAAGTTGGGATTATAGTTTTGAGGTTGTTGATTTGAAACCTATTGTGGTCCAAAACTCTGATTAGGTTGTTGGTTGTTAGAGTTAAAATTTTGAGGCTGTTGCCTTTGGTTTTGATTTTGATATCCAGTTGGGTTTTGATTTGGACCTTGTGTCTAGATTTTGTTGTTTTTTGTTGTTGTTGTTGTTGTTGTTGTCATGATGGATGATTAAAATCCACCACATTGATTGTTGGAGTAAAGTTGTTATTTTGTTGATTGTTAATGGGTGGTGAAATGTTTATGATGTTTTCCTTTTAACCTGGTCTGTTACTCCATCTGTTGTAACCCCGTGGTTTTTGTTAAGGATCTTGGGTCCTTGATTGGTATTCCCGACATTAGGATAGGTCGTAGTGTTTTGATTGGGAGTGATTAATTTCCCATTTGTTCCATATGTCTTACGACCACTATCTATTACCGCTTGATCTATTCGGAGAGCACTCGAGTACTTCATCATAAGTCCTTAGTGGGAACTTCTGGACTTCTTCCTTTATCTCTCTATTGAGAGAATGAAGGAATAAGTCACATAGTTCCATCTGATCCATGTTTGGAGCACTTGCTGATGAGTAGAGGATTGTACGCCATCTTTGAATAAAATGAGCAAATGGATTCATTGTGCTCTTGTTTAATATGTAAGAATTCCCGATTCCTGTTCTTAACAATTTGTTCATATCAAAAGCTTTGATAAACTCTGACACAAGTTGTTTGAATGAGTGTATCGAGGCTTCAGGTATTCTATAATACCAATCAAGGGCAATACCCTCTAAGGTTTTAGGGAATATCTTAGCAACAACCGCATCCCAAGGGAGCAATTCTCGAATGGCCATGGCATAGGCCTTGATATGTGCATTTGGATCTCCCTCCCCTTTGTATTTGGGAAAATCGGGAAGAGGTCTTGGAAGCATGACACTTCGTATGGTGAAATCTAGAGGCTCTTTTAAATATTTTGAGTAAGTCCCTACCGCATAGGTTTCACCATCGATGGTGCCTACTGAGGGGGTGGAGGTGGAATGGGTTGTTGATATGGCATAGCATATGTATTTGTCAGGGACATAAGGAAATCCCTGTGGTTGAGTGAACATCCCGGGAGAGGAGAACATGTCTCCTTGTGGTGATTTTGAATAAATGTTTAAGTAGGGAGGAGCATTGCTCTGGTATGGGTTGTTTGGTGCTAAGTCAGAGGTATCATACTTTCAACTGGAGTGGCATTTGAAAAAATGTGGTTCTAGTTGGTGTTTGTTATGGATAGTTATATGAATGTTGAGGAGGCATGCCTAATGTGCCTATTCCTGTGAGGAGGTCAACTTGGCTGGGATGATGTGGAGGGTTGGGAATTCCTGCTTGCCCAAAATGTGAATTTTGATTTGCTTGAGCAAGTTCTAATCCTCTAACCTTCTCAACTAAGGCTGAGATGACCTCGATTGGTGAAGACACAATGTTTTTCCTTAATGGTGGTTGTTGTACACCTTGAGGTTGTAAAGGGGTATGGTACCCTGCTATGAATTGATCATTACCCTGCCAAGCTTCACCGAGAGTATTTCCCATAGGTGGAGGAATGGGGGTGTTTTCTTGGAGCAGGGTATCGGGTTGTGTTTGCAAACTTCCTATAGGTGGGTACATGTTTTGGAAGCATTGTTCACTTCTAGCGTAGTAGCATGCTAAATACTCCTCATCCAAAAATGGGAGTGGATCTGACTGTCTACTGATTTGTGGTCTAAACAAAACCCGAGGAGATGAAATGGATTCTCCAGTAAACATCATATTGTTAGAGCCTGAGGGCTCTGGTTGTTGTTTGTGTGAGCTGATCCAACTCCTCAATTTGGAATGAAGAACTAGAGCTAGTTCTTTGAGGAGGAGTTTGTGATGACAAGTAGTTACTTGAATAGTTGTCAGCCCATGCAGAAAGTGAGGGTGATGCAGTTGTCTATTTGTTTGACCATAATGTGCTTCGAGACCTGAGAGAGGTCTGCCATATGTGTCGTATCCCGACATATTCAGGGGTATATAAATACCATGTAATAATGGGAAAGAGTGAAGATGGATGAAAGAAATGAAAATAAAAGGGGAATAGTTGTTTGTTTCACGTCGGGTTCACCAATTTTGTACGATAGAAAAGTGACATGCGAGCATGAGAATCTACAAGTAGCTCTTCTTCATACCCGACCTCCCGAGGTCATGCCGAGATAGCCGGTGGAAATGAAATATATGTGGATATAGACAAACTAGTTGGGAAATCTTATATCCTCAACACGCAATAATGGGATCTATGAGTCTAAGGCAAAGAAAGCTCTCCTAACCTGAATTGGTGTAATGGATCATTTAGATATAATAGCTTCTCGGAGGCTCCAATCAATGTCGAGCTCTACCGAGATCCTATCTATTGGCTATTGGATATGTGGAAAGTGACCTGTAGGTGCTTCGTGTATATTTCTAGACAAGGTCATGGAAAATGGTAATGAGAGGTGTAGTGGATTTATAAGAAACTATGGGTGGTTTTCTAGTCTAGCCCAGAAAATATTAGCTTGATTGGCTTCTATGTTTAATATGGAAAATTGTGTTATGATATCTGGTGGGAGTGGTGAGGATCTAAATACCAGCATACGTAAACTGGTGTCAATATTTAACTGACTTAGCAGGCCCATTGGGTTATGGGACTGGGATCACAACCATGAGTTCGTGGTTGTTGTGGACCTGTTATGGTCATGTGAAGAATCAATCTCTTCTTCCAACTATCCAATGGTCATAAGCCTTTTCATCTTCTATGTTTAATATCAGAGTTGTGTGATCTTCTCATAATACCTTACGGGTGTTTGGCAACTTGTATACGTAACCCTGTGTCTATGTCGATGAGAAGGTCTCCTGCATTTGGCTATGGAACTAATGGATCACAACCAAATATTTGTTCTCTTTCGGTTCTTGTATGGTCATGTGGATATCCTATCAAGGCAATCTATATAGTTGGGTGACTTGTAATGTGTATGCTTTTTCATCTTCAATATTCAATTGTCTCAATTGTTCACTAATTGCTTGTTGGTTTATTGTCATTTGAAAGACCTGAATCCTAAGCCCTTGATCTATATCCATTAATGTTGTGAAGAGATTTGGCTGAGGTACTACCGGTTCGAATACGTAATCCTGGGCTCTCTGGGTCCCGTAATTGTCATGCAAGAGATAATCAAACTTTAATCAAACAAGTAAACTAACTATGAAAGATATATCTACACTATGCTTATATTCCTTTTATTTTTGTATTTTCAATGATGCGTATTTGAATGAAATTAAAAGAGTAGCTATTCTAATATATTCAGATAATGAACAATTAATCTAATAATAACATAATTAAAACAAGCAAGTTAGCCTGATATAGCTATTTTCCTGTGCACTTGTGAATTTATCTAAATATTTAAATAACTAACTAATCTAATTGAAAGACCTTCAATCTTACCTCAGAAGTGAGGAATAAATCACAGCTTCTCAGAAGCTATCATTCCCCACAACTTCCCTGGTAATACTAAAAGCAAGCTTTAACTGAAATAAAATGATTTGCTACTCTATTTGATATATTGTAACTACAACTTTGATAGTTCAAACCTGGAGTTTTATATAATAGTGGTAAATCCAGTTGTGTCGTGACTTGTCCCCTCAGTGTGATCTCTTTGTTCCTTCGTGTTCTCGTGAATCCAGAAAAGTGTGAATGTGATAGCATCAGTAGAAGAAGATACTCAAACAATGGCAACTTTGGATATAAACCGAATAAAATGCAAGTAAGAGAGGGATAGTGCAAGTGAACAGAGCTTGACTATGTGATTCCTAGCAGGATTTATTATGGGGATACAACACAAATATACCGAGAATTCTGGGATCTATTTCTTGTGACAAAACAACAACCTACAACTCTAAGATTATCAAATGAACTCTAATCTAGAACTGAAACTATCTTATGCTAAGCTGACTATGTAGGATAGCAATGGAGCAAAATGAAAGTGTGAAGATCAAATGATCTCTAAAGCAGAAAGGAGAGGCTGAGAATTCATGCAAAATCTAAACCTATTGAAACTTATGGAGAACTTCAAAACACACTGAATAATAATTCATAGAGAGAGAGGGGCCATTTTCTTGTAAACAAGCTTGGTATTTATAGCATTTGGATTTACCAGAGGGTAAGTTTGAATTGAACTCTTTTATTATAAACAAAGAGAAATTACTATTTACTAGGTGGCTAAAACATAAATGCAAGCAAGAGTGGTTAAAGAATGCGAGTGCCACTTGAATTTTTCACGTTGACGAAAGCATCAAAAGTTCTAGAAAATGTGCACATGACCACCGCCCACACTACGGTGGTGGTTACAAGACCACCCCCTATTATCTCCGGGTGGCGATGGTCATGGGACCACCAGGCAGGGTGGTGGTCCCAGTAACTTAAAGACTAAAATGCAAGGAAAAAGGGGGTTTTACTTGGGAGGCCGAATCCTACCACGTGTCTATCGATGGGAAGGGAAGGATTGATAACTTTAATAATAAGGAAAAAATAATTTATATTTAATAATCAAGGATACGCCTTTTAGTTGCTATTAATTTTTATGTCTAGTATGTGCAGTAGTAAAAATGTGTTTCTTTAATAACATACGAGAGGGTAAATGTAATGATGTGGAGAATTAGTGCTCACAACACGTGAATTAGCTTTCTACACCGATATTTGTACATATATGTGCCACGAAACATGATCAAGATTTTGAATTTTGAAACTTAAGTTTAATTCAAGTCCAAGAAGATGAATTTATCTCAAAGGAACACTTTGCCAATTTGCGATCTCACAGAAATAGCATGTAATGCAGAGAGGAAAATTTATCATGTCTTAGGCTCATGTCATTCAAATTTTGTGACTGATTATTTCTCTAGTACTATTCCCATAGTTGATTGTAGGTTCTTCTACTTAAAAAAAGACAATTCAATGATTACTCTTGCTTATAAGCTTTGTCAAAGACAAACAAAAAGCTTGATATATATTTACAAATATACATACATACATATATATGGATATATAGTAGGAGCCAAGTAGTTGTCTCAAATCAGTCTGGGCTCAAAGGCGATGCCATTGTTATAACACATGCCAATTGTGTTTATATATTCTGGCAGCCACGACCAAGACCCTTGCTTTAAATGAAAACAAAGGATGAGGATATTTCTGGAAAGCACCTTTCTGAAACACAAGAACTCTCCCACCATAGTGTAACTAAATAAGAACATCCTTTTCCTTCATAGAAAAACATTGGAACATTACGTGGGGCATCCTTGCAATTTATTTCCAAGACCAAACATTGCCTCTCCTCCTTCCAAACTCAAGCTCAAGCTCAAACACAATTATGTCCTTCAAATGGTCCCCATCTACAATTGGTGTTGCAAGTAGCACCCTTTCTTCAAATACAACCAACCTTGGTCTGTAGTGAGGGAAATGGTCTTTGCCATATCTTACAAGTAACAACATGAAATGCATAGTAGCATAATCTTGACTGTTATAAATTCTCACACCAACACTGGTTCATATGACATTAACAAGAAAAAAATGTTGTTGAAGAAAACGGGTCCATAGAAGAAACAATATCTCAATCGTTCCACAATCCTCCAAGTCCCCATAGAAGAATCATAAATTTATATATTACCATAGCATGCATTTACTCTAGATCTATTAGCGCATGCTTGAATCACTTTGTACCCCTTGTTGTCATCCGCCACCAGAATGCCCCCACATAAATATAAAAGTGTCATCCATTAAGTTGAACTGATAACATCTGAGGAAGCTTGAAGGAGGTTCCCATTCAGTGGATTACATACCCTTGAAACATGACTATCACACGAACAAAATAATATTATCCATCGATTTGAATCTTCAAACCGTTCCCAATCAAAGCATGATAAACATGAAAAGTTGATAATTTTCCATGTTCTACTGTAAAATTCGTATCTCAACCAATGATGATCATGATAATGATTTATAAGTATCCATGGATGTTTGTTCCTTGTTTCACTGTAACTTTGAAGAATCGGTGTAAGTCATGAGTGTTTTCCATTCCTTGGAAACTAGAGAGAACTTGAATATGGATTCTAATGGAAGCCAAAGAAATACGTTTTCCCAAACATCTTGAGGTAGTGACTGATCCCACAAAACATAATTTCCATGTTGCATTAGAAATAAATTAAAATGAAGAAAAATTCTGGTGTTTCAAGAAGGAGAAGACAAATCAAAAGGCGCAACACTATAGAAATGCAAGAGTATCCACAAGAACAGTCTTTGAGGAAAAATATATTTTTGAAACATAAACAAGAGTATCTCATATATTTGTTGAAAAATAAACATTACATTACATAAACAAGAGTATGCAGGTTTTTTTTTTGTTTTTTCTATTTTTAAACTATAAAATCTTGAAAATTTCGATGTTTGATATAGTGGATGGAAGAAAATGCAAAAAAGGTAAATTTCTCTAAATCCATCGTATTTGGTGCTTGTGATCATAAAATAGGCATACCAAAATATATATAAGCCTATAACTATATTATAACATAAATATTATATATCATAACATATTTGTCGATTCTTGTACCGATTTCCTAACTACATCGATATCAATCTTCTCTTCGAGAGCGTCGTAAAGGGTTAGTATCCCGACACATTCTTTATCAATGATAGCTTTGTTGGTGTTTGTTAAGTATTTCAGGTTTTAAGCACTTCAAAAGCTCGCTACAACTTTGCAAGGATGGAAGACACCATTTTAACATGACTTTCCATCTAAGGGGTTGTCATCGGGGATTGATTTAGATTGCCATCAATTTCCATATCCACATAATTTTTAGTAGCATGTGGAGAATCCATAGGTTCCAGTCTAGGGATTCTGGATAAAGAATAGAGAGTTCCCATAATACTTCAGAATTGGCTACTCAAACAGGGAATCCGGTTGGAGATCTACATGAGAAGTTCCAAGAGAATGAAGGGAAACAATGGCAGTAGACGATTGGCTAGGAGAGGGGGGTGGAAACACCATGAGAAGGAGAACTAGAAGCAGAGAGGGCGAAGGATTGCCCAAAAATAATCTCGTCGATTCTCGTATCATAACTAGAAGAAACCACAACATATTCATGGCTTGATACTAGTTTGATGCTCTCACCTCGTCCCTCGTGATTTTGCAAAAGAAACTAAGTGTCGAAAAATGACCATGGGCCTTGAATTTATAATTGTCGAGTGAGTTCTTCGACTAGACCTTGAAACATGTCCATCCACCAAACCCGAGTATGTATTGTGACAGCTATTATTAAATGCAAATCGTAGGTCATGGAAAAATGTTTGCCTTTAAACCGCGTCACTATCCCACGTGCCTCCACCTTTTAAACTTAAGCATCCTTTTGTCATGATGAATACAATATCATTAAGGATATACATATGATATTTGAGCAACATATTAAGGGAGAGGAGCTAATCGTCGAGCATGGACCAATAAATTATAATGGTATTGGTGAGGGTAGATGCAAATACTAAAGATAGGGAATACTACTTGCCAATTTATCACTTAAAATTTGATACAAAAGTATTCGATAAAATGTGTCACATCAAAAATAATAAAATTTAAATGCATCACTTTAAAGACTAAAGTTATGGAAAAAGTCTTTTTCATATTTATTAAATATGTCACTTTTATGAAAAATGTCTTTTCCATATTTATTAAATATCTTGTTTCCTGGACCTTCATCCTAGAAAATATAACATGGCCAAGAATTAAATTTGATAAAACATTTCTTAACTATGAGGGTGCTGATTAAATCTCTCGTGGCACACTTTACATGAATAGGTAATTAATTTCAATTAAAATTCATGTTGAGGGCCGAGATTATCGATTTTGCGAGGATATGACATTGATGGTGAAATGGTTTCTCCCTCACACATCAACTCAAAAGAGATGCTTATTTAAACTTGGTGATGACATGTTACCAAATTACCACATAAATTTTCCAAGCGTCCTCCACCATCTGCTTTCAATCAACCGTCTTGTGTCCATGTCTTCTTCATCTACAAAATTGAATCCTCTTAATGCAAAACTCACCCATTTGGGTGAGTGTTTCAAGATGATAGGGCCAAATGAAGCCCTCTTCCACCACATTCTTAGCATACTGGACACCAGGGATGATTCTCTGAATATTTCCTCTCCAGAGGACATGCTTTTATCTTTCTTGCATCACTTGTCTGAATTATGTCCTTCATTTCTGTTTTCCAAGCTCTCCATTTCCACTTGATTCACCTAGATTATCACATGAACACCAAACAATTAAAGAACCAATGGATACATTGTTTCCTTTGTGTCTTAGGATATCAAAGTGGGTTTTTGACCTATATTTTTACAAACCTCACTTATTGACCACATAGCTCTCAATACCAAGCTCACTACCTACTCAATAGGGGGAAGAACAACCCCCAAATTTGTCATATAATGAAATAGAGAAGCGGTTGATAGCATTAGAAACTACCCTCGCCGAAAGTATGGTCCATGATAAGCACCCATGCCTTTCCTCTCAAGAAAAGGAGGATCATGAGGGAGGGCTCTTCTGGCACTAGCAGAATTCCTCAATTCCCTGTAGCTCGAATTTCTTTAGGGAAGAAAACCAAAGGATACATAAGAGGGGGAGACTCTCTTTCTGAGTGGGTAAAATCACATAAAAGGAAAAGAGAATTCACTGAAATATTGAATGGGCCTCGGGTGGGAGTCCAAGAGCGATAAATATGGGCATGTCGTGGGATTTAGTGGGAGATATCCAATTTGTTTTCAACGTAGTGTATAAAGACGTGTTTATCCAATGCAGGGATAGGCTACTAAAACGTGCTCCAGTGTTTCGGGATGAATCTGTGTCTTCAGAAGAATGACCATTATATTTTATCTTTATAAAGCAATATGTAATATGTATTTTGTAATATCGTGTATGTATGTATATATATATGCTTTCAAGGGTGGGGGCCTAAAATAGAACCCCATTTTGTTATGAGAATATTGTTGAATAATTGCTCATAGTTGTAGTAGCATTTGATTGATGTATTTTTTAGATTTGTTTAGATTTCATCACATATATGAGGAGACACGTTTGGAAAAAAATAAACTAACTACATATATAAAATATAAGAAATGATATTTTAGAAATTTGGAAGTGACATATTTCAGTTGTCATGTATATTCAAAAATTACTAAGTTTTATGAAAAGGGCACTTGCCTGCAAAATATATTGAAATGACCATCATTGCATTCAATGATCAAATTTGAAGGGCTCCCCATACTTTAATTTGACTGGCTAGGTTAAGCTTTACCCGTCGTAAATGAGATATTAGAAAACACATTACCCTTCAATGAAAAAAATGAAAATGTTAATTTTATTTCAATATATATCTAATTAATTTGAATAAAATAAATATGAAAAATGTCAAAATTATGAAATATATAACATCTAAAAATAATTTTGAAAACACTATATAAATGTGAAAACGCCACATTTCATCAGTAATGACATCAACAATTTTGAATTCTATTTAAAAACGACATTTTTGTTAGTTCAATTCAAATAGTAAATAATATTAAACAACATTTGATTTTATTCATATTCGTTTTCTTTAGAAAGACTTCCTTTAATCTATTCTTTTTATATATATATATATATATATATATATATAAAATTTATATAATTATATAATATTTGGGACTTGGGGCCCATCATATATTCCACAACTGTTAGCATATGGATTTTCATGCATGCAAATGTCATGCAATAGTATGGGAATGAACTCCTCCTCAATGAAGGCGAGATCGCCTTTTATTGAAAACCAAACGTATTTACATATGTACATTCAAAATTATATGTGGGGACGTTTTGGAACATCAATGGAAAGAAAAGTGAATAAGGGGGTGGAATGGAATGAAGAAATGGAATGGAGGAAATGAATGAATGGAAGGAACATGCAAGAGTTAGGTAAAAGCAGAGCCTAATATTGTTATTGAAAACCAAATTTGTATTTACACTGTACATTCAAAATTATATGTGGGGGCATTTTGGAACATCAATGGAAAGAAAAGTGAATAAGGGGAATGGAATGGAATGAATGAAAGGAATGAATTGAAGGAACATGCAAGAGTTAGGTAAAAGCGAGAGCTTAATATTACGAAGAAGAACGATGAATAGCTAACACAAATAAAATAGAGTTTGAGTTAGCTAAACAAGAATGAGTAAAAGGGAACACACATGAGCAAGTACATAATCAAAACTTGTTCATTGTGAACTAGAACAACGTATTAATATAGTTGACAATAAGATCCAAGACAATATTTGCATGCAAGATTCAAACGCTAACATCTAATGAACATAAGAACACTAAATGTTACAAGAGACAATGAATGGGACACAATTCATATTTCATTAACTCCAAAATGTCTTCTCAAAAGAACACAAAGTTTCTTTCCTTGAAGTAAAGCTTGCATACAAAAGTATTTTCTTCTCCTCTCTCAAAGTCCCCTTTACAAATGAGCCCTTGACTTTATTTTATAACCCAAAAGTTGGTTATAAATTAGTTAGGGTTTACATGAACATTAAATAGAGCATCTTAAATGACTTTGAATTTTTCAACCTACTTTTAAAAAGCAACTTGAAAATAGAAATCACTAAAGTTATCAAAAATTCAACAAAAATGAGTTTAACAATAACCCACTTAAAATACCAATTTTAAAGTCATTTTAGGAAAAATACATAAATAAAAACAATGGGTACATGTGAACCCCACTTAAATGACTTGGACACACACATGGACATCCTAGTCAACAACCCGCCACCTAGATCAATACACCTAGGATCAATGCCTTATCCATTGGGCCAAGAGTTGCCTATCCCTTGTACGGGAATGAACTCGTTGATTTGTGATCTACAATCCTCTAGATGATGATATAACCAAGCTTGAAACTTGAATAATTCACCCACCTCTTTGTTTGAGCAACATCTTGGTGTGAGAAATCTTGTCTTTATTCGCATTTGCATCCACAATTACACACAATTCTCCACATACTCTGAATAACTTCTCATGGTGAATTATTCATTTGTCATGAGATCAGTATTCATTATGCCATCCTGGCTTGTCAGAACCCATCTCCCGATCTTTCGCCATTGAGAATATATTTCAAGAGTCGAGATTGCAATTCACTCCCTGGAGTTATGTCTTTCGTCTTTGTCACCATCCCGAAGTGTTGCCATTATGATCCGCTCACGATCATCTAATTTGAGAACGCTCCAACTTTAAGATTGGCCGATGAAGTATCGTGTCCGCTGCTAACTGAGAGGTTACAGGACACGCTTGAATGATGTGGCCTTGCTTAATGATCCGCACAACTACACTTGTCATTGGTCTTGGTATGTCGATGAATAGATCCGTACAAGGATTAAGTGAAGAAAACTGATGTAGACAAGTTTCTCTCATTATCGATCTCTACCAATAACAATGGATTTTTAATCCGAAGAGACCTCTGTCAATACTACAACCTATACCATATAATGAGGAATTATGAGGTGACCCATTGGTGTCATTGAGAAGCACCTGCACCGCGGAGACGAGACTGAGAACTCACAAGTCGAGGTCGCTTCCACTTGAGCCGTTGGAGTTGAATCACCACACTATGTAGGTTTCGTAGTGCATCCATGCAAGTGATGACCAATTCGGAACAAGCGTCGAAAATTGTGACTTGCCTTCAGTTGATATGTGATCTGCAAAACCGTCTTACGTCGACGCGTCCCAAGTTGGTATTGGTGATATTCTCATACTTTGAATGGAGCGTCAAGGTGGGTAGAATGCCTGGAACTCATCTTGTAACACTTTGTTTTGTTTGGAGCTAACATGATTGTGAAGATGTGACAAAAGCTTGATTTCTAGCTATTACTTCCAGACTTCAAAACTGAACAAATCGCCTCTAAAACGCCCTTGGAAAAATAGCAAACCTTGTTCTGAAAAGCTCTCTTTGGATGAGGATTTCATGAAGGTACCAAAATTCTATGTGTCAAAGGATTTTTTCCAAATCAAATTCTTCATCAAATATTAAAGGTCAAAGTTGACTCTTTTGAAACTACTAGGAAAATGTAGGTGTAAAACTGCAAAAATCCCGTTTGGTTTTAGCCTAGTAAAAATACCAAACGTCATCCTGAGAATCTACAAATTGGCAAGGAGTATATGAAGGTGGGGAGAATTTAAATAACTAATTTTTTTCTTGACGATCATCCGAGTTCAAAATATCGACCCTCAAATTCAGTCTCCTTGACAAGCTGAAAACTACACACGTAATGAAATCAAACAAACTGTATTTTATTTGGCTCTGTGAAAATATCAAACGAGGTGCTGTGTATTTGAAATTTGGAAAAGGAGTACATGAAGTTGGAGAGAATTCAATGAACTAATCTGTTCTTCTCGAAAATAACTAGGCTCAAAATAAAAATTCTAAAAGTAGGCCTTCCAACAAGCTAAAACAATGCGTGCGATAAAAATAAAATAAACTACGTTTTTATATTGCTTCATGAAAAATACCAAATGAGGTGTTGTGCATTTGAAAATGAGTATGTAAGCACCTTAACATGAGTACAATTTTTGAAAAGGTTTTTTTTTCACGAAAATCATCCAGCTTCGAGATATCAAGCGCCAAAGTTGATTACTTCGGCCGGATACAACCCGCGGCACGTTCTTTCTACATCTATTGTTTTCTTCATTAAATTCATTTTTCTTTGCGCTGATATATATTGGTAATGTGTTTTGGACTAATATGTGGAAAATAATATCTACGTTGCATTGAAAATATTTTCTTTAATCTGCTTGGTGAATGCATGGTATCTTTTTATTCTCTTTTGCGTGGAAGGTCTAGTTCATGGCCTGTGTGGGAATGCTTTTTCTTTGGCAGCGTGTAGATTTTTGTTTTCTTCTCACATGGTATTTTGATTTTGCCCAATGCATGGAGAGATTCTTCTTACTTCTGATTTTTTTACCAATACGTGGGCTCTTTCTTTGCAGTGCATTAGATTTGGTTGCTTTGGAGGAGTGCATGGATTTGTTAATGCATGAAATGTTCCTTTTTATGGGTTGCGTGAAATTTTTCTTCCTTTCACCTGCATGGATCTTGCTTTGGGCTAATATGGATAACCTTTGACCTGAGTGTAATATTCTTTCTGTTTTCTTTTATTATTTTTTTATAGTCGTGAGCTCCCTACTTTTACAAATGCGTGGAAATCGCTGTGTGAGAGATGTTTTGTTCTTCCATCACGTGGACTATACTTGGAAAGATTTGACTTCTCTTTGGCCATATGGCTTTTTATTTGGCAGTATGTGGGAATTTGTTGAGGTAAATGTGTGGGAAACTCTTTGTTTTTTTTATTTGCTGTGCATGCATAGCCTTCAAACCCAAATGTGTGAATTTTGTATGTCTTTAGCCATGTGTGATAAATCTTCCTTTTGACCCACGTGAACCTCTTTTTTTTTTTGGGTGCATTTTGACCTGTTTCTTTGCCTTAATTCTTGTTGACGTTGAAAATTGTTTTGGGCGTGGAAACTAGGCTTTGGCGTGGGAAAAATTGTTCTCTTTTCTTTATTTGGACTTTGCCTCGTTTCCCATGTGAATACCTGTCCCTCTTGGCATGGAAACTTCTTTTTCTTTGGCGTGGAGAATTGGCTTTTAGTGGTGCATTGGAATATACCCTCTCTCTCACACGTGGACACGCAAATTACTTTGTTTAGACTATCATTCTTTCTCCCTCCTCCTCACGCATGGGTGTCATTATTTGAGAAAATAAATTGAAATTGGGGTTTTTTTACTACATGTGCATGGGTGAAGATTTATTTTCCTTCTTTGAGTACGTGGGTTGTGTATGCTTGATGCAAAAGAAATGGACTTGGCCAATGTAACTTCCTTCTCTCTAGCATGTTAGAATACAAAGGAAAAATGCCTAGGATAAGCTCTCCTTGATCTCATTGTGAGGAATATGACAAAAAAATCTCGGGAAATGCTACGAAAGAAATAAGAAGTTGGAAATATAAAAAAAGTTAGAAATAAAGAGCCTCAACTTCTTACGCATGACTTCTTCCGCAGAGTTTCACGGAGGATTTGTTGCGAGGATTAAAGAAGCTTCCCCATAATTGTTTCTTTGTTTCCGTTGGAATAACCAATTTCTCTTTATCCTGGGTAGTGGGAATTAATTGCCAGAAATATGGGGAAAAACTCAATCATTTGCGTGGCAATGGCAAGAAACCAGCAGTTGGCAATTCCCATTTACTTTCCCATGTAGAAAATTGGGAGATGTTTTTCCAATTTGTCATCCGATTAGGTTGGCGATCACGGGAGAAATTCCACAAGCGGGAAAAAAAAATTCCGGGAAAGGGAAATCCGGGTGTGGAAAGCCAATTTGACATTCTCGACATGATTGGAAGTGAAATTTTAGTTTTCCTCGACAATTTAAAAAAACTTGTCAATTGATTTTTAATAAATATTATATTAACATTTATTTAATTAAAAACCCCAAAATTAATAAAATTAATTTTATTAAATAAAAGGGTAATAAATTAATTAAATATTAATTAATAAATTATTTACGCGGTTTGTGACCAAGCGGGACGATTTTTCAATCGAAATCGATGAAACAAAAACCAAAACAATCACGAGAATAAGATGATCGAGGCGAGGGTGATAATTCACACAAAGAACACTTATTCATCCCACCTAAATCTGGGAGGTTCACATCTGTGGGGGCAAGGCAAAAAGAAATCCATCAAATTCTTCCACGTGACATGGGCAAAAGCGGGGGTGATAGCTTTTAATTTATTGAAAACTTTAAATTAATTTAAGAAAGAAAGAATCTAATTTAAGAAATCAATAATGTAAATACTATAAATATATATTTATATAATATGTTGGGGCCCATCATATATTCCAATTCCAATGTCCATGACCAACAATGAACAATTAAACCGGACCCAAAATTATAATTCATCTCACCTAAATTCGGGAGATTCACGTCCATGGGGGCACGACAAAAAGAAATCCACTGGAATTCTTCCACATGGCATGGGAAAAAGTGGGGGTTTATTATTTAAAATGTTTCAACGACCCCAAAAATTTCAATGACCAAGTCATTAAATGCCCACACCTATCACCGCATGAACCCAAAAATTTATTATTGAATCGGTTCATTTGTGGGCTTGGAGTTCGGGGAATGCCTTTGCCTCAAGGAGGCCCAGAATCCTGCCACATGGCCATTTGATAAATAATATGCATCATTCAATATATTAAGATCAACGACACATGCTCTATTCTGGGATGAAGGCCTGACACACTCACATTTCGAATGGAAGTTCTCAAAATAGGCCTAGCTAAGTGACAACTGTCATCCACTGAATGAAATTTGATTAAAGAATAAATTTGACATCTACAAAGTACAGTGAAATACCTAATCGTTTATAGTGATGTTGACAATTGAAATTATGTTTCTAGAAGGCATACTGCAACTGAAGGCATAATAGATTCATAGAAGTTGCGGACCATGTAAGACTCAAAATTTTCATATTTCCAAGTAAGTGTTAATCTACATTTGAGCTTGATTCTTTAAATATTATCTTTTTTATATGAAGCATTATATAATCCTTCACTTTGAAATATTTCAATACAAGGGTTGAGGGTTTACATAATCCAAAATTCCAAGCATGTTTACTTCCACAAGATCCCAAAGTAAAAGTAAAACCCAAATCCCATACGCCAAACTGATTTAAAAAAATCCATGGTTTTATTGATGAATATCATGATATTTATGATCTTGTAATTGACACAAGAGCTTCATAGCTTAGATACATACACGTCGAGAAAAAGATGAGGGATAGTAGACGTTTAGACCCATTAAGTAGACATAAAGGTTGGATAATAAGGAAGTGCGGATTATGATGCATGATGTTCCATGAGATTTTCCCCTAACTTGAATTTGTCAATATAAGTGCCCAAAATTACAATGAGACAAAAAGTAATTTTTGCAAAGGAAAGCAGTAACAAAACTTTTGTCCATTATGGAGGTAAATCTTGGCAGTGCATTGGGGTTTGAAAGCAAAGATTTAGGAACCATCTGCATAAACCTAGAAAAAATTGCTAGTGATTATCATGCCACCAATCAAAAGACAGAGATGAGTTTTTACGAAAATTAACATTTGATGTAGAGGTACCAAAAGGGAAGGCTCCGTATGCAATTGACATATTTAAACCGTGGGTCAAGGATACCATTTCTATGCTAGTATTTTTCCTTGGCTTCGATAGTGATGAGAAAGTGGATGAAACCCTCTTGGAAATGGTATACAATATCCATTTCGTTAATCCACCTTGTCAATATAGATTTTTGGGTACATTGCAGAATCTATACATAAACAATTATTAACAATCAAAGAAGGCTCCAACACTAAGACATTTAGGTTCACTACCTACTTGTGTTATTTAATTCTATGGTAGTTTGTTGGATGGTTTGAAAAAAAAACTTGCAATTGAGCCCTATTTTATTGAGGTCCAACCAAAAGTCGTGCATCCATTAACTGAGTGGACCCCCAAGATAAGGATGTATGATAATAGAAGGGACTACAGTCAATTTGTGGATTATTTTTGGGCTCCAATTTATGAAGCAATTACAAAAAGTACATTGCCTAGATTTCTTGTGAAATGTAGAGATTGCATTCAACTGGGATCATAAATACAGTTAGCAGACTGGTACTTCATGGAGGATTATATTGTGCTAAGGTTTTATGGATTAGGAGTACAACCTTACAAATTGCCAATACATGTGACAGAGATATTTTTTCCTTGGAATATATACGGCAGATGGAAAGCATAGATAATCTCTATTTTGTTACTCAACAAAAGAAGAGCATATTTCCTTCCTTATCGTTCTCATGTGGAGGGTTCACATTTGAAAGAAAAGCATTTTATGTGGCACATGAAATCTTACAGATTTTTAAGTTTGATGTTGACTCTCACTAGTTGTATGACCCATGTGAAGTGATTAAAGCAAGGGTAGTGGCGAACAAGAACTCTACCACTAAAATTCAACATGAAAGAAAACCCTTGCTAGAAAAATTGAAAAACAAGAACTCTTGGGATGAAGTAAAAATAACAATGGATGAAATTACTATTGAGAAAGGAATTAGTTTTCAAGAGTTGTCAACACAAATTTTGGATTGCCTCAGCCTCCACAAAAATAGGTAGAGGATTTTCAATTTGCCAAATTGTATGTAAAATATGATAAAAAGTCCTCTAAAAGAATGCCAAAGGAATTACATCATGAATTGTGAGAAAAAAATTAGACAAGGTCAAAAATTACTGCCTTTTGGTCTATGAGGCAGGACCTAGGCCATCCAGAATCTATTTCAAAGTATGATTCTATTCCAGAAGATGAAGTGTTCAACAAGATGTGGAATGAAGCGCATCCTAGAGAGGAAAGTAGTGATGATGACACTAAATCTGAGGAATTACACACTCCACTGGAACATATAAACCAAGTCTCGATGAAGGCTTGAAACAAAGATATTCTATAGGAGAAATTATTGTTAAAAATATAGGTTTTAGTGGTGGTGGTTTGGGTTCAATAGGACAAGGAATTTGGGTTCCACCAGAGGTACATGATAGAAAAGTTTTCGACAGGTCATGCCTTAGAGCTTCAACTTCAGAGAAAGGACCACTGCATACTACAACATCTACAAGTGTTAATCTAATGCAATTTACTGGAGTCAAATCCTTAGCAAATAGTTTAGCCACACGTTAAAAATCCTAGAGGAGAAGTTAGCCATGAATCTATTAGTATTGCTAATGTTGGAAGTTCTAGTGATGATGGTAGTAGTCAGAGTATTGGAAATATAAGAGGACAATAGAGACAGTTGAAGTTGTTAGGGCTATTTTCCAACAAGGAAATGAGAAGAGGCAAAAGACAGAGGAAAACACATGTACAATTTACTCTTGGCTCAAGGCAACTATTTATAGAAGGTGGTGCCACTACCACCCCTAAACAAACTACCATTCCACAGGGAAATTCTCCCCAAACTTCAATTACTCCTTCTCCATTCAAGGTGGAACAATTCATTCCTATGAACACCTCAGGTTTTGATTACCTAGCTGAGTTTGACAATAAATCAAAAAGAGATAAAAGAAACAAGAAGAAAATTCTATAGGCTACTGGAACTTCAGATCTAACCACAATGAGGGTATTTCCTACATATAACCTAGACACAGATACCATGGAATACATGTATGTTTTGCCCAAAGTTGTAAAACTAGAGAATGAAATGGTTTCCGGTATTTCGCAAGGTGACCTCCCTTCAAATGGATCTTAAGGCAATGAAACCTTTTGACAAAATTAATGTATTGAAAAGGAACAATGATGTGGTTTACACAACATTACTAAAGGTAGAGAGGGAGAACAATAAGTTGAATAATAAGATTCAAAAGTTAGAGGCAAACTTGGAAAATGAGAAAGCAAAAGGAAAAGCAGCAGTTAATAGGACAGGTGAGTTGGAGAGGAAGATAAAATCATCTTCCTCTATGACTGCAGTTGTTGTGAATGAACAGCACAGGTAGAACTAGAAGAGGTGAAGAAAAAGTTACAGGAAACAATGAGTAAGAATGATAGATTACAAAAAACATTGGGAGAATTGAAAGAGGTTGTGAAGGAAGAGAAAGAAAAGGTCAAAAATGGGAACAAAGCCTAGATGATGAGAAAAAACAAAATGAAATATTGCAACAGGAATTGGTGAAAGTAAAAAGGAAATACAGTCTTCCAACATCAAACTATCTGGATTTCATAAAAAGGCATTGATTAATATGACGGATAATGTTTGGGGGCAAATAAACCAAAAAATTGATGATTTGATTAGATTGTTTGAATTCATGACTGATCTACAGAGAATATGTGATAAGCTCCACGAATACGTAACATGTAGTAGAAAAGTGATGGATTTAAGAGAGGATACAACAAAGAAAATTTTGGAAGCTATCTACAAATTTAGTGACACAGAACTGGCATCCAGAGGAATTCAGAACTGGTTTGATGCCTTAATAAAGGTATCATCTATCATTCAAAAGTATGTGATGTAGAGCGAAGCATAGGAATTTCTGAATAAGTGTCAAATAATGTTACATGAGCTGCATGGAAAGGTACAAGAGTTCACAAAGCTTGGTTTGTCAATGCCTTTTGAAAAAACACACCTATTCATTACGAAGGATGCGTTTTAGAAGAAGATGAAAGAAAAAATGACTCAAGAGAAGGACCGAATTCCTAAGAAGCTAGATGAGACAAATTATTTTGACTCTGTTAAACCATTGATAACCTTGTCAATAAGTTTTCATACAATAGTAGAGGAAGGCTCTACTATCGGTTATGAATTGCTAACAAAGTTACATGTCGAGTCGCTACGATTTACAACAAATAACAATTCCAATAGATGAAGAGTTGAACATGTTACGAGAAGAAGATATAATTTGTTAAAGTTGTGGAGCCTGATTCCAAGTTGAAGTGGCAGTTTGGTTTTTTTTTTCTATTATTTGGGAGGAAATCATGGTCATGGATAAAAATAGTAAATTGTCTTATTAATAGACTAGAGTTATCTTTATGTTTATTGTATTAATAAACATGTGATATTTAGGTTGCTTGTGGTTGAAGCAAACTTTTACAAAGAGGTGCACAAGTTAAATATATATGTGCATGGATTTACTCTTTAGTGTATTTAGATCCATTTTGAAAATTGTTCCATTTGTTGCAATGAAAATCTTCAATTTTTTCATACAAGGCATGTCTCAAGCAAGTTGAATGAGGAATAATGTTATTTTTAAATTTTCATTTTAGTAATGATTCAAGCAAAGCCACTTATTCTATCTCAGAATTAAGCACCACAACTCTTATATGCCTAAAGTATATAATAATGTAAATGCATTGTGATTTAATAGCCAACCAACCATGGTGTATGCTTTCTATAAAAGAGATCAACAACATTGTATGTGAAATATATTAAATACTCATTAAAACATGACTTTTTAATGTATCTGTAATCATTAAAATATGATTACCTTTAGGATCATGTAAGTTTGGGGTGAGCGCTAATCCTTGTTTGAGATTCAGAACAATGCACTGAATATTTGAATATATTAATTATTATATGAACATCTATATCGTGGGATATCCACCAATGGAAGCTTCCAACTTGATGGACATGGATCATCTCTATCATTTGATACACTAGATCTCTGAGACTGACTCTCTCTTTCTTGACGATCAACTTCTACAATAGAGTCATCTCTTTGTATTTGTGCCATTGTTTTCGGCCCCTCTCATTTTGATGTCAATTCCATACTACTAGAGCCCCTGTCATAGGGAAATTTATCCACTTAAATCTTGTGATGTATAAATTCTCAAACAATTTTCCAATTTTTTTCAAGCTTGTTTTGCAATTTTGACTTTATAAAGGCCAAGGCACTAAAAATTCTCTCATCTTCAACTAAACCCAAAATCATTGTTTGACATAGATCATCCGATGAGAAAAACTCAAACATGGTTTGTTATATAGTCGGGTTATTGTTCCACACTCTAAGGGATATTCCATATCTTTGAATTGTTGAATCATTGTAGTGGAAAATTCATGAGATTGAGAAATCAAATTGTCCTTGATTAAAATACTTGGAATATTTATTCCATTTACATCAACAGGCTGACAAAAATGTTGAATCAATGTAGTCAACCTCTTGAAGTAGTCTTCCTGCATATGTCTTTCATTTTAGATAGGATTCCAAAAGGTCAAATTTACTATAGCCATCGCTTCAAGTAAAACATCCCTTCTAAACCACTCCCTTATTTCTTCTAGTAGCTACAATACAATTTCTCTTAACCTCACCCCTGTTTGATGATATAATGTTATAAAATATCATCCCTATGACTTTACCTCCTCAACCTTCTTTAATTACTACTTTAAACATGTAAATCAATATCCCATATCCACATACAGAAGCACATGCTTCCCTAAACAATTTGAGCTTCATAAATCTACTTGCATTTCCAATCTTTATCAAATCATTCCAACCATCAAACTTTGGACTTGTAAAATCAATTTCATTGATATACAAATATTATTTTGTCATATAAATAGTTTCCTCAAACTAGAAAAATCAACAATATAGATAGTTATTTCTTGTGTTTGTTTAATTAAATGATGATTTTCTTCCAACATGGGAAAGATACACACAACATCAAAAATGACTCTATATCAATCAAACAATGTATTAAATCATGGGCCTTGTCCACTTCTATGTGATTCTGCCACATCACTCCTAATAAGGATTGATACTCTTTGTACACCCTACAAACCAGTTGGTATAATGAGATCCACATGGTGTCAACATATTTTAACAATTTATGCCCATTTTTAGTCCTTCTGTAAATATTTGGAATTCTATGAACCTTTTAGGACTACGGTAGAAATAAGCATGCACCTCTTGAACAAGGTCTTCAACTTTTGCTACAAGTTTAAATTTGCCAACTATTTTGTAAGCTAGGTTCATTGATGAGCCATACTGATGAATGGAAATCATTTGAGGAAATGAGATGTTTGGAGTATTACACACATGTCATTACGATGACCTTACATTATAGATGCCCCATCTTCCTCGACACATACCAACTTTGATGCAATTACAGCATCATCCATGTCACCGATCTCCTTCAAATTTTTATCACCAACTCACAAAGGTTTTCAACATTGGAGTTCTCTCTCATCTTGTGAATGAAAGTAAGTGAGGCTATCTCACATAATTCTCAACAGTATACACATGCATACAAACCCAAGTAGTATTATCTATTGTTGTAACCTCATCAATAGACAAAGATATGTATCGTGCAGACTTTAGTTTCTCTTTCAAGTCTTCTTTCTCAACCATAGCTAGGCATTTTTCCCAATCCCAACCACTACTTTCTGACCAATGAGAATGAGAAAAGTGTGGGACACTAAAAAAATACAACATCTTATTTTGTTTAGGAAAATATGTTATATGACGAACTCTTTTCAAAATGTGAAAAATAGTAGCTAGCTAAACTATTTTACCCAAAAGATTGTTTTGAATGATCTTGTTGAATTGAGAGGTAATTGTCCCTCCATCACTGTAGCTATTCTTTCATTTCTCTTGTGATCTTAAAATTATTTTTCATACCTAATATGTAAACAATCATCCATTTTCCATCTGGAAACATTCTTCTCAACGCCATCTACAATTATCTTTTCATATATCTTTCCTACATGCTTCTCAATAGTATCCAACTTAAGTTGGATTGTCTTGTCCCCTGCCTAATTTACATCTACAGATTGTACATTTTCATTCTTTGGGAGGTTCAACTTTATTCTCATTTTCAACAGGTTCAATAAATGGAAACTTAGAAACCCATTCTAACCTGAAACTCCTTCCCAAGTCCCATTTTATTTCCTTTCTCTTTCTTCCATAAATATGTGTCCGTTGAGTATTTGTCTTGGTGGAATTTAAATTCCGTTGACTTCCACTTGCAAAAGTTTCACCTCCAACATTCACTTAGGCATTGACACGTGATGCAATTTCATCTTCATTCAATTGGGCAGGTGGTACAGTGTCAAACTTGACATCATTCAATGGAATGTCTTCAAGGGGAGGCATTTCATTGTTGTTGTCATTGACATCATCAAGAAAATAAAAAATGAACACATTCTCATTCTAAGTTTCATTTTGAATGTAATAATTATCCCTTGATTGTGATGGTCCTGTTGGAGAAGGATGGGTTTCCTTAGATGGTTTCTCAAAATAAGATGCTATTTTTGAATGCTAGTACCACTACCAGGAGGGGTTGGAATAGTATTTTTCCGAGGCTGAGCTTCCCTTTTTAGGTGCCATTTTCCAAATCAATGAATCTTGTAAAATTGAAGAAAAATATATACATGTTAGACTAAATGATATTGATATGTGCACAAACATCTCAACATGAGAAATATGTATAAAGAAAAATAATATTGTGTCACTTAACATGTACTAATTTTTGCAAGAGTGTTACATTAGTATAATAATAATTAGAGAATACATCAAGCAAACTAAAGATGTATCAGAGGTTTGAGAAGAAAACAAACAATTTAAATGATTTGTTGAGCAGCCAAAGACACTCTAATGATAAGACACTCTAGTGATAATAACTCTATGTTATATCAATCAAACATGAAATAGATGATCTCAAGTGCTGTGCTCGAGTTTGAAATCAAAGTATAGTATGTATCTTCTCATGAAGGACTCTGAGTTCATTGATTCATCAAGGTATGATTTGTCTTTAGTTGATTAATGAAGGAGTCTTGGTGACCAAGCTCTGTCATAATCTATAGAGGTTTCTCTTGTTGTATAGAGGTTTTAAATGTTGTCATTAAGCCAAATAAGTTGTGCATCTACTCATGAAGAAATTATTGAATCATCAGAGGTATGAGATCTGTCATAATCCAATTACCAAGAGTGTTCATCATTTCAAAGAGTTGGGATAGAATATGTGGTCTTCCATCTATGACTCATTGTGGTATGAGATGGTGAATTTAAGGTTGAGAATGTATGTAGGGTTCTTTGGCTTGACAATGAAATGTCAATGTGTCAAAGCCAACTAAAGTATCATTATTCTTGAGAGAATCTTGAATGCTTTGATATGATGTTTCACATATGATACAATCATGATAAGGGTATTCTTTGTATATTGTCGTGTTCCTACTTGGAGAATAAGTTCAAGAAACTTGAAGGATGCAAGAATTAAAAATATCCTGGATGTTGATGTTTTTCCTTTATATTAAATATTATAGACATTTTGTCTAGACTATGACAAGGACAAGAAAAGATGTCGAAGAGTGATCCCACTTCTGCAATCTTCATGGAGGAAGAAGAGGTGGTATAAACCCCTACATTCTTTTTTGGAAAATTCTTGTTGTGGAGAGATAGATTCCAACTTTTCCTCAACATTAATAAAAGAGAATTAGTATTACTATATAGTTTCTAATGGATTTATAACACGATTATTTTCATAGGCAGTGTTAGAAGTGAATGTGAAGATAAAGAAATCATTTTGTGCTCCTCATTGTTGAAGGAAATCCATGCTTGGAGTACATTCAATACATTATGTTTCCATGGTTTAAAAAGTTTGAAGTACATCGTAGTGAGGAAAATGGTGGTAACAAGTAAGCATGCTACAACAAGGACAAGAAAAGATGTCGAAGAGTGATCCCACTTCTGCAATCTTCATGGAGGAAGAAGAGGTGGTGTAAACCCCTACATTCTTTTTGGAAAATTATTGTTGTGGAGAGATAGATTCCAACTTTTCCTCAACATTAATAAAAGTGAATTAGTATTTCTATACAATTTCAGATGGATTTATGACACGATTATTTTCACAGGAAATTCCATAAGTGAATGTGAAGATAAAGAAATCATTTTGTTCTCCTCATATTGTTGAAGGAAATCCATGCTTGGAGTAAATTCAATACATTATATTTCCATGGTTTAAATTTTTTAAAGTACATTGCAATGAGCAAGATGGTGGTAAAATGTAAGTATGCTACAACAAGGACAAGAAAATATGTCAAAGGGTGATCCCACTTCGTAATCTTCATGGAGGAAGAAGAGGTGGTGTAAACCCCTACATTCTTTTTGGAAAATTATTGTTTTAGGGAGATAGATTCCAACTTTTCCTCAACATTAATAAAAGTGAATTAGTATTACTATACGATTTCGAGATGGATTTATGACACGATTATTTTCATAGGAAATTCCATAAGTGAATGTGAAGATAAAGAAAGCATTTTGTGCTCCTCAGATTGTTGAAGGAAATCCATGCTTGGAGTAAATTCAATACATTATATTTCCATGGCTTAAATTTTTTAAAGTACATCGCAATGAGCAAGATGGTGGTAAAATGTAAGTATGCTACAACAAGGACAAGAAAATATGTCAAAGAGTGATCCCACTTCTGTAATCTTCATGGAGGAAGAAGAGGTGGTATAAACCCCTACATTCTTTTTTGGAAAATTATTCTTTGTGGAGAGATAGATTCCAACTTTTCCTCAACATTAATAAAAGTGAATTAGTATTACTATATAGTTTGATGGATTTATAACATAATTATTTTCATAGGTAGTGCCAAAATGAATGTGAATATAAAGAAAGCATTTTGTGCTCCTTAGATTGTTGAAGGAAATCCATGCTTGGAGTAAATTCAATACATTATGTTTCCATGGTTTAAAAAGTTTGAAGTACATCGCAGTGAGGAAAATGGTGGTAATAAGTAAGCATTACAACAAGGATAAGAAAAGATGTCGAAGAGTGATCCCACTTCTGCAATCTTCATGGAGGAAGAAGAGGTGGTGTAAACCCCTACATTCTTTTTTGGAAAATTCTTGTTGTGGAGAGATAGATTCCAACTTTTCCTCAACATTAATAAAAGTGAATTAGTATTACTATATAATTTTTGATGGATTTATAACACAATTATTTTCACCAGAGTGCCAGAAGTGAATGTGAAGATAAAGAAAGCATTTTTGCTCCTCATGATTGTTGAAGGAAATCCATGCTTGGAGTACATTCAATACATTATGTTTCCATGGTTTAAAAATTTTGAAGTACATCGCAGTGAGGAAAATGGTGGTAACAAGAAGCATGCTTGTGACAAGATGTCTGTACTTTTCCCACAACTACTATTTTTATGTCTTTTGTTTTTCCAAATGCTAATTATTTGGTTTTTGGTTCATTGTTGTAACTTTTTTCCCTTTTGCATTTCTTGAATTTTTCATTTTGGACATCTTTGTATGGTCTCTATTTCATACATTATTATTTTTTAACATTTTTAACCTCCCATTCCTGACCAAATCCTCCCAATGGACGTGAACCCCACGGAATGAGCCACAGTTGATATGTTTTCAGGTTCAGAGTGGGTCCCGGCTCCCGGGAGGTCTATGCCACGCATCGCCATTCCATCAATCTCCCAAGGAAATTCCCCTAGTGAACGTGAAACTTGCAAAATGTACCACATTTTATATACCTTCAGTGTTGTGGTATGAGGTAGTGTCATGAGATAGTGATAAACAATCATGGTATTGGTCATGGAATAAATGGAAAGTGAAACTACATTATATATATATATATATATATATATTGTAGAAGAGAGAGCATTAACAAAAAGATTCAAAGAATATACAGTGATAAAACAAGGAATATACAGAGAAAACGTGGAGATGTATGAAGTGATTTTAAATTTTTATATATATATGGAGATATATATATATAGTGATTTATAATATATATATATATATATATATATATATATATATATTACGTAGAATCTAGATGTATCTAAGATAGGAAAACTAGTTATGATTCTCTGCAAGCGGAGGACTATTCTAGATGACATAAAAATCATAGTGGTTAAGAGGGTGATGATGTTTAGGATTTGTAATAGCTTATAAAGATGGAATCTCGGATAAAACAATGCAACATGAAAGAAAAAAAGTCTCAAATAGACTGAGGACTCACCTGCAGTAAGTGCTTCTAGGATGTAAACTACAACGCACTAGCTGGGCCCTGACAAGACCTAGATTTATTTGAAATTTTGTAAGCAAATTGTAATATGTCGATTTGCTAAATCCCTTTCTACTACTTCACAAATACGTAAATTGGAAAATCATGGGAAAACATCACCTCTGTGTATATATCAGAAAATTTTGGGAATGTTTTCTTAGCCAAATAAGGTTCCATAGATTTCTTGGTGAAACATTAATGTTTTCAAATCCCGACGCGTCGATTTCTTGGTGAAACATTAATGTTTTCAAATCCCGTGCATTGATTTCTTAGTGAAACATTAATGTTTTCAAATCTCGGTGCGTCGATTTCTTGGTGAAACATTAATGTTTTCAAATCGATGTGGATATTTAATATAAAAATATACATTGGGATTGGAAATTCCTTGGCAATTCAAATTGATGATTATTATTTATGGGATTTTGGGTGAAACCTAAGTATTATCATTGCTGTAAAATTCTCCAAAATCAAATTCCCATAATTATAATATTTTCAAAACTATGAATATTCACCGCTAAAATTTTCCTTGATAAAGTAAATATGTAATGAAGTACATAAATAAACCCAAGAAACTAAGCAATAAATAATGAAACCCTAATTACAAAGAGAGGGTAAAAGCCTTAGTTGATTCGCAATGAGATCTAGATCTGGACCGAAGTTCGAACTTATGAACAAAAAGGAATAATTTTTGCAAAGAATCCCTAGAAAATGCATATTTGGAGGAATAGGCTAGATTGAGGTGCCTAAAGAGGGACAGGGGTGCCGTGGGCACCCTAGACCTATTTCTAGGCGCTTGGGTTTGTAGAAATTCTCAAAAAAAACCGCCTCTAACGTGTCGCAATATGTTCACACCTGTAGTTGCCTTTGGTCACTCCGAGGTTGCTAAAAACTTACAATAAATAATGAACCTACAAAATCCTCAAATAGACATCAATTCCTAAAAAATAAAGATAAAATGAGGGGTCAATCATGCTCAACTGTCACAATGGTGAACTTATGTGAGCATCACACTACATCTCAGACCCAATGTAGTTCTCTATGTGTGTGGAATTGTGCCCTAGGTTGTTCTTGTGCGTGTTGCACTTGGAATAATGAGCAAGTAGCTAGATGTAGAATGTAGTAAATGTGTGCATGGATTAGAATGAACTTCCCTCTTATGAAGTTTGATGCATAAAACTAGCCCTTATGTCCCTTGTGATGGAGCTAGATGGATGCAATGGAGCTCTTAGATGCCTTGGTGGATGCAGCCTTAGGTGATGATAGATAATGCTTAGTATTTGGTCCCTTATTATGATCACATATATTTATATGATTCCTTTGCTTGAATTTTGTAATTAACCTGAAAATGCCGACTACCAAAAATATAGGATGCTCAAATGGCTAGAAAGGACCCAAAATGTGTGAGTAAAGTATAAAGGGGACAGGGGTTCCCAGAGGGGACGAGGGCATTTGGTGCTAGCGTCTTATTTGGGTGTCAATGTCGAGGATAAAAAATACTAAAGAGTAAAAAGGAAAAATGAGAAAGTAAGGGTGTGAGACTAAAAGTAGCAATAGAAAGCAAAGGAAGGTGGCCAAAGACATGGGTTGATTAGTAATTTTCTTACTCGGTAATCATATGAATAGAGTATATGATCATGACTATATAATTACCCAAAGTACGTGATTGTGTGTCTACATTTTCCCCTACTATATGAATAGTAGTATACGATCATGACTATATAAGCATGTATATTGATGTAGAAAGTGTGTCGAGGGACTAGGAAAAGCGTGCAATTATAAGAATGTGAAGCCTGGATGTTAAGGATTTGAAAGTGTATAAAAAAGTGATGAAAATGAACCTAGGGTGGAAACACATGTATAGATGTCACGATGTACCTATTGTTGATGTTAATGTAGATATGTGTGGTGTTGTTGTTTTTGATTTTGACTACCGATTCTCATACGAGATAGACTTGCAAGTATAAGAATGAACAAGTAGTAAAATATGCATGTATATGTATAAAAATTATGTAAGAAAGTGTGTAAAACAAAAAATGTGAAAAAGGAACATGTGCACCTAATCCGTGATGAGGAAAGAGTGTAGAAATGATCTTGTAAATGATGTCGATGTGTGATTTTTTCAAGCAATTTCATGCCAAAGTAATGGAATAAGTGTAGGGAGAACTGTCTAGTATTCATCCTCAACCCTTAATTGCTTCCCACTATGTAAAACACCACTGCAAATGATGTGTATGTGCTAAGGACTATCTGCCCTGTAAAATCCATTATGTAAATGCCTAGTGCTAAAGGATTCTTTGTCCTGTCAAAATCCCTTGTGACATGCCGAAATTGTGTAATTGCCCCCTGTTCGGCACTCAGAGAAGACCATTGTGTGTTAAGGACCTAAGTCTGATTTTGAGCCCTGTCTAAAACTGAAAATGTGTTGTACCAGTACCGTGTTGTGTATAACATTGTATGGGGTGACTGATTCACCCAAATGATGCCCCCTTGTTTGGGGTGCATGTGATGTTGAAGGAGTATGTGGCCCAAAAGAGGATCAACCGCTATGTTGAAATTGTACCTTGTAGGGGGAAGGGAATGTTCTCGATAGAAACCAAGGCACACGCGAACAAGTGGCTAGGAAAACAAGTGTTGGTATAAGCAAAGACAAGCATACATGTATAAGATGATATGTAAGCTAAGCAGACAATATGTAAGATAAGATGTAAGTAAACATGCAAGAAGACAATGTAGACCACGAAAAGTGGGTTGCAAAAATGGGACATCACTCACGATGTTGTAAGAGAATCAAGTCCGTAGTGTTTGCAAGAAGAAAAGTGTGCATACTGAGACGAAGGCGAGCCCACAAACAATGACAAGACAATGAAAAGAAAGAACAAGATATGTAACAAACAATCATGGAAGAAATAAATCTTGCAAAACAAATACTACACATGAATCACCCATTATCATGTTAGAAAGATAAAAAGTTTTTCAAAGTGTGTATAATCGATAAAGTAGTGTGCTATGAAACAAAATGAAAAAATAGCACATATAGTGTACAAAAGTGGATTCCCTCAGAGACGTTGTGGGACTGGTAATAGTCTTGCGCACAAAGCATTCATGCTACATGTATAAAGTGTGAAATCTACAATCACAACTAGAAAGAAAGGTGAACGTGCATGTGTGTATGATAAATATAATGACATACAAGATATATATCTAGCATGTGTAATAAAGTGAACATGTAACAAGTAAATGTAAGCAAGAGTAAATGCAACCAAGCTATGTAATATGTCATGGACGAGGTAGAATGGAATGTAGAGTGAATGATAGGAACAACATGCCCCTGATTGGATGTGTAGTATGTAATGAGGTTCATTTATTTATGCCCCCTCAATAATCAAGAATGAACCGTAAATGATAATGTGTCATTGGGAAATGGTTTGAGCGATGTGTTGTATGTAGAAATATTTAGTGAATTAAGTGCAGATTGTTGAGTGTAGAATGATGATGTGTAGATGATATTGAAGATGAAAAAGTAAAATTGATGAGGTGGTGGAATGTGTGATGATTTATCCTAAATCGTATATCACTAGATGTGAGGAAGATGATAGAAAGTGTGACGATTTCGCATAAAGTGTTGATCATATATGGATAGAAATGATAGAAAGCATGTTGATGTAGCATAAAGTGTATATCACGAAATATATAGATGGAAATCATAAAAAACATGATGATGTAGCACAAAGCGTATATCATGAAATAGATGGATAGAAATGATAAACAACGTGATGATGTAGCACAAAGCGTATATCATGAGATGTATGGATAAGATGCTAGAAAGCGTGATGATGTAACACAAAGTGTATATCACAAAATGAATGAATATGAAAGCTAGAAAGGGGTGATGATTTAACCTAAAGCATATATCAATAGATGTGAGAGTAAGATGTTAGTACGCATGATGATGTAGCACAAGGCGTATATCAAAAAATTCATGAAGAAGGTGAAGGCTAAAAATGTCACATAGCGTGATAAAAAGGATGAGTGATTGATTGTGAAGGTTAAAGTGTAGAATGATGTCAGTGTGATGAGGAAAGGTTCCATTTTGATTTAGACCCTCAGCAGTCGCGTATGAACTACTGGACTAGAGTGTGTCATCGGGTAGTAAGTGCAGCACGTAGAGGTAGATGAGTAAAATATACAAGATGTGTAGATTATAAAAATGTATAATAATGTAGTGTGGTGAATGTGTACTATATATAAGTGTATAAATAAAAAAGTATGGATGATTTAGATTAGGTGGAATATTATATGTGTAGAAAATTGTATGATGTATGAAGATGTGATGCATACTATTGATAATGTAGTGTGTGAAGTTCATGTATATAGGATTTCCTCAAGATCCGAGTGTGAATCAAAACACAAGAGTGCGTCATAGGGTAATGACGATGCTAGCGTGTCTGAAGATGAATATGCTAAAATTGAGGTGTGAAATGATGTGAATATAAGACATGTGTTGATATTAGGAGGGGGAGAAATAGATGTGATTCCTCCCTAAGTGTGTAATGATAAGGAAGATCAAGTTTCATTGTCTAGAAGATCATCATTGTCTTGATTGAAGTTGACTGGGGTGGCATTGGAGAGTTGATAGGAAATAGTATGAGGATGATCATATAGAGAGCCATTGCGATGCAAATTATACATGGTCATTGTATATTCTTCATCGGTGAAAGGTGTTGGTGGACACCCATGTGCATACCAACGAGTAAGATTTTGAGAATGTCCAAGAGATGAATTAGTACCAATAGAAATGTTGTTAGATATCATGGGAAAAGTGATAGAAGTGTGACTGGAGTTTAAAGTGCCTCCAATATATTCAAGCCAAGATTGGCCAAGTGTCAATGGAGAAGCATGAGAACTATGTGTGATAACGACTAATAAATGAAAAACACGAAGACCATAGGTGGTTGTAATGTGAAAATAGCCATGATAAATATGAGGTGAGTGAGGAGGTGGTAAAATATCAGTAAGCATCAATTCAAGCCTAGATAATTCGTTATACTTACAAATAGTATCGAAACAAGTACAATCTACCAAAATATGATGCCAATAAGATTTGTCAATTAAAAGCGTGTATGTGAAAGGAGGTGGCGTAGATGCCGACTACTCAGAAGAGGGTGAAATAGCATCCAAGGAATGGAAAAACCCATGGTAGAGTACTATAACATTAGTATAGGGAGGGGTATGTATTTTGTATTCACCAAGGCCATCAGCCATGAAAGTGTCATTGAAATAGGAATCATCTATATCAATAGGAGTGAAGTTGAGTTTTCCTAATGCTTCGTCTATAAGTTCAACATGATCAACGTCATCGTTAGAGTCATCAAAATCGTCTATTTTTGCATTTTCATGTTGAATTGTAGTATAAATTATGTTGGTAAGTGGTGTTCTAGATGTAATAGGAGTGTCAATAGGCTAAGTAGTAGTTTCTATAGGAGCAGACACTATGGGTGAAAAGATGGTAGTAGTATGAGTAGAAATTACAAGATCATTTGGAGCGGTAAAAGAATATTGCAAAGTGCTAAACCCGACCAACATCATATATATCAATACTACTATATGGAATAAGTTGTGTAGGAGGAATGGACATAATAGT
The DNA here is from genome assembly GCA_018340775.1 of Taxus wallichiana var. yunnanensis. Taxonomy (NCBI): domain Eukaryota; kingdom Viridiplantae; phylum Streptophyta; class Pinopsida; order Cupressales; family Taxaceae; genus Taxus; species Taxus wallichiana. The sequence continues at coordinate 239,934,686 of CM031238.1, read as the reverse complement.
AATAGGGTCTATGTGAAAAAATTTGAAGGGTTTAGGATCTGCAGCAATAGTATGTTCATATCCATCATGTAAGAATTTGACGTATTGGTGTATAGTATATGGGACTGCTTGCATTGCATGAATCCAAGGTCTACCTAGTAACAAGTTGAATTACAATGAAGCATCTATAATGTAGAAATCTGTGAGGAAAGTCTTAGGTCCAACTCTAATATGTAATGAAATAGTTCCTAGGCATGTTTGAGTAGTTGAATCATATCCTTGAATAAGAGTAGAGTTCTTAGAAATTAGATTATCATTGATACCATATGTTTTAGAAGGAATAAGCACATAGGTTGATGGTCGATCCATTATCAATAAGCACATGTTTAATGTAAGTGGTGCTGATAATAATCATGATAAGTAATGGTGCACATGGATTGTCTTTAACAAATGGTGATATGTCCTCATTAGTGAATGATATAACGTGTGGAAAATTTTTGAGAGACTGAATGAGGTGTGTGAAGAATTCTACGAGTTATCACTTTTAATATGAATACAATGAAGGGTAGACTCTAATGTTTAACGAAAATCTAGCACACTACGCAATAAGTCATAGAGAGAAATTTGGGCTGACATATTCTTAAGTTGTTTGATGATATCATAGCCCCTAGAAGCAATAGGAGGAGCCGAAGAAGTGATAGGTGGTGGGATAGAAATGGGTGGAGCCGTAGGAGAATGAGTGCGTCGAGTGGTTACCACATTGATAAAAGGATCATCCCGAGGTGTAATAAAGTGGGGAGGATGCTAAGTGTAAACTTGCATGAAATCAACAGTAGTAATTATTCATGAATTTTAGTGGCGTGAAAGAAGGATACGATGATTGATTCATGACGTGATAAGGTGAATACATGCTCGAAGGGATAATTTGATTGATTGGTATCACTAAAATGATTAAGCTAAAATGTAAATTAAGAGCCTAATCCTAATGTTATTGTAGTAGTAAAGTAAATATGTAATGAAGTACATAAATAAACCCAAGAAAATAAGTAATAAATAATGAAACCCTAATTGCAAAGAGAGGGTAAGAAGCCTTAGTTGATTCATTGTGAGACCTAGACTAGAGACTGAAGCTCTTATTAGATGAACAGAAAGGAATAAGTGTCGCACAATATCCCTAGAAAATGCAAATCTAGAGGAACATCTTTGGGTGGGTGCTGGAGAGGGATAGAGGCTCCCGTGGGCGCCCTAGACCTATTTCCGAGTGCCACAGGTCTACGGAGATGCTTAGAAAACCTCTTCTAAGGTGTCACAATATGTTCACATGTAGCTTCCTTTGGTCAACTGAGGTTGCACCAAGATCGTCGAGGTAGCTAGAAACCTACTGATAAAGAATGAACCTACAAAACCCTCAAATAGACATCAAATCCTAAAAAATTAAAGATGCAAAATGAGGGGTTAGAATGTCTTCAACTATCATAATGGTGAACTTACGTCGAGCTTTACACTACATCTTAAACACGATGTAGTTCTCTTTGTGGGTGTGGGTGTGCATAATTTATCCCTAGGTTGCTCTTTGTGTGTGTCGCACTTGGAATAGTAAACAAGTAGCTAGATGTAGAATGTACTAAATGTGCGCATGGAATAGAATGAACTTCCCTCCTATGAAGTTTGATGCAGAAATCCATCCATTATGTCCCTTATGATGAAGCTAGATGGATGTGATGGATCTCTTGAATGCCTTGATGGATGCAACCTTAGGTGATGATAGCTAAGGCTTAGTGTTTGGTCCCTTATTATGATCACATAATTTTATATTTATATGATTCCTTCTCTTGAATTTTGTTACCTTTACTCACCTTTGAGGAAATTGAGCTAAAACCATTTGAGCATCTTTAAAATTCCTAATGAGAGGAACTTTTCTTGTCTCCATGGAGTAACAGGATCGAATGTTCTCGTCTTAGTCAACCCAACAACATGTGCTACTTTTTTTGGCATCACATTATTCGAGGTTGTAGAATCTATAATTCAATTACTTAATGTGCATCCGTTGATAAGAAAGGACACAAAGAAAGGTTCGATATTTTAATTTGAAGGTGTAGTGGCCACCACAATATTTTGAGTCTTCCCCTTTTGGATTTTTCAAAATTCCTTTAGAGGAATGAATAGTAGAGTTTCCTTTGATAAAGCTGGACCAATTTCTCGAGTTGATATTTATTGGACTTCAAGTACTCTTCCTCGACATTAAAATTTTTGTTTTATTGATATGATCAATGATATCAAATTTGTGCAACATGACCGTACTTAACGTCTCGGATACTAGTTCTTTCAAACTTGATGATTGCTCACTTTTTACCTTTGATTCGGGCTTAGTTGACATCGATGTGGAAGAAGAAGCTTTCTTCAAAGCTGATTTATCAACTGATTGACTTGACAAAGGTAGTCCTTTCTTTAAGATATTTTTAACCTTGGAAACCTCAGTCACCTTGGACTCTTTAGGAATCTCAATTGTCTTGGATTCTTTGGAAGTTTCTTTAGTCTTAGATTCTTTAAGAACTTCCTTGGAGATATTTTATCTTCCACCTTAGTGGTACTATGTTCCTTTTTCTGAGAACGTGTGAAGACAATGAAATATTGACTATTCATATCTTCTACAATTTCTTCATATTTGTCTTCATCTTCTGAACAATACTCGAAGAAATGCTTATTACTTTCTCCTTCAAGCTCTTCGACTTTAGGTTCAGATGTCCCAGAGTCTAGCTCTTCTTCGTCAACTTTGACAACCTCAACTTCATCATCAATTTCTTCAATGACATCACACTTTGAGTTGGTTTCGGGAGCCACTTCAATATCAAGCCTTTTTAGAGCACTGTAATTCTAACTTTGTTGGGAACGTAGCCTTTTCTTGGGATGTCTTTATAAGGAGCAGGTTTACTACTTTGAGAAACTTTTTTTTCAAAGCTAGCACATCATTAGCCAACTTAGTGAGTATGGTCTCAAAAGCATTGGGGGTTTCTTGACTCTTTCCCTTAAGGAAATTTTTCTTAAATTTTTCTGCCATGATTAAGTCATCCTCAATTTCTATGGCCAAGGATTGAGAAAGTTCCAAAGTAACAACTCTATCCCTTCTCAACTGATAACACACTTATGGTTGAGTATTAATAAAGAAAAAAAAAATTCCATTAGGGTTCAGGCACATTTCGGAAGGAAATTTGTTCACCATTTTGTTGAACTTAGCCACAAAATTCCTCATGGGTTTTGTTGGCTCTTTGTTCACCTAAGATAGTTGGGCAAGAAAGGCGTGTTCATCTTCTGTCATTTTGAACTGTCTTCAAACTTAGTTTTCATATCATTCCAGTTTGTAATGCATCCATTCAAGAGATGATGAAACCAATCCATGGTAATGTCTTACAATGTTTCAATGAAGAGGTGAACAACAACATCTTCATATTCTACTGACAAAATTACACATGCAAGAAAGAAGGTGGAAATTTGGTCATCAGGTGATGTCTTCCCATCTCCATTGAACTTGGGAAGAATATTCCTCGACCCTTATGGGAGGTCATGTCAAGCTAGTAATGCCAATGGGCCTATGACATTTCCCCATGGTACGTTAACTACCATCTTGGGAAAGGTGGTATGCGAAGGTAAAACAACATGTGCAAGAACAAGTGCTTGACTTGTAGTGATTCCTCCCTTACTTTCTCTTCAAGACTTGATGTAAGGCTTATAGATTTACGGGGAGTGTTCCTCCTTGGAGGAGATAACTTGAAACCAAACTTTCCTTGAAAATCAAAAATGGGATCAAATCAACCTTAAAATTTTTCTCCTTGTGTAAATCTATTTCCTACCAATTTGAAAAATTTACTATGAAGGGATCACTGACACATTCTGATCATCTCTAGCCTTTTCTCTTTGATTTATTTCTTGATTTATTTGCACCTGAAAGACTCTAGTAAATCTTGTAGCTTGATTCGATTCCACATGGAAGAGGGCAACGTCGGTGAACAATGATCAACACATGTCCAGGAGATCTTCTGGCCACAAGTGTGGGTGTTATTCTAAGGTATTCAATGTAGATTTCTTTGTCAATGGCTCTATCAACAACCACAAATTGCTGCAAGCTTTCACGGTTTTCCCAAGCTACTATTAAAAGGTTGGAAACAATGTCTCCTTGAAAATTTTATTTGCGCACAAGATTCGGTTGAAGAACTAGAGCTTGTGCAGATGGGATGGTCATAAAGATTTAACCAAGCACTAGTTAACGATTCATGAATCCCAAGTAGAGTCATAAAAACTATTAGCTTATGGATTTTCATGCATGAAAATTACATGCAATAGTATGGGAGCGAAGTCCCTCCTTAATGAAGATGAGGTTTCCTTTATTGAAATCCAAAATTGTATCTACATCTGTGCATTAAAAATTATATGTGGGGGTGTTTTGGAACATCAATGGAAAGAAAATTGAACAAGGGAGATGGAATGGAATGAAGGAAAGGAGTGGAAAGGAATGAATGGAAGGAACATGCAAGAGTTAGGTAAAAGTAGAGCCTAATATTGCATGAAGAAGAACGATGAATAACTAACACAAATAAAACGGAGTTTGAGTTAGCTAAACAAGAATGAGTAAAAGGGAACACACATGAGAAAGTAGATAATCAGAGCTTGTTCATTGTAAACTGGAACAACATATTAATATAATTGACAATAAGATCTAAGAAACTATTTGCATTCAAGATTCAAACGCTAACATCTAATGAACATAAGAACACCAAATGTTATAAGAGATAGTGAATGGGACACAAAGTTCATATTTCATCAACTCCAAAATATCTTCTCAAAAGAACACAAATTTTCTTTCCTTGAAGTAAAGCTTGCATAAAAAGTATTTTCTTCTCCTCTCTCAAAGTCCCCTTTACAAATGAGCCCTTGACTTTCTTTTATAACCCAAAAGTTGGTTATAAAGTAGTTAGGATTTACATGAACATTAAATAGGGCATCTTAAATGACTTTGACTTTTTCAACCTACTTTTAAAAAACAACTTGAAAATAGAAATCACTTAAGTTATCAAAAGTTTGCCAAAAATGGGTTTAAAAATAATCCACTTAAAATACCAATTTTAAAGTCATTTTAGGAAAAATACATAAATAAAAGCAATGGGTACATGTGAACCCCACTTAAATGACTTGGACATGCACATGGACATCCTAGTTAGCAACGTGCCACCTAGATCAAGACACCTAGGATTAGTGCCTTATCCATTGGGCCAAGAGTCCACCTATCCCGGTCGTACGGGAATGAACTCATTGACCGTGTTCCGCAATCCTCCAGATGATGAGATAAAAAAAACTTGAAACTTGAATAATTCACCTACCTCTTCGTTTGAGCAATATCCTGGTGTGAGAAATCTTTCTCTATTCGCATTCGCATCCGGAATTACACACAATTCTCCACATACTCTGAATAACTTCCCATGGTGAATTCTTCATTTGTCATGAGATTGTAGTCATTACGCCATCCTGGCTTGTTAGAATCCATCTCTTGATATTTCACCATCGAGAATATATTCCAAGAGTGGAGATTGCAATTCACTCCACGGAGTTGTCTTTCGTCTTTGTCACCATCCCGAAGTGTTGCCATTATGATCCGCTCACGATCATCCAATTTGAGAACACTTCAACTTTAATATTGGTCGATGAAATATCACGCTCGCTGATAACTAAGAGGTTACAGAGGACACGCTTGAATGATGTGGCCTTGCTTAATGATCTGCACAACTGCACTTATCATTGGTCTTGGTATGTCGATGAATAGATTTGTACAACGATTAAGTGAAGACAATTGATGTAGACAAGTTTATCCCATTATCGATCTCTGCCGATAACAATGGATTTTGACTCCAAATAGACCTTTATCAATAGTTATGACCTATACCATATAATGAGGAAGTACGAGGTGACACATTGGTGTGTCAATGAGAAGCGCATGCCGCGGAGACGAGAGGCGAGAAATCACAAGTCGAGGTCAATTCCATTTTGTAGTTGTTGAGTTGAATCACCACACTATGCAGGTGTCATAGTGCATCCATGCAAGTGATGACCAATTCGGAACAAGCGTCGGGAAAATTGTGACTTGCCTTCGGTTGATATGTGATCGTAGAACCGTCTTACGTCTACGTGTCCCAAGTTGGTATTTGTGATATTCTCATACTTTGAATGGAGCATCGAGGTGGGTAGAATGCCCTGGAACTCATACCGCAACACCTCTTTGTTTGGAGATGACATGATTGTGAAGATGTGACAAAATCTTGATTTCTAGCTATTACTTCTAGACTTCAAAACTGAACAAATCGCCTCTGAAACTGCCCTGGGAAAAATAGCAAATCTTGTTTTGAGAAGCTCTCAATAGATGAGGTTTTACATTAAGGTACCAAAATTCTATGTGTCAAAGGTTTTTATTTCCAAATCAATTTCTTCAGTCAAATATTAAAGGTCAAAGTTGACTCTTTTGAAACTGCTAGGAAAATGCAGGTGTAAAACTGTGAAAAACCTGTTTGGTTTTAGCATGGTAAAAATACCAAACGTCATCATGAGAATATACAACTTGTAAAGGGAGCATATGAAGGTAGGGAGAATTTAAATAACCAATATTTTTCTCTTGATGATCATCCAAGTTTAAAATATCGACCCTCAAAGTCAGTCTGCTTGACAGGCTGAAAACTATGTACACAATGAAATAAAACAAACTGCATTTTATTTGGCTCTGTGAAAAATATCAAACGAGCTTCTGTGCATTTGAAATTTGGAAAAGGAGTGCATGAAGTTTGGTAGAATTCAACAAACTAAACATTTCTTCTCGAAAATCACTCAGGCCCGAAATACAAATTCTCAAAGTAGGCCTTCCAACAAGCATAAACAAATGTGTGTGGCGAAAATCAAATGAACTACGTTTTATTTGGCTTCATGAAAAATACCAAATGAGGTGTTGTGAATTTTCAAATGAGTATGTAAGCACCTTAACATGAGTGAAATAGTGGCGATGATTGGTTTTCACGAAAAATCAGCCCGACTTCGAGATATTAAGCCCCAAAATTGATTACTTGACATGATACAACCCGCAGCATGTTCTTTCCGCATCTATCGTTTTCTTCATTAAATTCATTTTTCTTTGTGCTGATATATATCGGTAATGCAATTTGGACTGATATGTGGAAAATAATATCTACATTGCGTTGAAAATATTTTCTTTAATCTGCCTGGTGAATGCGTGGTATCTTTTTATTCTCTTTTGCGTGGAAGGTCTAGTTCATGGCCTGTGTGGAAATGCTTTTTCTTTGGCCACGTGTAGATTTTTGTTTTCTTCTCACATGGTCTTTTGATTCTGCCCAATGTGTGGAGAGATTCTTCTTACTTCTGATTTTTCTTGTACCAATACGTGGGCTCTTTGCTGAAATGCGTTGGATTTGGTTGCTTTGGAGGAGTGTGTGGATTTGTTAATGCATGAAATGTTCTTGTTTATGGGTTGCGTGACATTTTCTTCATTTCACTTGCATGGATCTTGCTTTGGGATAATATGGATAACCTTTGACCTGAGTGCAATATTCTTTCTGGTTTCTTTTATTCTTTTTTATAGTCATGCGAGCTCCCTACTTTTACAAATGCTTGGAAATGGCTGTGAGAGATGTTTTGTTTTTCCATCACATGGACTATGCTTGGAAATATTTGAATTCTCTTTGGTTGTATGGATTTTTTAATTGGCAGTGCGTGGGAATTTACTGACGTAAATGTGTGAGCAACTCTTTTTTTTTTAATTATATGCATGTGCATGCGTAGCCTTCAAACCCAAATGCGTGAATTTTGTATTTCTTTACCCATGTGTGATGAATCTTCCTTTTGGCCCACATGAACCTCTTTTTTTTCTTGGACTACGTTTTGGATTGTTTCTTTGCCTTTATTCTTGCTGAAGTTGAAAACTATTTTGGGCATGGAAATTAGGCTTTGGAATGGGAAAAAAATTTTATCTCTTTTCTTTATTTGGACTTTGCTTCCTTTCCCACGTGAAGACTATCCCTCTTGGCATGGAAAATTCTTTTATTTTGGCTTGGAGAATTGGCTTTTAGCTGGTGTGTTAGAATATACCCTCTCCTCTCACACGTGGACACTGCAAATTGCTTTTTTTTTAGATTGTCATTCTTTCTCCCTCCTTCATACACATGGATTTTCATTCTTTGAGAAAATACGTTGAAATCAGGATTTTATTACTACATGTGCATGTGTGAAGATTTATTTTCCTGGCTGGTACGTGGGCTATGTATGCTTGATGCAAAAGAAATGGACTTGGCCAATGTAACTTCCTTCTCTCTGGCACATTAGAATGCAGAGGAAAAATGCATGGGATAAGATCTCTTTGTGAGGAATATGATAAAAATGTTTCTCGGGAAATACTTCTACGGAAGAAATAAGAAGTTGGAAATAACAAAAAAAGTTAGAAATAAAGAGCCTCAACTTCTTATGCACGACTTCTTACGCATGAGTTCTTCCATAGAGTTTCATGGAGGATTTGTTGCGAGAATTAAAGAAGCTTCCCCGTAACCGTTTCTTTGTTTCGTTGGAATAACCAATTTCCCTTTCTCCGGGTAGTGGGAATTAATTTCCAGGGAAATATGGGAAAAAACTCAATCATTTGCCCGTGGCAATGGCAAAGCAGGTTGGCAATTCCCATTTATTTCCCCATGTGGGAAATTGGGAGATATTTTTCCGATTTTTTCATCCGGTTAGGTTGGCAGTCAGCAGGAGAAATTCCACAAGCGGGGAAAAAAGAATATTTTGCCAGGAAAGGGAAATCCGAGTGTGGAAAGCCAATTTGACATTCTCGACAATTAGAAGTGAAATTTTAATTTTCCTCGACAATTAAAAAACACTTGTCAATTGATTTTTAATCAATATTATATTAATATTTATTTAATTAAAAACCCCAAAATTAATAAAATTAATTTTATTAAATAAAAGGGTAATAAATTAATTAATAAATTATTTACGCAGTTTGTGACCTAGAGGGACAATTTTTCACTCGAAATGGACAAAACAAAAACCAAAACGATCACGAGAATAAGACAATCATGGTGAGGGTGATAATTCACACAAAAGAACACTTTTTTAAAAAAAAAATCACGTATATTGATTTTGCAAGGCAAAATCGGTGATAACAATGACCAACAAATTACAATGAACAAATAAACCCGGACCCGAAATTTTAATTCATCCCGCCTAAATCCGGGAGGTTCATGTCCATGGGGGCAAGGAAAAAAGAAATCCACAAAATTCTTCCGCGTGACATGGGCAAAAGTGGGGGTGATAGCTTTTTAATTTATTGAAAACTTTAAATTAATTTAAGAAAGAAAGAATCTAATTTAAGAAATCAATAATGTAAATACTATAAATATATATTTATATAATATATAATATATAGTATGTTGGGGTCAATCATATATTCCAATTCCTATGTCCATGACCAACAATGAACAATTGAACCCGAACTCAAAATTATAATTCATCTCACCTAAATTAGGGAGATTCACGTCCGTGGTGGCACGACAAAAAGAAATCTACGGATTTCTTCCACATGGTATGGGAAAAAGCAAGGGTTTATTATTTAAAATTTTTCAACGGCCCCCAAAAATTTCAATGACCAAGTCATTAAATGCCCACACCTATCACCACAGACTCGAAAATTTATTATTGAATCGATTCATTCTACGGGCTTAGAGTTCGGGAATGCCTTTCCCTCAAGGAGGCCAGAATCCTACCACATGGCCATTTGATAAATAATATGCATCGTTCGATATATTAAGATCACGACACATGCTCTATTCTAGGATGAAGGCCTAACACACTCACATTTCGAATGGAAGTTCTCGGAATAGGCCTAGCTAAGTGACAATTGTCATCCATTGAATGGAATTTGATTAAAGACTAAATTTGACATCTACAAAGTACAGTGAAAGACCTAATCATTTATAGTGATGTTGACAATTGAAATTATGTTTCTAGAAGGCATACTACAACAGAAGGCAAAATAGATTCATAGAATTTGTGGACTGTGTAAGACTCAAAAATTTCATATTTTCGAGTAAGTGTCAATCTACATTTGAGTCTTGATTCTTTAAATATTATCTTTTTTTATGTAGCATTGTATAATCCTTCACTTTGAAATATTTCAATATAAGGGTTGAGGGTTTACAGAATCCAAAATTCCAAGCATGTCTACTTCCACAAGATCCCAAAGTAAAAGTAAAACCCAAATCCCATACAATAAATTGTTTAAAAGAAAAACCCTGGTTTTACTGATGAATATCATGATATTTATGATCCTGTAATTGGCACAAGAGCTTTCATAGCTTAGATACACGTCTAAGAAAAAGATGAGGGAAAGTAGACATTCGGACCCATTAGGTAGACATAAAGGTTGGATAACATGGGGGTCTGGATTAGGACGCATGATGTTCCACGAGGTTTTCCCATGCCCTGAATTTTTCAATATATGTGCCCAAAATTACAATGAGGCAAAAAGTAATTATTGCAAAGGGCAACGGAATAGAACTTTTGTCCATTACGGAGGTAAATCTTGGCAATGCGTTGGGGTTTGAAAGAAAAGATTTAGGAACCATCCGCATAAACCTAGAAAAAATTGCTAGCGATTATCATGCCACCAATAAAAAAGACAGATATGATAATAGAAGGGACTACAGTCAATTTTTGGATTATTTTTGGGCTCCAATTTATGAAGCAATTACAAAAAGTACATTTCCTAGATTTGCTTGTGAAATGTAGAGATTGCATTCAACTGGGATCAAAAATATAGTTAACATACTGGTACTTCATGGAGGATTATATTGTGCTAAGGTTTTATGGATCAGGAGTACAACCTTACAAATTTTTCCTTGGAATATAAACGGCAGATGGAAAGCATAGATAATCTCTATTTTGTTACTCAACAAAACAAGAGCATATTTCCTTCCTTATCATTCTCATGTGGAGGGTTCACATTTGAAAGAAAAGCATTCTATGTGGCACATGAAATCTTATAGATTTTTAAGTTTGATGTTGACTCTCACTAGTTGTATGACCCATGTGAAGTGATTAAAGCAAGGGTAGTGGTGAACAAGAACTCTACCACTAAAATTCAACATGAAAGCAAACCCTTGCTAGAAAAATTAAAAAAAAAAAAACTCTTGGGATGAAGTAAAAATAACAATGGATGAAATTGTTGTTGAGAAAGGAATTAGTTTTCAAGAGTTGTCAACACAAATTTTGGATTGCCTCAGCCTCCACAAAAATAGGTAGAGGATTTTCAATTTGCCAAATTGTATGCAAAATATGATAAAAAGTCCTCTAAAAGAATGCCAAAGGAATTACATCATGAATTGCAAGAAAATAATTAGACAAGGTAAAAAATTACTGCTTTTGTTCTATGAGGCAGGACCTAGGCCATCCAAAATCTGTTTCAGAGTATGATTCTATTCCAAAAGATAAAGTGTTCAACAAGATGTGGAATGAAGCGCATCTGGAGAGGAAAGTAGTGATGATGACACACTAACTCTGAGGAATTACACACTCCACTTGGAACATATAAACCAAGTCTCGATGAAGGCTTGAAACAAAGATATTCTACAAGAGCAATTATTGTTGAAAAGCTAGGTTTTAATGGTGGTGGTTTGGGTTCAATAGGACAAGGAAATTGGGTTCCACCAAAGGTACATGCTAGAAACATTTTCGACAAGTCAAGCCTTGGAGCTTCAACTTCGGAGAAAGGACCATTGCATACTACAACATCTACAAGTGTTAATCTAGTGCAATTTACTTGAGTCAAATCCTTAGCAAACAGTTCAACTACACATTGAAAATCCTAGAGGAGAAGTTAGCCATGAATCATTAGTATTGCTAATGTTGGCAGTTCTAGTGATGATGGTAGTAGTCAACAAAGTATTGGAAACATAAAGAGGCCAATAGAGACAGTTGAAGTTGTTAGGGCTATTTTCCAACAAGGAAACGAGAAGAGGAAAAAGACAAAGGCAAACACAGGTACAATTACTCTTGGCTCAAGGCAACTATTTATAGAAGGTGGTGCCACTACCACCCCTAAACAAAATGCCATTCCATGGAAATTCTCCCCAAACTTCAATTACTCCTTCTCCATTCAAGGTGGAACAGTTCATTCCTATGAACACCTCAAGTTTTGATTACCTAGCTGAGTTTGACAATAAATCAAAAAGAGATAAAAGAAACAAGAAGTAAATTCTACGAGGATCTTTGGAACTTGAGTCCAACCACAATGAGGGTATTGCCTACATATAACCTAGACACAGATACCATGGAATACATGTATGTTTTTCCCAGAGTTGTAAAACCAAAGAATAAAATGGTTTCAGGATAGCTGCAGGTGACCTCCCTTCAAATGGATCTTAAGGCAATGAAACCTTCTAACAAAATTAATGTATCGAAAAGGAAAAATGATGTGGTTTACACAACATTACTAAAGGCAGAGAGGGAGAACAATAAGTTGAATAATAAGATTCAAAAGTTAGAGGTAGACCTGGAAAATGAGAAAGAAAAAGCAAAATCAAAAGCAAAAGATTAATAGGACGGAGTTAGTGGGAGAGGAAGATAAAATCATCTTCCTCTATGACTGCAGTTGTTGTGAATGAATAGGCACATGTAGAACTAGAATAGGTGAAGAAAAAGTTATAGGAAATAATGAGTAAGAATGATAGATTAGAAAAAACATTGGGAGAATTGAAAGAGGTTGTGAAGGAAGAGAAAGAAAAGGTCAAAAAATGGGAACATAGCCTAGATGATGAGAAAAAACAAAATGAAATATTGCAACATGAATTGGTGAAAGCAAAAAGGAAATACATTCTTCCAACATCAAACTATCTGGATTTCATAGAAAGGCATTGATTAATATGAGGGATAATGTTTGGCAGTAAATAAACCAAAAAATTGATGATTTGATTAGATTTTTGAATACATGAGTGATCTACAAAGAATATGTGATAAGCTCCACGAATACATAACAGTAGCAGGGAAAGTGATGGATTTAAGAGAGGATACAAAAATAAAATTTTGGAAGCTATCTACAAATTCGGTGACACAGACTGGCATCTAGAGGAATTCGAACTAGTTTGATGCCTTAATAAAGGTATCATTTATCATTCGAAGTGTAAGATGTTGGGCGAAGCATAGGAATTGTAGAATAAGTGTTAAAGAATGTTACATGAGCACTCGGATTGTTGGCCATTGTGTTTTAGTGTTGTCATTGATATCAAATACATTGATGGAAAATGGTGTGTAGAGGTCATATGAGTCTCCATTAGGATTTATTCAAAGGTCAAACATTAAGGTTGATTGGTAGTTTCATGTTTGGTGAAGTCTCGTGGTGTTCTAAAGCATGGTTCAGTGTGCATGGTCATAATATGAGTACTCAAAATTTAAATGAAGGGTGTCGTAAGGTAAAACAAGGTCCTAGAGGTGTGTTACAGGTGTTAATGAGTTGGTAAAGAGTCATCTTGGTCAATTCATGGGTTGGCATGGTTTAGTTAGGTCATCCTAGGCTTATTCTAGTCCTAGAGCATGCATAATGGTATGGAGGTATGAGTTTTGGAGCTGATCAGTCTTATTAAATCATGGTACCAATATGGTGATAGTGTACATGGCATGTATGATGAGTTTTAGGATAAATTTGAATGTTTGGTTGTGCTTCATGTTCCTTAGGAAGAAAGAAGGTGAAGAAAAGCTAGGAATGCACATGAGATAAGTCACCGTGGTTAGAGAGTTTGAGACATATTTGAGCTAGTTGTTGAGTATATATAACTAGATGGTTTTGTCATGATGCTTCATGACAAGTTTCAGGTCAAAGTGAAGAATATTTTGCAAGATACATCATTTTTATAAAATCGGGTTTTTAGAGTGTGTTTTTGTGCTCAAAATGGACCTTATGATGGTCATTGTTAATTGTGTGATTTTCATGGGGCATAAATGTTTTGGGTGTTGTAATTCCATTAAGCTAATAAGGTTTTCCAAAAATAATGAGGTGGTTTGATCATCTAATTTTTATGAATAATCGTTACGAAGTTAAAGTGGTTTAAAACCCTAGTTAAACCCTAGCTCAAAAGTGATGGAAGAAATATTCTTGGAAGTTCATTGGAATGGATTCATCTTGCTTTAGTATGAAAGGTATGATACAAAGCAGTGACAGTGTGGGTCCCCACTCAAACACATAGGTTTCAAAATATTTTCAGTTTGTGGAAAATTCTTCCATTGAACCAAATGAATAAATCAACATTGATTGAATCTTGGGAGTTGTACTATATGTACATGACAATTTTAGGTCATAGTTGAGGTCTTAGAGGGAAATTTGTGCCCTATCTATGAAGACTAGTTTTTGGGCTTGTAAATGAATTTTTGAGTAGTTGTAGAGATTAACTTGGATGAAGTCCTTCCACTTAAAGTTGGAAGGAAATGTAAGAAGATATGGAAAGTAGATTCAGATACCTTTTGAATGATGTATGGTTTGTCTCTTGATGAGGTGTTTTGACGAGTGAACCCATTTCGGTTTGTGAAGACCATGTTTGATTATTTTCCGGAAAACATTGCTTTGGCTAAGAATATTGATGTAGAAGTATCATGTTTTGCATTATTTGATGTTTTCTATCCATTAGAGAGTGAAGAGGGGTGAATTATTTTTCATAATGAAGACATTTATAAGTATTAAAAGTGATATAAAGGGTGAAAACCATTTGAATTCCCAAAACTACTTCTTTGGAAAATTCGGTTGGATGAAAATGAAAGTTGGATTAATTTTCATGGATGGATGTTTCATGAGGTATAACAAGCATGAATGTTTTCTACAAGTCAATGTATTTCTAATGATTGGTTACATGACATATTTGAGATGTTCTTTGGTGATATTGAGCATGTTAGGTGAAGATTGGTTCTGAAACAACTGTTTTGAGTAGGAAATGGTCTTACTTGATAGAGTTATGAAGAAAATGATTGGTGAAAGGTAATGTGTGAGCATGGATGATGTTGTTATGATATATTTGACATGTTTGAAGCCTTTGGAGGCTTGAATAATCATGGTGATGAGTTTGGAGGTCTTTGATGTGCATGGTGATGGGGTTTGAGCCATTTTTGGCTTGTTTGGTTGTCTTGGTGCATGAAGCTGACTTACATGGGTCCATTTTATGAATTTGTATGATTTTTTTTTTTTTTTAAGTTGTATTGGTCGAGATCCTTATTCTGGACCGACTTATGTTATGTTTTTGAGATGAGAAGCATATAAAGTGCTTGTTTTGGTTCATTTTTAAACTAGTTGTGCGTGGAGGAAAAATGTGACCTATGTGAGAAATAAAAGAGGATCAAGGGAATCAAGAGAGATCTGAGGATGTGTGAAAAATTATGAATAAGTTTAAATATCATGTGTGCAAGGGTTTGAAGCCAAATCATTCCATGAAATATCAAGATAGAGCGAGTTGAAGGAGAGAGAAGTTGAAGAGGGTTTGATGTGTGTGTGAGCTGAACTTGGATCACAATCAGCTATGAGATCAGCCTATTTTCAATGATCATTCTTCTAAAAATCTCTTATGATGATTCATATTCATAGGAGTCTCTTGTTGTGAGTAATATCAACAAGGGTTTAGGGGTTGGTGCTCCTTGTGGGGTTGGTGCCTCACTAAAGAAATCTATTGTGATGTGTATTCACTTGAGACCTTGATTTTTATAAACAATGGGTTTCAATGGTTTTCTTCCCCACAAGGGTTTCCCACTTACATCTTATGTCTATTTTTATCTCTCATGTTTTGTGTTCAATTGAATTATGGTGCACACCTAATAAGATCTTATTGAATGTCTATGATTGAATGGATGTTGCAAACAATAGTAAATTAAGTAATGAATTTTTAGGAGTGATTCACACCCCCCTCTCAGTCCATTGTGCTTCTAAAAATTGGTATCAGATCTTGTCCTTGTGAAGCAAGTTTGACAACTTGAAGGAGATCCTTTTAAATCACAAGCACTTTGGGTAAATCTTCAGATGTTGAAGTTTCCTTAAGGAAGAAATATGAAGTCTCTTAGTCCTTGATCCATAGTCTACAATATCATATCAATTTCATGGAGATAGAGCATGGTCAATCCATCAAGGGTTTGGAATCACAAGTTGAGAGAGTGACTAAAGCCCTAAAGGTCAAAGAAGAATTTTGTTCCAAGTATGAGGAAAATTGAAAGCCCTAGAATCTAATTTAGAAGGTGTATCTAGCAGGTTAAATATGTATGATAGGTTAGAAAAGATCTCTAAATCTCTTGATGGGATCTCATAAATTCAAAGAGTTGTTAATGATAAGACAAGCCTAGGTTTCAAAGGAAAGCAAAAGGAGAATGATGAAGGAGTTGGATGAAGCACTCCATTTGATATGAATTTGAAAAAGAAGACTGATTTAAGAAGGTATAACCATGTTAGAAAACATAATGTAATTAGGTATGGTACTTCCTTCAATGGTTATTGTTATATTTGTCATGATTTTGGTCACAAAGCTAAAGATTGCAAAATAAGGTCTTATAGGAATGATGAAAGTCTCTTCAAAGGTGAATGTTACTCATGTTGTGAGTATGGTCACAAGGCTAAGGATTGTGGTTGAAACCTTAGTGTATATGAGCCTAGAAGTTGAAAGGGTGTTGTGTGTTACAAGTGTCACAAACAAGGACACATTGCTATATTTTGTCACCAAGGTGAATCTTCAAGAGAAAATAATAGGTTTCAAGCTCAAAATGGAAGAGTATTTAAGAGGAAAATCAGTCCCATGAATGAGTATAAGACTGTCATATTAGACCCTAAGCTAAAAATATGATTAATCAGGAAAATAAGGTCATGAGATATGATTCTTAAAGTATGAGAGTTGAAGAGTCAAAATAAGCTAAGAAGGATACTTTAAAATGAAAGGTGCTCAACACTGATCAAATTAAGTATGTCAAATAAGGGACTAGTTCAATCAAGATGGAAGACAAATTCAAAAAGCCCAAATCAAATTAAGGAGGTATGTTTTGTGGGTTGAAAGTTCAAAGGTTGAGTAAATTCATATGTTCCTAACTACAATCCATTCTTCAAGACATGAGAAGTTGAGAAGGATAGGAGTTTGGGATACATCAAAAGTAATAAGGTATGATCTATGATTATCCATAAGGTCTAAGTTTAGGATTTTTGTAGATTAGTAGGATGTCTAGTTCAAGAAGAAAATTTATGTCTAAGTTTGTGTGTGTTCTTCTTTGTCTCATTCATCATAGTCTTGTTTTGAAAATTACTTAGTCCCTTCCAAAAAAAAAAATTTAGGTTATGTTAAGACTCTTTTCAAGTGGAGAAAAGAGTGTTGGGTTCATGTATCATGAAATAATGTTTGAGTAAACAGTGATAAGGAGTATAAATAGTCAAGTATATCTAATTGAGTATGCAAAAATAAGTCTACATGAGTCTACATTATAAGATTAATAGCCCTAAATGCACATGAGTTCTTATGAGAAGGTCATGGTCTTGGTTTGTCATCAATAAAACCATCATGATATGAGTTCTAAGATTTGAGTTAGTGCCTAAGGTCTAGTGTAAGTTGAAGAGTTTGTCATGTCTATCATATATATTTTGAGCTTGACAAGTTGTGTCTCAAGCTACATAATTGGAAATGTCTTCAATTAGACTAATCATGATCATGAAGTGCATGAAGAATGTATAATCTTAGTTGTAGGTAATATGTGATAGGTTGAAGATATGTTATCATGTTTAAAGTGCATCAAGATCAGTTGAATAAACAAAGGAGGCTCCAAGGTGTTAATGAGAGTTCAAGTATAAAGAAGGATCATCATTCTAATATTTGTATTGATAGAGTTGATAATCAAAATTTAAAGAACTATATAGATGTATGAAGGATTCATGAGATAAGGATAATTTATAATGATCTTTAAAGGGTTTCTAAGCATGATGCTTTATTATAGGATCTTTGAAGGTGTCGGGGTTAAAGTCATCATGGTCATCCTTGGCAATTTTTATGTTGATCAATGAGTTCAAATGAATTTGTGTGGATCAAGAAAAGGTTTGCATGTTATGAATCCATACCTAAAGTGCATCAAGTGGTTATTGCGTTATTACTATATGTGAAGAGATATTTAAGCCTAAAGATATATGAAATAGGTGAAAATTCTAAGGAATTCACAATCCTAGTGGAGATGATGTGGTTTCATATGTTGTATTTTGAAAGATGTCAAAAGTGCAAAGTTGTGTGTCGAATATGGTAGAGAGATTTGTAGTTGCTCCATGAGGCAAGGTGACTTGATGCTTATTGGGTATGTTCAAGTGTTCTTTGAGTGTGTAGAGTGCCTCTTTGGTTCATGACTCGTGTCGAAGATGTAAAAGTATGTCCATACTCCATGGAGGTTGTATAGAGAAAGGTTGAAGTATTATCAAGACTATGAAGTGCAAAAGGTGAGTCTTCTAGTTGATAAATCTTGTGTCAATATTGTATATTGGTGTCTAAGGACTGTGGTACCTCCTCAAGAAAGGGGTAAAAGTATCAAAATGTTTGCTAGGTTATCCATGCCTAGAATGGAGAATTAGAACTTGTTGGAGGACTGTGAAACTATACAAAGTGTACCATGAATAAAGGTATGCTTGGTTTGTTCTTAAACTGTGTTGTGTCATTTTTTTCCCTACTATGAGAGTAAAATGTGTAGTTTGAGGAAAGTGTGTCTTTCACCCATAAGGTAAAAATGAATGGCATGTGATTACGTCAGATCTGTACTAGTGTTCCAAATAGATGAATTGGATGATAATTTGATTTAGAAGCCCAAAATGAGGTGTTAAACCTTGGTCAAGCTATATGAAGGTTATGTAGTAGTGCTTGAAGTATGAAAATTTTTGAAGAGATCCACATCATTCCAAGGAATCATTACATGCTACTTGAAGCATGTGACTAGAATATTCCACTGATTTTGAAGGAGTTCATGCATGAAAGTGCTCTGCTCGAATGACCAAGTATACTACAAAGGTATCAAGATTTATGTATAGAGGCTTGCATCTGAAATAGTGTCTTTAAAAAAGGTATAAAGAGTGATAAGAAGATGATGTTCAAATAAGGATAAGTCTCGTATCAAGAAAATAAGAAGTGTTCTTGTGAAAAAATTTGGTATACACATGTATGAAGGTATTAATATCTCAAGATTCAATACTAAGTAAGGAATAATTAAATGACTCATAGGCATGAGTCATCCCATGAGGTGTAGGTATGTAATAAGGACACAATTCTATGTGTGTGCCTCTTGAAGTTTCTTTTTAGGTGTATATGCATGAATCTATGTAAGGGAAAGTTTTGTGTTCACACGTTAATATTCCATGTTGATTCGCAACGAAGTAAGGAATCCTTGAAATCATGAATAGTTGTAAAAGGAAATGTATGTGTCAAAGCATACATCATATTATTCCTTATTAAGCCTTCAAGTGTGATGTGTTCTTTTATAAGTATGAGTCCAAAATTAATCATGTAGTGTAAATATTGTGATATGTCAATATGTCCTTGAGTGTATAAGTTTGTGTCTTGTGTAAGTGTCCAAGATTAATGTAGGAGATTATGATCCTAAGAAGGATTGGTAATGTATAAAGCAATCTGTGAGTTCAGGAAGATGTTTCTTTGTGCTATCTCAAAGTTGGTGTACTCCATTTAGGTATGAAGTATTAGATCGAGTGTCAAAGATAATTTTCTAAGTCCCTATGTTCTATATATGATTTCAAGATTTATGAAGTTTCCTTGAGCAAGTATATGTGTGAGGTGTGCCTGAACTTCATGACTAATGTGTCTAAGATGTATCGGGAATGTTTTACATCATGAAAGTTGAGTAGATTTGATCTATGGACTCATCAAAGTTGAAGATTTCTCAAGAACTATGATTGAATTTAATTTAAATTAATTAAATAAATATTGCAAAATAACTATTGAAATGAATAATGATAATAGACAATGAGATCCAAGAAATAAGAAAGTAATGATGTAAAAACATAGGCAAGAATGGGACATAAGGAGACTTATCTCGATTTCCAAATGAATAGGAAGTGATTTAAGTAGGAGAAAGTGTTGAATAGGCTGTAGATAAGGTCATCACTACTCAATGTAAATTCTAGAACCCAAAAATAGAGTTGAATGAGGAAGCCCAATGTAAGACAAAGGAACCTAGGCACTGGTGACTAGATCTAGGTGTTGGTGATTGTGCAAGAGCTCAAGATATGATTTCTCTAATGTCGCATGGGTTTCGTTGTTAATTCCTATTTTTCACTTGATATTCGTTATTTGATTGCCGAAGGTACCTATAACTGCAAAAATAAGTTCACTGCATATACCCATAAACCACATCAAACCTAAAAAGTAAAATGTAGAATATGGAGTTGGACTAACCCCGTGGTAACTCGAAGAGTGAACTTACTTCGAGCATTGTACTACATCTCAAACCCATGTAGTTCTTGTCAGTGTTTGTAAAAATGGTGCCCTAGGATGCCCTTGTGCAAGTTTCACAAATGATAACGGGATGTAGCTAGAATGTAACAATGTAATAATATTTGTGGATGGAATATAATATACTTCCCCCTCCTATGCAGTGTGTGTAAAGTTGATGCAACCCTTGTCCCTTGAATGGATGCTAGATGGATGCCTTTGGAGTGCTTTAGTGCCTTTGGAATGTAAGCTTAGGTGATGATAGTAATGCTTAGTGTTTGGTCCCTCATTTTGAAAACATAACTATGTATTTATATGATTTCCTTGTTTGAATTTTGTAATTGAAAACTGGAAGGCTGACCCATAAGTGAAAAAGATGCCCAAAATATAAAAGAGACCCAAAAAGAGAGAGTAAGGTAAGAAAGGGTCAGGATGCTAGGAGGGACTGCATGGGCGCTACTCTTCTCTAGCTGGAACCGGTGTCTAAAGCCATAAAAGATAAATAAGTTAAGTTTTGAATGGGTTGTAGGGCGTGTAAGACCAAATGGAAAGCAAGAGACAAAGAAAAAATACCGAATATAGTTATCACCACTAGATTTCTTGCTTAGGAATCATGTAAATGCTAACATGCTTTAGGACCTAGAAATGTACCCAAGTGTGTGATTCTATGTCTATATTTTCCCCACTTTATGTTGTTGAGTGAATACTCGATAACATAAAGTAGATAAGAGATGTGTACCTTATGATCGTATAGAACGTGTTGCAATTAGCTTGCCGAGTGGACAAGTGAAGCATTGAGTAATTGAAAAAAGAAGCGTTGATACTAGGAAAAGTAAATGGAACCTAGGGGTGATGCATATGCATTATATCTTGATGTTATAGCCTGTGTGTGTTGCTTCTTGTAAGGAAAGACCTGTAAAAGAAGAGAAAAAGAGTTGTCAAAGTTTTGTATCTGAAAAATATAAATAAAGTATGTAAAAGTGTGTAAAAGGGAAAGTGTGCATCGATATGTGAGAGAGTGAAGGATAGAAATGTGTCATGTTTCTTAGAGATTGTTCATTTGTATATTGAAGGTGAGGTTTTTGGGTCATCTCATGCCAAGAGTGAGTTTTTTGGGCGATCTCACGCAAAGAGTGAGTTTTTTTGGGTAGTCTCACACCGAATGAGAGTTTTTTTGGGCGTCTCATGCCAAGTACAAGTTTTGGGTGATCTCATGCCAAAGAGCAAGTTTTGGGGAGAGAGGTCTAGTTTTACTCTCCTTCTATGCCTCTTCCCAAATAAGCACCACTACGGATGGTGCGCCCGATTGCTTTGTTTGTCCCAATTTTTTTTGAACTAGTTTGGAATTATTTTGATTGTACCAATTAAAGGAGATAGAATACATTCAGTAACTATAGAATTACTCTTTGAAATATTATAGACTGTGTTGTAATGGTAATTTGATTATATATGTCCTTAGGACATTAGCGCGTAGGCGCTAGTCTTTGATAATGGGCATTGGTGTCTAATTTGTATGTGAGATCCAAGTCTCGTTTGTAAACCATTCTCATGAGCTATTCGTGTTCCCCTCATTTGGGGTGCATGCAATAATAGTAGGATAATGTGGCCCAAAGGAGAGGACATGATGTTGTTCTGAAGTGGATACTTACAGGGGGTAGGGGATGTGCATGGTAGAAACCAAGGCACATGAAAACAAGAGAGGCTAGTAACATGTGTTAGTAGTAAAAGTAGCTAGCATGCAAAAGAAGAAAATGTAACAAATAAGTGTGCAAACAAGATAGACCGCAAAAGTGGGTTTCAAACATGGGACATTGCTCACAATTTCACAAGACAATCAAGGCCGAAGAGGCCAAAAGCATACAATGATCACAAAATACATAGGGCATATCTCACAAAAAATAACATACAATAACAAATAATAGCAAGAAAAATGTGACATATAGCCATGGTTGTATATAGTCATGCAAGGAAAATGATACACATGAAGCACCCATTAGCATGTTATAAAGATAAATAGTATGTCAAACCATGTATATATTAGTGAAAGGTAAAGTGATTGTAATGAGATGTAACAATAGAACCTGTGTAGTATGTGATAGTAGTGAAAGTAGATGCCCCGGGAGCCTTAGTGGGACTGGTAAAAGGTACAATGCCAAGCATCATTATAGTGTGTAAGAACCTATAAGAGATCTACATTCACCACAAATACCAAGTGAACATGCATGTGTATATATAGAAAGATAATGACATAATAAGAATCCTTCTAACATGGAAAACAAAGTGTAACATGTAAATAAAATAAGCTAGCAAGAATAGATGCAACCAAGATATGCAAATGTAATGTATGAGTGTTTTGGTAAGGAATGTAAATTTTGAAGATGATAGGAGCAAAATGCCCCCAACAGATGTGTATGAAATAAGGTTCATTTATATGAACCCTCAACAATCAAGAATGAACCATATAACAAGAGTGTGTCATCGAGTAATGTGTTGTGTGAGAGTATATGCTAGAAATATGTATCATGAAGCATAGAGTGTGAATTGTAGTGTTTGTGAGGTTCATTTCAGAATTAGATCCTCAACATTCAAGTATGAACCATGGAACTAGAGTGTTTCATAGGGTAATGATGATACAATGTTTGTATTAAAATGTGCGAGAGTGCATAGGAATATTAGGTATGATACACATAGCACAAAGTGTAGTGGTAAATGCTAGAGATAATTGCTAGTGCTAGAAGGGGGAAGAAGTGTAATGCCCCTTGAGTGTTCTAATGATGGATATCAAGTGTGATAACATGAGAGACACCATGCCAAGTGTGGGAGATCATTGTATGTGTCATGAGAATAGAGAGAGTCATCAAAATGGTAGGCGGAGCAAGAGTAGAACCGAGTTATATTTTGGGTTGAAAGGGGGAAGTCGAAAGATATTATGTAGATTTTGTTGGTATTGCTTGGTTGGGGGTTGCTTGACATGAGGAGGAGATGGATGATGTATTTTGAGAGGTGGTTTCTTAGATGTAATTGGTAATGTGGCGAAGACTTTCTAGGAGGAGGGGAAGGAGGACAACTTTTAGACAAGGTTTCTTAGTTGGAATGGGTTGGTTAGGCGGATCTTGACTAACTGGATAAGGAACATTAGTGATTAGGGATTAATGCTCATGCAACATGGAAGGACCAGATTTATAAGCCCACTGGGATTTAGCAATTAAATATGAGCATGAAGCATAATGTTGTGTAATAAATGACATAAAACCATGATGTTCAAGTTCCTTAATTCTTCATTTTAAAGCATAACAATCATTGTCATTATGTCCATTAATTATATGATAATTGAAAAATGTTAGACCTTGGTATTTGACAACCCAGTAAGAAGGTAGCAATGAGTAGTTAGAAAATTTTTCAATTGGTGAGTGAGGAGATAAGGAAGAATATCATGTTGCTTAGCATTGAGATCAAACTTGAGAGGTGTGGGTAGCAGTAAGACTTTGGGTTAAGCGACATGAGCACATATATAGGACATGTATTAGAATGAGATGTAGAAGAACAATGACCGTGGGGCTAAGAAGTATCCTTGAGATGTTGGATTTTAGCTTTAAGAGATGTAATTTTGGTTTCCATAGCTTGAAATTTGTCTTGAAATAAACAATGTAAATCTTGAATTGACTTGCAAATAGATTGATTGGTTGTGGTATCACTAAGGATATGGTCATCGTGAGAGATGATCAAATATGACACTTACTTGTGCAGTGGCATATTGTGAGGGAGATACATAGTGTCTAGGGATTTTTGGAGAACATATTTGCAAGGTGGGTGCATTTGAAGAAATTGATGCAAGGAGACTTGAGGAACCTTAGGAGCCATGAAAGAGAAACTGATAAAATAAGGATCTGAATGACCAATCACAAGTGGGGTTCACCAAATGATTTAATTTATTTTAAATTAATTAAATCTATATTGCAGAGTAACTATTGAAATAAATAATGATAATATATAATGATATCC
This sequence comes from Taxus wallichiana var. yunnanensis, assembly GCA_018340775.1. NCBI lineage: Eukaryota > Viridiplantae > Streptophyta > Pinopsida > Cupressales > Taxaceae > Taxus > Taxus wallichiana. Next base: position 239,910,192 of record CM031238.1, on the reverse strand, counting down.
AAGAAATAAGTAAGAAATTATGTAAAAACCTAAGCAAGAAGGGGAGATAAGGAGACTTAGTTGATTTTGAATGAATAGAAAATGATATGGGTAGGATAAAGTGTTGAATAAACTATAAATAGGGTCATCACTACTCAATGTAAGTTATAGAACCCAAAAAAGAGTGGACAAGGGCGCCCAGTGTAGGACAGAGGTGCCTGGGCGCTGGTGACTATACAGAAGCTTAGAATCTGCTATCTTTTTACACAAGGGTTTCACTTTGTTGATTCATTTTGGTCATCCGATATTCACTCTTTGATTACTAAAGGTACAGTAACTTGCAAAAATAAGTTCACCTACACATACCCAAATCCCACATCAAACCTAAAAAAGAAAATGTAGAATAGGGAGTCCGACTGACCCCGACGGTCACTCAAAGAATGAACTTACTACCAAATTTTGCACTACATCTCATACCCCGTGTAGTTTTTGTGAGTGTATGTAGAAATGGTGCCCTAGGATGCCCTTGTGCAAGTTGCACAAATGATAGCGGGTTGTAGCTAGAATGTAACAATGTAATAGTATGTGTGGATGGAATATAATAGACTTCCCCCTCATATATGTAGTGTATGCAGAGTTGATATAGCCTTTTTCCATTGAATGGATGCCGGATGGATGCTTTTGGAGTGCTTTAGTGCCTTTAGAATGTAAGGTTAGGTGATGATAATAATAATTATTACATGGTCCCTCATTTAGAAAACATAACCATGTATTTATATATGATTGCCTTGTTTGAATTTTGTAATTGACAAATGAAGGCCAAATAAGTCAAAAAAAAATACCCATAAGATAAAAAAGACACAAAAAAAGATAAATAAGTTCGGGGTTTAGGAGGGATATGAGAGGTGTCCTTGTATTGTATGACATAAAAGATAAATGTTAAAAACAAGTAAGACCAAATGAAAAACAAGAGACAAAGAAAATAGGCCAAAGATAGGTGTCAACCAATATTTTTCTTGCTTAGGAATCATATAAATGATATAATTATTTTAAGACTTAGAAATGTACCCAAGTGCATGATTTTGTGTCTACATTTTCCTCCACTTTATGTTGTTGAGTGAATACTCGATAACATAAAGTAGATAAGATATGCATACCTTATGATCTTGTAGAGTGTGTGGCGATTAGCGTCTTGAGTGGAAAAGTGAAGAATGGAGTGATTACAAAGGAAGCATGGAGAATAGGAAAGGAAAGCGGACCCTAGGGGTGATGTGTTGCATTTATCTTTTGTTGTAGTATGTGTGCGCTACTTCTTATAAGGACGAACCTACAAAAGAAGATAAAAAGAGTATTAAAAGTGGGGAGTCTTGTGAACAAGTAATTCAAGTTTGTGCATTGTTTCCATTGTGTCATCTTATGTGTTGTCATAGTCCATATCTATTTGTTATTTTATCCTTTGTAATATATGTCAAAGGGTGAGAGAAACATGGAAATGAGGTAATGTAGGAGTGTATTGTCTTATGGTTTCCATCAATGTTTCCAAATATGATTGTCATCAATGACAAAGGTGGAGATTGTTGGCTATTGTTTCTTAGAGTTATCATTGATGTAAAATCCATTGATGGAAAAGGGTGTGTATAGGTCATATGAGTCTTCATGAAGTGTTAATCAAAATTCAAACATGAAGGTTGATTGGTAGTGTCAAGTTTGGTGAAGTCCTATGGTGTTCTAAACCATGGTTCAATGTGTATGGTCACATTATGAGTACTCCAAAGTTTAATGAAGGGTTTCATAAGGTCAAGAAAGGACCTAGAGGTGTGTTACATGTGTTAATGATTCTCAGTAAAGATTTATCTTGGCTAGTTCATGGGTTGACATGATTGAGTCAATTCATTCTAGGCCTATTCCTAGTCCTAAAGCATGCATAATGGTATGGAGGTATGAGTTTTGGAGCTGATCAGTCTTGTTGAAGTATGATACCAACATGGTGATAGTGTGCATGGCATGTATGATGAGTTTCAGGACAATTCTTAGTGTTTTGGTGGTGCTTCATGGTCCTTAGGAAGCAAGAAGGTAAAGATAGGCTAGGAAAGCACATGTAAGTCTCTGTGATTGGAGATTTTAGACATATTTTAGATATATTATGAGTATGGATAGTTAAATGATGTTTTTATGATGCATCATGACATGTTTTAGGACAAAGTGAAGAATATTTTGCAATATACCTCATTTTTGGTAAAATAAGGTTTTCTAAAGTGTATTTTTGTGCTAAAAGTGGACCTTCTAATGCTCATTGTGAATTTTGTGCTTTGCATGGGACTCATAGGTTTTGGGGGATGTTTTTCCATTGAGATAAGAATATTTTCAAAAAATAATGAGGTGGTTTTATTATCTGGTTTTTATGAACAATCGTTAAGAAGGTAAAGTGGTTTAAAACCCTAGTTAAACCCTAACTCAAAAGCGATGGAAGATATATTATTGGTAAGTTCCTAGAATAGATTCATTTTTATATTATGATTATTTTAGGCTATAGAGGGCTCCTCTATCTTTCCAAAAAGGTATGATAGAGCATGTGATAGTGTGTGTCCCCCACTCAAACAACTAGGTTTTCAAATATTTTCAGTTTGTGGCAAAGTCTTCCATTAAACCAAATGATTAAATCAAAATTGATTTAATATTGGGATTTGTACTACATTTCCATGATATTTTTATGTCATTGTTGAGGTACTAGATGGAAAAGGGTGCCCTATCTATGAAGGCTGGTTTTTGGGTTTGTAAAGGTAGTTTTTGAGCAATTGCAGAGATTGACCTGGTTAAAGGCTTTCCACTTGGAGTTGGAAGCAAATATATGATTTTTTGGAAATTATATTTAAATAACATTTTAATTATAAATTTTTTTATCTTGATGAGGTGTTTTGATATGTGAGCCAACTTAGTTTGTGAAGACCAACTTTGATTGTTTTTAGGACGGATTTCTTTGGCTAAGAATATTGATGTAGAAATATCATGTTTTGGATTATATGATGCTTGATATTTATTAGAGAGTGAATAGGGATGAATTTTTTTCCTAGTTAAAGTATTTATAAGTCTTGAAAGTGAAAAAATGGTACAAACTAGTTGATTTCCCAAAACTATTTTCTACACTTGATTCGATTTAGTAAAGAGGAAAGTTGGATTCATTTACATGGATGGATGTTTCATGATGACTAGAAAGCATGAATGTGTTCTACATGTTATTGGATTTCCAATGAGTTGTTACATGGCATAGTTGAGATGTTCTTGGGTGATCTTGAGCATGTTCTCGGAAATAAGCTGTCTTGAGTAGGAAATGGTCCTACTTGATAGAGTTATGAATAAAATGATTTGTGCTGAGGTAATGTGTGACCATGGATGATTTTTTATGATGTATTTGAGATGTGTTAAGCATTTTGAGGATCTACTAATCATGGTGATGAGTTTGTAGGTATTTAATGTGCATGGTGTTGGGGTTTTGAGCCATTATTTGCTTGTTTGGTTGTCTTTGTGCATGGCTAACCTAAATGGGTTCATTTTATAAATTTTGTGTTATGTTTTTAAGTTATATTGGTGTATATCCTTTGTCTAGACTGACCTATGGTATGTTTTTGAGATGAGAAGCATATAAAGTGCTTGTTTTGGTTCATTTTGAACTAGTTGTGCATGGAGGGAAAAATGTAACCTAGGTGAGGAAGTAAAAGAGGATCAAGGGAATAAAGAGAGAAAAAAGGATGTGTGCAAAATTATGAAGAAGGTTGAAGATTATGTGTTCAAGGGTTTGAAGCCAAATCAGTCCATGAAAGATCAAGATAGAGTGAGTTGAAGGAGAGAGAAGTTGAAGAGGGTTTGGTGTGTGTGTGTTGTCCACTCAAAATTCCCCTGCTCTTAAGAAAGTGAAAATTTAAAATTTTGAGTTTAAGTGTCTTCTCTGTTGTACTGATAATGTTAAAAGTCGAGAAATTGAGAAAATCTACGTTTTGGGTCATTTTTTTGTCTTTTTCGGCCTGTCGGACATTTTTGTCCCGCGTGTCCCAAGTTCCATTGGGCCCTCTATTCCCCGATCCTCCGGTTTCCCCGAAGTTTGTCTTTTTCGGGCCCGTCAGAACTTTTTGTCCCAAATGTCCCAAGTTCGCCAGACAAGTTGTTCCATTTTCGGCCGAATCACCCGAACCGCGTACTTCGCGCTTTCGCGTCCCAAATGTCCCAAGTTTGCCTGCACAAGTTGTTCCATTTTTCCGATCCGCCGTAAGTCACGTACTTCGCGCACTTTTGTCCCGCATGTCCCAAAAAGCATTTGTGCATCTTTTCCCCGCTTCGCCTGAATCGCCCGAGCCGCGTGCTTCGCGCTTTCGCGTCCCACATGTCCCAAATGAACCAAGTGTCATTCGTGCTAATTTTTCCTGCTCTACCCGAATGTCTTGCTTATTCAAATTGGTAGGTATGTATTAAATGTGCATTCATTACCTTTCTCTCTCCTAAACGGCTATATAATGAGCAAACCCCCTATGTGTTTTTCACACCGCTTCCATGCTATCCTTTGCTCGAACCCTTGCAATCTAAATTCCTGCGTGCGTATCCTTTCCCTCTGTAATTCCTTCCCGAGTCTAGCTTGTGGCTCTGCCCTCCGAATTACTGCCAACATGAAGATCAAATTTCAGGGACAGGAACAAATCTCACCACTAGAGTCTGCCGTTCCCAATATCTGGGGACAGTGAAGCTCGCCATCTTGACTTTGGTGATTTTTGGTCGAGGATGGCAGATGTAAACCCTAAACCAATAGCACGAGATGATTCACGACAGTGGTTTGAATTTGGCTTTATTTGGAGGTTTCCCAATCTCGGTGCAATGTGCCGATCTGATGCTTTCATGCGGAGCTCACTTCGACCCTGATTCGAGCGAATTGACCAAGATACACGGGGAACTCATCACTAAACTGGACGCCGCTGCGCCATTATCTGCACTGAGGATTCCAGAAATGGATAATGCCATAGTTGTTTCCCAGAATCAAGCACAGGCCCTATTCAATCAAGACAATGACAACTACAAGGCGTGGTGGCGAAGTCCTGGCTAAAGAACCCTAAGAAGGGAGCATCTCGTCTATCCAAGACTCTTTTCCGAGCTGATTTCAATGAAGAATTGTCGGATTTTATAATCCTACTGGCTCGGGTTATGGGCTTACCCTCTACTAACGAATTCCATTTCTGGATGTGCCCGCTCATCAACATGGTGTGCGAGGGAACTCAAAATATCAAATGGGTAGAAATCATCAAAGCATGAACTTGGAGAGCATTTGTCAATGTACAAAGAAACGAAGAAATTCTACATGACTTCGTACCTAATGTATACTCTTGCGGCATCAAGGCAATGGTTTGGTTTTTCTTACATTGATGCCCACAAGGATGATCCTGTATATGCCTACTGCCCATAGTTCACCCTAGAGACCAAGAATCACAATTTTCGAAGGGTAAATGATGCTTTCACCATGTGCGTGGTCGGGCTTCTTGAAGGTGACACTGCTAGAAGGTTTTCTGATGAAGCCATGAACCTGATATCGCACTACGGTGCCTATTTTATCCAATTCAGAAAATTCTCCTATATCAGGCTTGCTGGTATGAGAGCACCCCTCTGAGGCTTCCCATGTTCTGCAGTGATAAGATGGCTTTGATAGAAGTATGCAGGCAGTTAGAAAAATTACACAGTAACCTTTGTAGAGACAAGAAGATTACTGGTTTGCACTTTCCCATCTCTTTGGGAAATTACACTTGTAAAACAGCCACCTGACGCACAAAATATAGAAAGAGCCTGGCTCCCATCACTATTCATTTCTTCAAGCCAAGAACTTGCTTCGACTTGAAGAAGTTCATTGAGCAGAACATCAAGATAATCTATCATCATAGGGCAGATACAAAAGACTATTGGGCTGACTGTGCCGATGATTTTGAGGCTAGAAGGAGGCATTATGGCAGGTTCTCTCTGCAATTGATCCAAGAACTCGGCTTGTACCAAGTTCCTGAAGGACTCCAGGATGACAACTCTGATCTATACTCATATGAGTATGACAATGTGGTTAAGCACACTCCCTTGGAGGACTTGGATTGGTTCAAGAAAGAGAAAGATGATCTGGCCGAGATCCTAGCTCCAGTCTTAGTCAGGACTAAGGTCTGGTTTGATAAGAAAGTTCGAGAGCTTAGGAGGCACTCAGGAGAATCCTCCTCTAAGGATGTTTCAACACCAAGGAGGGAAGCATCGACTCCCATATCAGACACACCTGTGCAAACCCCTCCTGCCTCATCAACGCAAGGACTGCAGCTTCTACTCTTCTTCATCCACCCAAGTATACCAGAAGAAATTCAAAGAGGTTAAGAAGGAGCCTGTGGAAAAAGATCCTCAAAGAAAGCAGGCGAAGTGCCTTTGGGACCAGAGAACATTATTGTTCTTAGTGAAAGTGAAGAGAGTGAAGTGCCAGCCCCTACAAATGCTCCTGAAGCTCCAACGGATAAAGATAAGGAAGTCCAGAGCACTGAACTTCCAAGTGCTATTGATTCCTCTGCAGCAATTGTCTCAAGCGCCCCACTCACATCTCAACTTGAGAGACAACAGCTGTGCAAACCTTGAGCATCATGAGCTCTCTGTCTCTTGGTCCTCTTGCCCCTCCTACTGCTTCCTCTTCCTCTTTTGCATGGGTGCAACCTTTTGTTGACAGTAGGAAGAGGAAATCTTCCTCTCGGAGCTCAGGGCCAAATTTTGATGTTGTGGCAGCCTTGTTAGGCACTACTCCTCGTGCCAAAAATCCAGAATCACCTCCAGGATAGTGTCTGATGCTCAGGGTCAGCAATTCCTGGAGATTGCTAAGCCTATAGTAGACAAATCAGAGTAGGACTTACAGGCATCTGACCTAGAATTCTCAAGGATTCCTATGGGAGAGTCTACCCCTGAAGGTGAGATCCATAATCTCCAGGAAATGGTCACAAGAGTCATTGGGAGGGTAGAGAAAGGGCAGCAAACTATTGAATAGTTGGAGGAACAAGCCCAAATTCTCACTGGTTTTATCAAATCTCTTTTGTCTAAGGACAAAGTTTTGGACCCTACCCCATTGACTACCCTTCCGCCACCTGTAATTTTGAGCCAAGATGAAGTACAGAGTATCAAAGACATGCACAAGTATTCCGTCTATGGTAGAGCTATGGAGGCCATGGTGGAAGATATGCTTGTTGCAGGATTGAACTTCATCGATGAAGCTTTCAAACTCCACGGAAAGGTGAACAATTTGCAATGAAGCTCTCCTCCACTATCGGGATCATAGATAAAGAGCTCAAAATCTGGAGCACAGCATAGTAGACCTCGTCTCATGGGACAGACAGATGAGAACATTTTATTGGCGAATAAGGTTTTTGATGATGCAAAGGATAATTTGTCAAAGTCTTGGGTTTACAGCGTGGAGTGGAAGATCAAAGTCTTGGAGGAGGCTTTGGGAGAGCTAAAGAATAGCTAGCAGAAGGGTGAGGCTTTCAAGACTCTGGTTGTATCGCTTTCAAAGATATACATTGTCATCTTCAGGATGAAACTTCTAGTGTGCCTCTTTCCTTGCAAGAAATCAAAGCTCAATTCAGAGCTTTTGTCAAAGATAATCTATTCAAGGAAAGCTCCATCTCCAAAGAGAAAATGAAGGAGATCTACTCTCTTCAATCTGCCATTGAAGAAGCAAATAAAGACTATCATACTCATGTCGAGTTTGATAAGGAAATGGAGAAGTGCCTCGGATTTTGGACCCAGTCTACAACCAACACGTCAGTCCCCCGTGGCAGAGACATAGCCGAGGCATTGAAGAGATTCAGGCAGCGGATTTTGAAGTCAGTGGGTCCCTCCCAGTCATAACCGCCTGTCTTCTTCTCCTTATTTTTCTCTTCTCTTCTAATTCTTTTTCTCGAATTCATTGTAATAAGTTGAAGTATTGCGACTGGCAATCCTTAACTAATCTTTAGTTAAAAGAAGTGGTTACCAAGAGTAACTGATTTGTAAGCTATATAATGGCCTCTCCACGCCATTTTGAAAGGGAGGGAAGAACTTGGCTTATTTTCTGAAAGTGTAAATAGATCATAAAGAAATCAATACAGAAGGGCTTTTCATTCTTTGTCTATCTGATCTCTTTTATCCCCAAGCTTTCATTTAATTTTGTGAAGATCATTTGTCTGTGTTATGTCAAGAAACTTTGTGTTCTGGCAGATGTTATTTATAGAACTTTGTGTCTTTAAATTCCATCTTATTTATATGATACAAATGATCTTGTTTCAATTCACTGTAACTTCGCATACATAAAGAATTACTCTGTTATCTATAATTCTGAGTGTTGCCTTTCTGCTCATTCTCGTATTCTCATTCCTCAGTCCTTTTGTAATTGATGATCTTTATAGAAAACACTTTCGTAATATCCAAGTTCAACAAGAAAATCATGTTTTGTATATTTGTAAATAGGTTCATTTCTGAATAAGGGAACCTCTCCCATTAAAGAGGAGGGACTTCTTGTCCCCTGACTGTTGCTCTTCGTAAAGTCCTATTTGATGACCAATAGTTTTTGGTGACTCCACTGGGGAAAATCATATTCCAGTTCTGTAATTTTTGATCATCCTTTGATCTGGTGACTCCGTGTTTTACTCGAGGGAGAAGGGCCCTTGGTATTGAAGATTCTCAGTTTCAGCTTTTGGAGCAAGCAGGTTTTCCTTTCCCTTCAACAAGAAATAGAAAGACTCATTCGACAAGCACTCCACCTGTTCAAGATAGAATTCCTACGGGTGGTATTCCTTCAGAGCCAGCTAGTCCTAATCTTCGAGCTTTGATTCTTGCTGGTGTTGCAGTTCCTCTCCAAGCCATTTTTCCAAGAATGGTGGTACCATTGCCCTGGGGTCATCATGTCGGGCCCCTTGCCCTTCCTCAGCCTTTGCATGAGTTACCCAGAGGTAACCGGAAGAACTTCCCTAAATTCAAAGGTGATGGTAAAGTGCATCCTGATGAACACATCGCAGCCTTCATAGTTGCATGTGGAGTTCTGGGAGTTGAACATGAAGACATCTCCGTGAGACTGTTTGTTGAGACTTTACAAGATAATGTTGTTGATTGGTTCTATCACCTTCCAGCTGGTGCTATCACTAGCTGGGACACCATGAGAACTAGGTTTGAAAACCGTTTCAAACCAGCAGAAGATGTGCATGCCTTGCTAGCCCAAATCTCTCAGATAAAGAAAGATTCACAAGAGCCCATGAGAGAATTTGTGGCCCGATTCAACAGGTTGATTAATAAAATTCCACCAAATACTCGACCTGTTGATCAAATCCAAAAATGTTTCTTCCTAAATGCCCAATCGCCTGAAGTTAGTTATGCGCTAAGAAGGGCTAATCTCGCAACATTGGCTAAAGATCAAACTCTTGCTGTTAGTGTCGAGGATGATTTAATCATGTCAGGGAAGTTGAGGAGAGACCCTTCCAAATCTAAGTCTGCTTCTTCCTCCTCTTCCACCCCTGGACCTAATACTGATCCATTGGTTCAAAAACTTGCGAATGATCTCATTGCCATAAAGAAACAATTGGCTCAGCATGCTCCCTATGCAGACATTCCAAGGAGGAATTTTCAGCCCAGAAATCATTTTCCTGCTTCTCAAACAAGATTAGCGCTTGAAGGACCTCCTGTTAAAGTTCCTGTCAATGCAACCTGTGAAGTTGAGGAACCAGATGATGATGAGGATAATGAAGCTTGCGAGGAATTTGTGGAAGAAGTTGATGATGAAGCAGATGAACTTGAGGGATCTCGAGTTAATTTCTTCACCACTGAGGGCATTGATGATGGAGATGATTATGATGAAGTAGTAGTGGACATGAATAGCGAATCATTCACTGTCATGACTCGAGCAGAGAAAATCAGAGGGAGAAAGTGACGCAGCCCCCAAGAAATCTAAGGAGCAGCCGACAACTATCCCCGTAATTGCAAAAAGAGGATCTCCTATCCCCGTTTCATCTACACCAAAGGTGAGTCCTGTCAATCCTGCTATTAAAGTTACTTCTTTTTCCCCTAAAGTTGATAAACCTAGGATCTCAAGTGATGATGGCCCGTCCACTTCTGGGTCTTTTGATATTATTGATCACCTGAAAAAGACTAAGGTTCAAATCTCAGAGGCTGAGTATTATCAAACCCATCCCAAAGCTTTTGCTAAAATGATTCACTTTGTCAATTCCCATTCTAAAACCACCTCTAAAGGCCTTTTACCCACTCCTCTCTGCACCACAACCTAGTCTGGTAGCCGCTGTCACCTCACCCAATGACAAAATCAAACCATTTTATGTAACACTTCTTATAGCTGGCCATAGGCTCAGTAATTGTGTCATAGACTCAGGAGCCTCAGACAATGTGATGCCTGCTAAAGTAGCTCATGCCTTAGGCTTGACCCTCACACGCACTTATGGATCTTGTTACTCTATGGAGAGTAAGGAAGTGCCCCTGGTCGGAAGAATTAAAGATGCACAAGTGGCTTTTGCTGCTTTGCCTGAGAAGAGAGTTTTGGCTACCATCTTAGTAGCAGATATTCCTCCTTCATAATACGGATGTTGCTAAGTAGGAACTTCTGTAAGGATGTGGGTGGAGAAATTCAAATGGATGGTCACATGCACTGCACTCGTACTGTTAATGGGCAAATGAAGAAGTTTCTGCCACGAGAAGCGATGCTCCGAGTATATTGTACAAAAATGGATGATCCTAAAGCACAAATACTCTATGAGGATATGGGGCATGGCAACTACATGATTATGTCCCCTGATGAAATCCAACTCCCCAAAGTGTCACCTAAAGATCCTAATGGTGTTTGGATTTTAGAGTTTGATGGAAGTTGTTCCTCAGCTGGTTCTGGAGCTGGTGTCCTACTGGTGTCACCTGAAGGAAGCCTTCATCCTTTTTCATTCAAGTTGCAGTTTGAAAATACTAATAATACAGCAGAGTATGAGGCTCTCATTCTTGGACTGCAAGTGGCCAAAGAACAAGGTGTAAAGAATCTTCTGGCTCGTGGTGATGCGGAATTGATTGTAAAGCAAGTTAGAAACCTTTTCCATGTAAAAATGGAAGGTTGAAACATTACCGGAATCAGGTTTGGGATTCCATTGAATTTCTTGATGCTTTCTCCATCGAAGCAATACCTAGGGAGAAGAACAACAGGGCTGATTCACTAGTAGTCTCAGGGTCACTACTGATTCCTCATCCTGACTTCTCTCAAGATAAGTTCACCATTGAGATGATCCATCGACCTAGTGTACCTGATAATACAAATAACTGGCAAGTTTTCAATGATGATCAACACTTGCTTTCTTTCTTAGAACTCAAGGGTAATTTTGAACAACTGTATTTTGAAGGAAGCGACAACCTGCCTCGTGAAAATGTGCCCTTTGACAAAGCAGTCACCCAAGGAGAAGAAACGGATCAGGATGGATGCATCAAACTCAAAGGAAACAAGATTCCTAAAGGATTGGTGAGTTTAGAGGAACTATTTGATAAACATGACAGGTATGTAAAGTCTAGAGCTTCTACTGGACCTCAACAATCAGCTGAGTATGACAAAATTAATATTGGGAGTTCTACTGATCCTAAGCTCGTGAACATTGGAAAATGTTGCACAGCAGATGAGAGGAAAAAAGCAATTGATCTTTTAAAGAGGTATAAGGATGTTCTTGCTTACTCTTATGAAGATTTAAAAGCTTTCAAACCAAAAGATATGCAACATTTTATTCCTCTCAAACCTGGAATTAAGCCTTTTAAGCAGAAACAGAGGCAATACAACCCCAAAATAGCTGACACCATCTTTCAAGAAATACAGAAGTTGTTGAAGGCCAAAATCATTTTTCCCATTCACCATTCAACATGGATTGCCAATATTGTGCCTGTTAGGAAGAAAAATGGTGAGATCCGCATCTGTGTTGATTTCAGGAATCTAAATCAGGCTTCCTTGAAAGATAATTATCCTTTGCCTATGATGGATCAGGTCTTGCAAGCAGTAACAGGATCTGAAATGTTATCTATGCTTGATGGATTCTCAGGATATAACCAGGTAGAAGTTAATACTGCAGATCAGCATAAAACGGCTTTCACTACCCCTTGGGGTACCTTTGCTTACAAAAGAATGCCTTTTGGGCTCATTAATGTTGGTGCCACTTTTCAGAGAGCTATGGATCTGGCCTTTGGAAGTTTGAAAGGGAAGTGTATTGTCATATACCTTGATGACTTGACTGTGTTTTCTAAAACAAGGGCGGATCATTTTGACCACCTAGAGACAGTTCTGCTAAGATGTAGAGAACATGGGATCTCTTTGAATCCTAAAAAATCTATCTTTTGTGTCACGAGAGGGAAATTATTAGGGCACATCATCTCCAAAGATGGTATTAAGATTGATCCTGAGCGAGTTCAAGCTATCCAGCAAATTCCTCTCCCAACCAGCAAAAAGGGCATGCACTCTTTCTTTGGTAAGATCAATTTTTTAAGAAGGTTCATCCCTGATTTTGCAGAGTTAACTTTGAATATTTCCCAAATGATGAAAGGCAAACAAACGTTTGGTTGGTCTTCTGAAGGAAAGGAATCCTTTGAAGGTATTAAAAGAGCTATTGCTAAAACTCCTGTTTTAGCATGTCCTGATTTCAGCAAAGATTTTATTATCTATTGCTATGCCACAGATAATACCTTGGCTGTTGTTTTGACTCAAGAAGATTCTAATGAGCATGAACTCCCAATTGCATTCATGAGCTATATTCTAAAAGATCATGAGTTAAAATACACCATGATGGAAAAACATGCTTTTGCAGTGGTCAAAGTTGTTAAGCAGTTTCATTTTTACATCCTCAACTCTCACTCCATGGTGTTGGTTCCAGATACAACTGTTAAGTCAATTCTCACACAGCAGGAATTTGGATCCAAGAGAGGGAACTGGGTTGCTAAGGTCCAAGAATATGATATTGACATCAAACCGACCAAGCTCATTCGTGGAAAAGGCCTTTGTGAGCTCATTGCTGAAGGAGCTAGACATGAGTTACTGGAGGATAAAGTTGGCCTTCCTACCGTTCTGTTTCTTAGCTCAGTTGATGAATGGTATGCTGATATCGCTCATTTTCTCACCTATGGAGAATGCCCCTCTCATTTGACTGCCAAAGAAAAGAGGACTGTTAAACTAAGGTCAGTGCAATATGTGTTGTGGGAAAACGCCTTGTTCAAACGTGGGTTAGATGGAAGGTTTTTGAAATGTGTGGACAAGGAACAGCAGAAAAAGTTACTCTCAGCTTTTCATGATCAGGCATGTGGAGGGCACTATTCATCAACGGTCACTACTCATAAGATACTTCGTGGAGGATATTACTGGCCTTCCTTGTTCAGAGATGCATCCAAGTGGGTTGATAAATGTGAGGCTTGTCAGACTTTCGTGGGTAGACCTAAATTGGCCTCTTTGCCTCTTAAGCCAGTTGTAATTGAAGAACCTTTTCAACAGTGGGGTTTGGACTTCATTGGAACACTTAATCCCGCTTCTAGTGCTGGTCATACTCATGTATTAACTGCCACGGATTATTTCACCAAATGGGTAGAAGCTATTCCAGTAAAGAGTACTACTTCTGAAGTGGTGTGCAACTTCATCAAAGAGAACATCTTGGTAAGGTATGGTGTACCTAACAAGATTGTGACAGATAATGCTTCAAATTTCTCTTCAACCGAGATAATGGATTTTTGCTATGGGTATGGCATCTCTTTGGCTCACTCCTCAGATTACTATCCTCAGGGAAATGGGCAAGAAAAATCCACTAATAAAAATTTGGTGACTATTATAAGGAAATTAGTCAATGAGTCTCAACGAAACTGGCACAAGAAGCTCTATGATGCTCTTTGGGCAGACAGGATCACACCAAAGAGAGCTATTGGAATGTCTCCTTTTCAAGTGGTATATGGAGTAGAAGCTCAATTTCCAGTAACAGTGGAGCTGCCAGCCTTGCATCTAATGAAGGCCATTGAAGATACCAGTTTCAGTGATGCTTTGGATAAGAGAATTATGTATCTTCACAAATTGAATGAGAACAGATTGGAGGTTGCTGATAGGATATCTATTCACCAACAGAAGGTAAAGGTCCTGTTTGATAAGAAAGCCAGGTTTAGAGATTTCCAAGTTGGAGACACTGTTTTGTTATGGGATAAAAGGCATGAACCTCGTGGCAGCCATGGCAAGTTTGATTCCCTTTGGCTCGGACCTTTCAAGATCAGACACTTTGCTGGTAAGAATTCTTTTTACCTTGATTACATGGATGGTTCTCCTCTCCCACTTCCTTATAGTGGGCAGTACCTGAAATTGTTCAAGTCATAGGTGATTAGGGAGTCCTTTGTATATTCTGTACAGCGTTTTGTTTTTCTTTCCTTTTTTTTTTTTGGTGTGTTGTCCTCTGTATTGGTTTGCTTTTTGACTCCGTGGCCCAATGGATAAGGTACTGGTCTGCTTCCCGAGTTTGTCTAAGTTCTTACCTTGTCTCATTCCTTGAATTTATGCCAAGTCATCCCCAGAAGGAGCTAGTTGTTGTCCACTCAAAATTCCCCTGCTCTTAAGAAAGTGAAAATTTAAAATTTTGAGTTTAAGTGTCTTCTCTGTCAGTCTAAATGTTAAAAGTGAGAAATTGAGAAAATCTACGTTTTGGGTCATTTTTTGTCTTTTCGGGCATGTCGGACATTTTTGTCTGCGTGTCCCAAGTTCAATTGGGCCCTCTGTTCCCCGATCGGCCGGTTTCCCGAAGTTTGTCTTTTTGGGCCCGTCGGAACTTTTTGTCCCAAATGTCCCAAGTTCACCCGGACAAGTTGTTCCATTTTTGGCCGAATCGCCCGAACCGCGTACTTCGCGCTTTCGCGTCCCAAATGTCCCAAGTTCACCCGGACCCGTTGTCACATTTTCATCCGATCCGGCCGAGTCGCGTACTTCGCGCACTTTTGTCCCGCATGTCCCAAAAGCATTTGTGCGTCTTTTCCCCGCTTCGCCCGAATCGCCCGAGCCGCGTGCTTCGCGCTTTCACGTCCCACATGTCCCAAATGAACCAAGTGTCATTCGTGCTAATTTTTCCTGCTCTACCCGAATGTCTTGCTTATTCAAATTGGTAGGTATGTATTAAATGTGCATTCATTGCCTTTCTCTCTCCTAAACGGCTATATAATGAGCAAACCCCTATGCGTTTTTCACACCGCTTCCATGTTATCCTTTGCTCGAACCCTTGCAATCTAAATTCCTGCGCGCGTATCCTTTCCCTCTGTAATTCCTTCCCGAGTCTAGCTTGTGGCTCGCCTCCAATTACTGCCAACATGAAGATCAAATTTCAGGGACAGGAACAAATCTCACCACTAGAGTCTGTCGTTCCCAATATCGGGGACAGTGAAGCTCGCCATCTTGACTTTGGTGATTTTTGGTCGAGGATGGCAGATGCAAACCCTACACCAATGGCACAGATGATTCATGACAGTGGTTTGGCTTTCACTGGAGGTTTCCCAATCTCGGTGCAATGTGCTGATACAGTGCTTTCATGCGGAGCTCACTTCGACCCTGATTCGAGCGAATTGACCAATATACATGGGGAACTCATCACCAAACTGGACGCTGCCGCCATTAGCACTGCACTGAGGATTCCAGAAATGGATAATGCCATAGTTGTTTCCCAGAATCAAGCACAGGCCCTGTTCAATCAAGACAACGACAACTACAAGGCGCGGGTGGCGAAGTCCTGGCTAAAGAACCCTAAGAAGGGAGCATCTCGTCTATCCAAGACTCTTTTTCGAGGCTGATTTCAATGAAGAATTGTCAGATTTTATAATCCTACTGGCTCGGGTTATGGGCTTACCCTCTACTAACGAATTCCATTTCTGGATGTGCCCGCTCATCAACATGGTGTGCGAGGGAACTCAAAATATCAACTGGGTAGAAATCATCAGCATGAACTTGGCGGAGCAGCTATCCAATGTACAACAAACGAAGAAGTTCTACATGACTTCGTACCTGATGTATACTCTGGCGGCATCAAGGCAATGGTTTGGTTTTTCTTACATTGATGCCCACAAGGATGATCCTGTATATGCCTACTACCCGCAGTTCACCCTAGAGACCAGCAATCACAATTTCCGAAGGGTAAATGATGCTTTCACCATGTACGTGGTCAGGCTTCTTGAAGGTGACACTGCTAGAAGGTTTTCTGATGAAGCCATGAACCTGATATCGCACTACGGTGCCTATTTTATCCAATTCAGAAAATTCTCCTATATCAGGCTTGCTGGCTATGAGAGCACCCCTCTGAGGCTTCCCATGTTCTGCAGTGATAAGATGGCTTTGATAGAAGTATGCAGGAAGTTAGACAAATTACACAGAACCTGCAGAGACAAGAAGATTACTGGTTTGCACTTTCCCATCTCTTTGGGAAATTACACTTGTAAAACAGCCCTGGACGCACAGAATATAGAAAGAGCCCCGCTCCCATCATGCTCATTTCTTCAAGCCAAGAACTTGCTTCGACTTGAAGAAGTTCATCGAGTCAGAACATCAAGATAATCTATCATCATAGGGTAGATACAGAAGACTACTGGGATGACTGTGCAGATGATTTTGAGGCTAGAAGGAGGCATTATGGCAGGTTCTCTCTGCAATTGATCCAAGAACTCGGCTTGTACCAAGTTCCTGAAGGACTCCAGGATGAAAACTCTGATCTATACTCATATGAGTATGACAATGTGGTTAAGCACACTCCCTTGGAGGACTTGGATTGGAACAAGAAAGAGAAAGATGATCTGGCCGAGATCCTAGCTCCAGTCTTAGTCAAGACTAAGGTCTGGTTTGATAAGAAAGTTCGAGAGCTTAGAAGGCACTCAGGAGAATCCTCCTCTAAGGATGTTTCAACACCAAGGAGGGAAGCATCGACTCCCATATCAGACACACCTGTGCAAACCCCTCCTGCCTCATCAACGCAAGGACCTGCAGCTTCTACTCCTTCTTCATCCACCCAAGTATACCAGAAGAAATTCAAAGAGGTTAAGAAGGAGCCTGTGGAAAAAGATCCTCAGAGAAAGTAGGCAGAAGTGCCTCTGGGACCAGAGAACATTATTGTTCTCAGTGAAAGTGAAGAGAGTGAAGTGCCAGCCCCTACAAATGCTCCTGAAGCTCCAATGGATAAAGATAAGGAAGTCCAGAGCACTAAACTTCCAAGTGCTATTGATTCCTCTGCAGCAATTGTCTCAAGTGCCCCACTCACATCTCAACTTGAGACAACGGCATGTAAACCTTGAGCGTCATGAGCTCTGTCTCTTGGTCCTCTTGCCCTCCTGCTTCCTCTTCCTCTTTTGCATGGGTGCAACCTTTTGTTGACAGTAGGAAGAGGAAATCTTCCTCTCGGAGCTCAGGGCCAAATTTTGATGCTGTGGCAGCCTTGTTAGGCACTACTCCTTCTCGTGCCAAAAAGCCAGAATCACCTCCAGGATAGTGTTCGATGCTCTGTGGTCAGCAATTCTCGGAGATTGCTAAGCCACGGAGACAAATCAGAGCAGGACTTACAGGCATCTGACCTAGAATTCTCAAGGATTCCTATGGGAGAGTCTACCCCTAAAGGTGAGATCCATAATCTCCAGGAAACGGTCACAAGAGTCATTGGGAGGGTAGAGAAAGGGCAGCAAACTATTGAACAGTTGGAGGAACAAGCCCAGATTCTCACTGGTTTTATCAAATCTCTTTTGTCTAAGGACAAAGTTTTGGACCCTACCCCATTGACTACCCTTCCGCCACCTGTAATTTTGAGCCAAGATGAAGTACAGAGTATCAAAGACATGCACAAGTATTCCGTCTATGGTAGAGCTATGGAGGCCATGGTGGAAGATATGCTTGTTGTAGGATTGAACTTCATCGATGAAGCTTTCAAACTCCACGGAAAGGTGAACAATTTGCAACAGAAGCTCTCCTCCACTATCGGGATCATAGATAAAGAGCTCAAAATCTGGAGCGACAGATAGTAGACCTCCGTCTCATGGGGGGAGACAGAATGAGAACATTTTATTGGCGAATAAGGTTTTTTATGATGCAAAGGATAATCTGTCAAAGTCCTGGGTTTACAGCGTGGAGTGGAAGATCAAAGTCTTGGAGGAGGCTTTGGGAGAGCTAAAGAATAAATTGGCAGAAGGGTGAGGCTTTCAAGACACTGGTTGTATCTGCTTTCAAAGATATACATTGTCATCTTCAGGATGAAACTTCTGGTGTGCCTCTTTCCTTGCAAGAAATCAAAGCTCAATTCAGAGCTTTTGTCAAAGATAATCTATTCAAGGAAAGCTCCATCTCCAAAGAGAAAATGAAGGAGATCTGCTCTCTTCAATCTACCATTGAAGAAGCAAATAAAGACTATCATACTCATGTCGAGTTTGATAAGGAAATGGAGAAGTGCCTCAGATTTTGGACTCAGTCTACAGCCAACACGTCAGTCCCCGTGGCAGAGACATAGCCGAGGCATCAAGAGATTCAGCGGTGGATTTTGAAGTCGGTGGGTCCCTCCACCATAACCACCTGTCTTCTTCTCCTTATTTTCTCTTCTCTTCTAATTCTTTTCTCGAATTCATTGTAATAAGTTGAAGTATTGGGATGATTGGAAATCCTTAACTAATCTTTAGTTAAAAGAAGTGGTTACCAAGAGTAACTGATTTGTAAGCTATATAATGGCCTCTCCACGCCATTTTGAAAGGGAGGAAGAACTTGGCTTATTTTTTGAAAGTGTAAATAGATCATAAAGAAATCAATACATAAGGGCTTTTCATTCTTTGTCTATCTGATCTCTTTTATCCCCAAGCTTTCATTTAATTTTGTGAAGATCATTTGTTTGTGTTATGTCAAGAAACTTTGTGTTCTGGCAGATGTTATTTACAGAACTTTGTGTCTTTAAATTCCATCTTATTTATATGATACAAATGATCTTGTTTCAATTCATTGTAACTTCGCATACATAAAGAATTACTCTGTTATCTATAATTCTGAGTGTTGCCTTTCTGCTCATTCTCGTATTCTCATTCCTCAGTCCTTTTGTAATTGATGATCTTTATAGAAAACACTTTCGTAATATCCAAGTTCAACAAGAAAATCATGTTTTGTATATTTGTAAATAGGTTCGTTTCTGAATAAGGGAACCTCTCCCATTAAAGAGGAGGGACTTCTTGTCCCCGACATTGCTCTTCGTAAAGTCCTATTTGACGACCAATAGTGTGCAAGCTGAAATTGGATCACAATCGGTTATGGGATAAGCCTATTTTTAGTGATAATTCTTCTGCAAAATATCTTATGATGAGTCATATTCATAGGATTCTCTTGTTGTGAGTAATATCAACAAGGGTTTAGGGGTTGGTGTTCCTTGTGGGGTTGGTGCCTCACTAAAGAAATCTCTTGTGATGTGTAATATTCACTTGAGTCCTTGCTTTGTGTAATATAAACAATGGTTTTTAGTGGGTTTTCTTCCCCATGAGGGTTTCCCACTTACATCTTGTGTCTATGTGTTTTATCTCATGTTTCATGTTCATTTGAATGTATGGTGCACACCTAATAAGCTCTTATTAAATGTATATGATTGAATGGATGTTTAATGGATGTTGTAAAAAATGGTAAATGAAGTAAGAAATTTGTAAGACTTATTCACCCATCCCCTATTAGTCTATTGTGCTTCCAAAAACCCGGACACTAGCGCGCTTGGCACTCATGTCCTCCCACAGGAGCTAATGTCGTGGGGACGAAACAATCATTTTTTCTCAATTCAGCATAGTCTTCAACATTTATAGAATATTTCTTTAGTAGAGGCACTTGCCTCCAAGCACAAAACACATTTTATCTCCTACAATCAATTAAAATACATAACAACTTGGGATGTACCTATAGACATCTAAAATATCGACATGGTTAATTACGATTAACATGTCCCGCAAATATCCCAACATCACCCATATAATAATTAATCATAAGATTAATTATTATTATTAATCCATTTTATCATATTTACCCTTTATCATTTATCATTTATTTTATCATTTCATCATTAATCCTTTAAATTCATTATTACATCCCATTTTATCATTAATATCATTAATCCATTATTATATCCTATTATCCTATTTTAATTCTTCATTAATATTTCATAGGAATTTAATATTCCTATATCTACCTACCCACCTACCCTACACATCCCTACACCTATCCTTTCCATGTAACCTCACCCCTAAACATCATTTATTAACCTAATCTAATCCTAATCCTAATCACATCCTCACCTCTAAATCTAGAGGCTTCTAAATCTAGAAGCCTTTCTAACTTTCTCCTTCTATTGAATTTTTAATTCAATATAAGCTTCTTCCCTCCATCAATTTTAAATTAAAATTTCTAGAATCCTCTAATCCTCACATGAATTCTCCACCATTAATTCAAATCCAACTTGGCTTAATCCTAGCCATTGAATCCTCCACCCATTAACTATAAATTGAGCTCTTATCCTCCATAAGAGCTAGCTTGGAGAATCTTGTAAATACATAACATCATCCATTTTATCGTCTTCAATCACCCAATCCATCATCCATCTACAATCAATTCATCTTCATCAATCAAGCAATGAAAGGCAAATCAAGGGGAATTTCTCCCAAATTACATCCATGAATCTGAAGCAAAGAAAATCATCAATTTGAGCACATGCAAGTTGTCAAAGAAGGATGATTTTTCTCTTGTAGGTAACTGTAGGTATATGATCTTCTCCCTCTTTCTATCATTTCTCAATTTGAGGTAGGTAGATAGTTGTGTTAGTTTAGGATTTGAATTAGTTTATTTCCTAGTTTGTAAGTTTCACACTAACACCACTTTTTTTGCTTATATTTTCGGCACCCTCCGTGGGGCTTACCCCCCAAAATTTTGATTGTTTTTAATAACATTTCATATTAAAACAAGTTGTTTAAATTTGGAAAGTTTATTTCTTATTTGTATCTTGAAAATTCAAGTTTTTGTTACAGTCTTCTTTATCAATGCTTTTGACCTATCATTCAATGCTTATGTAGAAGAAATAGCACTTTTCACTTAAAACAACATTTTTGCATGAAAAAAAAATGTTTCTAGCTGTAGAGGACTGTTTTAGTGCTTTTGTAAAACCCGTGGCACTTTTGTAAAAGGTTCAATGCTTTTGTGAATGAATTGGCACTTTTGTTCTATATTTTGGCGCATGTTTTTGCTCTTTTTTTACCTAACTTCCAAGAGCCGTAACTTTTGATCCAAACCCAAACGAATCTGTTTTTTATTTTTCCTGAAAGGCATTAAAGAGATCTATGCAATGAAAGTGTTAATTTAGAATTTTATAGCATACTTTATTCATGGTGTTCATTTTCCTAAATATTGTCATTTTAACTACACATTGAGTTATCTTTTCTTGTTCCAAACTACTAAAACTTTGAGTGCAGCTTCCTACGCTTACCAAAGATTTAAAAAAATCAATCTAAAACTACTAACCCTTTGTTTTACAGCTCGTTTAGTCCAAGATATTGGGTTCAAAAATAAAAATACTAACCCTTGTTTTTCAGGGCCTCCTCTTGAAGACCCGGTCATCAAACTAATAATATTTATCATTTAGTTTTATTATCTTGTATCTATTTTCATGCATCTATCATATTTCTTGTGTGTTTTTGCATTGTTTCTTGTTTTTCCCAAAAGCAAAACCGTGTACATTATCCTCTCACGTCCTAGGACAATCTTGAGGATCAAAAGTGGATAGCCTTCCCTTTTTATTTTATAGGGCAAACGTGGGCATGGAAGTGACATCCATGCACTTGCCAATGTGCCATAGCCCTAGGGGCCTTGTGACCATGGGCTTCATTTCCACGCACATAAACACACCCCGTGTTCGGCGAGGTATATAAATTCAAGAACATTTTTTTGTTATTGGCTAATTTATTGCTTGTTTTAAGAGTGGCATGAAGTGAGGGGATTCCACATCCCAATACCCATGCCTTAGACAACATCTTTTAACACGGACTTGGTCCCCATGTGCTCGCAAGGTATATCGGGTATGCCCCAGAGAGCTTGTTTAACCTAGATTAGGCAATGATTTGGCTACATATCTAGTTATATTGCAAAGAGGTCGCACTCCCCAAGATCACTCGCTAACTGACACCACATTGAAACATAGGTAGAAAGCCAATTATGGCACCACTGTCGGTGTGTGGTATTTAAAGCAGTTATAGTTCGATTGCAAACCCACTTGATTATTTAGGGTGTGTGTTTATGTTTTTGTGTGCTTGTGAACACCCTTAACCATCCTATCACCTTAAAATTTTAATTAATCAAATATTATCAT
This sequence comes from Taxus wallichiana var. yunnanensis, assembly GCA_018340775.1. NCBI lineage: Eukaryota > Viridiplantae > Streptophyta > Pinopsida > Cupressales > Taxaceae > Taxus > Taxus wallichiana. The sequence continues at coordinate 239,887,828 of CM031238.1, read as the reverse complement.
AATCAACCATCCTTAATCACACAATCCAAATCCTAATCCCATCACCATCCTTAATCTACACTCCTAATACAAATCTAATCCCCCACACATCCTATCTAATCAATGCCTTTAATCCACAATCCCCTTCTTCTTGAAACCAACATCCGAACTCCTATCTCTTTTATAAATCCATCAACCAAGCTATCTCATCATCCCCCACCCATCAAAGTCAACCATCTCACTTTGACCACAAAGTCCCACACACTATCCAAAACCTTAATAAACAAATATCAAATCTCACATCCTACCTTAACTAATCCTCTCCTCATCCAAATAGACCATCCCATTTTGATCCTAACACCCTAAAAACCATCCAACTACTTAATCAAAAATATCTAATCTTCAATCTTCAATCAATCAATCACCCCCTAAACTATCATCTCCTACCAACCCCATCCAAAATTTCCCTTCCTAAGATCCCTACCCCTCACCCCATTGACTTCCTCTTTGAGGAACCCAAATCATCTCAATCCACACATCGAACTAAAAACATAAACCACTATCCCCACAAGCTAATTACATTGACTTTTACCACCTCACTAACTTTGACCTAGACCAAGAGGACCTCCTTTATGTCCTTGCTAATCTAGCCACCAATCCCAAACCTACACAACCATCCCAAACCCCAACCTCTAAATCCCCTATCAATCATCATGACCCCCACCTTCCTCCTATCAAAACTCATGCACCACCATCCAAAATCTCAACTCCTAAATCTAATCATCATCAAACCTATCATCGAGTTCCATTCACATACCCACAACAATCCTAATCACTTACCCCAAAATTATCATCCCCCATATCTCATCTTAGACCCCCATCATCTTTAGCATCTTAATCCAATCGTACATAATTTCTCCCAGATAGTCCCACATCCCCTAACCTGCCATTAAATTCATCCTTTAATCCTATTTCATCCCCTCCATCACCTATGCCCAATCCTATCCAAATTATCTCATCCACCATGAATCCTAAGTCACCCTCATCCTCTTCTACCCCCAATCTAAAAACATACAATGTGGCTCCTATGTCACCCTCATCATCTTCATCCACATATAATCCTAATCCATCTCCTTCATCACCTAAAAATCACACTATCCTATCCTTTAATCCTATTTCATATCCACCATCCCCCACTTCTAAAACATCTAACATAACTCCTAAATCACCAACTCCCAAACCTAACAAATCCAACACATATCCTCTCCCACCCCATCTCCAACCCAATATAATAAGGATCATATGCCACCTTCATCTACTACATCCCTTAAACCAACCAAATCTAATGTGGTTCCTACACCACACCCATCTCCCAAATCTCCTTCATCTCCAAAATCACCCAAATATACTATGACCCCCACATCACAACCATCCCTTTCATCTGAAAGCTACCCCATCCCCTTCCTCTACATATACTAATCCCAAACAATCTAATCCTAAACCAAAACCATTTACCTAAAAACTATATATTAAAACCAATCCAAAATCAACCAAATCTACTTTGGTCTCCAAGTCCAAACCATCCACTTCGGCCCCCAGGCCTAATCCATCCCCTTCACCTTCTAAGCCACAACAATATAATCCAACTCCTAAATCCAAATCAACCAAAACATCTCATAATCCACCCAATCCTACACCTTTACTTCCTACTCCCCCAAACCCATTTCACCCAAACTAATTCACTCCTTTAAGATAATCCTCTTGCCAACCATCTTTCATCGTCTAAAAACCTTTAACGTGATCATCCAACCCCCAATAAAATTACATGATCAAAACCTTCCCAAACCATCTTGGTATCAGTAACACTATTATTGTGACTTCCATCGCACCCATGGACATTCGACCAATCATTGCATGCAATTTCGATCTTATGTCTAAAACCTCATTAACCAAGGAATTCTTATCCTTGTACCTCTTTATCCACCACCTTTCCATCGCAATATTATCCCTAACCATCATCCATCATCATAAGCCCACTCGACATCCAGACATTTTCAACCATCTAAATCCCATCATACATCCAAACATCTATAACCAACCAAAAACCAAAAAAAAATCACCCCCATCCTTTGTAGAGTATGGCCTCTTAGCGGATGAAAAAATTACAACCCCCAATCTCATGATGACCACATGGAATCATCTTCCCCATCCACTTCATATCCTATATCCAAAAATATGTTTTCTAATATGAAACATCGAGGAAAAGGATTAGGCATCCATGAATAAGGCATTCGTGAACCCATCTCACTTCACCAAAATCCAGGTCATTTAGGCTTAGGGTATAAACCTAAAACTACAAAGACCCTCCCACTACTCTATCACAAGCTCTTGGTGATCCTAATATCCCAACCACTCAACCTAATCACAAATCATTTAATCCCCCTACAAATACCAAACACCTAAAAATGGATTGAGCATAATATGACGCTTGCGCATGTATGTTCTTTCCTTCCCACCCATCTTCCTTTAATCCAAAATCTATACACTTGGGTACATTAATAGGTCATAAAATCTTGCTAGCATTCACATGATTCCTGAGAAAGAAAACTAGTAATTCACAACTCCTTTTAGCCTTTTACTTTGTCTTATGTACTTTTATTGTCTTTATACATCTTACACTCTTATCAGCATTTAATTGTTTTATCTTTCTATGGCCTCGACACTTGCATTAGGCACTCATGTCCTCCTGGGAAATCCTATCCTTGTTTATCTTTTTTAACACTTTTGGACCCCTTTCTCTTCTTAATTACTTTTATCACTTTGGGTCAGCCTTTTAGTTGTCAATTACAAAATTCAAACAAGGGAATCATATAAATACATAGTTATGTTTTTAAGATAAGGAACCAAGCACTAACCATTACATGTTATCACCTAAGATTGCTTCCAAAGGAAATAAGGTACTTTAAAGGAATCCATCTAGCACTCATACAAGGGACAAGGGTTGCATCACTTTTGTATACACTGCATAGGAGGGGAAGTCTATTCTATTCCATCCACACATTTTATACATCTTCTACATTCTATATCTAGCCCGCTATCATTTGTGCAACTTGCACAAGGGAATCCTAGGGCATAATTTCTACACACACACAAGAAATACATGGATTATGAGATGTAGTGCAGCACTCGGCATTAAGTTCACTCTTTAGGTGACCATCGGGGTTAGTCCAACTCCACATTTTGTATTTTTTATTAGATTTGATGTGTTTTATGAACATGTGTAGCGAGTTATTATGTTTTTGTAGGTTATATGTACCTTCAGAAATTAAGGAGTGAATATCAAGTAATAGACAGGTATCAACATTGAAACCCTTGTGACACAAAAGAAACTAGTTTCTAAGCATTTATACGGCCAATAGCACCCAGATCCTATCACCGGTGCCGGGCGCCTCCTGCTCTATTTTGGGCACCCTGTCCTACATCATCCCCGAGTTCTAAAAGTTACGATTAGAATTAATGATGTTGTTTACAACTTATTTGATATTTTACCCGCTCATATTACTTTATGTTCACTCGAAATCAACTAAGTATTCCTATCTCTCCTTCTTTTTAGGATTTTATATTACACATGCTTTATTTCTTGTGTCTTACTGTGTATTAGCATTTGTACATCATATACTACAGTAGTTACTCTAAAATATAGATTCAATTTCAATATAAAATATAAATTATATATATATATATATATATATAAGTGGGTTGCATACATGTAAAGCATATTGCTTTGTATCTTGATTCGTGTCTCGACTTTGAGATAGTTTTGATCGAAGTGACCATCCTTGTAAATTTGAGCCAAAGTCGGTTCTATATAAGCTTAGCAGATTTTGCAAGCTTAAGATAGGCTTAGGTTGGTATTTCTTAGCAATTTCCTTGTTGAGTCTCATAGAAGATTGTAGTTAGAGTTAAATGACAATGTTCTGAATATATAATTCACTTTCCTTACATTTAATAGAAATATTGTCATTTATTTCTAGTTTGAGAAGTCATGCCCGAGATATTTCCTTTGTGAGGTCTAATATGACAAGGGCTACATGGTGGAAGGTGTCTCTTCACCGGGAAGCCTAACTACGACTACATCATTGGCATCAAAGACACATCATGTGTCATTTATATAATGTTTTGGTTTAATTTGGGATACTTTGAGAGGGGGATGTATGATAAAAATCACTTATATGTGTAGAATTATAACATTCTTTGCATATGGATTTCTTCCAAATTCAAATGATAACAAAAAAATTTTGTGATCGACAATCATTTTCTTGTGGTGTCACTTCTTGTTTTCAATTTATGTATATACATAGTTTTTCAAACATGTGATTGTGAAAATCAATTTTATGCAACACAAATTTCAATAAACATAATATAAATTTAAATACATGCATTATGAATTTCAAAGTTTACATTGTAAATTTAATGTTTTCCTTGTGAATTTAAATATATGCATTGTGAATTTCAATGTACTATTAGAAAAATAAATGATATTTATTATATTACTTTATGGTTATATCTTATATACATGTGTCAGTGTTACCAATAGTTATAATCTTTAAGTTGGAAGTGGTGTTTCACACAATTGTCATAGAATGCATTGTTTAAAACTTTAGATGGTTTATCTAATTGAGGAAATATATTTCTAATAATGGTCAAATATACCCCTCAAAGCCAAGCCAATTCAATGTAATCGAATGGAATGAAGTGGATGAAAATTATGCATAAGCATCGAGTTCTTAATGTAGTATACCAAGATACTAAGTCGATGACTTCATTAGTGGGGGACGCTAAGCGATCAAATTATCCTACTCCTTTATTTTATAGTGAATTCCATTATTTCAATCATACACCGATTGAATTACAACATGTTAGATTGGATAATCCCATAGGGTACATCATATGAGAAATTGAAAATTGTATGTGCTTTACACTTTATGCATTTTCATTTCCAATATGTTGTAATATTTGACTTTGATGCTTTGTTTGCATGTGGATGCAGATCCTTGTGACTTCAATAAGGTATTAAAGGTAAGTAAATACTATCGAATTGGATGGAAGCACTTACGTCGTTGTTGTCAATGGTAATTCTATGTTTGTGTTTCGATGATGTAAGAGAACATACATACAAGATTGAGCATATTTTCCATGGGTACAAGACATGGGAGTTTAAAGGCACAAATGTATTATTCACGAGGAATCACTATGTGAACTTTTGACCTATCACGTGCATTTATAAGATATTAAATAATACCTCTATTTATAAATCTACATCTCAATATTGGAATCTTAATAACACCTCCTCCCAATACACTTTTTTAATTATGAAATATCACTTGATTTACCATACATATAAACTACCCATTTTTCCTTTGACATTTTTAATACCCCTTTTACTTCCACCTTTTGGATTCAATATATTACATTTTCACAAAATTTAATTATATTTCCACTTAAAACCTTGATGAAATTCATATTGGACTCGAAAAATACAAACCCTTAGTATGTGTAATTTAATGTCTCTCTTCCTTTATTTTTATTTACATTTGTCACATTGATCAAACTTTGTATAGTAATGTGAAGGGTCATGTGTGGTTGCATCCTTATTAGTCAAATTTATTAATCATCACAACATCTATTCTCTTAAAAAATCAAATGAAAAACATATACCATAAAAATGATACTATGAATGATGTAATATCTATTGAGAGTTATCTAGTACGATTAATCTTGGAAAACGAGTAACTTCTTTTAAAAACAAGCCACTACTTTAAAAAAATACAATATGAAAATGATATGAATTCAAGGATTCGTCATCTACCCCATAGCTACTCCTCCCTCTACCCTACCGATCCACATACCATACCCCTAATATATTTTTAAAAACCTTAATATTTTAACCCCTCAATATGGGGTAATATATTGGGTCCATTTTGACTAATATTTAATACCCTTATATGAAATTCGTGATAGGTAATGCTTATTTTTGTGAATCCCCTATAGTATTATTTACCCCTATGTTAAGTGATAAATTAAATATGTGGGTTGAGAGGTTTTTAATGCTAAGAATGTTAGAAAATCATATTCATAAAAAGCATCATGATATGTTATGTAAAAAGTGGTTTCATTTAACCCCTTATACTCCTTAGTATGGGGTGATATATTGAGTCCATATTGACTAATATTTATTACCACCATATGAAATCACATGATAGGTAATGTTTGTGTTTGTGAATTCACCACAAAATTATTTACCCCTAGGTTAAGTGATAAATTAAACGACTTGGTTGAGGGGCCACCAAAGAGTGTGAGAGCCCCATCGGACCCAAACCTTGTTGCACCACAAGGTGTTATCACCGAGTCGGGTTGTTTGGGAATGCAGCCCTAATCGGGTGGTAAATTCCGTCCAAGGCTAAATACGGGCGAGAGACCGATAGCGAACAAGTACCGCGAGGGAAAGATGAAAAGGACTTTGAAAAGAGAGTTAAAGAGTGCTTGAAATTGTCGGGAGGGAAGTGGATGGAGGGTGGTGATGTTCCCGATCGAGATGCGAGAATGGTATGATCCAGTCTACCACTTAGATAAGGGAGTGTGTCAATGCAAGCCATTGTGGAATCAAAAGTGTGGCATCGGGCCATTAAGTGTACCTTCGTCATAACAATTGTGGAATGAAGTGCATGTATTTGGTGGGCCCCGAGTACATGTGTACTCATGGTTCTAGCTTGCAATATTTCCATCGACTCATCATGAAACACGGACCAAGGAGTCTAACATGTGTGCGAGTCGGCGGGTTTGGAAACTTATGAGGCGTAAGTAAAAAAGCGATGAAAGCCCCACTTTGGGGTGCACCGCCGACCGACCCTGATCTTCTGTGAAGGGTTCGAGTGCGAGCACACCTGTTGGGACCCGAAAGATGGTGAACTATGCCTGAGCAGGGCGAAGCCAGAGGAAACTCTGGTGGAGGTATTTTTGGGTTTCAAATTTGCACTTTAGGTGAAACCATAGTCAAGGGACAAACAAGTCCCTCCTCTTTGATGGGAGAGGTTCCCTTATTGAAAGCCAGAAACAAAATTATTTACAAATCTACAACTTTCATCAAATGTGGTCTTCTGACATATGAAAATGTGTTTTCTTCAAGGAAAAACACCAACACAAGAGAATGGAAGAATGAAGAGGAAAGAGAAGGCGAAGAAGGCAATACTTTCGGGGAAAAGAGATTGCTAGAGAGAACCCCTAATTGCATTGGATAAATGAATTACAAAGAAGAATCATTCACGTTTTTACCAGTGTAATTACACAGACACAAAGTTCTCATAATTACATTTTGAAGAACACAAAGTTTCTTAGCTTCTATTTGATTAAATGATTCACAAAACAAAGCAAAGGGAGAGAGGGAATCGGAGGAAAAGAAAAATAAGCTCTTGTATTGATTTTTCCGTTCAAAATTACAGTCTCGACATATCAAAAATTCCAACAACCCCAACAATGGTTTCCAAAGCCCATCAAATAGCTCGTGAAAAGTGGTTATAACTTCCTGCAGATGAGAAAAATGGTTTACAAATGGATTTCATCCTTCATGCCCTTCAAAAATCATCCAATCGTGAAGAAAAACCATGGTAGAAAACCAATTGGCGCAAATACACAGACATTTCATTTTATTTGCCAGTTTCAATATGAACCATTGATTTGTTGTTAAAACGTTCAAATCAGACCATCCACGTGGAAGGAGAAGATTGGAGCAAATGTGTGGGAAGCCCTTTCATTTTCATGATTTTTTTGTGTTTTGGCACTTTGGAACAAATTTCCCCACAGCCCCGCTCTGCTTTTTGACTTGGACACGTGGCAAGTTGTGATTGGAAATGGGGTCACGGTGCAATTCTGAACATTTTGACCTTTTTACAAAAAAATGCAAAATCTCATTTACCTCCGCCGGCCCGCAGCTCTGATTCGGCATGGACACGTGGCGCAATCTAGTTGGAAACAGTGTGTGGCTCTCATTGTAACATTTTGACTTTTTCGAAAAATGGCACAAAATCTCATTTACCTCTGCCAACCCGCTACTCTACATCAGCTCTTTGGACACGTGGCGCCCTTAGATTCGCTACAGGTTATGGGGAAAACAACTTACCTTAACACTTTTTAACCTTTTGGCAAAAGGTTCAAAACCTTGAATTTCTCCATCGCCCCGCAGGTCCGATCCTCCCTTTGGACACGTGGCGGCCTTTGAATGGTTGCGGTCCTTAGGGGCTTTTTGTTTCAATTCTCCCGCGGGCTCACGGGCCAAATCTCACCAACTTAGCTTTTGCAAGAAAAAAAAATCAAAGTGCACAAATACCTCCGCATCTCTACCAGTCCACCAAAGGGAAAAGTTTCCAACTTAGGCCCGCTGAGCCATAACTTAAAAAGTACAAGGAGTTAGGAGGACTTCTTTACCTTTTTGGAAAGGGGAAGAAATTTCCCATATGATGCAATGATTTTCATGAGTCTGAAAGTCCTTGGAAAGTTCCAAATTCAAAAATATCTCTTTTCAAGTATACTTTAAGGGCACCAACTCAAAAAATTTGCAATTTTAGACTTAGAAATTAAAGGGAAATTTGAGGGTGACAACAGGTATGCAATGATATTAATGTGCAATTCATTCGTATGACATGCATATAAGGTTAAAAGACTAATCGAACCGTCTAGTAGCTGGTTTCCTCCGAAGTTTCCCTCAGGATAGCTGGAGTTCACGCGTGAGTTTTATCGGGTAAAGCAAATGATTAGAGGCATCGGGGGCGTAACGCCCTCGACCTATTCTCAAACTTTAAATAGGTAAGGCAATGTGGATACTTCATTGAGTCATGCCACATAATCACAAGCTCCAAGTGGGCCATTTTTGGTAAGCAGAACTGGCGATGCGGGATGAACCTCTTGTTATCATAGTGTCAACACAATTAAAAATCTTGAGTCAATTACTTCATTAGTAGGGAGAATAAGTGATCGTCTTATCCTACTACTTTTTGTTATTGAAAATTCCATCATTTTAATCATGCACTTGATTGAATTGCAATATGTTAGAGTGGATAAACCCTTAGAGTACACCATGTGAGCAATTTAAAATTGTATGTGCATTACACTTTATGCATTTGCATTTCCTATATGTTATAACTTTTGAATTTGATGGTTTGTTTGTAGTTATTGGTGTTGGTATGGGTCAAAGACTTCATAAACGTTGATGTAGAGCCCTATGACTTCATAAAGGTATCTTGAAGGTAAGTAAATACTATCAAACTGGATGGAAGCACTTGCATCATTGTTATAAATGCTAATTTTATGTTTATGTTTTAATGATGTAGGAGAGTAGACAAACAAGATTAAATAATTTTTTCATGGACATAATACATGGGAGTTTAGAGGCGCAATGTATTATTCATGGAGGATTCACTATGTAAACTTATGGCGTATCATGTGTGTTCATAGGATATTAGATAGTACCCTATTTCCCAAATCTACATCTCAATATTTGAATCTAATAACACCCCCTACTAATACAATTTTTCAATTATAAAATACCACTTATTTACAATATATCCAAACTACCCATTTTTCCTTAGACATTTTATGTACCCCTTTTACTTTCACCTTTTACATTCAATATATTATATTTTCATAAAATTTAATTATATTCCACTTAAAACTTTGATGAAATTCATACTAGACTCAAAAATTACAAACCCTCAGTAAGCCTAATTTAATGTTTCTCATCTTTTATTTTCTATTTACATTTATCACGCTAATCAAAATTTGTATAATAATATGAAGTTATCGAGAGAATAGCCATAGATCAGTTGGCTCAAAGAATGCATAGGTGAATGATGCAAGACATTAATTGTTCCAAGATAAAACAATGCACGCATACAAGACGCAAATTACAAAAATATAACAGAGATAATTGTAATAATGCATAAATAGCTCTAACTCAATACAATCAAATATGATAATGCAAAATATGTATGTATAATAGGTGAATGTGTAACCTCCTCCTATAATGATGGAAATATCCACCTAGAATAGTGGTAACCAACACCTATAACAGTGTAGTCAAGTGGTAACCAACACCTATAATAGTGTAGTCAAGTATACACCTAAGCAAGCATATCCCATAAGTGTAGGAAACTCCAAGTAAGGTGGAATATCCCAAGTAAGATAATACTAATAAAGCGTGGAAAATAAACCCTACACTAACACACCTCATAAGCACAACTTACATGGGCATTGAAAAAGGAAAGTGGGTCCCGACAACAAGGCCTAATGAGGTACCCACGTACAATTCAATCTCTCATAAGATAGAGTAAAAGGAGAAAACCTAGTGGGAAAAACTCCTCCCAAAAGAGAGACATGAAGAAGTGAAGAGGCTAGAAGGCCCCCTGAAGATGATGAATTTGCAGATGTAGACAACACCTAAGAAGAGCTCGTAGATGAATGAACTTTCAATCAGTGAAAGGTTTGGTGGAGATGTCAAGCAACATTCTCTAAATACTTGCATGATATCAAATTAATGGTATGTTCATAAATGAGCTTCCAAATGAAGCGCATGTGAATATTAATGTGTTTGGTCTTCTAATGAAGGATTGAATTCCTGCATATCTAGATGGTGTTATGGTTGTCACAAAAGATGACTATAGGCTACCTGATCTAGATTCCAAGCTCAGAAAGAATCCCCTAAACCTAAATAGCCTCAGTAGCTACATTAACATCTCCTTTGTACTCTTTCTCTGTGGATGATAGAGCAATAAAATTCTACTTCTTTCTCAACCAGCTGATAGGACCAAAACCCAGTGAGAAATTGTAACCTAAAGTGGACTTACGACACTCATTTTTCCAACCCAATCTAAGTTTGTATAGCCAACCAAGTCAATGTTTGAACTAACCTTGTAGTGAATCCCATATCTATGTGAGCCCTAAATGTAGTGTAAAATCCTCTTAGTTATTTTCTAATGCAACTCATGGGGTTCCGCATGAACCTCAAAACAATACCAATGACATAGGAGATATCAAGTCTAGTGTGAGTCAAGTAAATAAGGCTGCCAAAAAGTTGTTGATACAAAGTAGCATCAACCAAGGGTGTGGAACAACTAGCCTTAAGCTTGACTCTAGATAAGAATGAAGTCGATATTCCTTCCAATCATCCATGTGAAAGTAAGCCAAAATATCGAGAGAGTACTTGGGTTATGAAAGATCACCTTGAATCAAACTATTTTATCTCAATGCCATGGAAGTAGTGTAGTAGACCCAAGTTAGTCATGGAAAATGTATCCGAATAGCTATCTTCATCGCTGAAATAGTTGATGAAGTACTCTTAGTGATCAAAAGGGAATCAACATAAAGTACCAAAGTATCGGTAATGATTCATCTCGCTAATAGATATACATTGGGATCTGAATGACACCGATTAAAACCATAAGCTATGAGGAGCGAATCCATCTTGACATACCAAGCCCAAGGGCCTAATTGAGGCCATAGATGGATTTCCTAAGTCTAAAAACTAAGGATGAATCATGAACAAACCCAAGTGGTTGCTCCATGTAGATCTCATCCTATAGGTCTCCATGAATAAAATCACTCTTCACATCCATTTGGTGCACACTCCAACCATGTGTTGTAGCTAAAGCAAGTGTGATTCTAATCAAAGTCATATTGGCTATGGGTGCAAAGGTCTCTTGAGTAGTCTATGTCGGCTACCTAGGAGAAACCCTTGGCTACCAAATGAGCCTTATACTTATCAACTAACCCATCTACTACAAATTTGGTTTGATATATCCATCGACATCAAACCATATTCCTTCCCTTAGGAAGTGAAGTCAAATCCCAAGTGTGATTGTTGATTAAGGAATTATATTCCTCATGTATAGTACTATCCCCTCAAGTATGTATGATTCCTCTTAGAATCTATGTGGATCTATCATTGAAGCATAGAAGGCATGTTGCCTACTTTAATAGTCTACCGAATACGTTTTCATCCTTTGGATCTCCTGCCCAAGTGCCCGCACTCTGAAGTGTCTGCTGAGCCCAAAGAGGGCTTCAAGCGGGTGAGTCATGTGTCGAATCATCATCCTTTGAAATATGGCTAGAAGTAGATGAGGATGAATCTTCATTACTCTACTCACTGTCAAAACCATTTTCAGAATCTGGAAGAATTAGAAGACTACGCCTCAGGAACCTTCTATGGATGATGTGAATCCTCATACTACTCATCAAAACTGAGTGAAGCCAAAGTAGAAAGAGAAGCATCAAGTAAAGATTCAATAGGAATCTCATGAAACTTAAAATTTCTCTTGATGAACAACTCATGATTAGTAGGATGGATAAGTCTATAGCCCTTTACCCCTTTGGATACGCAACAAAGATATGAGGTTTGAATTGAGGATCCATTGCCTTGCATTTTTGGGGAATATGTGCCATTGCTGGTGATCCAAAGACCCTGAAGTTCTTAACTTCAAGTTTCATATTGTGCCAAGATTCAAAGGGAGTTATACCTCTCAAATAATTATGGGGAATCTGGTTCTATATATAATAGGCACAATTGATGGCTTCTTCCCAAAGCGCAAAGTGAAAGATCCATAGTGGATCATACAGTTTTCCATCTCTTTCAAGGACCTATTTTTGTGTTTTGACATGCTATTAGGCTGAGGAGTGTAAGACATTGTTTGTTGTAGATAAATACCCTCTTGGTGCAAACTAATCAAATTTGTTGCTAACATACTCCCTCCATTATTTGTTTGAAGAACTTTGATGCATTTCCCAGATTTTTCATTAGTGAGTTCCTTGAAGTTTTGAAAGTAATCGAATACTTCAGACTTTTTCCTAAGGAAGTAGGCCCATGTATGTCTAGAAAATTCCTCTATGAAGGTAAGAGCATATTTTCCCATGGTGAAATAATCATGGGGAAAATCCCCTACGACATTAATGTGAATCAACTCTAAATGTGTTGAATCTCCCCAAGCTTTTCCTTCATCAAAATTATCTCAAGGGTGTTTTTCCAAGAGAAAACCCTCGCAAAGTCCATTTGAGAAATGAAATTTAGGAAATCCTATAACCATGTCATGATTACTAATCTTGCTCAAGGTAGCGATAGCTAAGATGGAAAAACTACTCATGTCATAGTTTGCTCACTTCATCCGAATGTGTGAGCAATGTTGTAGGGAAACAACAGTGCAAAGTGTGAAAATTTATATAACCTAGCATGGTGATCTACCCTTCCCACTTGCTATTGTAGTGTTGTTATGAAACTCCTTGATCTAAATTGAATCTAGATCAAAGAGGACTCTCATGTGATTCCCTGTATGATTCATCTAATATAGTGATAGGAGATTAGTTGAAAGTGAATGTACACTGAGAACATTTGTGAGTATTCCACCTTTGACTTCAACAAACCCTCTCCCTAGAACTTTAGATATAGTAGCATCACCCAAACTGATGGAGGACATACTACATGGCTCTAAGGAATAAAACTCAACTTATGATGAACCCATGTGGTGTGAAGCACCGGAGTCAATAATCTAAGAAAGAGTAGATGAGGATGCAACTATAACTAGTGCCTTTCCCTTATGTTTCTCTTTATATTTTTCCTTTTCCTTAGTATATTCTTGGGTTGATGAAGATTGTTTGATAGATTTAGGGACCCCTATGTTGTTCTTTTTAAGGAGATGACTGAGGTGGTCAATATTTTCTTCATACATTTGTGTTCATCATGCCCAAGTTTCTTGCAATAGGAACACTTAACCTTTTCCTTCTTAGGTTTCCCATTTGAACTAGAGGTTTTAGTGGTAGACTTGGAAGAGGTAGTGGATTTCTATTCTTTCTTCTTTTCTAGATCCTTTCTCTTTTGCTTCTTCTCTTGGTTGCTAGAGGATTTCTGTTTCCCATTCCCGACAATGAGGGATTGAGGTTTGGATGACTTCAAGGTGCCCATTTGGATTAACTTTTCTTGATCCTTAGTCAAATCGACAATAAATTCATCTAAATATGGCATAGACCATGTGGATCCAAGAGCCCTCTTGGTAGCATAAAAGGTAGAGACAAAGATAGAGTAGTCAGGACCTAGTTTGGCAAGCACTAAAAGAACTAGTTGTTCATCCTTCTTTTTTGTTCCACATTCCTTCAACTACAATTGTAAGGACTTGAGATTGGAAAATAAATCTTCCAAAGTTTCAAAGTTGTTAGGACTTATGTTGATAAGTTCTATTTCTAGCTCATGACCCCTAATAGTGTCAAATTTTCCAAACAAGGTTTATGAGGTTGTCCACACCTAGTTGGGAGATTTGGTTGACTCTATACAAAAGAGGGGTTTAGGAGAAATTGAAAGACACAATATACTAAAAGCTTCATCAAATTCATCAAACAACTTAACTTTGTTTGCATCTTCACTGGGCTCGATTTTTAACCCCATTGTGATACGGGGCAACCCTTTACTCCTAAGTACAATGGTCATTTTTTATTTCTATTCCTGGTAGTTAAAAGGTGTAAGTTGGTTAATTTTACTTAGATCCATTAGTTTGGAAAGAAAATTTGTGGTATTTTTTAGAAAACAATGAAAGGTGCAAAAAGAAAAAGTGTCGAAAAAGAGGAAACACACTAAATACCCCTAAGACTATATCAGGCAGTCCCACCATAGTTTTGGCACTTTATAACTTAGTGTATTTTACAAAATTAATAATTATAGTGCTTGGGAAATTGAAAATAATTAACTTTTGCAAAAAGTGGCGCTTGATTTTGAGCTACCAATCAAAAGTTATTACAATAATGATTTCCCATAAATAAGCCCTATTTTAAATGAAATTGCACTAAAACTTGAAATGCACTCTTTTACTAAAATATAGTTTCAGCAAGAAAAGAGGTGGGGAGAGATGAACCCAAGACGTGGCCATGTTGGATCAAGGATATTTGCGGTCTGCAACCCTTAAATTTCCACAAATATGCATGTAACAAATGACTTTGTCGCTTGACTTAAAAAAGTAACTCATCTGGATCTTCAAAGTGTGTATGAGCTGTTGGAAACTCTGTTGTGGGTCTAAAACACCTCTTGATAAAAAAATCCCTTTGTAAGTGTGAAAATGCATGCAAAACACTACTACAAGTGAAAACACCCTTCACATGTTTATAACTAAACCTCTAGATTTGGATCAATATTCTAGGGAGCGTGCAACAATGATTTAAGGCCTAAAAATACCTCGAGAATCTTGCAAACAAATAATCTCCGAAGCGTATATGAACTATGTAGTCATATAAACCTCAAAAGCATGCAACTAGGCTATATACCCATAAAATAAGCAAAACTAGCACCAAAAAAACACCCAAATACTTGTAACTAATGACCTCAAATGAAATTAAACTTGCATAATAATATCTAGAAATGCTCAATGCTAGCTCAGATTTGACACCATATCGGAGAAGCGCCATGGATCTCCTGGTTTGAAGAATGCACATGTGAATGATGCGAGACGTGAATTATTCTAATTCAAAAGAAAGCACACATACAAGACTGTAAATTACAAAAATACAAGAGATATAATTGCAATAATGTAGAAATAGCTCCAACTCAATACAATCAAATAGAATAATGCAAAATAAATACATATAGGATTTGAATGTGTAACCTCCTCCTAGAATCATAGAAATATCCACTTAGAATAGTGTTAACCAACACCTAGAATATTGTATTCAAGTGTACACCGAAGCAAGCATATCCCATAAATGTAGGGAAACTCCAAGTGAGGTGGAATATCCCAAGTAGGATAATACAACTAAAGCGGGAAAATAAATCCAACACTAACGCCCCCATAAGCACAAATTAGATGGGCAAAGTGAAAAAGGAAAGTTGGTCTCAAAACAAGGCGCAATAGACCTCCCGAGGTGGTGACCTCTAGGTGCGTAGAGACCTCCGAAGTCATGTCGATACATGTAGATGTGGAATAAATGGATGGCTATATGTAGCGGAATAAGGTGAATGTGTGGAATACTCAGAAAATGGGTGAATGTGAATAACATGTTATTAGAGCAATCTAATGTCCTCTACGGGCACCAAAGGTATCTACTCGTCTAGGACAATAAAGCCTCTCTAACCCGAGCGGATGTAATGGAACAATCAAGAATGATACACACATGCAAGATTCTATTAATTTTTGCGTGTGAAACTATCTCAATTAGTTGTGGAATGCATGGAAATAAACTAGTGGGTGCCTCAAATTATGTCTAGACAAGTTCATGGAATAAATGAGAGAGATTTGGTTATGCTAGATCTATGTGCGATGAGCGATTCAATCCGAATGCAAAAACTCTATAAGCATCTTTGTTGGGACGTTTAGTTTTCTCGACAATATCTAGTGGATGTGGGGATGTTCTAAATAATAGGGAACATAATCTAGTGTCTATATATGTGAATTATTCAAGCCCATTTGGTTGGGGGACCCTAGGATCACAACCGTAAACTCTCTCTTGTTGTGGTCCAGGAATGGTCTTGTGTGCATTTGTGAAATTTAATCTACGAAAGAAAATAACAGCTTATCTAAATAAATGAAATTTAACTATGTTTTTTGTTTTTTCATAAATAAGAGAAATGAAACAATAAACAACAATCTAATCTAATTTAAACTAATCTTTTTGTGTTTTTCGAACTTTCTAGAATAAAATAGAAGAAATGAAGAAATTGCTTCTAATTTAACTAAAATATACTAAACAAATAAACATTGGATGTAACTATTTATCTCAGCAGCAATATATCTAATCTATCCTAATTAAACAAAACTTTTCCAAAAATGTAATTATGGATGTGAATCCTTTGTTCTGCCTCGGAGGCACGGGAAGAAATCAAATTTTCTTAGAAGCTTTTCTTCCCCTGTAACTTCCTCGACAAAAGTAAAGAAGGATTCAATTGAGGTTTTACAAATGAAATGATATTGCAATTGAATCTAAATTAATGCAGAAGCATCCCTCCAGACAAACTTCCCTTGTAAACCCACAAGGATAGGCATGGAAGCTATCTATCACCAGAAGATTTTGAAAATAAATGAAAGCTACAGTATTTGATCTATCTATTCATAACGATTGAAATGGAAATGAATTTTTCTACTCTACTAAATAAGTGTGCGTACGGATTTAGAAATAAAGAAATGAAGAAATTGAATAGCAACACCAACCTGGAAACTGCAGTGCTGAGGCAATGTTGATTGTGGTATCACTTTGTACCCCCTCATTTATCTTTTCCAATATTCTATGTCCACATGAGTTCAGGGAACTAGGAATGCAGAGGAAGCAAAGAATAAGGCACTCTTTGGAGAAATGGTGTCTTGCAAGTGGTTTGGTAGCAATGCGGGTAGAGGAAGAACAATGCAAGAGAATAGTGCTTGGTTATGTGGTCTCTAAAGAGATTTCAGTAGCATAACAATGCAATCAAAATAAAAATCTCCAACCATTTGCTTCAGAAGAAGTGTTGGTTTTATAAAACATAGGTTGGGAAATGGTCTAAGCCATTTTGGTAAAAGAATGGCGTGCCACATCATAACTTAAAGAGGAAGTTTAACTCTTAATCAACAATTAGAAGTGTAAGAGGAGGTTGATATGAATCAATCAAGCTTAACATCATCCAAATTGACCAAGAAATGTACACTACAGGTGAACTCGATTGAGTTAACACGCATCCAATTCATGCCTAGGAAGTCTTAGCCAATTTGCACAAAACCACCCGGTCTGCACAAGGTGGCGGTTTGCAACTGCCGCCGGGAAGGGCGACGGTTGTGTAACTCAAGGAAAAATGATGCAAAAAGCCACGAAAAAGAAGGAAATTGCTAAGTAAGGTAATCTAAGCTACAAATATGAACTGCAAAGAGGTAAAGGGGCTCGAACACCTTTGAAAAGACATGAATCATCATTGGGGACTTTTGAATTGTTTCCGACAATGTAGCATGTGTAAATTTGGGTGCGCATAGTACCCACATACAATGCAATCTCTCGTAAGATAGAGTAGAAGGAGAAAATTCAATGGGAAAAACTCCCCACAAAAGAGAGACATGAAGAAGTGAAGAGGCTAGAAGGCCCCCTAATGATGATGAAGTTGTTGATGTAGATCACATTCCAAGAAAATCTCGTAGATGAATGAAATTTCTCTCAGTGAAAGGTTTGGTGAAGATGTAACAAACTTTCTCTGAAGACTGATATAATATGAAATCAATGACTTTCTCATGAATGAGCTCCTGAATGAAGTGCATGTGAATCTCAATGTGTTTGGTCCTCTGATGAAGGACCAAATTCTTGCATATTTGGATGGTGCTCTAGTTGTCACAAAAGATGATCAGTAGGTTGTCTAATTTGGATGCCAAGCTCGAAAGAATCCCTAAGCCAAATAGCCTCAGTAGATGCGTTAACTCCCCTGTACTCTGCCTCTATGGATGATAGAGCAATAAAATTTTGCTTCTTGCTCAAACAACTAATGGGATCAGAACCCAATGAGAAACTGTATCATGAAGTGGACTTACAAGACTCAAGTGTCTCCAACCCAATCTAATTATGTGTAGCTAACCAAATCAATGTCCGAACCAACCCGAATGTAATGTAGAATCCTCTTAAGACGCTTTCCAATGATACTATGCAAGATGTAATAGCTATTTATACTTATCTAGTGCGGTTAATCTTGAAAAATAAGTTGTTTCTTTAAAAAAGCATAAAATGAGAATAATTTGAATTTAAGGATTCTTCATCTACCCCATGACTACTCCTTTTTCCCTACCGGTCCACATACCATAGCCCTAATATATTTTTAGAAACCTTAATACTTTAACCCTTTATACTCCTTAATATGCGGTAATATATTGAGTCCATTTTAACTAATATTCATAATCCCCTTATGAAATCACATGATAAGTAATGCTTGTGTTTGTGAATTCACCATGGTATTATTTACCCCTATGTTAAGTGATAAATTGAAGGATTGGGTTGAAAGGTTCCAAATGCTAAAAATATCGGCAAAGCATATTCATTAAAAGCATCATGATATGGTCCATGAAAAGTGGTATCATATAAGGGTCAAACAAATATAGATGTTTTTTGTCTCAAGATGACATCAATAACATTGAAAATAAATAAAAGAAAGAGAATATCAAATTAACAAACAATGTCAATGTTGAGAAGTTGCTTGAAATAGTTAATTATGTCGAGAGGTGATCTACAATGGCAACAAGGGTGGGATGTGATGGTGTGATTGTGAAAACTTAATTTTCAGCATTAAATTTAAGGTTCATTTGACCGTCGCGTGACATTGTTTCAACCTTAAATTTGGCATTCGTCTTACTCTCACTTAAAAGCTTTTTCGTTTTACTCTCATTTAAAAGCTTTTCGTTTTGCTTGGAAAAGTATATTGGAAAATAATAATATTTTGGCATTTAAAGTAAGAACCTTGAAATTGATATCTCTCAACATATTTCAAACATATGTATTTACTCTCGACCTTTAAACTTAAAACCTTAAAATTGATCTCTAGACATATTTTAGACATATGTATTTAAAATATCTATACAACTAGTCGATATGCTAGAAACAAGAACAATGCCAACACATCAATGGTAACCAAAGATGTTAAAGTTCAAGAACAGATGGTAACCAATTTAAATTTCTTAAAATAGTCTTCACCACCATCATCGTTAAATAAACAAATGGAATCTGAAACATTTAAATGAGAGATTTTGAGCTTCATCCTTTCCAATCCGTCCTTAGTCTTCTTTCTCATTTTAATATCCAATTAGGGTTTCCCTCCCTAATGTATTATATAAATATGGTATTTAAGAATTCCCCATAGTTAGAAACTGATATCCAGGCTGCAAAAACTTAAAATTCAAGCTTCACACTTGTTAAAACCAGAGTTTCCACAGTGAGTCCAGGGTCGAATCCAAGCAACACTCCCAAATCAAATCCTTCGCCGGTGCTCAGACATCCTTTCTCTATGCTGTTCATGAGCATATAATCCATGATAAACAAGACACAGGCGTTGGACATGTTTCCATTCTCAGACAAAACATGGCGACTGCAGAGTAACTTGGTGGGATCGAGGCTGTCTAAAATTGCTGGGCCGCCAGGGTAACTCAGAAATGTGCAATAAATCATCGTTGATTAAAAATTACGAATCTTCACACCAGTGAATAAAGGAATGTGAGAACTTGGTAAGAAGGACAACCATTCTCAGCATCGAAGAAATGGCACCATTGTCCTTCATCCGTAAGTACTATCTATAATTTGATAGACAAGAAGGACAATCGTGTTCGACATGCAACAGTGGTTGTCCTGCGGTAGCTACACGGAGACCAATATAAAATGTGATTTGTTATTTTAATTTTTGTCATCAAGGTTATCGACTGGAAGGAAATTCATTTGTAAGATAAGACAGAGAAATTATTAGAAAGTTGGGAATAACATGTGAGACTTACAACCCTACATGTCCTGTAACTATTCTCCTTTATCGTCTCAATCTCACTCACATTGTAACAAGCATCATTAATTGAGCTCCACCAGTTTAAGCTTGATTAATTGTGGGAAAAGCTGATGCACGAACAAGAATGTCATAGAAGTGACATGAATCTTTTATCCGCTAATCAAACATTGTTATTTTTTTCGTTATGGTGTCAACATACTTAAATTTGGACAACGTTTGCTTTGTTGGATAAGACAAAGGCATAAATGGGAGTTGGAAATAAAAAATTAAAAAATTAAAAACATGCATCTAGTGCACCTTCTCCACCGTTGAAATCACAACATCCAAATCATATCTACTAGTTGTGTTCCACTATATTATCTCTATCTTACTCACATTATTCATGTGAGTGCAATTTGTGCACAAAGCAGAAAAACTACAAAATGAGGAAAATCCGAATTTTCTAAGGTTCGAAACACAACCGAAATGTTTGCTTCTTGGAGCACTTCATGGCCCCTCCATTATTTTTAAGTTTGAGTAATTGCATGAAAATAGGCAATGCATGAACAATCATCAATAAATGAGTCCTTCCAACAGTTAATCATACATGTATGGCAACAAAAAGATTTAGACTAAGACTTCATTATTTACTTGAAGTAATCCGAACTTAAAGGAGGCAAAATAAAAAATTGGGAAAATCCAATAGTCGAAACCCATCTCGCATTACTTTCTTTAAGTAGTACTTTTAGCCTCGCTTTTTAGTTTTAAGATTAAATAAATGCATAACTGATTGTCGGAAAACATGTTATGCATGAACAATAAGTGATAAGCGAGAACCTCCAACGACGAGTCATATGAGCGACATGTAAATTATATCTTCCAATCGAGCTCAATTATTCTTTAATTCAAATATTTTTGTGGCATCAAGGTTTTTTATTCGACGGTATTTGAGTTGTTAGAAAATACAAAGACATAAATGGAAAGGTATAAATGAAATAGTGAAAATTAAATACTTGCATGTATCTCACGTTTTGTACCGCTCAAATTGTAACACCTAAATAACATCCATTATTTTGTTCCACTTTATCGTCTCAATATCACTTGCATTGTTGTCATGAGTGTAATTTGAGCTTAATTGGGCTAAAAATAATAATGCATCGAATAGGTTTAAAGATTGAAACTTAACCACAAGCAACATCAATGTTTTTATTGGACTACAGTTTATTTTTTAGATAAGAAGAAGACATTAATGGAAATTTGGAAATTAAAAATGAAAATTAAATACCTACATGTACCACACATTTTCCACGGCTCAAATTATAACACCCAATTTATCAACTTGATCTCGCTTGCATTATTCAGATAATTGCAATCTACACTTAAAGGGTCCAAAATAAATAATGGAGAAAATCCAATAGGTTCCATGTTCAAAACCCAACTGAAGTGCTTGTTTTTGGTGCACTTTGTATCCCCCTATACAATTATAAGCTCAAGTAAGTGCAAGGAAATAGATGATGTGTTAACAATCATCAATAATTGAGTTCCCATTATTCACGTCAGTGTAATTTTTTCACTTAATGGGGCCAAAATAAAGAGTAGGAAAAATACAATGGTTCCATGTTTGAAACCCAATGAAAATGCTTAGTATTTGGAGCACTTCATAGTCCCCCTTTAGAGTTTTAAGCTTGACTAAGTGAGGGAAATAGGCAATGTGTGAACAATCATTGATAATTGAGTTCACATTATTCATGTGAATGTAATTTGTGCTTAAAGGGGACAAAATAAAAAATGGGGAAAATCCAATAAGTTTCATGTTTGACACCCAACCAAAATGTTTGCTTATTTGGATCACATTGTAGGCCCCCATTACAATGTTAACATCGAGTAAGTGTAGGGAAATAGGTGATGTGCAAACAATCATTGATAATATAGTCCCTCCAATGGTCGTGGTTGTACGTGTCAGCGATTGAAAATTTCAGTAAAAATTATTCACATGAATGCAATTTTAGCTTAGAGGGACCAAAATTAAAAATGGAGGAAATCTAATATGTTCCAAGGTTGAAACCCAACCACACAACTTTCTTCATGTGGCACATTTTTGCCTCACATTTTAGTTTAAACCTCAAATAAAAGCAGGAGTAATTGAAAGAAAACAAGCAATGCTTGAAAAATCAAGGATAATTGAGCCCCTCCAACAATTAGTCATATGAGTGACATGTAGATTTTATCTACCAGTCAAGCTCTATTTTTTTCCATCAACAATTTCGATTGGATTGTGTTTGATTTGTTTGAAAAGAAAAGAAATCAATGGAAAGATGGAAATGAAATAGTGAAAATTAAATACATGCATGTATCACACCTTTTCCATGGCTAAAATTATAACATCGAAATAATATTTGTTATCTATGTTCCACTTTATCATCTTGATCTTGCTCACATTATTCACATGAGTGTAATTTGCGTTTAAAGGGCCCAAAATAAAAAATGGGTAAAATCCAATAGGTTTCAGGTGAAACCTTGTCGCATGAAACAACTTCAAGGTTTTTGATTGGACAACGTTTGATTTATTAGATAAGATGAAGACATCAATGGAAAGTTGGAAATAAAAAAGTGAAAATTAAATACCTACATGTACTACACATTTTCCATAGCTCAAATTATAACACCCAAATAATATCCACTATTTTTGTTCCACATTATCGACTCGATCTCTCTCACATTTATTCATGTGAGTGTAATTTGTGCCTAAAGGGGTCAAAATAAATAGTGGGGAAAATCCAATAGGTTCCATCTTTGAAACCCAACTGAAATGCTTATTTCTTGGAGCACTTTGTATCCCCCTTTACAATTCTAAGCTCGAGTAAGTGCAAAGAAACAAACGATGTGTGAACAATCATCAATAATTGATTTCACATTATTCACGTGAGTGTAATTTGAGCTTAAATGGGCAAAAATAAAAAATGGGGAAATTCCAATAGGTTTCATGTTTGAAACCCAACCAAAAATTATAATTTGCATTTAAAGGGACCAAAAAATGGGGAAATTCAATAGTTTTTCAGGTCAAAACGTAGTTGTAAATGACATCAAGGTCTTCGGTGGGACAACGTTTGATTTATTAGATAAGATGAAGACATCAAAAGGAAGTTGGAAATAAAAATGAAGATTAAATATGTGCATGTACTACACCTTTTCTATAGGTCAAATTATAACACCCAAATAATATCTATTTTTTGTGTTCCACATTATTGACTTGATGTCGCTCACATTTGTTCATGCAAGTGTAATTTGTGCCTAAAGGGGTCAAAATACATAGTGGGGAAAATAAAATAGGTTCCATCTTTGAAACCCAATCAAGTGATTATTTCATGGTGTTGATGAAATTTTTTTCGCTCATGTTTCAAGTTAATGGAAAGGAATACAAGAAAATAGGAAACTCCAAATGATGAGAGGGTTTAAGGTTACCTCTTGATATATGATGATGATGAAGATACGGGTGTAAAATATCCTCTCTGCGGCTAGCTAGATAACCCGCAAAATAAAGGAAAGCTGAACACGAAAAGCGATTAGTAGATAAGATGGTGAGTTTCTTGACTAGACAAGCATATCCCATAAGTGTAGGGAAACTCTAAATAAGGTGGAATATCCCAAGTAAGATAATACTAATAAAGCGTGGAAAATAAATCCTACACTAACACACCTCATAAGCACAACTTACATGGGCATTGAAAAGGAAAGTGGGTCCCGACAACAAGGCCTAATGAGGTACCCACGCATAATTCAATCTCTCATAAGATAGAGTAAAAGGAGAAAACAAAGTGGGAAAAACTCCTCCCAAAAGAGAGACATGAAGAAGTGAAGAGGCTAGAAGGCCCCCGAAGATGATGAATTTGGAGATGTAGACAACACAAGAAGAGCTCGTAGATGAATGAACTTTCAATCGGTGAAATTTTTGGTGGAGATGTCAGCAACATTCTCTAAAGACTTGCATGAAATCAAATTGATGGCATGTTCATAAATGAGCTTCCAAATGAAGTGCATGTGAATATTAATGTGTTTGGTCTTCTAATGAAGGATTGAATTCTGCATATCCGGATGGTGTTATGGTTGTCACAAAAGATGACTATAGGCTACCCGATCTAGATTCTAAGCTCGAAAGAATCCCTTAAACCTAAATAGCCTCGTAGCTACATTAACATCTCCTTTGTACTCTTCCTCTGTGGATGATAGAGTAATAAAATTCTACTTCTTTCTCGACCGGTGATAGGACCAGAACCCGGTGAGAAACTCAGAACCAAGTGGACTTACAACACTCATTTTTTCCAACCCAACCTAAGTTTGTGTAGCCAACCAAGTCAATGTTTGAACCAACCTTGTAGTGAATCCCATATCTATGTGAGCCCTGAATGTAGCGTAAAATCCTCTTAGTTATTTTCTAATGCAACTTATGGGGTTCCTGCATGAACCTCGAAACAATACTAATGACATAGGAGATATCAATTCTAGTGCAAGTCAAGTAAATAAGGCTGCCAACAAGTTGTTGATACAGAGTAGCATCAACCAAGGGTGTGGAACAGCTAGCTTTAAGCTTAACTCCGAGATAAGAATGAAGTCGATATTCCTTCCAATCAGCCATGTGAAAGTAAGCCAAAATATCGAGAGAGTACTTGGGTTATGAAAGCTCACCTTGAATCAAACTATTTTATCTCAATGTCATGGAAGTAGTTTAGTAGACCCAAGTTAGTCATGGAAAATGTATCCTGAATAGCTATCTTCTTTGCTGAAATAGTTGATGAAGTACTCTTAGTGATCAAAAGGGAATCAACATAAAGTACCGATTATCGTAATGATTCATCTCACTAATAGATATACATTGGGATCGAATGACACCAATTAAAACCATAAGCTATGAGGAATGAATCCATCTCGACATACCAAGCCCAAGGGCCTAAGTGAGGCCATAGATGGATTTCCTAAGTCTAAAAACTAAGGATGAATCATGAACAAACACAAATGGTTGCTTCATGTAGATCTCATCCTATAGGTCTCCATGAATAAAAACACACTTTACATCCATATGGTGAACACTCCAACCATGTGTTCAGGCTAAAGCAAGTCTGATTCTAATCAAAGTCATATTGGCAATGGGTGCAAAGGTCTCTAAGTAGTCTATGTCGGCTACCTGGTAGAAACCCTTGGCTACCAAATGAGCCTTATACTTATCAACCGACCCATCTGCTACAAATTTGGTTTGATATATCCATCGACATCAAACCATCTTACTTCCTTAGAAGTGAAGTCAAATCCCAAGTGTGATTTTTGATTAAGGAATTATATTCCTCATGCATAGTACTATCCCACTCAAGTATGTATGATTCCTCTTAGAATCTATGTGGATCTATCACTGAAGCATAGAAGACATGTTGCCTACTTTAATAGTCTACTTGAATACATTTGTCATCCTCTGGATCTCTTGCCCAGTGTGCCACACTCAAGTGTCTGCCGAGCCCAAAGAGCGCAAGCGGGTGAGTCATGTGTCGAATCATCATCCTTTGAAATATGGCTGGAAGTAGATGAGGAAGAATCCTCATTACTCTACTCACCGTCAAAACCATTTTTTAATCGGGAAGAATTAGAAGACTCGCCTCAGAACCTTCTATGGATGATGTGAATCCTCGACTACTCATCAAAGCGAGTGAAGCCAAAGTAGATAGAGAAGCATCAAGTAAAGATTCAGTGGGACTCTCCTGAAACTTAACACTTCTCTTGATGAACAACTCATGAGTAGTAGGATGGATAAGTCTATATCCCTTAACCCCCTCTGGATACCCAACAAAGATATGAGGTTTGAATTGAGGATCCATTGCCTTGAATTTTGGGAATATGTGCCATTGCTAGTGATCCAAAGACCCCGAAGTGCTTAACTTCAAATTTCATATTATGCCAAGATTCAAAGGAGTTATACCTCTCAAATAATTATGGGAATTTGGTTCTATATATAATAGGCACAATTGATGGCTTCTTCCCAAAAGCGCAAAGTGAAAGATCCATAGTGGATCATACAGATTTTCCATCTCTTTCAAGGACCTATTTTTGCGTTTTGACATGCTATTAGGCTGAGGAGTGTAAGGCATTTTCTATGGTAGATAAATACCCTCTTGGTGCAAAACTAATCAAATATGTTGCTAACATACTCCCCCATTATTTTTTGAAGAACTTTGATGCATTTCCCAGATTTTTGTCGGTGAGTTCCTTGAAGTTTTGAAAGTAATCGAATACTTCAGACTTTTTCCTAAGGAAGTAGACCCATGTATGTCTAGAAAATTCATCTATGAAGGTAAGAGCATATTTTCCCATGGTGAAATAATCATGGGGAAAATTCCCTACGACATTAATGTGAATCAACTCTATATGTGTTGAATCTCCCAAGATTTTCCTTCATCAAAATTATCTCAAGGGTGTTTTCCAAGAGAAAACCCTCACAAAGTCCATTTGAGAAATGAACTTTAGGAAATCCTATAACCATGTCATGATTACTAATTTTCTCAAGGTAGCGATATCTAAGATGGAAAAACTGCTCATGTCATAGTCTACTCACTTCATCCGAATGTGTGAGCAATGTTGTAGGGGAAATAACGGTCTAAAGTGTGAAAAGGTATATAACCTAGCATGGTGATCTACCCTTCCCACTACTATTGTAGTGTTGTTATGCAACTCCTTGATCTCAACTGAATCTGGATCAAATAGGACTCTTATGTGATTCCCTTTATGATTCATCTAATACACTAATAGGAGATTAGTTGAAAGTGAATGTACACTGAGAACATTTGTGAGTATTCCACCTTTGACTTCAACAAACCCTCTTCCTAGAATTGTAGATATAATAGCATCACCCAAATTGATGGAGGACATACTACATGGCTCTAAGGAATAAAACTCAACTGTGATGAACCCATGTGGTGTGAAGCACCAGAGTCGATAACCCAAGAAGGAGTAGATGAGGATGCAACTATAACTAGTGCCTTTCCCTTATGTTTCTCTTTATCTTTTCCTTTGCCTTAGTATATTTTTGGGTTGATGAAGATTGTTTGATAGATTTAGGGACCCCTATGTTGTTCTTTTTAAGGAGATAACTAATGTGGTCAATCTTTTTCTTTATACATTTGTGTTCATCATGCCCAAGTTTCTTGCAATAGGCACACTTAACCTTTTCCTTCTTAGGTTTCCCATTTGAACTAGAGGTTTTAGTGGTAGACTTGGAAGAGGTAGTGGATTTATGTTCTTTCTTCTTTTCTAGATCCTTTCTCTTTTACTTCTTCTCTTGGTTGCTTTAGTGGATTTATATTTCTCGTTTCCGACAATGAGGGCTTGAGGTTTGAATGACTTCAAGGTGCCCATTTGGATTAACTTTTCTTGATCCTTATTCAAATCACCAATAAATTCATCTGAAGATGACATTGACCATGTGGATCCAAGAGCCCTCTTGGTAGCATAAAAGGTAGAGACAAAGATAGAGTAGTCAGGACCTAGTTTGGCAAGCACTAAAAGAACTAGTTGTTCATCCTTCTTTTATGTTCCACATTCCTTCAACTACAATTGTAAGGACTTGAGCTTGGTAAATAAATCTTCCAAAGTTTCAAAGTTGTTAGGACTTAAGTTGATAAGTTCTATTTCTAGCTCATGACCCCTCATAGTGTCAAATTTTCCAAACAAGGTTTATAAGGTTGTCCACACCTAGTTGGGAGATTTGGTTGACTCTATGTGAAAGAGAAGTTTAGGAGAAATTAAAAGACACAAGATACCAAAAGCTTCATCAAAATTATTAAACCACTTAACTTTGTTTGCATCTTCACTAGGCTCAGTTTTTAACCCCATTGTGATACGGTACAACCCTTTACTCCTAAGTACAATGGTCATTTTTATTTCCATTCCTAGTAGTTAAAAGGTGTAAGTGGGTTAATTGTACTTAGATCCATTAGTTTGGAAAGAAAATTTGTGGTATTTTTACAGAAAACAATGAAAGGTGCAAAAAGAAAAAAAGTGTGAAAAAGAGGAAACACACTAAATACCCCCTAAGACTATATCAGCGGTCCACCATAGTTTTGGCACTTTATAACTTAGTGTATTTTACAAAATTAATAATTATAGTGCTTGGGAAATTGAAAATAATTAACTTTTGCAAAAGTGGCGCTTGATTTTGAGCTACCAATCAAAATTTATTACTATAATGATTTCCTATAAATAAGCCCTATTTTAAATGAATTTGCACTAAAACTTGAAATGCACTCTTCTACTAAAATATAGTTTCAGCAAGAAAAGAGGTGGGGAGAGATGAACCCAAGGCGTGGCCATGTTGGATCAAGGATATTTGCAACAACCCTTAAATTTCCATAGATATGCATGTAACAAATTGACTTTGTCGCTTGACTTAAAAAAGTAACTCAATTTGGATCTTCAAAGTGTGTATGAGCTAACATTGGAAACTCTGTTCATGGATCTAAAACACCTCTTGATAAAAAAATCCCTTTGTAAGTGTGAAAATGCATGCAAAACACTACTACAAGTGAAAATGCCCTTCACATGTTTATAACTAAACCTCTAGATTTGGATCAATATTCTAGGGAGCTCGCAACAATGATTTAAGGCCTAAAAATACCTCAAAAGCTTGCAAACAAATAATCTCCGTAATCGTATATGAACTATGCGGTCATATAAACCTCAAAAGCATGCAACTAGGCTATATACCCATAAAATAAGCAAAACTTTGTTGAAAAAAACACTCAAATACTTGTAAATAATGACCTCAAATGAAATTAAACTTGCATAATAATAACTAGACATGCTCAATACTAGCTCATATTTGACACCATATCGGAGAAGCGCCATGGATCTCCTGGTTTGAATAATGCACATGTGAATGATGTGAGATGTGAATTATTCTAATTCAAAAAGAAAGCACACATACAAGACTCGTAAATTACAAAAATACAAGAGAAACAATTGCAATAATGTAGAAATAGCTCCACTCAATACAATCAAATAGAATAATGCAAAATAAATACATATAGGATTTTAATGTGTAACCTCCTCCTAGAATCATAGAAATATCCACTTAGAATAGTGTTAACCAACACCTAGAATATTGTATTCAAGTGTACACCTAAGCAAGCATATCCCATAAGTGTAGGGAAACTCCAAGTGAGGTGGAATATCCCAAGTAGGATAATACAACTAAAGCGGGAAAATAAATCCAACACTAACGCCCCCCATAACCACAAATTACATGGGCAAAAGTGAAAAGGAAAGTTGGTCTCGAAAACAAGGCACAATAGACCTCCGAGGTGGTGACCTTTAGGTGCAGTAGACCTCCCAGAAGTCATGCCGATACTGTACCGATGTGGAATAAATGGATGCATACTTATATGTAGCGGAATAAGGTGAATGTGTGGATTACTCGGAAAATGGGTGAATGTGAATAACATGTTATCGAGCAATCTAATGTCCTCTATGGGCACCAAACGTATCTACTGCGTCAGGACAATAAAGCCTCTCTAACTCGAGCGGATGTAATGGAACAATCAAGAATGATACACACATGCAAGAGTCTATTAATTTTTGTGTGTGAAATTGTCTCAATTGGTTGTGGAATGCGTGGAAATAAACTAGTGGGTGCCTCGAAATGATGTCCAGAAAAGTTCATGGAATAAACGAGAGAGATTTGGTTCTGCTAGATCTATGTGCGATGAGCCGATTCAATCCGTAATGCAAAAACTCTATAAGCGTCTTTGTTCGGGACGTCTGGTTGTCGACAATATCTAGTGGATGTGGGGATGTTCTAAATAATAGGAACATAATCTAATGTCTATATATGTGAATTATTCAAGCCCATTTGGTTGGGGGACCCTAGGATCACAACCGTAAAATCTCTCTTGTTGTGGTCAGAATGGTCATGTGTGCATTTGTGCAATTTAATCTACGAAAGAAAATATAAGCTAATCTAAATAAATGAAATCTAACTATGTTTTTGTATTTTCAGATATAAGAGAAATGAAACAATAAACAACAATCTAATCTAATTTAAACTAATCTTTTTGTGTTTTCTAAACTTTCTAGAATAAAATAGAAGAAATGAAGAAATTGCTTCTAATTTAACTAAAATATCCTAAACAAATAAACAGTTGGATGTAACTATTTATCTATGCAGCAATATATCTAATCTATCCTAATTAAACAAAACTTTTCCAAAATGTAATTGTGGATGTGAATCCTTTGTTTCGCCTCGAGGCACGGAAGAAATCAAAGTTTCTTAGAAGCTTTTCTTCCTCGTAACTTCCTCGACAAAAGTAAAGAAGGATTAATTGATGTTTTACAAATGAAATGATATTAAATTGAATCTAAATTAATGCATAAGCATCTCTCCAAACAAACTTCCTTGAAACCCACAGGGATAGGCATGGAAGCTATCTATCACTAGAAGATTTTAAAAATAAATGAAAGCTACGAGATTTGATCTATCTATTCATAACGATTGAAATGGAAATGAATTTTTCTACTCTAGTAAATAAGTGTGCGTACGGATTCAAAAATAAAGAAATGAAGAAATTGAATAAAGAAGCGCCAACCTAGAAAGCTATGAGTCTTTGAGGCAATGTTGATTATGGTATCACTTTGTACCCCCTCATTTATCTTTTCCAATATTTTGTGTCCACATGAGTCCAAGGAACTGGGAATGCAGAGGAAGCAAAGAATAAGGCACTTTGGAGAAATGGTGGCTTCGCAGAGTGGTGCAGTAGCAATGCGGGTAGAGGAAGACCAATGTAAGAGAAAAAGTGCTTGGTTATGTGGTCTCTAAGAAGATTTCAGTGGCATAACAACGCAATCATAATAAAAATCTCAAACCATTTGCTTCTTGAAGAAGTGTTGGTTTTATAAAACATAGGTTGAGAAATGGTCTAAGCCATTTGCGCAAAGAATGGCGTGTCACATCATAACTTAAAGAGGAAGTTTAGCTCTTAATCAACAATGAGAAGTGTAAGAGGAGGTTGATATGAATCAATCAAGCTTAACATCAGCCAAATTGACCAAGAAATGTATGCTACATGTGAACTCGATTGAGTTAACACGCGTCCAATTCATGCCTAGGAAGTCTCAGAATCAATTCACATAAAACCACCGGTCTGCACAAGGCGGTTGCACAAACTGCCACCCAGAAGGGCGACGGTTGTGTAACTCAAGAAAAATGATGCAAAAAGCCATGAAAAAGAAGGAAATGGCTAAGGTAATCTAAGCTACAAATATGAACTGCAAAGAGGTAAAGGGGCTCGAACACCTTTGGAAAAGACATGAATCATCATTGGGGACTTTTGAATTGTTTTTTGACAATGTAGCATGTGTAAATTTGGGTGCGTATAGTACCACATACAATGCAATCTCTCGTAAGATAGAGTAAAAGGAGAAAATCCAATGGGAAAAACTCCCCCCAAAAAGAGAGACATGAAGAAGTGAAGAGGCTAGAAGGCCCCCTAAAGATGATGAAGTTGTTGATGTAGACCACACCCCAAGAAGAGCTCGTAGATGAATGAAATTTCTCTCAGTGAAAGGTTTGGTGAAGATGTAAAAAACTTTCTCTAAAGACCTGATATAATATGAAATCAATGACTTTCTCATGAATGAGCTCCCGAATGAAGTGCATGTGAATCTCAATGTGTTTGGTCCTCTAATGAAGGACCAAATTCTTGCATATTTGGATGGTGCTCTAGTTGTCACAAAAGATGATTGTAGGTTGCCTAATTTGGATGCCAAGCTCAGAAAGAATCCCCTGAAGCCAAATAGCCTCAGTAAAACACGTTAACTCCCCTGTACTTTGCCTCTATGGATGATAGAGCAATAAAATTTTACTTCTTGCTCGAACAACTGATGGAATCCAGAACCCAATGAGAAACTGTATCATGAAGTGGACTTACAAGACTCAGTGTCTCCAACCCAATATTATTATGTGTAGCTAACCAAGTCAATGTCTAAACCAACCTATAGTGAATCCCATATCTATGTGAGCCCTAAATGTAATGTAGAATCCTCTTAGACGCTTTCCAATGATACTATGCAAGATGTAATAGCTATTTATACTTATCTAGTGCGGTTAATCTTGAAAAATAAGTTGTTTCTTTAAAAAACATAAAATGAGAATAATTTGAATTTAAGGATTCTTCATCTACCCCATGACTACTCCTTTTTCCCCTCTTGGTCCACATACCATAGCCCTAATATATTTTTAGAAACCTTAATACTTTAACCCTTTATACTCCTTAATATGCGGTAATATATTGAGTCCATTTTAACTAATATTCATAATCCCCTTATGAAATCACATGATAAGTAATGCTTGTGTTTGTGAATTCACCATGGTATTATTTACCCCTATGTTAAGTGATAATTAAAGGATTGGGTTGAAAGGTTCCAAATGCTAAAAATATCGGCAAAGCATATTCATTAAAAGCATCATGATATGGTCCATGAAAAGTGGTTTCATTTAAGGGTCAAACAAATATAGATGTTTTTTTGTCTCACGATGACATCAATAACATTGAAAATAAATAAAAGAAAGAGAATATCAAATTAACAAACAATGTCAATATTGAGAAATTGCTTGAAATAGTTAATTACGTCGAGAGGTGATCTACAATGGCAACAAGGGGTGGGATGTGCTGGTGTGACTGTGAAAACTTAATTTTCAACATTAAATTTCAGGTTCATTTCGTCGCGTGACATTGTTTCAACCTTAAATTTGACATTCGTCTAACTCTCGCTTAAAAGCTTTTTCATTTTACTCTCATTTAAAAGCTTTTCGTTTTGCTTGGAAAAGTAGATTGGAAAATAATAATATTTTGGTATTTAAAGTAAGAACCTTGAAATTGATATCTCTCAACATATTTCAAACATATGTATTTACGCTCGACCTTTAAACTAAAAACCTTAAAATTAATCTCTAGACATATTTTAGACATGTATTTAAAACATCTATAGAACTAGTTGATATGCTAGACACAAGAACAATGCCAACACATCAATGGTAACCAAAGATGTTAAAGTTCAAGAACAGATGGTAACCAATTTAAATTTCTTAAAATAGTCTTCACCACCATCATCGTTAAATAAACGAATGGAATCTACAATGATCTGTGAAACATTTAAATGAGAGATTTTGAGCTTCATCCTTTCCAATCCGTCCTTCGTCTTCTTTCTCATTTTAATATCCAATTAGGTTTCCTCCCTAATGTATTATATAAATATGGTATTTAAGAATTCCCGATAGTTAGAAACTGATATCCAGGCTGCAAAAACTTAAAATTCAAGCTTCACACTTGTTAAAACCAGAGTTTCCACAGTGAGTCCAGGGTCGAATCCGAGCAACACTCCCAAATCAAATCCTTCGCTGATGCTCAGACATCCTTTCTCTATGCTGTTCATGCGCATATAATCCATGATAAACAAGACACAGGCGCTGGACATGTTTCCATTCTCAGACAAAACATGGCGACTGCAGAGTAACTTGGTGGGATCGAGGCTGTCTAAAATTGCTGGGCCGCCAGGGTAACTCAGAAATGTGCAATAAATCATCGTTGATTAAAAATTACGAATCTTCACACCAGTGAATAAAGGAATGTGAGAACTTGGTATTAGGTTGTCAAGATCCTCCTCCATACTTTGATCGGTAAGAAGGACAACCATTCTCAGCATGGAAGAAATGGTTCCCATGTCCTTCATCCATAAGTACTATCTATAATTTGATAAACAAGAAGGACAATCGTGTTCGACATGCAACAGTGGTTGTCCTGCGGTAGCTACACGGAGACCAATATAAAATGTGATTTGTTATTTTAATTTTTGGCATCAAGGTTATCGAGTGGAAGGAAATTTATTAGATAAAGACAGAAATTATTAGAAAGTTGGGAATAAAATGTGAGACTTACAACCCTACATGCCCTGTAACTATTCTCCTTTATCGTCTCAATCTCACTCACATTGTAACAAGCATCATTAATTGAGCCCCACCAGTTTAAGCTTGATTAATTGTGGGAAAAGCTGATGCACGAACAAGAATGTCATATAAGTGAAATGAATCTTTTATCCACTAATCAAACATTGTTTTTTTTTTTCATTATGGTGTCAACATACTTAAATGTGGACAACGTTTGCTTTGTTGGATAAGACAAAGGCATAAATGGGAGTTGGAAATAAAAATTAAAAAAATAAAAAACATGCATCTAGTGCACCTTCTCCACCGTTGAAATCACAACACCCAAATCATATCCGCTAGTTGTGTTCCACTATATTATCTCTATCTTACTCACATTATTCACGTGAGTGCAATTTGTGCACAAAGCGGAAAAACTACAAAATAAGGAAAATCCAAATTTTCTAAGGTTTGAAACACAACCGAAAGGTTTGCTTCTTGGAGCACTTTGTGATCCCTCCATTATTTTTAAGTTCGAGTAATTGCATGAAAATAGGCAATGCACGAACAATCATCAATAAATGAGTCATTCCAACAGAGTTAATCATACATGTATGGCGAGAAAAAGATTTAGACTAAGACTTCATTATTTACTTGATGCAATCCCCGAACTTAAAGGGGCAAAATAAAAATTGGGAAAATCCAATAGTCGAAACCCATCTCGCATTACTTTCTTTAAGTAGTACTTTTAGCCTCGCTTTTTAGTTTTAAGATTAAATAAATGCATAAGTGATTGTCGGAAAACATGTGATGCATGAACAATAAGTGATAATTGAGAACCTCCAACGACGAGTCATATGAGCGACATGTAAATTATATCTTCCAATCAAGCTCAATTATTCTTTAATTCAAATATTTTTGTGGCATCAAGGTTTTTTATTGGACGGTGTTTGAGTTGTTAGAAAATACGAAGACATAAATGGAAAGATGGAAATGAAATAGTGAAAATTAAATACTTGCATGTATCGCACCTTTTCCATGGCTCAAATTGTAACACCTAAATAACATCCATTATTTTTGTTCCACTTTATCATCTCAATGTCACTTGCATTGTTCTCATGAGTGTAATTTGCACTTAATGGGGCTAAAAATAATAATGCATCGAATAGGTTTAAAGATTGAAACTTAACCACAAAGCAACATCAATGTTTTTATTGGACTACATTTTATTTTTAGATAAGAAGAAGACATTAATGGAAATTTGGAAATTAAAAAATGAAAATTAAATACCTACATGTACCACACATTTTTCACGGTTCAAATTATAACACCCGATTTATCAACTTGATCTCGCTTGCATTATTGGATAATTGCAATCTACACTTAAAGGGTCCAAAATAAATAATGGAGAAAATCCAATAGGTTCCATGTTCAAAACCCAATGAATTGCTTGTTTCTTGGTGCACTTTGTATCCCCTATACAATTCTAAGCTCAAGTAAGTGCAAGGAAACAAATGATGTGTGAACAATCATTAATAATTGAGTTCCCATTATTCACGTCGGTGTAATTTTTCACTTAATGGGGCCAAAATAAAGAGTAGGAAAATACAATGGTTCCATGTTTGAAACCCAACGAAAATGCTTAGTATTTGGAGCACTTCATAGCCCCCTTTAGAGTTTTAAGCTTGACTAAGTGAGGGAAATAGGAAATGTGTGAACAATCATTGATAATTGAGTTCACATTATTCATGTGAATGTAATTTGTGCTTAAAGGGGACAAAATAAAAATGGGGAAAATCCAATAAGTTTCATGTTTGATACCCAACCAAAATGCTTGCTTATTTGGATCACATTGTAGGCCCCCATTACAATGTTAACATCGAGTAAGTGTAGGGAAATAGGTGATGTGCAAACAATCATTGATAATATAGTCCCTCCAATGGTTGGTCGTACGTGTCTGGCGATTGAAATTTTCAAGTAAAAATTATTCACATGAATGCAATTTTAGCTTAGAGGGACCAAAATTTAAAATGGAGGAAATCTAATATGTTCCAGGGTTGAAACCCAACCACACAAATTTCTTCATGTGGCACATTTTTGCCTCACATTTTAGTTTAAACCTCAAATAGAAGCAGGAGTAATTGAAAGAAAACAAGCAATGCTTGAAAAATCAAGGATAATTGAGTCCCTCCAACAATTAGTCATATGAGTGACATGTAGATTTTATCTACCGGTCAAGCTCTATTTTTTTTCCATTAATAATTTCGATTGGATTGTGTTTGATTTGTTTGAAAAGAAAAGAAATCAATGGAAATATGGAATTGAAATAGTGAAAATTAAACACATGCATGTATCACACCTTTTCGATGGCTAAAATTATAACACCGAAATCATATTTGATATCTATGTTCCACTTTATCATCTTGATCTTGCTCACATTATTCACATGAGTGTAATTTGAGCTTAAAGGGGCCAAAATAAAAAATGGGGAAAATCCAATAGGTTTCGTGGTGAAACCTTGTCGCAAAACAACTTCAAGGTCTTTGATTGGACAACATTTTATTATTAGATAAGATAAAGACATCAATGGGAAGTTGGAGTAAAAAAGTGAAAATTAAATACCTACATGTACTACAAATTTTCCATAGCTTAAATTATAAGACCCAAATAATATCCACTATTTTTGTTCCACATTATCGACTCGATCTCACATTTATTCATGTGAGAGTGATTTGTGCCTAAAGAGGTAAAAATAAATATTGGGGAGAATCCAATAGGTTCAATATTTGAAACCCAACTTAAATACTTATTTCTGGAGCACTTTTGTATACCCCCTTTACAATTCTAAGCTCGAGTAAGTGCAAAGAAACAAACGAAGTGTGAAAAAGATCAATAATTGATTTCACATTATTCACGTGAGTGTAATTTGTGCTTAAATGGGTGAAAATAAAAAATGGGGAAATTCAATAGGTTTCATGTTTGAAACCCAACCGAAAATTGTAATTTGCATTTAAAGGGACCAAAAAATGGGGAAATTCAATAGTTTTTCAGTGGTCAAAACCTAGTTGTAAAGCGACATCAAGGTCTTCGGTGGGACAACGTTTGATTTGTTAGATAAGACGAAGACATCAAAAGGAAGTTGGAAATAAAAATGAATATTAAATATGTGCATGTACTACACCTTTTCTATAGGTCAAATTATAACACCCAAATAATATCCATTTTTGTGTTCCACATTATTGACTTGATGTCACTCACATTTGTTCATGCAAGTGTAATTTGTGCCTAAAGGGGTCAAAAAATACATAGTGGGGAAAATACAATAGGTTCCATCTTTGAAACCCAACTGAAGTGATTATTTCTTGGTGTTGATCAAATTTTTTTCGCTCATGTTTTAAGTTAATGGAAAGGAATACAAGAAAATAGGAAACTCCAAATGATGAGAGGGTTTAAGGCTACCTCTTGATGTATGATGATGATGAAGATACGGGTATAAAATATCCTCTTTGTGGCTAGCTAGATAACTTTGCACAATAAAGGAAAACGAACACAAAAAAGATTAGTAGATAAGATGGTGGGTTTCTTGACTAGGTTAGTCCCGAGAAGTGATAACTTCCTAGGATGGATGTCAACCCACTTTGATAAAAGAGATAGATAAATGATAATAGATAGATGATGGACGTAGTAGATAAATAATTGAACTAAATAGATATCAAAGATGTGTAAATATATGATAATATAGATAATGATAAAAATGAGATAAGAAGGATCAAACCCTGGTTGAGTCGAGGACAACCCTGAGATCGATAGGGACAATCGAAGACGACCCAAGACTAACAGTATAGTCGACGGAGACCCGAGACTAACAAGGACAATCAACGGCAACCCAAGACCGATGACATGTATAATTGATGGTGACCCAATACCGATAGGAAAAGTCGATGGTGACCGTAGTAGAATAGATTAGAAAAGTATAGAAAATATATTTGAAACAAACTCGGAATGTTGGAGACTGGATCTGATGTTGGGAAGCTAGAGAAGCGAAAGTATGTAAGAAAATTAACAAATTTGATAAATGTAGGTAGGGTTGGTAGGTTGGGTCGGCGATGACAACCGGTGTAGTGAAGATAAGATTTGGTCTCCTCAACGGTGGATCACGGGAACAAAGAGGCATGATTGTTGAAGGAAGATGTAGGGAAGATAATAGATAAATCGAGATGATAGAAACAAAGTTGATGTGGATCGATCGATGGATACTCTAGGATGGATCTATGACTATCTAGATAACCTACACAAAAAATATCAACTAAACACGAAAAAAATTAGTAGATAAGATGGTGGGTTTCCTAACGAGGTCAGTCTTGAGAAGTGATAACTTCCTAGGATGGATGTCAACTCACTTTGATAAATGCGATAGATAAATGATAATAGATAGATGATCGATGTAGAGATAAACAAATGAACTAAACAAATTTTAGAGATGTAAAAAGGTTTAATAATATAGATAATGATAAAAATGAGATAAGAAGGATCAAACCCTGACCTAGTCCATAGTGACCCAAGACTCGCATGGGAAATTTGATGGTGATTGTAGCATAATAGATTAGAAAAAGAGCATAAAACATATCTCAAAGAGACTTAAAATGTTGGATACTTTGTATCCGATGTTGGGAAGCTGGAGAAATAGAAAGGATGTAAGAAAATTGATATATCCGATAAATGTAGGAAGGGTCGATGATGACTAGGTTGGGTTAATGGCAATTGGTGTAGTGAAGATGAGATATGGGCTCCTAAACAAATGGATTACAGAACAAAGAGGCATGATTGCTTTGAAGGAAGTTGAGGAAGATAATAGATGAAGAAGTTGACAAAAATAGATTTGATGTGGATCGATCGATGGTGACCTGGATGGATCGACGATGACTAATGATGTTGAAGATGAGATCTGAAGTGTCAAGTGTGCAAAACATAAATATGAGGGTGTCTAAGATACTACATAGACTAGAAAATGGGGAAATGTGTAAGATAGAAAAGGGAGTAGATACAAATCAGTTTGACGGCAACTAGGCAAGGTCGATGGTGACTAAGGGTAGATTTAGGGTGTCATAGGACTAAGTGGATTGGGAAAGGATCAATGAAGGTTGATAAATGGTAAAGCTCCAAGGTAACTAGCAGACTTGCAAAATGAAGGCAAAAGGATGATTAAATGATGGGGGAGCTCCAAGAAAGAAAAGTACTTCAAATCTCCTAAGATGGTATGCAAAATCAACAAAATAGCTTCAAGTTGATGGCTATAGCTCTAAATAAGAAAAAGAAACATAACAAAACTCACAAGAATACCTGAATTCTCAAAAATGCATCCTTAAGAGAAGACAAGTATGTGTATACTTATAGGGTTAACGACGACCCGCATGGGTCACCGTCGATTGTGGATGACCCTTGATTTAGGTGGTGGAGATGGTGATTAGCTCAATACAAAGGGCCCTAAAGGGGTAGAATTAGGGTTTTGGGCTCTTTAGGTGGGTTAGGGTTGCATATGGAGGATAAAAGGTGGTTGGGATAGAAATACATTGAATGTGGGTAGATGGGAGCCTAGGGATGATAAATGGAGGGTTTAGAGAAGAGATTAGGATAATAGATAGGTTTAGGGGTAATTAAATGTGATTAGGGATGAATTAGGGGGATAAAATAATGATAAGGTTAAGATGTGATTAAGATAGGAAAAGGGGAAATTAGATAGGATAAATAATATTTAAGAGGGAAAGATGAATTTGAATAGGAAGAGAGGTATGTATGTGCAAGATGACAATGAAGGGGAGCAAACATGGGATAGGGGACAAGCATACCAAAAATGGTGTCTACATTTGCCCCTTTTTGTCAAGTGGTTTGTGTTAAGCAAACCGCGAGACAAAAACTAGAAGTGATAAAAGATGATGGTTGAGGTGTTCCCCCTTAAACTAGGGATCGATGACACGAAGAAGAATCAATCATGAGGTTGAAAGAGATAGATGAAGGATGGAAAGGATGAGAAAATATGAGATTAGATAAGATTCCCCAAGAGAAAAGAGGTGATAAAAGAGAAAAAGAAAAAGAAAAATAAAAATGGTAGTGATTTTGGAATCACTTGAGAGGTTATAAAGTACGACCTCAATAGAGAAAATGGAAATTTCCTATGGACCTGTGAGTCGGTGAAAACGGTGCAAGATGGAGGGATTCTAATGGGAATCCACTCAGATGGATGTTCAAGTTGTGAGACTAATGGGTCAAAGGAAAACATCAAAAATATGCACAAATAAATGTGAGGATGGTCAAGACAATGGTCTGACAAGATGTGGGGGTAAAAACATATGTGATATCCTTCATACAAGAGGAATCAATTAAATATGTGTCCAATTAGGATGAGGATAAAATATGGCCACAATAGTGGGCTTAAGATAAGAGATGGTGTGCCAAAAGGGAACACAAGGTAGGATGTAGAGCGAGCCTTGGATGTGATGAAAGATACATGATGAGATGGATAGATAAGAAAAAATATAACCAATTGAGCCAAGTGGGACAAATAAAGGTGTGTGATGGATAACACACAAGTCAAAAGTGGAAGAAAATATAATTTAGATGAAGAAATTGGATGAGATGAGAAAAATATGAAAATCGGGATTGGGTCGGCGGCGGGCTTAGGTCAATGATGATTAGGTTGACACACTTATATAATTGGTGGAGTCGGATGACTAAGGTCATTTACACGATGCAATTTTGACAATTGAGAGCTCAGAGAGATAATAAAACTTGAGATTTAAGTGAAATGCGGTGTAAGCGGAGGAAGAAGGAAGCACCTAAGGTCACAGAGAGTGGTAAGTCCAAAAAGCTAGCTTAGTTTTAATTTTTATTTTATTTTTTTGAATTTGTTGAAATTAATGGGCGTGAAGCTAGGTCAAATTTATGTCGACCCAGGGCAAAGTTGGCATTGACCTAGTTAGTGTCATCATCTACTAGGTAGTTATGGATAATTTCTTATAGAAAATGATTATCTTTATAGATTTAATACTAATGAGAGCTTGTTTAATGGATTTTTGTAGGCTCGAAACATATTATACTTAAGAGATAGAGTCCCAACCCAATTAGATATGATGAGATATGATGTTAGTGATGAATAGTGGGATCATTTAGATGATGTCAAATTGGGTGGATTTCGACATTATCGAGAGGGTGCCTAGAGATATGGGGCTCATTATTGTGTTGATAAATAGGTGGGATCCTATGAGTAGCACCTTATGGTTCAATATAGGAGAGATGACGATCGTGTTGGAGGATGTGTATCATATTTTCAGACAACCAATCTAGGGGCACTAATAGTGCCAATCATAGCAAAGGGCGGGATGGTTGCATTGACACATTTGTTTGGATCGGATTCCTCGTAGATTGTATTTTTATCGGGGTATTCCATATCGAGACGCACTATCATCCAACGATGATGGGAGTTGGTTGATTTGTTTTATTATGATGGTGATATTGTACTACACATTTTAGACTCGTGTGGAGCCTAATTTCCATGGGCATTAGTAGGGGTAGTGGAAGATATAGTTGAGCACATGTTAATATTTTCTTTTGGTTTAGCATTGGTAGCTCAAGTATATTATGAGCTTTGGATGTTTGTATCGGGGAGGAGTTTAGGGATGGATGTGGTCTTCCTTGAGTCATAGGAGACCATATTGATCTTTCGATTAGATTCTTGAGATGACGATCCGACTAGGCTCATGGGAACAGGGTTGAACGCAACAAAGATTGGTATGCGAGAGAGATTAGGGGCCCTAGAGGGAGATGATGTGAGATGGAGGCATTAAATAGGCTTCCCTACATGCCGGGCATAGATGTACAACTAGTAAGG
This sequence comes from Taxus wallichiana var. yunnanensis, assembly GCA_018340775.1. Lineage (NCBI taxonomy): Eukaryota > Viridiplantae > Streptophyta > Pinopsida > Cupressales > Taxaceae > Taxus > Taxus wallichiana. The sequence goes on along the minus strand of CM031238.1, from coordinate 239,845,531 downwards.
ATGAGGAGAGTTATATGGGTACAAAGGTGGTGGTCCGAGATGATAGAGGTAGTTTAGTTTACATGAGTTATGAGACAGATTGGAGTAGTCCAGATGGAGGATGATGCAGCTATAAATATAGCCTCGATTAAAGGTAAAGATAGATGTTACTCATCGAGAGTGAGATACCACATTTCGAGGGTTTTGGATGGGATGCGCTAGGAGAGGGACTTGGACATACAATATCATGATAGGTACAAGAGATACGAGAGAGGCCCTACGAGCCAAATATGGAGACCTAGGCTCCACATCCAAGGTAAGGGATGGTGAGGCTCAATGAGCCACAACATGGAGTAGGACAAATGGCTCCACTTTATACAATATCACCGGAGTAGTATCGGGCCTATGCGAGGAGGTATGCTACTATAAACACATAATCATTGTAATATTACGATGTACTATATTATGCGGCCTACCTAGAAGGAGAGAGGAGATCGGGGAGATCGGCACAATAAAGCGGCGTCGGGGAGCACAACTACCATAGCACATCCGAGGTGCGATGTTGGTCTGAGATAGTGGACGAGAGGAGGAGGATATGCCCCTACACTAGGAGGATAGGGTGTTGGCTCGGGACTTAGAGCATCGATATTGTATTCACCGAGTAAGGTTAAAATTGTATTTAGATTTTGATATATATTTGATGTATGTATTTTGAGATGGATCCTATTTGAGGCCTATCATGGATGTACAAGTGCTTTGATATATATATATATGATGATTTTATCGTGATTTCCATGTGTATATGATATAGTAGATTAGATGGATGTGATGATTTATATGTTGTGATGGATGTTGATATTTGATTAGATTATGGATGTTGATTTAGATGTTGGATGTAATGTGATGCATATTAATGATGTGATGTGATATATTGATTGGATGTAGATTAGATGTGATGGATTGGATATGATTAGATATAGATGATGATGTAGATATTTGATATGATGTATGGATGAGATGTTGATGATGTGTATATTGATTTGATGGATAATGGTTTAGAAATTGATGTGATGAACTTAGATGTTTAGATGATGGAATGGTGTATGAATTTAGATATTTGGAAAGATATGATGGACTTAGATTAGATGTGATTATGATGGATATGATTATATAATATAGATATGATGGATGGGATGTAGATATGCGATAGATGTAGATTAAGTGTGATTGGAGGTGGATTTAGAAATTTGATATGATGCATAGATGCAATATAAAATGAATGTAATGAATTTAGATTATAAATGATCACGATAAGTGATGGACAAGATGGATATGATGGAAAATATATAAATGTTAGATTAGATATGGATGATTAGATGTGATGAAGTTTAGATAGGAAAACGCAACCACCGGGTATAGTGACAGAAATATAAGAAGTACACTCGCAATATAGCAAAGAGTGCACATGGAATAGATGCTTTTGGACTGGATTGGGGGTAAAATGTAAAAAGAACATGAGAAAAGTAATACACTTTACATCCTATGGCAGGTATTAACACATAACCAACGATAGTTAGTCACATTTTAGATCATGAAGGAAAGATGGAAGGTGTGCATATACAACCATTGTTGACATGACAAAGGGTTTGGATAGTGATTGATATGGGTGCTAGTGTCCAGCTAGATGCTCAAAATCTATCATTTTATGTGCACGAGGAGCTTCGTTATTGGTTTCCTATTATCACTCTGGTTTTCTCCTAGATTTTTATTGTACCTATAACCAGTAAAACAAATGTCTACTGCACATGTCCTCAAACCACATCAAATATAATAAAAGAATATGCGAGAATGTGGAGTCCTATCGACCCCGATAGTCACCCAAAGAGTGAACTTAGTACCAAGCGCTACACTACATTTCATATTCCATGTAGTTACGTGTGAAAGTGTGTGTAATGTTGTCTTAGGTTTCCCTTGTGCAAGTTACCCTATGATAACATGCTAGATCTAGAATGATCCAAGTATGCAAATGTGAGAGATGAAATAGAATATACTTCCCTCCTATGATGTGTATGTAGATTGATGTATCCATTGTCACCTATATGGATGTGCTAGATGGATGCTTTGTAATACTCTTGTGCCTTTGGATACAATATTATGTGATAGTAGATAATGCTAGTTCTTGGCCCCTAATTTGAGAGCAATAACTTAGTATATATATGATTCCTTTGTTTGGAAGGATGCACAACAATAGCGATTTAAACTTGTTGAAGGAAAGATTGACCATTGCACCTATCCTTTTCTTCCCAACATGGAGATTACCTTTTCATGTCTATGTGGATGTGTTAGGCACTACAATTGGAGTTGTGTTGGCATAGCTTGGAGAAAGAAATTTTGATCAGCCCATTTGTTTTGCGAGTAGGAAGTTAACACCTACAAAACAAAATTACATAAATACTAAGAGTGATTCTTTATATATAGTGTATGCACTTCATAAATTTAGGCAGTATCTTCTTGCAACTCCTTTTATATTTTATACTAATCATATGACACTGAAGTATTTGGTCAATAAGCTAGTATTACAAGGTCACATATGTAGATGGATTCTCTTGTTCCAAGAATTTGAATTTTCAGTAATAGTAAATCTAGGAAAGAGTAACTTTGGGACCAGAGTATCTTTCACACATCAATTACAGTAAGGACGCATAGAGTATATAAGACACAAATTGGATGCTTAGTTATTTAAGTTACTGATGAGCACCAACAAATCTAGAGGATATAACACTATTTTTATGCACGGGTATTGTGTTAGATGGAATGAAGACTATGGAGAAGAAACAACTAGCTATACACATTGTACCTTACCATTTGGTTGCAAAGATCTCTATAAAATGGGCTAAGATGAGATACTAAACAAATGTGTTTCAAAACATGAGCACCAAGCAATTACGGAAGAGGTGCTTGGCGGCATTTCGGAGGACATTATGCTAGGGAATCCTTTGTGGGTAAGATACTCCTCGTAGGACTATGGTGGGAAACACTCTACAAAGATACAAAGGAATTTTTCAAGGCTTGTGGCCATTTCTAAAGGAATTGAAAGCCAAGACATATGAATGATATGCCATTACACCCAATATCATCTGCATAGTTTTTTTGGAAAGTGTGTTATAGACTTTGTGGGACCAATTACACCGATAGCACAAAAAATAAGAACGTGATACATTATTACTTGTAATGATTACTTGACAAGGTGGGTATAAGTTACACCTACTAAGTATAGTACCACCACTATAGCTATGCACTTATTATGGGAGAACATTATAAGTAGGTATGGTTGTCAATTGAGCCTTACAAGTGATAGGGGAACTCATTTTATTAATGAAACAATTAGAATATTGTCAATAGAGTTCATGGTAACTCATCAACCGAAAACTCCCTATTACTCGAGAGGTTAATGGCACAACAAAAGAATTCAATAAAATCTTGGGCTAGACCTTGACCAATATTTGTGATGTAGGAAGAAAGGATTGGGATGATAAAGTATCAACTATACTTTGGGCGTACATAACCACCTATAAGAGGTTGAATAAGTTCACACATTTTTGGTTGGTTTTAGTGCAGTAACAATATTACTGTTGAATTCATGTTACCATCTTTGTGTATTGTGCAACCGGGAGGACTTGCGGATAAACAAATGGTAGGAGAGTACATTGACAAGTTAATGCAATTGGATGAACAATGTGTAATTTATTGTTGGAGCTAGAAGATAGAAAGGCATGAAAAAGGTTTTGCATGACAATCACATCATGAACAAGTCTTTTGTAGTTGGGGGTTGGGTCTTCTATATGACTCTAAGTTTGTGTGCCACCTATGAAAGTTGAAAGTGCATTGGTTGGGACTATTCAGAGTAACCAATATTATGGAGACAGACGCATATCGATTCTGCAGTGCTTGATGGCATCATGGTGCCTAGTTACTTCAAAGGAATTGGGATGAAGCCCTACTATAAATAAGATTATTTCATTATGTTTCTAATAAGTTAGTATTGTTATTTATATTAGATCTCCCTTTCATTTTGTTCTTTTTCTTTTGTAATAAGCATGTTTTATGTAGGAGCTATTGTATTTGTTGAAGCATGATGTGCGAGAGGACCAAAAATACTTTTAGTGTGGGATGGTAGTAAGTAAAGTGCGCGAGTAAGGTGCATGGGTGCCAAAGCGATGGTGGATTGTTATGTATGATTGCATCTAGTGGTGGATTTTTTTCTCATTTGGTGGATCGAATTGTCTTACTTGGTGGTAAGAAATATTTGTGATGATATAATAGTAAGAAATTGATGTATACGGAAAGACAATGCGATGTAGGGAGAACAAGAAGAAAACTACTTGGTATAAAGCATAAAGGAAAGAAAAGGTGTGGCGCGAGAAGGAACACACACAAGGATATATATCCTAGAAAATTAGTTGCATATGTGTGAAGAAGCATGTGCAAGAGGTTATGTAGGCGAGGAAATAGTTGTGTGCCGAAGGTTATGCATGTCATGTGCGAAGGAAATTTGGAAGATCCAAACTTTGTGTAAAAGAGTGAGAAACATAAAAAGAGTGGGAAAATCTCACCTACCACAACCTACCACAATGCTTGAAAAAATTAGAAACCTATAAATAGGTGTGAGTGGTAGTTTCAAATCTACCTTGTGAATTGAAGCTCTTGCGAACCAATGTGAATTGTGTGATTTGGGCGATTTTTATTGATCTAGTGACGATGAACTAAGGAAACCATTTGAATCGACAATCAAAGATATCCTTGTGTTTGGAATAGTGGATTCAAGATAGCAGAGTGGCATACGAGACAACATTTGAGATTTGATAGGAATATTGAGTTACATGATTTTACGTAGTGTTAGGAAATAAGAGATAAAATATGTGGAAAAATACCTCACAAAATCGCAACAGTAGAAACTAATATGTAGAAAATATTATAGATCTCAAATAAAAATGCAAAATAAAATAACACAACACAAAGAGACAATATTTAACGTGGTTCACCCAATTTGGGCTACATCCACCAAGAATCACTTGCTCAGATTTTATTACAAGCCACCACTCTCTCAATATAATACCAGATCTATTTGGAGTTATGCTCAACAAACTCTACATAATTCACACCCGAATTCAAAGCACATCTGCAATGTTTTTCATACATCTATCATATGCATAAAACCATATAAATAGACAATTGCTTAAGCAATTTTACAAAACCATGGGTATCAAAACCATGGGAAAAAACCATCCCATAAACATATGGGTCAAAATCCCACCCATATGAGAAAATCACATTTCCCGATATATCGGGCACGTTTTAAGGCCCAAAAAAAAATGGGCCGCCCGGCATTAACCCCAAGCAAAGGATACATGAAAAGTGTATAGTACTCTTAGTGTAAAGTATTCAACACTTTCACACATGAAAATATGCTCTACAACCTTACACGAAGTTAATTAGTTGTAGGATTGTGAAGTGATAGAGATAGAGTAAATAAGGTTTGAGCCGCACTATCGATAGGACACCAAATAGCTGAAAGCACAGAGCAAGTGGTTGGAGAAGACAAGGTTTTGGTTTTATGGTATGTGTCTCTTTTAGGGTTTGAAGTTATAATTTACATCATTCAATTATAAAAATGGAATTTAGTAAAAAGATCACCTAAGGGAAAGAAGACAATGGAATAATCCCCATACAACTGGTTTTCAGAGATGCAATATCCCCAAGAGGGCATTGTTAGGAAGACATGGTCATCATAGATATGATGATGCAATATCAGTGAATACAACCACTATGTAACAAGACATGAGAGTGACATAAGGGTGATACCTTGGTAGAAATAGGCCAGCCCTTTGAAGTAAAAATTTTGTTGACGATTTGGGTACACAAGACTTTGGAAGTGGGAAAGTGTTGTATTTATACAAATTGCCATTTTCAGCAAGCCCACGCAACTGTATCAATGGTTGATGTCATACGTACATGAGGATTATTTATATTTTGAATGTAGAAGGATGCATCTCGGTGCGTAAGTAATTGGAAAGGTGACAGGGCTACATGATAGAGGAGAAGAGATCATGTTGGATATGAGTGAGAAAGCGAAGTGGAAGGAACAACCACCAAATTACATTATCAAAGGGGTAGCTACAAGTTTAATGTAACAAAAATCACTGAACCTAGCACCGAGTGGTCGTGTGCCTAGTAATTTATAAGTTATAAGCTTAGAGAGGTGGAAATAAGTGAACAAGAATTTCCTTCACATTGTGTATATGATGGCGCAAGGGACAAAATACAACATTGTGTTGTACATCGTGGAGATTGTGGAGGAAACCAAGAGCCAACATGACAAGGGTGAGAAGATAACATGGGGATAAGTTTTTTTGTTTATCATGTTTTGGGAGATTGGATTCCGGATGGGCCGATAGGAAGGAGTGAGAACATCCCATCAAGAAGAGGTCGTCAACGAAGAGATTCATTAAATGGCACATACTAAAAGAGTTACCCAAAGAGCTAGAGGGACAAGAATATTTTGTTGTCATCTAGCACTTTTCCTTGCATGATTCTTACTTTGTTGAAGGGATACATAGGACCCTATTGTAAACTACGGTTTGCCTTTATAGACATGTATTTTAAGAGCCCAATAAATATAATCAAGGATGTGTAACCCTTGAAATTTAATGCTAACAAGGTAGACATGGAGTGCCACAAATTGTGCAAGACCTATGGATATGCAACAAAGTAGCCTTATGTAGAAATAATGGAATCGAAGGGATGGACTTGAATCCCATCATGACTTTAGTGGTTGGGAAGGAATATTACAAACTCTATATTCACTTGTGACTAAATCGAAGGATGGTAAGGTGGTTGATATGCATGAAACCAACATCACACCACCATCTTTGGGAAGGGTTGCCACAAGTACAAATAAGCACAAGTTGGATCTAGTCCAATAACAATAGTAAAAGGAAGAAGAAGAAGATGATGATGAGATAGAGTATCAATTTGGACCACAACATAAGAAAGAGGAGGAGATCATAATAGGAAGAAACTTACGTGCGTGCCCCTCTTAGAACACCCCTAGTAATCTTAATTGATATTGCGTACACACCTAGTTCAAAAGAAGGGAGAGATGAACAACCCAAAGGATGGAAGACTCTAAGGAGAAAGGATCCCTCATGTTATACATATTGTGGAAGAGGAAGATCTCACACATTCTACGAGCATGAGAAAGAAGAGTCTAAGCACAAAGAAGAGCATGAGTAGGAAGAATAGGAGAAAGAACAAGAGCATGAGAAAAAGGAGCATGAAGAGGAAGAAGACCAAGGCATGAAAGAGGACACCAATCCCACACACTTTTATATTGTGCAAGAATTACCACATGAGCGGTGTGACAGGGACTAGGACTTGGATCTTCAACAAAAACAAGGGGACACTCACCTCCTCACCCTTGCATGGCATACATGAATGACACATCCAAATTCATCATGGTCATATTTCAAATATCCAATTATGATGAAGATCAATACTATTGGGAATTGCTAGATAAATTAAAATCTCGTGTTAGGACACGCAAGATGTTGTCCTTTGCAACACAAACTCACATGGAGGAGCCAGAGTTTGAATTGAGTAGAGAGGCCATGGATGATCTTCAAGGGAGAAAATACCCATAAAAACCCTTCTATTTTTATTTATACACAACTTTTTGATGCACAAGAAAGCAATGCCTTGATATAGATGGCCAATGAGGTCACGCATAGAAATCTTAATAAAGGGTCCACACTATGCGATGCGCTAGACAATTTTGAATCTATGAGTAAGAAGAATAAATAGATGGCCTCATAATTAAATAAGGTGAAGAATAGGTTGGCCAATGTGAATAATAAGGTAGGTGAATTGATGTCCCACATCATGCATTCGCATCCCGATGTACTTGTAAAGGCCAAGCTTGATAAGAATAGGAAAATTGACAACTTTGAAGAGATGGTCAATTTGCTACTAATAAGGTCCAATGGAGGACATGAATAGATGGAGGAGGAACTATCTAATGAGAACCAGGAAAATATAGACATAATAATAAAATAATATGAAGAACTTGGCGTGAAAGTGAAGTGGGCTTCACAGAATGCCAAGAAAATCTTCATCAAATTTAAAGATACCTCAATCATCGACATGTGCCTCACAGAGGAAAATACATAAAGGAACCACCTCAAGGCCTACTTTTATACATGATACAAGGTGATGCGCACAAAATTTTTGCAAGAGGTGGAGGAGATAAGTAAAACTATCAAAGCTAAGCGTGAAATGTGGAGGCAAGACTAAACAAGTTAGAGGCTATGGTGATGAAGGAGTAGATGTTCTATAATATATGGCCTCTGAATGGAACATCATTTTGAAGGAATTACAGGGAGAAGCCCGGAGGGGTGACCTAGAAATCATACCAAACATTTTGGATTCATTTTCAGGAAGGTACGATAGAGCGCCTAAGGAATGGATGGGACTGAAAGCAACCATCATCGTATAATTCTCGAAACTCCTTCAGACACCATGGGCCTATTTTTGGTCACGCAAGGAAAAAAATTCTTTCATTTAGACATTATTTTATTCATACATTCTTAATTCAACATCATTTGGGGTATTTCCCATATTATTTTAGACAATATTGTTTATTCTTTATTCATGGATTCATGTATTTCCGAGGATGAAAAATATGCCTAGTGTGCGGTAATGTTGGGCTGAAAAAATGTCTAAGTATGAGACATACACAAAGGCCAAAGGATGCGTGAAAGGGTGTGCACATAACCAAAAATGAAGTATTTACAAAGGTTGAAATAAGTGCACGAAGGTACGTGTGGGGGTATGAAGAATCACACGCAAAGAGGTTGTGGCGAGCACTGAGAGACAAAAATTAGTTGAATTTACAAGGCATGATAAAAATAGGAAAAAGCACGGGTTAACGTGATTGTCAAGGCAAGCTAAAAATAGAAAAAAACATGGATAAAGCACAACCGAGAACAAGATAAAGCACGTGAAAGGATAAGAATATGAACCACATGTGTAGCCAGGATATAGCATGGTGAAGGGATAAAGTAAGGCTAATTATAGTGCATGAACAAGAATAAATCTTCTATAAGGAAGCATACCACTTATGGAAAAACCACAAGCTAGGCGTCTAAATATGGGAAGTGTAAGTTGTGAAAGTATGTAAGCTATGTATAAGAGTGGTCTAAGTTTAGATTAAAGCATGCAAATGGCAAAGGACAAGTTCCCACCCTATATATATAGTTGTATACATCCATTTAAAAGTGAGTGGTGATTGTGTTGGTACGTATGTTTTGGAAATGCGTGTATGAGTCGTGAAGTAAAGATTGTGCTTCTAGTATTATAATACATCGTGATTATAATGAATATGAATCTCCTCGAGTGGTTAATTCTCTATTGTTTCTATGTATGTTACAAGAGTAGGTTAATGATCTTTATATGGTATATTTACATGTTATGTTAGCCATGAATGTAGGAAATATATCTTGGTAGTCAGACACAAGGAGGGACCTAGTAGAGTTGTGTGTGCTTTAGGTGAGCACTTAGGCATTTCCTAGGTGATGTGCCAACATTCCCGACTATCTTGCATTGAACCTACACTCTGCAACATGACAAGTACACCATATTTCCCATTACAAACAGCTTGAACATATGGTATGCATCCTCTAAAGTGATCATCATCTCCCTAGTTGGTAACTAGAAGGTACTAATCTCTCGAGTGTCGGTACTCAACCATTGGATAGCCGATATCCAAGCTATATAATATAACCCCACAACCTCTAAAACACCCCACTCATCCTATATATAGTCTCTTATGAGGCTCATTACTACGACTTCCTCTCATAGGCCATGAGAATAGGTAAATGCTCCCGCATTTGAGTCATTTTTTACGATAAAATTTTTAAAAATGCCACTTCTAATATAAAATGTAACACCCATGTTATGATTCATCCAAATTAAGGGATTTTTTTAAATAAACCCCTTAAGTTCAATTAATGCTTCTAATGATTAACATTAATATTTATCTTGTTGCTAAATAATCTAGCATTGTTTAATATTCCAAAATCCATCCGATAACATATGATAACCATGTGCAGTTGTAAGGGTCTACTAGATCTACCCAATCTCCCTTGATCACTTTAACCGAGTGTGTATAACTTGTATACTTATGGTTAAAAAAATTTATGGGTTATGAGAACTTGTGCATCTCTTTAGTTCCAATTGGTAAATTATTTATATAACTTCCATCTAGATCTAGACATTGTTGGTTAGGAGAAATGGTGAACAAACAATGTAATCAACATTACATTATTAAGGCCATAGTATTTAATCATTGCTTCACAATCTAGTTTTGAGATGCACACTATCTGTGAAACTTGTCTCCTGTCACCACACAACCATCTCAATATAGTTATCAGGATTCCTTTTCATTGTTTAATAAATTAAATTTCAGTTTTGAAGAAGTAGAAACCATGACTCACCCTTCTAATCGAAAAGATCTTATTAGTTCCACCTTAGGATCCCTATGGGAAAGATAGTGACCACGTAATGAATTTCATCATTACATCCTCACTACCCTTCCCATAGTCATCCTAAGCTGGCATGGTAGGATATTATCAAAAGGAAAATGGGACATAGTACCTACACTTCATTTACACCTTTAGTTATCTATGAAATATAAAGTAAATAAGTTCATCTTTACGATAGGTTATAATGTATCGTTACACAATATTGGATTCTCAAAAGAGGTTTATAGTAACTCAATGAGTTACTATCTTTCATTAGTACCTCTTATCAAATGAGCACAACATAATGTTTGTCGTTAAATATAGGTTTACTAACCATGTTCCACTTTAAGTTGTTCCATTTATAACTCATTAAGGATAGTCCTTAAACTCATAAGTTCATCAATTAATATGATTAGTCCATTTATTTCATAAGGTACATTTATAACTTTATCATGTTTTCAATATATTGTTTCCCTTATCATTCTATGTTCATCATTCACATATTTGTTCATTTAAAATTAATTATTAAAATCAATAATTATTATATACCATAATTGATTTAACAAAAATATAATTTTATGCCAAACCCTATATTGCAACGAAGAAACTAAAAATAGAACAATGAATTACAAATCTGACCTAAGCAATAAGCAAGATAAAATTAGAAATCCTAAGTGCAAGAGGGAGTAAATGAGACTTAGCTAATTCACAAATAATCTTGGACTATCTTTGAGATGAAGAACTCGATGAACAAGAGGAAGTTTCACAATCGATCTTAGAAAATTGTGCGACTACAGATATCTTCTGAAGTGGGGTGCCTAGAACAATTCAAGGGAACCTGGGTGTTGTAGACCACTTTTGGGCACTTGTAGTGCTCAGAAACTCATAAAATAATTTCTTCAGTGTCGGTGCCCTTCGTTGTTGTTCGCTTATATGTCGCATTGAGTCCGCAAGAGTCACCTATAACCTATAAATAGAAAGAGCACCTACAAAACCCCAAAACACATCAAATCCTTAAAAAATTACGTAAATGGGGATTTGAATGACCTTAGCATTCACTCGATAGAGTGAACTTATGATCTGGGTAATGCTTCGCATTTCAAACTCCATATAGTTCTTTGTGTGTGTAGAATCGTGCCCTAGGTGGCTCTTGTGCCAGACACACTTGAATAATGAGTAATAGCTAGATGTAGAAAATGTAAATAGATGTGTGCATGGAAAAATGAACTTCCCCTCATATGAAGTGTATGCAAAAATAATAGTCCCTTGTCCCTTGAATGATAGCTAGATGGATGTTTTGATGCTCTTAGAATGCTCTTGGATGCTGACCTTAGGAGATGGTAGTAGATGTTTAGTGGTTGGTCCTTCATAATGGTCATATAACTTTGTATTTATATGATTCCCTAGTTTGAATTTCATAATTAACTTCTAAAAGGTCAGCCCATAAGAAATCAAGATGCTCAACAACTAGAAATGAACCAAAAGATGCGAGCAAGATACAAATAGGTCAATAATGCCCATGAGGAGGGGGCTCTTGGGCGCTAGTGTGTTGGATGGACTAGTGTCAGACTCAAAAAAATTAAGTATTGAAATTCATCTTTGGGAAGTAGGGTGTGTAAGACCAAAGGAAACTAGATATAAAGCAAAGAGGCTAAAGACAATGGTCAATTAGTTCTTTTCTCACTTAGGAATCATATGAATAGTGGTATGTGATCAGGACCTAGAAATGTATCTAAAATGTGTGATTTAGTGTTTACATTTACCCCCACTTTATGTTGTTGAGTGAATAATCAATAACATAAAGTAGATAAGAGATGCATACCTAATAACCATGTAGATCGATGGCGAAAAGCATGCCGAGGAGACAAGAAAAAGCATGAAGTGAATAATATGAAGCATGGAAGCTAGAGAAGAGGAAGTGACCCTAGGGGTGAAAGTGTGTGTGTGTGTGTGTGTGTGTGTGTATGTCACATTGTACACAGTGTCGATGTCACTTGACACTTGATGATGTGTGATTGATACTTCCCATAAGGATGAACCTGTAAAAGAGAAGAGAAAAAGAGTAGTTAAATATGTGTATCTAAAATCTTTGATCCAAACATGTGAAAAAGTGTGTAAAATGTGAAAAATAACATGTGCACTTGATTCATGATGAGTGAAGAGTGTAGAAAAAATATTGAAAATGTTATAGAAGAGTGATTTTTTTGGGCGATCTCACTTCAAGAACGAGTTTTTGTGTGATCTCACGCCAAGTGCAAGTTTTTAGGTGATCTCACACCATGGCGAAGAAATGTATGGAGAAAGGTCTAGTGTTATTCTCAACCTTTGATTACTTCCCGATGATGTATACAACGCTGCATATGGTGTGTTCAAATCCGATCCATTTCAATCAAAGACAAAAATAGAAAATGGCAAAAGTATGCATGTTGATTGTTGGGGATTGTTCTTGCATCGAGAAAACCATTGTGTAAACTACTAAAAAATGTGTTAATCGAGAGAAATTGTGTCACTACCCCATGGTTATAGGAACTCGGGAAGGTTCAAGGAACCCATGTGCTCATGTTTGTATACGGGCGATGACATTTATACTTTGTTGAATACCCAAGTCATATTTTGGGTCGTTTTTGTCATTGAATACTATGTTGTGTCAATATTGAATTGTGTTGTATTGTGACTATGAACTATTGTATGTGGTGACTGATTCATTCAATGATGCCCCCCTCATTTGGGGTGCATGTGACATCGCTAGGAGAATGAGTACCAAAGGACAAATGACCAATGAATTTTAAGCGATACCTTGCATGGGAAGGGAATGTGCTTGGTAGAAACCAAAGCACACACAAGAAAATTGGATGAAAACAAGTGTTAGTAAAAACAAGATAAACACGCATATAGGAAACATTGTGTAAGCTAGCACGATAAGACAACATACACCATGAAAAGTAGGTTCCAACCATGGGACATTGTTCATAATGTCGCAAGACAATCAAGGCCGAAGCATTCAAAAACACACAAACATTGAACAAGAAAGACATAAGGAAAATCCTGCAAACAATGGCATACAATGGCAAGTAATGGAAAAGCAGTGACATGCAAAGTATCGACAACCATGGTAACAAATAGACTTGCGAAAAGAAAATATTACGGATGAAGTACTGTTAGTATTTTAGAAAGATACAATGTATGTCAAAGCATGCATGATCCAATATAGTCGTGTGCTTGTATGAATAGGAAGTAGTATAAAATGAAACAATAACACCTGATATGTGTATGAAATTATATGCCCCTAGGAGCCATTTTTGGATTTGGTAAGAGTACAGTGCAAGCATCCATGTTGTGTGTAACGACTTATGCAAAGGATGCATTCATAACTAGAAGGCAAGTGAACATGCATGTGTATATAGAAAGATAATGACATACGAAATATTTTTCTAGCATGTGTAACAAAGTGTACATATAAGCATAAGAAAGGAAGATTAAATGTGACCAAGATATGCGGTATGCTTGTGAATATGAGTGGAATGGAATTCAAAGTGAGTATGATAGGAGCAAGTGTGCCCCCAAGTGAATGTGGATGAATATGCATGTGATGAGATTCACGTCAGGTTCACCAAATGATTTTAAAAAATAGAATTTCTATGTCAAACCCTATACTGCAATGTAAAGCAATCGAAAAATAGAACAATGAACTGCATTTCTAACCTAAACAATAAGAAAGATAAATTTGGAAACCCTAAGTGCAAGAGAGAGTAAAGAGAGTACAAATAAAGGAAGACGATAAATAGGAGGGAAGTGTCACAACCGAGCTCAAAAAATTGTGCAAACAAATAATCTCATCTTTGTGCAAATGGAAGAAGCTGATAAATAGGAGGGAAGTGTCACAACCGAGCTCAAAAAATTGTGCAACCACAAGATCTGCCTTGATAGGGTGCTTGGAATAGGTTAGGGATCCTTGGGCACTTTGTAGACCACTATTGGGCGACCATGATTTGCTTTCGAAACATAGAAAATTATTTCTTGAGTGTCACTTCTATGTCATTGCACTTTGTTGTTGATCACTTGTATGTTGAAATAAGTCCACAAGAGTCACTTATAACTCCGCGAATAGAAAGAGCACATGCAAAACCCCAAAACACATCAAATCCTAAAAAGAAAAAGTTACAAATGGGGATTCAGACTAACCCGGTGGTCACCTAAATGAGTGAACTTATGATTTGGGTGTTGCACTACATTTCAAACTCCATGTAATTCTACGTGTGTGTGTAAAATCATGCCCTAGGTGGCTCGTGTGTCGACTCACTTGAATAGCAAACAATAGCGAGATGTAGAAGATATAAATAGATGTGTCCATAGAAAAATGAACTTCCCCTTTTATGAAGTGTATGCAGAAATAGTAGTCCATTGTCCCTTGAATGATAGCTAGATGGATTCTTTGATGTTATTAGAATGCTCTTGGATGCAACGTTAGGTGATGATAGTAAATGCTTAGTGCTTGGTCCTTCATAGTGGTCACATAGCTTTGCATTTATATGAATCCCTTTTTTGAATTTTGTAAACCACTAAAATTATGACCCATAAGAAAATAATATGCCCAACAGCTAGAAAAGACCCAAAATATGTAACCAAGATAAAAATAGGTCGGGGTGCCCATGAGGACAAAGGCGCGTGTGGGCACTAACATCCTAGTTGGGAGTTGGTGTCTAGACTCAAAAAAGCTAAAGTATCGAAAGTCAGAATGGGCAATAGGGTGTGTAAGACTAAGAAGGAAACTAGAAAGAAAGCAAAGAGGCCAAAGACAGTGGTCAATTAGTACTTTTCTCACTTATGAATCATATGAATAGTGGTATGTGATCAGGACCTAGAAATGTACCCAAAGTGTGTGATTTAGTGTCTACAATAATATCAATTAACTTTATTTATACTCTGTTGTAAAACAACATATAAATACTTTCATATCCAACAAAATATGATACAAAACAACAAATTATTTTATTAAAACTTAATAAGGATAACCCCTTATTTTCATAAATAATGATATACAATTCATCATGATAGTACATTAGGCAATATGCCCATTAATCAACTTGTGAAGATAATACATTCGCGTTAACAAATAAATACAAAAATCCTTATCATATTTTAACAAATATTACATGATGTAATCATGTGTAACTCAATCCAATCGGTTACTTCATGAATGTCATCCCCTCATGCAAACTGTAGGAGAGAGAAAATGTATATATGGGTTAGTTCAAAGAACTAACATGATTTTACTAACTCGTATTCTTGTTGTATTTAAATCAAATAATATAATAAGTTAAGGTTAAATTAACTGATAACTAATAAGCTTCTTATTTCATTAATTAAGCTAACTATTTTACACACAAATGAAATGTTATTTCATATTGTATGTTATGCTTCCAAAAATACAATAATTCAACTAAATAATGTAACTTTTAAATTATAAAAGTAACATACTATTGCAGTTATTCATTTTAATGATCAATAATAGAATTTATAACAATGACCTTCAATTTCATTCATACTTTCCACAAAGATTAATGTCAACAAGGTATCCTTAAACTAATTATAGATGTAAGTTCGGATGAATGATCATAATCTAACTCATTATCAATTTTTGTAATAGACTAGGAAAATGAATCATTTAACTTAATAGTCCATAAAAATAGTATATGTGTCTTAAATTATTAATCAATAATTTTAAGTCCCATATTGAATGCAATGGAAATGAAAAAACATAACTTTACCATTAAATCATATAATACCACAGTACTTTTCCAACCTTCCTCCATTTAAGCAATAAGACAAAAATCCTCTTAAAAGGAATAACTGCTACGCCCTTAACCTATTGCTTGTATTAGTATATGAGTAGCCTACTTGTGGCTTACCATATCATTTTATTATGTCATTTATACTTTTTCATGCTTAGTAGGTCAGCCTTGGTGATGGCCATAACATAGGAATAGTATTTATAGGGGATTGTAGGTAGTAGTTGATCATCATTGGAGCATTTGAGTCTTATTGTATGGTTTGGAGGTTGCCCCCTCGAAGTTGAAAAGCTATTTTAATTGCATATTGAAATCATTTATCTATAATATTGTGTTCTTTGGTGTTCTATTGCTGCTCATAATCTGAATTATACAAGTAATTCCATTACAAGTGGTATCAGAGTTGTGATCTGGGCCAAAATTAGGCAAAAACCCTATTTTTTTGTTTCTGCTATATCTTGCGAACCAGAGATATTTGGTCTAGATATTTGTTTACCAGAGTTGTGAATCCTTTCAAGTAAGATTCCCTAAAAATTTCAGAATTTTTTGATTTATTTTGTAAAAGTTATTACAAATTTAGGTTTTTTCATAAAATCGCTCCCTAGGCTACAATTTGTGGAATTTTTCCAAGTTCTTTACATTTTCAGAAATCTCTCAAAAAAATTATTGGTAGTATCTTCTTTTTGTGTTTTCCTATTCGTCTGAATTTGTATCAAAACCCTAAACCCTAGAGTTTGACATCATGGCGGGGCCTTCCACAAGAGCCAAAAAGAATATTGTCACTCGGGTAAAACCCTAGATAAAGATGGGGTAGTGATTGAAGAGTTAGAGTAAAAAGGGGTAAATACATATTCCTCAACACTAGGGTTTACCTCAATTGATCATAAGGTGAGCCAACTTGAGTATGAACTGTGAAATCTCCAATCTGAGATGGCATGTAAAGGAGACATAGACCAAATAAATTAGTGATTGGATGATATCATGCAACATATAAAGGGTAAAAAATCTGTCCCAAATCATCCCCAACTCAACCAAAGAGGATCTTCAGTTTAGAATAATGGGAAAAATAACCATGTTGGATCATTTTTCCAGCCCAATCAAAATCCAACTTATTCGCAACCATGGAACATGATGTCGAAAGTGGAGATGTGCAAATTTGATGGGAAGGATCCATTGAATTGGATAAATCAAATGGAGAACTTATTTGAGTTACATCAAACCCCATTAGGAAAAAGGTGACCTTGGCATCCTGTATCTTGAACCAAGACCAATTCATCTGGTATCGATGGTTATGTGCTCAGAGGCAAAAGAGTGGTCTCAGTGTCACTTGGATAGTTTTTACTGAGGAGTTGCAATTGCACTATAGTTCCAATGTTTCAGATAACTACTTTAGTCAATTGGAAAAGTTACGACAAACAAGATCAGTCAAAGATTATGTGCATCAATTCCAGAACCTATCCTTAAGGGTGGAGAATATTACAGAAGAGAACCTGAATGACTGTTTCTTGGGGGTCTTAAGGACCACATTGAGCATGAGGTATGTATGTTTAATCCACTCAAGCTTTCGATTCTATTATCATGGCACGTAGAGCGTAGAGGAAAAATTATTTACAGTAGGAGGCAACCTTTCACTAACACCAAAGACCGTAGTACCCCTTCCCCATCATTCACTCGGCCAATTAGATTGACTCCTCAACAAATGGAAGAAAAAAGAGCAAAAGGATTATGTTTTAACTGTGACAACAAATATGGACTGGGACACAAATGTGTTGAGAAGAAGTTGTTCTATATTGAAGGAGGAAATGAGGATGAAGATGAAGCTGAAATTATAGGAGAAGCTGAGGAACCAGTAGAAGATGAAGTAGAGGATCACCAACCTATAATTTCTTGCCATGTGTTGTCAGGTATTAGTACTCCTCAAACACTCAAGGTTATTGGCTATCTCAAAAAATAGAAGGTGACGGTGTTGATTGACTCAGGGAGTACTCATAACTTCATAAATAGTAAGTTAGTTTCCGCCTCAATTGTTTTATTTACCCAGACTCTAGAAATGCAAGTTATGATTACAGATGGTGGGACAATCAATTGCATAGGAAAGTGTCATAGTATCAAGCTCTCCATGGGAGACTACATGTTAGACTCACATATGTTTTTTATTTCTATGGGAGGGGAAGATATTGTTTTGGGTGTCAATGGCTCACAACCTTGGGTACTATAGAGATGAATTTCCAAGAATTGTTCATGCGATTTTATTCAGAAGGAAGGACAATACAATTGAAAGGGATGGTAGCTAAGTCTCCACAAATTATTAGCTCTCATCAAATACAAAAGGTTCTTAGAAAAGGAGTAGATGGATTTGTAGCAAATTTATTTTCCATAGAGGTACAAAATATAGAGTCTTGATGCCTCCCGATCTTCGAGAAGATTGTTGATGCTCACTCATTGTATTTTTTATGCAATTCCAAAGGGACTACCACCAGTTAGGGATCATGATCATGTCATTTGGTTGATTCTAGGGAGCCAACCACCTAACATCAGACCATACAGATACCCATATTCCCAGAAAAGTGAGATTGAGAAAATGGTGTAGGAAATGTTGAAGGCAGGTATCATCAGGCATAGATAGAGCGCATATTCTTTGTCAGTGGTCATGGTATGTAAGAAGGATGAAACATGGAGGATGTGTCCAGATTAACGAGAAATCAACAAGTACACTATCAAAGATAAGTTTCCTATTCCAGTAATTGATTATTTACTTGATGAATTGCATGGTGTTATTTATTTCACAAAATTAGATCTTCATTGGGGTACCATAAAATTAGAATAAGAGAGGAATATGTTCATAAAATGGATTTCAGGACTCATGAGGGCCATTATGAGTTCTTGGTAATGCCCTTTGGTCTTACAAATTCTCCCTCAACATTTCAAAGCTTGATGAACACTATTTTTAGGCCATTTTTAAGGAAATTTGTATTAGTTTTCTTTGATGACATATTGATTTACAGTAAGACATGGGAAGAACACTTGCAACATGTAGATAAAGTGTTAGAAGTTTTCAAGAAACATAAGCTTTATGCAAAGCCATCCAAATGTTATTTTGGTGTACAAGAGGTAGAGTACTTGGGTCACATTATATCCCATGAAGGTGTCAAAGTTGATCCTCAAAAGATCAAATCTATGGTGGAATGGCCAAGGCCCAAAACTCTAAAAAATATCTTTGAGGGTTCCTTGGACTAACAGGGTACTACTATAGAAGATTTGTGAGGGGATATGGTAGAATCGCATCTCCACTCACTGCATTGCTAAAGAAGGACACCTTCCATTGGACAGATGCAACCACTAAATCCTTTGAGTAGTTGAAGGAAGCCATGTGCACCACCCCAGTTTTGGCTACTCCCGACTTCTCAAAAACCTTCATTGTTGAGTGTGACGCTTCAAGATCAGGATTGGGAGTAGTTCTAATGTAGGAAGGAAGACCAATTGCATTTTAGAGTCAATAATTCAAAGGAAAATATCTTCTCAAACCTGTCTATGAGAAATGAAATGATGGTTATTCTTCATGTGGTCAAGCAATGGAGGCCCTATCTAATGGGTAGGCATTTCAAGGTGAAAACTGATCATGATAGTCTCAAATAATTTTTAGAGAAAAGGTTATCATTTGAGGAACAACAAAAGTGGGTAACAAAAATGTTGGGTTATGATTTTGAAATCATATACAAAAATGGTAAAGAAAATGTAGTAGCGATGCGTTGTCTAGAAGGGATACATCTGCAGATGCGTTACTATGTGCAATGTCCATGTTGAAGGCTGATTGGGTGAATGAAGCAAGATTGGAATGGGAGAAGGACAAGGATACACAATATCTAATATAGAATATCAAGCAAGGCTCTATAACATCTAATAAATTTGAGTGGAAAGCTAATACCCTATGGTACAAGGACAAGTTATACTTGTGCAAAGATTCTGAGTTGAAGCATAAGATTCTTGCAGAGCTACATGCATCACCTGTTGGAGGACACTCTGGGTTTTGAAGACATATCATAGAATAAAAAGAGAATTACTTTTGGGAAGGACTCAAGGGTGATGTAAAAAAATTTGTATCAGAGTGTTTGGTGTGCCAACAGAATAAAGGTGAAACCATTAAGACACTAGGTCTATTGTAACCATTATCAATTCCTAGTCAAGAGATGGGAGGAGGTATCCATGGATTTCATCACAAGATTGCCTTTTTCAAAGGGTAAGAATGTTATTTTGGTGGTTGTGGATAGGCTCACAAAATATGCCCATTTTTGTGCCCTGTGACACCAATTTGCAGCAGTCTGATGTAGCTATTTTTTTTGGAGACAATTCAAAAGCTACATGGAACCCCAAAGATAATTATAAGTGATCGTGATCCTATTTTCACAAGTAATTTTTGGATAGAATTATTTGCATGTTTGGGTACTCAGCTAGCTCATAGTTCATCTTACCATCCTCAAACTAATGGGAAAACGGAAGTGGTTAACAAATGCTTAGAGGGGTATCTATGTTGTTTTGTATCAGATAAGTAGGAACGTTGGGTTAAATGGCTACCACTTGCAGAATGGTGGTATAACACATCTTTTCATACCT
This sequence comes from Taxus wallichiana var. yunnanensis, assembly GCA_018340775.1. Taxonomy (NCBI): domain Eukaryota; kingdom Viridiplantae; phylum Streptophyta; class Pinopsida; order Cupressales; family Taxaceae; genus Taxus; species Taxus wallichiana. The sequence continues at coordinate 239,824,575 of CM031238.1, read as the reverse complement.
CTTCTCAAATGACCCCATTTTTAGCATTATATGGTTACCATCCACCATCTATCACTTCTTCCTTGAGGGTGAAAACTAAGGTCAGAGATGTTGAGGAACACATTCAACATCAACAACAGGTTTTGGCTGGTTTGAAGGAGAATTTGGCATTGGCACAAAACAGGATGAAACAACAAGCAGATCAACACCGTAGTGAAAGACATTTTGAAATTGGTGACTGGGTTTTTTTGCATCTACAACCTTACTAAAGATGTCCCTTGAAGCAATAGAAAAAGGACAACAAACTTGCTCCTAAATATTATGGTCCTTATCAGGTTCTACAGAAAATTGGAAGTGTTTCTTATAAACTAGAGTTGCCTCAATCTTCACGCATACATCCAGTATTCCATGTTTCCTACCTGAAGAAGGTTATTGGACAGAAATTTACATCCCAGAAAGAGCTACCAGAACTTGATGAGGAAGGAAGAATCATTTTGGAGCCAGAGAAGATTCTACAAACACGTACTAAGAGGCTGAGAACCAGAGACATTAAGGAATATCTGATCAAGTGGAAGAATCTGAGCATAGAGGATGTGACCTGGGAGGATGAAGGTTTTCTGCAACAACATCCAGGATTATTCAACGTTGAGGAAAGCATTGGTTTGTAAGGGAAGGGCATGCTACGCTCTTAACCTATTGCTTGTATTAGGATATGAGTAGCCGACTTAGTGGCTTATCATATCATTTTATTATGTCATTTATACTTTCTCATGCTTAGTAGGTTGGCCTTGGTGATGGCCATAACATAGGAATAATATTTATAGGGGATTTTAGGTAGTAGTTGATCATCATTGGAGCATTTGAGTCTTATTATATGGTTTAGAGGTTGCCCCTCGAAGTGGCGAAGCTATTTTAATTGCATATTGAGATCATTTATCTGCAATATTGTGTTCTTTGGTGTTATGTTTTATTCATAATCTTAATTACACAATTAATTCCATTACATAACCATTGCAATCAGCCAAATACATTGAATATTTTTATATCACTCCTCACATAAACCACATAATATCTACTTCAAAATGGTTCTATCCAATAATCTAGTGTTTGATAATGAGAATGTTCAACAGTTCCCTTTTTTTGAAACTTAATAACAACCAAATCATCAAGTCATGTTTGAACTCAAATACACACCTACAATCAACCCAGTGAAGACTAAATATACTAGTTCCTACATCTTTAATAAGGATCAACATCACACTATCACATATCAAAACCCAATGCACGATGTGATATTCTACAAATAGATAACAACATGTGCAAAGGAGCTAAAACATGCTCACAAAACATACCACAAAGTTCAAATACCCACAAACAGATAAGGAAAGAGAAGAAACAACATGATAAATTTATTCATGCTTAGAAGATTTGTTGCTCACAACCAATCAACAATAAAAAATGACTTTGAGTTCTCAATAGAAACCCAAATCAAGTTGATTATAGAAACTAAAGAGGAAACAATGACTGAGATTCATTTTGACCCCGCCTACAAAACTTCAAACATCATGATAAGCTGCAAGCTCAAAATGTGCTAGACTCACAAAATCGATAAGCTCGCTAAGAGCGATAAATAACTTAAACAATAAATCATACCCATTATTGAACCAAACCAAAACTTAAATTCAAAAAAAATCCATATGCATTCACAATATAAACCACGGTGGTTTCCATTTTATTGCATGTTTTTCCTTTCTAAATTTACACTTTAAAAATAGGAAGATATTCCAATGATTAACAACAAATACTGAATCATACACTTCCAAGACGAAATGACTAACTATGAGATGATTAAATTATACTGACCACATGCCTCAATATTCCAAATAAAATTAAAACCCAGATAACCATGTTTCTTTCCAAGTTTTCTTCAAAATTTACTAATAAAAATGAAGGAACAGTTCCAGGTTTAAAACAACAAAACTCAAGCATTTATCTCAATGTCAAAATGACTATCAACAAACTCTAACGAGTTGTATTACCCTTTAATATATGTTTCCCACATTTTCATTAAAACCTAGCAAGTAGAAAAATAGTTTTTAACTAATATTTTCATTCATTTCCAAATTTAAAATGAAATTGGAAACTCGTAACGTATTCTTGGATTTAATATTAAAAACAACAAAAACATGAGAGATAAAACCCATGACCGGTTCACTCTTGTTCCCTTCAACTTCTTTGAAATCTTAACTCGAATACCCACAAACAACTCCACAAAATATCCAAAGATAGATATTAAATACAAATTCGCCATTAAAAATAGCTTTTCCATTGTGTGCAACTAATCGAAAACAAACTTCTAGAAAATCCCCCAAAACCTCATGCAGAGCTCAAGCCAAAAACCAACTATAATGCCAAAAATGTGAATGGAGGGAGAAACTTGCATGTTTTGGCTTCTAGAGAAAGCTATCGGTCCCAAGGAACCATGCACATTTAATCTCATTTAAGATTTACAGTGCCACATCATGGCCACTAAATTAAACCTAAAATCCTTTGCATGCTACGAATTTACCTACCTTAGCTTTTTTACTATATGGTCCATGACCAATATAAACACTAAACAATAACAATAACCTTTATTACTCCTGTCACATGGTCCATGACCAACTTCCAACAATAAGCATTATCCTTGCAAAGTGGTTTATGACCTTTATTGAAACATTCAATATTAACAATGCTAAGGAAGGGGTCGATGACCATAGTTTAAAACATCAACATTATTTTCCAAGTGGTCCAAGACCAAGTCTCATAACATTAAACTTTAAGCAATGTGGTCTAAGACCATTAATCATTAATTATTTTCCTTAATTAATTGTTATGTGATCTAAGACCATTTAAACATAATACATTTACCTCGCTAAGTGGCCTAAGACCAATTTCCTTATAATTCTACTTAAACAATCTCAATGTATTGTGGTTTATGACCAATCATCATAAATGTTAAATGATGGAGCTTAACAGTAAACATATCAAATTACCTTAAACAATGTTAAATAACCTTAACCAATGCAAAACATACTTAATCAAGGCAAACAACGGTGGAGTCCAAACAGATCAACATCATACAACGATGCAACCCGATAAGTGGTCAATGAGTAACCAATACAGATAATAACACAAGAAAATGATGGAGCTCACTTTAACTTACAAAACATATAGATATATATGTTTATGTATATACATACATACATACATACATACATATATACATACATACATACATATATATATATATATATTATATATATATATATATATCACTATAATTAATTATATCACTATCTATAAAAGTATTAGATTACTTATAGAAATCATATCAACACTTTGTCACATTACCATGTTTTTGATGTTTACCTTCAGTAACTTAATCAACCATCAACCTTATGACAAAAATACATTAACTACAGGGTATGACATAAAAATGCTACAACTAAATCAGAAATTTTATTATATTGATTAGATGCACCACTCTATCACATGTGATAGAAATTTAATCGTATGCATTGTAAATTTCATTGTATACACTACACATAAAGAAAAAAATCTATTCTAAAAATATGATCACAAATGTTATGACTTTCATGCATACACTAATGTCGTGATTCGATACGCTAAAAATGGAAAATCCACAATAGTGTATCCAAATTGATTGCATTTCACACCATAAATATCCCTAATAAATGTAAAATTCAAATTCCAAAGCTTCACTTATTTTTGGTCTATGATCCACTAGATGCTAGTACTCTCGTATGTGCTCACTACGATGTCATTGGGTAGGAATATGAGCCATCTTGTCTATCATTATCCCCACAAATCCAAATCTCTATATTCATACCGTGTAGGATGAAAATGACTTATTTTCTACCCTCCCATCCTATTTGTATCCTGTAGACACAAAATTACGCACTTGGTACATTTCTAGGTCTTAGTCACATACTACTATTTATATGATTCCTAAGTGAGAAAACTAGCAATTAGCATGTATCTTTGGCATTTTATTTGTGTTTCATGTCTTCTATCTAGAATATTACACCTTACATCATAGTCAATACTTCATTGTTTTATCTTGCACCACTTTAGACACGGTGCCAAGACCGGGACGCTGGCGTCAGGTGCCCCCATCCCTTTGGGTGCCCAGACCTCTTTGTACTTTTCTTTCCCCATTTCGGCCTCTTTTATCTTTTGGGCATCTTGTTTTTTATGGGTTGGCCTTTTACCTGCCAATTGTGAAATTTAAATAAGGGAATCATATAAATATAAATTTATGTGACCAATATGAAGGACCAAACTCTAAGCATCTATTACCACCACCTAAGGTTGCATCCGGAGGCATTGCAAGAGCATCAAAACATCCATCTAAATTCATTCAAGGAACAAGGGACTGCATTCTTCTGCATACGTGCATAGGAGGTGAAGTTTATTTTTCCATCCACACATCTACTTACATTTCTACATCTAACTACTTGCTCGTTATTCAAGTGCATATGGCACAATAGCCACCTAGGACGCGATTCTACACACACACACTTAGAACTACATGGATTCTAAGATGTAATGCAGTGCTTGGTCGTAATTTCAAAATTGCATCTTATTATTTTTAGGATTTGATGTGTTTCAAGGTTTTTCAAGTGCTCTTTCTCTTTATAGGTTACAGGAAAATTCTATGGGCATAGTGCGAAAAACAGGTGATCAACAATTAAGGGAAACAACATAGAAGTGATGTAGAAGAAATTATTTTACAACCGTTTTCGCAGTCACGTGCACCCAGCAGCAGATCTCTACAACACCCATGTGCCCCTGACCTAATCCAAGAGCCCTAGTCCCAGGATCTCTGACAATTCTGTAATTTTTTGTGTGCAGTTCCAACATATTCCTCCTCTTGTTAGAATTTTTCCATCTTGGCATACTTTGGGGATTATTGTGAAATCAGCCAAGTCTCTTATTCCATCTTTTTTACTTCAGGTTTTAATTTCCATTTGCTTATTGCTTAGGTCAAATATGTACTTCATTACTTTATTCATCTATGTTGTGACTCGCAATTAGGGTTTTACAAAATCCTTATTTTTATTAAATCATTTGGTGAACCCGTCTCATTCGAACACTCTTGGATCCTAATTTTTCTTCTCTCATGGCTCATAAGGTCTCTTAAGTCTCCTTACTTTAATTACTTCAAATGCACCCATCTTGTAAAGATTCTCTCCACAAAACCCTAGACACTATGTATCTTCCTATCAACATGCCACCTTCACAAGTCAGTACCATCTTGATCATCTCTCCGATGACTCTATTAGTTCTAATGTCAATCAATCTATTTGTAAATCAATTCAAGCTTTACATTATCTATTTCAAGATAAATTTCAGGATATGGAATCCATAATTACATCTCTTAAATCTGAAATCCAACATCTTAAGGATGCTTCTTAAGCTCATGTTAGTTCTTCTTCGCATCCTCATTCTATGTCTTCTACATGTGCTCATATCAGTGAACCTCAAGTATTACCATTACGGAACCTCTCAAGTTTGATCTCAATGCTAAGCAACAATATATTCTTCCACATATCATAACTCATCAATTAATCAACTTTCCATCTACTCATTGTTATCCTCTTTATCAACTTGCAAAATATCAAGGTCATCCATATTGCAATTATCATCGAATCAATAGACATAATGAAAATGATTTATATGATTTACAACGGAGTATTAAGCACCTTGAGCATCAAGGTTTTCTCTCATTTGCTACACAACATTCTAATACATGCCCATATCCAATTGCTAAATCTCATTGGGTTCCTAAATCTGATTCATCTATGTCTAATGAGCATCATGTCATTGTTTCTAAGGTTCCTTCTACGGAAATTCAAGATCCGCTCATACGCAACTCCCTCTCAAAATCAATCTAACACCTCCTCTTTGCAGTCATCAACCGCCTCTCAAAATCAATCCACCCTCTTCTCCTATCAAGTCTTCTACAGTATCATCAATCCCACCTAAGCTACCACCATTCAAGATTCCCCATCCTACTCAAATTCCTTTTCCAATTCATTTTTTCAAAGCAACTACTCCTTCTATTAATGGCAGGACACATTTCAAACTCCGCCACCATCGCATGGTCCTACTGTTGCTTTTGCCTACCATTGTGTTGGCTCTCTCTCTTATCATGACATAAACAATTCTCTCCCACAATGGAAAGGTATCTCTCTCATGTTGTTACATAGATCTCCATAATTGTCACACTTGGGGGCATCATGCTTCCTCCCCCTTCTAACATTCTCGGGTGTATCGCATTTCTACTATTATGCTTTATTATTCACATCTAGTCTCCCTCATATGTCATACACACATTAAAAACACACACCTTGTATCATCATTACCCTATAATGCACTCTTGTGCTAAGGTTCACATTTGGTATTGAGGGCATACTACATCCATGAATCTCACACACTACATATTTCACTCTCTACGCTTCACAACACATCTTTCTAGCATTCAATTCTCACACATCATCACTACCCCTATGACACACTCTAGTTCCACAATTCATACTCAATTGATGAGGGTCTCAACTTGAAATGAAGCTCACCACACTCACCACTTCTACACTATTTACAATCTATGCTTCACGATCATATCTTTCTAGCATAAAAGTTAAACCATTTCCCTATTACGCACTCTTGTTCTATGGTTCATTCTTAACTCCCGAGGGGTCTTTTATAAATGAACCTCGTCTCATACATACACCTCCGCACAAGGGGAACATTATCCCTATCACACTCTTTAAGACACTAGAACAAGGGAATTTTTTTTTTTTTTCTGCTCTAAATTATGTAATTAGAACACACATGTTTCAAGTTTTTAATAATTGTTCTCTATTCTAAATGACATAATTTAGAACACACAATGATTTTTAGATCAATGTTCTCTATTCACATATTCATAATATGGAACACACATTCCATGCCATTCAATCATATAACAGATAACCATATGCTGTAATGACTCGAAGAACTACCGATCTCCCATTTCATGGCTCGGAGTTTCATCGATCTCTCATTTCATGACTCGGCTACTTACCGATCCTTCATGTTAATCCATGCATTGTATACTAAGTATACTTGGTTCCCTTTACCTTTTGGTTATTGAAGTGCTCCATTTAAGAGGCCTATCTGAATATCTGTTACCGATATTCATTTGAAATCCTACTTCTTAAACTAGGTGATTTAGGACAACGCAACCAACAACTTGTGTTACTTTGGCCAAATATTTTCACATGCTTAGCATGATCATATTCCTAGATGGCATACTCATCAATGGAATACGTCCTTCACCTCACTTCATCTGTTATCTAGAATGGTCTTTTCCTGACTCCTATCAGTCCTCTTGTCCAAGGCTGAAGCCTTAATCCAAGTTAGTAATATGAAAAGGTGTAGAGAGTCACTCGTGATGACTAAGGGTACACAGACATACATCTTTGACCCATATCGATTACGTATGTCTAGTTACCTTTAGTCCTCGTGAGTCACTTCCTACACAAGGACATGTTCCTAACTTGGTCTAAAGTAGAGCTGAGGCCAAGTTTAGGTTTATGTAGACCTAGATGATTCGATTTGGAAGGGTGTCGCAACATGTCAGCTGTAACATTGTGTCGTCATGAAGGCCCAACCTTCATGAGGACACATTATTATAGTTGGTGGGTTCCAACATCCTTGGAATCCTCCCATCTAGGGATACATATTCCACTAAGAGCTTGATCACTTTCTTATTTTTGTAATTTAATGAATAAGTTCAGCAATCTTGTTGGTCCTTTAATCTTTTTATTCATTAAAGGTGTACAGTCATGAATGACTTAATTTTTCATGAAGCTAATATACAATCACTTCTCCTTACCGAAGAGTTGTATCTCTTTTCTTGGATCATTAATTAAAGCTTTAGACTTACAGCCCAAATCAGTTTGATTAGTAAGATTAATTTACTAAACTTGATTAAGTTCATTCGTAGCTGATTTTAAGTTTAAGTTTCCTTTACATTATTCCTCATTTGAATGAGGTCCATTTCCTATGCACATGTATTCATTTATTTTGCTTGCCTTACGTTAATTTAAGATTTAATAAAAGGAGATATGATTTCCTCCATCCAATTATCCTTTGGGAAAGACACCCCAAGAACATTAATGAAATCTGAATACATAATTTAATTGTTCTTTCCTTAATATTCATTAGTTTAGAATCCAATTCCAAACATTACTTACACAAAAATTCATAGGTATTTTAATCTTTTACAAATGGAAATTAATAGTCCATATTGACCTAAGTATTAACCATTTGCACATTCCAACTTAAAAGTTGTATTTAAGAGAAGAGTAGAGTGTCAATTCCCTCTTTCTCATTATATCCTTTTAAAGCTAACAACCATCGTATATATAAGTACAAATTCAACTATAGGAATAAGTTCACTATTTTATTTTCACAATTCAATAATAGTACAATAGTAAAATATCACTCCATTCCTTTTTCTTACTCCGCAAGTAAAATTTACACAATTTACAAGTCAAATAGCCAGACTTCATTCTTGTCTATCAATATCGATAACTCAAACAAGACTACAAATTTTTCTCTTTTCATTACATTCGAGAAGAATAATAAAGTCTCATAAAAGATCCAGCTTTTAGTCAAACAGAAGAAACATCCTAAAAGGTCATGTCTTCTTCTAACACTTAGGTACTCCATCTGCAAGAATTGCCAGCATGGGTCAGTTCATCAAACTGAGCATGTTAAGCACTTACTATTAAAAAGAAGTTCTTTTGATTAACCATTTCAGTAAAAGAACTCTACTTTTATGAAACGTCCCGTAATTAAGATGGACATCACATAAGAATTAAGTACCAAAAAGGATGAACAATTTTAACAACCATGTCACAATAATTAGCATCTTAATCGAACAATACCATTAATTAATAACTCCTCAATTAATTACCACAAACAAGCAATATTATATATCCATTACCTAACCATCTCTTTCAAAAATGAATGTAGTTCATTTTGAATTTAAACAAATAATCCAAGAATATTAACTCTAACTGTTCTCTGATAGAAGCATTTGAAAGAAGTAATAATTCATTATTTTGAACACAATCAATTCAGTCCCATTCCATCTTGTAAATGGAATCCTTATAGTAAAATGACTAAAATTTTAAACAAAACTCTTTCCTTTTTACTACTCATTAAACATCAACCGAGTTCAAATGCAGAAGAGGAAGGTAAACAATCATCATAAAAATAACTCATATCACTTTTTTGAATTCAACAACAACAAGGTATTTATCCAATTCAGAGAGAGAAAATAAAAAGTGAAATGTAATTATGTACACCCGAAGGTAGTTACAATTTATTTCAGTATTTCTTTACTAAATTTTTTTAAAAAAGAAACAAAGAAAGGAAGTATTTCCTTCAGTTAACAATTCTATAATATCTTCCAATTAACATGATCGAACTGGTCGATCTTATGCAAGGAAGGACATCAACTAATATTAACAGTCAAGAGAGAAAAATAAAGTCATTAATTAAAATGAGATAGAAATTCTCGTTACTTCTTTCCAACACATTACCAAAATATAAACCGTGATATGCAACCATAATGATAATGTAATTCTTTTCATACAAAAACTGGAACAATTTTAATATTTTATCAGCTACTGTAAAATGAGCAAGTATTTAATTACTTCATTTTACAACTGAATCAAAAGTATCAAACCATAACAAAATTTCCAATTGCACCCATCAATGTTAATTTCCTTCACTAAAAAAATGTGTTACCCCAAATATAAAAACAAGTAAATGTTTACAACCCAACAACATGACCCGCTTTCATTGGAATGATAAAAGAAGAAATCATTTTCAATCACGAAGGTAAGGGATTTACCCTTGTTCAGTTCTAATGAAAACAACAAGAAGTTTAAATTCATAGAACCTATACTCACCCATGAGTTCAAAGAAACAGTAAAATCACACACGTTCTACACCAATCCCTCAATTAAACAATTTGATATACTTTTCCAGATTCAGCCAAGAGTTATTTCAAACATTAGTCATGGGTACCGAAAGCAAAATAGGAGAACTTTATAACATTTCAGAACAAACAAATAGTAGTGAAAGTGATACGATGAACCTCGTGTCTCAAAGAGAACCCACATCACAATTAAATGTATTATGGCAAGGAAGGATAAATCCACAAAAGTTCTGTCCAAACATTCATGAAATCCACAACCTTTTAAGCATATAAACTCAACGAACAATATACTTATCATTTTTACGTTTTTCAAGTTCAACCCACAAAAGACCACAAAGCCAAATGCACATTTCCTTTAAAACCTTAACAACAGTGGAGGATTTTTATACCCATTTACAGTTTTAACTGAAACAACAACTTTCCGTGTATGCATCATTTCTAAATGACAATTTTGCACTTAAATCAAAGTCCCCAATTTAACATACTAAAACATTCATATAAAACCACAAATTTCCAAAAATAGAATTCATTTATTGAAATGGTTAATGAAAATCATAGCTATTTAACAGAAAGAGCTTAACATGCCTGATAAAACTTCTTGTTGGCTTGTAGAAAATCACAACCGAGTCCTCAGAAATTCTTCTTTTCAAACAATGACTATCAAAAGTCTCCCAATGGCCTCCTCTTTTCCACAGGCTCAAAAACAACCGAAGGTGATCAAAACAACAACAACAATGGCGAAAAATGAATTTGCAAGTTGAAAGAACAACCATTGCAGAGAAAAACCAGAAAACCAATGAGTAACAATAACCCACGAAAATCCACTTTCCTCTTTCCTAGGGGCTGGTTGCCAAAACCAATGCCAATAAATGCATTGAATGCATTTTCCCCCTCTTTCTTCATGCCACCACCAACTCAAATTTGGCGAGTTCTAATTTTAAAATTTTGCATGCAATTCGAATTTAGTAATATTGCTAGTTAGATTCCTCTAACTTCCCATGCTCCCACCAAACTTGGTGATTAAAAGTTACAAGGACTGTAATTAAGTCCACCATTAAGTCTAAAACCTTCCCCCTTTTTCCTCCCACTTGCCATGTAACCCATAGGTCCCTCTTAGGATTAGTAATAGTTTAGGTTACAATATTTATAGTTAGGTTTCCTTAGGATTCACCTTAGGTTAGTTTACAAATTTTTAATTTAAAATCCATATAGGATAAATATTATGTCATAGGTTAAAACATAACCCATAGCAATTCAATAATAGGTTCCAAGTAGGTCTTACCACCTTAGGCTTAAAACCCGTATAGTGCAGGATATATGCCTTAATATCCTTGTATGTAAAATTTTTTTTTATTTTACGTTTTCTAACGTTACAATTTATATGTATTCAGGGAATCAAATCTTTCGTTGGCAGCATGATGCCAGGTAAGTATACCTATAACCAGATTCTTTAAAATTTACAACAAACCCCAGCTCGGTTCCAAACTTTATTTTATTTGGAAAGTCAATTGACAAGATGACAATAAAGAAGGCTGAAGCATACCTTGGATCAATGGAATTGATTCAAGGTGTGTTGTCAACATATATAAATTCATCGAGTACAAAAATCAATTCTGCAGGTTCTCAACCTTACAAATTCACAAGATATAATGACATCATTTCCAAGTAAGCAGAGTTACAGTATGCATGAATTAAGGATAGTAATACTTACTCATTGCAAGCATGATTTTCAAAATCAAAGAATACACCTTCACACGGCAATTCTCGTTGCAACATTTGCAATGTCAGAAATAGAAGTTATCATAATAACAGTCATGACCAAGATGTTACATACCTCCCTTCTTAAAAGAATCATCGTCCCGATGATCAAATTAGTCAAATCATAGAGTTTTAGGACAAAATTCAGTTATCATCCTTCCATTCATATGTTCATAACAGAACTAAAATTTAAGTCTTCAAAATAGTATTTAAAATAACCATCAAATAATTCAGTAGCTGCCCAAGTTTGGCAGATTTATCAGTTTTTTGAACTTAATTTAGATCAAACAAGTATGGAAAAGTAGATCTCATTTCTTCGAGATTCTCCCAAGTTGCACTTTCTTCGCTAAACTGGTCCCACTGGACCTTACATTGATTCACTTCATGATTTCTTAAGTGCAACTGGTGAGTTCCCAGCACTCGAATGGGCTTAACCATGATTATTCTGGGGTCTTGGACCTGCAAGGAATCCCAATTCAGCACATGTGATAAATCTGATACGTATTTCTTAAGCAAAGAAATATGGAAAACATCATGCATTCGTGATAAAGTAGGAGGTAAAGCTAAATGATAAGCTACAGGGTTGATTATTTCAACAATTTCAAAAGGTCCCACATAATGAGGTGATAACTTGGCAGCCTTGCCAAAAGTTATAGAACTTTTTCACTTAACCTAAAGAAAGACCTTCTCACCAAGTTTGTATTTCCTATCAACCCATTTTAAGTCTGCATAACTCTTTTTCCTATTGGAAGCCTCCTTTAAATGTTCACGAATCATTTTAATTTGTTGTTCCATTTCTGTAAGGATTTCTAGCCCAATTATCTCTCTATCCTCTACGTTGTCCCAGCTAACAGGGGTTCTGCATTTCCTTCCATACAATGCTTTGAAAGGTGCCATCTTTAAAGAGGCGTGATATGTATTATTATAAGAAAATTCAACCAGTGGGAGGTACTCCTCCCATTTATACTATTGATCCATGTAATACATTCTTAACATATCCTCTAAAACTTGATTGACTCTTTCAGTCTATCCATCCGTTTCGGATGATATGCAGAACTGAAATTTAGTTTAGTTCCCAAGGCTGCATTAAGCATTTTCCAAAATCTTGATGTCATTCTCGGATCTCTATCTCGATATGATCAATTTGGGTATTCCATGTAACCTGAAAATCTCATGTACAAACCTTCTTGCTAACACTGGTGAATCATCTTTTAGATTACCAGCAATAAAGTGTGCCACTTTGGTTAGTTTGTCAACAACAACCAGGATAACATCATGTTTATTCCTAGACATAGGCAATCCTTGAACGAAATCCATAGTTATCACTTGCCATTTGTACTCATGGAATGTTGTGAGGGTACAGTAATCCGGTGGGATGCATATGTTCTGCTTTAACACACTGACATTCCAAGCAGTGTGTCACAAATTCCATCACATCCTTTTTCATTCCCTTCCGAAATATTATTGCTTTATATCAGCAAGCATTTTTGTAATGCCAGGGTGTCTAGAAAAAGGTGAATTATGAAATTCAGCTAATAATTTCTTTCTTAAATCATTTGCCAAGGGTATATATACCCTATTTTCAAACCGCAAAATTCCTTCATTATCAAAATGAAAACCTTTATACTTTACATCTTTTGGATTTGCAGCAAGTGTTGTCTTAACTTGCTGAAAATAAGAGTCAGATTCCATGACACTTTTCACCTCATCTTTAAACTGAGTTCTTAATGTTATAAGAGTAGAAATGTGCTTTCTACGACTCAGAGCATCTACTACCCTATTTTCCTTGCCTTTAATATAGCTTATATCAAAATCATACTGAGATAGGAATTCTAACCATCTTCGTTGTCTTGCATTCAGGTTTGGTTGAGTAAAAATATACTTCAACCCAAGATGGTCAATTTTTAGCTCAAAAGGCTTACCAAGGAGGTAATGCCTCCACATTTGAAGTGCATGAACGATGGCAAAGTGAGCTCTAGGTCATGTGGAGCATAATTTTGTTCATGTAACTTGAGTTTTCTACTTTCATAAGCTATGACATGATCATTTTGTAACAAAATACCTCCGAGACCCTCCCCAGATGCATCTGTTATGACCATAAAATCTCCATTCGGATCAGGTATAGTCAGAATAGGTGTTGTAGTTAACTGATCCTTTAGAATCTTAAAGGCAGATTCACATTTGTCATTCCAAACAAATTTCTTATCTTTCTTCGTAATGAAGTGATTGGTGCAACAATCTTAGAAAAGTCCTTAACGAACTTTCTATAGTACCCCGCTAGGCCCATGAAGCTTCTAACTTCATGCACATTCTTGGGCACAGGCCACTCAGTTATAGCTACGATCTTTGAAGGATCTATGGCTATCCCATTCTTGCTTATAACATGTCCCAAATAATGCACTTCTGCATCATAAAAGGAACATTTAGACAACTTACCATACAACTTTCTCTTTCTCAAGATTTCAGTACTATCTTTAAATGTTCTGATGCTCTTCGACATTTTTAGAGTATATGAGAATGTCATCCAAGAATACAAGCACAAATTTGTCCAAGTATTCTTGAAAAATATTATTCATCAAATTCATGAAGGCGGGAAGGTGCATTCGTCAACCCAAAAGGCAACACTGTGAATTCATAATCTGTACCTTGTTCTAAAAGTTGTTTTATGAATGTCTTCCTCTTTTATTCTCAATTGATGATATCCAGATCGAAGATCTATTTTTGAATAAACTGATGCTCCACGCATCTGATCGAACAGATCATCAATCCTAGGAAGTGGATATCGGTTCTTAATGGTTTCCTTATTCAACATTCTATAATCAATGCACAATCTAAGTGTGTCATCCTTCTTCTTTACAAAAATTACCGTGCTCCCCATGGTGAGACACTCGGTCTTATCAACCCTTTGGTCAAAAGTTCCTGTAACTGAGCCTTAAGTTCCACCAACTCAATGGTGGTCATTCTATAGGGTGCCTTGGATATGGGCTCGGTTCCTGGTTTGATCTCAATTGTGAGTCAAACTCCCATTTGGGCGGAAGACCGGTAATTCTTCCGGAAATACATCACTGAAATCTCTCAACAATGGATATTTTTCCATAAAATCATTATCTTCTTCAAAATTTCTATCATTTTTATGGCATACAAAGTGCAACCTCTATTTTTAGCCCTTTTTAGTTGCATAGTTATTAGTTTCCTAACTGCAATCCCATGTTTTACACCCTGAATGACTGTTTTTTCCAGGTCATCAAAATAAAAATCTATTTTTCATAACAGTTGACCTTCACCTTATGTTCCGCAACCAATTAACACCTATAATTACATCATATGACCCCAAAGGGGTAACATAAAGGTCAACTCTATGGAGAAACTAGGCAAGTCAAGGACTGCCCCAAAAAGACACATATCAACTGTATGGACAACATTATTTCCGTAATGTACCATCCATGTCTTATCCATTCGTTCAGCTTTTCTTTTTAATTTCAATGCTAACTTAGTAGATATAAAACATTCAGTAGCTCCAGTATCAAAAAGTATAACCACAGGTATACCGAATAACTTACCCGGAACTTCTATGGGTGTGACTTACTTTTCAGCTTGTTTGTTAGCCACCGCAGCATGTATCCTATGTTGCTGATCACGATCATCCTTCTTTAAAGGACAGTGACTCACGTAATGGTCCTTTCCACAATTAAAAAAATCCTCCGATGGGCCCCTTCCTAGGCTCAAATTTATTTCCAGCCTTGAAGTTATCATTCTGGCTTCCATAGGACTTTTCCCATTACCACTATTTTTGGTAAAGTTGTTCCACATACTAGCAACAGGTTTGTTCATCCCTGTTTTCTTATTGTTATCCACAACAATTTTGTTTTTCATGCCGAACCTCTTCCAGGGTCCCTTTTTAGGTGCAAGAGATGAAGAAGAGTTGGGAATCTTCTTCCTAATCTCCTCCCTATGAGCAGAGATTGCTCTCAATTTTTGTTCTTGTCTTATTGCCTTTTCGACAACTCCTTCCATAGTGGTGGACCGTGGACATCCACCTCACCACCAATGATGGGATTCAGTCCCATTATAAACTTTTGTATCCTGAACTTCTCATCAGCTTGGTACTATGGTACATACTTAAGGAGTTTAGTAAACCCTTCCCAAGTATTTTGTCACAGTCGGCTTTCCTTGAGACAAGTTCTGAAATTTAGTCATTTTCTGATCATAAAAAAGTTGAGGCAAGCCATCGTTGCCTAAAGTAACTTTTAAATTGATCCCAAGTTATGTCTATTTTGACAATGTTCAACTCAACCTTACGGTTGTCCCACCATGATGATGCTTCATGAGAAAGCTGATATGCTCCCCATATTGCTTTTGTTTCCTCGGAGAAGTTTCTTATCGCAAAGTACTTCTCCATTTCACTGAGCCAATTTTCAGCCCCGTCCCCAAGTGTAGTTCCATCAAACTTTGGAGGACTTATTCTTTTTATATCATTTGTGAGTTCAGCCACTAATCTTGCCCTTTTATTTTAGGTTGATTAGGAACGTTCACGTTACTATTATCAACACCTAGATTTCCTCCATTGGTGTTGTCCACGGGAGGTGGTTGATCATTAATATCAGCATCTTCTTCCTCCTCCTCATTTCCCATTGCTTTTGCTGCCCAAAATAGTCAGACGATCTCTTGTATCTAGCAGGGCAGCAAGGATCTCATCTAGTTTTTGGGTAGTAGCTGCTTCCCCACCCGGTAGTGGGTTGTTCGCAGCATTCCCTCTTGTTCTAACCATTTTCTATTCAACAAGAAAATGTAAACCTTATTAAATTGTGGACTCATTAGGTCCAAGAGCTGCAACCTTCAGCTCTGATACCAAGATGTAACATTCCCATTTTAAGACACTAGAACAAGGGAATTTTTTTTTTTGCATAACGTTCTCTGCTCTAAATTATGTAATTCAGAACACACGTTTCAAGTTTTTAATAATTGTTCTCTATTCTAAATGACATAATTTAGAACACACAATGCTTTTTAGATCAATGTTCTTTGTTCACATATTCATAATATGGAACACACATTCCATGCCATTCAATCATATAACAGATAACCATATGTAATTGTAATGACTCGAAGAACTACCGATCTCCCATTTCATGGCTTGGAGTTTCATCGATCTCTCATTTCATGACTTAGCTACTTACCGATCCTTCATGTTAATCCATGCATTGTATACTAAGTATACTTGGTTCCCTTTACCTTTTCGGTTATTGAAGTGCTCCATTTAAGAGGCCTATCTGAATATCTATTACCGATATTCATCTGAAATCCGCTTCTTAAACTAGGTGATTTAGGACAACACAACCAGCAGCTTGTGATACTTTGGCCAAAGATTTTCACATGCTTAGCATGATCATATTCCTAGATGGCATACTCATCAATGGAATACGTCCTTCACCCCACTTCATCTGTTATCTAGAATGGTCTTTTCTGACTCCTATCAGTCCTCTTGTCCAAGGTTGAACCTTAATCCAAGTTAGTAATATGAAAAGGTGTAGAGAGTCACTCGTGATGACTAAGTATACACAGACATACATCTTGACCCATATCGATTACGTATGTCTAGTTACCCTTAGTCCTCATGAGTCACTTCCTACACAAGGACATGTTCCTAACTTGGTCTAAAGTAGAGATGAGGCCAAGTTCAAGTTTATGTAGACCTAGATGATTTGATTCGGAAGGGTGTTGCAACATGTCAGCTACAACATTGTGTCATCATGAAGGCCCAACCTTCATGAGGACACCTTATTGCAGTTGGTGGGTTCCAACATCCTTCGGAATCCTCCCATCTAGGGATACATATTCCACTAAGAGCTTGATCACTTTCTTATTTTTTTGTAATTTATGAATAAGTTCAGCAATCTTGTTGGTCCTTTAATCTTTTTATTCATTAAAGGTGTATAGTCATGAATGACTTAATTTTTCATGAAGCTAATATACAATCACTTCTCCTTACCGAAGAGTTGTATCTCTTTTCTTGGATCATTAATTAAAGCTTCAGACTTACAGCCCAAATCAGTTTGATTAGTAAGATTAATTTACTAAACTTGATTAAGTTCATTCGTAGCTGATTTTAAGTTTAAGTTTCCTTTACATTATTCCTCATTTGAATGAGGTCCATTTCCTATGCACATGTATTCATTTATTTGTGCTTGCCTTACGTTAATGTAAGATTTAATAGAAGGAGATATGATTTCCTCCATCCAATTATCCTTTGGGAAAGACACCCCAAGAACATTAACGAAATCTGAATACAGAATTTAATTGTTCTTTCCTTAATATTCATTAGTTTAGAATCCAATTCCAAATATTACTTACACAAAAATTCATAGGTATTTTAATCTTTTACAAATGGCAATTAATAGTCCATATTGACCTAAGTATTAACCATTTGCACATTCCAACTTAAAAGTTGTATTTAAGAGAAGAGTAGAGTGTCAATTCCCTCTTTCTCATTATATCCTTTTAAAGCTAACAACCATCGTATATATAAGTACAAATTTAAACTATAGGAATAAGTTCACTATTTTATTTTCACAATTCAATAATAGTACAACAGTAAAATATCACTCCATTCCTTTTTCTTACTCAAGTAAAATTTACACAATTTACAAGTCTAAAAAGCTAGACTTCATTCTTGTCTATCAGTATCGATAACTCAAACAAGACTACAAATTTTTCCTCTTTTCATTACATTCGAGAAGAATAATAAAGTCTCATAAAAGATCCACTTTTAGTCAAATAGAAGAAACATCCTAAAAGGTCATGTCTTCTTCTAACACTTAGGTACTCCATCTGCAAGAATTGCCAGCACAGGTCAGTTCAGAACTGAGCATGTTAAGCACTTACTATTAAAAAGAAGTGCTTTTGATTAACCATTTCAAGTAAAAGAACTTTGCTTTTATGAAACGTCCCATAATTAAGATGGACATCACATAAGAATTAAGTACCAAAAAGGATGAACAATTTTAACAACCATGTCACAGTAATTAGCATCTTAATCAAACAGTACCATTAATTAATAACTCCTCAATTAATTACCGCAAACAAGCAATATTATATATCCATTACCTAACCATCTCTTTCAAAAATGAATGTAGTTCATTTCGAATTTAAACAAATAATCCAAGAATATTAACTCTAATTGTTCTCGATAGAAGCATTTGAAAGAAGTAATAATTCACTGTTTGAACACAATCAATTCATTCCCATTCCATCTTGTAAATGGAATCCTTATAGTAAAATGACTAAAATTTTTAAACAAAACTCTTTCCTTTTCACTACTCATTAAACATCAACCGAGTTCAAATGCAGAAGAGGAAGGTAAACAATCATCATAAAAATAACTCATATCACTTTTCCGAATTCAACAAACAACAAGTTATTTATCCAATTCAGAGAGAGAAAATAGAAAGTGAAATGCAATTATGTACACCCGAAGGCAGTTACAAATTATTTCAGTATTTCTTTACTAAATTTTTAAAAAAAAAAAAGAAACAAAGAAAGGAAGTATTTCCTTCAGTTAACAATTCTATAATATCTTCCAATTAACACGATCGAACTGATCGATCTTATGCAAGGAAAGACATCAACTAATATTAACAGTCAAGAGAGAAAAATCTGAAAGTCATTAATTAAAATGAGATAGAAATTCTCGTTACTTCTTTCCAACACATTACCAACATATAACCGTGATATGCAACCATAATGATAATGTAATTCTTTTCATACCAAAAACTAGAAATAGTTTTAATATTTTATCAGCTACTATAAAATGAACAGTATTTAATTACTTCATTTTACAACTGAATCGAAAGTATCAAACCATAACAGAATTTCCAATTGCACCCATCACTGTTAATTTCCTTCACTGAAAACAATGTGTTACCCCAAATATAAAAACAAGTAAATGTTTACAACCCAAACAACATGAACCCACTTTCATTGGAATGATAAAAGTAGAAATCATTTTCAATCACGAAGGTAAGGGATTTACCCTTGTTCAGTTCTAAAAAACAACAAGAAGTTTAAATTTGTAGAACCTATACTCACCCATGAGTTCAAAGAAACAGTAAAATCCACACGTTCTACACCAATCCCTCAGTTAAACAATTTGATATACTTTTCCAGATTCAGCCAGAGTTATTTCCAAACATTCAGTCATGGGTACCAAAAGCAAAATAGGAGAACTTTATAACATTTCAGAACAAACAGTATGAAAGTGATACGACGACCTCGTGTCTCAAAGAGAACCCACATCACAATTAAATGTATTATGGCAAGGAGGGATAAATCCACAAAATTTCTATCCAAACATTCACGAAATCCACAACCTTTTAAGCATATAAACTCAGCAAATAGTATACTTATCGCTGTCACGTTTTTCAAGTTCAACCCACAAAAGATCACAAAGCCAAACACACATTTCCTTTAAAACCTTAACAACAGTGGAGATTTTTATACCCATTTACAGTTTTAACTGAAACAACAACTTTCCGTGTATGCATCATTTCTAAATGACAATTTCAACATAAATCAAGTCCCCAATTTAACATACTGAAACATTAATATAAAACCATGAATTTCCAAAAATAGAATTCATTTATTGAAACGGTTAATGAAAATCATAGCTATTTAACAGAAAGAGCTTAACATGCCTGATAAAACTTCTTGTTGGCTTGTAGAAAATCACAAGTCGAGTCCTCAGAAATTCTTCTTTTCAAACAATGACTATCAACAAGTCTCCCAATGGCCTCCTCTTTTCCACAAGCTCAAAACAACCGAAGGTGATCAAAACAACAACAATGGCAAAAATGAATTTGCAAGTTCGAAAGAACAACCATTGCAGAGAAAAACTAGAAAACCAAATGAGTAACAATAACCCACGAAAATCCACTTTCCTCTTTCCTAGGTGGGCTGGTTGCCAAAACCAATGCCAATAAATGCATTGAATGCATTTTCCCCTCTTTCTTCATGCCACCACCAACTCAAATTTGGTGAGTTCTAATTTTAAAATTTTGCATGCAATTGAATTTAGTAATATTGCTAGTTAGATTCCTCTAACTTCCCATGCTCCCACCAAACTTGGCGATTAAAAGTTACAAGGACTGTAATTAAGTCTGCCATTAAGTCTAAAACCTTCCCCCTTTTTCCTCCCACTTGCCATGTAACCCATAGGTCCCTCTTAGGATTAGTAATAGTTTAGGTTACAATATTTATAGTTAGGTTTCCTTAGGATTCACCTTAGGTTAGTTTACAAATTTTTAATTTAAAATCCATATAGGATAAATATTATTTCATAGGTTAAAACATAACCCATAGCAATTCAATAATAGGTTCCAAGTAGGTCTTACCACCTTAGGTTTAAAACCTAGTATAGTGTGGGACATTCCATCCAAGGCCAAATATATGCCTTAATATCCTTGCATTTAAACCTTTTTTTCCATTTTACGTTTTCCAATGTTACAAATTATATGTAACCGGAGTAAGTATACCTATAACCAGATTCTTTAAAATTTACAACAAACCCCAGCTTGGTTCCAAACTTTATTTTATTTGGAAATTCAATTGACAAGATGACAATAAAGAAGGTTGAAGCATACCTTGGATCAATGGAATTGATTCAAGGTGTGTTGTCAACATATATAAATTCATCGAGTACAAAAGCAATTCTAAGGTTCTCAACCTTGTAATTCACAAAATATAATGACATCATTTCCAAGTAAGCAGAGTTACCGTATGCATGAATTCTGGACAGTAATACTTACTCACGCAAGCATGATTTTCAAAATCAAAGAAGACACTAGTTCCTGAGATCCGGACATGAGCACACAGGCGTTCCTTACCCTTCTTGGGTGCTTATGACTAGGGGGTAGCTATAAAGTTTTTTCAAACTGGCACAATTTTCAGCAGATTTACGCAACATTTTTCACCAAACAGTACATTCCTCCAAAAATCAACATGTATTTTATCTCTCCTTCTTCTATTTGCGTTAGATCAAACTATATCAAAATGGATTGAATTGGAACAAAGCATGATGACACCATCTACAATAGTGTATAAATCATCGGGAAGTAGTCAAGGTTGGAGAATAACACTAGACCTTTCTCCCCAACACTTCTTCTTCCGTTGCGTGAGATCGCCTAAAAAACTCACACTTGGCGTGAGATTTCCTAAAAAAACATTCTTGGCATGAGATCGACCAAAAACTCACCCTTCTACAACATTTTCAGGATCCTTTCTACACTCATCACTCATCACAGACAGTGCACATGTTCCTTTTTGCATTTTTACACACTTTTACATGCTTTTTATATATTTGGATCAAATTTTTCACATACACAACTTTGATTACTCTTTTTCTCTTTTCTTTTACAGGTCCATGCTTATGGGAAGCAACAATCACATCATCAAACACATCAAGTGACCGCGACAACAGTACAATGCGACACAACACATACGCTTTCACCCCTAGGGTCACTTCCTCTTCTCTAGCTTCCACACTTCATTTTTATCACTCCACACTTTTTCTTATCTCCTCAGCACACTTTTCACCATCGATCTACATGGTTATCAAGTACGCATCTCTTATCTACTTTATGTTATCGAGCATTCATTCAACAACACAAAGTGGGGGAAATGTAGACACTAAATCACACACTTTGGGTACATATCTAGGTCCTAGTCACATACTACTATTCATATGATTCCTAAGTGATAGAACTAGTAATTGACATATGTATTTGGCCTTTTCTTTGTGTTTCATGTCTTCGTTTTGGACTATTACACCCTACAACCCAATCAATACTTCACTGCTTTATCTTGCACCACTATGGACACCAACGCCCAAACCAGTTGCCACAAAGACGAGGCACCCCATCCCTGGGCGCCCGAGCCTCTTTATACTTTTCTCACCCCTTTTGGGCCTCTTTTATCTTTTGGGCATTTTGTTTTTTATGGGTCAGCCTTTTACCTACTAATTACAAAATTCAAACAAGGAAATCATATAAATATAAAGATATGTGACCATTATGAAGGACCAAACTCTAAGCATCTACTACCACCACCTATGGTTGCATCCAAAGACATTACAAGAGCATCAAAGCATCCATCTAGCTTCATTCGAGGGACAAGGACTACATACATGCATAGGAGGGGAAGTTCATTTTCCATCCACACATCTACTTACATTTCTACTTCTAGCTACTTACTCATTATTCAAGTGCGTCTAACACAAGAGCCACATAAGGCACAATTCTTCACACACACACGTAGAACAACATGGAGTCCGAGATATAGTGTAAGGCTCGGTCATAAGTTCACTCTATCGGGTGACTATTGGGTTCATTCTGACTCCCCATTTACATATTATTCTTTTTGGGATTTGACATGTTTATTGGTTTTGTAGGATCTATTTCTCTTTTCGGGTTACAAGAAAATTTTATGGGCATAGTGTGACACACAGGCAATCAATAGTGAATGGATGTGATATAGAAGCGAAAAAGAAATCATTTTTACCATTTTCGTAGTCATGGGCGCCCAACAATGGTATACAACACCCGGGAACCCTAGTCCCATGAGTGTGTGATTCGTAAATTTTTGTGTGTGGTTTTGACATATTCCTTCTCTGTTCAAAGCAGTTTTCCAACTCGACATACTTCGAGGATTATTGTGAAATCAACTAAGTCTCTTATTCCATATCTTACACTTAGGGTTTCAATTTCCATTTGCTTATTGCTTACGTCAAATATCTACCTCATTACTTTATTCATCCGCATTGTGACTCTGTGATTAGGTTTTAACAAAAATAATATTTTTATTAAATCAATCACCTTCTCCCACTATAATCATTTCTCCACCTTTTGAGAGTCCCCCACTTCTTATGTCACCATACAATATCTTAAGGGGGAAACATGCTTCCAATTTCATTATTTTCTTTTATTTTCCAATATTCATATATATTTTTACTACCTTCTTTGAAAGGGCACCACTACCTACGAAACCCATCCAAAGAGGCAAAAATTTAGAAAACCCAAATCCGCCACTCGTAAATTATTCTAAAATAAAAGCGGATCCTATAAATCACCCCTTACGTTATTAATTAAATCCCTTCATCGCATCAACATACCATGGCCATTCAATCCTAATTAATTTCTCCTAATCACAATTATCAAGTTATTAATCATACATATCTATTTTCTTGCATTCAACAAAGTTAGCCAACATCTTCAAATAAAATATAATATAATGCAGCTTCCAAAGGTAAAATCACATACCTTCTCATCTATAAGATTTCTATTTTTATAAACCTAGCTAAATTGACATGCACTCTTATGTAAGAATCTTACCAAAGTTGGGTATTCTTCCAATTTGATGAAACTCCTTACATCATCTTCTTTACAAACATTTCCTCATTCTTGCACAATTAGATTTAAAGCATTAATATTATATTAAAGCACATCCATACAACAAGGGGAGGTTTGTGTTTACTTACTTGTATGCATGATGGTTTCTTTCTTTATGCTTTATCTTTATGTTATTGTTTGAATTATAAATTAGGTTCTTTCGGTGTAAGTTCCCAGTTTAAATATATAATTAATGCATGCATACACAACCTAATGAGCGTAGGTCCAAGAAGACTTATCTCACCGCTGAACTTTCTAATGAATTGAATAAAATCAAACCTCCTAAGTTTAATGGAACAATTTTTGGGGAAGGGGATAAATCCTAGCTAAGATAAATAAAGAAGTACTTCAAAATATGATAATTTTTAGACAAAACAAAGGTAGTCCTAGGTTTTTAACAACTCTTGAGAGAAGCCTCTTTATGGTGAGACAACAAGAAAATAGAAATGATCCTAGATGTGGCTACTACCACATGGGATAAATTTCGCGAGAATCTTTCAAATTCATTGGCTACCTTAACTATTCATCTATCAAAATATTATGGAGTTTCAAGACTAGGACTAAAAAGGAAATCACACTAATAGAATACTCGGTAAATTTCACCATACTATTGAAAATATGTTCCACTATATCATATGGACGAACACTAGGATCAATAAGTTCATTATGGGTCTTAATCCATAAATTGGAGGTGAAGTGGATGTCAGTAAACCAATAACCATGGATCAAGTTTTAGAACATCCATTAAGAAAGAAACTAAATTGAATTCTATTATTGCAACTCATAATGATAAAAATAAATAATTTCAAGGGGTCATGAGGATTCTCCACCCCAATGTCATCTACTTTAAAATAAATTGTGGAAGAGAAATGTAAACACTAATAATAGGAGCTTCAAGTAGAATAATATTGGCAATAATACAAGCTTCAAGAGATAAGATATTGGGTTTATTCCTTCAACAAGAAAAGATTCAAGAGATAATCTAATGGGTTCAAAAGGAATTAATGGTTAGGAAAACAATGGTGGAAGGCCAATGAGACACAAAAAAACTATCATTGGATGCTTTATGTGTGAAGGTGGGTATTATGCCCAAACTTTCCTTCAAATGATGAAGGAAAATAATGAATAATGTGAAACATACCAACACATGATTTTTGTAGTAGTAGATAATCATCATGAATAACATCGAGACCACACCCATCGAAGTATCAAGTACTTTATTTAATGTTCTAGTTAATTTTTCAATTGATCTAGAGACACAAAATGCTTCATTTCTCTAGAAATTCTTCTCAAATTTCGAAGAAAGTTGGTTGTATGAAAAATTATTGGGTTGTGCAATATGGGAACTAAGTTGAGTGGTGGGTATACCACTATCTATTTAGAACATAATTAAAACTTATGTATTTCTCAATTGAATTCAACTTGTATGTAGGACCTCTAGGATCATATGACATCATCCTATGAGTCAATTTTTATGGGAATATAAAGCTAGGGTTTTGATTAAGCTAAAATGTAAAATATGAGCCTAATCCGAATGTTATAGCAGTAGTAAATAAGTGAATAATTAAGTACAACAATAAATACCCAAACAACTAAGCAATAAATAATGAAATCCTAATTGTAAAGAGAGAGTAAGAAGCCTTAGCTGATTTGCGAGTTACGGAGAATGCACAAAGTTAGAAAATTGGAAAATGTGAAGCACCTTGACCGTTTCACTAGAGCATAGAAAATGCAGATTTGAGGAGATAAGCTTGACTGGAGTTCCTAGAGAGGGACATGGGCACCTATGGCCCCCCTAGACCTGTTATTGGGTGTCTGGGTCTACAAAAATGTTCATGAAACCTCCTCTAAGGTGTCGCAAGATGTTCACCCTTAGTCTCCTTTGGTCACTTTGAGGTCGCACCAAGATCATCGAGGTGCTGAAAACTTGAAATGAAGTATAAACATGCAAAACCCTCAAATATACATCAAATCCTTAAAAAAGAATGATGAAAAATAATGGGTCGCATTGTTCTCGGTTATTCAATGGTGAACTTACGACTGAGTGCTACACTACATCTTAGACCCAATGAATTTTTTTGTGTGTGTGCGGAATTATGCCCTAGGTTATTCTTGTGTGTCGCACTTGGATAGAGAGATGGTAGCTAGATGTAGAATGTAGTAAATGTGTGCATGGAATAGAATGAACTTCCCTCTTGTGAAGTGTGATGCAGAAAACCATCCCTTGTGTCCCTTTTGATGGAGCTAGATGGATGCAATGGATCTCTTAGATGCCTTGATGGATGCAACCTTAGGTGGTGATAGCTAATGCTTAGTGTGTGTTCCTTTATAATGATCATGTAAATTTATATATATATGATTCCCTTGCTTGAATTTTGTAATTAACTCGAAAAGGCCGACTACTAAAAAGATAAGATGCTAAAACGGCTAGAAAGGACTGAAAAATTGTGAGTAAAGTATAATGAGGACATGGGCGCTGGAGACAAGGCGTTACAGGTTGGCGCTAGTGTTTAGGATGATAAATGTCGAAGAGTAAAAAGGAAAACTGAATAAGTAAGGGTGTAAGACTAACATAAATCAAAGAAAGGTGTCCAAAGACATGAGTTAATTAGTACTTTTCTTACTTATGAATCATATTAATAGTAGTATGTGATCAAGACTAGATAATTACCCAAAGTACGTGATTGTGTGTCTACATTTGCCCCCACTTTATGTTGGTGAGCGGAAATCTCGGTAACATAAAGTAGATGGAGATGCATACCTGATAACCATGTAGATCGGTGATGAAAGTGTGTCGAGCGACTAGATAAAGCGTGGAATGATAAAAATGTGAAGTGTGGATGCTAAGGAGGAGAAAGTGCAAAAAGTGATGAAAATGAACCTAGGGCGAAAACACATGTGTAGATGTCACGATGTACCTTTTGTCAATGTCGATGTCATTGTTGTTGATGGTGACTACTACTTCCCATACAGACAGACCTACAAATGAGAAGCTAACAAGTAGTCTAATATGCATGTATATGATCAAAATATGTAAAAAAGTGTGTAAGGAAAGTATGTAAAAATGCTTTAAAATGTGAAAAAGGAACATGTGCACCTGATCCGTGATGAGGAAAGGGCGTAGAAAGAATCATATAGAAGATGTCAACATACGAGATTTTTGGGTGATCTCACACCAGTGAAATGGAAGAAGTTTAGGGAAAATAGTTTAGTGTCATCCTCCAACCTTTAACTACTTCTCGTAATGTAGAACACCACTATAGATGGTGTGTATAAATGCATGTGTTAAGGATTGTCTGCCTTGTAAAAGTTATTATGTATGGAGTTTTGTAGACTGTGTTGAACTACCAATCGTTGTGTAATCACCCCCTAATTTGAGGCATCCAAGAAAGGTCATTGTGTTGCCCCCTAGTTTTAGGCATCTAGGAAAGTTTGTTTGCTAAGGACCCAAGTTTGATTCTGAGCCCTATCTGAAATTGAAAAACTGTGTTATATTGGTATCGTGTTGTGTATAATGTTGTATGGGGTGACTAATTCACCCAAATGATTCCCCCTCATTTGGGGTACATGTGACGTCGTTGAAGGAGTATGCGGCCCAAAGGAGGACCGACCATTATGTTGAAACTATGCCCTGTAGGGGGAAGGGGAATGTGCTTGGTAGAAACTAAGGCACACGTAAACAAAGTGGCTAGGAAACAAGTGTTAGTGCAAGAAAAGACAAACATGCATGTGTAAAATGTAAGCTAAGCAGACATTGTGTAATCTAAGATGTAAGTAAACACACGATATGACAAAGTAGAAAGCGGTGAAAAGTGGGTTGCAAACATAGACATAGCTCGTAATGTCGCAAGACAATCAAGGCTGTAGTGGTTGCAAGCAATTAGAGAACAAGCAAGACATAGGGCAAATCCCACAAATAATGACAAGCAAAGGCAAAACAAGAACAAACAATGTAATAGAAAACCATGGAAACAAATAGTCCTACAAAACAAATGTTGCACATGAAGCACCCATTAGCATGTTAGAAAGATAAAAAAGTATGTCAAAGCGTGTATAATCTGATAAAGTAATGTGCTATAAAATAAAATGAAGCAATAACACATGTATTATATGAAAGTAGATGCCCCCAGGAGTCATTGTGGGACTGGTACTAGGTATTGCACCAAACATCCATGTTGCATGTAATAGACTTGTAGAATATGTTATCATAACTAGAAACACAAGCAAGCGCACGTGTCTGTATGATAAATATAATGGCATATAAGATATATATCTATCATGTGTAATAAAGTGAACATGTAAAAGCATAAGTAAGAAATAGTAAATGTAACCAAGATATGTAGTATGTTGTGGAGTGTAGATGGAATGGAATGCATTATGAGTGTGATAGGGGCCGCATGCCCTCCGAGTGAATGTGAATGGATGTGTATGTAGTAAGGTTCATTTATTTATTCCCCCTCGGTAGTCAAGAATGAACCGTAAACGAGAGTGCATCATCGGAAATGGTTGAATGATATGTTATATGTAGAGAGAGTTCTTGAATTAATCGTGGGGGTTGATTGTGAAACGATGATATGTAGGTGATATTGAATGCGATATAGGGATGATTGATCTTGAAATTGAGATTGAGGTTGTTATAATATGTGATGATTTAGCCTAAATCGTATATCACGAAATGAATGAATATGATGGTAGAAAACATGATGATGTAACACAAAGCGCAGATCACGAAATGTATGGATTGAATGTTAGAAAACGTGATGATGTAGCACAAAGCATATATCACAAAATGTATTAATAGGATGGTAGAAATCTTGATGATGTAGCATAAAGTGTATATCACGAAATTTATGGATAGGATAGTAGAAAATGTGATGCAAAGTGTATATCACGAAATGTATGTATTGAATGCTAGAAAATGTGATGATGTAGCACAAAGCGTATATCATGAAATGTATGAATAGGATGGTAGAAAATGTGATGATGTAGCACAAAGTGTATATCATGAAATGTATGAATAGGATGGTAGAAAATGTGATAATGTAGCACAAAGCGCATATCACAAAATGTATGGATTGAATGCTAGAAAATGTGATGATGTAGCACCAAACGTCTATCACGAAATGTGTGAATGAGGTGATGGCCAAAAATGTCACATAGTGTGATAAAAGGATTTATTGATTGATTTAGTGAAGATCAAATGAAGAAAATGATGTAAGCATGATGAGGAAGTGAGGTTCAATTCAGAATGAGACCCTTAGCAATTGAGTATGAACCATGGGACTAGAGTGTGTCATCGGGAAGTGAGTGCAGCTTGTATAAGTAGATACATAAAATGTGTAATATGTGTAGTAGATGTGGTGATGAGAAAATGTCATAGGTGTGTGACGTGTGAAATATGTAATGTAGAATGTGTAGTGTCTAATGCAAGATGTGTAGATTATATAAGTGTGGATGATGTAAAATGTATATGTGTATGAAGTAGAAAGTGTGGATGATGTTGAATGTATGGAAGATTGTATATGTAGAAAATTACATGATGTGTGAAGATGTGTAATATGTAGTGCCTAATGTGCAGTGTGTAAGGTTCATGTGTATAATATGCCCTTAACAATCAAGTGTGAACCATAGCACAAGAGTGTGTCATAGAGAAATGACGATAGTAGAGTGTGGATGAAGATGTATATGCTAACGTTTAGGTGTGAAATGATGTGAATATAAGACACATGTCAATGCTATAGGGGGATATAAATGCATTTCCCCCTAAGTGTGTTTAGGATGAAGAGCACAATCATGTAATGTCATCTAGGAGGTTGTCGGTATCATGGTAAAATCCAAATGGGGTAGCATCAAAGACCTAGTAAGCAATAGTGTCGGGTTGATCATGTAAAGATCCATTGAGGCATAGGTTGTACATGCCCATAACATATTCCTCGTCAGTGAAAGGAGGTAATGGGCATTCATGTGCATACCAGTGAGTGATATTTTGTGTATAGCCAAGAAAGGAGCTGTTGCAAATGAACACATGGCCAAAGGGCATAGGAAATGAGATATCAATATGATTAGGGTCTAATGTGCCCCCTATGTAAGTGAGCCAAGACTGCCCTAATGTGAGTGGAGAAGAGCGAGGAGTGTGCGCAAGGTAGATTGTGAGATGGAAGACACATAGACCATAAACAACAATGATAGTGATGAATCCATAATATAGATGAGGATCGTGAGTTAGAGGATAAAGGTCCCCGAAAGAGAAACCTAGCCGAGTCAGACCATCATGTAAACATATGGTGACATCACAAGTTGGATCAAATGGAATGTGCTCCTAATAAGAATCATTCATAATAAATTTTCCTGTGAAAGGACGTCATACTGATGGATGTGGCATATGAGATGGTGGAGGAACTGTAGTTACGTCCGATGTAGGGACAGGCCCCCGATAAATAATCATAGTAGAAGTAGAAGCAGGGGGAGGCGTAGATGTAGTTGGTACAAAATCTAACATGCAAATGGCTCCTTTAAGTGGTGGTAAATGATCCGAAGTATCCATGGGTTGTGGTTCATCAGTAGTATCATTTCTTGGAGTAGGAAGTGTAGTGTTTGGATCATGGTTGCAATATTTGTATTGATGAGTGTCAGAAAAAATAGTATACTTGATGGCCTCATGTAGGAACTTAATACAATGATGCACAGTAGAGGGAACCGCTTGCATGGCATGAAGCCATGGCCTACCAAGCAAACAATTGTATGAAATAGGGAAGTCAAAGACAGAAAACTGTGTTAAGAGTTTTGGTCCAACCGTAATAGGTAGAGTAATGTGACCTAAGCATGGATGAACAGAGCCATCATAGGCACGAAGAGAAAGACATGATGGACTAACATTAGCAGTTGAAAGACCAATCTTTTCAAGGAATGACATGGGACAAATATTGAGTTCAAATCCATTATCAATTAAAGTACGCTTGACACCCACATTGTAAATGTGAATCATGATGTGTAATGTTGGGTCATTGTCAAAAATAGTAAGATCGGCATGAGGATTAGACAGGGAAAGCAATATCTTTGAAAAGACATCTAAAAATTTTGATATATTGAATCTGGATGCATATTGGTAGGAATACGAGTGGTAGCTAAGAGAATTTTGACTCTTTCTCTTAGTTCTGGATTGATAAGAAAGAATTCATTAATTGAGATACTCATGATGAGAAGACCCTAGGAAGATGAGCAATAAAGATCCTAGAAGCATGTAGATCGAGTTCGGGTTCACCAAAATGATTAAGCTAAAATGTAAAATATGAGCCTAATCTGAATCCTATAACAATAGTAAATAAGTGAATAATTAAGTGCAACAATAAACACCCAAACAACTAAGCAATAACTAATGAAACCCTAATTGCAAAGAGAGGGTAAGAAGCCTTAGCTGATTCGCAGAGTTCTGGAGAATGCACAGAGTTGGAAAACTGGAAAATGTGAAGCACTAACCATCACACTAGAGCACAGAAAAATGCAGATCCGAGGAGATAGGCTAGATTGAAGTGCTTGGAGAGGGACATGGGCACTCGTGGGCACCCGTGGGTGCCCTAGACCTATTTTGGGTGTTTGAATCTGTAAATGCTTAAAAACCTCCTTTGAGGTGTTGTAAGATGTTCACCTTTCGTCGTCTTTGGTTTCTCTGAGGTCGCACCAAGATCGCCGAGGTCACTAGAAAGCTGCAATGAAGTATGGACCTGTAAAATCCTCAAATAAACATCAAATCCTAAAAATAAAGATGCAAAATGAGGGCTCAACATTTGTCCCCACTATTCAATGGTGAACTTACAACTGAGCGTTGCACTACATCTCAGACCCAATGTAGTTATATGTGTGTGTGCAAAATTATGCCCTAGGTTTCTCTTGTACGTGTCACACTTGGATAGCGAGCAAGTAGCTAGATGTAGAATGTAGTAAATGTGTGCATGGAATAGAATGAAATTCCCTCCTATGAAGTGTGATGCAGAAAACCAGCCCTTGTGTCCCTTGTGATGGATCTAGATGGATGCAATGGAGCTCTTATATGCCTTAATGGATGCAACCTTAGGTTGTGATAACTAATGTTTAGTGTTTGGTTCTTTATTATGATCACATAACTTTATATTTATATGATTCCCTTGCTTGAATTTCGTAATTAACCCCAAAAAGGTCGACTACCAAAAAGATAAGATTCTCAAATGGCTAGAAAGGACCCAAAAAATGTGAGTAAAGTACAAAGAGGATAGGGGCACTGGCGTTGGCATCTGGTTGGGTGTTGGTGTCCAAGATGACAAATGTCGAAGAGTAAAAAGGTAGATTGAGCAAGTAAGGGTGTAAGATTGAAAGTAACAACAAAAATCAAAGAAAAGTGGCCAAAGACATGGGTTAATTAGTACTTTTCTTACTTATGAATCATATGAATAGTAGTATGCGATCATGACTAGATAATTACCTAAAGTGCGTGATTGTGTGTTTATAGGTTAGTTGTTATGCCAAGAAAGTGGAATGTGTTGATTATTTTGGGAAGCCTAGGTTTATTCAAGGAGTAAAAATGGATATAATTCTAGGACAAATATTTGTTATGCAACTCAAAAAGGAACGTAGAAAAGCGGGTGTGTCATGAATGTAGTGCATATAAATGATTTGAGAGAGACCAAAGAGCCTACTTTTGGAGAATATCCTTTCATTAGGAATATCCAAGATGTATTCCTTGAAGAACAACTATGATTCCCTCATAGACAAAAGATTGAATTTTCAATAAACAAAATATCATCCCTAGACATGAGCAAATTTCAAAGGCACCATATTTAATGAAACCAAATGGCTTATAGAATTGAAAGACACATGTTGCATGAATTGTTATCCGAGGGATTGATTTGTCAAAGTGTGTCATATTAGGGTGTCTTGATGATCTTTGTTAAAAATAGGGAGGAAACTTTACATCTCTACATTGCCTACAAGATATTGAATAAGGAAATGATCAAGAACAAGTACTCGCCACCTCACGTTTATGATCTATGTGATAATATATGAGGGTGACAGTCTTTTCTAAGATCAACTTGAGGATATGATATCATGTAATAATAAAGGATGAGGACATCCCAAAAATAAGTTCGAGAACTTGTAATGGGAGATACGAGTTCATCATCTTACCCTTATGGATTATAAGTGCACCAACCCCTTTCATGAACCTCATGAACAATGTATTTAGGGACTAATTGAACAATTGTTTCTTTATTTTTCTAGATGATATATTAATCTATTTCAAATTATATGAACAAAATTTATATCATTGTTTGATTCGTGAAATGGAGGGAGTCCACTTGAAACTTGTTAATATAGAATGCTTATTTAACTTAAGGTGTTTCTCCCAAATTTTATGCCAAAAAAACCTTCTAAATGATGTAACAAGGTATATTTCAGCTCTTGATTGTGACCTTTAAGCATATAGATACTTATGCAGCCCTTTTCATCCTATACATACTATTACTCCATACATGAATGCGATTGATGTGCTTGTATGAAAGTGCAAATGAATGAGAGATTCTTTACCTTTTATGAACAAGTACTATGCTTGTGAATGAGGGTTCTTGAGCTCTCTTAAGTGTTGGATTAGTTTCAAGGTGGAAACATGCAAACAATGAAAACAAACACAATATGAAAATGAGATACACAAGAAGTTACCCTAGAGAAATTCAATGCAAGAAATCTCCAACAAGAGTGGATCCATGCTTCCTCATCACCACTATGTTATGTAGTTTACAAGCTTCTTACTTTCATGGGCTTATAAAGAACCAATCCCAAAGGGCTCCTACACTTCTAATGAACTCTACAATGTTCAATGGAAGACTTGCCTCTTTAGCAAGAAAGAATACTAAACTCAACCATATCAATTGTGTATTCCCAATCTCGAGATCCACTCTATCCTTGACTACATCCTCTACACTTTCACGGAGTTCTCATACACTCGTCATACTTCCTACTCCATCAATTGTACATATTTTCTTCACTTTGATTGAATCCACACTCACTCAAAGAATGAGAAAATAAGGAAGAACTAATTTAATACATCAACAAACAATAAAACTAATTAATTCAATGCCCCCAATGACCGAAGAATCTAAATTCGTGAATGAATAATCTCTAAACCCCCACGGGTTTATAAATGAGCCAAAACATAACCTTAAACTCAAACAAAAAGCTAAAGAGATAAGAAAATGAAGTCAAACCATCATTTGGCGTTTGAACTTTGTGTGCGTTTGCAAAACCATCGCTTTTGACAATATTGGTCACTCTAAACTGCCGAGGTGGTTTACAAAACTAGCAATGACACTTACACAACCACAAAATCATTTACGTAATCGCTAATGACACTTGCACAACCACCCCCGCTTCTAATGGTGGTTTTTGTATCCTTAAAAAGTTCTCTAACTTCCGAAGGCCATAACTTGTGCATACGAACTTAAAAGTGGGTGCCTTTTTTTTTTAAAGTGTGTATTTTTCAAGAAGAACCAAAATTTGTAATCAACACATACATATGATGAATTCCACACTTGAAAACAACTTTTTAACATGAAGTTATCTATTTTTATCGGGACTTTGGCTTGTTGCAAACCTTGTTTGATAGTCGATTGCCTCATCAACTAAATTGAATGATCTTCACGATCCTTTTTATCACATTCAAGCTGGTTATGCAATTTGTCGAAAGTAACATAGAATGTATGCCAAGCTATCCAAATGCGCCTTTCTTTGAGAAATGAGTGCAATACCTAGGGCATATTATTTTAGCAGAGGGTATTTTGAAGATCCATCCAAGATAAAATCCATTATGAAGTGGAAGCTCCTCGGAATGTGGACGAAATATACAAATTCAAAGTGATATAAGGATATTATTAAAGATTTGTATGAGCTATGCAAAAATACATGTGATCTTGACATTTAATAATTTGTGTACACAAGTGTATTTTGAATGTTTTGAATGCCTTTTCCTAAATATTGTATTTTATCCATTTAATTATCATATACAATATTGTGTATACAAATGTGTTTTGAATAAACACAATTTATTTGAAAACCTATTTTTAAATGTATGTTATTATCATATCATGCATGGTATAATGTAATTTATATAAAGCCTAACAATAAATAATGTTCAAGTTTTTAATTTGTGATTAATATTGTGTAATTTGTTGTATTATGTGATTAAGTTTCTATATATTGTAAAGGAAAGAGCTTATACTTGATATTAAATTTTTTATCTATTTAATTATTATATGTTGTATTAGGTAATTTATATATTTAAATCATCACATATGCTCTTATATGATTTACATATTTTGTTTAATTATAATATATGGGAAATTGTATGATATATATCAATCTTAAGGGTTTTACCTTAGATTTAAGACATATCATATTATATGTGTGTTTGTGTGTGTACACACATACATATATACATACCTACACATATATACATATATGTGTGTATATGTACACACACACACATGATATGCATAAGGGAAAGAATTTCTTGAGGGGGTACAACACGAGCACTTAGGGATTCATTTAAAGATTGCACTTTACATGAAAAGTAGCCATAGGAACACTAACAAACCTAAGAATATGATTGAGCGATGATTCGACGCACACAAACACGAGATAATTATTAATTAATACAATATCTCACTCTTTATTGTAGAATAAAACATATATATTGTTGATTAGTTAAAAAAATTAAAGTGACAATTTAATGCCCCTAACCGTCATTCAACATAAAGAATATTTATCCCTTATTCTCACTATAAAATGTTTATCAACACAATTATCATTATATAATTTACACGAAAAACTTAACACTAACTATTATTTTATATTTTATATTTAATTATATTACATAATCTAAAGAAAATAAGATAAAATAATAAATAACATTATTTTTTAAATGTGTCTATTTAAGTCATCTCAAGACCATCTTCCTAAATTAGCTTATCCTAAAAACATAAATTCTCACAAGTAAAAGGACCCACTTAACGAACATCCGTGTCATGTGATTTGTTGAAATTAAAGCCTTAACACTAAATACTTTTTTAACTAGGACAATTATGTATATATTAACAATTTTGTCATTCCAGTTTAGCGAGTTCTAAATTCCAAAGCTTTTAATTTGGGGCTTCCCTAAACTTGGCGGTGATTGCGAATTTCTGCGCTTTTTTATTTTTGGTGCTTGCGAGGTTCGAAATTTGAAGTTGGCAGAAAGCTCAGGGCGAAAAAACAAAACAAAACAAAGGCAATACAATTACTTACCTGGCAACTTCTTCGGTTTTTTTTTTTCTGTATTACATGAGAAAACCAGATAATCCCATGATAAAACAGAGATTATTTTGTTACTTCAATACATTCAGTGAGTAGAATACAATTATTTCATGGTTGTTTAATCCTGGGACGAAACTGAAACTGCATGATGGTATTGTCAATTAATTATGGTTGATTTATTTTAGTGTGGTATTCTGAAATTGTTATACGAGTTAGGGTTTAAGAATTTGGCGACATTTATTGAAAGTGGTGAAAATGGTGGTATTTGGGTGTTCTACATTGTTTGGGATGATTTTTGCATGAAATTAAGGACACCCAAGCGTTTTTTTCGCTGTTTTGCCACAAAACTATGACACCCAACTGTTCTTGGTGTGATTTTGCAAAATATTATGCACGCCCAAGTGTTGTTCTATTTGGTGTTTTTGCAGAGGGTATTTTTGTTTTAACAATTTGAGCGAAGGGTTTATGGGTTAGAGTCAGGCAAAGAGAACTAGGGCAGAATATATTCATTGAAAACTAAATATAGGCCTCAGTTTGATAACATGGAAATCTAAGGAAACCCAATTCTTAATTATAAGTTGAAAGTTCTGTTGTTTGAATTATTGGAGTACAGGGTTTATGAGGTTCGGGCATGAATTAAAAAATTAGGGCAATTGAAGATTACATTCATTGAAGAGCAGTTATAGGGACTTTTTCAAGAGGTGCGTCCTTCAGTTTTGGTGTTTGAATAATTGATATGTGGGCTTTGTTCATGATGTATTAAGGAACACCGAAGTTATATTTTAGCAGGTTTTTTGGGGTTTGGGCATGGATTAAAGAGTTAGGGCAGTTAAGAAATGGATGCATTGAAAACCAAACCTAGTCCTTGTTAATGACTTGGGGATTTGAGGACACCCAAGTCTTATTTCTCAGTTTTTAGCATTGGAATTGTTTTGGCATGAGTTAGAGACTCAGGGCAGTCGAAGATTACATGCATTGGCGATAGCCCTTGTTCATAATTTGGGGGTTTAAGGACACCCGGGTCTTATTTCAGAGTTTTGGTGTTTGGATAATTAAAGTGCAGCGTTTAGTTTTCATTGTTTGAATAATTTAACAGCAGGGTTTATCATGGTTGGGCATGGATTAAATAATTAGGGCAGTTGAAGATTACCTGACCAGTCATAGCCCTTGAAGATTATGTGCAGAGTTTTGGTGCAAGGACACCCTAGTGTTATTTCGGAGTTTTTGGGGTTTAAGGGCATCCACATCTAATTTCAGAGTTTTGGTTATCGAGGAATTGAAATGCAGGGATAGGTGCGGAGAGAGCTTAATAATTAGGGCAATTGAAGATTATATGCAGGACATGTATAGGTCCCGTTGATGACCTGGGGATTTGAGGACACCCAAGTGTTACTTGAGAACTTTCTTATGAATTTATGGAGTGAAAGGCTTGTGGGGTTTCGACAGGGATTAGAAATTCAGGACATCAGATGATCACATTCATAGAAGGCCAAGCATGTTCTTTGTAAACAACTTGTGGTCATAAGGATACCCAGATTTTACTTAAACACTTTTGCTATATAACTGGAGTGGACGGCTTATATTTGAAATAGAGAAGACTTTGGAATTTGAATGCAGGTAGAAGTTAGGGATGCATAAATTGGACAGAATTTATATTGTACAGTGTTTGAGAGTGGCTTAGAGAATGTCTGCACCAACAAATCACTCAGGTTAGTTGCAGCTCTTTTGTACCCTTAAACTGGTTTTTAATTGAAATTTGGTTACAGTCTTCAACCTGGTTAAGAGTAATTATTATTAATGCCTTCGTTTCTAACAAATATTTTTTTTTTTCGTGGGAAAGTTATCGGAGAAGCTATTATAAATACCAGGATACCCAATGCAATGTTATAGAATATTTGGTTTCTTATGCTTCCATCTAACATTTTAGTTTTATGCCACATGTTTGGACATGTATTGGTCTATATTGAAGTAATAATACATAGAAGATAAGTATAGACTTAGTGGATGACTTGAGGATTGGATGCAAGTAGAAGCTGGTGTTGAATGGCGCAAATAGAAGTGATCCTGCATTTTTCTATAGTGGCTTACAGGACTGGCAGCTATATCTAGTCACTTGAGTTAGTTGGGGTTTTTATACCCCTCTTTAATTGATTTTCTAAAAATTTGGTGTTTTTGGACACACATTCTTAAAGCATGCTGGTTAGGAACTCATTTTTTTAATGCCTTTTGTTTCTTAGAAATATGTTCTTTACTGCATGGGAAAGTTATCAGAGAGGGTGTTATAAATTCCAAATACTTAATAGTTGATATGGAACATATTGTTGCTTGTTTTGTTACTAAAATGCTTTTTGTTGATGACTAGAGGTTTCGGATGTGAGACTGAGTTGAGGTATGACATGGACACAAGTGGGCCTGCACTGGTTCCAGAGTGGCTTAAAGGACTGAAGGCGAGATCAAATCACAAAGGTTAGTTGCATTTGTTGGAGTTATGATTCTCAACCTAACTGCTAAGAAAACATTATTTCTAAATGCCCTCTGTTAGTGAGGAATATGATTCTTGCTTTGATAAATTCAAAATAGAAAAGAGACAAGATAGAACATTTGGCTATCTATCTTTTACCCGAGATGTTTTAAAATTTCATTTTATGAAGTGCTTGGGACCTTTCTGCCTGAGATGCTTCTCACTTGGACTGTCTAAAATTCACATGGATATTCCATTTTAATGTGATTTTAGTGATCATATTTTCTTGCTTTTTTTTTTGAAAAATTTCCATATCTTTTTCTTGGGAATATGCTTATATTGGATGGTGTTTTAAAACAATAGGAATGCATTGGGTCATAGCCATATATATGATGTTCTCTGCACTGAGAATTAGATGTAGTCTGTAAATTTACTGTGGTAAGGCAGCTTGATAGTCTGTAATCTATATGGACCACATTGAATCATTGATTTCTTTGTTGTGATTGCTTTAGATCCCAGTCAGGTTCAAATCTTACGCAGAAACACACTTCTGGCTCGAGCACAAAAATATCGACCCAGCCTTATTGATCAGGATGCTCCTAAAACATCAGCCTCAAAGAATGAGGCATTTCAGAGATATTGTAGGAGCTCAAGCGGAGCAAAATATGATTGCAGCGATAGTAAAAGGGTGCCTATGTAGATCAAAGAACTTGTCATGGCTTCAACCAAAAGTCCTCTTTCAGTGGATACGATGAACTTAAACGTCTTAGAGATCTGAAACATAATTTCTCAGAAAGGCTATGGGAGCCGGAACAACAGAATGTACGTGGAAGAAAAGAACTTAATGGAGATGATAGGGACAGAAATGTAAATAGAGATGATGCATGTAGATACCATACGCTATGCAACACATCATATCAAGGGTCCAATTCAGTACCAGCAAGCAGATTTAAGGCAAACAAGAATTTGAAGAAT
This sequence comes from Taxus wallichiana var. yunnanensis, assembly GCA_018340775.1. Lineage (NCBI taxonomy): Eukaryota > Viridiplantae > Streptophyta > Pinopsida > Cupressales > Taxaceae > Taxus > Taxus wallichiana. The sequence continues at coordinate 239,784,587 of CM031238.1, read as the reverse complement.
GGGCCAATGGATTCTGGAAAAGAGTTGAACATTTTGCCAACGACCTCCTATGCTAGCAGTTTTGTCAGTAGCGGACAAAAGTCTGATTTTGAGAGACGCTTCCCATCTCTTGGTACAGAAAAGAAGCATGGCAATTCTAATTCAAATCAAGGCAATATATGGCAAGAAAAATTGGAATGCTGCAGCCAGTCAGACCTCTTTTGGGATCAACTAACCCAGATGGTTTGGCGAATGACATTACAGGGAGTGAGATATCTGGTTTTGGAGCTGATGGGCGGGTTTCTGTCCTAGCAGATGTTTCAAAATTGGGATTGTTGGGAAACAATAATCTCTCTACTTCCGCTCAAATCATTTCCCCAGTTAGATCTGTTCCATCCACGGTACCTCGACCTGCATCTATACGTGGGCTTAACATGGCAGAAGCATTAGCGCAAAACGTCCCTCGGGATTGTACTTCTCCCAAGGTTAGTGAAGTATCTAAATGTGATATATTGTTTGTATGAAAATATTTTCAAATGTGATATATGCTTGCATTGTATGTTGAATATATATTGATATCCCATTTCAGCTCAATTCTGAGACTCAAAAGCTGGAGGAACTAGCCCTAAAGCAGTCAAGGCAACTAATTCCAATCATCCGTTCCACAACAAAAACCATGGTGTGGATTCCTGCCATCTTTCTTCTCCTACTTTATAAAGAGAACATGTTCGTACAACAAAATATTTCCTAGTTATTTACAGAGAGTACATACAAAAGTATTAACACAATTTCTGTGCGATTTTGAACATTCAAGGATCCTACTTTGAAAGTTTTTTTTTCCTTTTTGCCTTATTTTTTTGTACCTGAATGCCAAACTCTCTTTGTTGCATATCAGTTGCCGAGATAAAAAAATTCCATGGATTAAGCAATCTTTTCATGTAAACTGGGAAAGCTATGTAATATATAAATTAAAAGAGCATCGAAGAGAGTAATTGCTTAGATAGGCAGGCTCTTAATGGTATTACCAGCAGAAAATTGACAAGCTGTAAATTGATGAAATGAGATTTGCAAGGAAAAGATGTGATAATTTCAGTTTTTAAATATTGGTTACATAACGTTAAAGTCCTGACATCATATGAAATTGTATCCTCGCTTTTAACCAAGTTTTAATGTAGTAATTTCATCCACAAGCTTTAATGTATTTATTTCATCCACAAGCTTTAATGTATTTATTTCATCCACCAACTTCCTCCAATGCAATTGATACATTGTGCATATGTCTGGAAAGTCTCCGACAATGAAGCTGAGCCCCTAGCTCTCATAAAAGGGCAGACAATTTACCTGAATACAAGATATCTAATAAAAAACCTTGGGGAGAATCATCACGAGTTACCAACTTACTCAAAAGAGATTGGAAGATTGGAACAAAAGGATGGTAAATCTTCTAAAGATATCCAAATGCTAGGGGAAAAATTTGAAGAGAAAAAGCCAAACCATGTATCAAGATTTGGAACTAGGTAGCTTGCATGAAAGCCAATGTGAGAGTTAATCTTCCTTCAAATGCAAATAAAATTGAAGGTGCTACAGTGTAGCTGGCATTCAAGACAAATCCTTTAGAATAATTTAGGTGATATCACTTGGAGTCACTTAGACCATATGTTTGTTAAGGGTGTACTTATACCATATCAAGTGGCACCAATATTTTCTCATATGAAAATTACTTTCCAGATGCAAAAGAAATATACTTGGATAGTATGCACAGTCTTAAACACTTCCAAACACAGAAAATTTCTTAGATATATTTTGATTCCTTGAAGCATTTGAAACAGAATGAAAAAAGATTTTTTTACTGATTTCTATCTGCCCAAAGTTTAGAATCTCAACAGGTCCATCGGCTCACAATGATTACTCAGATAGCATATGAAATCTGTATGTGGACACTGTAATTTTTGGAATATGGTGCACTGCATGATTTGATTCTCTAGATCTTCAAAAATTATCAATTTGCATGGTCATCATCTTGCTAGTCTGTCTATGTCCGACAGTTCACAGGGTCAGTCAGAAGATGCAACATCTCCTTCAATTGTAGCATCATTCCTTTGGTTGCAGAAGTATATTTTTCCTTCTTGTATGTTAGGTTTGCAATTATCTATTTTCACATTGAGATAAGTTTAGTTTTTGTTCTTAGCAGGAAATAAAATGCTATCTGAATCCTTCATATATAATGCAACTTCGTCTTTGTTTTTAGTATTTCTCTTATTTCCTACTACATTTCAACACTCTTTTTTTGTTGGGGTGTCAAAATTCTGAACAAATAGGACATCTTCAATGTTCATATGTCCGGATGGTTTATTTATCCGTGTTAGCTCCATTAGAAGTGTTTATGCTTGCCTTTATTACAAATTATTTATGCATAGATGTCTATTGCTCAGGATCGTTGCTCATCTCGAAAGCTGAAGTCGAAGTTGGAAACAGTACCATATAGTACTAAAGTTAGACAGCATGTAGCATCTTCCAATCAAAGCGACTTCCGTTCAAGCACAAAGAAGACCTGAATATACTGAGCATGGTCAAGGAAGGAATCCCATGAAGGATAAAGCAGTATCTACATCAATAGTGGAAGTTTCAACAGGATCTAAATCACTCTTGGAAGAAAGCGGATTTGCTATTGATGAAAAGAAATTATGGTTACAAGAAAAAAATGATTTTTTTGATTCCCTGAGAAAGAGGGACACACAAAATTTATTATCAGCCACTGGGAATGAGGAACCATCTTCATCGACAAGAAATAAAGTTAATGGATTGGATGGGAAGAGTCTTTTGGGGGTTAAAAGTTTAATTGATGTAAAAAGAAACATTTTTTCTGATAGTGGTCTTGATAACTCTGAGAAAGTCGTTTCTGGGTTACAAAAAGACAATAATGAGATAAAGAGTACTGGGAAGGGTGTCACCCATGAAAAAGGCAATTCTCATGTTAAGAATATGGATGGCCCAGTTTGTCCAGATCCCATGAACTGCATTTCTTTCATGGGTTCCTCCGAAGAGGAGGAAACTGCCTTTATGAGGTCTCTTGGGTGGGATGAACATGCCGAAGTTAAGCCTCTGACGGAGAAAGAAATCAATGCTTTCTATGAGCAGGTAAAAGCCCTGAAGATATGGCTTATCTGATGCTCTTTCCAAATAGATCTATGTTGTTTTTGGCATTTTGAGCACTATAAAAACATTGAATTCAATTCAGGACTATTAAATGTGTTTGTTAGGAGTAGGTTGTTAATAGTGGGATTTTTAAAAACTTTTCTGTCTGTTGTTTTGTTTACAGAATCTGGAAGCATTAAATGCTTTTACCAAGGCAAACAAAGGCTACATTTCCCTGAAGTGCATGTTGCAACTGTGGCAAGAACGGCATCTGTTGGTTCTTTTGAATTTTAACATTGATGAGTATTCTTTTCTGTGATATTAAACATAATTTCATTCTTCTGTATTGACCACATTCTTTTATTGAAAATTGGAGCACTTGAATTTTGCTGTAATAGCACATTCTATAAACTGGGAAATGGACTGGGACTTTAGGAAGGCAAGTGCCTGACTCTTATAGAAATTTCTTGAGAATGTATATACAATATATTTGGGTAACAAAGAGGTTCCCATATTGGTCCCACGTTCTTGACAAGAGAGGGATTGTAGAGAAGTATTTTTGGCAGCTAAATTCCTGTCTGAATAGATAGCCCTTTTTGGGGCTTAACATATTGTGCAGAACCATAACATACAGTTTGGGCTATATCCATTCTTTGTAAAACCACTCTTTGCAGAGAGAGTAGTATATGCATTAACGCTTCTGCTATTAATGTCACACAATTGACTTAATCTGGTCATTATTAAAGCATTTCAATTTTAACTTTTCTTGGAACGTCTACTGAGTGAGCTATGGATCAAGGATTTTGACATTACCAATTTTATTCAGTTTGTATCACATTTAACTCCCTCATTTCAATACAATACTATATTCTACATTTTTACTATGCTTGTCTATTTTTTTGTGCAATCTTCATTGTATGCATGCATAGTGTAGTAAGAAATTTGAAGCTTAATGCCATTGGCCTCTGCTTGACTTTGTCTCTAGATCCCCTTAGAATGAGATTTTTACCCTACTGTCTTGTGTAATAACATTGTGCATGCATTTATACAAAGCATAACCAAAGCAAAATTTGTGGTCATTTGATTTTTTTACCATGTAAAGAGACCAGAGAAATGATGTTCAATGCTTCAGCATAAGAATCACTTGATAGAAAATTCTCCTAGTCCAGAGCGTCACACACCCAAACAAAATTGCAGGAAACATGTCATTAATTTGTAGCATCTATTATTATTTGATTGGATTAAATATTTGATTGCAGGTTTTGCATTCTCAAGCCTTTGGTGTTGTCATGCAATCTCAATATTACATTGATCTGAGAAGTTTGGTGAATTCCTGGGCTCATATAAAATTGGATTTTCTTCTATTGGATATAGGTAAACATAGTATAAATATTTTAAATATACCTGTTTGAAAGACGCTGAAATATATCAGGTGAGTTGTAGTCTGATGGTGAGGATGATGGTGTAAAAGTGTTGGCCTAACCATCTAACACAGTACAAATCTCAAGAGATACCAATAAAAAGGGATGAGGCTGGGATTATGACCTGGGTGAATTTAGAAGAATGGAATACCTCTCCGTCTTTAGCACTAAGCCAAAGAAATGCAATTTAGCGCCCAACCTGCACATGATTAAGCTTTCAAAAAAATGTTGATAGATATCAATCCTTAGATTCTTATCTTGGGATTTACACATACTATATTGATTAATACTTTCATTACATTCTTTTTATATTTTTAATTGGTTGATAACAAAAATATCTTTTCAAGAAAAATAAAGGGCTTCAAACTCTATCTTATGATTAAGATATTACTATTTTTTATTAATGTCTCCAAAAAGAAATCTTAAAAAACAACTTTTAAGTGATAGTTAAATCAAATTCAATGTTATATATATAATAATACCTAAGCTTTGGATTGGATTCGAACATTCTAAACATTTGAATTTACATCTATTAAGTACATAATTTTGATATAAAAGAGATTCAAACCCCTAAACAAACAATAAATAACTAATATACCTATTTTAGATAAATCTATGTAAAAGACACCGAGTAGTATCACTCTTGAGGCACCTATTCTATTTATGTTTCACATCTAATATAAACGCCGTGAGATTTATACCTCAAATCCAATACATATGTCTGCAAACGATACCTCAAATCCAATATATGTCTTGAGAACTATACCTCAAAATCTCATAACACGTTTAGTGTCTAAATAGGTTTGTTTTTCAAGCTTTCTACATGGAAATATTGGACACTTTGGTGACTTTTTTTTCCAACTTTTTACATGGAAATATCTTCCAAGGTGACTATAATCAATTTTTGCAAATGAGATGACTTGAGATTGGTCATTATTGAGATCTCAAACATTGACATTTTCATGTACTAATCTCTTTTTAATATTGTAAGTAATGTGAGAGATGAAAATAGACTTGCACCTAATTTTACTTGAATTTTATCTTTTCATTTAATACTATTATATTGAGAGGCGTCCCTACAATGGCATCTCGTTAGTGTAATGGTGTGAGTTGTTCACTTTTAATGTTGATATTGAATTTAACATTCATTTAAGCTGTCATGTAGTAATTCATATTTGAATTTGACGTCGATTGATTGTCACTTAAATGTTTTTTTCTTTTTCTTGGAGAAGTTAATCATAAGTAGTAATATGTTTCACCATATGGTAATGTTTGGACCCTTTGATTTCACAAAAGCTTTTTCCGAGACCGACACAATCATGTAACTAAATTGATTTCATTTACCACAAATAAATGGGAAATTGACAAAGAATATAATGAAATTATTAATCAATGTGGTATGTGAAAAATCTAAGATAAGAACCTTGAAATTGATATATGTCAATGTATTTCACATAGATATATTTTAGATATATGTACTAGTTTTAAATAGATTGCAAGGTAGGATTACATGGTAAAGGGTAGAGATATGTGAACAAAATAGAATGTACTTAGAGGGTTGACCTTTGTAGGAATTGAATTTTGTGGTATCATTTATACATAAATTTGTTTGCCTTGTATGAGTGAACTATTACTAGCAATCGCATGTGTACAATGCAATGTGAACACCAACCGGTTTATGTTATTTGATTTAGAGGGATAGTTAGTACTTTTGTAGTTGATGTTGATAAGGGGTGTGATTGATTTTGTAAGTATAGGAATATAGATGAACCACTACATTTAGTGAATTAAAAAACTGTTGTATTTCTTTTTACACTGACATACTATTGCCTCCTACTGCTATGTGGATTGAAAGTACTATTAAGAAAATAAATGAATATTACTTTTGTTATGTACATATTTGCATCCTTGTAGACTATGTGAACGTACTATATTTTTCCATATAACTAATATTCTTTTCCTTTAGCAACATATGCAGTTTTTTTATCCTCTAAATTTTACATCTTACGCGTAGTTCTCATTGGAACTCCACATGCATTTCAATTGTATATAGTTTATTGATTTTGACTATTTCTGCATTTGTATGTCATCAAACAATGCATTGTTCCTTGCTGACTCGCAAACGTATTCATGTTTAGTGCCAAAAATGGCCACAAAAGCCTACTACTCATGATATAAAATCTGCAAATGTATGGAAGTCTTCATGTATTCATGTTTTGTACAAATAAACTACTCCACAAAACTCAAATGTCTTGTGTACTATACTCATCAACAGTAGGAAGTTTTATGTTCGCCATGGTGTGCACCAGACTTGACATTGCACAAGTAGTGGGATTAGTCAGTCGTTACAAGGAAAATCTCGAATATGATCATTGGACGACTGTGAAGTGGATTCTTAGATATTTGGGAGGCACTTGAGTAGTCTTCAAGTAAATGGTTTTGTGGATGTCGGTTTTGGTGGTGACAGAGATAAGAGAAAGTCTACTACATGTTTTGTTTTCTCCTTAGTAGGAAGTGCAGTTAGTTGGGTCTCTAAGCATCAGTCGGTGGTAGCTTTGTCCACTACTGAAGTTGAATATAAGGCAACTACACAGGCTTGTAAGGAGGGCATTTGGCTTCATAGGATTTTGGTGAGTTGTAGGTCAAGTAGGAGAAAATGGTGTTGTATTGTGTGATGTCGAGTGCTTTACACCGAGCACAAAACTTGCATACCATGCCAAAACGAAGCATAGAGATGTGCAATATCACTTTGTACGTGATGTGATGGAAGGACAAATCTCTTTAGCCAAGATACACACAGATATAAACCCAACAGATATGTTGACAAAACCCATTGGAAGAGAGAAGTTCATTTGGTGCAGAACTTCTCTTGGCTTGCTTATTAATTGATTGGCAACATGTGGCATTGGTTTTTCAGGAGTAATTCACAAGGAAATTTGACTTCAAGTGGGAGATTATTGGTATGTGAAGTCATCATTGAGTGAGCAAGTAACAACCAATCGGGTAGGTGGTAAAGTGGCGGGTTGACTTAGAGCATACAACACATTTTCGTGGAATCTATATAATACGACACACGATTTGTAATACATGTGGTTTGTACTACGAGTTCTTTCTATAAAAGGAACTCATGGATTGTAAAGTTGTATGATTGTACAAGATTGTAATCATTAGAGCTAGTGCGTGGTGACTACCATTTATGTAACTGTGGATTTATTCCTGAGTAATAAAATACAAAGAGACCTTTGCCCATGGTTTTTTTCCTAGTACATACCGGGTTTTCCACGTAATATCTGTGTATGTGTTTTAGACCTGTTAATTTCATATTGCTTTCATTGTGATTGTTTCTCTCTACATTGGTTGTTTTTCTAACAATTTTGGATCTCCATTTATAGATGAGGAGATGCAACCAAGGTAGCAAACAAATTCTTGCAAAGACATCAACATTTTAGTAATGTATTTGAAGAAAGGCATTGTCCAACCAAAACAGTCTTTGCTTATCTGAAGCCACCCATCACAAAATAGAATTTTCAATTGAGGCACTGAAATAAAAAGAAACTACTCAACAAACAAGGTAAAACTAAACTTATTGAAGACCTAACATATTTGAAGAAAGGCATTCTTCAACCAAGACAGATCCATGCTTATCTGAAACCACTTGTCACAAAATAGAATTGGGGCACTGAAATAAAAAGAAACTACTCAACAAACCAGACAAAACTAATCTTATTGAAGATCTTAACAGACTCCAAAATGAAGAATTTGAGGAAAATAGAGAAAAGCAGTGGATGTTAGCAAACAAGGAAAAATTGTTGTTATCTGCAATGGCGCGAGCCCTAGATTTGAGATAAACATCAGTTGCATTGGACTAAACTTTGCTCCAATGCCACCTCTTTCGACTTGATGCCAACAGTAGAGTTTCAATTTACTGTAATTCCCAACACTTCGTAATTGTGGTGTATTGCTCATTTTGTCTCTAAGATCCTCAAATGATGAATTTAAAAGAAGGGATATCACCTTATTTGGAAACATGACACAACAGAGATAACACACAATCTACTTAAGGACTATCACACATGGTAAGAATTAGCTCTTAACAATTTCACAAGCTATACATTGGATGTCCTTACTTGATACATATGCCCTTGGCATTATCCCACAACCCTAATTGATCCATGTCAGCATCATGAGCTTTGAAATCAATTTCAGGTAATCCAACCCTCGGTATACCATTAGAAATATGGAAATTACATATCATATTCATTATACAAGTAAAACGTATTGGGGAGCCTTGTTTCACGTCACAAATAGCCATTTCTATGCCCCAATTGTCCTAGATAGAAAATCTAAAGCTAAACAGAAAACCCCTATGACAAAAGCATGTCCTTATCGATCTGCCTCTACATTCAATGGAGAACTTGTAAGAGGGTCCACACACCCCATAAACCCATCCTTTAGAGAAACCATTCTGATTAAAACTTTAAGGTGATTTGTCGATAAATACTATAATTATTATGCAAAACAACAAAAGAGAAAAGCGATGTCAGACACTCCTCCTCCACAATAAATATAGGCATACTTAGTAAAAATAGGCAAAAAAAGCACAAACGTTTAGACAGCCATCAAACCGTCAAATTTAACACAGTCACCGAAACATCTGAAAGGGCCTTTCCCATAGGGGAAACACCTTCGACATAACTATTAGAGACTTGTCATATTTTCTTCTATTGGATAATGATATAACTAATACATCTAGTATTTGAGAAATATTGATAGATATCAATCTCTAGGCTTTTATCTTGGATTTTACACATACTTCATTGGTTAATAATTTCATTACATTCTTTTCATATTTCTCATTAGTTGGCAGGGTAAATTGTAAGAGCGCCCTAAAAGTTAGCCATACATATTCTTGGCAAACTTCTGAAAATGACTTTCGAAATCTTGGCGACTACCACAAATGCCACGAATTGAAAGGAAATGTTGTCGGCCAATAGCAATTGTCGGCCAAGTAGCATTACGGCTTGTCGACCAAGTAGTAAATTTCTCTTTTTGCATGCAATAAATGCGATTTTATGGAAAAATTTAGCTATTTCTGTAAATGTTAGGCGAATCAACCAAAAAAATCAACCTGTACCCAAAAAAAATAGGTGAAATAGCAAGTGACCAAACACCTCAAAATTAGCCATCCAAATTTCAAAAACCCAAATATTCTTGAATTAACGAAGATTAGCCACTAAAATTTTCACTTTTAGTTGGTAACATAAAATATCTTTTTAAAAAAGGGCCGCAAACTCTATCGTATGATCAAGATAATATTATTTTTTGATTGACTTCTCCAAGTTAAATTTTTTAAAGCGGCAATCAAATATATGTCAAATTTAATGTACAATATAAAATTGTACATGATCACACTGCTAAATTTCATTCATTGTTGCTATTGAGAGTGCCTATCAACATAATAATACCAAAGTTTTTTTAAACAATTGAAGTACATAGCTAATCATATAAAAAATTAGGTGGTATGACAATACACTCTAGAATTCACATTAAGATAAAAGCTTGAGTGTTAAGGTTGGCATGTGGGGCAAACCGTTAACAATTATTATAAATTAACCCAGATTGTTCAATAAAAAAGGAGCAATAAACAAAGAGCACTAAAGACAAGACATTAAGCTACAACAAAAAATATGGAGTCCAAAATGGTGGCGATCGGGGTTGTTTGGTTTACCACCCCACCTGCCAACTCTAGAGAGTTTCGAATCTAAAACACCTTCCTATGCATCTTAAGTGTCATCTTTGTCATCCCACCTGCGAGAGATAATCAAAGTGAAGTGAGGGATTTCGGTGGAAGGAGCACCCCAAGTAAAACCGATAGTATCATCATTGTCGGTGTCAAATTTTGAATTCAAATATTCTAAACATTTGAATTTTAACCTATTAAATGCATAAACTTGATGCGAAAAAGACCCAAGCCCCTAAAAAAACAATTAAAAAAATTAAATAAAAAACAAAAAACAAAATGTAAAAGCAAAAATAAAGTTTGTTAAAACCTTAATAAAACTTATTGAGGCAAAGGGACCAAAAAAATATGTAGGTGGCAAGCTAACACACAAGTATGTTGAGGAAATTTTATTGATGTTGGGTATTTTATCACACCACCGAACACCAAATGAACCATAAACTAGGACCTTTCCAAAACCACCAAGAAAGTGTCTTATGGGAAGGTGGATTTTACATTAAACATGCAAACAAACACCGATAACACATGTTTATGAATTTATTAAGCATAAAATATATAATAATCAATAAATTAGATCTAATTAATTATTAAAAATTAAAGTATTGTAAGATGTGAGAGAAATAATTTGACAACAAAAATCACGAAGTTTTCAAAGAAGACAAAGAATCCAAAAACTTGCAGGTGACCAAAGTCGAGTGTGCAAATAATACAATTTTCCTTCATGGTAGGTTTGCATATACACTTGACATTATTGCAAAAATATTCAAAATTGAAATTTTCCTCGACGATTATGTTCTTCTTTTCTTTTCATGAAACCACACTTAGAATTCTACATCTATGGTCAAATTGTTAGGAAAGTAATATTCATCTTTCATGCCTTAATTGGGAAGGTCAAATATGAAACCATAAGGAAAACATTGTGTTTTGGGGTTTGCATTACTCCAAGGAGTAATTAAGCTATCTTGATATGTATTAAACCCCCAACGTTGTACAATATAAAAAACACTAATCATTGTAATAATTCTTTATCAATGAAAATGGGTGCATTGCGCTAATATGTCTCTAATTTAAAATTTCAATGCTTCAATGAATTCTTTGATGATTGTTTGACTTCAAAAAAATGTAAATTTTCAATAATTATCTTCTTCAACTTTCACTTAAAAACTTAAGGAACACCTTGATAAAATATTGAATGATTAAATAGACGTTAGATGCCTAAATAAATTAGGATGCTTGTGTATTTATAAAAAATGTAATTCAAATTAGAACCTTATTATCATGGGCATGCAAACTTCCAATGATTAAAAAAAAACTAGATAAGGATCGAGACATGGTAAAGAAGGGAAAGGACAAATACAATTCTAACAGGACTACGCAGTCCATGTTCTACACAAGAGGGACCCAAAATAGGGGGAAATGGGTGAAGTGATATCCCAAATTTGAAGAGGGAAGAATGCCTCCCCCAAAAGTCAAGAAAATTTGGAAATAAAGCTAAAGTTTATAACCAACAAAAAACAAACAAACAATTTAGAAACATGTAGTTTAACAACTAATAAATGCAGAGGGACCATTTTTAGGTGTTTACACTTTACTGGACATTTTGAATTTTATGTGTACATACATATCAAAGTAAATAATACATGGTATCAGTACAATATTTTGTGTGCTTGATGCTCTTGAAACAAACTCCAGTGTGCTCTACAATACCATTTACACACGGATACGTTTAGGTATCAATTGTGTCCTAAAATCTAGAAAAAGGATTGACAATGATAACCTTGATTTGATTGGAAATGTGTGTGCGATGCCTCGGTTTACTCACCCCACCTCGCCAACTCTATGTGAATCCAAGTGTCTCCAAACATGTGCTAAATCATGCATATATTTTTAGTATAATCTTCAAAGTGACATTAAAATTTGAATTGAAAACTTGAGTATTATTTAAAAACTACATTTTGGAAAATGGTAAAATTTGGGGGTTTTGAAAGGACCCGCATCCTTGTACAACAAGCCCTAAAGGCAAGATATATCATTAAAGTGTTACAGAGAGGAAGCCCCCTAAAAAAGAACAATAACGGAAAGCCAAAAAGGAAAACAAAAAGAACAATAAGCGAGAAAAAATAGAAAAGTCAGCAAAGACGGCACCCCATGCATTGCTTGTAACAGATTACCAAAGGTAGAATCCCGTATATGGGATCTAAGTTGCATTGTAGGCAAAGAATAAGAATTATTTTTTCTTTTAATGACTTTCCATTCGTCACTCCTATTAAGATCTCGTATTTCGTATGAGTGAGTTTGAAGTTAAATCACGAGAGGAATCCAAAGATCCATTATGGGTCTTCTCGGTCGTAAAACTTTGTTAGGTTGTGGAGCATGTATTCATGTGTGAAAGTGTTGAAGAATGTACACTAAGAGTTCTATACACTTTCCTCGGTTGTCTCATGATTTGGGGTTCGGGGTATGGGGGCAGCATCCCCAAGTAGCAAGAGTTTGGGGCATAGCCCCGAAAAAAATTTTGGCCTTAAAACGTGCCCGATATACTAGGAAACGTGCTTTTCTCATATGGACAGGATTTTTGACCCATATGTTTATGGGACGGTTTTGGCCAATGGTTTTAATACCCACTATTTTGTAAAAGCTTAAGCGATTTGTCTACTTATGTGGTTTTATGCATATGGTACGAATATTATGTAGCATTGCGAGATGTGTCTAAATTCGGGTGTGAATTCAGTAGAGTTTGTTGAGCATAGCTCCAAACAAATCTAGGTATTGTATTGAGAGAACGGTGGCTTGTAATAAAATCTGAGCAAGTGATTCTTAGTGGATGTAGCCCAAATTGGGTGAACCACGTTAAATATTGTCTCTTTGTGTTGTGTTATTTTATTCTGCACTTTTATTTGAGATCTGTAATATTTTATGCATATTAGTTTCTACTATTGCGATTCTGTGAGGGATTATTCCGCATATTTTATCCCTTATTTCGTCACTCCTATTAAGATCTATATTTCGTATGAGTGAGTTTGAAGTTAAATCATAGAGGATTCCAAAGATCCATTATAGGTCTTCTCGGTCGTAAAACCGGTATTGGAGCGATCGATAAAGACTGGATGTAGCGTCAAGCACCTAATCCACTATAACCACCCCCACATCCTCCACAAGAGGGCAACCTGGAGATTGAGTCTTGGAATCATTATCTTCATTGACATGTGTATCGATGTCGAACTACGATTCCCATCAATAAATAAAAGGTTTTGATGAGAGTCCTTCCACCAAGAAACCTTTTCTTTTTTACATTTTGCTTTACCATTTGACAATCTGAAGCAAGATGTCCTAGGTTAAAACATTTTCTACACCTAAAGGAAATCCTTCATAATCTAGGGGTTGTGACCAAACCCTTTCAAGCACTTTGAGATCAATAGAAGCAAGTAGATCAAGTGAAGTATCCAAATCCACCAAAATCCGAGTGAAAGTAGTGTGAGTATAGTATTTCATATTGGAATCAATGGATAACAATTTACCCAAAGCATTACCAATAGCAGTTAAACTTTCCTCTCCCCAAAACTGCAGTGGGAGATGAGGTAAACGAATCCATACCGGTTTAACATTGAAAGAGGCGGTGAGTGGATTGAAGGTCGGGAACCAAGGTTTCATCAACAAGTGATGGTTCTGCAGTTCCCAAATCTTTGAGAGGATGGAATCCCTATCCTCACTAGAGCAAAAAGCCACAATAAAAAAACCCCTTGCACAGGGGTAAATGTCAATCCTACTTGAAACAAGAGGACACCAATTTGTAGAGATCCACGAGTGAAGGAGTGGAAGACCATGCCAAAGGCCATTGAATCGGCATATCAGACCCTTAGAGGAAAACAACTCTTCATTCTCCAACATTAAATCCCCAAGGGAGACCAGGGGAGCAGATTTAGCAAGAAAGAGGCATTTGGAAATAGAAAAGACCTGAATGCAACATAGGTTTGTTTCCCAGTAGAGTGGGAAATAGTCACACCGCTGCCATAACCACTGCCAAGGGGAGGAGGAGCCAAAGGGGTCAGAGGAGCTTCATCAGGAGCAAGATTGCAGCCACTAGTAGCATCGTCGCTGCCCAAAACACCTTTAGCAACAACCCCACCCACGACCTAACCACTAGAGAGCCAAGATGCACCAACACCATTGCTAGGGTTTTCAACAGGCAATGGAAGGAAGCGGGGAAGAGCCATCGGGGTGAAAGTGTAATCTCTCACCTCATATACACATACTTAATATATTTATTTAAAAACTACATTGAAAATAACTTGAACATGTCCTTTTGTGGGACTAAGTGATGTGTCTTGAGTAGATCCCTTTGTGGGAGTAAGTGAAATTTGAATTCCTCTTTTCACAAGTGTTGTTGTGAATGCTTCCTTTTACAAAAGTATTTGAAGTCTAGATGAATATAATGAGTGGAATATTTTATGCCTCCTTTGGAGATTTGTGATGAATATGTGAATCACGCATCTCAAAAGAAAAGGATTGCATGCATTACGTGTAAGTTAGGCTATAAAAGCATTGATGTCTAATAGAGAAAGATATAATCTTAGAAGCATGTGAGTTATGAATAAATTCCCCATGCGGGGTTTTGATATGATCAACATACACAAGGATATTTTTCCCCTATGTGGGTGAAGTATAAGTAATATACCATAAATAGTAACATGCCTCTATGTGAGTAAGGTATAAACAATATATCATCAATTATGTAAGATACACGCATAAAATGCTTAAGTATGGATCTTTCCCCCAATAGATGTATGATATGAATAGCGAAACATAGGAAATAACCAATAACATTACAGATGATATAATCATGATGCCATGATGTATACTAAATACCTAAAGAAGATAAGCATAACAATATAAATGTCATTTATACCATCAATCACGATGTAGATGTCTCACAAAACAATGTATACACATTAGTTATATTAAAGCACATAACAGAATAAATACACATCATGCAAATCATATGAAGCATGTTGAAGGCACATAAGACACGATGTAGACAAGTCAACTATGTCACCATACACAAAGAAAACAATATAAGCATGGATATAAGGTGGTGTAAAAATAATGATGATGACACAACAAATAATTATATACACATGAGAAACATGAAACCATTTTAAATATATGACTAAACTTGAACAATATAAGGCATAGTGATCCCAAAAAAGGTAGAACATAGATATAAAGAGCTAGATAAAGCACGTGCATGTATAAATTTAAGTAATTAGTGAGACAACTCTTGAATTGGGACAAAGGGATGCTCCAAAATTGTCCAAGAGCGAGCATGATATGTGCCCCTAACTTTGAATCCAAAATCATGTGTGTAACTTGTAAAGTGGTAGAGACATGTAGTGATCTTGATGATCACGTGAATAATATGGATATGAAAAACAATATTGTAAGGTAATGTGCATTATAGGCATATAACATGAACATGCAATATATACTACTACATAGATATAATATACCAATATTTTATAAATAATCATCTAAAAAATAAGGAAAATGAATATCAAAAGACATATAACGATCACCAAATCTTACAACAAACACTTCAAAAATGCAAAATCACTAAAATTAAGCAATTATATAAATAATGAAAAAGTAAAAATAAAGAGAAAGATGATACTTACCCACACACAACTATTAGTAGAGTTTGTTGCATTAAATGCACTTTACTAAACAAAATTATGGGCCATCATCATGTAATAGTTAACACAGGATTTTAGATGCGAACAAAGCAAGTAACAATAGAGGCATGAAATGAAATGAAATATTTTAATGACGTCCATGAGATTAAAGATTCTATGGGACCAAAAGTGAGAGTTCAAAATGATTTTAGACTCTTTTCAATATCATATCTTCTACTATGAATCTTGAGCATAGATAATAGAAAAGCCAAGAAAGTAAAATGAAAATAATATGAAATGAAGAAATAATTGTAAATCAATATGAAATAATCTCTTAAAGTAAAAATAATTAGTGAAGACAAACGAAAGGAGAAAAGTAGAAAAAAACACAAAAATTTGAAGCGGAAAGCATTATAACAAATAGAAAAGAGACATGAGTGTACTAATAATTAAAAACACATTTCCAACCATAATAAGTGATTAAGAAAAACAAACCAATAATATAATCATAATGAGACAAATCATATTAATCATTATAAGATACATAAATGGAAGTACGTAAATTATTGGGAGCTAAATTAGGGTGTTGAGCAACACCCTTAGTCAAAGAAATTGTAATGCTCACATTACTAACCATAATTGTACACAAGAACATGTTTTTTCCGTTACATTCCGCTAAAGTACTCAATCAATACATACTTCAATACAACCAAAAGCCTAAATTCTCAATTATTCACTAAACTTTTTAATACAAAAATAATAGAATTATGATTAGTTTTCGTTGGCACGTTATCAAAGATACAATGTGACTACGATACCTTCAAGGATTTCCATTTTAGATATTTTTTTAGAGATTATACGGTGTGAAAGGATTAATACACAATTATATTGTTTTGACAACATACTCGTGTAAGAAAAATCGATCCTTAACTACCCTTATATCACCATTAATTTCTATGAATTAAGTTGATATGAAAATTATAAAAGGAGTCACAAAAGCATTATCATTACTTTCAACTATCAGTTTACGCCAATCTCACTTAAAAGTAACACACAAGGAGTCATGAAAGATCATAGTTCTGAAGGATCCTACTATACACATTAAGAGTTTATTCACTTGCATGTAGAATCAGAGATTGTTTCCCAACCAATTTATTTGCTAAACCAATATAATGGTGTTTATTAGATTGTTAAACCTTCTAGCACCATTCTTGCGCTTCTTTTACGGCTTGGCTTTGAAGATCTCCTAAACTAATTTAATCTAAGGGAATAGCTCAAAGAAACAAAAAGGAAAAGGAAAGGCATAGAGAAAACTACTGAAACCGATGTGTTTTAAACACTTGATGTCTTATTGTTGGAAATAACATGCTTTCCTTATCAACCAAGAGCAACAAATACAATTTATACTCAAATTTGAATGCTACTAATGCAAAAATTCAAACGAGTTTAAAATTTAACCACACTGGAAATTAAATTTACCAATTAAATTGTTGAATTACACATTTATCTGATTAATCCAATCTACAACATGCTATGGTGATTTTACAGAGTCATAACAACCATTACACTAGATAATCCAAACTACACCAATCTACTTCAATCTATAGATCATGATAAGGAAAATGTGAATGCACATAAAGATAAGGTCTTACTAGAAATAAGCTCTCCAAAAAGGTCAATACATCATATAAGGTTCCTTTTATTGTACAAGTAGTATTTTCAATGGAAGCAAACAATATTATTTAGGATTTCACTTCATATATTCAATTATTTAAATCAGCAACAATACAAATTTTCCACATTTAACTAATCATATTAGCTTATTTTTAGGATTTAGACTCATTCATTTGCATCACCCACATAAACACGAAGCAAAATAAATTTCAAATGTAGTTTTGGTTGTTTAACGTGTTTTCCTTGCATTTGCAAGGGTGAATTCTTGTAAACTAGTATAATAATATTAATTTGCTATGTTATGCTTGTTTAAGCATATATACATATAATTTGAAAAATCACAATTAAGTATACAATTTCCATGCTTCAACTACTATTATTTTATGTTATTTTTTATAGTTGCCTCCATTATTCCATGAGAAAAGATGATAATTATCATTAGCTTAATGATATACAAGTACTTGAGTATCTTATTCATCGTTCAATTAAGTTCCATATAAATCATAGGTCCATTCCCTTCTTGGATGAGCTTCACTCAAAGGGGTAGCATATGTTATTTTAATATAAACACATACACACACATATATACATATGTACATATGTGTGTGTATACATGTATATAGTAGTGTTATGCGGGGATGCGTCCCCCATAAAAATCACAAGTTTGGGACGTCTCGTACATCTTGGGGACGTGGGAGAAACATTCCACCCACTTCCCCAACGTTTCCAACTAGGTAGGGGTGGCAGGAAATGTCTCAGGACATTTGAAGAAGATGGGGGCGTTTAGGAAGCGGGAAACGTTTGAACATCCCGCGACAGTCGAGTATCGTCCGGGGACATCTAGATGTCCCCTTACGACTTCTACGAGTTTTTAATTAAAAAACAGACATTAAACACTTTAAACTATTTTTTTATTGCAAAGCAATTATAACTTAAAAGAAACATTCCTAACCTAACCCTAACCCTAAAAGTGCAATTCTATGTTATAAATTTACATTATGGGCTCATTTCATATTCACACCAAGCAAGAGCAAGAGCAAGAGTAAGAGTGAGAACAAGAGCAAGCAAGAAGTATTTATACTTTTATCTCGCTTACAATATTGAATACTTGTTAAAGTTTCTCTTTTTTAAAAAATTAGATTCTATTTGCATTTTTAGGGGTTATTTTTAGCATTTGCATCTACATTCACAATGTAATCATGTTTATAGTTTGTAGGATTTTAAAAATGCATATTATACGAGGTTCGGTTCAGTAACTGACCCGATTACGTTTTTTTAATTACATTTTTAATTCTAGTTTAAAATTTAGATTATATTTACATTTTTTAGGGGTTGTTTTTTAGTTTTTGTATCTACATTCACAATGTAATCATGTTTATAGTTTGTAGGATTTTTAAAAATGCATATTGCATAGGGTTTGGTTGTAATCGGTTACGTTTTTTTTTTATAATTACATTTTTAATTCCAGTTTAAAATTTAGATTATATTTACATTTTTTAGGGGTTGTTTTTAGTTTTTGTATCTACATTCACAATGTAATCATGTTTATAGTTTGTAGGCTTTTACGAAATGCATACTGGTTATGTTTTTTTAATTACATTTTAAAAGTTAAAAATAAAACATATTGCATAGGGTTTGGTTGTAACTTGTGGTTGTTTTCATTGTTTATAAATTAAAATTAAAATTATGATCATTGCTTAAACTTTTTTTTTTTTAAAATCATTACATAATCAATCAATCATATAGTTATGGTTGTTTTTTTATTCATTGCATCAATCATCACCATGAGTTCTTCTTCTGAGTATGAGTATGAATCAGAGCAAGAGAGGATTGAATGAAACTTGAGATAGGTGGTCGTGGAAGTGTTGGTGATGACACAATGGGGGAAAGTGGAGAAGGGAGACAAAATGTAGTGGCAACGACAACTGGTAGTTCATTTGGTAGTCTTTACAATTTCCCCTTTCAAATGTCGTCCGATTTTCCATTGAACCATTTTGATAAGAAGAAGCCATTGTAACAATTTGCACAGTTAGTTGAGAACCCCAAGTCTAGAGGGGGGAGCAAACTATGGAAGTGCAACATATGTGCATTGACTTGGCATGACAACATCACCAGGACCAATGCACAATTGTTGCACCTTACAGGAAGGGAAGTTAGCGTTTGTAAGGGCCTTTCACTAGATCGGAGAGAGCTGATATGGTGAGAATATTCAATGGAAATACCGTGGACAATGTGCCGAGAAGTTCGTGGTATCATGGTGATACTCCTTTGAGCTCTCATAGGACTGGCAAGCATAGTAATACTTTGGTTGGTTCTAGTTTTGGAGTGTCAGAAATGGAAATTAGAGGGAATAGAAAGGCCGTGGGGGCGGCTCCCAAAGTAGTTGTAGAGGTGTTTGATTAAGGCAAGGGAAGAGGCAAATGATGTTATTGGGAAATTTTTCTATGTTGATGGGATTCTATTTAATGTCACTCGCTCTCCTTATTACAAGGAGGCTATTGCTAAGGTTGCAAAAGTAGGTACAAGTTATGTGCCTCCTGGAGACACCAAACTGAGGACAACAATCTTGGATAGAAACTATTCCAAAGTTAATTTGTTGATGGAGGAGATGAAGGTCACATGGGTGTCACATGGTTGTAGCATTATCATGGATGGGTGGATGGCTATTAGACACCGTCCTCTCATCAATATCATTGTCTCTTGCAAAGATGGACCATACTTCTTGAGAGCAATTGATTGTTCTGAGAAGCGGAAAGATGTTGAGTTCCAGTATCAGATTTTGAAGGATGCCATTAAGGAGGTTGGACCTTCCAATGTTGTACAGGTTGTCACGGATGCAACTTATGTGTGTAGAGCAACAGGCAAGCTAGTGGAGTGAGAGTATAGACATATTTATTGGACCCCATGTTGTGCGCATGCCATGAACAATACACTGAAAGACATAGGGAAGATTCAGTGGGTCAACCAGATAGTGAATGAGGCCAAGGACGTGTGGAAGTTCATATGCAATCACCACACATCATTGACACTTTTTCAAATAAAATTGAAAAAAGAATTTCTGAAACTAGTTGTCACCCGCTTTGCATCATATTTTATTTTTTTGGAGAGGATGTCTAACTTGCAAGAGCCCCTGCAAATTATGATTATGATACAGGATTGCACTAGGTAGCTTTGAGTCCAAGATAGAGCAAGGGAAAAGAGTGAAGGACGTGGTGTTGAGGGAAACATTTTGGGTTGATATGAAATACATCATATCAATCATAGCTCCAATTTTTAGTGTCATCAAATATGGGGATTCTAACAGCCCCAATCTTGGTGAGATCTATGAGTGCATTGACAACATGCTTGGGAAAATGAAGGCAACTATTCGGGTGAGGGACCCCACTCTGGAGTTCTACAATGAACATATACAACCCATTATTCAAAAGAGATGGGAGAAGTTGAACACCCCTCTTCATATGGCGGCATATGCACTGAATCCCAAATGGTATGTGGAGAGGCCAGGTAGAGTTATCCCTTTGGATGATGATGAGGTGAAGAAGGGCCTTATGAAGGCCTTTAAAAAATGTATAGTCCACAGGAGGTTTCACTGATCAGGTTGGAGTGGCTCAACTTCAATGAACTTGATGGATACAAAACATCAACAAAGCCAGACAGGGTAACATTGGCATAGGAGAAGCCAGTGAGTTGGTGGCGACTATATGGGCTTCCAGGACTGTTGTGACTACTTGTCATTTGCCTCCTTTCCTAGGTTTCTAGCTCCTCTGCCTCTGAGAGGAATTGGTCTACATATGGTTGGATCCACTATGTTAAGAGGAATAGGCTTACCTCTGCGAGAGTGGAGAAACTTGTAGTTGTACACAGTGCTTTACGTTTTATGGATTGCAAGACACCTCGTCTCTGAGGAGACTCCATTATTACGTTGGGATGTAGATCCCAAGGAGCCGAGGCGAGTCAAGAGGAAAATATTGTGTAACGAGGATTGATTGGGCTTACCTTTGAGGACAAGCATGATAGTACCAGTGAGGATGAGTTCATGGATGTTTCTTCAAATGTTGATTCTGATTTTTAGGCCGATATTTGTCCTTTTTTGTAATATTGACAATAGACAATTGTTGATGTATTTGAATATGAGATTAATGATATGAATATCAGCTATTGTCACTTGATCAATCATAAATTAGAATGGTTTAATATTTTATTTCAGCTTATTTAATTTTGAGTTTCAATTTCAAAATTCAAACATTTACATTAACATATTGATATTATGAATCATGGTATTAAGGAATGTATTTGACGTTTATGAGTTCAAGTTTCACCTTATTTAAATCTCAAATGGTTTTATTTCAGCATATTTATATAGTTTTGTCACTACATATTTATATTTTAAATATTTTAATTAGTCATCACCTTGTCGTCCGCAAAATTTAGAATTTTTTTTTGCCGTCCGAGTCTTAGGTAACTATTGTGTGTGTGTGTGTGTGTGTGTGTGTGTGTGATACATACACACATGCGTGTGCGCATGTCATGCGTCTCGCTAACGTTCTTACATGAAAGTTCATAATTTACATTATAATTATTTACAAATATTTTTAGAATAAAAGGCGGAGAAATTAGTGTCACTACATATTTATATTTTAAATATTTTAATTAGTCATCACCTTGTCGTCCCCAAAATTTAGAATTTTTTGCCGTCCCGAGTCTTAGGTAACTATGTGTGTGTGTGTGTGTGCGCGCGCGTGTGTCTCGCTAACGTTCTTGCATGAAAGTTCATAATTTACATTATAATTATTTACAAATATTTTTTAGAATAAAGGGGCAGAGAAATTATGAGGCACATCCACACAAATGTTGCTATTTGGTTGGGATTGTAGTGGTAAGGCATATAAATCCTTTAAATTGTCTTCAATGACCAAGCGAACTAACAATTCATATGGTTGATCAAGACATGATGCAATAGAATCCATTCATGACTATGAAATATTTGTATTTGTTTACCTAACTCAAACACAAAAACATACAACACTATAATTTCGGTTATTATTCCTACATAATTAATATGGAAATGTGTAGTTAGACTTAGAAGAATACAACCTTGAATATGGTAACATTGTACCATATTTATAACCCTTTTCCCACAAATAACCATAATAATATGTAATAAGACCAAAACAACACAATTAATGTAAGTTCTAAAGTGCATTGCTAGCTAATCAACTTAAGTGAACCTATGCAATGGACGTGATGCATATCTTACAATAAATGCACTTTATGATACACTATTTTATACAAATATTTATTAAAAGTGTTCTTTTTTTGTATATTTTGTGTTCTACTTTTGTATAGAGGGTTTGTAAATTCAGGTTTCCTTCCACCAACATGTTTTACGTATTTTATTCAGGGAAAAATAGTTAGTCAGGTTCCTTATATCTATCAATTTTACATAACAATCAAATAAAGTTGATTGTTCCAAACAATGTGAAACACAAGAAAACTAGACAATCCCTAAGTGTTTTTTCCAATTTTAAGCGTCAATTAAAATATAATAGTGAACACTAAAATAAAATGTTAAAGTGAGTTTTTTTAAATCTATCTAAGGATTTATATTTACATTTTTAAAAAAATTGTTTCATATTATTTTCTACATTTTAATTGTTAGAAAAGATAGTTCATTCCTGATTTCTAAAAAAGACTTAATAAAATTTATGAGCCCCATTTTCTTTCTAGCAATGTATGTCCCTTTCAAAGCTCTTGTTAAGATGAACAACCCAAAGTCTAGTAGATTTGTTTATTTAGCTTCACTTTTCACCTTAAAAATCATGAAAGTAAGACTAAATTGTGAATAAAAATTCCTAATGCAAAATATTTTCTGTCATAACTTAGTGACATTTTTAGCGGAGATTGATATATGATATTTGGTGAAGTTATGTGATGCACTTTGCATTATCAATTAACATCTAAAATTCACATTTTTGGGGGCTCAACTTTAATTTTCAAATTTGCCACTATGTTTTTAAATAAATAAACTTTTGCATCATAATCATGGTCAAGAAATTATTATTTTTTAAAACTAGCAATCACATGTATACAATGCAATGTGAACACCGAATGGTATATGATTTTAGATTTAGAAAGACAGTTATTACTTTTGTAGTTGATGTTGATAAGGGGTGTGATTGACAATACTTATTTTCTATTAAAGCCAGAACAAATGTTGCAAAATACATTAGAAGGGATGTTAGATAACTGTTAGTTGTGTAATAATTGAGTACAAATGCAAGTGAGACATGTAATTTTGCTAATACGCACTCTCAAGAATGTAGTGAATGTGAAGTGTTGTTGTCAAAGTAGATTGAAAGAATGACTAAGTGTTTTAACATAGTATCTCTCCATGATACTAAAATGAGATAGCATATACAATTATATATAAACAAATCTGAAATGGTTATGGTACATTCCAAATTTCTTTATTACCTCAAAAAGTTTGAGAGCATCATTGTCAGATCTATTTTGTGCATATCTTACAAATCATAACATTCCATGAGGCCACATTTCTTTGAGGTAGTTTGCAAACAAAAAACGGTATATGTTATTTGTGTTATAGGGATAGTTTTTACTTTTGTAGTTGTGTTTTTAAACTATGGGTGATTGATTTTGTATGTGTAGAAATATAGATGAGTTACTTCATTTAAAAAGTGCAAACATGAGGTCTAACCCTTAAAACTATTCAAAATGCAAAAAAGTGATATAATGTACAAAGCTTTGGATGGAAACAACTATAAATTGCATTGTTCTTTCTCGGCATTTTAAAATTGTAGGTATTTGTGTGTAGATGAAGACATTAAAAATGTGTTGTTGTTGGTTAACATAAAGAAACGAGCAACAATAAAAAGGAAAAATTGAACATGTATGTTGAAAAGTGTAATTTTGTAATTGTAGATGAACCACTTCATTTAAAGGTTTCATCTCTTCATTTCAAACTTGTTACAAATTCGTACATATACATTTACAAATCTCATATCATGAGTGGTATCGTTTTGCGGGCTGTTTTATTTGAACTTAACATGAGAAGAATTATATCATGAATGGTAGCCTTTTGAGGGTAATTTTATTTCCGGTAAACATGAGTACATTTGATACCCCTTGAACGGAAATGTCATCTAGGATAGAAGAAGTGTTGAGTAAAGTAGTAGCGGAGGTGCTATCAAAGTAGAGTGTAGTATTTACGAAGGGTTGAGTGATATTAGTCTTGCTTCCTCCTTTCTTCTTGCTCCAAGTGTTGCTACGTGCACCATTTTTAGTACCTTTCGAATGAAAAAGGAGGTGAAATGTGTAGATTTGCAAGTGAGGCAACTCTAGAGAAAGTTGTGAATGTCAAACCCTACCTTTCATTGGTTCCAATATCGACAGTTGCTCTATGCATAGTAAGTCCCTGAGACTTGTGGATAGTTAATGCCGGCCATTTTAAGTGGCAATTATCTTCGATTCCCTCTTGAAATAGGGGGTATCGTAATATGTAACAGTTGAAGGGATCCCAACATGGGCCATTGTATCTATCAAATTTGACAACAAATAAAGGTAATGTTGGTGGTGGCATTGATGCGTCGTAGAAAATGTCGGTGATTGTTCCTGTAGCACTATTTTTGAGGCCTGCCTCAACCCATAAATTTGTAATAAGCATGATTTTTCGTTGTTTGACAACATAACTTTATGCTCAACCGATCATCATCAGGATTTTTGGTCCACCCACTTTGTTACTTTTTGAATGGATTGGGCGATCGGAACATTCAATGCCTTCAACATCTGAAGGTTATGGGAGTCCACAAGGTCATTTTTGCAAACAATTGTGGTGCGTCCTTAAAATTTTTGAGCTCTCCCAACATTATTACCCTTTGCATGCATTGTGGCCGACGTAGCTTTCACATTCAAAAGAGTCGCACGTTTAATTTTGAATTTTTATGACACTATTCAGGTAAGAGGATTTCTCCATTCTCTTTTAATGAAATACTGAGATCATTGCTCATATTCCTTCGCTTTGGTTTTTCCTCAACGGAATCTATTATGTTTGAATAAAGGTAATGCTGGCGGTGGCATTGATGCATCGTAGACAATGTCGGTGATTGTTCCTGTAGCACCATTTACGAGGCCTACATCAACCCATAAATTTATAATAAGCATGATTTTTTGTTATTTGCATAACAAAAATTTGTGCTCCAACTGATCATCATCAATATTTTTTGGTTCAACCCACTATTACTTTCAGCAATGGATTGGGTGATCGGAACATTCAATGCCTTCAGCATTTGAAGGTTGTGGGAGTCCATGAGGTCATTTTTTACAAACAAATTTGGTGTGTCCTTAAAAATTTTGAGCTCTTGCTAAGTTAGGTGTGTGTCTATGTGAGACATTAGGAGTTCCCAGTCCTCAATAAGAGGGGTTGAATCTCACATGTTGAGCAGTAAATTCGGAATGAAACTTGTGCATCGGTTGTTCCTTGTTGCTGAAATATAGTTTGCAATGTAATGGAAGAATGAAATCCCTTCCAAAGGGTGGCTTCATAGGATTTACTTGCATAAAGAGGACTCTCCAAAACCAATGGTAATTGGCTGAGGTCACCGAGGAGGATGAATGATCTGTTCCCAAATTCAGACGTTTTTAGTGTGGGAAAGCTTCGCGTAGCCTACTGTCAATTTTTCTTAGCAACTTTGGGCTGATGAAACTCATTTCATCAATAAGAACATATTCTATATGTTTCAGTGACTCTTGAAAAGATGATAATGCATGGCCTTCAAGAAGTTTCAGTTGTTTGATTGGAATATGGAGGGTTGCATGGATTGTGGATGCGGAGATGTTGAATGTTGAAACACCGGTAGGGGCGAGAAAAAGGAGAGGTGAGGGAGATGTGGTTGATGTTGTTGTGAATGAATTCTAGATTTTATTTCCTTATAAGTGGTCGGTGTTCCATGGTTACAGGGCAAACTCTATATGCATCCAAGAAAGTATTGATGCAAATATCCAAGGCTTTCCAAATTCCACTTTCTATGTCTTGGTTATGGATTACAAACATTAAATTTCTTCAGCAAGGACCACCAACACAATAGAAGTTTTCGTAATAGAAGTTTTTGTTAAATATATGGTCCTACGAGGAGTACTTGAAGAAGGTTGGTTGGGTTCAGAAACAACAAGAAAAACATCTCAAGCTTTTCGAATCTAAAGAGTCTGTTTTAATTTCTTAAGACTAAATGATTAAGTGAATCATTTTCCTATCGGATATATAGAAGCCTATAGATTGCTTCATTTACAATCTGGAAAAAATAAAAATCTATGAGCAGAGTGCTAGATGAAAAATCGGACTTGAATCAAGTTGATTCTTGATAGAACAAGGTGAGGTGCACAAAAAGTGATCAATCAGGAGCCAAAATAGATGGAACCTCATTCTGAAGCTATGAATGCTCAGGCTTTAGACTCATTTATATCCCTCACTGGTAAACCTCACTCCATGCAGCCCTCCAAGCTAATGTTTTCTTGAGTAGGCTAAGAATTATTTTATTGGAACTCTTTCACATGTGTCTGTCCTCTGACCCTAGAAATCATGGTGCTAAAAATAGAGTGAGCAGATATGACTACCCTCCTAATTATTATCTTTTGTGTTCTCAGTGAACTTGGGAACTTCTCTGTGAACTAAAGTAATAGGAGATGCTCAAATTTAAGCAAATAGGGTTATGGTTTTGGAATATATTCACCCCAAGATAGGCCTTAGATGTGTGACAACGATATGCATATGGATAAATAAGTTGTGTAGCGTGTCACAATGACACATGAATCTTTTTAGGATTTATAACTAAGTGATGGATGGATTTGTCTTGGCGGGGGACAAATTCACCTAGCAAACTTGTCCAAGATCTACAAATGTGTCTTTTAGGGGTTTACACTACAACATGACTTTAGGTTCTATTGTTCATGTCTCTCTATATCTAGGATCTATAGTTGGAATCAGACAATGAAGCTTATGTATTTACAAAAATATTTTCTTTTCCTTGAAACCATAGCTCCTCACTTTGTGACTCAAAAGGGGTTAATATGTAATTGATTCAAGTTGTTTTAGCACCCGCGCAATGGTGACTGCTTTTTTCATAACACTCCTCTAAAGAGGGCTTAAACCGATGTAGTTCTCCTCCTAATATGTGTGTGAGAAAATGCGAAAAGGATGCAAAGCTATACGACATTCCCTAAACCCAAATAGCACAAGGTGAAAATGATACTTCAAATTTAACAAACTAGAGTAATCAACCCTAAAAATAGACGCGCATAATTATTTTGAGATATTATCTATTGAAAATATATTATGATGCATCCCCATAAAATAGTTTCAGTGAAGTTATTATATATTGATCAACCTAATTTTTGGAACCTTTTGGTGTGTACCGACAAAAATCAAATTCAATAGTACTACAAGGCCGACTCCAAAGAGATTAGTCTTTCAAAATTTCAAGTCAAAATGAAGGGTGGATAGGTTTATCATCCTAGGATAGCTTCATCTACCGAACTTGTCTAGGAAAAGTGAACTTATCTTGAACACAATAGAATGGCAAATAACAAAAGAAAATAAGGTAGAAATCCCCAGAAAACACAACAAAGAAGAAGAATGAAGAGGTTAATATACCAAACACACAAACCACTTAAAAGATGTTATAAAGGGGGCATGTTTCATTTTAGGTATCTACAAATTTCCCACTTTAAGCTAAAATTAAAAAATTAAATATTGGTTTAAAGGGAAAAGGAAAGTATACCCAACGTTTATATTGTGCATTTGTTAAATAATAAATCTAGTTCATTCTAATGTGCTCCATTTGATATAGAAATATTTTTAAAAACTAGAAAGATTACAAGTTACCATTCTTTGGTAAAAAAATATATCGAATAAAAACTTGATAATGATTTAAAATAAAAAAGAAATAAATATCACCCAAGAAATGTCACTTGGGCATGCATCGTACTTGTTAATGAGATTAATGGTGTCATGGCTTTGGTAATTGACCACGTCCCGAGCAAGGAACTCTTCCAATTCAAGAAAATCTTTGTCAAGCTGTTTCACATGGAGAAAGGGTGAGTCATCCCACTTGTTTCTTGGCCGAGAAACAAATGAGAATTCCTCGAGGAAAGTTTTTGTACCACATACATGCTAGAAAAATGGATAGATTTCAACTTAATTTTGAGCTACGAAGGAGCCACTTATTATTTTTGAGTCATTGAGGGTGATGTGTATCATTTTTGATCCATCGAGGAATAAGAAACTATGCCTTTAGAAGTAGTATTTGAAATTTTTGAAAACCTTATGCCCTTAAAAGGAAAGTGTTTGATAAATTCAAAAACATTATGCCTTTGTAAGGGATGTATTTAAATAAATAAAAAGTCTTAATGCCTTTAGAAGGAATGTATTTGATCAATTTCAAACTTTATGCCTTTAGAAGGGATGTATATGAATAATTTGAAATAATTATTCCCGTGAAGATCTATGCTTCTAGGAGGAATGTGAGCATGAATTATATTGAAACTATACTTTAAGAAGTGTTTCCCCATGGTAGGGAGAAGTATTGTTTGTCAATTCTTTAAGTGTTACAATTTTATTGAACATCGCTTTGGAAATGGTAGCTAAGATGCCACCTCTTTTGGGGTGGTGTGATATGTCATAAACATACTACCTACCTTAAAAGAACACGGGTGTATGTACATCGTGTAATAGATAAAATATGTATGACATTTGATACTATTTTACAAAGTGTTAAATATAGACCTTGGGTGAAATTTGAAATAAATTGAATATTCATCGTGATATTTTGATTAAGGTGAAATAGTATTGTAATCCTTTGGATGTCCCGTATATAGTGTAACAGTTGAATTATATGTTGCATTAATCACACATTTAAATTATTATCTAAAACTAATTTCCCGCGTGGGTGCTTGTAGATTTTGAATTTCTATGAGTCATGTGATAGGATATGTTTGTTGTAGATACCTAAATCTAGACCTATGTCATTTGGAGATTAATATTTGGCATTCATCTTATGCCATTAATCATCAGACACTTACATCACCAATTCTTACATGCACATTTCTCAATAACACTACCATCCACTAGGTCACATTTTTTATCCATCATTGAACTATCAAAATCTCATTCTCATAATATAAAACACATCTTTGGACATCTGAACACCATCTCCAAGTGATATATTAGATGGTGCACTTTGCAGATAAAGTAATCCATTATAGAAAAATTATCTCAAGGAAAATTTTCCCAAGCCAACAACTTCATCCTTTAAAGCTATAACCGTTATATTTTCAATTTCACATGTTACCCCAATCAACCTAGTGTCATTTAAGTGAGAAATATTATCGAAAAAATATCTATTAAAATCACATTCACATAACTCATTCTAAGGACCTCACCTCTAATTTGAGGCTTAACTAGGAGATCACACTAAATAACCCAAAGTACCAAATCACTTTCTAGAGAATATATACTAAATCTAAGTCTTCACAAATCTTATCAGAGAAAAAATATCCTATAAAATCACATTCACATAACTCATTCTAAGGACCTCGCCTCTAATTTGAGGCTTAACTAGAAGATCATCCTAAATAACCTAATTACCAAATCACTTTCTAGAGAATATAAACTAAATCTAAGTCTTCACAAATCTTCCATAGTTTCTCTAGGCCATTTGACAAAGCTACATCACACAAAAGATCATTTCCAAGTGTTGGAGCTCTTATTGGGGTCTTCATTTCCAAAACACATCGAGATATATATCTTGCACACATACATCGGGTGGGGATCAATGAGGGTTTTATGCCTCTCTATAATATTGCTATGTT
The DNA here is from genome assembly GCA_018340775.1 of Taxus wallichiana var. yunnanensis. Taxonomy (NCBI): domain Eukaryota; kingdom Viridiplantae; phylum Streptophyta; class Pinopsida; order Cupressales; family Taxaceae; genus Taxus; species Taxus wallichiana. The sequence continues at coordinate 239,754,090 of CM031238.1, read as the reverse complement.
GGCATTACACGGGAAACTCAACCCAAACGCACTCATCCCTTTATTATTCCTTCAAAGAGAGATCTATAGTTTGAAGAAGAAAGAATCCATAATACATTGTATAAATGTGATCGGTGCAAGTTGAACACATAATCAATATCCCATAACACAGACAAATATTGTGCCAAAGGCATGATTTAGATCAAATCCAAATAGGAATAAAACTTCTATAAAGGATAAGACTATATGAATGAATTCATCCTCACCCAACAACTTCATCATATACTCACATTCACTCTTCCATAATATCAAGACAGTTTGATGGTACTCTACCATCCTTCATGCACACTCTCATATTACTATCATCAAGTCTCGATCAAATTGGTGCAATCCTCTCTAACCCTATCTTATACTTTCCTTAATTAGCTCACCTATGTTACTACAATTTATCATTATTTATCTAAACATGATTTAGGATATGTATGCTTGTTTTTATTTACTATAATATGATCTTATTTCCTTTTTACACAATAATTAATGATTTAATTATAAAACCCCTAAATTTAGCAAGACATTTTAGAGAACCTACTTATTTAAAATTACATGCAATATAGGAATTCATGCCTCACCCTAGGATTTCATTTTTTCAAATCTAATTGGTTTCGTATTTATTTTAGGGTTTCTTCAAACCCTAATTTACTTTTTGATCCTCTACACTATCATAATTACCAATATTAATACATCCTCCTCCCTAAACTTGCTCTATTAAATATCTAATGATGAAGCAATGAGGTGAGAACTAGTACAATCCATAAGGTATAATCCTACCTAAATACCTCGGTTTGTTACACGTTGCTCAAAAACAAAAATCATTTTTAGTAAGGCTAACATAGGAAAATCTAAGGTGATCCCTCAAGTGATACTAATCCACCATCTCGTAGGATCTCTTTCCCCTTTAGGTTCTTTTACTCGAGTGTTCAACTAACCCTCACCTACACCTAGTGCTCTAAACATGGGGGTATCACATGGTCCCCTAAGATACTACACATACACATCACATGGCTTCCATAATGGGACCCAATATATCATATAAGGCTTAAACTATTATTCTTATTATCTATCTTAAAAAATCCAACCCATGTAAGTATAAATTACTCTTTTATTAAAAAATCAATCATAAGCCTCATTGAGTTACTAAATAACCCATTACATCCTTATTCTAGACCTACCTCACGTATAGAGAAACATTTGCATAGTCAAATTACATATTGTGGATTTAAATCTATACAACATACCATTAATGAGCTCAAAAATCAAGTCACGTAAGAAATCACAGAATTAAAGTTACATGGATTAAAATTACATGTTACATAATTTTACTATGCATTAATGTGTAAAATAATTAAGATAGTAAATGCCAAATGCTTCCACCTATAAACAAAATAAATCTTTAAAAAGGGATTTTTTTATTTAAAGAAATCACGAATTAAAGTTACATGGATTAAAATTACATGTTACATAATTTTACTATGCATTAATGTGTAAAATAATTAAGATAGTAAATGCCAAATGCTTCCACCTATAAACAAAATAAATCTTTAAAAAAGGGGATTTTTATTTAAAAATATGACAAAATGTTATAAGATAACCCTTACTCAAGGCGTGTTAGTTATGTACCCAAATAACTTCAAAATTAAATGGATTACATAAAATCATGACAAATAACCAAACTCTTTTGATACATCTATTAGATATAATCATATATTTGCACACATCAAAGCTACACCCCAAAGATAGGCATCTCCTACCCTACATTTAGTACATACAAGTAGTACAAGTAGATTCATATCTTATCACAATTACTTGATGATGGATTTGTAATTGCACCTCGTAAGTGTGCCCAAGGATTTAAAATGTGTTTGGGGGGTGGGGATTTTAAAATGTGTTTTGGCTTTCTTTTATGTTTTTAACTTGAAATTTTCTAGCTAACAGAGAGGGGCACACTTTTGGGGTACAATTTCACCTCATAAGTTTTCCAATGGTTCAAATGGACACCAAAAGTGCGCCTAAGTGCCCAAGTTGCTTTGGAGCATGGTTTGCACCTTTATCTTGCTTCTCGAAATGTTTCCTTCACCCGGAGTAAAACTTAATGAATTTTGGCCATAAAATATATTAATTTGCATGGAAACAAGACAATTAATCCAATTATCCTATTTAGGAGGCTTGAAAAGGATTTCTTCAACCACTTTTACCTATACCTTCAATTTTTCCTAGAGCAGTGCATCGATGAGTCAGTGACAATAAGAGTTTTCAATGTAATGAGACAAAAAAACTTATGGTTCATGAATATCATTGAATATAATTTCATTAGAGCCTATTTTAGGCTCCTAACTCTTCATGGGGTGTCCAAAACATTTTGATCAAGTTCCACCTTATAGAAGGACTCTTGTGTTGCACTGATGGATAGGTTTCTGCAGTTTATACTCTCAGAATTCTTCCTTGATTATTCCACCATGAAGTAGGCTTTGTCATATTTCCAATGTCTATGATATGATCTCCCAACACTTCATGAGGCTCCTGAAACCCTTCGAGCAAGGTGACTAGCTTCTTTGGAACTTGCATTTCCTAGTGCCTTGCCCAAAAAGAACTAGTTTTGTTTAACTTGTTCCTGAACTCAATTTTCTCCATAGAATATTCCTAAACTACCTTGTATAACTTTATTTCTCTCCCATTTAACTCCCAAAATATTTTAAATTTTCATGTAATATTTCGGAGGATGTTAATCGGTGACAAAAAGACCAAAAATAGCCCTTTTGAAGCCTCTCAGGAGCATTGTTCTTTCTTAGATATCAATAACTTCAAGAACCAAGCTAGGTAAACTTCTTTTCACATGAAACACACTTGAAAATCATGATATCATGTTCCCCTTGACCATAATGCAATTGACATGGTTGAAATGTTGGCTAGAGGAAAGGTTTATATTGACCAGGAAAGGGAGTTTCAAGTGTGGGTTTGGTTGTCATGACTAAAATATTAAAGATTACATGCTAGACATTTTTCATGACAATAGAAGGGAATACAAATGGTAGTCAAAGTTTGGAAACTATAAATTTAAAGAGAGAATGAAACCATGCTAGAGGAACAACATGACATTAGGTATGGGGAGATGATGAGACCACAAATTATCTCATATAAATCACATTATCTTCCTATAACATACTTGAGGGTCACTTGTAGCATACTCATGAATTTTTTGTAGCACACTCGAGGATCTAGTGTTGAATTTGAGATAAAATCTTATCTATAAATGTTTTTTGAGTAATGATTAACTAAAATTTGCTAATATGTAGAAATGAGGATAGTTAATCTAAGCTATGAACAACTGTAATAAAGTAAATAAATACAAGTATAGGAAGTATGTAAATGATCTAAGTAACTATGCAAAAGGAAATGCTAACCCTATGTGTAAGAATAAAAGGAAAGAACTTGGGTGAATAACATATGCTCGCAGGACAATGTCATCAGTGATGATGACGAGAAGAAAGTGAAGTAGGAATGACTATGCGGGAGTCCGAAAAGGATGGATCGGAGGATATAACTAGACTGGAGTGCCTAGAGAGGGACTAGGGCACTGCGAGTGCTTTGGTCTACAATTTGGGCACCACCGGGTGCGTGCAAAAGCTCATAAATTGATCTTCATTGGTTTGGTAGATGGTTTGAAACCCTTGTTGTCTATCACATCAGATTCGTTGTCCCATGCTAGATGTCACCAATAATCCAAGATGAAAGAAAGACCTGCAAGACCCAAAAACAAGCATCAAACCCTAAAAAATAAAAATGCATATGAAGGGTCAAATTGACCTCAGATGCCATAATGGTGGACTTACTAACTAAGTGTTGCACTACATCTCAGACCCAATGTAGTTCTATGTGTAAGTGTGTGTGAACATTCCCTAGGTTTCTCTTGTGTCAGTCACACTTTGTGAAGTAGCGAGCAATAACTATGTGTAGAAAATGTAATAGAATGTGTGCATGGAATAGAATAGAATCCCTCCCCTATGAAGTGTGATGCAGATGTCCTAGCCTTATGCCTTAATGATGGAGCTATGTGGATGCAAGTGATCTCCAATGTAATAAATGGATGCAATTCTAGATGAGTGATAGTAGTAAGTAATGTTAGGTCCCTCATTATGGTCTCATAACTTTATATTTATAGGGTTCTCTTGATCTAATTTCATAATTAACCCCAAAATGGCTGACCACAAAAAGATAAAGATGTAAAATGGCTAGAAAGATCCCAAAAGATGGCGGGAAAGTGCAAAAGGGACCAGGACACCTGGTGGTGGGATCGAGGCACCCACGGGCACCCTAGTACTAATATGGGTGCCCCGGTTGAGGCTAAAATAATGTGGGATGACATAAGCTAACTAGGCATATGGGTGCAAAGGTCAGTAATGAAGAAATAAAATAAAACAAGATGGCCAAAAGATGGGGGTTAATTAGTACTTTCTTCACTTAAGAACCTTCTAAATAGTAGTATGAGACCGGGATAAATAATGTCTAAAGTGCATGATTTTGTGACTATAAGTAAAATGTTGTGTGTTTATTTTCATTGCTTCTATTAATTATCTAATCGTCTACATCACTAGTTCTAGTTCACTAAAATCATTTTCTATCATTTCAAGTAAAGTATTTGAAGTTGAACAAAAATTGTTGTGATTATGTGTATTCTAAAGTAGAAAGATATGATTTTATAGATCAAATAAAATTATGGTTTTTTTCGAGGGAAAAGTTTAATATCCATGTTTAGCTATATCACATACCATATATTTTTCCTACAAACTTCTTCCTCTTACCATTTTCATGATCAATGTGGATTTTGTAGTGATCTTTGCTTTTTACCTATATATTGAGAGGTTTTCATTAATTCTTTTAGTCATAAATTAAATAAAATGAATCGAATGAGAAGGTGCATGAAATAAAATTTAGCAACATAGATATATAAACTAGTTGTTTTATATAAAAATATATGTAGAATGGTATCAATAGTTCAATTTTACCTCTAAAGGATTAACTTCTTTAGTTTTTATTCCATTGTCAAAAAAATTTAGTCGCATTAGATGAGAAAGACTCCATTTTTTCTTTAAAAAAATATGACCGACCCCATATAATCACTTTCCTTTGTATGATGTAATCCATAATATTTAGGAAATCCTTTATCTTTATGATCGTAGAAAAAAATCAACACGTAATATTTAAACAAAATAAAATCAGTCATAAACTCAACAACCAATACACATGTTCCTTATAACAAATATGTTCTTGACTAACCTCCTCAATATGTTATTTACTAGCACCAACACCCCTAGAATATGCAATGGATTCACAAAGAATAAAGAATCAAGATAATTTAAATTTAAATAATTGAAAAATATCAACAAGAACAAAATATCTCTAGAAACACCAACATTACTTCTTGGTTTTGATTGATGAAACTATTGGAGGAACTTTTATTTTATCATCTTATTTTTTCAACCGATGTATATCATCAATTATATGTGCTCTTCTATGTTGTTCCTCCTACAAAAAAAAAAGATCAAAGTTGGGTGAGAGGATTTTACATTCAATTTTGTTTCAAAAGACAATCTTATGATTCCATGCAAACATCATCGATGAACAATGGGAGATGACACAGGAGATTGAAAAAATAATTTAAAAAATAGATACAAATTTTTTTAAAACTTACAAATATTTCTCTTCTTACTCTCACCCTTGCTCTTAAAAATTACATGGAGAGGTCATGGAATTTCTTACATTTTTCCCTCTATTACTTCTTTCTAAAAATCAAGTAGAACACATACCATCTTTCAATGCATTCCATGTTTTTGGATTCAAGGCTGAATTTTCTTCCTTTCCTTTAGGAATCATCTTTCAACACTTATTCTTGTAATTATTTATGACTTTTATCACTTTTAGTTTATAGCATTTGTAGGAAACCATCCCACCCATACTCTCAAATATGTTTTCCATACCAAGCTCTACATATATTTTGTTTTGATGAGATAATATTTCAATGCTAACATCCAAATGTGACTTAACATGTACTCCTAATAATATGTCCCGTCTTGCAACATATCTCCCTATAGGGACCCCATCTTTGACCTCAATTTCAAAGGACATCTTCTCTTTGCCTAAATTCTCTCAATGTTTTCATATACATGTTTTGATAAATTCTACATTTTTTTGAAATATCGAATCATTAATTAATGGTGAAACATGAACATCTAGCTCATTTGATTGATATGCATTTAATCTAGTACGTTGTGTAGTTGCAACCCTCTTTGAAGAAAACATAGAAGGTGATTTATTAACCATTTAAGGTGGTGCGGTAAATATATTGCATCTCATTTTATGATCTAATTGAAGATGGTACTTAAATATTTACAACACATTTTATGACACCATTATGATTATTTGAGCCACCTTTATACAATTTATTCAACTATTCATATAATTCTCGCAGTTTCATGTCATTGACTTGATTTAGAATGGGACCCTATTTAACATTTAAATCAACACATTCATTAGTGTGGTTCCTTCTTCTTGAATGGTTTATACTAAACAAGGATCTTTTGTGAGACTCCTTTTGATTTAGAGGAAGACTTTATTCAACCTTTAAACCAACATGTTCATTAGTGTGGTTCTCTTCTTCTTCATTGGTTTTTGTTGAAAAGGAATTTTCCTAGGATTATTTTTATCTATAAGGGGAACATGTTCAACATTTAAATCAACTTGTTCATTAGTACGGTTCCTTTTTTCTTATATGGTTTTGTTGAACAAGAACTTTTTTGTATTCTCTTTTTATTTGTAGCCTTTATATTAGACGTTTTTATACCTATACAATTAATTACATAACAAATTAATATTTAAGAAGAAAAGTTATACAATAATTACTTATATTGAAATATATAAATATGTGAATGAGATTAAAAATGGTGAAGACATACAATTAAGATTTGAATTCATCGATAGGTAATCGAATGCCATTAGGTATTCATTATTTATCTTTACATTGTACTCATGAAGACATTCATAATCAACCTTTGCACATGAACATAAAACTATAAACTTTTGCATACATGTACAAGAAATTATTAAGCAACTATGGAGTCCATCATATAGGACTAGCTCTTGAGTCCTTCACTAATTTGTATACGGTCAAATCGGATCTTTTACCTTTAGGGTCCATAATTATTTCTTGAGTCCTAAACATTTTAAACGGTTTGATTTGTGAACAATCAGATCACAACATGCACGAATGTTGTTAAAATCATGTACATATATCTCATTTTTCAAATCTTATATGAAGATTAAATATTATCATTATTTTGGTGGTTGAAGACAACATGAACTTACTATACTACACAAAAATTAAAGAAATATTAAGAGGAAAATTATAGCAATCGAGTGAAAAAAAAATATAGCATAAGTATATGAGTCATTAAGCATAATTAATTTTTATTGTCTTAATCATTCATGGAACTTGAAGGAAACATGGATTTACGATACTATATAGACTTTAATGAAATATGAAGAGGAAAATTACGAAATGATGTGAAAAAATAAATAAATTAGTATCAATAAATGAGCATAATTATTTTTATTGTGCAAAAATATAAATTAAACTTTTTAATTTAGAGAGGAGTGTCATCATCATATCTATGACATTTAAATGAAAAAATCATCACTCGCGTATATGCATATGCTTTAGTGTCATCAACATTGAAAATCAATCTAATTCCATTTTTAACATTAATTTCAAGCTCTCCATTAGACTCTAAATTCACTTCCTCAAATCCTTTAATCTCGTCTCCTCCATTACCAACTTCCAATCTCTATTGTAACGTATCAATATATCATCCATTATGCATTGTATCAAAATCCATGAATTGATGTTTTGATCGAGATGTTATTTGAATGACATAGGATCACCTAGGTCTTTTGCCATCATCAATAAATAAAGGCTTTCTTGACTTGAGAAGGGAAAACATATGGTTTATATATTCGTGAAAAATATTGGTGAGTATTAGCATTAATAAATTCAAACTCATCATGGTGTGTTTCAAATGGTTTGATCCATTTACATTTCAATAGTATACACCTACCTTCCCCATAATCAAATTGAATTCTCTCATTTATGATACCTAAATAAAGATTCTTATAAGAACTATGTTAAAATTTAACACTCACAACACAATCAAAAGTTTACTTCCCATTATCTTTGTCTCCCACTCTAAAATGACTACTATATGCCCACATTCCATTGAATTTGAAAGCCACAATCGATGGAAGATGTGAAAGTTCATACTCCCCCATAGGTATATCATGATGCTATTTTTGTGATTTATTAATTGCATCATTAATACATTCACTTAATAATGGAAATGAAGTTTCTTGAACAACGTCTTGTCTAAACTTTCGAGAGAGGTATTTTTGTTGAAATATCTTGACTATATTTCTTGCAAATATAATCATTGTATAAAAACTAAAAATTACATAAAAAGGTGAAATTAATTGAATAAAAATAAATAATCAGTAATAAAGAGTATATTCATTTGTACCACTTCTCCATTGGAGACGTGTTTCAAAGAACAAAGGAATGTATCATATTTTTTTCATTGTGTGATAGTTGAAAACAAGTCTTCTTTCCTTCCAATAACTTACTTGCAACTCTTTCATCCTCTTCATCGTCCCATACATGTCGAGTTATAATTTTATATTCCTTCAGTTACTTTGTGTAAAATCTGATGGCCTCTTGTATTATATGGGTTCATAGGTGCAACCTTCAAGTCTTGCCTTGTTATGAACTTTTTTTTTCAAAATCTTCATGCAACACTCTATATGATACATCCATATTGTTCTTAGGGATCAAAAATACTCAATTTCATTCTCTATATGTACTATAAATACATATAAATGTTAAATATTGTTGGTGGAAACTTGCATTTAAAATATAAAGGACTTCAACAACATCTTGCCTCAAATAATCAATTTTTAAAGGATATAACTTGTGTAAACTCATTCTTTTCAAGAGAAAGCATGGCCCTATGATTACTATTTTGAGCCCATTTTCCGAAATTGATATGACTATAATACGTAAAGTAGCAGCACCTTTTGGGGATGTAAAGGATTCTTCAATTGAGTGGTGTTTGGAAGGGTGTGTGTCAAATCGATGAGTTGCAAATAGGAGACTTTCGGATGGCAGTTTAGCTCAACAATACAAATTTCCACCCCTATAAAAAAATAATTCCAATTGTTATCCATGTCTAATTTCAATTTCATAGTGCACATTGGAGACGTCTTGCAGGAGTAGCAGGAAGATGTCAACAACAACAAATTAGAGAGTGCATGATTGATATTAATGGCCAAACATGAAGATGTATTAGAGGCAAAAATTCAAACTGTGGTAGCGTGGAATTATCACTATTATGATGTTGGCAATTCATCACGATAATTTCAAAGGCAGAAAGGAGTCGATTGTTACAAGGTAATCAGACAAATTATCTGCCAAAATTTAGGAAGACGAGTATGTTGCAGAATAACTCAAATGAGGTGTTTTTAAGAAAAATTTGATCCGTGGAAGAGATGGTCGGAGTATTGGTGGTGGAAGATAACAATGCAAATATTTACAGATATTTTTAGATTTGCTTGAATTAAATACATATATTAAACTTGAATTCAATGCAGATATTTTCATATTTTCTTGTGAACGACATAGTTTTCCAGTTGTTTTGCACCATTATTAAAGGTTTTGGTGGAACAAACCTTGTTTGACAGTGGAATGAGGCATGTTTTTCAATTGAAAGAATATGTTAGTGGGCCTAAGACAAGGTTGGCGACACTTTTGTGGACATAGAAGATCACAGTAAAAAAAAAGGCTACCAACTAAATATAAATAAAGTATGTACCTATAAATATTTTATAAAGAAAATTATGTGAACAGAATAATAATGTGTTCATTGATTCAAGTTATACAAAAACATAGGTTATGATAATAACAAATGAAAAATTTGAAACAAAAGCTTATTTTTCAAAAAATGAGTATTTATAGACTTTGAGGAATTTATATAACTTTTCAATATTATTATTCAAATGATTTACAAACTCATTGGGCATATTGAAATATTATTATTTTTAATTGCAACTAAAATATTTCATAGATCTCAAAGGAAGAAAAGAGGCATTGATTTTGTATTAAAATGCAACATGTATACATAGTGTGAAGAATATTAAAAATAATTAATGATGTTGAAGTCAATAAATTTTCTTCTTTAGAATAATGAAAGCAATCATTTTGGTCAGTGTATTTATCCCTTCCTCTCATCCCATCAATGCCTTGCAACATCTCTCCACTTATTTACCTCTCACCAATGCATCCACTCAGTTTTTACTTCGATTGCTACCTGTATTTCTCTAAGCATTGTGATTCTACTCATTTTCAAACACAGTCTAATTGATAATTGGTGCATAGTGTAAAATGCTCTGTAGCATGGAATTTCATCCACAGTGAGAAAACAAAGCCCCTAGATTATACTTTCAGTACCCATGTGAAAGGATGTTCGTAGTCTTCGAAGCCCACAACAAACTCTTTATTTTCTAAATGGAAGAAAAACATTGAGTATGTGAATATTACATATTAAAATGGATAAAGAAGCAATTTCCACGTGAAAATGGAAGATCAAAACAAAATGAAAATGTGTTCTATGTGTAAATGACACAGATTAAAATGGAAAGAAAATCATTTTTCTATTTAAAAATTAGCAAAAAGATACAAGATGTAACTGTAAGATTTGTAGATTTAGTGAGAGAGTGACATTTAAAATGTGATAGTTGCAAATAGTGTGATGTAAAGCATTTAGAATATGAAATTTGCATATTAAAATAGAAAGAAGATCAATTTGGGTCTGGAAATTGTATATTTAATTTGAATGAACCATATATACAATGTGAAAGTTGCAAAAATTATTGAGAAACATTCAGGTTGTTGGATGATTGAAAAAATCATTAAATCACAAATGATAGAGAATAGAACAAAAATAATTCATACATTTCAGATACTCCATAGCAGGCCCTCCCACATATTCTCCCAATTGATCTCCAAATCACATTCCATCATCAAAAGGCCTCTAAAATCAGCAGCAATCTAATGGCCCAAGTTGAAATGGAGGCTAGCAACAACATGAAGAAGTGAGTATATCGAAGTGTATCTCAATAAAAATAATTTGACTCACTGTAACTACACAGGATTAGGATGATGAGAAGGGTGGTAGATACCAACAATAAATAATAAGTGGCTGACAACTATGCCCACTTAAAAGTGTTAACACATTTTACATGTAGCTCTCTTTCCAGTAGTTAGGGATGGTTTATGGTAGTCTAATAAATGTTTTCCATGACCATGAATTATTTACAGTGTGAGACACATTTCACAGTAATGTTTTGGACAAAAATGTCTCCAATAAAATACTATTAGATAAATATCCTCAATCAACACATGATAACCACTGGTAATGGTCTTTATATCTTTTCCAATAAAATACTATTGGATAAATATCTTCAATCAACGCATGATAACCATTGGCCTTTATATCTTTTAAAACTTTAATATCAGTTTGAAATCTCAAATTATTACTTGTATACCTAGTGGGAAACTATGTTTGACATAACACGCTTATGAAATGTAAACATTGTGTCTCTGTAAACACATAAAGGAGCATGTCGCTTTTTGAAATTTCCATTATTAATACATTCAGCCCATAGGTTTCATTGAATCTTCAGGTTTTTCAAGTCTTTTCACATATAAATTTTCACCAAAAGGAGTTTATAAAATAGAAAAAGCTATAATTTTTTCACAACTCATAAAGAGTGCCCATGGGTAATTATACAAAGTACGGCAACTTATAGAACATGTACATTCGTTTTACAATATTGAGATTTACTGATCATAATTACCATCACAAATACCACAACTTTTCATAAATTGATTTCTTATTTCAGCATTCTCAATAATGTATTCACTTGCTATTGTAGATGGGGATGGCTAAAACAACTCCTTGCCATCTAAAAATGTTTTTATTGATGATATGCATGATTTATTGGAAGGTAAGCATGGTGTCTACAAGAAATGAACACATTAAAATATCTTGTGTGTTGTGCAAATGGCTTGATAACGCAAGGATGACATCCATCGTAGCCATGAACAATGAGCCCTGAAAAGGTTCCATATGCAGGAAGGTCATGTATTGTAAGAATTAATCTTGCTCTTATGTGAACATCAATAAATAACCATCCCTTCTTGAAATGTTCCAACCCCTTCCCATAATTATTTTAACTCATCATATAATGGCTCGAAATAAACATCCAATAAATATGAAGTTCCACTTTTCTTCCATGTTATAGTCAATGAAAGCATCAAGAAATATGGTTTGGTTGCTAACCAAGGAAGAAAATTGTAATTTATCAAAAATAGTGACCAAGTTGACCTTGCAAAACCCGTATCTAAAAAAAAAAAAAATCATTGTATAAAGTCAACCCAATCTTTATATTGTGTTGTTTTTATGCAAAACCAGCAATTAATTATCGAATTCCATCCACATTTGGGAATTAGCCAAATGCTATTATTTTCCATCATGGCTCTGTGGAGACAATGGGTCTCACTTGCAAGTGTTTTACAAAACAACACACATGTATACTAACTTCAAATTAAAGCTTTACAATTATAACATTTTCTTGGAAATGAAGATCCTACTGATAATAAATCATGTAAAAATGCTAGCAAGTTATCCATGTTAGATCATTTTCCACCCATGAACCACTTACAAATTTAGAATGTTTAGGATTGTCGATAAAATACTTAGTTTGTGTGATGAATATGGGGGTTTTGAATCTTGTTCAATTAAACTTTCCCACAATCTTATATCCTTATCTTTGAAATTCATGCCACCCTCAACATGAATCGAACTTGTATCTTCGGGAAATTGAAAAGCATCATTCACCATTCTAGTCATTTCTGAAAGCACAAGACTGATTTAATTAAATCAACACAGAAAGATATTCTATTCAGCATATCCATCATATTACAAGAACCCATATAAATAGGAATATAGCTCTCCTATGATTTAGGAGGTAGCTATAACAAAAATCTAACCTACGTGAGTTGTTAAAACTCATTCACCCGTATTTGTTATAAGTTGTTTTATATAACAACTATATAACAAAATACTAACATATTTACAAACACAATATTACATGATAATAATTACTAACGTAATTATTATTTACCAATGGAGCACTAATAGATTGATTTCCTAACATTCCCCCCCTTAGTGCGAACATGGGGAAAACATGCCTTTGTACTTGCACCTGTTCATGATCTGGTGATTTTCACAGGATGATCACAAACCTCAGGGATGGTTTTGCAAACGGTTGACCAAAAACGAGAATGGTGGTTTTGCAATTGGTTTACCACAAACCACAAAGTGATGGTTTTGCAAATGGATTACCAACAACCAAGAATGGTGGTTTTACAATTGGTTTACCACAAACCACAAACGAAGGTTTTCAAGTGGTTTACCTACAACCACATCATGATGTGTCAAGTACTATTATCAGCCCTCATCACATCTCACTGTAGGGAATAACATAAGAAATTCTGTTGAAATCTATTGCTCATACATACATAGAAAAAGCTGACATACTGGAAATGGAACATTGGAATCATGTTCCCCCCCTCAATGTGAAATTTCCACTTATTGAAAACAAGATCACTGCAAACTGAAGCAAACACACAACTGAAAACAAATGCCACCAAATCATCTATGTGGCCCCATCGTTGGCAACTAACGAGAGGTCGCTGAATGACCTCCAACCTCCATTTGCCTCCATCCTCCAATAACAAGCTGCTAACTCAGTCGGATGTGATCATGAAGCTCAAAATACCTTTCAATAATTTGGACGTCGCGTACAAGTGAAAATGCATCCAAATATGAAATGCGGGCAATTTTTTTTTTTCGGACTTTGGACTAGAACACTTTTGAGAACAATTTTGACAATTTAATCTTAATACAAACATCAATGCCGATAAGATTTTTGGCACTTGATAAATAAATGACTCTACTAACAACATTTATTCTTAACTCGTGGACAATAACTCAATATACTAACTTCTTAAAAGATTCACCTATAGAACATAAACAATTATCACGTTTAACTTGTAATGAAATTAGACTTATAATATTTTGACCAATGCTAAAAACAAACTTAATCGACTCTTGATACGGTAAAGACAAAACTGACTCACACTGGTGAAGATGTTCACGTGGATATATAGGATTAATGCGAGGAGGTTGTCAAATAAAAATTCATCTCGATCTTGGACATTGAAATACATTTCCTTAATGCATAACTATGCCTGCTCTTCCCAGTCCACCGATTTCTCAAACCTGAAATGCTTATTAGTCATCCATCTCATCGAAAAAAGTAGGATTAAGTTGATCGATCCGGCCACCCCGTGAAATTATAAGAACAAGTTTATCTTCAACTTTTCTCCGTCTATTTTTTTTCACGCCGATGACAATTAAAAAAACAGATTTGATAGTTATATTGTTTCCAGAATCAATAATAAAATAGACGTAGTCTATACTTTGCATGTAATGATATTGATAGTGCATCATCAGGCACTATATATGATGCTTATCAAACAATAACCATGAAACTCTGACAGATTCCTCTGTCCTAAAGCCGTTATCTGCACTCCAAGGCTGTATATGATAATAACACCTTTTCTGTATACCTTGGAATGATTCAAACCAGTCACTTTCCTCCTTCCATAAATGTTTGAAAAGATTACAGGAAGATAATCGACCTTGCTCTGATGCCAAAATGAAAGCACAAAGACTGCGATTTAATTAAATCAACACGGAAAGATATTCTATTCAAAGCATATCCATCATATTACAAGAACCCATATAAATAGGAATATAGCTCTCCTATGATTTACTATAACAAAAATCTAACCTACATGAGTTGTTAAAACTCATTCACCCATATTTGTTATAAGTTGTTTTATATAACAAAATACTAACATATTTACAAACACAATATTACATGATAATAATTACTAACGTAATTATTATTTACCAATGGAGCACTAATAGATTGATTTCCTAACATTTCCATCCCTTCATCTATGTGTTTTTCTTTTTGACAACCTTCGCATATGTAATCCAAATCAATGTCATCAAGATAATCAGATTGAGGCCAAGGGATAACTCTAGAATATCAATAATTGATTAAATACCCACAAATGATTTCCATTTTTCTAATTGCTCCACCTTTGTGATTCTTATATGGACATTGATATTCAGCAACATTTTCCCTCAAAACCTCAACCTCATCAAACCCATTATATCGTCCATCTTTCAATATTTGAACTGGAATCATATTTTATATTCTATAATAAATGCCATATAAACTTTCAAATATGAATGTCAAGTTAGCTTGATCTTGGAAGAAAGAACAACTAGTATTTTTCCCATAAATAACTTTGGAGACTTATAGCTCCCGAGTTCCATATAAAGTGATTGAAAAGTATATTTTTTGATATTCAAACAATATGAATACTTACAAATCCTTTGATCATTAATAATAATTACTAATTGATTAATTTAATTAAAAATTGGATATAATTTACAAACTAGGGTTCATTAATTACAATAAATTCACTTCTTCCAAATGAAGTCCTAAAAGTGATGGGGATAAGAAATGGTATACATGATGTCACAAGGTTAAAAAGGAAAGTGTGACATCACATTACATGATTCAAAAAAGGTGGGAAATCATGTTAGTCAAGGGGATAAACTTGATAATCTAAGTTTGCATGTAATTAGGAGATAATAAGTCACTCAAGGCCGAAGTGGAAGTTTATTCCACATGAGTGAATCCATGATTCAAACTTATTTCATATGAAATCAATTGATGTTGAAAATCTACTTTACACGAAATTATTTAATGAAAATTGTGTGAATTATAAATGTTCGAGGGTGTTAAGCGATGACAGGAAATTGTCATGTGTGCATTCCAAAGCTTGTCTAATCAAGCTTCTCACTCACCCTTTTTCACCCTTCCTTTCTTATATCTTTTTCTACCATTGTCACATTCACAACTAAAAATCCACCGTGTGTTTTGTTCGCTCCATTTCACTCTAAGTGTTATGTTACATCCTTTTATCCTTTATTGTACCCTAAATTGTGTAAATCTAGCAATTACTTGCTTAGTTCAGTAAACATGTGCTTAAATAAAAAGTCTAAACCAAGCCCTACCCTTGAATATTGTAAGAAAATGAATTTGTGGCCCAATTCTACATAGATGTGGGATATTTTGAGTTTCTTGAACAATTCGAGGGGCATAATGAACCAAATGTTGAGGAGCTTTTATATAATCTCAAATACACCCACTCCAACGTGTGGGTAGTGAAAATTAAATTCAAACCTTCTATAACTAGTGAACTCTCTCACATCACTGAGATAGGTGAATAATTTTCCAACATCAAGGCATCATATGTTGAGTTCATTAATATTTTTAGAAGGAGAGGCAGGCCAGCATTGTTGTAATAGGATAGTAAGTAGTGAAGTAAAAAAATTAAAAGGGAAAGTCTTATAAATATAATAAGATGGTAATTGCATGGGTCATGAGGTACTTTACATGTGATGGTAGTATGGTATTATACTTGGACCAAACAACCAATAAGATGGTAAGCGTATGGGTCATGAGGTACTTTATATGTGATTGGTAGTATGGTATTATACTTGGACTAAACGTGAAAATTTTCAACCACCTTAAGTCCTGGGGGTGAAGGTGATGAGTATAAGGTCAACATTCCAAGTTTTCTCATAAATACAAGAAATAAATAGGACCCTTGAAACATTATGTCCTAATTCATCTTATCTATAAATACCATTTTATAAAGAATAAATAAAGGAAAAGAAATGAAATGAATTATCAAGTAAACACACATAGAGGGAATAAGCATTCCTTGAAACCATCCTCCGATATTCCCCATATCATAGTCACAAAAGAAATTCAAGCTTGGATGAATAGGTTATATCTATTGAGGAATGTGGAAGAAAAAAACAAAGAATTTAAGGAATAAATTCAAGAGTTAAAAAAAAAATCAAGAGCTTGAAACGGGTAACTTTTGCTTGAAATATTGGGGAGGATCTCCTTGCATGTAAAAAACCATCTCACTTATATTTCTTGTTCTTGCAAGAACAATTTCTTCAATGAAAACTATTTAGGTTATCTTGTAAATAAGCCCATGATTTTAAAGATGAAAATCGGTTTATGGAGGATGACATGTCCAGAACACCAAGTTCTGAGAATTCATTTTGTGTTTTTTTTATTTTAGAAGTTTCTATTATGACACATCACAAATTTAATGATCAATCTTTTTGTTGATGAATCTCAAATCAGAACTTATATCCCTTTTCTCTAGAACCAATGAACATGAGATGATAGGATGAATGAGTTTAACATTCGGGAGGAAATTACAGAGTTAATGATTAGATATGAGCACCCCATCCTAGAGTGTTTGATCATTTTTGTAAGGTAACATTATCACCTCTATGGGTTAATGGAGAAACATATTACAAATTTGAGAGAATACTCAAAAGATTTCACAATGTATATAGTGGGCACCTTCAACCCTTCATTCCTTACATGCACAATGAGATGGGAAGCACTCCTTTATGACTTAAGAAGAAGGAGATTACATCTCTTAACAACTTAATATGGGCTCTAAAAATATCAAGAGCTCTTATGAAGATTATAGCTTAGTGCAAAAATGAATGGATTGGGATAAGATACGGACCTCCTTTGTTGTTAGTACATGTTCGTTCATGGAACAATGATGTTGAACAACCCGAATAGCACTTTTAGGAGACGGAAATCCAAATTAGAGGAAGACATTCAAGGCAATGCTAATATTAATATTCATAATTGGAAGAATTTTATTGAGGAATACAATCACACTAGACTCCTAGAATCCATGCATTAAGAAAGAGAAATGTTTCATGCAAGAGGATTTGTAAGAAATAAGGTATAAAGGAGATGATGAGATGATAAAATGTCTCATCTTAAGTTAAAAATGTGTAACAACCTTTTTCCCTCTATAAATTAATGTTTCAAGTTGATTTATCTATGATTTAGGGACTTCTAACTAACTAAGATAAAATATAGAATGAATATTTAGTTTTTATTTGAGAATAAATATGTTCTTAATTATTTTTATGGCAAACATTTTTTGCAAAAATTTATTGTGTTTTGTGCAAACAAGGTATACTAGTCATAATAGAGGCAAAATGACAATTTTGGATCAATATATATGCTTGAAATATATATTTTGGAGTGAATTAAGACCTATCAAACTCAACTCTAGACTATTTTATCTTTGAAACTTCCATATCCACCAACTCGAAAAGAATCGAGTAACTCCAAATATTTATCGGTCATATTTTGTATGGGAGTTTACCTCCGTACTATTCCTAGTGGCTCTTAAGTATCATACAACCGTAAAATTAACAAATAGCCCTAATATTTTTGGACTGATATTTTTTGTAATTCATAACACATGTTAGAATCCCTAAAGCATTAAATAATTAGGAAATCTTATTTTGAAGACAAGCCAAGTGTCATCACAAAAAGTAAAATGAAATGGCAATTAAAGCAATTATGGATCCACAAGAACATATTAAAGTCTTTAAGAAAGTCAAGCATGATTTAAATGAACTTCTTCACTTATCCTCCATTTAGATGGATGGGTATGATAGAGGCTTTTAATGATAAACCCTTCCATGTCTTTATCCTTGATGCATGAAACAAACTATAAGCATTTATTATATTGTTCTTCCATAACTATTAACCGACAAATAGAATAAAACATTATGGTTTTGTTAGAAATATTTTTTTCTAGAGAATAGGCCATAATCATATTTTCTTGGATGAGGACTATTAGTTTGGTGTTATCCCATTATAAATGTAATGATAACAATGAATATGTGGGTTGAAAAAGTGATTCTCAACAATAGAATTCTAAATACAACATAGTTTTAAGTACTTTTATTTGTTATCTTTTGCATAATTTATAAAGTGCCAATTCGAGGGAGGAGAAAGGGCACACTAGCCCAAAAAGGAAGGGCATCTTATTTTTACACCCTAATTAGATTTGATATGAAACCTAATTAGTTTTTACCGATTTAGTACACTAAAAATGTAAGGGTTAACATCAAGTGAATAGTATTTTTAAATTAACTTCTAACATTAATTGTTATATTTATAATAATATTTTTATAATACTAACTAATATAATAAAAAAGATATTAACTTGAAAATATAAAGGAATGAGTGCACTTAGTTAATTATATATGATTCCGGAAGATTCTATGAAGATGAACTATAGGAACATGGATATATGAACCTGGAGCAAGCTTCATTCTAGATATTTTCACTAGAAAATGGAAAGGAGCGGGGTCATACCAAATTTTTAGGGTTGACTGCGTATGGTCTTGACCCTTCAGTATGGTCTTGGACCTGCTTAGTTCTAGGCTTTATTACTTCTTAAAACTATCGTTATCCGAAACTCTCTATCACTATCAAACCCTAGTTTTGATCATCATGCAAAGCTCTTTGAATACTTTGATCATAATCTCAAACCTAACCATGGATGAGAAGTCATGCAAAACAAATGTTAGTTGGGATGTGGGAACCCTCATGCATCGCTAACATTGGCATTATTTAGAAGAGGCCTCAAACCACATGTTATTATCCACCTAGTATGTGATATCTGAATGAATGCAACTAAGTTTGACAACCATCTTTGACCATGCTTGAATTGAGTTTTCTACTTGGGGAAGGGATCTTTGAGTACTTATAGATAAGAGAGATTGTTGTTTTAATCTAGCAAGAAGCGTCAAACCTGTATATATTGTTTCCATAATGACTTTATATGTGCTACTTTGTAATATTTAAGGAGCCTTGGGTTCCTTTTGCAAGTCTAGAAGTGAGTGTATCAATGTAGTTCCATGGTATTTCCAGGTTAGTAAATGAGGTGGTGTTTACTTGCTTATATAAGGTTTTGTATATGATTTATTAATAAAATTCTGACCTAGAGAGATCATAAGACCTAACAAATAATATGAATTTGAAATCAAATTTAGAGTAGAAGTCGATCCAAGATGCATAAGTAAGTCTGGACCGTCTATATTATTCCGACCAATCCGTATTGCTCGCCCAAGGAAGGAAAACATGCAAAATTAAGTTTGGGACTTGTTGTTTGATGTTGGATTATGAATTTTATGCATTGTGTTCTCAAAATTATATTGCTTATCAGTGTGTAAGGATAAACAAACTAAACACAAGACCTTGGAATGTACTAAGCAAGAATAGGAAAGTTGTATTTATCTTAACAAGAGTGCATTGTCAAAACTAGTCGTGTGAAAGAGTGAATTGCCAAATTTGAGTGTCTCCAGTACTTATTGGTATTTATTATTTGTAGGATTTCCTCTTGTTTTTGTTATTCTTATGCACTTTTTATATATATTTATATCACTACACATCTTTCTTGAATCACCTCATGCTAGTATATTTGATGTTGCATCCCCTATTCAATTCTTTTAAGGATATTGAGTTCCAATAGTGGCTAGGACTTAGGTAAGAGTAAACCCATTATGGTTTATTAGCAGTAGTGTCAAGATCATTTAAAGGTGTAGATAAAGGCAACCCATGTTTGGTTTTTTATTAGAAAACATGTACTTCAACCCTCTTAATTTTTAAAGCAAGTAATCTCAATGAAAATCCAAGTCAAGATACACACCAATATGCCCTTATTCAAGGTACTTCTAATATTAATTTCACTTTAACTACTTTAACACTTTTTGGTGGGAGTTCATAGAATAAAGTAACAATACTCTTATAAATTCCCAAAGAATTTATAATCTCTCAATCACAAATTTCTTAAGAAAAAAGTGATTACCGAATGTTGAACTAATAAAAGGCTGAATGAGCAAGACTCATTTAGAGTTTGTTATGATAAACATTGCAAAACCAACGTCGTAATCTCATTTCTATAGTAACATAAAAATACCAAAGTGAATATTCAATAGGGCTATTAGGGTTCAATTAAAAACTATAGATTTAAAATACAATTTTGGAAACCATGGATTATTAAGATAAAAGTATTGAATGTGCCTTTATGAAATGCTTGGCCACTAATTTACTTAGATTTGAGACCAAATCTTGAATATTTTTGCAATTTCACCCTCAAAATTTTTAAATGAATCTAAAGCCTTTGATGCTTGCAACTTGATGCTCCTCCTAATTTTTCCCATGATGTTTGCTTGTATTTGTTAATGCGAAATCACAAAGACCCCCAAATGAGTCGTCGGATCCGCTTTTCTAGGAAGACTCGCTTGGTGTGATTGCATAACATTGAACTTCCCTAAGGTGTGGGACCTGCGAATGGGAAATCTCTCTAGAGAAGCTTGGTTCCTCTTCCTAATTTACCTCGCCACAAGCTATTCTAGTGCAGGCAAGCTAATATAATCCTAATCTAACTTCCAAGGAGACAAGGAGAGAAAGAAAGTGAGGAAAACAGAGCCTACACTAAAACGGTGATACACCAGAGAAGGGAGCGAGATATTCTATTGAGGGAGAAAGAAACAGAGAAAATGGAGATGAGGGAGGTCAGACAGAAGTGACACGGCCCAGATCTTCAAATTCACCATTAAACTCCATGAAACACAACATCCTGCACCTGTAAATGTGAAATACATGCACATAAAAACAAATCTGGAAGGGAGAGGCACAGGGAAACAACAAAACGATGCAAAGGGTTGAAGAACACCACAAAAACACGTTTTTATTGCTCTAAAAGGTGCACAGACCATTACATTTCTAGAATAGAGGCACAAATACATTTTCCAGGCGTGGGAGAAGGTTTGCTGCTCAAAAATGGCATCGAGAAATAAATTTGACAGAGTTTCTCTATGCCCAGAATGTCTCTCCTTCTCAAAATGAGAAGTGTTACAATATATAGAAAGAATAAGAGAGAGAGAAGAGGGAAAAATCGAATCCCAAAATCTGTCTTTCAACCACTTTTCAAAATGTGTTTTAATTCTTCCTCTATTGATGGGCTCGATGCAAAAGCTCATAATTCCATGTATCTACTTCATGCACCAAAGAAAATGACCCATACTTCATTAAATCTAGTGGTTGGAACTGGTTTTTATCTTTTCCATGCCAAAATGCGTTTTGTAAATTTCTCCCCAAATCTTCACCAAAATCCAAAATTGAAGACTCCATGATGAAGATAATCTTCATATATTTCCATTGGTACCAAGAACGTCAAAAATGGAGCTCTGGATCAAAAGATATGGCCTTCTGCATTTTTTCCTTATGTTTCCTGCAAATTTGGCTTCAGGGGAATTTTGAATTTTTTCCCCGCGAATCCACCAAAGACGTGGCATCCATTTGGGTCAGCAGAGGTAGGAGCTTCCTTTTCCATTTTACATTTTTTGACAAAAAGTCAAAAAATCCAATTTACCTTCGAAGTCCCGCATCCATGCATTAGCTTTTAATGGGTTCAAACTTTGACTTTTTCCTTTGCCTCATTCTGGAATGCGAGCTCGTAGGTCCAAAACATTTTCCCTTCATATTTTCTCTATGTGCGGGGTTGTCTTGACCAATTTTTTTGGGGGTGAATTTGGGATAACAAGTTGGCAACTCACGGGGACATCTGCCTGCTAGATGAAGAGACCAATAGCCTTGAAGTATCCATTGGGCATGGAGTCTTCCCGATAAACATAAACCGATCTCGAGCTCAAATTTTGACCTCGACCCTCTTGGAAACCCATTGAAACTTGAAGTTGGACTTCACCAAAAGCCAATTGAATGCACTATGCAAGAGCAAAACAACAGCACCAAAAACTATGTACAAACTGAAAATCATACATACCCCAAGTGGGATATGCAGAGTGTGCAAAAGCACTTCTTCTACTGAAAACAAACCTACCTACTCTACTCTAACCAAGAGCAAAGGGAACTCAAACAAAGCATGCAACTGGTAGGGAGAAATAGCTTCCCTTCCTCAAAAATGGCAGCCATGCAACTGATTTGGCACTAAACATGGTTGGTTGGATGAGTGAAAAACTGACAATAAGCTGGTCTTCCACCCAAATCATCAAAGTATCAGCTGGAGACAAATCCAATACCTCTTTTAGTTGCTCTACATTTGGATTAAAGAGGTATGACTGCTGATCCTTGGTACTTTGCATATCATCCTCATGCTTAGAGGCAAGCATGACTGGTTGTGGCTTCTCCTTTGGCTCCAATGAAGCCAAGCACGATTACGCATGGTCCGATCCAATGGATGTGCCTGTTACTCTGAATTTCAACTCCAAAATGGAGTTTTCTTGTGGACCTTCTTAAGTGGATGGTGTGAGATGGATGATGACATCCTCTTGCCTTTTCTCTTCCTCCTCCTTTGAAGAACATGGAAGATCAAGATCTTCCAACCTTGGTTCCGTAATTTGTTATGGAGTACAAGTTGTTGTTCCTAATTGTTATCCTCCATGGCGTAAAAAGCTCATGTGCTTGGAAGGATGAAGATGGAGGAAAAAATGATGTTATCTCCTCGGGCTCCTCTCCATCAAGACAATCCTCCAAGTCAGACAGATAATCTACCTCCTTGTTGTCCTGCTGCAGGTGCTCAACCTCCTACATGGTACCCTTTGAATCTGTAATTTTCTTACCATGGTTCCCTTCATCTTCAAACATGAAGTTTGAAATATCAAACTCTTCCTCAACATCAGAGCTTGAAGGGGATGAAGTGGGAGGAAGAACTAAAGGTTCTTTTGTGGCCTGCTCCACACTTGGAGCCTCTAAAACTATATGGTCCTCCTCCACATGGCTAGAATGTATTCCTCTTCTTTTGGAATAGGAGTAGCTCCTTCTTTCCTTGCTTATGTTGTAGCTGGAGCCTTCACCACTAGTGGCTTGACCTCAGCCTCCTCCATAGGCTTAACCAATAAGGGAACCTTTGAAAACTCAAATTTAGCAACCCAACTCTTCAGATTTTCTATCATTTCTTCTCTGTTGGGTTCCTCTATTTGATGTTCTCCTTGGCTGGTTTTTTTATTGTTTTCTTCCCAACATGGGTTTGGGAGAGTAGGAGGAAGTATGTGTTGATTTACAACAGACTTTGCAATTATTTGTGGTGTAGGGGAAGGTGTTTCTTTTGGCTCTTATAGAGGGGGATTGGATTTGGGAGGGAAAAGGGCAGAGAAACTGAGGTGGGATGGAAGACTAGGAGATGGAGAAATGAAATCAACACTTGGGGCAACAAGTGGGAAGCTTGACTCTTGACTCTGCTGAAATGATATTGGCTGAGAATGAGGAAAAGAAAAACTATGAGGTGGTGTACTTACCCATTGACAAGGTTGTGTAACACTTTTCTCATAAGCCCCGATCTCCTCAACCCATTGTGTAAGCTGAGGTGACACTTCAACCATGAAGTCAAGCTTCTCTTGAGGGCTATAATGTCTTGGAAAAGGGCCTTCCCATGGACAAGGTGCCCTATAACCAATTCTGAAAGCCCACATTTGAGCTGTTGCCCTTAATTGAACCATGCCAAAATCCATTTTTGAATCTTCTCCAAAGAGACCAAAGACCCTCTCGCATAACTATCACCATCACATACGTCCCCTTGTCCTCGATAAGTTCCATGGCCAAACCGATTTTGACTCGCTCATATGGGTAAGCATAGTGGTCCTGGATCTGATCATAATGTTGATCTGGAGGAGTTGGGAAATACATGGAGGTGGACTGATGTATTGTTGTAAGTGTGAGTTCCATGAAGCGAATGAAGTCATGATTGCACAACCTCGTGGAATGGGAGAAAATGGAAGAGATGGAAGAAGAAAATGGATGAAAATGAGTGGAAATGGATGGAAAAGGTCTACAACTCGAGAACGGGTTATTTCTAGATGGAGTCGCCACATGTACCGAAAGTTCCTCCAAAGGCTGAAATCTTCACCAAAAGCACATCGAACTCGATAAAGTGAAGTGGTAAGGTGCTTCAGACCTATCCCACTAGGTGTGCCAAAACTATTAATGCAAATCACAAAGAACCCCAAATGAGTTCTAAAAATCTACTTTTCTAAGGAGACTCATTTGGTTTGATTACATAACATTGAACTTTCCCCAAGGTGTGGGACTTTGCAAAATGGAAAATCTCTCCCATTAAAGGTTGGTTCCTTATTTGTTTGTTTAAGTGCATACGTAAAGAGTTGTAGTCATCGGATCTACTTTTCTAGGGCAAACTCACTTGATGTGATTGCATAACATTGAACTTCCCCAAGGTGTGGGACCTTGCGAATGGGAAAGCTCTCTAGAGAAGGTTGGTTCCTCTTCCTAATCTACCTACCACAAGCTATTCCAGTGCAGGCAAGCTAATCTAATCCTAATCTAACTTCCAAGGAGATAAGGAGAGAAATAAAGTGAGAAAAATAGAGCCTACACTAAAACGGTGATACACCAAAAAAGGGAGCGAGATATTCTGTTGAGGGAGAAAGAAACAGAGAAAATGGAGATGAGGGAGGTCAAACAGAAGTGACATGGCCCAAATCTTCAAATTCACCATTAAACTCCATGAAACACAACATCCTGCACTTACAAATATGAAATACATGCACAGAAAAACAAATGCGGAAGGGAGATGCACTGGGAAACAACAAAACAATGCAAAGGGTTGAAGAACACCACAAAAACATGTTTTTATTGCTCTAAAAGGTGCATCAGACCATTACATTTCTAGAATAGAGGCACAAATACATTTTTCAGGTGTGGGAGAAAGTTTGCTACTCAAAAATGGCGTCGAGAAAAAAAATTGATAGAGTTTCTCTATACGCGTAATGTCTCTCCTTCTCAAAATGTGAAGTGTTACAATATATAGAAAGAATAAGAGAGAGAGCAGAGGGAAAAATTGAATCCTCAAATCTGTCTTTCAACCACTTTTCAAAATGTGTTCTAATTCTTCTCTCTGTTGGTGGGCTCAATGCAAAAGATCATATTTCCATGTATCTACTTTGCAGACCAAAGAAAATGACCCATACTTCATTAAATCTGGTGGTTGGAACTAGTTTTTTGTCTTTTCCACACCAAAACGTGTTTTGCAAATTTCTCCCCAAATCTTCACCAAAATCCAAAATTGAAGACTCCATGATGAAGAGAATCTTCTAGATCTTTCCATTGGTACCAAGATCGTCAAAAATGGAGCTGGATCAAACTATACGACCTTCTGCATTTTTTTCCTTATGTTTCCTGCAAATTTGGCTTTGGGTGAATTTTGAACTTTTTCCCCACAAATCCGCCGATGACATGGCATCCATTGGGGTCGGCGGAGGCAGGGGCTTCCTTTTTTCCATTTTACATTTTTTGACAAAAAGTCAAAAAATCCAATTTACCTTCGAAGTCCCGCATCCACACATTAGCTTTTTGATGGGTTCAAACTTTGACTTTTTCCTTTGCCTCATTCTGGAATGCGAGCTCGTAGGTCTAAAACGTTTTCCCTTCATATTTTCTCTATGTGCTGGGGTTGTCTTGACCAAATTTTCTAGGGGGCGAATTTGGCATAATAATAATATATTGAAAAAACAAATCCCAACTAACCCCGCCCTTATAAGTGACTTCTCTATCTAAAGGAGACAATTTCCATTTTCATAAATTGAAATTAGTGCCAAAATGGCCAAAAATTTCTCTCCCTATTGATTTTCAAGGAAAAAATTTACTCTTGATTTCCAATAGGTTATTTTTCCTCCTAATTTCCTATGACATCAAAATAAATTCCGTAAAAGATTTCCTTCTAATTTCCAATGGCTTATTTTTCCCTCTTGATTTCCAACAACATTAAAATGAGTTAGAATTTATTTTATCCCCACATTAAAATAAATTACATTGCTCCCCCTCCATATTAAAATAAGTTTCTTTAACACATTTTTTATATTAGTTTCATTTAGATTACTTATATATTATTATTGTGTTTATATAGTATTTAGAAAAATGGTTGTTTACATATCTAATTCAATATTTAAACTTGGGGTGATTTTTAAATATAGTGTCAAATAACAAAAACATATATGGATAACAAATAAATTGGCTTTCGCTATCGAATTTGGGGTTAAATCTCAAGGTGATAAAAATGGTGTTATATGGTAGAAGAAACATATGTGGATACTAAATTTTTTTTTGGTTATCGGTATCTAATTTGGTCTTTAATCTCGTGGTGATATATGAATATAACCAAAAAATCGGTTGTCTAGAATTTAGTTTAATATTTAATCTCAGGGTGATAAAAATGGTATTATATAGCAAGAAACATATATGGATACCAATTTTTTTGATAGTTTGGTATCTAATTGACTTATTTATTTTAGTGATGGAGGCTTTGATACCATTGATATATAATTAGAAAAATCAATATGTGATTCAACAATATGGGATTTTGCATTAATTTAATGTCCGAGTTAGAAATGAATAAATAGGATTTATAATGGCAAGTTACAATCTTGTTACCATACAAGAATCAACCACCTATAACCCAACTACCCATATACTAATATAATCCACTAAGTAATTAATGATGTACATTAATTACTACTAACATTAACGATAATAATAACTTGAAATGAGGTGTCTCGAGTGAGAAGCGTGGCCCATATAATAAAACATTACCAACAAACCAAACCATTTGGATCACATGACCCAATAGATTCTTCGAGCATGTGTGAGGGTGATGTGAAGGTGTTATAGGAATAAAATTTGAAGGTGTTAGCCATAACAATCTCTCACAAGGTATTATGAATTGACCTCAAATATTTCCTAGTGCACACCTTAAGGCATGCACTCGAGGGGATTTTTATTCCAACGACATACAAAGAGAAACAATTAATATGTCAAACATAAGGTGTATATATAATGTACACTTCTAGGATTCTCTTACAATCTTCAATCTCACTAAGGAAAACTCGTATCAAATGAAAATGTCTAATCCGTTTACATATTTTTCAACCTTCTCTTTGCCACCTTCCATGTGACCAACATAAATAGTCGAGGTTATATAACTCTTTGGTGTACTCCTTCATACACATATTATTTTTTCTCATGTTCAAAATTCTTGAAAAAGTTGAATTTGTAATTGCAGAAAAGCATTTTCCTTTAACCTGGAAACCATCCTCTTCTAAGATTTGATCTCATATTTTCTATTTCTTTCTCTATCACTCTAAACATGATCCCTCCATAAATATTGATCCGAAAATAGTTTTCACCCCTTGGGTACCCGTTTTAAAAAAAAAAACGGATACTTAATTTTTTTAATTTCAAAATTGATCAAGAGTCATTAAGGAGTCCCTTTTTGGGTGTTTTGAAACCCCAAATTTTTCCAATTTTCTCTTTAAAATATCAATTTATTATTTAATTCAAATTTACATGATTTAAAATGAAAATATTACAAAACCATCAAAATTGATCAAAAGTTGAAATCCATAATGCATTCAATTTGATTTTATAATCCAAAATTGATTATGCATTCGCTTTTCTTATTGTGGGTAATGGATTCTCAATTTTAACTGAAATCCAATTTTGTGGTTTATTGCTTACTTAATCAATTTAATAAATTCTTAATACTAATTTTTAATCTGATCAAAAGCTTCAAAATTGAAATAAAACACTCCACAAATTTGATAACGGAGTTCACCCAATTGAGCTACATCTCCGGATTCACTTAATCATAAATCAATTTATTTATTATCAATAAGTATAATTTTTACCTTCAATATTGACCAAGAGATCACTTTAACCTAAAAACGGGTTGATTCAGACTTGTAGAACTCTGTAATTTTCCATAATCACGCCTTCACTCTGTAATTTTCCGTAATCACGTTTTCAAATCCATCCATAGCCCTACAACTTCTCCACAATACGATCTATGTATAATTATGTCATAAAAACACCTACACCTAGAAATTTAAAGCACTTCATGAAGAATAAATGACATGGTTGTGTTTGTCTCTGAATTCTGAACACTTTTTCTTTTTACACCAAGGTCTAATTCAAATTCTCTAGATGCTTCAAAATCAAGGTTTCGTCAGAATCGCTGCTCCTTGTTGCCTTTTTACGGTCCCTGTCAAAAGCTTCAATAAATAAAATTGAGCTCGCTTATTTCTCATTGAGCCCTTATGGCTCAATGGCAAGCCAATCTTTTTAGAATTGGGTGGTTCCAAGGTCAATCTCCTCCTCCATTCTCGCCACTTGTTATTTCTATAAAGTGGGAGATATCCGACATTCATCTCGGGGTGGAGGTTTCATTGTTTATATTTGGGCGGCCCTACGGATTACACTTGTGGATTTGGCCACTTTTTTATTGCCTTTTGTTTGGCCACGTAATTTTTGGCTGGTGTTGTGTTGGTTTGGTCACCCAACGGTTGGGGGCGAGTCATTGGGTTTTTGGGTCGAGTACGTGGCGTGTGACATGGACTCGCCATGTAGGTCAGGCGTCGATTTTTTTGAACTACCCATGGATCGGGCTAAGTTGATAAGGTTTGTGGCAAGTTGGCATTTTAATATCCGTCGTAGTGTTGACTCATCGTGGCATATTAATTTGATGCATCAAGTTGTATAGATGGCGGTTGAGTTGGTTCCGCCATGTATCAAGCCATTTGGTGGGGAGTTGATCACCCCAACAAAACATGTGGAGATAAGGCCAAGTATTGGCCAAGCCCTTGTAATATACTTGAGTTACCAATTAGTTGGGTTGAGTTGATCTAATGCAATGCATAATTCAACCTACATTACAATATGATTTCCTTGCAATAAAAATCCTAGATGCAAGGGATATAGACATATAATGGAAAATATATACACTTGCACATCAATGGTGATATGATTCAGAGGCCAAGGTACCCCTCCGTAAAAAGAGTGCGTCAAACCTGGCCGAGGACCCCAACCGTAGAAAATAGTGGAGCCCACCTTTTCACAATCATGTGTTGAAGACCGGAATCCTAGACATAATTTTTTTCTCTTCATATCAACTATGCCACATGTCGCAGTGTCATTTGTCCACATCGTGAGACTTGCATGTTGCCCATGAATTTTTCACCACATTTTCACTACCTATTATTTGGCCACGTATGTGTTGGTTGGTGTTGTGTTAGTTTGGTCACCCAACACGGTTGGGCCGAGTAGCCTGGGTTGTTGGGTGAGTATATGGATGTGACATGGACTCACCACGTAGGTTGTCGCACCTATTTGTTTGAACTACCCATGGATCAAGCCAAGTTAATAGGATTTATGGTGAGTTGGCATTTGAATATCCGCCACGAGTGTTGACTCCATGTGGCATATTAATCGATGTGCCGAGTTGTATAGATGGTGATTGAATTGTTTTGCCATGTATTAAGTCATTCGGTGGGGAGTTGATCACCCCACCAAAACATGTGGAGATAAGGCCAAGTATTGGCCAAGTCCTCGTAATAGATTGAGTTACCAATTAGCTCTTGGTCGAGTTGCTCTAATGCAATGCACAATTCAAAGCATGCATTACAATATGATTGCCTCTACAATATAAAATCCCCAAGCAATGGATATAGACATATAATGGAAAATATATACAATTTCACATCAATGGTGATATGTGTCGAGGCCAAGGCATCCCTCCGTAAAAAAGTGTGTTGAACCCGGTTGAGGACCCCAACTAGAAAATAGTGGGGCCCACGATTTTGTAATCATGTGTCAAAGATCGGCGTCCTAACCACAATTTTTTTGCTCTTCATATCAACTATGCCACATTTTGTAATGTCATTCATCCACATCAACAAACATGCGCGCTACCCCTGAATTTTTCTTGTTGGCTGAAAATTTCGGCGGGCCATAACTTACGCATACGAGTTCGTTTTCGAGTTCTTCATATCAACGGAAATCTCTCAAGATGCTATGTAGTGTTGCAATGGTTTAGGGAGATTTAGGAATCATATGCACTCATAATATCCTTTGGATCACTCCTCCCTATAAGACCATTTTATCCTCAAAAGGGAAACTCACCCATGATCACATTTGTGTCCTCTACATATTACAAACAACAGAACCTAGTTTATAGCTTGGTAGTTTTTTTAAGAAATTGCAATAAATGTCAAAATCCATTAAAAGTAACATCACCCATGGCCATTACTACAACTGATATGACAACCAAAAATATGATACTCATTTGTTGTACTCTAATCCTGCACCATGTCAAAAATGTAAATGTAACATGCATTCACAATTTTATTAGTGCAAAAATTGTACATACTATTTGTAACTATGTTTGATAGTTACAAATATTTAAGCCTAAAAATAAGACTTATAACATGTGCAAACATCATGCATAGCTACAAAGAGTTTGTATAATTGTTACACACACACAAACAATGCCTAGATGAGACATTTGCACAATTTTAAACAACACTCTGAATACATGTTTTCTATAATTAAACATCTGATCAGCTGACCATGCCCCATGATAAACAACTGTACATGTTGTTATTAAGATCAATAATGAAGTTTTCCAAAACCATAAACAAGGAAATTCACCCAAGTATGATAAACCTATTGCCTAGATTTTCCCTTCATATTACTTCATAATTCAAAGCTAAAATACATATGGGAATTTTTCATTTTTCACTATTCAACAGGAATCCCAAAATTGCTTTGAATAATTTGCAAGCTATTCCACATTTACCACTATGCAAACATATAACTGAGGAATTTTTACCCACCATTTTAATCACATTTTCTTGTTTAGGTGGTTGATTCACTTCAATGTTTACCTGAACCACTGCATGGGTAATTTTCAATTTTGTTGGTTTAACATTTCTTTCCTTGTTAACAAATTTTAATTTTTGTCCAGGATGAAGTTGCCAACACTTATCAATTACATGACCTTTCTTTTTACAAAGTGATCACAAAATCTCTTGTCCACATTTTTAGGAAACTTACCTAAACTTATTTTCTCTGAGCCATGTTTAGGAGAGTGATCTCTCTCAATCTTTTCCAATAAAGATTTACGTTTCCTACATTTGGCCACACAATGGTTAGACATCCCATAAAACATACATGAATAGCTATACCACATTTTCTACATATTATTACCAAATTTCTCAAACATCGATAATGGATCAAGATTCTTACCATGTCCTTTACGCTTATGGTAAATAAGGTAGAGGAATCTTCATGGTGATCTCTTACCAGATCCTTCTTCTAAGGATGAATCGCCAGATGCTAATGGGGAAGCCTCTTTGGTGTTAGAATCTTGTCTTCTTTTAGTGATCTTGGATCCATCTCCAATTTCCATTTTCCCTTTATTAGCATATCCCAATTCTTCAAATCGATCTCTGGTTCTTCTTCAACCTGTATGGGGTTAGATATTCCTTGATTATCCTTACCAAGGCCAATTCCATTAAATCCCATTTTAATCAAAAGTTTAGATCATATGCCCTTTGTGTGCTTTTCAAAATCACCTAGAACATTACCTGAATCCAATTTTTTATGGGGAGAGGAATTAGATGGTGCAATACTTATAATGCATTCTTCTATCATATTGGATGCATCGGTAGTGGATGGTACCTCTTTCTTAGGTCCACCAAGTTGCAACACCATCAAGAGCTCATCCTGGATTCTAGCTCTTTTACAATCTATAATTTTTCTTCAAGAGCGAACAACTAACACCTTAAGAATGCATTCTCTTCCGAATCTGATGATTGAATGATTCAATCTCATCAAGCTTTTCCTTGTTTGACATTTTTCCCATGGTTTCCTACACACATGTACTTCTAAACTCTGCACACTGCAAATGGAAAGATCAAGCCCAAAATGCAAAACCACTGAAATCAAATTCAACCAAAAGCAAGTAAAGAGCTAAACTATCTCTGATACCAAAATTTTCTTGAAGATTAACAAGTTTTGCAAGCTGACTACCTGCTTTGATACCAAAAATTGATCTGAAAATAGTTTTCACCCCATGGGTACCATTTTAAAAAAATTCATATACTTATTTTTTAATTTCAAAATTGATCAAGAGTGATTAAGGAGTCCCTTTTTAGGTGTTTTGAAACCCCAATTTTTTCCAATTTTCTCTTTAAAAGATGAATTTATCATTTTATTCAACTTTCCGTGATTTAATGAAAATATTATAAAACCATCAAAACCGATCAAGTTGATATCCATAATGAATTAAATTTGATTTTATAATCCAAAATTGATTAAGCTTTTGTTTGTCTGTTGTGGGTAATGGATTCTCAATTTTAACTAAAATCCAATTTTGCAGTTTATTGTTTGCTTAATCAATTTAATCAATTCTTTATACAATTTTTTAATCTAATCAAAAGCTTCAAAACTAAAATAAAACACTCCACAAATTTGATAACGGAGTTCACCCAATTGGGCTACATCTCCGGATTCACTTAATCATGAATCAATCTATTTATTATCAATAGAAGTATAATTTTTACCTTCAATATTGACCAATAGATCACTTTCACCTGTAAATGGGTTGATTCAGACTTGTGGAACTCTACAATTTTCCAAAATCGCGTATTCAAATCTAACCATAGCCCTATAACTTCTCCACAGTGCAATCTCCATGTAATTGTGTCATAAAAACACCTACACCAGGAAATTTAAAGCACTTCATAAATAATAAATGACATGGTTGTGTTTGTATTTGAATTTTGAACACTTTTTCTTTTTACACCAAGGTCTAATTCGAAATCTATATGCTTCAAAAATCAAGGTTTCGCAAACCGCTCCTGCTACTTTTTTTACAATCCTCGTCAAAAGCTTCAATAAATAAAATCGAGCTCACCTTATTGCTCGTTGAGCCCCTCGTGGCTTAATGGTGAGCAATCTTTTTGGAACTAGATAGTTCCAAGGTCAATCCCCTCCTCCATTCTCACCACTTGTTATTTCTATAGTGTGAGATATCCGACATTCATCACGAGGCTAGAAGTTTCATTGTTTATATTTGGGCAGCCCTATGGATTACACTAGTGGCTTTGGCCACGTTTTGATTTCCTTTTATTTAGCCATATAAGTGTTGGTTGGTGTTGTGTTGGTTTGGTCACCCAACAGTTGGGTCGATTCGCTGGGTTGTTGGGCCGAGTACGTGGCCTATAATATGGACTCGCCACGAGGTCAGGCGCCGTTTATTGAACTACCCATGGATCAGTGAGTTGATAAGGTTTGTGGCGAGTTGGCATTTTAATATCTCGCAAAGTAGTGTTGACTCCCATGGCATATTAATTTGATATGTCGAGTTGTAGAGATGGCGATTGAATTGGTTCCGTCATGTATTAAGTCATTCGGTGGGAGTTGATCACCCCAACGAAACATGTGGAGATAAGGCCAATTATTGGTCGAGCCCTCAGAATCGATCGAGTTACCAATTAGCTTGGTTGAGATGCTCCAATGTAATGCACAATTCAATCTGCATTACAATATGATTTCCCGCAATATAAAATCCCACATGCAAGGGATATAGACATATAATGGCAAATATATACAATTGCACATCAATGGAGATAGGAGGTGGAGGCCAAGGCACCCCTCCATAAAAAGAGTGTTCGAACCTAGTTGAGGGCCCCAAGCCAGAAATAACGGGGCCCACCATTTCGCAATCATGTGTCAAAGATATCCGTTCTAAACACAATTTGTTTGCTTCTTCACATTAACTATGCCACATGCCATAGTGTCATTCGTCCACATCGCCAGATTTGTGCACTACCCCTAAATTTTTCATGTTGGCTGAAAATTTTAATAACCATAACTTGTGCATACAAGCTTCATTTTTCGATTTCTTCATATAGACGGAAAAATATTGAGATGCTCTACAAAGGCTGTAATGGTTTAGGGATATTTAGGGATCATCTACACTTAGAATATACTCCAAATTAAATATGTAAGTCCATTCTACTTGCATACAAGCAAAACAAACCTTCTTAAGGTCCTCAATTGACTCATAGTCAAAATACTTCTCCAAGTCTATAATCCAAACTATTATATCTTTAACAAACAAGTTTTATGATTAATTTGGGTTATCCATACCCGATATCCCTACAATCCTTGAAATAGACGTTAGATACATGTCTTAGTGTTATTGATAAAAAAATTCTTCTCCAATTTTTTTTTTACTTCATCATTGTTGGATTTTTCATCTCCATCTCTTTTTATTAGATTCATTCCTTAGCTTCGATCCTTTCATGAAGACATCTCATTAGATTTGTAAAATTATCTAATTTAGGAGATCTATTTCCCCTTGCTCTAACATATATTTTTTGAAATATTGTTAGCCCTATAATGAGAAAAACCCAAATATTTAATATATTAAAATGATAATTGATGATGCCTTGAAAGAAAGTATCACCCACTCTAAAACCATTTAAATATCTTCTTGTGAATCCCCATGAAGAAAAATACTCCCAACATCCATTTTAATGAGGTACCAAGAGAAAGAATTATAGAACAATATTAATGTCACCACATAAGAAAATCATCTAGCAATAATGCATGTCTTGTGTTTTTTAATGGATCCATTTATATTGTTCACCTTTGAATGAAATATGCTAGACAATTTCAAAATGAGGTAGGTCTCACATCTACAAATTCAAAGAACAAATTCATCATAATTATTCACCTTTAAAAATGTAAGAAAATAAAATAAAATTTAAAAAAATGGCACGTGGAACAAAAAGTTGGTAAAAAACCTAACTCAAAAGAATCTCACATATCTCTAAGTTGTGTATTTTTCTATGATTGAGTTGAAATATTTTCCTTACCTATTTCCCAAAGTATAAAGCATTTTAGGAGGCTTTAGAATTGGATATAGTCAAGCCAATATAATATCAACAAATACTCTCGTTAGAAAGGAGCCATTTTTATAGGTTTAAAAAAGCATACCCAAAGTATAATGCATTTTAGGAGGCTTTAGAATGGATATAGTCAAGCCAATATAATATCAACAAATACTCTCGTTAGAAAAGGAGCCATTTTTATAGGTTTAAAAAAGCATAGATGTACGTGTATAAAATCCTCTTCTTAGAGATATAAAAGAGGGTGCTAAAAATTCTAGTTGAAATTTTTTATTATATAGTGGCAATCATGGCTAGCAATAATTATGTCGAAAGGCGTAACTACATATAGGTTGAGGTTAGGAGGGGTCTAACACATGTCGTATATCTCATGCGGTTAAGATTGCATAAAGGATGAGGATGTTGAATACAGATGATGCATAGTCATCGATCTTTGAGGATGAATAGGAGCATAAACACATAGGGGACCAATAGGTTTAGCCATTTTCTATGATTGGGGACTTGATCCGTCGATGATCGTGCTCTTTTTCGTGTCGAGGGATTTATATCAACTCTACTGATAGCAAGCAATAAATATTTTCCATGTACACATTCGTTTATGTGTTGTGTTTGTTTTTAATTTTTATCTCATGGTTTGGTCAAATGATTGGGACAAGGGAGGCGAGATGGGTGTCGGATGGAAGGCCGTGTTTCACAGGTTTACGTCTTGAGAAACTAGGCTCGATTTCATGTTCGAGGGGATTGACATGGTTTGTTAGAGTGGAGACATCAAATATGTTTCTTGCATACACTAACCTAATAAAGAAATTGGTAGAATACAAATATCTAATCAACCTAACAAACAATACGACAAAATATAAAACTCTAATCGCAAGCCTCCAAAGACGCTCTCAACCTCCATATCACCTCCATTGTTGCTTGCATAAGATAGCAAACTTGTTTGAAAACAGTACTAAAAAGATTTTTTTATCCAAAAAAGTTGTTCAAAACCAAGTAAAGGGTTATTTGTTTTCTCTTTCCATCCATTTGGTTGTTCTGTAAATTTTGTCTCCCTAGTTGTCTTTATGATCGTGTCAAAAATATAGAGAATCATATGTTTTTACATCAACCTCACTCATATTTTATACCCATATGTTATGACTTCTAACTTCAAAAAATATTTAGCTTAATTACAAGGGGTTTTGAACTAGTTTTAGGGCATTACTCTTTGGTTTTAGGGTTTTATTCCCCAATTAAGGTTTTTTGCATATAGCATTTAGGTCGTTTAGTTTTCACAACATTTTTTATCAGTATGATTATTTAATACTTGTATAATGAAACAGGTGAACGGGGAGTACAAATTGAAAAATGCAAAGCTTCGGAGGTACCACAATGTCGTTTGTGAGCTGGTTGAGAAATTTCAGACTTGTTCGGTAGTTCATATTCCTCGTGAACAGAACAGGGCTGCAGATGCTCTTGCAAATGAGGGAATTGAAGGGGCATATGTAGATAAGAGTCCTACCACTTTATTTTAGATGAAACGTAGGTGTGTTACTCCGCAATACATTATGGAGAAGAGGTGTGAAGGGACTGTTCAATTAAGGTTTATTTTGGATACAATTCAACATGCCCTGCCAAAATCATATGTTGTTGTCCAGGAGCTTTCAAGTGAAGTGGAGCATGAGATGGGAATGTGTTTGGAATGTCACGTTTATGAAGATGAAGAAAAAAACATTTGTAGGTGTTGTATATTAGCCATGTCTTAGGGTATGTAGGTAGCTAGGGTTTCTACATAACAAATTCCTTTGAATGAATGTGTATTATTTTTGGTCTAGTAGGTAAAGTCTATTTTTGGTTTTGGGCTCGATGTTTGGAACTGTCGTATATGGTGTTACAAGGCCCTGTTTGTAGTGTTTCTTATGAGATCAATTAACTTTAATCTGGAACCTTTTACCTAATGAAGACTAAAAATTTTGACCTTTAATATTCTTTTTAGCATATTTTAGATTAGAATATGTAGTCTTGATTGGAATAAATCGGTATTAACTTTATCATTCATGTGTTGATGGAATGTGACTCAACTCATTTTGATTTACTAGTTCCAAATGAATTTTTTAATATAGGAATATTGTAACAAAGAAACCCTTTTATGATTTCGTGTTGTTTCTTGTCATGCTTACCCAAAAGATATGTAGAGTTCAAAATAATGTTGAGCATGGATTTTTTCAACTATGAAAGAATTCGTTCAAGATTCTATTGACAAAAAAATCTTCTTGTGGAATAAGAACATCTTTCTTGGACAATTTTGTTTTTGTAACTCAATGTTTTACATAATGTTAAGTGAGAAATCGCAACTATTTTTGACAACATGGTGACCCTCTACCTATTTTAATTCAATTAAATTATGGCATGTATACACGCACAATCGTTGATTTTGACATTTATGAATTGAGTGCTGCATTTTTTTGTTTTCCATCTACAAAAACAAGGTGTTTTAGCCCTCCCACATCATTGGTGAGTACACTTTGAGAGGGTTCGCAGGCCTTGAGTTCATTGTATGAACAATATAGTTATATTAATTATTGTTCTATTAATAATTTATAAGCCTCTTAAAATTTTCAAGTACATACATGAAAAAGTTAAAATTCATTTGTATATAAGGGCTCACAAATCTTTATAGGGCACGCTTTAGGGCTGGAATTTTTACACCGAAAGGTGTCACAGTAGAAATCCCCTCCTGTTCTAATAGTATTTAGCAATGCATATTATCCGTATCGATGTCCATCTCAATGGTGAAAAAACTATAAAGTATAACATCCCAACATGCATCACATGAATTGATTACCCCCTCTCAAAAACATGCATGTATTGTCTTTGGATGTGCAATGTTTCACACAAAATTTAGAAAATATGGAAACTAATATTTGAGGGTTATGTTAAAGTCTCATTTATTGTCCTTTTTCTATTGCTCAACGTATATACGCATGGCACTTACATTGATTGAATTTCAAAAGAGTTTATTTATATTTTATCTAATTAATTGATGATAATTAAATATTATTATTGTTTCATAATCCTCATAGATATATAAAACGTGTATATGGGTAGTTATCGATTTTTTGTATTCTATTTAAATGTCACAACTGACGTCATCAATGATAACGATAACAGATCCACTTAACAATGCAGGTTTGGTGCATCTTGAACTGTTTCTATGATTCTAAAAAACCACATTTGGTTGTAAAATCAATCCCTTAAAGCATAATTGTATTTTACAACATGTTTCATTGATTTTTCATTATATGAAAGTGAGGGTGATTTTATGATGCATTGTTGAAATTACCTCCACTTTGTTTCTTGAGTAATTTCATCTAATTATGTTATTAAATTACTCATCATTTTGTCTTTCAGTTGATATATATAAATTTTAAGATGGCATTAGATTTGCTAGCCATCTCATTGGGCCACGAGTATATATTTAAGATCACATGGCAACGGTCCTTCCGATTTGTGAATCGAGAAATTTTTTGAGATGCAGAACACCTCTAAAACATTGTGTGACCACATATATCAGTTCTAGTAATTTAGGAGAATAATATAGGAAGAATAAAAAAAAAATAGTGAACTTAGTGCTTCAAAATATTTTGAACTTGCAAAACAAATTGTGGTTGTAATAAATTCCAGCAATCGACACTTCATTCATTCATTCAACAATTGATGGTGTGTTAGCACTGATGTGTTCAAATAGAACTCACATCATGATGATTGCCTCACACAACTTTGAAGTTATCATCACACCTCATCCAGTCAAATGGACCCTTGACATGTGCAACTGAAGATCTATTAATCGATCAATTTATTTGATTGATACATTAACTCGTGACTTAGATAGTTGAATCGATCAATCAAACTTAGATGTGTCATAATCTATCATCGATGATAACTCCAATGTGTTGTCATCCTTGACGAAGTATTTAATTTAGTTTAACTAATTGTAATTGGCTCCCTAACTAAATGACTAAAATTGGGGAGAGAGTGTAAGTGGCACCATAACTAGCCTATCAAGGGTGTTAATATCAAAGATGATGGCACATCATCCAAATGGTACCACAATTTCATCACATGGCCCATTACAAGTGCATATATTAAATTGTAAATAATCTTTAAGTTTGATTTGCCTTTATAAATGCATTTTGACTCAAATACATCATTAGCTTATTAAATAAACAATGATGCATAACCAAGAAGTAGAAAAATAAAAATACAAGGAGAATCAATTTGGAACAAATGAACAAACAAGTGTTTCATCAGCCTTAGAACTCTTTAAAGATGAGTGAAATTCCATAAGCAATTAAAAATAACGTAGTATATTTACTTATGTTTAATACTTTTTGGCTAATTGTTTGAGCTTTGTGTGATGTCATATCTTATACAAACTTTAACTTAGTTATTACTATTGATTTCTACTAGATTAATAGTTTCTGTATAAACC
The DNA here is from genome assembly GCA_018340775.1 of Taxus wallichiana var. yunnanensis. Taxonomy (NCBI): domain Eukaryota; kingdom Viridiplantae; phylum Streptophyta; class Pinopsida; order Cupressales; family Taxaceae; genus Taxus; species Taxus wallichiana. Next base: position 239,713,638 of record CM031238.1, on the reverse strand, counting down.
AATGTCATCTTTTGTCTCAACTCTAACTGGTTCAGCACAATAAGACTTGACAAGATACATATGTTAGGCCACCAAGAACTTGACACACATTACAATTGTACCGGTCATAATGTTCCCCTTCGCCATTACACGATGTGGGTCCTACTTTTATCAAGAAGAATAACGTCGAATATTATCTTCCACACATGGTGGGCTTTGTCAAACACCCCTTTATAGTTTAGTGAAGACTATAAATTGGTTTTCAACACTATTTTAGAACATTTTTCTTGCAAAAATAGCCTTGCACCACTTCAACTCTTTATTCACAAGATCTTGTGGGGATAGGAAAGTCAGTAGCTTATTCATTCCCTCAAGTCCCCTTTTTGCTCCATATCAGCCCCTGTTATTTCATCCCTCCTTTTACTTCCCCTATGCCAACTCTCGCATTCCCTTTACACAATTGAAACCCCTAGAAGGCCAAGCTTTAGCCTCTTTTCAAGACTCCCGAAACATATCAAATATATTCTAATTGATGAAATGAGTTTCATTGGCCCTACGTTTCTTGCCAAAATCAACTATCATCTTCGTGAAGCTTTTCCACATTCCAAAATGTTACAATTCGCAACAGATCCATAATTCTTGTTTGAAATCTCAGAAGCTACCGCTTGTCATGGACATTCCTTTTTATGTCAATATTTCTTATGGCATAAAACTTTCACAATATTTTTTAATTCAATCTCCTTGAAATCAATCTTCAGGTAACAAGGTTCTACTCCAACACAAATTTCATTTTGACGCATGCTTCTCTACATTCACAATGGTGTTCCTAAATTTGAAGGTTGGGAGCTATTGATGTCCCTCACCGATTGCATGCTTGTTTAGTAGCAAATCCTTAACTTCCACAATACCACCCATTTGTTTACAAAAATAACAGGTGACATCCACAACCTCCATATGTTGAAGGAGTTGAATTCTCCAGTTTCCATATTGATTGCTCAAAATATAAGGTGCAACAAATCCTCGATGCTAATGAAGATCAACTACAACACAAAGTTCTTCTTTGCATAAATCAAAAAGTTATACTTTCCACAAATTTATGGGTTGAAACAAGTCTAGTAATTGGTGGAACTTGCAATATTGTGGATATTTTGTATGACACTTCCTCATCACCAACTTTTTAATCTTTTTTTGTTGTCACATTTGATCACTATACTAGACCTTCTTGGGATCACAACAATCCTTCCCATGTTCCAATCCCACCAATTTCTAGAGGTAGTTGTAAACAATTTCCACTTAAATTGGAATGGGCCTTATCTATCCACAAGTCACAAGGACTAACTCTTTAGACAAGCACCTATTAACATTGGAAACAACGAACAAAAAAGGCTTACATTCATCGCAATATATTAAGTCCCCTCCTTGACTGACATTCGTATTTCACCACCTTTTTCATTCATACATTACTCCAATATGTCTAATACCCTTATGCTACAGTCTCCAAAAAATGAGGCATCCCACCTTCATTCACTTACTCTCTTCCCTCCCTCTTAATCCCCTTCACATATCCCTTCCTTTCCCTTCCATCCTTCATAACCCCTCTTCCTCTACAAGTTTCAAATCTTTTGTACTGTCGCTCAACCCTAGTTCTACAAAATCGTACCTCCTTTTCTTCCTCATTCTCAAAATAGATGTGTTTGATATCCATATTACTTTTTTCACTCTCACATTCCCTTTCGGCATTCACATTACACTTGCTCGCGTGCAACGATTGCTAGTTAAAATCCTCCAACTACTACTAATGCAGCTTTGCCCATAGTTTGGTAGAAAAATATGGAAGACGTGTTTAAATAAGGCCTTGGGAAATTTTGGAAATACACAAGAAGGTTAAACAATTCTATAACCAACATCTATAACTCTCCTACCATGTTTGGTGTGAGTTTTATAAAAGAGGTAATGAATGGAAACAAAAATAAATAATAATTAGATGAGTCGTCATATTAGAATTCCACACATAGAGTGTTGCTTATTGATTTCACTTTTTGTGAATTTCTTTCATTCTTTTTAAGTTTTAATAATATTTAGCTAATATACATAAAAATGAAAAAATAATGTTATAGGTGGATATCCTAATTTAATTAAGTTCCAACATTAATTCCATAAATCAAAATAACACTTTTCAAAGTGACTATTGATCTAGTAACTATGAAAAACACAAGGGAGTATCACACTTAGTTGATTCTGTGTGGATTTGGAAGAGTCTAGGTTATCCGAATGCAAAACGGGTTGATCTAAGACTAAAAATGCTTCATTCAGAAACTAGCACTTAAACCGAACATGGTCAAAATCATACAGCTAGGTCAAAAGCATTTCAGACGGTACTAACCCTTTTCTACGATCTTAGAACTACTTAAAATATAGATTTATAACTTCCTGAGTGTTTCACCTACCTTGAAATTAGTGTTGTTGTGTTTCAGTCTTCTTTTCTCACCTTCATAATGGCTCTGTAAACTCTTCTCAAACCCTAGAACCCTTGTAGTGTAAGGATTTCCTACAAAACAAAGTTAGGTGGGTTGTGGGCACCCCTGTGCACCGTTGACATCACCACTACTCTGAAGAGGGCTCAAATTGCATGTCATTCTCCTAACATGTGATATCTACCGTAGTGCAATCGAACTTGACAACCGTGTTTTGACAATGTTTTTCTTGAGTTTCACACTTACTCAAATACTTGGGAAGGGTCACTTTGTTTGCTTATATAATAAATATGGAGACTCTTAGACCTGGACAGAGACTTTAGACTTGAAGAGGATACTACCCTAATGGATGTACATGAGTTATTTCACAGTTTAGGGAGATTGGAGTGCCTTTTATGCCTATTTTTACATGAGGAGTTCTTAAAGTGCCAAGTTTTTTTATTGAGGTGTGATTTACTTGCTTATATATGCTTCGAAGATTATTATGTCATGAAAGGTTGACTAAGGGGATATATTTTCTCATAAGAACGTGATGGGATCAAAATAATTCTCCCAAAACATGTTGGTCCAAAACCATTTAGTAGGGTCACTTGTAGATATGTATAAACCGATAGAAACGATGGTTTTGACCAAGAGGGAAAGATCATGTTTTGACTTTATGAGTCGAGGGTGAATGTTTCTAGGTGTGTTTTATACAATTAAAATTTATAAATTGATGACAGAAGAGGTGTGCAAAGATAAGAAAGTAATCTAAGAGTTATCATGGTGTACTCAAGAAGAGGGAGGAGAGTGCATTTGTACATACAAGTGTGTAATGTCAATTGAGTGTCTACATTTTCCTCCCCTTTAAGTATGAAATGAAATTACATGCTTAAAGGAAAAGATACTTGAGTGTGTAGACACACTTTTTCTTTTCTCAAAATAACTTTGTTTTATAGTATCTGTTGTGTTGGTGTTGGCACGCTCCAAAATGAAACCTACAACACAAAGTGTAGTCAATGCCCAAGATAAGAAACTGAACTTTAACTCAATATGTAATGAAAATGTAAAGAAATGTGTAACAATAAATGCTAAAACAAGATGCAAAACATGGAATGAATACACCTATTTTTTTATGGAGGAAATGTGTTCTCATTCTTATGTTTTTGGAGAATTTGTATTTGTTGAACTCTAATGAAGAATTGGGGGATCAATCCCCAATTTGTGTTGAGGAGAGGTTGATGTGTTAGGTGTACCAACCTAACACACAAATGCCAAAGAGAAGAACCAAAAAGAGAAGGTTGAACCACCCCACCAAGGAAGAAGACCATGTATCAAATTCATTCATCAACTATGATATCTTCCCCTTAATTGCAAAGAGGATAGGAATTTTTTTCCTATGAAGAACTTAGCCGCTTTGATACCTTCCAAAAGCCCACAGGCCATACCATTGTAGATAGATATAATCCCAATTTTGTAAATTAGTACACATGAGAAAATGAAATAATTTTCCACGTAATCTTCACATATGTTGCACAACTTATTAGAAACTGAATAGAACTGATTGTATGATGAAATCTGAGTGGAGAAAGGAGACACATACCCGTAATGTACTCAAATTTGACATGAAACTAAGCACCGTGGAGAAAGAGAGGATGTGATACTCCATGCCCCTTGAATATGTGCCAAACTGAGTCAATCTGAGTATGAAACCATATGAAAACGTTTTAACAATGATGAAAAACATGATACTATAGAAAGATCTGGAGAAAATGGCCCTCGAGAAAAAGTGTATGAGAGGGTTAAAATCATATGTACATTACTAACTAGGTTATATGGTTTTGACCCATGTAGATTTGATTAAATTCATGTCCTTGAGTCCAATTTTGAGGCATTTTTGTTTGCCCATGCATATGTTTGTGCCCAGAAATATGCCTACTTATGATGGAACCCTATATGTTTACACCCTCTTTTGAGGTATGTGCGATGAATAATTTAAGCACACGACTTAAAATAAAAGATGTACACTCATAGTTGAGTATCTAAAAATCTGTAGATAACCTCTAAAATGATTGATGTGGTGGCCACCAAGAAGAAAAGTGCTTGCAATAAGGGATGCATATGGTAGAAACCATGGCACAAGAGCAACAAGAATAAGAAGCATGATAATAATAACAATGTCAATACAACAAAAAAGTGATAACAACAATTAGAAAATGATGTGTTAGTAGAAAACAAGTTCATAAAATTTAGAAACAAATTCAAACATGACAAGAAATGTCGCACAAAAGGTAAATTCCTCCAAACATGGGACACCCACGATGTCGCAAGACAATCAAGGCCCTTAGCCAATAAATAAAAGATACACAACCACACACAAGGCATGATGTTGCAAACATGGGATACCCACAGTGATCGAAAAATAAACAAGGCCTTTAAGCTGCAATTAGAGTAGAAAAAAACATACACACAACTATCAAGCATGTATGAAAATTAAGTGTATCAAAATGTAATGAAAATTGGAGAGTATATGATATAAAATAGCCAGGAATAATTTTAAGTGTTCGCATAAAACCCATGTGTTTTTCCTAATAGTCCAAAAGATAGCAAATACATAATATATATGTAACCAAGCATAATGAGGAAAGAAATGAACTATAATAGAAATATAACACCTGGATATAGAATGCAAAAGTAGATACCCCCAAAGGTTAGTAGTTTGGGCAAAGTGGAGACCAACACCTATCATCGTGTATTACTCTATCTATGTCCTGCATCATGCTCAATATACCACATGAACGCATGTGTGTAAAGAAGAAATGATATCTATCAAACTAAATGAATAAACAACATGTATAATGTAAAGTGCAAACAATGTATGCTATAAAAACATGTCCTAATTTTTTATTTTGTACATATTTGAATGATTTTTTAATTTTTAGGCCCTCCTTGAGGGCATAGATGAAAACCTATTCTCCAAAGAGAAGGAAGGGTGATCAAGAATTCCCCATGGGGGCAAAAAGATAGATATTATGCAACTAAAGGATGGGAAGCAATATTTTCCCCAATGTGTGTGTGTGTAAAGTGAGGTTCGGGTGTGGAACCACTCCCTTAATAGTCAATTTGAACCTATAAATAGAGTGTGTCATCAGGAAATAAAGGGGGAAGTAGCATGAGAGTTATCAAAGAGTGTTAAGAAGATTGTCGATTGTAGGATTAAACCCAATTGGTCCAAAATCTTCCATATTAGCAAATTTGTGGAAGCATTTATCAATAAACAATCATGTCTCATGAAGTGATTGAGTTTCATAATGTATTCCTCATCATTGTAAGACATACCTTGTGCTTGCATGGCATGATTCCAATCTGTTATGTTGGGCTAATAGTCGGAAAATAATCATTGTAAATAGTGATGATGCCAATAGTAAGTGGGAAAGTAATGCTAGTGTTTTTCGTGTCAACAACATCGAAATATGTCGCATCCAACATCTACTAATAGCCAATGGGGTAGGTTTTGGGTCAAGAGCAAACCAAACTTTGGTGGTGATAACATGCAACTCAAAGGTTATCACAAGCATAATATATCCTTGATACTAGATAACATGAGTGACAAATTTGTAATGTCGATGGTGTGAGTCTTAGGGTAGTCAAGGCCTCATAAGTGTAAATATTTTTTGTTGGTTGAGATTAAGAGGCACATGTGGCCAATATTGCTCATGAATATACATAGTGCTAGTAAATGTATCAAAATGAGGAGTCTCCCTAGAGGAGGTGATGTATCATGTAATATATTTAGAGTGTCGTTACACTTGAGAATGTTGATTTCACTAGTTAATGTTTGACAATTATTGGTGCCATGACCTATAACACTATTTCAATCACAAAAATGATGATTATGTTGTTTAGAAAGCATTTGAGTTGAACGATGACACTTAGAAGGCAATGTAATGATACCTTGATCAAGTAAAATAGAAATTAATTCATGTGATGCATCAAGATGAGCTAGAATCATGATAGATGTTACATGAGGTGAAACATCCAAAATATTGATGGTATTGTCATAGGATCAATGTGTGTATTACTAGAGTCGATATGATCAGAAGAAGACGAACGGCTAACACTAGGGGAAGTATGTTTAAGTTTACAATGTCCAGGTCTAGTGGATAAAAAGAGAGAATGAAACATAGATTCATTTATGTCAATAAGATTAAAATTTATTTTGCATAAATTATCATCCATAAGTGCAAGTGCACCATCATTACTATCAATAGCATATTCACGTGCATCAATATGTTGTGCAACACCATCTAATAGATTAAGAGTATCAAGTGGTGGTTTGCTAGGGATATAATATGTCATTGGATTCATAAGAGGGATGTATGTATGTGACTCAACATGTGGAGGTATATCCAATAAATTCTCAATAGGAGAACTAGTCTCACCAAGAACATATGTATCTAACTACAAGTACATAGGAATAGGCGATTGTGGAGGAGTGACTAAAGGTGATTATGAATTAGACATATCTACTTTGTAATATTGATCGGGACCGACATCAAGCATGTCTAGATACTCAATTCCATTATGCAAAAACTTGATGCAACAATGGAAAGTAGTGGAGATGACTTCGCATGTGATGAATCAAAGGATAACCCAAGAGTAAATTGTATTACAAATCAATGTCCATGATGTCTCATGACCAACAACTAGATCAAAATTAACGGTATCAAGTGTAGAATGTGTGATGTCATCAAAGCCTTGCATAGTAGTGGGAGAATGATTGATTACAAGAGGAGAAATTCCTGTATTTGTAAGCAATGATTTAGGACATATGTTAAGACAAGATCCATTATCTATTAGAATCCTTATAAGAAAGAATCCTTGAATGCATGCAGTGATAAATAGAGTCGTACATTGATTCATATCAGCATTAGGTGGGATATCGATGGATAAAAAGTAATAGCCTTGTCAAGTGCCTTAAATGTATCCATGAGAGAAGAAAAGGCAGTTGGATGTGTGTGATTCACCAATGTGAAAGAGTGTAAAGTCTCTTGTAATATATCTTTGTAGATGGGGAATATTTGAAGTAATTCTTATAGATATCTTAGCAGGAGTATTGTTAAGTTGTTCAATTCAGTCATACCCTTTAGATGGAACACTAGATTTAGCCAAATGAGCAGGATGCAAGGGAGGAAATGGCAGATTTCCTTCAATTGGTTACTTGTTCATCATGTGGTTACCACTTTAACTATAACATGAGAGAAAAATAAGGTGGATGATTGGTAGTAACAAGAGTGATTTTAGATTGAATGTGAATGTAAGTAGGAGATACATCATCCATATAATAATTTGGATAAGCGTAATATGCTTCCATCAAATGCATAGTAGGGGCATGCACCTAGTTAGAGGGATAGTAGCCCCTATTAGTAGATGAAATGGGAACATTGTGTCATAGGTGAAGATTGTAGAATTTAGTAGGAAGGGGCATGTTGAATAAAAAGAGACAAACAAAGAATGAAGCCTTAAGCCCACTAAGGTTATGGCTATGATGTTTGATTAGAAAATGTCGGTTTCACCAAATGATTTCAATTTTTTGTGAATCTCTTTCATTCCTTTTTAATTTTTAAGAATGTTTAAATAACATACATAAAAAGGATGAAATAATGTTACATGTGGATATTTTGATTTAATTAACTTCCAACATTAATTGTATAAATTAGAATAACACTTTTCAAAGTGACTACTGTTTTAGTAACTATCAAAACACAAGGACAATTGCACTTAGATGATTCGTGTAGATTTGGAATATTTTGGGTTCTCTTAGTGTAGAAACAAGTTGATTTGAAACTGAAATGTTTTGTTACAAAAACTAAACCATAAAACTAAACATGATCGAAACCATATAGCTAGGTAAAAAGCATTTATACAGTTCTTACCTTTCTCGTACGGTCTTGGACATTCTTAGAATCTAGATCTACAACTTCCTAAGTGCTTCACTTGCATGGAAATGAATTTTATGTGTCGGTATTCTTCGGTCACCTTTAAAATGGCTCAGTAAACTCTTCTCAAACCCTAAAACCCTTCAGTGCAAGAAGGAGTTCTGCAAAAAAATTAGGTGGTTGTGAGTACCTCTATGCTTTATCCGTCAACCTTACCACTACTCGAAAAGGGCTTAAACCATAAGTTTCAGATTGTAAAAGCACAATAAAATGTCCCACTTTTTGGTATGTTTTGTACCATTATAAACATGAATTTTTAATTTAATTGATTTTCTAAAGGTAATAGCCATAAAACCGTACATATTCATGAAATTCCACAAATGTTGTGTTTAGAGTGTAGAATACATGTAAAAAAATAAAAATTGCAAAAAAATGGTTTAGAGTTTTATTATACGTTGTTTCTTATGTTATAAAAGAAAAACTGTCCCTAGTAGTTTTTTTAAATGAAAATTTATTTTTTCACCATGAAATTTTAATAAAAATGGACTTTTTCTTAGTTTTGGACTTATATTTTTTAAATTAATTTTTTTCTTATGGCAAATAAAGAGGACTATACTCCTTATGACAAGGCTCAGAAGGAATAGGAAAATAAAGTTCGAAAAAAAAGGATCAACATTTAACAATAAGGAAATGAAAATTTATTTTTCACCATAAAAATGATTTACATATATGCCACAACAATGATAACAATTGACTTTTGAGGTGCTGACGATCATCACAAAAGAGCCCAACAAAATTTTCATATTTTTGAACAAAACTTATATTAAGAATTTTTAAATTAAGCCAAAATTATTTAGCCCCAAAAAGACAAAATCAAATTTTTAAATTAATTATTTAGTAAAAATATTTTCAAATAAATGGCGTACAAATGTTTATGCCAATAACTTTTAATATTTATATCGAAATTGAATTTTTTTCATAGGTAAGAAGAAGACTTCAACAAATAGTAATTTTATTTTTTTCAAATTTTTTTGATATATTTTGCTATTTTTCAAATTGGGTTGATTGTGTACGATCGATTGTCCTAAAATACCATATGTTAGCAAAATATAAAAAATAAATAGTAAAACATATTTTAAAAATGAAAATTATATTTTTAGAAAGCTAATAAAATTCTGTATTTTGTGTTAAAATTTTGTAATTTTATTCATTCATTAACCCTAATTACGTGGCACCTAAGTGGCACATTTTGGCATAAAATTATCCTCCAAATGGATTTGGCGCCAAAATGTGCCACATAGGTGCCACATAAGGGGGTTCGCGTGAAGGGGATCGCGTGACGGGGTTCACCCGAAGGGGGTTTGCGTGAACCCCCTTCGCCCGAACCCCTAAACCCTAAATTTTCTACCCAAAACTATATAAATATCTATATATAACTCTTTGCCGCCAAAATTATTTGAACCCAAAGGGTTTGACGAAGGGGTGTTCATGCGAACTCCAATTCACACGAACCAGTTTCTTTTTCCTACGTGGTAGTTCAAGTGAAGGGGTTCATGCGAAAGGGGTGTTCGCGTGAACACCCTCGATTTTCGATCCCGCCCAACCTCTTACTCACGTTTTTGGGACACGAAGTGGGACACAACATTGTGCTTTATGTTATTATAACTATTGTAGCGCAATCGACCTTGACAACCATGTTTTTACAATCCTTTGTTTGAGTTTCACACTTGTTTGAATACTTGGGAAAGGTCACTTTGCTTGCTTGTAGAATAAAGATGGAGACTCCTAGACCTGGAAGGAGACTTTAGACCTATATAGGGGTTTCCTAATGGATTTGCATGAGTTATATCACATTTTAAGGAACTTGAAGTGTCTTTTGTGCTTGTTTTTACATGAAGAGTTCTTAAAGTCTTATTTTTTAATGAGGTATGATTTATTTGCTTATATATGATTCCGAAGGTTATTATGTCATGAAAGGTCGACCAAGGGGATATATTTTCTCATAAGAATGTGATAGGATCAAAATAATCAGCCCAAAACATGTGTGTTTTATATAATTAAACTTTATAAATTAATGACAGAGAGGTGTGCAAAGATAAGCAAGTAATAAAAGAGCTATCGAGTGTATTAAGTAAGAGCGAGGAGATTGCATTTTTACATGCAAGTGTGCAATGTCAAGATCAATAGTTTCAAAGGATGACACGCATGGTGAAAGAAAAAACTCACCAAATAAGAGTTGAAGATGACATTAGGTAGGGTTAGCCTCAATAAAAGTTTTAAAATGTCATACTTTTGTAGGAGAAAATTTGAGTTGTATTTAGTTTCTATGGTCCCCATTTTTATAGGATATGACCCTAGTTTTGATAGGAACGTGTATTCCTTCATATGGTATGTGGACAAGGATGTTAAAATTTCTTACACAACCAAATATTTAACTTGAGTATTTGGAGTACCCTCACAAGAATAGTTGGTTAGCAGGCTAGGTAGTGATTTACACATCTCATAAAGGAAATATATATAACCAAAAAGACCATGTGTATAAATATTATGCATGTCTAATTTGACTTCAATAAATTTATATTGCATGTGGTCCAATAAAAATAAGGGAATTAAAATGGAATATACGACTTAAGGAAAACAAACTTGCATATTAGATGTGTTATGTTATCAAGTGGTGAGTTTCATCAAGGGCTCTAAAATTACAATATGGATGGCTAGACATATGATTGGGTTATGATGCAATCAAGTTCGGGGTTCCCACGAAGGAATTCCTTTTCTCCAAATAGCCTATATTAGAGTTAGATCTCACCAAAGCAAGAGCTTATACAAAACTCATAACTAGAAATAATAAAACTTCTATTATTTTTGCAAGGAAAGATTACATGTTTGGGGAAAATGACATTATGCCCCTACTACAGTCTTATGTTAAGACTCTACAAGAATTTCTAGAAGAATTCCACTCCTAGACCCATCTCAAGCTTGCATATTTTTCAAAGATTCTATAGAATTGCACTCAACTCAATTTATCTAAAGACAGACACTTGATCCCTTTCTCTTAGGAATTTGATCCCTATAATCTTACAACCCCTTCCTATGTATAACATTCATAAAATCTTTTAGTAGGAGAAAAAATATGCATATTGTAATTAAATATATCTAGTAAAATATTCCCATATCACCTCAAATCACCATTTATCTATTATGGAAGTTATCCTTTATGGATAAAGTTCAATGAGATAATATGATTGGTCCTTGACCATGATGGAAATATCAAGAACTATGTGTGCCCTCCTACTAATTATATTGATGTTGACAAGAGATCTTGTGTGACATAGATATCATAATTAAAAAACATGGGGTGGTACCACAAAATGTGATATTTTGTGTCTATCATTAATGGTTGGCATATTATGAATCTTTTCATATAAAGGTTAAGCATTGGTGGCTTGAGCAAAGTGTGTGTGGCAATAACATGTAATTATAGTGTTACATTATGTATGTTGGGTTTGTGTGAATTGCCAATTATACATGATTACGTACAATGTTATGTGGGGAAGGAAAAAGTTACCCAACTTGAGAAAGCTTGTGTGTGTTAGAAGCACAAACACCGAGAGGGGGTGAATCAATGGGAATAAAAACCTTTTCATTCACTTTAAACATTTACATTCATCAACCATTCAAATTATCTTATCCATTAAGAAATTAATCAATGCACCAAAACAATCAAAACATATGTAAGAGAAATATAAGAACACATGGACACCAAATTTAAGTGGGAAACCCTAAAGGGGAAGAAAACCCACTGAAACAAAAATTTATTATAGCCATGTAGCAAATTTAGTGGAGCACCAACCCCTAGATTTAGTGAGGCGCCAACCCCTAGTTTAGTAGAGCACCAACCCTACAAGGAGGCACCAAAAAAAAAAATCCATATGAAATGATTTTCATCTATCAAATTTTGCTCACACAACTAATAATGACTCAATGAAGCTCACTCTTTGATCCATAAGGATCCAAAAAAACACACCACTTCATCGATCATCAAGACTATGAAGGAAAAAGGAGGTTCTTTTGGCATTTTAACAGAACCTCAACTTTGCGTAGAGCGGTGGTTGTAGAACCACCACCCTATAGGGTAGCGGTCCTCAGTAACCGTCGCCGGCCTAGGACAGTGGTCTAGTAACTTTTCTGCCGCACAGGCAGCAGAAGTAATGTCACTTTTGATAGAAAAATAAAATGAAGCATGAACAACCATGGATTCGAAGAGTCTGGGTTGTGTCTCTTCCCTTCCTGACCTTTCCCATTCTCCAGTGCATAGGAGGACATGGGGAGGCTATAAATACAAGAAGGAGCAAGAGAAATGGGCATCGATCAAGATCTAAAGAGATCAAGAGAAAATTGTATTGTTGAGAGCAAGTGAGCAAAGGAATTCAGTGTTGGAGTGGATTTGTAGGAGCAAGGTGTAAGAAACAAAGCAAACAAGTAACTAGAGGGAAGTTTTACATTGTTTCTTCTCTCTATACTTATTGTAATATGTAAATTTTAATTAATTGGCCAATACAAATGGGAAGAAAGATCAGTTTCCCTTCTCGATTGGTTTTCCCTCAAATTGGGGGTTTCCAGGATAAAATTCTTGTGTTGTGTGTTTGAATTTTGTTAGCATTCTCTGTAATTTGATTCTAAGAACTAAGAAATTCAGTCACTAAGCTCTAGAACTGTCATTTTCCAAAGTTGAAAGTAGAACAACAAATTTATTTGTGATTTGTGAATTTCCAAAGCCGAGGTTTATAGATCATTTTGGTATCAGAGCTGATTATATATCCAGGACTGTGGTATTCATTCTTGTGATTTGTATGACAGTGATAAGGTCCAAAGGTGAAGAATTTTTACCTTGCAAACCAGATATTTCTATGAAGAAGTGGAAACAGAGAATTCGAGTGCAAATGGAGGAAGAGAACTTGGTCCGTAGAGTTGAGATGCTAGAGACCATGACGGATAGGTTATATAGACAACAAAAAGAGATTTCAAATTTGTAAAAGACAGTTTCAGTTAAGAAAGATTCCATGGATTCAAGTGGTTCGAACACGGCCAAAACATTCGAGCATAGGAAATATCCACAAAGAGGAAGATGACATGGAGGAGCATGAAGAAGAAATCCCAATTGTAAAAGAGAAGGTAAAATCTGATCATACTCCCTTTAAAGTTGAGACTAAGGTTGAAATTAAGAACTTTGAAGGACAAGTAGATGCAAAATTGTTAGACAAATGGTTGAAACAATTGGAGGTTTACTTTAGTGTGCATAATGTCATAGAGGCACAAAGGATTACCTTTACATGTCTCAAAATGGAAGATCAAGCTCTAGTTTGGTGGGAAACCCATCTACCCACTTGTGAAAAGAAGAAACATCCTATTATCTAGTGCTTGGAAGGGTTTTAAGGAATTGCTTGGAGCTAACTTCTATCATATTGGCCATAAGATTGACCAGGTGATTAAACAACAGTACTTTAGGAAAGGCAGTGGTCAAAGTGTGGAAGACTATACTACGGATATTTGGAGACAAGCCATGTTGCTCAATATGGACTTGGAGGATGAGGACATTTTGACCAAATATTTGGGAGGACTTCACACTCACCTTCAGAGGAAGGTAATCTCCACAAAGCCCAAGGATCTCAACAAAGCTTATATACAAGCATACTACATTGATGATGAGAAGAAGCAAGCATAAACATATCCAAAGGAAGACCAGTCAACAAATCAGCAGCAAAATGAACAGGGATCAACAGTAACAAAGGTAAATGGAAAGGTAAACAAGTCGCCACTATTTTGAATACTTGTAAAGATCTTAAGAATTTTTGTAATAATTGTGATATCAATGGTCATACTGACACCACATGTTGGAAGTTACATCTAGAATTACACCCAAAGCATCGAACCAAGGATTCCAAGAAATCCATGACCACTGTAAAGCCAGATGGGGAGGTGGAGATAGAGGATGATTCAGATGTAGACAAGAGGTTGGGGTGCACGGCCACTAACATGTACAATGGAAAAGAAGAAGAAGAGATGAGTAAGTTATTCCAGATCAAAATCCAAATCAAGAAGACTAAGGTAAATGCTTTGGTTGATTTTGGTTCTCAATCCAATTTGATTTTTGATGCGGTTGTAGAGAAGCTTGGTCTAGAAACTTATGAGCATCCACATCCATACCCATTGGGATGGGTGAAGAAGGGTGTAGAAATCCAAGTAATAAGGAAGTGTAAGTTCATATTTGGGATAAATTCCCAATACATAGATGTATTAGAGGCTGATATAATTCCACTTGATGCATTTGACGTTGTTTTCGGAAGTCCTTACTTGTATACCAGGGATGTTGTATTCACAAGGAGGGAGAACCGATATAGATGGGTCAAGGACGGGGTCAATTTCAACATTTGGGCACACCAACGCAAACCAAAGAATGTTATGGTAAGTGTCAACCAAGCAAAGAGACTCATTCAGGAAAATCATCAGTTTTGTTTACTTTCATTGAAAGAAAAGAAAAATGGAGTAGAGAGCACAAATGTTTCTAACAAAAGGATGGAGAATTTGGATAGCACTTGTCAATCCTTGCAGAAGAAGAAACCATAGAACTACTAAGCCAAGGGGCAATATACACTTTCACTACACAATCACCATATCTACTTACTAATTCACTGGACTTGATAGTAGGGTAGAAAGAAGATGAGGAGATACGAGATTCGAGAGGTGAATAGAGCAGTAACATACATGGAGAGGATTTGGAAAATCCATCTCACGAAATAAGTTCAAGCAAGGAGAACCAAGCCACTCCAGTATGGGACCTTTGCCATACTTGAGCAAGTTAGAGAAGACACCTTCAGACTTGATATGCCACACCTCATGCGGATGCACTTGGTAGCAAATGGCAGGAACTTGCACCTACCAGAGCCATCTATATGTGATGAAGAAGGAGACATTCAGAAGCTACCTTCTGAAGAAGCTTGTGTCTGGGATTCTTAAGGAAAATGAAGGAGGACATAGCACTCGGAGTAGAAAATCAGAGATCCACAGGAATCTTGGTGGGTTGGATGAGAAGGGAAGACACCAAGGCAAGCCCGGTGGTACTCAAAGGAGCAAGAGAGGGATTTGATTCCTCTACCACTCCCCCACTAATATTTTGTGGGACAAAAATCCTCCTAAGCAAGGGGAGGTATGATCCACAAGGATCCAGAAAAACACACCACTTCATCAAATCATTAACACCATGAAGGAAAAATGGAGAAAATAATAACTGCTACTCTGCGCAGAGCGCCGGTTGCGCAGAATCACCGCCTACGGGATGGTGATCTTATAACCATCTCCCCTATAGGATGATGGTCCGTAACCGCCACCCAAATACGGAAACGGTCGTGTAACCTCCCAGTTTGCATAGGGCGGTGGTCCTGTCACTTTTGATTGAAAAATAAAATGAAGCATAAACAACCATAAATTCAAGAGTCTGGGTTATGTCTCTTCCCTTCCTGACCTTTCCCATTCTCAAGTGCATGGGAGGACATGGGGGGGCTATAAATACATTAAGGAGCAATATAAATGGGTATCAAAGAAAGATCCAAATAGATCAAGAGAAAAATTTATTGTTGAGAGTAAGTGAGCAAAGGAATTTAGTGTTGGAGTGGAGTTGTAGGAGCAAGGTGTAAGAAATAAAGCAAACAAGTAACTAGAGGGAAGGTTTACATTGTTTCTTCTCTCTATACTTATTGTAATATGTAAATTTTAATTAATTGGCCAATACAAGTGGGAAGAAAGATCAGTTTCCCTTCCCGACTGGTTTTCCCTCGAATTGGGGGTTTCTAGGATAAAATTTTTGTGTTGTGTGTTTCAATTTTGTTAACATTCCCTGCAATTGATTCTAAGAACTAATAAATTTAGTCACTAAGCTCTAGAAATATAATTTTCCAAAGTTGAAATTAGAACAACAAATTTATTTGTGATTTGTGAATTTCCAAAGCCGAGGTTTATAGATCACTCTTCTCCTTTATCTTCCTCAAAACTGCTCTCTAGCCTCCATGCCCAAAATTTCTTCCTTCAAATTGATTTCCACATCTGCCTTATCTCTCCCATACCTAATATCTCTCTAGGAAATCATCACATCCTCATTTCCCTCTCAACAAGGTCACAAATACCTTCTTCACCTCCTTCAAACAACCTCCTAGCTCGCATTATTTCTTCTCTTCCACACCTAGCTCAAATGAGCTTTCTAATTTACTTTTATACATGTTTCTTCATTACAATTCACCTAGGTCATCCATAATAAAGTAAAAACACTCCCCACATCATAATAACATCATAAAAATATCACTCATAGGACCATATAGGTCGCCAACATCACCTAGAGCCTTTTATACCTCCATTAGGACTCAAGAATCCCTAAAACACCAAAACAAACAACTCACCAACAAGGGAATGTTATAGAGAAAAACCGCCTTCACCAAAACATGGCACATAATTAGACATGTTGTCTAAGCCCTCAAAAAACTCCATCAACCATGAAACACATTGGAACAACATCTCAAGCCATGAAACCCACTTAAGACCATGCACAAATAAGCACCCTCAAAATTAGTCCTCAGAAAACAAGCCATAACTTTCTCAAATCTCATCAAAAACTAAATTTTGATATATAAATGGAAATATCATGACCTTAGGGTCATCACCAAACACAAACCATGCCATAAAATTGACTATAGCACCTATAAAACAACTTTGCACCCAAACTCGCTCCGAATTGCCAAAAATACTCAAAAACCAATCATGCAAGATAGGGCACACTTGACATCCTAATACCTCAACCATGATCTGAAACCATCATGTACATGAATAAAAATCCCATGATTCAATAAATTCTAATTTAGTCATCAGTACAATGGACACTTTTGGAGAAAACTAAAAATCTTCAGAAACTTGTCTTTTTGGGTGGGACCCACATACACCCAAAACCTCTAAATCACACCTATAGAAATTTTTATAAGTCCTATACGACATAAAATCATCACATTTTATCAAATAATAAATTTTAGTCCACTATACTCAAGTTCTTCCAAGTCGCTACCAAGCTAGGGTTTTGAGAGGGTTAAAACTAGTTTACATTCTTAACGATTGTTCATAAAAACTTGATGATCAAACAACCTCATTCCACTTGTAAAATCTTCATGATATACCTATTCAACTATCCCCAAGATATTGGGTCCCCATGTAAAGAACACACTCTCCAACGAGCATCAAAAAGTCAAAATTTAGCTCAAAATCTCACCTTTGGAAACTCGGTATGGGAAAAAATCACATAACTTGCTTAATCTTGTGTTCCACGACCTTAAACTTATACCAAACCTTCATATCAACCTAACCCACCTTCTCTAATGATAAAATTTTCATCACCATACTAGAAACAGTCCAACTCACTTCACTAGGGCACACTTTCTCAAGGATTAGATCTAGTGTAGACCTAGAAACCATGACTTCTCCTCATATCTACACTCGAGACACTTATGAGTATCCCTACACCTCATCCACATGATTTTTATTCTCTCACCATTATCACATAGTTGTTACATGCTTCGCTTCATCATGACTTACCTCAATTTGCTCTTTACGCCTTACAAACAAACACCTTGAACATGCTTGCATCACTGAATTTGATCTCCGCATCACTTTTCCAACCTTGAACACCTATTATAAGCTTCAACACACTACATAAAATCATCACAACATCTTCCATACCTTTTCAAGACACTACCACACTCCTACAAGCCACTACACAACTCAAGAACCCATGCAATCTCAACAAAATACTCACCTTAGCTTAACACTACCAATCAACCTTCATGTTTCTCTTTCCTTTTGACATCAATGTAATCAATGAAAACTCGACAATAACTCTCTTTGACATCAATGACAACACAACGCCAATAGTGTGGCATGGGTAATGTTGTACTGATTTGATGTTATGCACGCAGGTCATGAAGTACTACACGACTTAGACATGATTTTCGCAACTTCCATGAGAATATCTAAGGTAATACTTCTTTACATGGATTTTTAAGGATTGGTGTGATATTACAAAGGTCATTATTTACTAATTATTTTTTGGTGACACGAGATTTCTAGTGAACCTAGATGTTCTTGCATTAAATACCCTAGGTAAGAACAAACTTGAGCCCCTGCTCAGCAGGGTTTTTGAAGGTGCGAAATGGAACAACCAAGTCTAGTAATATTTGACTTAGTAATCCAAGATGCATATTAAAATCCTCTGCCTCTCCATTTCACCATACATTATTTGAGTTTTTTTGTGCATTGTGTTCACTATATAGCTAGAATAGAAGAAGAAGAAGATAAAGAAAAAAGAATAAAGACAAATAGAAGAGAAGAATTGTGAGCTGCAACAACTAGGGGTTTTTATAAGAATGTTTTGATTTAATAAAATGTATTTCTTGTGTGTGTGAAAAATCATTTCAAACAATAGTTTATGTTTCTAGTTATTTTTCCATACTTAATAATTCAATGTGTCATATCATATCTTTAAATCTAGATTGCATTCAATTTTTATGTGCCTCTACTTTGGTAGTTGGTATCTACAATCTACTTACATGTGTTATCTTTCTTTACATGTTTTATCCTTAAAATATCAATATAGATCTAATATATTAAATATATGAGAGATATATATCCCTTATGGCAACTATAACTCATATGTGTTCTTTGCAATTTTCCATAGGACCTTGCATACCCAACCATGTTCCATTCAAATTTATCATACATTCCTCACAAGAACCTCTATTTATGTAGGTGTGTAAGAACAAAATAACTAAATGAATAGTAGTTTGATCTTCATGTGGAGGATGAAGTGATTCATCCCAAGAAGAACGAGCTTGAAGCTAATAACATTTGTGGGTAATTGAAGGAAGAAGAGATTGTAAGTGAGCAAGAAGTTTTGATTGAATGCAATGAACCTTATTGTCTTACACGTTCAGATCGTGTTGTCCTTTTCGGGAATTACAGTGTTACACTAAGAACATCCTTAGATGTTACAATCAATCATATGGATCATCATGATGAGGAGGAGGATGCAGATCAAAAAGAGGTAGAGTTGTTTGCAAAGCAACAAGACAGAGTTCAAACCAGCTTGCAAACTCTCTTTCCTTGAGAAAAGTCGCATGATGATCCCATTCATAGGGAAAAGCTTAAAAGAAATGGGCAAACCACAAGGATTAGTCCATTGGTTCCCAAGGCCGCATGCCCAATCAGATACTTGGATAGTTTAGAGCCAAGTTTAGAGTTACAACTGGTCATGCTCATTTCAAAGCATGAGGCAGAGCTTCAAATCACCAAAGGGCAGCCCCAATACCTCCAAAAATAAAGTTAAGATCAAATGAAGTATTTTTTATTGTTTTCATTTGGTAATGGAAAGGAAAACATTTTCTATATAGTTTTCTACTCTCATTAAAGACCATTTTTATTGCCTAATTAATTACATGGTCAAATCTTTTAAGGAAGGGAAGCTATTTCTCCCAACCAATTGTTGGTTTTGTTTAGCCTATTTTTTTCTTTGGTTGGAGTAAAGTAGTTTAAGCTTGTATTTTTACAAAACAAGTGCTTGTGCACACTCTACAAGTCTCCACTTATAACATGTATGATTTTCATGTTCGTACATAGTTTTGTGGGCCATTTTGTTTTTGTTACACATTTCAAATTTTAGAGCAAGTTTCATGGTAGAATTAGATAGTTGGAGCAATTTCCAAGTTCTATTCGAGCTCCACGTAACAACTTGATCAGCGTTAAGTTCATGCGGATTCAAGAGACAAGTTTTAAAGGTGATATTAGCTTTCGGGTTTGTGTTTGACTTCATTCCCAATGGATGCTTCAAGGCACAAGTTTTCATCATCTAGCATGAGACATGTGTCCCTTAGAGGTCACCAAATTGTTGTCCAAAATTACCCTCATGTAATTTTGAACAACTCATCAAAAATGAACTTGACCACTTTTGCTCGTAAAAGCCATGCAAGACTAAGTTAATATTTCGTGGAGTGCGGGAACTTAGTGTTACGTTGGTTCTCCTAACCCACATAACAAAAGGGAGCAATGCGGGACTTAGGTGGAATTTCAGCTAAGAAAATTCATAGAATAAAGGATTTCAATGTTCCACTGAGTATATGAATATGGTGTTTCGAGACTCTCCAGGTCCATGGAGAAAATAAAAGTGAGCTCGGTCTTACGCGGTAAAGGGAAAATAAATTTGAAAAGTGGCTAAGTCCAAAGTTGCGGAACACTATCCTAGTGTTCCACGGGTTTCTCAAGTTTAATGTTCCATGGAATTAAAAAGTTACAAAATAAAGGAAAACATTTGCAAGTTAAAAGGTCACGCGAGAATAGTATAGACCCTCGCAGATAACAAATCCATTCAAATACTACGAGACATTACAAAATGCCACCAAGAAAGTATGAGAAGTCGCATAGCAAGGTAGTAGTTTTTCGCGGGTTTTGAGTGTGAATGAGAAGCTATGGGAACCATAATGTCGTATAACAAAGTATTAGTCTTTTACGACATTTTGGAGGAAATGGTAACGTGTGGAAACCCGCGGGAATCTTCAAACCCACCAGTGCGAAAAAATAGTTAGAATCCGTGTAACAATGAAAATCCACGGATGAAAAAGGAGTAGAGCGTGGATGGTATAATGTATGCGGAGTTGTGTGATGTTCACGAAGGACACGATGAAGGCCATAGATCAAGCAGAAACACTAAAATTCTATGGGAACATGAAATTCGTGCCTATTTGTTGAAGTAATGTCCAACCACCCCATAAACTAAATTCAATTAAGTATGGGCACCATTTCTTCTCCCGAAATTTTTGATCACGTGTGGTAGGAGCCATGTCACCACCCACATATCCCTAGAATCATCTATGGTGATTGGTCCTCTCTCTAGCGCATTGTAAAAGGATCCCTCTTTGTTGTAACGACACCATGCCAAAATGGTGGTCAACTTCCCATGAGTTTTGACCTTGGATTTAATCTATGTAATGTATTTTCTCTTCTCGCCATTATTGAATTTGAGTGTGCATACTTTAAGAAATGAAATCGGGTGTTTGTGGCTATTCTCTACCCTATTCTCGTGTTTATTGCGTTTTTGCCTCTTTGTTCATGTTTGGTATGTTGTGTGTCGCACTTGTAGGTTTTTCCATTTTCATGTGTGTTGTAAATGTGTGAAAGGGGTTAGTTTACACGGTTTGGCTTGTGGCACATCCGTCTCGCGCTTTCTTCCTACATTTTCTTCCCTTTCCTCCCATCATAGATAGTGATCAACCATTATTTTCGGTGTTATCACCGCCTTTTAGATTGGGTTTTCCCTTTCGCATCTCTCTCTAGTTCCTTGGATGTGTAGAGTAGGATTAGTTGTAGGAGTAGTTTAGCATTAGAAGTAGGTTGTGTTATGCGGGTTTTCCTTGTTCTGCATGACTGTCTCAATCCACAATTCCCACACTTCAAGATTGTCCCATGTTGCCTCAAAATTATGAATCCTCCATGATTTAGAGTAGGGTACAATTTTGAGCTCTAACATGAACACTATTACACAAGCTTTCATAGGCCACATTGGCGGTTTGGAGTTAGCGGATTTCTCAATGATTATCAATGTTATTTAAATTAAGAACATTATTCCTCTCAAGTGTTTATCAAGAAGATTTGAAATATTTCTTATAAACACACCTTCATGCAAAATCCCTATCTAGATATTTGTGTTTGAATATAATTAGTCAATTTATATTTATAAAATGTATATAAAATGAAACTCAAACATGGTCAATGATAACATACATATGGAAAATGTATGATCCATGTACACAACTTTCTTACTAAATACACGAGTGAAATACAAGAATACAATATGGTAATGTTCCATAGTTTTATAGCTATTACCATCCTTTCCTAACACGAGGACAAAATAAATAAATAAGAGAAAACAAAGAATATATATTGGATTTCCCGGGATACATGGATACGCAACACACAGGTAGGCGGGACATCTAAAATAAGATAAAAAGCAATGTTCATGATTGTGTTGAGTACATGATTTCCAACCTATCCTATGACAACAATATCACTATAAAGAAAATCTAACAACCCTCTAATATATAACATAGAACACTACAGTGTATCAATGATCATTAAATGGTCTCTGCGGACTACAATCATCCTCATCAAATAAATACTTCCAACCTACCGGGATGATAAAATTGGAAAAGAAAAAAACGAGAATGAAATTAAATTAATATTGTAAGCGGCCAAAGTAGTTGATGGAACCCTAGAAAATTTATCAAGGTGTGAGTGACAATGGTACACTAGCTCAAAGTCTTAACTTTAGATTAATACTAAAGCTAGATTGTCTTTCACGAGAGATGGAAAGATTTGTGTGAAGAAATAAACGAGGGGTCCACTTTTATAACTTGAGGTAGGTCACAACTACCCCAACTAATTCTCTATTAATACTTAGTAAATTAAATTATTTAATTTTAACCTTTACCAAACTTAATTTAACAAAAGTAAATTATTTAATTATATTTACCTTCATAATTTTACCCAACTCTAAATAACTTAATTAAATATACCCAAAAAGTTTACATTGTACCATGTGAGAGGATTAGGTAGAAATAAATAAAGTTAAGTTAAACAAATAAAACATAACCATATAAAATAAAATGAATAAAAGTAAATAATGAAGACACGTATTTAACATGGGAAAACCTATATGATGTAAAAAAACCCACTAAAAACATAGATTTCCATTTATACGAGAAACTAAAATAATTTAAAGTCCAATAATCTTTCCCATCATACATTTATAACTTTTCCACGCTATATTTTATTACTGGACCCCAAGTGCAATTTTTAAGTGGGGGTGGTCGGGTGTGACTTCCCGAGACACCCATCCACTTTAATTGATAAAATCAATTAACCTATAAACTTAAGTTTATATTTAATAAATAAATATATTTTATATTTTTATTTATTAATTATAAACTAAGGTTTATACTATATTTAATATATAATTAAATATAACTTCTATAAGAAAAAATGAAAGGGATAACCCCACTTATTGTTATTGTTTTAATAAGTTGCATATATTTTAGAGATTACATGTCAAGCGAGAGTGACGTGCGATTTGAGACCGCAAGCAAGTAGTGACAATGTCGACGGTGCCCAAGGGGTGTCAACAACCCACCCAATGTTTGTCTTGTAAGATTTTTAGCTATCCAGGGGTTTTGAAGATCGATCGGTTCAAAGTGAGCATCACAAGGTATCAAAGGCCCAAATTCTATATAGGAGTGGAACATGAAGCAATAATCAAACACAAGAAGTTGTAGGAGTAGAAACCATAGAGGGGACAAGGGCATACAAGAAGGGCCATAACATCTATAGGCTTGAACCATTCCATCCGCTTTGGTATGTGCAATAGTTTGGGATACAATTTCAACAATGAGGCTTTATCAAGTCATTTCCAACCTGTTTGAGTCATCAATCTAATTCGAGATCAACACATAGAGCAAGAGATTAGCCAAGTCATCTTCTCTTTCATTGCAAGTGCTTTATCTATTATTATCTATCATTATATATCATTGTTTAATGGTTCTTTTTGATATTGTTGCAGTTATCCATGGAAACTAATTGATTAGGATATTCTACCATCGATTGACTACCCCTTAGAAAAATATTAACCAATTCAAGTTAATTCATTTGGTGAACCCGTTATTGGTTGCACCCTTGTTTCCTCGGGATCCCCTAGTTGTTTTATTTCATTTTACGCATTTATAGGATATGTTTCATCGCTACTCTTAAATGAATACATCTTTCTTATCATATCTTGAGACCCACCATACATGCATGAAAACTATTATAGCCATCCTCAAGGATAATCACATCCGTTCAAATACTTCCACTTTTCGCTATATCTCATCCCGAATCTCGATTGGTCTTGTTAAGAATGATGAACATAGTACTTTCACACCAATTGATATTCCTTCTCAAACTATTGTTGATAATGTTCTGAATTGTATATCCAAGTCAACATTCATAATATATTAGTAAAATGTTCTCTCACGATAATGGTGTTGACCTTAACATCTATAATATTTATTTGCTACAACAATCGGGAATTTTCGTACAAATATAACTCCCTCTAGCATATGCATTATTGGGTTTGACAATACACTGAGTGGGTGTTGTGGGATATCAATTTAACTATTATAGTAGGGATTTGCACCCTTAATGTTATATGTCAAGTCATACCTAATAACCTTTATTATAATATTCTTCTATGCCGACCTTAGTTATATGTCATGCATGTTGTACCATTTACCCTACATGCATGGGTTAATTATTTGTATGATGGTGTTGTATATGATATTACGGGAGATTTGACACCCTTCACTTTTTGTAATATTGTAGAGCCTAAGGTCCCATACACCCCATTATTAGGCCTAAAAAGAACAACATTAACTTTAATAAATATGGTAAAGGTTACCAATATTTGTTGCAACATGGTTTTTCCAAACATGGTCTTGGAAGATATAGTCGTGGCATCCCTCAGTAGGTATTCCTTCCCAAACAACTCAATAAGGCTATACTTGGATATGATCCCCATCATTCCCAATCCCTCTCTTCTAACACATGTTTTATTCCTGTCAAATGTATCTAGGAGGTGTGCACTACTTCTTCACACAAGCTCTAATTGGTCAATCCACACCTTATTAACACTATTGATTCTTTTAACTTACCATCTCAAGATGAATTTATTAACGATGAGGCCCTCTATGAATACATGGGGATTATGAGCATCTTCCTTACCACTTTCATAAGAAATGATTTCCCCATGCTCTGCACAACACCACATACTTTAGCGAAAGTGACCCTACTAATATTGACTCAGATACACCTGACACTATCGCAACACAACCATGTAACGTTGAAGACTGATCTACACTACTTAATGAAGAAGCCATGCCATATAAATTTGGCACCATTGATGAATCTTGTTTGATCCTCTTGGTTGCATCTCTTAATGATACTAAAAATTAAAATATCCAATAGGTTCTTAAATATTTTTGCTGATCTCTTTGGGTGGTACCACAACGATATGCCCGACATTGACCCTTCAAAGGTCATGCATAACATTGTACTCCATAAGGCTATTAAACATGTACAACAAAAAATTCGTAAGATGCACCCTCGCATTACCTTATTGGTCAAATAATAAATACAATGACTATTGGATGTTGGATTCATTCGAGTTATATTGAATTCATAAAAACTAATGGACAAATTCATTGTTATACTGAATTCCCTGACCTTAACAAAGCATGTCCTAAGGACAGTTTCCTATTGCCCCTAATTAACATAATTGTTGATTCTACTACTGGTCATGACATTCTTTCATTCATGGATGGTTTTCTACGATATAATCAAATAAAAATTAACCCCACCAACCAAGAAAATGCATATTTTACCATCCCATGGGAACTTTTTACTTGTTGTTATGCCTTTTGTCCGTTTGTCATCATCAACGAGGACCGTGTTGATGACATACTCACCAAGTTGAAGCATCACGTTGACCATGCTCAAGATCTTCACACCCTCTTCACATGATTAAGGAAATATAATATAAGACTTAACCCTAAAAATATGTCTTTGGCGTCACTACCAGAAACTACTATGATATATCATATCACGGGAGGGTATTGAAATTGAGCCACAAAAAAATGGTGTATTAGAGACATGCCTTCGCCCATAACCTTCACTAATTACATTCATTATAAGGAAAAATCCAAGCTAGTTGTTGATTCATTACACAACTCGTTGATAAAACTCAACCGTTCACATGATTAATAAAAAAATATACTATGTTTGTATGGGATGACACATATTAGAAATATTTTGATGTCATTAAAGCGTATTTACTCAAGTCGCTTGTATTGGCCCCTCCCGGTACCCAAACGACCATTGTTGTTGTACATTTTCGCAATCTTTCATACATTAGGTTCCTTACTCATTAAACATGATGATGGTCATCGAGAACACGTTATCTACTATAATAGTTACACAATGTTATCATATGAATACAATTACAATTACATTAAGAAACATTTCCTAGGACTTTTTTTGTCATAGACAAGTTACATCACTACATGATAAACGTAGAAATTCGTGTTATTACTAAAGTAAGCCTCTATGGTATTTTCTCTCCCACATAAATTTATTTGGTTGTTTAGCATGATGGGCAATGTTTATTACTATATTTGACCTCAAGTTCGTTCCACGAAAATCAATACAAGGACAAGTTATTTTTATCAATAGGTCACATCTCCTATCGATGACACTTCTCTCATTTGCAATGATTTATGTGATGACTATACTACTTAAAATATTGAATCAAAGGTTTGGACCATGTATTTTAACAGTTCTTGCTACACCACTAGGGTTAGATCCAACATTATCTTCATCACACCTCTTGGTAAACCCATGCCTTTCATGTACCATTTAGGGTTTTCCTACACCAATAACATTACCAAATATGAAGTAATCATTCTATAGACACAAAATTTTGGTCGCTTATCCCCCATCTCGCAGTGCTTCCCTCTTCATCTTCATTATGCATGTTCACATCCATATTCTATTTGAATTCCCATTTTCATCCTAAACCCCATTTATTTCCTATTTTCCTTTTTTAATCATATCCCATCCTATCATTATTTTATTTCTATTTATCACCCCTAAACACATTTAAGTATCCCTAAACTCATATATTATCTTAAACACATCCCATTTACCCTTTCTAGAACCATCATATACCCTCATTTAATGTTTTTAAACATCCAACTACAATTTATCATCCTTATGCAACCCTAATCTGCCAAATCAACTTGAAACCCTAATCTAACCCTAATAGGGCCTCTTATCTCGAGTTGTGCTTCATCCCCATCACCCAAATCAACGGTCCTTTGCAGTTGACGGCGACCCTATAAATATGTCACTACCTACCCTCCTCAAAGAGGACGAAACTTTGGAGAATTCAACTTCTTGTGAGATTTTCTTGTTTTCTTCTCTTCGTGAGTTCTTGCTATCAACATCTTGGAGTCATCTTAGAGCCCTTTCTTATCACTTTTAGAGATATGAAACTTAGAATTTGCTTAGATCCCTATCTTGTTTCATTAGCCTTGCAGCTCACTCATCGTCTTGGAAATTTGTAGTCTCATTAGTCACTCTTGTTTCTTTCTTACGGTTTTTCCCATCTATCAAGTCTCACCCAACCCTAATCTAGCCCCTGGTCGCCGCCGTTGATCTGCCTAGTCGTCGTCATCAACCTAATCTACATCAGTTCTATTTCGCATTTTATCCCCTTTGCCTTAAGTTTCCCAGTCTCTACAACATCTATATATTTCTTTCTCTATAATCCGCCTATATCGATAGCCCATATCTCACCTTTCCTGCCCCTTGAGTCATTTCAACTATCCTAGATCTTCCCCAAGTCATCGTCGAACCGATCTGCATCCATTACATCCTTATCTATCTGCATGTAATTTACATCCTTTTTGTTTCATGTGTTTCTATACTAGATCCAGGACATCCTCAACATCTCAAAATCAGTTCCAGATCCACTATTTTCACATCTTTTGATATGTTATGCTACCTCATTGTCAAATACCTTTATCTGTCTTGGGTCACTATCAACCATGTCATGTTAGCATCCTTTTATTTCAATTTATCATTATCATATCTTTATCTTAGCATATCTTTGCATATCTCTATTTTACTTATTTCCTACATGTCATTTATCCATTATTTTCAATCATTCTTGTAATCACGTGGGTTGACATCATACCTAGGAATTTTATCACTTCTAAGGACTAACTTTGTCAGGTAGCCCACTATTTAATTTACTAATATTTTTCTTGACTAGTTGTCCCTTTATTTTACAAGTTATCAAGCTCGCTGCAGAGATGATCTTTTTGCTTGTATCTCATCCTTCATCATCATCATACATAAGAGGTAGTCTTAAACCCTGCTATATTTTGGAGTATCTTGTTTTCTCGCATAACATTTCATTAACTTGAGACAAAAGTAGAAAAATCGTTAAATATTTTAGCACGCCGGTGGGACCTACCTACCTTCCTCGTAAGTTCCTTGTTTATTTACATTTTCTATTCTACATTCTATTTTTCTCCTTCCACTAATTTTACAAGATAAAGTTTTTCGTTCGCGTGCTTTGGGTTTTTTGCTCAACAACGCATGTGTTTAACTTGAAAAAAAGGAGTTATCCATGTATTCTCCTTTTTATCCTTATTTTCTCCATTTTGCATCATTCCTCCTTCCTTTTCCAACTTTTTCTCATCAAGTATCACATTTGGGCTTTGGATTTAAAAAATAACACCTCTTCATGTTTTCTTGATCACATAGTTTAAGTAGGTGGTAATATTTTGCATTCACACTTCTTCACACACAACCAAACTACACAAACAAATCAACACATGTAAACATTTCCTACCATGTGGATCTATTGGGATTTCATCACCCAATAAGGAAGCCACTAGGGCATTCTAGGCATGTAACAATTTTTTTGACTATTGGTATAAAGGATAAACACCTAACACCCTTATCGTTGCGGGACCGTGAAGTGAGGGGGTGGGCCCCAATACCAAGCCATGTACCAATAGTCATCACATATTTGTGCCTCACGTACCTTTGGGTATATTGAGGACTCCATCCATAAACATACCTGAAACCATCCATAGATCAACCACTTCTTTAGGTTCCCTTTGAGCCTCTTTCCTTTTCACACTTCTATAAATAAACAAGATGAATAAAAAAATCTTGATTTGCTTGTTGCATTAATAATTTTCATATGTTTTTTCCTTGTTTATTTCATGCTCGTTGTCACTCATTCCCAAGCCAAGAAAATGGAACAATCAACCTCTTCCAATAACATCCCCATCTCAAACAATCTTTCACAACAAACATCCACAATTTCCATTGTTTCCTCTACACCTTTGGTCACCTCATCTTCTATTTCCCAACCCCTTTTTTCTATTATTCCTCTTCACGAGTCTCATACGATCCAAACCAATCCCTATCTCGAAACCAATTCTTTTTTATATCATCATTCCATCCCCTCTAGACAAGCTACACCCCCTTATGCTACTTCCTTAGGAGTATTTGGGCCTCCCAATATCCCTCATAGATGCTTGGATATTCAGGAATTCCTTGACATTAATCTCATCACTCTTCATGATTATATTTCTCATAAATCCACCAATATCCCCATCGATAAACCTCCCCTTTAACAGATATATGCTTATCCCTCGCATTTTGAATCCACTGAAGTTCTTACTTCCCAACTTGTTGTCTTATTTCCTAGGGCCATGAATGAGCTAGTTATAGCTCAACATGAACATGACCCTCGTGATTCTTCTACTATAGTCCCCCAAACCTATTAATCCACTCAATTTGCAGTCCCCATCCTACCTAATCTACCTCGCATCAATACCATCCCTACATCTTCTATCCATATTTTGTATTCATCTACCCTTATCATCAATGCTTCCACCAAAACTCTTTAAGAATCTAACCTAATTCCTCCACCACCCGAGCAACATGTTTAAAACTCAACGCCTCTCTTCACATCTCAATCCCATACAAATATTGTTACCTCACAACCCCGTCCTTCGGAGTTGAATCAAAATAATCAACCTCCACTTTGGAGTATCTTTCGACATATGTTTCCTAATCATCATATCCAAACATCCCAATAACCTCATGCACATATCCCAACTCATCCAATACAAAAACAATCCTATCCTCTTATCTCTCAAAGCAATAATTCTCAATGTTACCCGTCTAATTACATCCCTCTGCAACATCCCATTTCGCAACCCATCCAATCAAAAACCTTCAATTATCTTCCTCCTTATCAACCACCTCCACAAATTCCTAATTACACCCAACAATATCAATCTTACCCACAATCCAATCCATCTACTTCTTACAATCCACAATCTCATCAATCGGCTCCTCATCCTCTACATCAAATGATCCCATGCAAGCATTGTTGAGTATAATGGCCAACCTAGAGGTTGTTACTTTGGGCCTCAAGAGCACATTCACCTACAATTTTTTTTTAACGAACCAATCAATCCATTTGCACCCGTCAAGACATATCCTCTACATTGGGATATTTGTCACTAGATAGTGTGACATCATTAACCAACTATCCTTCTTACTACTCCAAACCGAACAAATTGAAATATTCTCTAGATCATGTGCCAAACACATCTCATCCACCCTCCAAATTTAGACTTTACAAAACTTTGAAGAATCCTTTATCATGGCCCGTCAATTATAATGTGTACCCTTGAGCAAGGCCATGTCAAGCTTTGCTCTAACAAACCCAAGACTGAATTCACCAAATCATTCACCCATAATGAAAAATCCAAGAATGTGGAAAATTCCATTGTCATCAAAACTTCCCCGCATACACGTCTCATGTTGATCCACCGCAAAGATCTCTGAACCAAAACAAAACTATACTCCTCTTCAAGAATCCTATAGCTTCATCTTCGACATGCTCAATACTACGCGTCTTATCCAACTTCCTCCCATCCGCCCCATTGATGATTTGTGTCACAAACCCACATGGTATATTGAAGACCATTATTTAAAATGTCATACCTTTAAGGATCTAGTCTAATGGCTCATCGATCGTGGGGATCTCCAATTATACAATCCAAATTCTCCCCCTAATCGACCATTGGATGTCTTTAAGTAACCATTCCCCAATCATCCCCAAACAATCAAGCCAACCCCCTCACATCTCAAGTGCTTGATGCCCATGCAATCAATACCTTAATTCAGGCTTCCACATTGTCACCCACATCTACTTCACTATTTATACCCTCACCTATATCTACACTCATGCGGTTATACCCACACCTACACCTTCATCTACAACCATATCTATACCCACTTCTACATCTACACCTACACCCTACACCTACATCTACATATACAATCACATCTAAACTCGTACCCATATCTACATCTATGCCTTCATCCACGCTTACATATATATCTATACCTACATCATCTACCACAAGTAATGCCCTAATCCCATCCTCATCTCTAATAAGTACAATGAATCCTACACTAATGCCTCTTAATTCCACACAATCTACAAGCCCTTCTAATTCTACCGATGATCCTACTCAAAACCATCCCCATCTTCAATCACCACATCTACAACCCAACCCACATCGAAATCATCCGATACCACTCCTAAGGAAGACTCCACCATTGAAATAATTTTCATCCTGCCAAGGACAAATATTCACAACAAAAATCTAAGAACTTTGACACCCCCATCCAAAAATCTCTTACTCATCTGCACAATAAATGGAAGCTTCAACCTTTAAAGCCCCATCGATCAAAAAAATCCATTATCTAATCATCCATCTTAGGGCCTCGTCCGTCTATTTTGGGACTCGCATCTTCTATCTATATATCCCATCACTTCCACATCTAAATCAAAACCATCTACTCCCCCTTCCAAGTCCAAATCTTAATCTAAGATCCCTATGAAACACTATAAGAGTGGGGCACCCCTTTTCATTCGTCCTCATCTCCTAAATTAATTCAATCCAAATTCGATGAAAATTTATCTTTCAAAACCCTCGTTGGATCATACACCAAAATACTTCATTTCCTCATCCAAATGTCCAAAATCACCCTTCCCTATCAAAACCTTCAATTCACATGGGTGGAAACCACGTGGTTTGATTATAATGTTGTTTGCACTTACCAATGCATACCCGGGAATGACACGAAGCACTATAAATCTCTCCAAAACCTCATCAACAACCTCGTAGAAGGAGATGATCTTCTCATCGTAGAATACCAACCTCTTCCATCCACTAGCTCATTCAAACCTAAACATAACCCTCAAATCAAATATACATCTTCCAAGGCCATTATGTCTAGTCCTCCACCCACACCCTTTGTCATTGCCATTAAACAAAGCATCGTAAAATAAGTGCATCAGACTCCTATCAAAATGTCCCTCTATGAGCTTATCCAAAGCTCCTCACCATCAAAAAGCTCTCATCAAAGTTTTGTAACATATACAAATCAAAACCGATGAACCTCAACCATTGCGGCTCTTGTTGGAGATCTTACAACTTTCATTGTCATCTCCTTTGATGATTCTAAAATCCTTGACATCCTACCTAAGGATCATGACCTTCCCCTTTTCATCATTATCGAATCAACGAAACCTTCATCCGATGATCTATGATTGATAACAATGTTAGTATCAACATCATCTCATCTCATACCTTCAGCAACTCAATCTTCCCCACACCATTTTCGCTCAATCACCTACAGTCCTTTGAGCCTTTATCGACATTGTTGCCCCTACATTGGGAGCGATCATCCTCCTTATTCGTGTTGGTGAAAATATCTTCCTTGAACTCTTTTACATTTTCAAGGGGGAGTTTTATTATAACATTTTGTTTGGATGCCCATGGATCCATGCTATGTGTTGTGTCCCATCCACCCTTCATCGTTGCCTCAAGTATGAACATAAGGAGAAAACCCATACACTCCCTGTTGATCTTCCTCCCTTCAAAGCATGTCAAGTGACTTATAGGCCAAATGTCATGTTCATTCCTAAGCAAGCCTCGTCTTATAAAGCTTCCACTAGTTCATCTATACCTGCATCTAAGTTACCTAACAACGAATCTCTCGACATTATGATGTAGCGTCTCTAATTGGGAAAGTATCAACTCCTCGGTCTTGATGTTATTCCCATACTCGGTCGACTCGGTAGAATCGACAAAGCACCCATGTATCACCTAACGTCGGGATATCATCTCCTTCGATTCACCTCACTGAAAACTAATCTTTTTTATGGTGGCATTGATCACCCCTCTTCTCATGCCAACATTAAACCCCATACCAAGCTCTACACTAATGGATTCGACTTCCTCTGTAACAAATCCTTCATCTACACCTATCTCCACCATTGTGCATGGAAGGGATTTGGTCTTTGGCGTTATGAACAAGGCATACATGATCTCGTCCTTGATCAATCTCGTAAATCCATGATATGTTTGGATTGGGATTCAAAGAAAACCCCATCAACTCTCTCACACATACTTCTTTGAATCTCCCATGAATACGGATCTATCACCTCCTTCTCCATCTAATGATCTCATGGACACGGATGACAATCTATCCCTCGCCTTGAACTTCTTTTAATATCTTGTTGTCTCCCAAAATCACTTTTCATTTTCCAAGTTAAATTTAAAATTTTGAGCTCTCGCCCTCTTAAAGTATTTAAGCCAAGTTGAAAGTTTGAAGAAATAGCAAAATATGTGCCCTAGTATTGTTTAAATCTCTGTTTTGCTCGTTTTGAGAAATTATCCATCTCTCGGTCTGTGCATGTAATATCCTCCTTACAATCTCCTTTTTTATCAAAATTGTTCACTTGTTCTATGGCCTGGGTCGTCAAATCATTGTTTTGCCTCCATGCCTCTGGCTCACGAAGGAAATTCAAAAATTGGACTCAAAATGATGAAGTTCTCTTCCTTTGTGTATTTTTCCCACAATCGGGAACGATGGGCGTTTTCTTCCCGTCAAATTTTAGCCCCATCATCCACGGGTACGTGGACATACCTAATTGGAAGCGGGTTGGTAGAGAAATTTGTGTTTTTGAGCCTCTTTGTAAAAAAGGTGAAAAGTTAAAAAGTGACCCGTGACCCCAATCAAGCTATAAAGGTAAAAGACAAACTTTGAGCCCGTTGTTGAAAAGTCAAAGCGGAGGAGCGGAATGACGGAGAACTTTGAGTTTTTGAGCCTTTTTCAAAAAGGTTAAAATGTTGAGAAAAGGGCCGCGACCCCATTTCCAATGAAAATGTGCCACGTGCCTAAGTTAAAAAGTTGAAGCGGGGGTGCGGGCCAATTTGTTCCAAATTTCCAAATCTCTAAAAAATTGCAAAATGCAAAGGGTTTTCCCTATACCCACTCTAATCTCTTCCTACCATGTGGACGACCTGATTTCAAAGTTATAAGAGAAAATCAAATGGTCTGTATTCAAACTGGCAAATCAAATGTAACGTTCACATTGCAAGATTTGGTTTTAACCCACCATGAGCATTTTCTTCGCAATGAAGGAATTTGAAGAGGCGTAAATGATTTGTAAAGTTGTAACCATTTTGGCATGAGATATAATGGCTCCTCAGAGTCATTCAAGGGCTGGCGATTGATTTCAAAAAGACCAAAGTGCTTTGTACTGGAAAAGACAGAAACGCCATACTTCTTCTATTTTCCCTTCTCCTTAGATTTTCTTCTATTCTCAAAGCTCTGTACAAATTCTGTTTTAGCTTCAATAATAAAAGAAGGAATTTTTACCTCTTTGATTGAGGGATTGTTTGGTACCTTGCGACCAATGAATTTCATTCGGTCTTGTAGCTTCTCCTGCGGATTTGTTTTTCTTATAACTATAAATGCACGTAAATGAAATTTTTAATTAATGTGTATGGGCATCGATATTCTACTCACGACATTAGTTTTCTCCTACCTCCATTCCCACTCCCCTTCCCCTTTCAAGACAAAGATTCTTCCGTAGCAAGACATTGCTAGCTTTTCCATAGGGTCAGTGGAGTGCCCTGTTGGATCTTTGGTCAAAAGGCCACCATTGAAATCCACCTTTTTGCATGCACCTAGGGAAGCTGCACCGTTCAAGTAGAGGGACTTAGATTCCCATAGCGTTGGCTTGAAACCCACCAATTTGTCCATAAGACAAATTTTCTCACCAACATATCCACAATCACTCTAGGACTAGTCACCTATAAAGTTGAAGGTGAAATTAGGTCCCTCCTCCTAATCGCTCTCTAACATCATCATGTCTACAACAATAAATCAAACACGCCTAAAATAAACACATCAAAGAAAGCAAATATAATATTGGTGACCTTGTCTTGAAATAAAATCAGAATGTCACTACTTTGGAAAGGAGCCAACGTGGAAAGTTCACTCTAAATTGGATTAGACCATACATTATCATTCATAAGTATGGGTTCAGGGCCTATTGCTTAGCCTCCCTTGATGGTAAACTAGAAATATAACCTCTCAAAGCCTTGCACTTGCATCCTTTCTAATGTTAATACACCTACTAATGTGACCTTAGTCACATTCACAATCTCATTTTCATCCTTAGCCTTCTCTATTTCCATCGTAATGATTTGGAATTAGGTGGTCTTCCGTGACTATCCTGTTTGTGACCTTGAATATGGGTACCACGACTCCACTCATAGCATATTCCTTAAAGAAAAGTTATGCCTTCTTAGTGGGAACCCCACAATCATTACCTTTGTCTCCTTCTTATCTACCTCCTGGAACCATGATAAGGGTCTACCACTGTAGCTTGTACACATTACTTCCCCTCCCAAGTAGTCTACTTGGCTATCCTTGACTCCATCATAAAAGTCAAAAATAAAAAGTTATGGATGCTCATGCAAAGCTATATTATCCAAAAATAGATTTCTCCCTCTAAGGACAATTGTTTAAGCATATCTTATGAAAACTATAGACTAATCCCTCGAAGGATAGTTATCATGCATTCTATCCACCATCCAAAAGTCAAAGTCAAATTCCAAATCTAAAGCAAAAATGCATAGTTGTAGACCACTCCCTCAAAGGATGGCTACTCCATTTTAACATGGCGGTAAAGGCTTCCCACATTGATCAACCTTCAAAATATTAGAAGAAAAATCCAAAAAGCATGCATCCTAAGAAATATTCTCGCATCAATCAACTTTCCCTCAAAATAAAAATTCATGCATTGATCAGATTGAACAATACTCCTAAGAGTTGGGGCATAAACCTAGGACAACTACCTCGGGAGAAACTACTTCCCCGTACAAGCTACATCTAAATCCCTTGTCATGTCTGTCTACAACACGTATATAAGTACACCCTCCATTTTTCACCTCACGGTCTTAAATGCGACTAATTATCGTTAGTTATGTGTTAACACCTACAAGTGGTTGCGCATGCATTTCTTTATTCGTGTTCTTTCTCGCATTTTACCTCCAATCTAGTCCCATAGCATCTATCCTACGCACACTCCTTTCTATGAAATAAATGTACTTCCTATATTTGGGTCACCCTCACGAGGTCACATTTTCATCACTCTACCTATTTTCATTATCAAATATTATCGCATTCGTTCACATTAAACATGGATTCCCATTTTTGATCTATGTTGTAATCTATCACAACCAATTCAATCCAATTACAACATATAATCTACATCCAAGACCATTACATTTAATTTAAAAACCATCACATCATGTCTAATCTAACCATCCTATCATATCTAATCTAAATCCACTACATCACTTATATCTAATCATATCTAACATCTCAATCCATCTAATCATATCTAATCTCAACCCATCACATCATTTTCATATCTAATCTAATTAGTTCTACATCCAATCAACACATCACATCAACTAATCCATACATCACATCACTATCCAAATCCACATCTATATCCATTATATTGTTTTCACAACCATTAAATATGCATCTAAGCTCGTCACATCACGTCTAATCTAAAAACCATCACATCATATCTAATCTAACCATCATATTATTTCTACTCTAAATTCTATCACATCGTAACTAATCTAAATTCATCACATCAACACCATGTCTAATCCAATCAATACATCACATCATATAAATTACTCAATACACCATATAAAATATCTAAATCAACATCTAATCATTTTCACGTCCATAATCTAATCAACATCACATAATCAAAATCCATCACATAAATCTATTCTACTCATCCACATATCACAACACATATAAGATGCAATATAATCATACACACACACACATATTTATATATCATCCAAATGTCTATACATCGTTGATAGGCCTCAAGTTGGGCTTTATCTCAATCTATACATCAAAATATGTATGTATACAATGTTCACCCACTAATTGGTGAACTCAAAATCTAAGACTCTCTCTCCTGGGCAAGACCTTGTCCTCACTATCCACCATCTAGCCACAATCATGCCTCGGATGTGTTACGCTCCTTGTACTCCTGAAGCCTCATGTCTTGTCGATCTCCTCTCACGACCACATACACTACATATCATGGTACATCAAGTAATACCAGTCATCGGTATGCGCTCATAGTAATATGTCTCCTCTCTTAGAGCACTGGTATTACTCTAGTGTCACAAAAATGGGCGGAGCCATCTGTCCAACCCCTATCCATCTCCTTGGGTCACTCCCCATATACCCTCATACAAAGTATTTAGATCTCCGTATCTCGATCGTAAGGCCTCTCTCTGCCTCCGATATCTATTACGTTTGGATAACCAGGGCTCATTCCGGTGCATCGCACCTCGCTCCTAACACATAGTATCCCACTCTTGGCGAGTGCTTCAAGCTTTTGCTTTGCAATCAAGCTATCTATGTTGCTCCCTGTACCACCTCCCTCTCCTCCTGCGGGGCCACCACCTATCCTCCTGTTGGTATTGCCTCCTCTCCTCTTGTTTATGTTGCCTCCTTTGCTCTATGGGCCACCCACTACTAAGTCACCCACTCCATATATCCCTTCGCATTACCCCCACATCATCCTCATCTACATCCTTTGTTTTTTGCAACCCCCACCAATGTATCAGCCATCACCGAGTCAACACGTCCCTCTCACTCTAATCTCTCTTGTATCGATCGGTGCCCAGGCGGTGTCTATACTAATCCAAGCGCCTCATCACATGTGGAAAACGTATAGCTCTCACCATATCTAGCCTCATCTATACACCCATCTCACCCTTTGTAGACCTATGAGATGGATAGATTTGTGTTTGGCCATGCGGGGAACCCTCGGTATGTCCTCCATCTAACATCATCAACCCCAAAGCTCCCCAATCTCTCTGTATATCAATCCTCTCCCCTCTCACCCCTATCTTTATGAGCATGGTCAGCTCTCTATTTCATGAATCCCACAACCAAATCTATTTGATCCCCTATCGCCGATAGAATCCATGGTGACCTCGCCACAACTATATGCTCATATGCCCAGCAATGTAACATAAATAAAACATCTAAACTTGATCTCCGCTCTATCACATACATCCACAACTCATGGTACACTGTCTTTAGGATAGTTGCCCCAAATCCAAACATTGTCCTATGCTCAACAACATCAACCACTA
Source organism: Taxus wallichiana var. yunnanensis (assembly GCA_018340775.1). Lineage (NCBI taxonomy): Eukaryota > Viridiplantae > Streptophyta > Pinopsida > Cupressales > Taxaceae > Taxus > Taxus wallichiana. The sequence continues at coordinate 239,674,932 of CM031238.1, read as the reverse complement.
TTGCTACTAGGGCCCATGGGAATCTCACCCCACCTGAATCAAACAATGCATAATATGATATCACCATCATCACTAAACACATCAGTCGGTTCCCAACACCAATGGATGATAATGGGTCTCAATGTGAAAATCCCCATATACAAAGGTGATATTTGGGGCCTCTTCTCTGAATAACCACCTTAATGTATATGTTCGGCCCTCTTGTGTGATCAACACTATAGGTGCCCCCTAGATTGGAAATCTTAGTATACGATATACATCCTCCAATGTGAACGTCATCTCACTGTCTAGATTCAGAAGGTGCTAGTCCTCGGATCCCATATGTCTATCAATGTTATAATAAGCCTTCTATCTCGAGGCACCCTCTGATAGTAATGGAGTCTACCTACTCTAACAACATCCAAGTGATCCCACTCGGTGTCTATGACATCATCCTAATCGTCCCCAACATGGTTGGGACTCTATCTCACAAATATAATGTGTCTTTGGCCTGCAAAAACCAACCAACAAGCGCCCATCAGTTCCCAAAATCATCCAAATCATCACTCATCATCCAAATGTGTCAACAAAATATAATCTCTACATGGTTGATGTCGACCTAATTAGGTTGACATTGACCTACCCTAGGTCGATGAGGATCGCCCTAGTCACCACCGTCAATTGGAATTTAGCACCTTAAAATCCAAAAACTTAAAAAAAACAAATAAAATCAAAATAAAAGCTAAGTTTATGGCACATACCACTCTCAAGACCTCTCGACACTTCCTTCCACCTTTCTTTACCTTCCATTTTGATCAAATCTCAAACTTTTATATCACTCAAAGCTCTCAATATTCCAATTTGTGTGTCGTTCAAATGAGCTTTGTCGGTCATCTTCATCATTTATATAGGCGCGCGATGACCCATTCGTCATCGACTCAACCCTATTTTTTCTCCTTCATCTCATCTCATCCAATCTCTTTATCCCAATTATTATTTCTTCCACTTCGAACATGTGTGTCACCCATAACACACCTTTACCTATCTTCGCATAGCTCATTTTACCATTTTTTTAATCTACTTATCTCATCGCGCATCCTTAATCATATCTAGAAGCCCACTCGTGGCCATCTCTGTGTTCCCTCTTGGGGACCATATCTCATCTTAAGTCCACCTTCGTGGCCATTTTTCACTTTTTGTCCCATCAAGATGCATATTTGTTCGATTTCTCATATCAGAAGGATATCGCATACTCTTTTGCCCCACTTTGTTGCCCAACATTTTGTCAGACCATTGTCTTGACCATACTCACATTTTTGCACATATTTTTTATGTCTACCTTTGACCTATTGGTCCCATGGCTTGCACATCCATCCGAGTGGATTCCCATTAGACTCCCTCCATCTGCAATGATCTTTGCCGACTCACTAGTCTGTAGGACATTAATGTCGCCTTTGTTGAGACTGTACTTATGTTCCCTACCGATGTGTTTCAGGATTCCTACCATCTTTATTTCATTCATACAAGTGGATTACCATTGGATTCCCTCCATCCTGTAGTGATCTTTTCCAACTCACGAGTCCGTAGGACATTAACGTCACCTCCGTTGAGGTCGTCTTTATGTTCCACTCTTGATGTGTTTCCGGATTCTTGTCATCTTTATTTCATCCATATAAGTGGATTCCCATTAGATTCCCTCCATCCTATAGTGATATTTGTCAAATCACAAGTACGTATGACATTAACGTCACCTCCATTGAGGTCGTGTTATGTTCCCTACCAATGTGTTTCCAAGATCACTACCATTTTTTTTTTTATCCTTCTTGCAATGGTCATATCACTCTCCACTGGGGAACATGTTCTCTTCGTATCTCATTTTCCCTCTCCTTTCCTCATTTTATTCATCTATCTATATCAATCTAGTAATCAATTCTTCTTCATGTCATCGATCCCTAGTTTGAGGGGGAGCACCTCAACCATCATCTTCTATCACTTCGGTTTTTGTCTCGTGGCTTGCTTAACACAAAACACTTGACAAAAAGAGGCAAATGTAGACACCATATTTTGGTTTGTTTGTCCCCCATCCCATGGGCACTTTTCTCTTCATCTTCATTGTGCACAATCACACCCATAACCTATTTGAATTCCCATTTCCCTCCTAAACCTCGTTTATTTCATGTTTTATTTTCTTAATCTTATCTCATCCTATCATTATTTTATTTCTCTTTATCACCCCTAAACACATTTAATTATCCTTAAACTCATTTATTATCCTAATCACATCCCATTTACCATTTCTAGAACCATCATCTACCCTTATTTAATGTTTTCAAACATCCAACTACCATTTATCATCTGTCCCTATACTGACCCTAATCCACCAAATCAACTCAAAACCCTAATCCAACCCTAATAGGACCTCTTGTCTCGAGTTTTGCATCATCCTCATCACCCAAATCAATGGTCCTTTCGTAGTCAATGGTGACCATAGTAGGTTGTCGACGACCTTATAAATATGTCACTATCCCCCTCCTTAAATAGGATGAAACTTTGGAGAATTTGACTTCTTGCGAGATTTTATTGTTTTCTTCTCTTCTTGTGAGATGCTATCAACATCTTGGAGTCATATTTCTTGGAGCACTTGTTTATCATTCTCAAAGATCGAAGTTTAGAATTTTCTTGGATCCCTATCTTGTTTCATCATCTTTTCATCAACCTCGCAGCCCACTCGTCATTTTAGAAATTTGTAGTTTCATCACCACTCTTGTTTATTTCTTACAATTTGTTTGCCATCTACTAAGTCTCACCCAACTCTAATCCAGCCCCGGTCACCATCGATCCTTCCCTTATCGTCGATGACTTGATCTCGCATCATTTCTATTACTGTATTTTGTCCCCTTTTTCGTTAGTTTCCCAACCTCTACAACATCCATATATTTTTTTCTTTGTGATCCACCTATTTGACAACCCAAATCTCACCTTTCCTACCCTGGGTCTCCATCAACTATCCCAGATCTACCCCTAGTCACCATCAACTGATTTGCATCCAGTACATCCTTATCTATCTTCCTGTAATTTGCATCCTTTTAATGTGCTTCTATACCAGATCCAAGACATCCTCAGCATCTCAGAATCAGTTCCAGATCCACTATTTTCACATCTTTTGATCTACTCTGCTACGGTCTCCATCAACCGCTTTGCCTTTATCTGTCTTGGGTCACCATTGACCATGTCAGGTTTGCATCCTTTTGTTTCAATTTATCATTATCGGATCTTTATCTTAGCATATCTTTGCATATCTATGTTTTACTTATTTCATGTGCCATTCATCCATTATTTTCAATCAATATTGTAATCACATGGGTTGAAATCCTCCCTAGGAAGTTTATCACTTCGTGAGACTAACTTTGTTAGGAATCCCACCATTTAATCTACTAATCTTTTTCTTGTCTAGTTGTCCCTTTGTTGTGCAGGTTATCGAGATCATCATGGAGAGGATCTTTACAACCATATCTCATCCTTCATCATTATCATACATCGAATGTAGCCTTAAACCCTCTCATATTTTGGAGTTTCTTGTTTTCTTGCATATCATTTCATTAACTTGAGACTAAAGTGGAAAACTCGTCAAACACATCCTTAGCCTCTATGCAATCCACACCCTCCAATTAGGCCATCTTTAAATCTTCGGATATTTTCATCTCATTCTCAATCGGGTTGGTGATTTTTAATCAAACAAAGGAAGAAAATCTAATTCCATACAATGTAATTGTTAAAAATCCTTCTAGTTACATTTGATTACTATATTATTGTTATTGTCCTTGCAAAGATAACCCACATGCAAATTTAATAGTGTTGCATCTTTAATCCCACTTGACATTATAGACGACCATGTTACCTTTACAATTCAACATTTACATCGACATTCCATCGAATTCCACACAATTTAAGCCCTATGGTTTATTGTGGTCACATGCACCGCTAATAATCCTTAATGGTATACTGATATCTACAACTTTCTTTACCAACAAATTTTACCCTATCACACATCACCATAAGAAGCGTTTGGTTACGTCATGAAGATTCTCGTTATGTGCTCATCAAGGATCATTATTTTGACATGCTTTGGGTGGAAAATTCCTACGTTTATTGGGGGTTGATGATATCCCCCTCACCTTATCATAAATACACGACATTGTTTGCGGAGGTCACTTTAGTGACAAGGATATGTCTTAAAAATTATTGTGATAAGGATACTACTGACCTACCATGGAACAAGATTGTCTTGAATATGCCAGATGATGTGATTAGTGTCGATGACGTGACAATCTCGGTCGTACCCGACCTATGAATTACAACCTATTATATCCTCGTGGTCTTTTTCCTTTTGGGTTTTTGATCTTGTTAGAAAGTAAATCCCTGAGTCATTTGATGGACACAAATTCATTATTACTGCCACCGAATATTTCACTAAATGGGTTAAAGAAACACCTTTTCACACACCACTACCGAGGATATTAGTCAATTCATCGCCACACACATTATCACCCATTTTGGCATACCATCAATAATTATCACCTATAATGGGTAATCCTTTAAAAATCACATGGTCAAGAATTTTTGTGCTAATTTCAAAATCAAACATACTTTCTCCACTCCATATTACCCTCAAGGGAATGGTCACGTTGAAGACATTAACAATATGTCATCAAGATTCTATGCAAAATGGTAGACAAACATGGCATTGATTGGCATAATAAACTAATATGCGCCTTTTGGTTCTACCATACGAGTGTGTGTAATCCTATCAATGCCACCTGTTCTCTCTTATTGTGGTACCGAAGTAGGCATACCATTAGAATTAGAGATTTCATCCTTACACATTTCACTCAAACATGTTCTCAAAGACAAAAATACCATGAGCAATGCCTCCACGAGTTATAATCACTTGATCAACGACGAGTACAAGCTTTAGTGCATCTTCGTCAATACCAACAACATGTCAAACACGAATATAATAATAATTTTCACCCATGAGAATTTAATATTAACGACCTTGTCCTCAAAGAAAACTAAAATAATATGAAAGTGGAGTCCTTTTTTAATGGAAAATTCAAACCCAATTGGCTAGACCCATTTGTTATTATGGACAAAATTAGAAATGGTGTATATCCCTTTGTGACTCTTATGGGAAAACCCGTTAAAAACCCCATGAACATCATGCATCTAAAGCAATAATATGCATTAATGGACCTCCTTCATTGGGTATGTATGAGTACTCATACATCACCCTCCCTTCTCCCCTGCATGATAGGCTTTTATGACTCACTTTATGAACCCCAACGATGAGACATATGTTCTCTTGCGAACCTAAGGGACATTCACTTCCCCGTCCCTGTTTCTTAATGACACACTCTTTTTATAGCTTCAACTTGACTATTGAGGGAGTGGTTACACACCCAAACCTCACTTTGCACGCACTAATTGGGGGACAACCTTGTTTTCTCACCTCCGCTTACGCACTCAAGAAATTCATCAAAAACACTAAAAAAGATAAATATTCCCCTCACGGGGTATTATTGGGTCACCCTTCCTTATATTTGGACAATAGGTTTTTATCTATGCTCTTAGGGGGCCTAAAATCCAAAAACATTCAAATATACTAAACAATCCATAAACAATCATTTTGCTATTGCTCAGTTATTTATATTGTACGATTATACACTCTATGTTGTACTTTACTTATATTATTAGCTTGATACATAGTATGATATATCCATTTTCTATACACGTGTATTCACATGGTGCATTGAGTTGAATGCAGTCTACACACATCTTGTTACACGATGAAGGATGCCTGACACTACTCTTTACCAATTGTTCTACGCCAACTGGGGGCAACCAATTTACAATTTCTTACACATAGACACTATCATTCCAATACTTTACTTCCTCTTACCTCATTTAATTAATACATACATCATGTCATACTCTTTATTACTCTAACATGCTAATGGGTACTTCATGTGTAGTATTTATTTTATAGGTCACTTCAAACCAAGGCCATTTTCATCTCTAGTTTGTTTCTTGTTTTACATGCTTGATCCAAGCTTTCACTTGCTTGCATGGATAATGCCCTATGTTACTTACTTGTTTCTTGTTGTCCTTGAGTGCCTCAATTTTCTTGAGACATCTTGAGTGGTTGGGACACATATTGTTTTCCGCTTTTGTTCTACTTGTATGTCTTTGCATGTTTTCACTTACATATGCTATGTTGTTTTTCTATCGGTTGTCACTAACACTTTGCTATCTCTTCTATATATTATTATGTATGCACCATGGTATACACCATGCACACTCCTGTTTCCCCTACAAGAATCCTATACAAAAGGTACACATTAACTACAGGTACTCTTCTTTGTGTTGCATTCATATTGTTATATCTCGCATGCCCCAAACAAGGGAGCAACCATTAGGTGATATTTCACCCTCACAACAACTCACAATCCAGAAACAAAGTAACATGTACAAAATTAGACGTTGTAGGGTTTCATTAAATGGCTCAAAAATAAAATTGGGTCAAAAACACATAGGGACCAAAACATACAACAAGGACCATAACATATAGACGTTATAGCCCATTCCATACGCTTAGTCTAGGGCACATTCAATAAATTTCTCGATTGGTAGAGTTTCCTAGTAAAATCTACAAGATGTTTACTCGAGTTCGATTACATAATTCATGGTATAGGTCAGATTGTGGTAGCACCAAGGGTACATGCAAACTAACATTGCTCTAGTACATTATGTCATCATTTGTAAATCAATTGGGTTCATGTTCATCTACAAAGTGGCACTTATCTGTAGGTCTTAGGAAGTATCGAGGTGATTGTTATCCTTTTAGGCTAGACTTCTCATTTCTCATATTTTTTGGAGGGATGTGGAGCAACTAGAATTCTCCCCATACAGTTATCTCACCATGCAAGTGCATTTTCACTTCTTTCTATTCTCCTTAACATATATCACTTGGGGATTGATCACCCTTGAGTCATTTCAACCAACTCCAACACAAAGTTTGACAAATATCCACAATAATAGTAGAGGGAATAATCTCCCCTCTTTCACAAAATAATTAGGTGTACTCTTTCCTTTGTTTTATTTTTATTTACATATTGTTATTTTCATATTAAGTTCAAAATTTTCAAGTTAAAGTTCGATTTCCTATACTATGGACATTGAATACACTTTTCTCTACAAGTACTCATCTTGGAAAAACAAACACAATCTGGAACAAAGACAAAGTCCTAGCATAAGCACAAGGCACTCTAAGTAAAGACAAAGTGTGCCTACACACTTAGGTAACCTTTCCTTTAAGTGTACAATTTTTAATTTCATACTTAAAAGGGGGAAAATGTACGCACATTTTATTAATTCATGTCTTCGTAACAACACAAATTGTACAATGTTTTCTCACTAATCTACACTTTTCCAACTTAGTCAATCATGTCATCCTTATCTATACCCCATTCATTCTTGTTTGCACATATAGTTCATTTGTTTACACAACTATCATATTAGTCCATATAATCAGGCTAAACCCTCGCACAATACAATCCCAGTTTCCAAAGCACTCGCACATCCATCCAATATCAAAGCGCTCAAAATGGGCCATAACGTCTCAGTATGCTACCCTTCTCATCTACTTTGGTCCCTTTCCCTCTAATGGCACTTTTCTTAATTCAAATTCCTTTGGGACACTTTTAGTCAGCCTTTATACAAGCTTTCCATATTTATAACACATTTATTTGTCCATTATCAAGAGGGGATATCATACATACTTGACAACCAAGAGATCCTCATGAATATACACTAAGAAAAAACACAAGCAAGACCATTCCAAGACTCCCTTGACCTCCATATACTCTTTCTAGGTAGTCATTTACTCATATATGCAAATACAAGGAACATATCATCACTCCAAATCAAGCTAGGGAAAAGGTGCGAGTACAATCATATTGTTGTCAGATCATGACTACCCATCCGGATGCATACATTCTAGAGATCACATGCTAGGCAAGAATGGCGTACAGTTTGAGCCCTCTTTAGAGTAGTGGCAATGTCGACGGTGCACAAGGGTTCCCACAACCCACCTAATGTTTGTTTTGTAAGACCTTTTATCTATCTAGTGTTTTGAAGATCAAGTCAATTGCATGATGAACATCACGAGGTATGAGAGGCCCAAAATCTATACAATAGAGGAACATGAATCAATAATCAAACACAAGAAGTTGCAAGAGCAGAAACCATAGAGGGAAAAAGGCGTACATGAATGAAGGGCCATAACATCTGTAAGCCTTGGTGCATTGCGTCTGGCCCGCTTTGGAGTTCAGTGCAACAGATTTGGGACACACTTTCAACGACGCTTTGTCAGGTCATTTCCAACCTATTTTCGTTATCGGCCTAATATAGATCATCACATAGAGTAAAATATCAACTAAGTCATCTTATATCTCTCATTGCAAGTGATTTATCTATTGTTATTTATCATTGTTATCATTGTTTAATGTTTATTCCTAATATTGCTACAATTATCCTTGGAAACAAATTGATTAGGACAATCTACCATCGATTGACTACCCCAGAGAGCTATTAATCAATTCAAAGTTAAATCAATTACCACTATGATCAATGCGTAAAACTCATGAATCCTCTAATGATCTTCCTATATAAGTTCATAACCTCATGAAACCTCCATGCCTTCATGAAATTTTTAAGTGATGACTAATCCACAATAGCTCATATGTTTTTAGGATCCATCTTCAATGCTTCTTGAGAATTATAAATCCCATGTATACCATTTATTTTCACATAAAATAATATTTCTTTTGATTTACTAGTAACTTCTCTCACAAACACTCTAACAATTTCACAAAAAAATCAATTTCTCTTCTTATATCTAATTGAAAATTATAATTTCATCCAAATAAGCAATGGAAAAATTACCTAAAAAGGCTTCAACACTTCATTCATCAACCGCATGAATGTGCTCGATGTATTGGTTAACCCAAATGGCATGACCAACCACTCATATAATCCATCTGTGTTTTGAAAGTAGTCTTCCACTCATCTCATTCCCTAATTATGATTCAAAGGTAATACCTACTCTTTAGATCAATTTTCATGAAGTGTTTTGCTTTGCTAAAATAGTCCATCAAATCATCCATGCACAGTAACAAAAATCTATACTCGATAGTAATCGTATTGATGGCCTTGGAATCAATGCACATCATCCACTATCCTCTTTTCTTTGGTGCAAATACCATGGGTACACTGCATGGGATCATAGATTCTTTGATCAAACCCTTTAACAACCATGATAACGTATATCAATTTAGGTGCACAATTCTCTTCACACCAAGCTTCTCAACCATCTCATTAGAAAATAATATTATTAATATTACCACTATCAATGATCACTTTACATCACTTACCTCTAGATTTGCTAATGGTTTTGAAAAACTTATCTCTGTGCGGACATATTTTCTTCCTTTATGGGTTTTAACAACATCCTCTTCATCATGAGCTCTTATCCATGTTCATGCTCTTATGTGCTACTATCATATACATGGATTTTTGTGTTCGCATGTTGAGTAATATGATTAGTAATAATGTTCCCCTTGTTGCCACTATTCTACATGGCTTGTAGACACAAATGCATGATATCTAGTCTCCCAACAATGGAAACAAGTTCCACTACATATTCCTCCTCATCTACATCCTCTTCCTGTGGAATAATATCTACCTCCACCTCTTTATGCACGACCTTAGTTATGAGAGATACTTGTTTCTTATTCGTGTGTATGTTTTTGTAAATCATTGTGCAAATTTCCACCTTTGCATGGGAAATTTCCTTTTCCATATGGGTTGTTTTGTTACCTTTGAGACAACTTCTCTTTTTTCTTTAGTAAAAACTAATAAGCTCCCTCTATAGATCTCATCCTAACCATATCGGGTTCATGTTGAATGAAAATATGCAATCCATTAAAATAACTTGAGATCTTTTTTGTGTCATCCTCCACATTGTCCAACTCGATGTTGAGCCAATATAATGCTTCAAAGTGTACTTCTTCACACTCGGTTCCTTTTAACACAAGTTATATAACCATTTGAACAAATGTGACTGATAATCCATAGTGTGAATTTGGCCTTAAACTTTGTCACCATTTGATTCCACTTCTTGATCTTATCTTTCCCTCTTTTAATTATCTTTCTCTACACATGATCCCACCACAAGGATGCACGCCCCTTCAACTTGGTAGTTACAAGTTTCCCTTTCTTGTTATATTCCACACCTCGAACTCAAATTATTTCTCCATATTTGTGACTTAGTTGATAATATCTTTTAGAAATAAGTTCCTAGAATAACAAGGAATTTGTATTCGTGGCTTACTTCCAATCCTATTCATTTCATGCAAGACTTGGTCCTCTTGCTCATATACTTATTCTACTTCACCTCCCGATCCACATGTGATCTTAATTCATGTTTATCATCACTTACATCTTTGACCCACTGCAAATCCTCTATGTTTTGCCATCTCTATCACCTCCAAACATGATTACATTCCTCTAATCACCTCGCTTAAGTCCACGAGTCTTAGTTCTCTGTTCGCTCTACTAGAAAATTCTAATCTATGTGTCATCTCTTCTTTCCTCGTAACCTCTCAATAAAAATATTCTAGGACCTATGCCTTATACCACCTAATCCAATATGTTGGAAGATGGCTATAACTATTTTCTACCCACACCCCTAGTATAAAAATTAAAAGATCTCAAGATCACTCACACAAAATAGATTGTTATCTATAACAATCTCTTTAATAGGAGTTTTAAATCATTTATCTAATAATAGAAATTGATGTGATTGTGGTCGTGGTTCCCCTTTGAAGGGATGCTTTACACTATGTAACCTATATTAGAGTTAGATCTCACCGAAGCAAGATCTTAGGCACACATATTAGCAAGAAATAACAAAACTTCTATTCTTTATACAAGTAAAGATTACATGTTTAAGAAAAATGACCATATACTCCAATTGTAGTCTTGTGACAAGACAACTTTGTAAGAATTGTTATAAGAATTCCACTCCTAAAACTATCTTAATTTTGCAGACTATACAAAGATTCAACAAAACCACACTTGGAATTTTTTTAAGGACAATGCTTGAATCCTTCATAGTGAGAATTTGATCCTTACAATCTTGTAACCCCCTCCTATTTATAGAATCCATAAAATCTTTTGGTGGGAGAACAAAGATGCACGTTGCAAGTAAAGACACCTTGCAAAATATTCCTCGTATCACCTCAAATTACCATCGATATGTTCTAGAAGTTATCTTTTGTTGGATTGAGATCAATCGAGATCATACCGTTCGTTCTTGACCATGATGAATGGATCAATAATCATGTGTTCCCTCCTGCTAATTGTATCGATTTTGATAAGATATTTTGTCTAACACAGATCTCGACATTGGAGAAAATAGGGTGGTTCGGAAGAAATGTGGTACTTCGCAACTATCGTTAGTGTTTGGAGGCTTAAGAAGATTTTCACAACAAAGGTCAAATATAGGTAGTTTGCACAAAGTATGCACATATCTAGTTTGCAAGTTTGGTATTATACGAATTATGTCGGGTTTACATTTCTCACCGAGTTATACATGGTTAAGTCGGTGTTACACAGAAAGGAATATTCTACATGACAACATAGGTAATGTTGTGCAGATTTGATGTTATGCATGGGTCATGTTTTTTCATGGATTGGATAGGATTCCACGATTTTCGCAAGAACAACTAAGCTAAAGGTTATTTAGTGTCTTGTCTAGGAGTGACGAAATTGCACAAGTCTTTATTCAATATTAGTAGTTTTGGGTGATGTAGAATTACTTGTGAACCTAGATGCTCTTACATCAAGTTACATAGGGATGAAATCTAAAATTGAGGAGAGCTTTTATCAATATGGATTCACGAGATCCTATATGTAAAAAATAAATGTTTTTACATGAATTGACATGTCGTTGGTTTGTTTCTTAATGTCACGTATACTCAATCTACGTTGGAGGTTGAATCAATTTTTGGCTCTAGGATCACACACACTTGGGGCATTTTTATTTCAATGCAAGCATTCACACATCAATTACATTGAGGTGAAGATTTCCCTTTTAAATGTTGACTAACTCACTAAAAGAGGAAACACGATGTAGTTGAGGAACTTCCCACTTTAGAGGATGACACAAGTGTAAAGGATGATGGGAATGTTAGTGATATTGAGGACGAGAAATAAATTAATGACAACTACTATGATGATGATGGCAATCACACAATATAGATATCAAACCCTTCTCTAACTTCTTTTGATGCCCTCACCTTCTTATCTCTATGAGCATGTGGTTTATTCTATCCATTAAACAATTTCTTTTATTGTGATTCCCACTTAATCTTTTATAATTACTTCATTTGCTATGGGGATTAATCACAACAAATAAATTACTAGTTGAACCAAAATGGTGCATTGTAATATCACATTTAAACTCGAATGGGCCCTTTAGGACAACAAGAGTAATCAACGGATGTTTCAAAGGAAAAATAACATTTAGTTGGAGGATGACACAAATTTGGAGCCATTGAATGTAGATCCTTTTCGGACTAGGAAAATTATTCTCATGCCACATAAAATGAGCTAATTCCACTATTTCTTCCTTGGTTCGACATTGTTAACCCATACACACTATTGTCTCATTTTTTGTAGAATATGGAGCCCATGACACAAAATTTACTTGACATATTCAATGTGGCCAAGGACTTGGATGCAACTTTTTGGTAATTATGAGTGTCAATGATTTTGGATAAAACAACTATTACTTATAAACTTGCAAAATACGAGTGTCATTTAGACTTTGTCTACATTCTTGTGAACCAAGGCGACTTGAGCATAAACCAAGACTATTTGCTACCAACATTTTATTCTCTAATCTACTATGAGTTACCAACACCAAATTGATAGCGAGGGTGCAATCTTTGTTAAACTTGAGCTAGATTTCATGGGTAACTCATCTTACTCAAAACAGATTAGAAGATTGTTATGTATGAGTAAGAGGTGACATAGGTGAAGGCTTGAGTAATGAAATTTCAGTTGAGAGCATGATCTTATAAAGTAGTTGATAAACAAGTTTCAAGAGGTCTTGTTTATGCTCAAGGGTGCTGATAACACGAAATTGCGATTGGACATCATTTGAAACAACACAATAAGGATGTTTATGAATTTTGAGAAAAGTTACAAATTAAGTAATAAAAGGAAACCTCTTTTGGATCATGCTCGGTTGGTGCCACAAGAGCACCAAGGAAGTCTTCCTCTTCCTCTCATCCACCTCATTCATCTCACTTTTGTATAGACATTATCAAAAGGAACTTCAACTTCTTTAAAAAGGGGGATAAATGCAGATATTTAAAATCAATAAAAATATTGTTCATGGTAGTTAATTATGTTATGTCAATGCTAATTATTCTCTTATTGGACTTAGGTAGAGTATTAATGAGTCTTTTATGAATAATTGAGTCAATTGTTGTGTTTTAACCAACAATGGTCATGTCTGTTGTCTTACGGATAACAAGATGAATGTAGAGGTAAGGGCATTGACGTGACATGTCCATGTATTGAGCAATAATATTATACACTAACTTGTAAAGAATTGTACTCTCTTAGTTCTTTTTGTCTATGTCTACAATATTGCTTGTAATTTTAAAATAGATTTCTTTCATATTGTGGCTTTTAGAGCAAACATAAAGTTTTAAAATGGAACCCATCTTTAACCCCATTTGCAATGAAAACGACTTCCGTAATTGAACTCAATTTTTTTGAAAACTATTCAAAATGAACATGAAATGTGAGGAATTTGAAACTTCTTCTTGAGGATGGGTTGTATATATAAATTTGAAATGTTGAAAACTCAACGTATTTTCCCTAAGGATATGTTTTACAATTCCATTTGACGTGTTAAGATAAAAAGAAATCCAAAATATGTGTTTTATAGTTAAGCTTTGGGGAACTCAAAATTACCCATAAATGAACTTGACACGTCTAGAAATACAAACATTTTAAAGACGATGAATTCCATACTCGATTATGAAATTTTGAGAACTCAAAACTTCTTCTAAATTATATGGGTTTCACTATTAAACTTGAAAGTCAAGTACAAAAGGCATAATACTCTTATGCACCTTAAGAATAATTTGACATTCTAATTGTAAGAGAGTTAAAATCACAATTTAAAAATATGTTTTGAGGAAACAAAATCCTCATCGATATGATACACAAATAGATCGACAAAAATACAAACACTTTTAAACAATGATAATATGGAAACAAATCAAGATACCAACACATCAACCACGATATTCCCATTCCAAAGAAAAATCTATTTTAATGCTACGATGTTTTCACATTCCACAAATTAAATAGAGAGAACTTGAAAACAACTCTATACGATCGACATTTCAAATCACACTTCGTAATTCATTATGAAAGTATGAAAGTGAGTATATAGCAAAGAAACCTATTTTCCCATATTTTGAGGCTCACATTATTCATAAAAATCCAAAATCAATTTCACAAAAACCTTGGAACTGAACTAGGTACCTCGGAAAGGTAATTGATGATAATAATATATGGGTATGATGGCATCAAATTTCATCATGAACCAAAAATCGAGTGGAAACACAAACTAGCATGCCCCTTGAGTCAAAGATACTTCTAAGGATTTTCAAAACTAAAAGGGCTACCAAAAAAATAGAGGGAATAAGGCCTAAATGCCCATAAACAGTAATGATTAAAAACAAATCATAATCAGTTCATAACAAAACACATAAGTTAAAAAACTTCCCCACTTCATCAGTGCAGAGCATCAGCAGTATAAACAGTGGCCAGATAATAAACAAGTCGAAGAAGAGAACCTCCATTTTCCTGCCTGCAATGCCATTTTCAAGATTGCTTGAAAGGCAAGTAACTATACTCAGTTTCCTGTAGGATTTTGTTGAATGCTTGTTCTGTTTTGGACTCTGGTTTTCTTTTCCTGAGCCAAATTTCATTAACATTGAACAATAAAAATGTTTTTTTGTTTTTGGGTTGTTGTTAGGCTCGAACCCTTGACCTGTAGCAAGCTTTGGGTTATGAAATCTGATGGAAAACTGTTGGATTTTTTTTTCTGTGTTTTGCGTAGTTACTATTCTTGTCTTGAGCTGAATTTCATCCACATTGAACAAGAATGGTTCTTTTTAGTTTTTGGGTGAAACTCGAGCTCTTGACCAATAGCTCGCTCAGGGCTATGAAATCTACTGGAAAAGTGTTGAAAGTTTTCTGTTTGATGTATGTTTTGCTCTACACTGTTAGTATTCTCGCACGGAGTTAAATTTCATTTACATTGTAAAGAAATTGTTCTTTCTTGTTTTTGGGTACTTGCCAGAATCGAAGTATTGATCTGTAACCGTATTAGGATTATGAAATCTAATAGAAATAAAATGTTGATTTTTTTTTCTGTTTTATGCCTGTTTTACAATTGCGTTAACATTTGACAAAAACTGCTTCTTTCTGTTTTTTTGGCACCTACGCGATTCGAGCCCTTGACCTGTACTATGTAGCCAGACAGGGTTATGGATTCTAATGGAGAAGCATTGAAAGTTATCTGTTTAATGTTTGTTTTATTTTACACAGCTAGTATTCTCACGCCGAGCTCAATTTCATTATGAATGAAGAACGCTTCCTTTTTGTTTTGGGTAGCTGTAAGACTAGAACCCTTGACCTGCAGCCGGCTTACAGTTATGAAATCTAATGGAAAAAATGTTGACGTATTTCTGTTTGATTTTGTTTCACTTTACACTGCTAGTATTCTTATACTCGTTGCCAAATTTCATCCATATTGCAATCAAATGCTTCTTTTTGGGAAGCTGAGAGACTTGAACTTGGTCTGTAGTCAACTCAGGGTTATGAAATCTAATGGAAAAATTGTTGAAACTTTTTCTGTTCTATGCTTGTTTTACAATTTCGTTAACATTGGACAAAAACTGCTTCTTTCTGTTTTTGGCACCTGTGCGATTCGACCCTTGACCTGTACTATGTAGCCATATAGGGTTATATATTCTAATGGAGAAGCATTGAAAGTTTTCTGTTTAATGCTTGTTTTATTTTAAACAGCTTGTATTCTCACACTCAGCTCAATTTCATTATGAATGAAGAATGCTTCCTTTTTGTCTTAGGTAGCTGTGAGACTAGAATCCTTGACCTGCAACCAGCTTACAGTTATGAGATCTAATGGAAACAAATGTTGACGTATTTCTGTTTGATTTTGTTTCACTTTACACAGCTGGTATTCTTATACTTGTTGCCAAATTTCATCCATATTACAATCAAATGCTTCTTTTTGGGAAGCTGAGAGACTCGAACTTGATCTGTAGCCAGCTCAGGGTTATGAAATCTAATGGACAAAATGTTGAAATTTTTTCTGTTCTATGCTTGTTTTACAATTTCGTTAACATTGGACAAAAGCTGCTTCTTTCTGTTTATTGGCACCTGCGCGATTCGAACCCCTGACCTGTACCATGTAGCTAGATAGGGTTATGGATTCTAATGGGGAAACATTGAAAGTTTTTCGTTTAATGTTTGTTTTATTTTACACAGCTAGTATTCTCACTCTCAGCTGAATTTCATTATGAATGAATAATGCTTCCTTTTTGTTTTGGGTAGCTGTGAAACTAGAATCCTTGACCTGCAGGCAGCTTACAATTATGAGATCTAATGGAAACAAATGTTGAAGTGTTTCTGTTTGATTTTGTTTCACTTTCCACAGCTAGTATTCTTATACTTGTTGCCAATTTTCATCCGCATTGCAATCAAATGCTTCTTTTTGGGATGCAAGAGACTTGAACTTGATCTGTAGCCAGCTCAGGTTATGAAATCTACTGGAAAATTTTTGAAGGATTTCTGTTGAATAGTTGCTTTATTTTGCACAGCTAGTATTCTCACACTGAGCTAAGTTCTATGAAATGAACAAAAATACTATTTTTAGTTTTGTTTTTGGGTAGCTGCGAGACCCGAACACTTGACCTGTAACCAGCTTTGGGACATTGAAATCTAATGGGGAATTGTTGAAAAATTGCCCTTAAGTGGCAGGCCAGTCCTTAAGAGCTCTTGAAGAAGGATCATGTGGCTACTGCCAATTTGCTTAGAATTTGTTTAACAAAGCCTGGGCTGTTCTTGCTGTCATTTTGAGCTGGTGGACGCTTGAGGATTTATTTTTGCTATTAAAGCTAAGATTAGATAGGATGAAATTTGATGTCCTTTATGCCAAGGCCCAAAACGGTGCATGGTAAATGGTCTGTAGGACCTATCAAAGTGGGTTAACTTGTTTAGGAGATTGTTTTTATGACTTATTTAGTTTAAAATGGTTTCCCCATGCTTTGTTTGATTATATTGATTTTAAGACTTTTAGGTTATGACTACAAATATCTGTATATTGCAGGGGGTTTAAGAAGGGGAGATAAATATATGCAAAGAGGAAAACGAATGTTGGTGTGAGCTGAATTCAGTGGTTGGAAAGTGGACATGTGTTTTACTGTGTTTTAGAGCAGTCTTTTGTTGAATGTTTAGCGGAACTGGGCTTCTAACATGTTTGAGCCTGAAGTCCAGTCAGCAAGAAAGAGCAGGTGCTGGGGAAGTTTTATACTAGGAAATGTAATGTAAAGAGATTAGTTAATGAACAAAGTGGGACCTCGTCAGCTTCAAGAGGGGACTATTCTACTTTTCTTAATGAAAACTGTTTTTCCCATAGCAGGCCTGATTGGGTCAAAGCGAATATTGCAAGCAAGGATGGTATTTATGTTGAAAATGCTCCTTTAATAAGAGAGCCAGATGCATTTTGTGAATTTGGTTTATATGTGGGAGAAAGGAGTGGCTCTGTCACTAGCCTTCTATTAGAAGGGGAAGCTACTTCCAAATCAGAGACATGTGCAGATTTGTGCTGTGAAAATGGGCAGCAGATTGAACTTAGGGGTGGTATAGAGAATGCTGTAGCTCCATCATATCATATTTCAGTCAGAGATGATGATGCTGAGTATAAAAATAAGTGGCAGATTGAAGTTGGGGTTGTATGGGGAATTTTGTAGCTCCATCAGATACAATTGAAGCTAGAGATGATACTGCCGATTGTAAAAATAAGCCACATATTGAATTTGGGGGTGGCATAGGGAATGTTGTAGCTCAATCAGATCATAAAGCTGTCAGCGATGACACCACAGAGTATAAATGTGTAAAGAGAACAATGGCAGAATCAGTTGCAAAATTTTACAGTGAAAATAAGACACATATTGAACTTGGGGGCATTATGGTTAATGTTGTAGTTCCATCTGAGCTTATAGCAGTCAAAGATGATACCAGGATGTGTAAGCTTCAAGAAAGAACAGTAGTGGAATCATTTCCGACATTATGCACTGAAAAAAGCAAAAGATTGAACTTGTGGATAATACAGCGAATGTTTCAGATCTGTTGGATCATATTATGGTCAAAGATGATACTTCTGAGTATAGGCATGGAGAGAGAACAATAGCAGAATTGCGTGCAACTTTTAGCTCTGAAAATAAGGCACATATTGATGTAGTTAAATCTGATTTTAAATCAGTCAGAGATGATGCTTCCAAGTATGAGCATCAAGAGAGAACAGCAGCAGAGTCAATTGCAACTTTTTTCACTGAAAATAAGCATGATATTGAATTTGGGAGCAATCTAGGGAATGTTATAGCTCTCTCGGAACGCATTACACTCAGAGATGATACTGCTGTGTGTAAGCATCGAGAAAGAACAATAGCACAGTCAATTGCAATTTCATGCACTGAAATTAAGCCACAGGTTGAAGTTGGGCATGATATAACAAATGTTGTAGCTACATCGGATCTTATTGGAGTCATAGATAATACTTCCAAGCATAAGCATCAAGAAACAACAATGACAGAGTCAATTGTAACTTTATGCACTGAAAATATGCAACAGATTGAACTTGTGGGTGATATAGCAAATGAGTCCGGTCCATCAGATCTCATTCCAGTGAGAGATGATACCAAATATAAGCGTCAAAATGGAAACATGGCAGAAGCAACAATTCCCTCCAAGTCTTGTCTTCCAATGAGAAGGTTGGACGGCAAGGAGACTTTGTGGACGGTTCAAGACTGTGTACCAAGAAAAGACCAAAACATATATGTGACTGAAAGAGAAGAACTTGATGATTCAATGTCTGATCATGTTCAATATCAGGTCAGTGGTTCTCCATTGATCAATATGGGCTTTGCAGATAAATGTGTTATAAAAGATCAAAATATCAGACAAGAACATCGAATCCAGGTCCACACCATTCTGTCAAAGGTTAAACCAGATGAAACCCAGGATCAAACAACCAAGTTTAATGCCACTAGCAATGCTTGTGGCAGGTATCCAGAAAGCTCTTCTTTGATTACAGGAGAATGCACTGGCCACTTGAAGCGGAATGAAGATTTTGATGATTTTTCTCCTCAACCACAAGATAACTGCCATCCTAATGCCTGCGAACAGATTGATCGTGACAGACAAACAAATAGAACAGGCCCAATTTTGAGAAGTAGAAAGATTTATCTAGCAACTTCAATGGTCAAAAAACATCAAAAAGGATGATGTCTTCAATGTCTTCGGAAGGGGAAAAATGAAAAAACTACTTTCATCAGCAATAGGCTTAAAAGGAATGCTGTTAGGGGGCTTTTTGACGATTATTTAAAAGATTGGATGGACAAAAATGTGCAGACAGGAAGTTTTGAAAATGAACATTGTTTACCTTTTCTTGTTAATGCTCCAAAACGGGTATGGTTCTGCTTCTTTTGGCTTCTCTCTATCTTATCAGTTTTACTTGTTTTCTCATCAAGTTACATTTCATATTTATTTTGCAAGCCAGACCTTATCTTGTGCACAATAATAGAAGATGCTCCCTTATGATTTTATTTTATGTAGTTAAACAGACGAACCAAAATATAGACTCTCTGACATCATTTTTATCAAAATATTGTCAATCTTTGTACTTTGTATGTAAAGCTGTGATACCGATATGGTAGAAAATAGGGCAGGATACAGATATGGCACTTATTCAATACAGATACGTCTTGGATACGGCCTGGATGGTCCAGAAACAGCCAGATAAGTCTACAGACGTATCTGGGCTTAGCTAGACTGTCCAGGACATACCCTAGGTGTATTCGGGGCAAAAAAATTTAAATTATTTTTCTAATTTCTTTAACATTGAAACATAAATTGACCTTTTTTTTTTCTTAAAACACCATGAAACCCTAAAAAGTCAGCAGGGTTTGAATCTTCACGCGATCATCCTATCCATCTTGGGAACAAATCTGACCAGGAGGGAACAAGCACAATTGACCCAAATACTCTTTATCTGATCACTTACAGGCAGTATTTAATTCTGAACAAGGAACGATTGTGAGAGTAAATCTAAATCCCACCACAAATCTGAATTTCAGTTTTGTGCTGCAATAAAACCAGAAAATAAGATCAGTAGCTCTTGATGTACGTGCATCTTCTGTGTTAAGGATCATGTGAAGATTCAGACCCTGCTGTAGTCTTCCATAAACTAATTAAACCCTAATTTTAATGTAATAATAAAATTGAGTATTGATTATAACTTTTGTGACTTTTCATTTGGCATTATGTAAATTATCAGTAATGTTTTGTGGTTATTTTGTTTTTAATATGCATGTTATGTGGTTAATTCCTATATAATTTATATATATTTTTATTTTTATATGTTTTTGTACTGCCATATCCAAAGCTGTATCCTGTGAGGAAAAAATTCGCCATATCCATGTATTGGGTTCTTCGTATCCATAACCGTGTCTGAAATGCATCGGCTACATACATACAAAGTCAAAGCAGGCAGCATTCCTTATTGGATTACAGTAGAATCTGATATATGTGTATAATATATATTATTGATAGCATTTCTTTATTGAAGAAAACATGATAGAGGTTGTAACAAGTCAGTATGTTGAGGGTTTGATGTTTCGTTTACATGATTATAGGATGTATGTTCTTTACAAGTATTTAACAATTATGATGTGGGAAGCTCATGGCAGTGGTACGAAAACCCTCACATGAGCTGAAAAAGCAATTTGAATTAAAGGCACTGTTGAAAGAAGCATTTTCTACGAGAAAAGATCTTATGATAAGTGTATTTAAAGATAACGAGTACCGAGCAGTGTAGATAGGTTCTTTTCATGGCACATAGGAAAGAGTTTAAGGGTAAATACTCCACACTATAATTTTAACGAGAAATAATATTATAAACTTCATTCAAACAGATCACTTTCGATAAATTTTAGGAAAAATAGTAGTGTTCCATGATATTGACTGCCATCATTATATTGTTCAATGTGAATGCTTTTGTGGATTGTTATTGTTTATTTGCAATGGATCGCAAAGTGACCAACTTGAGGTTGTTGTGGCTTTGTTAGGTCGCACAAGATTATTTTAGTGGTTACGAGTTTTACCTATGTTGGCCTTAGTCAATGTTTCCTCAGTTGATCATTGGGAGACTATATATATTGGCATCTTGCTGCTCATTTGGCATATGGTATTGTCTCCTAATGGTTATGTTCAAATCCTATGGTACCATGTTCTATCCCAAGTAACCTCAAATCCTCCTCTTGAGAGAGGCTACATAAATGAAAAGCCTCACCCAAAACCTGAGTTTGGTGTTTTGGAGTGGATTTTCAGTTGAAGAAAATTGTTTAGTGTATTCTCTTTTGTTCATTGTGAGGGTATCTTTACTTTATGTGGATGATCTTTATTTCTTTGCTATTTGATAGTTTTTTTTATTAAGTTACATCCTTAGCTGCTATCGAGATCATTTAATATTGTCAGCATCCACATCATGGTATTAAAGATTTGTGCTTGAGCCATTTTGTCTTTGTTCCACATGTTCATGTGCCCATTATCACGAATTCTCATAAGCATGAGGATTTATGGTTGTGGAACCTTTTATGAGACCTCAAAGTTTGTTCTTTTAGTGACGATTTGATTGTGTGGTGCGTCTTTTCGGGTGGGTGTGTGAGTGGTAAATATGTAAAATTATTATGAAAGGAACTATAGCTGATAATAGGATAGGACTTTTTTGAAGAGGCATATTGTTTTTTTGAAAAACATTAAGTTCTTTGGGTTTGACGATTTTTTATTTTTTAACCCCAAAAACAAGAAAGTTATTGATATTCTTTGATTCTATATTAGAGAAAAATATTAAAAGCCCTTTCTGCATAATCTTGATTTTTGATTGCACAACATCATGTGGTGCATCATTGATGGTCTTACTATTTTCATTGGTTTCAATTTATTCATATTGTTGTTACTGTTAGCCTCATTGGATTTACTTCACATACTGGTTCTCATAGATAAATATTTACCTTGAAGGGCCACGAATTTTCTTTTCTTCAGGTGGCGGAGCTCACTTGTAAAGAAGCAAGGCAAATCCTGAAATATTGACCCCAGGGAACTCTTTTTTTGTTGGCAGATAGAAGGAGATCAACTTAAGAGGGGTCCTCAGGCCTTAAGTTGAGGTGCTCGCTTTCTGTTTTCTTGCAGAGCGTCTGAAAGCTATATTGATCAGAAACTTGTAGTAAACCATTTTTGTGGACAAACCCTTTTTAGAATCGGAAAGTCGGATGGAGAACCTCATTATCGAGACAAACCTTTTTTAAAACTTGGATCATACATATTAGCAACACACAATTAGTTCAAGCACAACTTTGTTTGCATTCAGGAAGATGTCTAAATGATCAAATTTTGGTGTATAAATTTCTTTTTAAAAATTCATGATGACTCTAGATTGTCATTGACCAAGTGTCTTGGTTGTCACATGCAATCCATCACTCTCAGTTTTTCTCCTTGTGCCTTTCTTTGCAAAGTGCGAAGGCGCCAAAGTCCTTTGCATGGCATTTACATATCCAACCATGCTTTTAGACCAAATGTGTCCTTTGGAGAACTTTAATCCATTGGGAACGGGCTTGAATTGGTGCCTAAATTACAACCCCAGTGTGATTGGTTGGTTGCCTTTTTTAAATGTTAAATTTTGTAACTGGCCATTATATATGGTGCCATGATTACTAGGCTTAGAACCTTGGCACAGAGATAAGGCATTGGGTTTGTGGATAGAAGGTTGCGTGTCTGAGTCTGTGAAGGTGCATTTGCTTTGTAGAAAAACTTGGGCGGCCCTTTATCCACTTTCATCCTATACCTTGACTAGAGGTGCTTGGCCCTTTTTCTTTGAGTGGCTGTCATTCTCAAATGTAAATGCTCACAAGGGGCCCTAAAAGCCATTAGGTTAGTTATTTCATTCTTTCAGCCCATTACAGACATTGGAGGTGACAAGTGCCCGTGGGATACAATTGATTCCCATAAAGATGGGGGCAAATCAATGAGATGAGTTAGATGACATTCCTCTTTTTGTGTTACTACTAGAGTGTCCCAATCCCATTAGTTTTATTCTAGGTAGGCTGGATTTGCTTCATTTCAACATCAAGGGATGAAATCCCTCATGTTTACATCTCAGGTTGCAGAGGAAAATACACATTATTAGTTTCTTCTTTGCCAACAAAATTTCATTGGCCTTGGATGTTAGGAAAGGTTCTAGGTGTTTTGTTGAATTTAATCTTAATGACTTAAATGTATCAAAACAGAGCTCAATTCAGATTCTAATAATAGATAGTTAATCAGACCTTAAAAAGTGCAGGAACAGAGACAGATAATTGATAGGAATTGATAAGGGGAAAGTGGAAAGAGCGTAAGACCCTACCTGAAAAACATACCTTTATTGACTGACAGAAGATTCAGAATGCTTAAAAAGTGCTCAGGAATAGCTCAAAAACAGACAACAAATTTGATTGCCTGTAGATGTGCCTGGGACAGTTTCGATTGCTGCTTCTGTACTCGTGCTGCTGATTTTATCCTTGTTTGAATCATGAAATTTGACTTGTGTTCTTCTCTGGGTCTGCTCCACGGAAACATTTCTTTGATATGTGCGATGATGTGTGAATCTCCTGCTATGGCTTCTCCCTTGTGAATCTTGATCTAACATTCAACAGAACACGAAAGAAAGCAACCCAGATTAGGCCCGGGCTATCTTCCAATGAAATTCAAAGGAAGTGCTGCTCGACATATCCAATGTGATTAAGGGATTATGTGGTTTTATCTAGACCTACTTCCCATGTGAGTGAAAAGAATGTCCTTCACTCTCTCTACATGTTTGATCAATACAACAATATGATCCTTCTCTTGGCACAAGACACTTGGCAATGGCAACTTTGGATAATAATAGATTTCAGATTTGGATTAGAATCTCCAGTGCTGTTTGTGTACTTTGAAGTGGCTTAGGATGTGCATAGCTCAATTAGTAATGATCTCCAAGTGTTCCTCTCGTGGTTGCTTGGGATTCTTCCTGTAAATGACCTCTAAGGTTGTCTATATACACATACATACATGTACATATACATATACATATACATATACATATACATATACATATACATATACATATACATATAGGCGTATCTAGGTGGATTATCTGCTTAATCCGACCCTAAAATTCAAACATAGATCAACCTCAGAAAATGCCCAAATGGAAAAATGACCGTTTGGCAGAGGAGGACAAAATAGGCCACCGATTTTGGCCCAATGTCCAAACTGATGGGAAATTCTTAGAATGGAGAAATGTGAGTTTTCAGAGGTGTGCTGAGTTTTCCAAGTAAACTGGAAATGTTCCGAGGGTACTAAGGGAAAATTCATGGCAATATAAGCTGCATGGGATGAACCAAAAGGGGAAAAATGATACAAAAAGGACCCTAAAGTGTAGTAGTGGTCCAAGTGTCCTAAGAGGTGTCAAAATGGATGTCGCCAAATGCCTTGAACTAAAATTACGTGTCTACTTAATTCCCCATTTTAATGTGGTGCGTGCAAGACATTAAAGAGAAAAACACATGCTTGAACTTACTTGAGAGCGTGTGCTAGGTAGAGGAAAGAATGATATCGTGGATGCCTCAATATGAATGTTCTGCTGTCCTTGTTCCACGGTTGCCTACAAGCAACGCTTATGCAAGCAAGTAGATCAATGCCTCGATAATGTGAAAATATGATAACCAATTTGAAAAACTGGAAAACTAAAATGAGCAAAGGAACTAATACATCCAGTGGTACGCGAACCAATGCTGCCTCTTCTAGATTCTTAAGGGATTGTCGTGGGGTTTATTTACCCCAAATGGAGAAAATTGTTGGGGTTTGTTCACCCCAAGTGGTGAGAAGTGTCTTAAACTGCCACTATCGATTAAAGAGAAATGCTACAGGTCACACTTGACCTTAAGGAATGGAGAAATATCACTGCCACAACGTCCACTTCTTGGCCAAAGAAGTAAACAAACAGGTCCTTGGTTCCTGCTATATTATGGGTCCAAAGCTAGCCCTTTACATGGTGGCTAAAGAAGATACTCAGCTGAAGAAACAACCTTGTCTTTGATTACGTAGGTTCCTTTCTGGTCCAAAAGTCAAAAATAAGATCGTTGTATGCTCTCCTTTTGAGGTGAGCGATGTTCTTGCATATCACTCATCCTAAAAGAAAAACATCACAGGTGTTATGTGTAACATGTATAAAATAAAGGAAAGCAAGTGTTGTTATCATTGTAAAATGTGTATATGTAAACACGTATATAAGATATATAATCATAGAAAAATCTCATGTAAGCAGAGTATGCAATGTGTAATCCATTATAAAACTGTTAGAAAAGATATGATTGTCAAGGAAAAATAGTAATGTAGTGTATGTATGTTTGTCAAAGATATTATCATTTAAGTGTGAAAGATAAGAGGGACAAATGATTGCCACATTGTAACATGCAAAGAGAAGGGAACTAGTGATATGCCCCCACTCATAATAGGCATGCCTCAAGCAGGGCCAAGTATTGGAATCAAGCACATAAACAATAGTATGCCATAATAGATGCATGGTAAGTACCATGGCAACATAGGCACCAAACATAGTAGGTCTCAAATTAGTAGCATGCATGGTGTAAATCATGGCACCAAGCATATGATATCACATGGTGTAGTCAAGCAATCATGTAACCATATAGTAGCACAATGTAAACATGTAGCCAAATACTGAAAAATGGAAATTGTCAAGACAAATATCATGATCAAGAAGCTCACAAGCATTCAGTTAAACGACAACTAGAGGATCCTATAAGGACACAACATGACACAACAATCAACACGCCCAACCACATGCAAGCTAATATAGGAAAACATTGGACAAACAAATGAACATACATATTATCAATCATCCAAAGTATTTTTATGTATCCATATAAGGAAGCACACAATATGTAAGCTAGAGCAAAATACGTATAAGCAATGCATATGGCTCAATACGATCAATGGAATATTATAGAAAGATAAACCTGTAATACTGATAAGATGCCCTAGTGTGGGCATGCCCCCAATGTGGAAAGGTTGGTCCCAGGCACATGCAAATGAAGTTGTAAACATTTTTGAATTGATGATCACATGTAACCTGTTTATCTTGTATCTAACTCAAGAATACTGTGAAAAACATGTGCGTGATAAATGGATATGAAAAACCTCAAGGATTAGGCCATTATGTATCAATGTACGCCAAAGTAAATAGGTCATGATTTTGTACTTTTTATTGAATATTTGGAAGCAAACAAGTTGTAAACCAAGGGGTGCGAAATCAAAAAAGCAATCAAACAATTCAAGAGAGGGTAACAAACACGACACATAAAAGAGATCAAACAAAGCAATTATGTACAATAAGTTGTGTAGTTGAGCCCAAGTGAGGGTTAGGTTAGCAATGCTAACCAATATACCCATCTAAATGTTCATTCAATGGTCTTGTATCAAGACGATCAAAATATTTTAATCACCGTGAATGCAAAGAGTTAGGTGAATCACCATTGGTATACGAAGAGTAATCATAAGCTGTATGGTAACTTGAATCATCTGCACTAGGCATATAAGCATGTTTAAAACGAGTAATAATAGTAGTCTTTTGAACCTTTTGTAATGAAGCATGCTATTTCTGTTGTCTTATTGGAATTTGTTTGGGTGCTTTATCTTCAATATGTGTAAGAAGTTGTTGTAAGACTAACTTAGGGTGTGGATGATTAGGTGCCTTTGCTTGAACTTATATTGTTTTCACTTGAGGTTGTAAGTTTTGCTGTTTTTGTAGCGTGCTATGTAATTTCATAGTTTGGATTTCTAAAGATGATTCATAAGGAGTGTTTTGAATTGTGACAACTTTGTTAACATGTATATATTTCAGCATCGATTTATTTAGATGGGACTCTGTCTCATTTGATGTGGCCAAGGGCATCCAAGCAATATGTTAAATGTCTCATTGCTCGGTACTACAAGAAACCAAGTGAGTATCATCTTAGGTCCTACGATGATTGGTAATGTGATTACCTCCAAGAGGAGCTCTAGATTGGCCACTTAATCCTAGAACAATAGCCATTGTGCCCGAGAAGTCCGTGTGAGTGTGCCCAAGATTGATAAGTAATGTCATCTTGCAAATGTTTTCACTTGAACCGTTGTCCACTTTGATGCTCTTTTCCAAATGTGAATCCATGAAAGCATGTATAAATAGTGTTTAGTGTTCTATGAAGTCTCGGGAATGGGGGATTGGGGGATGTTGGGACGGGTCTTGAAGACAGGGGGACCAAGGGCCTAGGTTTGGGGACGATGGCACAAAGATATTTAGTACTTAAAAATTGGTTACAAAAAATGTGTAAGGAACAAGTGAAACTTTGAAAGACTAAACACATTGTATTGAATGAGTAATAATGCCAAATATCAATATATTAATATTTATATTCAAAATGATGATTACTTTCAAAATTCGTATATAGTTGACTAGTGGCTCAATGCCTCTAACGAGTATAATTATCTCCAAAGTTTGTGCCAAACTCCTCATCACTAGAACTGCTCGACTCCTCAAGGTTGAAAACTTGAAACTTGAACAATTGAGCAAAAAGGACTTGACACTTGCTCTAATCAATATCACATTACTTGTTGCTAATGTTGTCCCTCTTCCTCCTCGCTAATGCTCTTATCCTTTCACTCTTACCTTGAATTTTTTATTGTGATTTGGAGTGAGGGTGTAAGTTTTATTTATATATTTTTGGAGTGCTAAAGGGGTGGGTAGGTCCCATTGATTATTAGGGTTAGTGTTGGGGGACAAAATTATAAAACAAAATGATTTAAAAAAGCATTTAGACAAACTTATGCTATCGGGGACAAGTCTAAAGACTTCGAAAGTCTCGAGACATCCCAAGGACATCCCCTAGCTCCCATGAAGTTCCCAAAATAGGGGATCTCTCAAAAACGTCCCCTCTTTGAGGGAAACATTTTGGGAACGTTCTCATCTATCCGGTGGTAGTAGGGGATGGTGGGGGAACATTTCAAGCCGTCCCAAGTCTCGGAGACATTCCGAGTCTCCAGAGACATCACTTTTGTGGGGGCGCATCCTCGTGGAACATGGATAGTGGTCCATTTATAGAACCATTGTTTGGTATCTCATGGTCATAGATTGTAATAGTAGGAGGTCGTCGTCTTGCTCATTCATAACCTTACCTATGAAATTGTCTACTAGGTGATCACTTTGGGCACTATGGGAGCATATGAAGCCGATGGAGGTTGTGCACAATGTGTTATGTGAACTTCCTCTTGCTTCTTTGATTCTTGGGTAGTATGATTTGGAAGAGGATCCATAGATTTTTTTGTGCAACTAATTCATTCAATATAGTCTTTTCACCTTCCACTTGAATAATGTTGCTATCTATGAGGCCCTGGATCTTGTGTCTTAAACCAAATCATTTGTTCATAGTATGTTGTGAAGATCTATGGTACTCACAATATGCTTTCACATCAAATTTATTTGGTGGTGGTCTAGATGGGTCAAACTGTTGTTGTGGAGGTAAATAGATCATGTTGCATCCAAGCAACCATTTAAGTACTTGGTGTGGACTTTCAAATAGTTGTGTAAATTGCCTTCACTTAGAAGCAGAAAGGACAAACCTATCACTTGGTTGTGATACTATATTAACTATATTTTTGGCCTTGTTCTTAGCTTGAAAGGTAGGTGCATCATTAGCCTTAGCCTTGAATGTTGTCTTACTTTGAAATTTGGCTCCACTAGATGTAGGGGAGTTTGTCCTGTATTCAAACATATTTACAGCAAGGAGCTTGGTCTCATAGTTCTTAACTGTATGACAAAGTTCATTGAAATATTGGTGAATTTGAAACATGACTTTGTCTTTGATTGGTTGAAGTAACTCCGAGTAAACATTTTTTGTGATTCACTTTCATGTTTGCAAGCATAGTTTTGTGTTTAAGTACATAGTCATTGATAGGTTCATTAGGCCCTTGTTTAAGCTGTGCAATTTGAGAGATCATGACCTTTTGGCTAATGTTGATTGAAAGGTGGGCTGAGAAGTCATTAGCCAATGGATTAAACAACGATTGAAGCCCAATGGTAGGGTGTAAAACCATTCTGAGGCATAATCCTTGAGACTTCTTGAAAAGAGCTTGGTCAACAATTTATTGTTATCTGCATGGTCTAGATATGAAGCATAGAAAGCCTTTATGTGTTGTGAGGGGTCACCTTTGCTGTTGAGTAATTTGAATTTAGGAACTTCAAACCTTTAGGCAATGGGTAACTAAGGACCTTAGGTGCCAAAGGTTTGTGTAATCTCTCATGAGAGTTCATCATATGCCTCGCCTTTTGGGATCCTTGTTCTAATTGTAGGATCTTAGCTTGTATATTCTGAAGTTGTTGTAAGAGTGCATCTTGAGATGAATGTGTAGCAACATGCGAAATAATAAACACTATTGTTTTGTAGGAGACCTTGCACAAGAGATGTACCACGAGGAGTACGCCTAAAGGCGCAAAGGAAGCCGTAGGTTGTGAAGGAATGTTCATCGTAATTTGAGGAACAATATGTGGTGGCACCATAGTAGGCATACCAGGTTTAGGCAACACTATAGAAACAATAGGTGGAGGAAAATGAGTAGAATCAATAGTAATAATAGCCTTGTCACCTAATAATGTGGAATGTGAGCCTCTAGAAGGCAAGATAAGAGCATTCAAAGGTTCATTGTCTACATGTATTTCCTCATGTATGGATTCATTAGCTAAAGTATTCTTCTGCATTACTTTAAACACAATTCATATGTCATTGATTTCCTTCGGATTTACCTTGATACATTGTCTAAATTCACATAACATGTATGGTTCATTGCTATCACTTACAACTCTATCATGTGTCAAACCATATGCTAACATTCTATGATATAGGTGAGAGAAGGAACATGTAATCATTGATAAACATTTATGTAACAACCATGACATCATCTTAATATTATCATAAAAACACATGCCATATATGAATCACATTTACACATAAGAAAAGAAAAGGGATATAAGACTATACATGATGGATAATGTTAGAGGATGAGTGAGAGAGAATGAAGAGAAATTGGAAAGCACATGACACAAATTGGGATGTGTGTGTCAGTCATATTTATTATGTCAAAAGTGGTTACATCAATTGGCGGCAGTTAATAATCAACTATTAGTTAACACCTAACTAATAGTTAATAAATAACTTTAACACTCTCCCTTAATCATTGAGTGGGAGACTACTCCAAGTTTGTCCCAAAATTTTACAAAGTGGGACCAAAAGTTTAATCGTTATAGTTACAGGCTGCTCTATAGATATTAATCTGAAAGTTGCAGTCCTCTGATATCTTGCTGCTGTCCAATGTAGAAGCTTTGGAGTAGACAAAAACTGAAAATGATAGGTAACACAATAAAATAAAAATTTGGTTGTGTGGACATAGGATATATCGGGTTGTTCGCTAATTATCGTAGAGTGATTCATCGATTGGTGATGAATCGTCATTGCTTGATAACTTTAGCCCAACTTTCATAGTTCTGAAATCAAAATCTTGGAGATGTTGATCAAAGAGAACGCATGCAGGGATTGGAGTTTGCTTGAGTCCTTATAGGGATTCAATCAAATGTGCAACCCAAATGATCACGTTTAGGTACCTGAAAATCTTCAGGCAACACTATGTAGACCTCCTATTCCAAATCTCTGGATAGAAGCAACTAAAATGTGACCATCTTTGCAATACTCATAGTAGGACTAAAAGCCAACTCCACAGTAGAAGAAATAACCATCTTTGTAGTAGGAGAAATAACCATCTCCTTCTCATGTGTCCTTCATGTCACTCTGCCTATTCGCTCCTTGTTGTCAAAAGCCTTTCGCAACAAGATGAGCAAAGTGTCTATGCTTTGTTGACCTTTGAGCCAATGCCTGTGATTGAGTGGTGTGTTTTGCCATCTCACCATGCGCTCCAACACATCCTGGATAGTGGAGTTTCCTTCCACAATAAATCATGCATCTAAGTGAGGATGCCCATCCTTTCGCACATTCTATATTGAGTGAGGAATTCCATCCTCCCGAGGCATTGCATCCTCCCACACTTTCTATATAGTGGATATTCCCTCCACAATGAGTGCATGTAAGTTGATTGAAGTAGGGTCAACAAGCCTATGAGGAATTTCATCCTCCAACACATCTTGAATGGTGGAGTCTCCCTCCACACGTGTATTGAAGTTGACTGTAGCAAAGTCAACAAGCCTATATTAGCCACCTTTCCCAATGCCTAGGGCAATCGCCCATTCCTGTTTCACATCCGACACAATACAATCATGTCCAGAGAAATATTTGGATTTTTCTGTTAATTGTGAACAAACAAGAGATTTTTATGCATGCTAGGAACATACTTAACATTCCTTACAAAGAGTTTTTGATCGTTATTGAGAACTATACAAATATTTCCTATCCCTTCTATTACAAGCGACTCCCCATCACCTAATACAACTGAATTATAACAATTTGTATTTGTAGTAAATTTTACATACCAATCCCTTCGACACAAAAATGTTTGAATGTGCCAGAATCAATGATCTAGAAACTAGTAGCATTGTTGTTCGAGCATGATCTTGAGAGCATATTCTTCTACAAAATTCTCTTCATCTGCAATTGCTGCCACATTTTCCTCATCTCATGGCTTTTTGTTGTGTTGGGAAAGATTTTACTGTAGCATCCGACAATTCTTTTTGATATGCCCAACCTTATGATAGTAATGGCATTTCACTTGATATTTGGAAGATGATTCATCAATAAGTTGTTTCCACTTCCCTTTTGATTGAGCAACAAATGCACTCTTTGCTTGTTCAAAAGTAGACTCACTTGCCTGAGTCTGTCTATGTTCCTTTTGTAGCAAGTAGGAACTAACTTGATCAAAAGTCAGGGTCTGACTTTTAGCCATCAAATGTAAAGCTTCCACAAAGGACTCATATGAGGGCATCAAACTGTTTAGAACAAGAGCAACTAGGTTGTCATCATCCACCTTTTTGTTGATGGCATTGAGTTGGTCTCAAAGATCTTTTATTCAAAGAAGGTGTTTTGACAGGGACCCACCCTCATGCATCTTTGTTGGAAACAACGAATTCTTCAGGTGCAAGACCCGACTTTTCTCTGAAGTCAGATATTTGTTCTTTAGACTAGTCAATAAGGTTCAGTCTGACTTACCTCATTGTGAACAATTGTGTCATTGTTCACAGTTCTGCATAGCCCATATCCCTAATCAGAGTTGTAGTGAGACCATTCCTCTACCCTTGTTGGATTGGTGATGTGTTCCCATCCATCAATATTTGCTTGTTGGATTAGTGATGTGTTCCCATCCATCAAAGTACGTGTCGAAGTACATGTTTGTTTTAGTTCGTGAGTGGTGATCCCTTTCCCTATGTTTGTACTGGCGGTGTGGTGGCGAATGTTGGAGATAATCTAGTTGGTACTCACATAATATAATATTAGTTAGAGTCTTGACTATTAGGAGGCATGTTGTTTGTAACTTTGTACGTGATTCATTGAAACAACTCACTTAGAGTAGTGTTTGAAATATGGCTTGAATCCTTATTTGTAGGAGCTCAATGCTCATATGTAATTCTTACAATTTTGAAGAAGATACACCATGCAATTAATCTGATTTCTACTTGGTATCTGATCAACATTATTGTTTTTGAATCGATTATTTCTTTGCTGCAGTTCCAAGTATCTTTCCTTTTCTACGGAGTTCTGGTATTTCTTTAAATATGTCATCAATCATTTGTTTCTCAATCCTTTTTATGTGTTTTACTGTAAGCATTTCTGACGCTTTTCATGGAGCTTAGAGTTTTGCTCAAAGGGATGGAACTTTAATGTATACAAGATAGAGGTCATGCATGCAATCCACTCAAACAAGTGAATACCATATTGGATAAACTTCTCAAAATGTGTTCATGTCTTAATATTTGTGCTTCCATTTTTCATCTATGTATGGTTGAAAATAGAGCAAGTCACATTTTTATTTTCTCATTTCAAAGCCTATTCAAAAATGATGTGCAAATCTGATCTTTCTTTTGTTTTTATTGCACTCATTTAATTAATATTCTCCACTCCTTCAGCGTAAACAAGCCTCTAATTCTATTTGTCACTTGTTTTGTTACTTGTATATAATGAGACATAAAAAGTTTCATTCAGGTGAGGTCCTAAAATGCAGAAATACGATCTTATTGGACATCCTGGTTTAAGTTTGCCTGCATGCGGTTCTCTTCCCTATTTGTTTTCTCCATAGTCTACTCTTGTGCTTCAAGTTGTATTGCTACAAAGGACTAATAATAATATTCTGGCGTGTTCTGTTTTATGGTAATAATGGGCAATAATATGGATACTAAAGTGTCATTTTATATAATACTTACCAGTATATACTGAATTATGTACAGGTGGAGTGTTTCCAATGCAAGGACTTGGTTGCACCAGGCAAGGAAATCATGTGCACAGTTATCAGTTGTCGGAAAGCTTATCATTTGGTTTGTGCAGAAAAATTGCGGGAAGTTATTGGTTCAAGAAAAGAGAGTTCAGATGCCCTCACCATGTATCTCCTCAAAACCTCTCTTGTTTCCTTCAATCTCTGATTCTCATCATCAATACTAAGTTTTAGTGTCTCTACTTTGCAAATTTAAAAGGACTAGAATGTGCATATGCTATTGAATTGTAGAAATATTGAGCTAGAAGTTGGAGTAAAAACTTAAATTCTTTGTCCTAAGGCATTTCTAAACTCTTATTCAGTCCGGCGTAGCCTTAAAGAGTTCAAACTATTGCCAAAATAATAGTCAGTTTGTGTTTTAGGATAATTTCTGGTTTCCTATAAACTGCGAAACTTATGTGTGTGCTTCTTAAACCAAGTTGTCTTACAAGTTACAACAGCTTTCCATTCACTGTCAGGGTCAATAACTCCATTGTTTCATGCCATTCACTGCATGTTACCTTATTTTATTTTTATCTCAATGGTTCAAGCACCTACAGTTCTCGTAGATTACTTTGAACTAAGTTTGATGCAGTTTCAACCCATTGACAAATTGTATTTGCTTGAAAATAAATTACTTATGGCTCAAATGTTTACAAGCTTTTTGTAAACCCTGGGTAGAAAGTCTGTGTGAATAATGCTTCTGCAGTTGGAACAAGTGAAAATTAATTCAGTGGCTGACAGAAAACTTTACACAGGCTTGTGGTATTTTGAGGATTTATATGCTTATTTATGCAAATATATATTGCTTAAGCATATGTGATTGGGCTTCCAAAGAAAAGTTGGTTACACATATCACTTAACCTCTTTTTCCCCAGCTTGACTGTAGAAAGTTGAACACACCTTTTCTTGTCAACAGATTGTAGAAAGGGCCATATATCATGTTCCTTTGTATCGCTGTTATTGGCAGCCTCAAACACCTATGACTCTTATTTGCCTGTGATTTTATTTTGTTCTTCATGGCTGTTAAGACAGGAAGTGTCATATCACTAACAGGAACCTGCTGATGTAGCTGGAAAAGACATTGCATTAAACATCTGAACTTTTGAGATCTGAGCTGAAATTATGAAATAAAACCTGACAATCTAGCTTTTCTGTTTTTCTTTCTGAAATAGGAAAATGTTGGAAAACATGATCAATGATGAGTAGAGAGAGCTTCTAGAAACAACTGTGTTATGAGTTTTTTTTTTGAATAGATGCTTCATATATTAACAGAAAAAATATTTACAACAAAGGCTGTACAAAAGAATGAACTGTACAGTGGAAGATACAATGAAAATTACAACTTAGTCTGTAAATCAACTAGAACAGCAATAAAATCTGAATAATCCCCAACATCAAACTTTTTAGCTTCCTTGAGCAAAAGAAATCCTTTAGAATCTTGATTTTATGCTTTTCTAACTGAAAGAGGAAAATGTTGGAAAACAAGATCAATGACAAGTAGAGAGAGCTTCTAGAAACAACTGTGTGAGAGTTTTTTAACTTTTATTTTTTTGAATAGATGCTTCAAGTTCATATATTAACAGAAGATATTTACAACAAAGGCTGTACAAAAGAATGAATTGTACAGCGGCAGATACAATGAAAATTTCAACTTAGTCCTTAAATCAATTAGAACAACGATAAAATCTGAATAATCCCCAACATCAAACTTTTTAGCTTCCTTGAGCAAAAGAAATCCTTTAGCAAGTAATTGCAGTCGAACTTCGCTTCTCCAAGAGTGACAAAAATCATCTAAATTACATACCTCATCCCTGAAGACATGATTACATCTAAGTTTCCAGATAATGAACAAAGTAGAAATCTGCACACAATTCCAAATACTCCTAAAAGGACTGTGTATAAGAGTATTGGAATCACCCAACAAAACTGCCCGCCAATGAAGAGGTCCTTGGAAAACAGCTGAC
The DNA here is from genome assembly GCA_018340775.1 of Taxus wallichiana var. yunnanensis. Taxonomy (NCBI): domain Eukaryota; kingdom Viridiplantae; phylum Streptophyta; class Pinopsida; order Cupressales; family Taxaceae; genus Taxus; species Taxus wallichiana. The sequence goes on along the minus strand of CM031238.1, from coordinate 239,638,939 downwards.
AGCCGGACTTCACAAATTTCCAACAAGATCTTGCAAAAGGAAAGTCCCACAAAAGGTGCTTAATAGTTTCCAATTTAGAGCAATAAAGATAGACCATCAGTAAGACCACTCTTGGATAAACGAGCCTTTGTAGGAAGCCCTTGATATATCACAAGCCATGCAAAAATAAAAATCTGAGTTTGTATGAAACCCTTACTGTCCACACACTATGAAGTCGATGGACCCACAAGGCTTTTGCATCAGTGGCAATCCATCTAGTATTGAGAACTAGTGCAAGAGTGTATTTTTGATGTAGCAGATAGTAAAACTGATGTGTGTCATACTGAGAAATGGGATGCCGAAAGGTCTGTCGCCAATCATGTCAAATGGGACCTTTCATTACAAGGTTCAGCTTAAATAGGGCCTGACGAATAAGGTTATGAATTTCTTTTATGGAAGATTGATCTGCAGGGGATAGTGCAAACTCATGGCTACTGACCTCCATTCATTCTAGTTACGTGCATTGGCATCCCACAAATTTGTCCAGAAGAAAATGCCTTTCTTGCCGAGTCGATGTGCTTGAAAATGTGGGATATTGGCTTGAGACATATCCTGAACTTTCCACACCCAAATTGATCTATTAGCCAAATCCCAACCCATTCGACTACCAGAAAATCTGCAAGTGAGTAAACCTATAATTTTTTTCCAGGTATCCCATATACTCTTGAGAACAAAAGATCCATCAACTTGAAAATTATTTGGATCAGCAATAATATCACAGAGCCCAAAAGATCCCATGTTCTTACCCAAATGACAGGCAGAGAGTAATATATGCCTTATCAAAATTTGCCAGGAAGAAGAACCTCTAAACTCTGGATCACCCTTGAGTGGCAATATCCCTTAACCCCAAATCACCTTCCTCTTCGGGCAAAATACAAACAACCCATAACACCATAGGAAGATTGCGAGTGCCACCATACCTGGACTAGAGATAAGTTCTCAATTTCTTCTCAAGGTAAAGAAATTGAGCTTTGGAAGGAAGCCAACAAGAGACAATAAATACAAGATGCTTGTAATATTGGACTCAACACTATCAATTTACCTGCAAAAGACAGTTCTTTGTTCTGCCAAAGAAGAAGTTTACTTTGCAGCCGTTGAAGAACCTAGTCCCACATACTAATTGGGGAAAGATCCAAGCCAAAAAGGATACCAAGGTATTTGACAATAACTCCAGGATGAACAAAAGTCCACTCATGTGGAATCCAAGGAGGTAAAAAATCCCACCCAACAAGCCAAAACTTAGACTTATGATGGTTGACAATGGCGCCAGAAGAGGTGTAGAAGGTATGTAGACAATCCCGGGCACTCGCAACTGAGTGTTGGTTTGCTTGAATAGAAAGAAAAGTCACCGAAAAAGTGGTTGTTAAGCATCTGTGAACTGTCCGGTAAATAAATGCTGCTAACTCTTTCCTAAATACAAGCAACTTCCAACAAATAGCCCAAAGCATCGGTAGTAAGCACATAAAGATAAGGTGCAAGCGGGAAGCCTTGCCTTATGCAACGATGAAGCGTGGTGTGTGGGGAAAGGACATTGTTGACAAAAACAAAGGAGGAAGCAAAAGAGAATTAACTATTCACCATCTGCACAAACTTCAATCCAAAGCCAATACAAATTAGCATTTCAGAAATAAAAGCCCAATCGTTTCTGTCATAAGCCTTATCAAAGTCAATCTTAAGAAAGTGAATCTGCTATCCAGTCTCTCGTGCCCAATCCATAGCTTCCCAAGCAGATAAGATAGTGTCCAAAATGAATCTCCCTTGAACAAAACCTGTTTGCTCTTTACGGACAATTTGGCTAGCAATGTTCCTCATCCTAAGTGCCAGAGCCTTGGCAAGGATCTTATATGCCACACTTAAAAGAGTGATAGGCCTCCATCCACCAATGGTATCTCTAGCTGAAGATTTAGGGATCAACTTGATTAAACCTTGTTTTTAGGAATTCTGACAAAGATTCATAAGTGAATACTTCACTTGCTAAATAGCTGAAATCATTGCCAACCATGTCCCACATATCCTTGTAGAATTCACAAGGTAGCCCATCGAGGACTAGGGATTTTCCGTTTTGCACTGAAGAAAGAGTTGTAAACAGTTCTTCCATGGAAAAATCAGAATCAAGTTTGCTGTGATCACAAGCTGTCACCGGAACCACCTTGAGACACATGTTCCGAGCTGCTATAACTTCAGATGAGGTTGGATAAGCTGAAAATATCTTTTGATAATGTTGCTGAAACAAAAGTCTAATCCCTGTCGGGTCCTCTTCTAAAGACCCTTTTGACCTACGGAGCCCAAGAATTTTTTTAGAATAAAATTTTCTCTTAAAATACTCAAAGAAAAATTTAGAACCTCCATCTCCCTCTTGGATCCGATGAAGACGGGCACAAATCCGAGGTTCTTGTGCCCCATATTCCTCTTCCTTGCGAATGATAGCTTCTAAGTGAGCAGCCTCTTCCTGCAAGGAGACTTTTGAAGATCATCCTCTTATAAAATGTGGGCTGACATTAACTTGTGCTTAGCTTCATGACAAGTACGTCTATGACGTTGAGCTATCATCCCTCCCCATCCTTTAATAAATTTAATAGTTCTGCGATTAATAGACTCCCACCACAAAAGCCATCCTCTATCTCCATTGGGTCTAGGTACCAGATTCCAAACATGATGAACTGGGGCACGAAAGTCAGGAGATTACAAATGTGAAACATTCAATTTAAACAAGGACGAATGATTGTCTTCTTCAGAATGGCCAACTGAAAGGAAAGTGTGAATGGAAAGATGATCTGAACCAGTTTCTCCAATTAATACCTCTATTAGATGGGAATGGCTTGGAAATAATAAATCTCTAGGACCATAAAACCGGTCCAACCTTGCCTGTGTTTTGCATGTCCTCTTTGAAAGTTACACCAAGTGTTCCAACTAGCTTTCACTAAACCTTTATTTCCCCAGTTTGGGTCACAAAGTTGGAGGAAGGCCTTACATCTTGCCCATGATTTTTTTTCTAAACTAGACACAACAGAGTCCACACCACCTACCCGATCACCCTCCCATTCAACCATATTAAAATCTCCCCCAACAACCCAATCTTTAACAGACAAGGCAGATGCAAGCCAATCCCATAAATTAGTGTGATCTGCAATGAGATTGGGAGCATAGATAGAACAAAAACCCTAGACTCTGCCTTGGAGCAAAGTGTAACCATACACATCTACCTTCAGGTACCATACCGAGACTCACAAGAAATTGTTGCAAAGAAGGGGAGATCGCTAGAACAACTCCACCACTTCCTTGATAGTTATTTGACGACCAAAACTGACCATTCCGACAATAGTGCATTTTGTTTCTCAACTCAAAGCCAAGCTGATTTGACTTCTTGAAGGAAAACCACATCCGGCCTAACTCTCAGCAACTCACCTCTAACAAATTGTTTACGACTTGGGAGAGTGATCCTTCTAACATTCCAGGAAAAAATAGAGAGCTTCATTCCAGAAAGAGAGGGTTACCCAATGTCATGAACTTGTTGGTAATCACCAAGGCAGAGGCACCATTTTTTGGCTAGAGCTACAACCTCCTAGAAAGTTTTATTATGGAGTGCCATACTCTCAATTAAGGGTTATCTTTTGGTTCTTTCCGGAGAGGAAACTTATTTGTTTATTGGATTTCACCCTCCATCCCCTTTCAAAATCTGTTTTATGAGACTTTTGAAAATCTGTTGTTGAAGAAGAAATAGTATTCATGAGTTTGAGTGTTTGTAAAGCCTCTTGGAGCTGGTTGAGAGGCAAAACCCCATCTTTGGAGGAAACTGCTGAACCCCATCTCCTTTTACTATGCCCATTTGTTTGGAAGAGGGACAAGTTTGACTTTTAATGCTTGTCCTTCTATTCTCGTTTTTCTGTAACACATCATTAGAAATTTGAGAGGTCTTGCCTTAAGGTTCAACTAAAACAGCCTCACCTATAGCTTGAGAGGTATTCAATGAAGAATGACAGAGAGGGTAGTCTTGAATAAAATGATCTTGTGCCGACAGAAAAGTAAGCATTCAAAAGATTCAAATAACGCACCTTTTGATGACGGATCCCATCAATTGTCATAACTGCAATACAAGGGGGAAGCTTTTTCTTTAAATCCATAATTATAGCGTAAGGAGTTCCTCTTTCCATTTGGAATGAGAACCTTGCCAAATTCAAGAACAAATGAATCCACAGATGGTCGTAAATCAACAGTAGTGCCGGAAATTCCAACCAAACACTATTGATTGGGTTTGTATTAAGAGGCTCTAGAATCTCATGCTACAACGCATGATCCATCGCAAGCGCAGACAATTCCTCGGTGCATCATCTAGACTGAATTTTCCGCCCAACCTCCACACCTTGAGACTATCTTCAAGCTTACTTTCTACATCCATAAACTTAGATCCTTACAAACCTCACCTTTAGGTCGTGAGAGATATCCATACTTAGCACTTTTCTCTTCAGAGAGGATTGCTTCATTGGTCCCCACCAGACATTGCATTCTTGGTACTTTGAGACTAGGTTGCTCCTTTTAGTATTTTCTCTTCGAGAGAGGATTGCTCCATTGGTCCCCACCAAACATTGCATTCTTGGTACTTTGAGACTAGGTTGCTTCCTTCTTGATATTGGCATTTCCATTGATAGGCTATCCCTTCTCATGTACTCCCTAGACCACTTCCCTACTCCCCCTCGCCTCCCATTGGGCTCCTCTCCACAAAGGATGTCATCATCAAAGCTTCTAGAGAGGACATCTACAAATAGTGTATCTAGGCCACCTCGGTCTCACCCTTGAGCTACTTAACCCCAAGCTTGCTTTTTACATTGAGCATTTCTTACAAGTGGTGGATGGTATTATTTGTCATCCTCACCATCTCCAATGCCACTATTCCCATAGCTTGAGATTTCCCTTTGACAAACGAGTGTGCTTTCACGAGCTATGGGTCGAGCATCGATCATCACATTCTTCAACACGATTCGATCTGCAATCTTTGTGACCCCGTGAGGTGGATACCTGAAACACTTCATTTTCGTGACGTTCCATTTACTATGAAATCTAGGAAGATATCACCGCCTCTATAGGACTCAATCAACACGTTGTCTTCTTTCTTCAGATATCTAGACCAACGATGCATGACTCTTTATTTTTGTGAGGCCGTCATCCTCGGCCGCAGATCCCTATAGGAGGGTCTAGAGCCACTTGCTAATCACCTTTTTTCCCAATCCACCAGTGGACAAGCAACACTAAGTGCCCTTTGGACACCGATACTTCACATATTAGAGTTGATAGATTAGTTAAGCAACGCTTCTCTTAGCGTACCATTACTATATGGATTACTCGGATCCCCCATCCTACTCTGCCTCGGCCTTGTGGCTTTGCTCCCTCTTGTCGGCATGGCTTGCCCTCGTTCTCGACCACATGGATCTACTAATTACTGGCCACCCCTTAGGCCATAGAGACAAACTCATAGTATGAGTTTCTTTTCTACTACCGGAGGTATATTGGTCTGGATGTTAGAGGAGATTGTAGAAAGAAAGAATGAAATTATATTAATGTCCATAAATGACCAAAAGTAGGTCAACGAAACTTAAGATATAACCATTAAGAATAGAAAGATCTAGGAAAAGAGAATCATAGAAGAAAAATAACAAGAAGTAATTAAAACAAATAAATTAGTGTGCCACTAACATAGGTGGTAATGAAATCAATACAAATAGCAATGAAGGGCGAACAAGAGCCCCTAAAGCATGTGCCGTGTGAAGAAAAGAATGAAATGTTGCTGATTATCTTTATCTATGCTTGACGTGGAAGAGTCATTTGGGCCATCATCGATTGATGTGGATGATTTGATAATGTTGGTCACGGAGTATCCAAGGTCGGAGGGGTTAGGTTGGGAGATCCTAGGAGGAAGCAAAGTACTTCCTCTAAAATTTCTCCTAACATCCAAGACTAGTGTAGCTCTCGTAGTAGAGAAGGTGGTATTAGTATGAGTCTGTCCTCTGTGGTTTGGGGGCGACCAATAAGTAGTAGAGCCATGTCACTAAGGAGTAGAGCCACACCGATAGGAGGGAGCAAAGCCATGAGGCCAAAGGGGAGCAAACCGAGGGTCTAAGTACTCCAAGCAATAATGATGTGTGTTGAGAGGGAAGTGCTGCTTGATTGATCTAATCAACTTTTATATTTGAAGTATTGGTGTCTAAAAGGTGCTTAGTGCTTCTTGTCACACCGGGTGGTTTGGTAAAAAGAAGTGATCAACAAGGGGGCTATAGATTCTCTAAACCCTTCCCGTAGTGATCTATGCAGGGGGGGCGACTTGCAAAGATAAAGAGCCGAGACACCGTTGCGATATCTAAAGAAAGTAGACAGAGTGTTGTTTGAGTCCTCAGAGAGGTAGTGGTATCTTCCTAGATCTTATAGTAAATGGGACATTTGAAAATGAAGTGTTCCCCGATCTCCACTTCTTGGAGAGTGCAACAATGACATATTGGGTCTTGTCGGTGAATGTGATGATCAATTTCAGCTTGTAGTTGGTGAGAGCACAATCTAATTTGGCGAAAGGGAAATTTCAAGCCATAGGGACCAATGACAGAGAGATAGTGAGGGTGATGAATAATACCATCCACCACTTGTAAGAAATGCTCGTTGTAAAAATCAAGCTTGGGGTTGAGTGACCCAAGGGGGGAGAGCCAAGTGGCCTAGATAAATTGAATGTGATGATCAGTTTCAGCTTGTAATTGGTGAGAGCACACTCTAATTTGGCCAAAAGGAAATTTCAAGTAAAAGGACCAATCAAAGCGATGGAGATAGTGAGGGTGATGAATAATACCATCCACCACTTGTAAGAAATGCTCGTTCAAAAAGCAAGCTCGGGTTGAGTGGCCCACGGGGAGAGCCAAGTGGCCTAGATAAAATGTCCATAGATGTCCTCTAAAGCATCTCTGTTCATGATGTCCTTTGTGGGAAGTAGCTGGGGGACATTGAGGAAGTATATGAGAGTGGGTAATCGTAATGTCCCTTTTTCCTACTCGAGAGAATAAAATTGGGCTTTCTGCAATTTCTTCTCCTTGTTCAAGTTAAGAAAATAAGGGAGAAAGTAATATCAAATATTTTAATATGTTTTTTAGTAAGCTATATAGAAATGTATGGGTCGGCCATGAAGAAATCAATTAATAATTATAAGGCATAATGAAGGGTCATGTCTTCTATTTTGGCGCCAACCTTTGAATTAGTATAAATAAGAGTCATGGGCTTCATTTGTGGATATGGACTAAATATGTAAATCTGACTTTTGAGAGTGAACTCTCATTATCTCACCATTTGGAACGGAAACCCCAAGTGAGGTCTTTGTGAGGGACGAAAACCTCTCACTCAGACTTTAAACTATTTGTACTTGAAGAAAGAATATCAATTGAAGATAATTTTGTGCATTTCCAGATTTTATATGAATATTCTCTAGAAGTGCGACTTGCATGTTATTGAAATCTGATTATTTGGCAAAGTATTTCATCAAAATGATTTGATTATCTAATTCGTCTTAATTTAGAAGGCCTATATCTGAATTTTCGTGAATTAGGGAGCATTATTTCATGCCAAATCGAAGAACTCCTTGCTGCTGCAATTTCCAGAATTAAAGCATATTCCTATTCGATTTGGGCTCACAAAGCCATAAAAATAATATATAAATCCTTAAATTAATATTTGAAGGTGTTTGTAACAATTTTTGCCATATTATTTGAAGAATCTTAACCGCTGCAATAAAAATTCAGTCTGCTGCAATTAATAACCAAAATTCTGAAATTTTATTAAAAACCCTAAAAAGGGGTTATTACAGTAACCCATTAATGGAGATGCCAATAGAAAGGAGCAACCAAGCATTGAAGTACCAACAGTGCTGACATCTGGTGGGGACCAATGAAACCATCCTCTCTGAAGAGCAAAGTGCTAAGTATGGATATCTCCTAGGACTGAAGCTAAGGTTTGTAAGGTTTTGACTCTGTGGATGTAGAAAGTAAACCTGAAGATAATCACAAGGCGTAGTAGTTGGGTGGGAAAATTTATCTTGGACGATGTAGTGAGAAATTTTTCACTTGCTATAGATCATGTGTTGAGCACGAGGGTATTGAATCCTCTAAATACGGGCCTAGTCAACGCCTCCCAAACTAGGGTCTCGAACCTCTCGAACCATATAAAATTATAGGCTTGATAATTGTATGAAAAAGGCTTAACTTAGAAGGGATGTCTTGGAAGTGGATCTGAAAACACTAGCGCTCCAAGACAGAAAGAGAGGCATACCCCTTGCAAAGGTGTGAGTGAGAGGTGAGCTTCATGCTAAAGGATGGACCAGAAAATTGGACCCCCAAGTAGGTGTAGGCCGATGTGATCTCTAGAAGTTCCCCTTGTAGAAAAACTAAAATTTTGAGAGAGAGCGCTTAATCATTATTATAGTTTTACTAAGGTTGACCACAAGTTGTCGAAGATCACAAAAACGAGCAAGGGCATCAAGTTGTTGTTGTAAGCCCTCGATAGAGTGTGAGAGGAGGACAACATCATTGACAAAAAGAAGGATAGTTATAATCACCTCATGCAAAATACAACCGTCATCTAAATGGGTATGCTGTCGAAGAAACTCCTCTAACTCATCAATGTAAATGTTGAATAGGGTTGGAGAGAGAGGACACCTTGCTTGACCCCAATGGTGCTCTTCACAAAGTCGAGAAACCATGAGAATTATGAAACTATCCAATAACTATCTCATAAAGCCTCCAAGCAGCGGTAATAAGAGAATTTGAGATGCTGATATCTCTCAACTTTTGGAAAAACAAGTGTCTTGGAACCGAGTCAAAGGTCTTTCTGAAATCAACAAAACAATGAAAGACTCTAGAAGACCTATGACAAGCTTCCTCAATAATAGCTCAAAGTGTAAAGATGTGGTCAATAGTCCGATGGTCCCTTCAGGAAGTTAGCCAACTCCTAGCTTTGAGATTATTGCTTTCCAAGTATACTAATACCCGTATATTCAATACCATGGCATAAAGTTTGGCAAATGTATGTCCAATCATAATGGTCTTGTAGTTGCCAGGGGTAGAGAGATCCCTAAAACTATGAATAGGGTGAATGATGTGCTAGGACCACGATCAAGGAAAACCTAAGTACACCACCTCGTTAAAGAGCATGACAAGGGGATAAGACAATGAATCCACACCATATTTGATGAATTCAGCATGAAGAGCTTCACAATTTGTTGCTTTGTTGTATAACTTCTAAATATCTCTATTGATGGAAGAAGTGGAGAAGGCAAAAGAGGATGGTAGAGTAGTGGGTGTGGTGACAACAAGGTGGCTAGGAATATCATAGAGGGAACTAGCATAGGAGACCATTGTTCAAGGGTGATGTTTGAAATTGTGCTTTTTCTCGGGAGAAGGGTATGCCAAAAGGTCTTAGGTGAGTGGTGGAGATCAGCAAGGAGTTCAAGCCATCTAGATGCAAGAAAATCTTGTTTCTTACGCCAGAGAAGATAATGGCACTCGCTACAAATCTCCCAACTTGGCCCCTCTGACCTTAGATACTCCTCGACCAACATTGTTAGATCTTTCACAACAATCGATGTTGGCCCGGATGACTCCACTTCAGCCACAAACAAAGACAGTTGATGAGATTTTTTCCCAATCTTCATTGGCACATGCTTTAGGGGCTCTTGTTCGCCCTTCATTGCTATTTGTATTGATTTCATTACCATTTGTGTTAGTGGCCCACTACTTTATTTGTGTACTTTTGTTATTTTGCTTCTAGGATTCTCTCTTCCTAGAACTTTCTATTGTTAATTGTTGTATCCTCGAGTCCCATTGACCTACTTTTGGTCATTTGTGGACATTAATATAATTTCTTTCTTTCTTTCTTTCCACTCATCCTATGGTTTCTGAAAACATCAGATTGTTAATAATATCAAATGATATTTGGACAACGAAAAAACAACACTAAAATCTGAAAAATGCTAAATAGAATTTTATTGTATTTTAAATTGTCCAAGCGTATCAATCCCAAATCATCCGAGATGTCCTTTTTCAACCATTTAGTCAAGTCTTTTTGGCAACTATTTTTAACCGTAAAATGACTCCACTTCAGCCACAAACAAAGATAGTTGATGAGATTTTTTTCTAGTCTTCATTGGCACATGCTTTTGGGGCTCTTGTTCGCTTGTCATTGCTATTTGTATTGATTTCACTACCATGTGTGTTAGTGGCACACTACTTTATTTGTGTATTTTTGTTATATTGCTTTTAGGATTCTCTCTTCCTAGAACTTTCTATGGCTAACTGTTGTATCTGTGGAAGACAGATTAGAATTACAGACAATCAAAATAAACAATTACAAAATAAACTTCATATATTTCATAATCCTTGACAATACATCATCCATATTTCTAGGAAATAGCTCCCATATAATTTAGGAGGTAGTTACAACCTCTCCTCCCTATCTACGTGAGTTGTTAAAACTCACTCACCCGTATATTTGTTATTAGTTGTTTTATATAACAACTAAATAACAAATTACTAACTTACCTTTTTACATAATAATAATTACCAATGTAATTATTATTTACTAACATATTTACTAACTTACAATATTATAATAATAATTACTCTCGTAATTATTATTTACACACACATATATGGAGCACTAACACACAATTTCCCTAACATCCCCACCCCCTAGTGTGAACATGGGGAAGAATCATGAAGAAGCTGAACCACCTCCTGAAAGCGCTGCTTAGACCAGTACAAACTCCATAAGTTATCTCTTTACCCTCGTGAAGGCGTAGTGGCGAGCCGAATTATGCAGAATACTCCCTACTGCTTTGGGTTCCCGTGGGACTTTCCCTTCCTCCAGGCGCCCGAATTTTGAATCTCCAAGATCCACAAGCTTGGCACTAACTGGATAACCATCTCCGAAGTTTACCTCATAATCTTCTCCTTCTCCCAAAAGTGAGTCTTTTGAAAACATGAATCTTTCCCAAATATTCGAAAAGGGGTTTATTCAAGCAAACCAATAACACACTGCAAAATAGGAATATTGAAACAGAAACATACTATGAAAAATGTCACTAAACCATCATGTGCGGCCTTGTCGATGGCAATAGACAAGAGGTCGTTGATTGACCTCCAACCTCCGATGCCTCCGTCCTCCAATGGACATGCTCGCTTACTCATCAAATGTGGCGGTGAAGCTCATTAATTTCCACATTGGATTTATTGGTATAGTTTCCCTCCCACAATGTGAAACAACATGTATTACATACCTTAATCGAATGTCAAATTCCACCGATAATGCATTCGTAAGGCAAAATTATTTTGACTCTATATGACATATGACTTAACACACAAAATAACTCTTGACTCATTTTGATTTTGACAATATGACTGATGACTCAAGGGACTACAAAAACTCCAAAACTATACACAAATCTAGAACAAGGAGATGCCCATAGGACGGACAAAAAAAGCGGTATTTTTCAAACTTGGTTTTTTTCAACGAAATCGGAACAATGCAACGGGATAAAAACAAGCACTTTTGCAAAAAACGACTCTTAATTTTGAGGCAAGGTTTCAATTTCCAGTAAAAAGGCCCAATTTAATTAAAATTGGCTCAATGATTAAAAACTTGCTCAAGATGGAGAGCAAATTTATCGTGTGACCACTCGTTGGAACCGGGAGAAAATGAAGATTCCAAAAATGTCAATGGACTAAAGAAGTGACGCCAAAAAAGTATTAATTTGGTCAAAAATGCATTAATTGCCCTCAAAATGCAATTATTTAAGCAAAAACTATGGAAAAATTTATTGTGTGACCACTCGTTGGAAGTGGGAGGAAATGAAGATTCCAAAACTGTCAATGGACCGAAGAAGTGGCACCAAAAAGTATTAATTTGGCCAAAAATGCATTAATTGCCCTCAAAATGCAATTATTTAAGCAAAAACTATTAAAAAATCAAATTTTTTAAACTATAGCCTTGCAAAAAAATAAAAATCAGCCAATTAGAAATGGCTTAACGGGAGGCAATTTTTTTTATGGAATAACTCATGTGGAACTCAGACGTGGAAGAACTTGTGTAGCTGTGGGAAACAATGCAGGACATCCAGTTTCAGATGCGAGATGGTGTAGACAAAGTCTAATCTGAGCTTGTATTCTTCAAGGTTGATATGACATGCATGCAAACGGATCTGTATCTGAATCCTTTTCAAGTTTCACTCGCATTTATATGCTACTACACACACGTTGCAAACAAAAATTTTGACAGGCCGTGGGAATTCAATGCTGCGAGTTTGAAGGTTGCAAAGCTGAGACTGAAGTCTTCACACCAAATAAAAGTTGTTGAGCTGTGCAGATCTGAGTTGAGACTATGTGGAAGTCCATAGAATGCACTGAGCAGTGATTAACTAGGTCTGATAAGAACTTCAATTTGAATCACCTCTATGCGATGCTCTCCAACCGAGTGTCTTATCCAAATCTGACGCCAATAGAAATGAATGAATATTTCAATTTCCTTAAGCACATATGCTACGCTATTACTTGATGCTGGTAGACTTTACTATCAGAATTTGGGCACAGGTTGCATTTTGATCAGATCTCTTTGCTATATGTACTAGCTAAACAACACACTCCTCCTATGCTAAAAAAAATATTCAAAAGAATCTACGCAGACAAGAGATAATTTTATTGCATACACAAGGCAATAGCGAATAACATAACTGCCCCTGGCTACACTCAAAATCCCATAACAGGCAAAGGACTAAGGCAGCTCTGATACCAAATGTGGAGGATGGATCAAAATTGCAGACAATCAGAATAAACAATTATGAAATAAACTTCATATATTTCATTAATCCTTCACAATACATACATCCATATTTATAGGAAATAGCTCCCCTATAATTTAGGAGGTAGCTATAACCTCTCCTCTCTATCTATGTGAGTTGTTAAAAGTCACTCACCCGTATATTTGTTATTAGTTGTTTTATATAACAACTAAATAACAAATTACTTACTTTTTTTTACATAATAATAATTACCAATGTAATTATTATTTACTAACTTACAATATCATAATAATAATTACTCTCGTAATTATTATTTACACACACATATATGGAGCACTAACACATAGTTTCCCTAACAGTATCCTCGAGTCCCATTGATCTACTTTTGGTCATTTATGGACATTAATATAATTTCTTTCTTTCTTTCTGCTCATCTTATGGTCTGTGAAAACAGCAGATTGTTAATAATATCAATGATATTTGGACAACAAAAAAACAACACTGAAATCTGAAAAATGCTAAATAGAATTTTAATGTATTTTATCTTGTCCAAGTGTATCAATCCCAAATCATCCGAGATACCCTTTTTCAATCATTTATTCAAGTCTTTTTGGCAACTTTTTTAACCGTAAATGGGTTGAACACGATTGCTGGGCAATAATGAGAAGCCTATCTTGATCCATATGAATGAGCATTGTGCACAAGTTGTAAGATTGTTTGCTGTGCAAATAATTTTACGACTTTAATTTTTATGAATATGCAATGGTGTGAGGTTGGGTTGTGGTTTAATATTAACTAGTTGGGGTTTATTGTTACCATCTAAGTTTGGTTTTCAGTCTTATATTATGTGAATTAAGAATCCTTGAAGCTTGAGTAGCCGATATGTTCGGATAGGATATGAATACGAAGAATCTGAAATGTCCCTCTTTCTAAAATAACGATGATGAAGACCCTTGGCCTATTTTTTCTACCCGATGACTAAGGGGTGATCACAAGGGTGACTTAAGTCATATTAAATTATTATAAAGTGCCAAAAAGATTTATAAAGCACTTATATTAATTATTATGACTTAATGATAAAGTGAAAATAGAAAAAGGCAAAAACATTTAGAAAAAATAAAGTACCCAAGGAAAAATGTGACTTGCTTAGAGAGGAAAGGTAGGTGGTAAAAACATTTAATATGAGGGAAATCTGATTGGTCATGAAAGGTGGCTATTTGGGTCATAAGTGCTATAAAGGCAAGTTGACTTGCCTTAGGAGGAAAAAAACTGGATTATTTCTGATTTTGTTTGAAGCTTTCAGCTTTGTCAAAAATATTTCTAAAGACGAAACCCTTTAGAAATACACTCTTGAGGACGAAAACCCTCCAAGAGATCAAGGGGATTCTCCACCTTGGGGTTTCCATTGTGCTTCATCAAATTTGTAATAATTTTCAGATTATTTCCAGCAGTTGGAGAAGATTTGCAGATTTTTGTCCAAGGGTTTGAAGGGAAAAGATTGCAGCTGTGTTTTCTTCATTATTTCAGCCCTTTTTCCAGTGGAGCGACCTACTTCTAGAATAAATCTGAGTTGTTTGAAGGTATTTCAGATCTGATTTGAGTTGCTACTTCTTAATCTGATTTTTATAAATCAAATCAGTCTATTTTCAGAATATTTGGGTGTAAAAAGGTGCCATTTTTATCTATATTTAAGGGCAGCCTGTCTGCAGATTTTATTGAATTATTTCAGCCTTGTTGTATCTCAGAAATCTGGTTTTTCTTCCATATTTTGGCCTTATAAATTCAGTATATCAGATTTGAGTGGAAATATCTTAATTTAATGGCTGATTTCTATGGGTTTTCTTCCTTGCCCTAGTCGCATTTTTCATAGATAAATCAGATCTGCATCAAAATTAATTGCTATATCTTTTATAAATTGTCTTTGGGGGTTTGGATTTGCCAAAAATCCAACTGGGGTTCAAAAGTGTCCTTTTGGGGACATTACAGAATCCAACATACAGATACAACAATTGTTTTTGCCCTGAATATGGCAGTACAACAAATATATAAATTCTAGCTTGATGAATAGAATTAACCGAATAGAATGCATATACAAAAATAACCACAAAATACTATAGATAATTTTTTATAATGGCAATCGAATGCCAAATGACGAGTAACAAATTTCATGATAGAGATTTAATTTAATTATTAAAATGTTGCTTGATGAAGCATCAAACCTAAATGAGCAAACAAGTAAGTATACAATGAGAGGAATGAGAGGTAATTGTTTTGCTTTTGTGTTGTATTATGCTGTCTTTTTACTTTCAAAGCTTTGCATAGTGTTTTAATTTTTTTGCAACTTAATGTTTTAATGTTGAAAAAGTCCTAAAAAACCATTTGTTGCCCAAGATACGCTTGGACAATCAGGATACGCCTAGATACATATGTAGATGTATCCGGACCGTCAAGATGTATCTTGGACGTATCCATACTGGATATGTACCAGACCCTTTTCTGTACCTGCAACCTGTTGTATCATTACCCTAGCTTGAAGCAATACCATCATAGACATTTGATCCACTACGACGATAAAAGACATTAACCTTAAAAGAATCTTAGTGAGGTGATGCTTTAATTTTTGTGTATTGTGAAACAAGTCATGATGATTTAAATGAATCTGTAAATTCTAGCAATTATGGGCTTCCCAAAAATAAAGGAAGTTTTGTTATACTTTGAACAAGAGTGCCTAACAATATTTCACACTCAATGCACCTATATCAACAAATTTACATTATTATCCTAAAATCTTAGTTTTTATCGCATGTGTGATATTTGTTTTTACAATTTAAGATATGACATAAGTATGAACTCTTTTCATGCGTCTCTGTGTCTTGGAAGGAAATAGTCCGTGTTTTTTCTGTGGGTATGTTCTATCTTTTGGAAACATCATATAGTCGTGGTTTATTCATTGCATATGTGCATTGTTTAAGCTCGAGTTCATATGGGTTTCTATACTATTTAAAAAAGCTTTATGTTTTGCAGTTTTTTTGTCTTCGTAACTAGTGCATTTATGCAATCATTATATCTGGTTTACATTGTTTCAATGGAGATATGTACCAACTAACACACGCATCCCCTGTTTTCTCTTGCGTCGGACACCTGCACTGAGTGTGTTTTTTCTAGGGTACATTTATGCAGAAAACAAGAAACTTTGTTTGGAGTTTGATATTTTATTTAAGCTGAGATTAAAATGAATAAAAATCACTATACTTTCCTTCTCGGTTTTATGCAAGTAGAAACCCTAGTCAGTTCTGTGTCTGTTAGCATCAATTCTTGTTTGCAACATGCAAGGTTTTACTTTTTTAGAATTCAAATAATTTTTTTGTCAATCCAGTTAACAACAAGCTACAGTAAGGAGCCATAGCTCAATGTGATAACAACATATGCACAATGTATTAAAAAGGTCCACCCAAGCCCCAAATAAAAACAAGCAGCCCAAATCAGCATTGCATCAACTTGATAAACACCCTTAAGAATCAAGCCATCGACTAGTGCGGCTAGTATCATGAGTTTCCTAGAAGATAATTAAATCATTTGTACTCGCAGCAGAGGGGGTGATAGGAGTAAATCTGATGTAGGAGCATCCTTGACAAATAACATGATCTTGCATGTTTGAGAGCATTCTCTGGTCTTGCTAAGACAACACCATTAGGGAGAAAATCTTCTGAATTTTTGAGAGAATAATAATGTTTAAATTCATCTTGAGATGGTGTTGTTGGAGATAACTTTTTGTGCTAGCAATGGTGATATCTTGTAAAAACTTGAGACTTTTAGAGGTTATAACTTTGTCATATGGGCTTGAAATTGATCCAAAATTGAATCATGGAAAGCATTATAATTGAGTTGGTTGAGATAATGAGTGTTTCTTCATGGTTTATATGACTAATGAGCGGATTTGAGAGTGAGACATGTTTTCATTCACTCCATGAAACAAAATTGGACAAAGATATAAAAGCAAAATAGAGGCAGAGGACAGGTTTAGGAAGGTTCAAAGATGATACAGACATCCTCGGGCCCATGCATTTTGTGAAAATCTATTATAGTGTACATGTGCGGTACAAACCCATACATCAGGTTCAGCCACATACTTACCTGACTCATATAAGACAAAATTGCAAACTCAAGTGCCCCAAAGGAAGGCAAAGCGTTTCTCCTTTTGTCTCTTCATGCGAGGGGTGTTTAGAATCCTGTGTACGACTTATTGCTCATGAATGTATGGTTAAACCTGGTAGGGTCATGTATGACATTTAAGAGGGATTCAATCAATTCCGCCATTGGTGATCATTGTAAGAGTTAATAGGATGATTATACAGCCGAGGGCAGTAGTGAAGCATGTTGATTGAGCTAGTTTTTCCCAACAAGGAAAGCTTGCAGAGTATTGTAGAGGTGCTAGGGAAGGCCCATAATGTTCTTGAAGGCTAAAATGGAGCGATTGGCTTGTAAATCTTGATTGATGATAGTGATGAGGGGCAGGCAGAACCCCCAATATCCTGGATTTTTTCAACTTTGGGTTTCTAAAGGATAGATTCTTGAGTTAATTTACCATTTTTGTGTTTGCTTTGAGTCTTTTACTTGCTTAATTTCATTCTATACAACTACTTCACAAATTCAAGCTCTTATGCAAGTAAACAAATTACATGTTCAGTTGATTGCAAGCATAATTCTTTTTACGACAGCAAATAGAAATAGAATTCAGTTACATACAACTTTAAGAGTCAACATACTTTGTTATTACAATATTGATTTTGTGTAATCGAAGAGTCTCTTATGGAAACTAGCATACAATTAAAGTTGTTATTTGTAGGATTGTATCCACGTATCTGAGTATGTTGATTTTGCAAATTTGAATGAAAGATATAGATGACAGCCCATAACTGTAGCAAACTTCAATTTTCCATTGTATGCATGTTGGTTTTAGTAGCATATAGCATTGGATCAGCACATAAGTAATATAAATCCGTGTTGATGAATTGTACATTGGAATATCCAAGTCGATTACTGATCAGGTGGCATCAAAGCAGGTTTTCCTTGACTTCTTTAAGGATGTTGGTAACACATTTGAGCTATGTATATGTATTTGCTCTCATATTTGACAATTGACAAGGAGCAATAGGCTATTTGGTTGCATGGTTCAACTATGGGAAAAATGTGAGAGAGAAAGACATTTTGAAGGTTGTAATTTCATGCAGAAAAAACTGAGACTTGAGAAAGATGGCACGACACATCAAAATGGAGAATCAGGAGTTGCAAGATACATTGATCATCCACGGAGGTTTCCTTGTTCATATCATGAATGAGCTGCAATAAGAGTTGGAAAAATAGGAGATGTTGGCAAAGCTCCAAGAAGATGGTGGGGAGTAAAGAGGAGAGGCGAGTCTACCAAACACAAGAGACCAACCTTTACCAAAGATGCACAAAGTACAAACCATGGCTGAGGTATCTAAGGCAAACACTACACCTCAGGCTCTTATTGCCAATGAAGCATTGAATGAGTCTTTCGGTAGTTCTGAGAAAATACAAAATGAATTGGCTCTAAGATGTTTTTGAAGATGGGATATCATGGCAAAGTTCCTACCTGGCAAGAATGGCCAAGGAATAAAAATCCTGTAGAGATTGAGGAAAGTCTTCAATATGCAGGATTGGGGTACTTTGGTGGCAAAGAAGAAGTTGGAGAATGCTCAAAGATTGTTGAAACAAGGAAGCCTTACGAGGAGGAGGAATCCAAGTCACCATCTTGACAAAATCTGCTCTAAGAAGGTAATGACATCACTTATATACCTTTTGTGAAATCTCTTGAAGAATGTGAGGGGTCTCCATAGATGGGACATCTTTCAAATGAAGAGGAAGGTAGCTTACACCACCTCAAAAGACCAGAGTAGCAACCCCAAAGAGATGGCAGCCTTCCGTTAAAGATGAATGCATTAAGGAGGAATGCAAAAATCTCCAAACAGAGGACAACAATTGAAAGGAGAAGGTAGTGCTTCGCCACTCCATCCATCTCGTGCAAGCAAGCATAAAGGCAGCCCAAGAAGGTATGCAAAGAGATCAGCCATTGCTTGCTTCCATTGTAAAAAAGAGGCCATGTAGTATATGAATGTTAGAATATCTATCTATGTTTATTTTGTGGAACACGTAACCGTTTTGTGGCCATGCATTGGAAGAAGCAATCCATCACCAAGCAGACCGAGTACATCATCAAGAAAGCAAGCTGTGAAGACCACTCTTCAAATTGTCATGAAGAGAAAGGCACGAGGAAGAAAATGTTGTCCAAGAGCATTGTCAAGAATTATTGCAGATATTGTAACATGAGTGGACATTGGGATGCAAAGTGTTGGAAACTTCATCCTCAACTTGACCCAAAAAATTGTGAAGGGGAAGTCCAAGAAAGAAGAGGTAGCTAAGATCAAGGTGGAAGAAGAAATTCTTGCACCTACAATCCAAAAGCCAATGGTGGAAAAAGAGGCAAAGCTCACCAAAGAAGAAGCAAGCAAGGAGGCATATGTCATCAATATAAGCTTAATCATCACTGCAAGTAGGTAATGGTAAGAAGTAATTCTTGGAGTATCGGGTACTGTAGAGTATACACTCAATTTGATTTCATCATCACAATGGTTGTAGCATGGATTTGGATATCGTAATGATTGTAGCGTGTATATGCAAATCTGATTTTCAGCATCACAATGGCTGTAGCATGCATTTGGGCAGTACAATGGTTGTAGCATACATTGGTGCATCACAATGATTGTGTTATGTGCATAGGAATCGACAATAGATATAGAAAAGATTGTAGCATGCAATTTCAGTTGTTGTACGTGCATGAAAACATAGTTGTATTAGTTTTTTCAAATGTGATTAGACAGCAGTTTTAATAGCTACATTGATTGGGTTACAAGCATGCTCATGAACCAAAGACTTGCTTCCATTTTGGAAGAAAATGATATTATTTTGGTTCAGATTGCATGCAAAATGAACACACAAATTTAATCAAATAACACCGGAAAAATATATTATAATATTTCTTCTATTCCATCTGGGATGATAATACATGAAAATGATTTACATATAAATAGCTCAATGAGCTCCTTAAATCAAGGAGTCACGGCTCACCCAATCCCAACTATCTCTCAAGCATTATTCTCTCCTAGAGAATCTCTCACACACATCCCCATAATCTCTCTAATACAAGAATAGCTACGTGAGTTGTTTATTCAACAAACTCACAACTAATATATTAAACTAACCTATATAATATTATTAATATTAATGAGTTTCCCAACTCATATAACATTAATAATATATTATATCAACCCATACAAATAACAATGTGAGCACTAACATAATAGAATATCCATAACAAAGGAGCATATGATATTTGGTTATTGACAACAAAGTGAGAAAGCTTTCAAAATGAGTAGCACTCCACAAGAAATTGTTGATTTCATGGGTTTATAACCTGGCATACACACTACCTTCATTTAAGGCATTTCCATTCATGTTCATTTACTGTTTAGTTTGATGCAAGCTTCCAATTGTAAGACCCAGGCAGATCCATGTGTGATAGGTTGTAATTTCAGTCATTCAGATTGTCTTGACTAATCATGTAAACAAGGAAGATGAAATAGTAAGCATCTCCAAAGAGAGAGCATCACTCTAGCCTACAAGAATGTATGCTGCCGCAGGGCTAATAGAATTGACCAAGTCATAGCCATCTGCCTACCATATAGGTACAAAAGCCAAGACACCAGGTTGCATGAGCAAAGCTGAGATGCCAAAGAGTGCAAG
Organism: Taxus wallichiana var. yunnanensis; assembly: GCA_018340775.1. NCBI lineage: Eukaryota > Viridiplantae > Streptophyta > Pinopsida > Cupressales > Taxaceae > Taxus > Taxus wallichiana. The sequence continues at coordinate 239,618,262 of CM031238.1, read as the reverse complement.
AGCAAAAGCCAAGAAACCAAAGAGTGCAAGAGCAGCAGCCATGTGGTGAACAAGAGGGTCACTTAGTCAAGGTATTGATTGGCAGCATTTCAAGGGGTCAATTGGACCCAAAACCAATCTAATTTCTAGGGCAACAGGTTGGAACAATAGACTCCAAAGAGAACAGTCAAACTCACTTCTTGGGAAAGCGAGGAAGAAAAGGTACTCCATTGAGAAGGTAGCATGTAAAACCTCATTTTTGCAATTTATAAGCTTTTGAGGACTCAAAACCTCTATATTGGTGAGGTACGATCTGAAAATGGATTGTGGAAAGTTTCATAATTCAGTTGGTTGAAATAATTAGCTTTACTTCATAGTTTTCATACTTGAACATGAATTTACTCACTCCATGAAGTAGAGTTCGACGAACAAAGATGTAGAAGTAGAACAAAGGTTGTAAACCTATGTTACACCAAGTTTCCAGGACGGGGACGACAGAGGACAGGGGGATGTGTTTCTAGGACAATTTTTGGAGGCCTTTTTTTAGGGGATGACATGGGACGACTATTAAAAAATAAGGGAAGATTTAAAAAATATAGGAAATTTCAAATATTCATATGATAACATCGATAAAACATTCATCACACACATTATAGAACCTTAATACATTAAATTGGAGCTGAAATGAGATTTCACATAAGATTCACGTTTCAACTACAATGACCATTACAATGAAATGCCCAAGGGCTGCAAGTTTCAACTACAAAATGTTTGAAACATAGAAAATGAAAATATATTGTTGCCCCTAATCAAAATCTGCTAAAATGGCATCAAAATCAGACCTTGAGTCTGAGTCGCTGGAACTATGAGGGATTGCCTCATCGAATGGAACCGTAACCGATCCCACCTGTGCCTCCTCATCAACTTGTGTGGCATCTTCGGGATCAACATCCCACGTGCAGCTGGAGTCTGATGATACTCAAGAGTCTATCCATCCTGAAGTCGCAAAGCACTATACACGGCTACTAACTTCTTTGCTCATCGAGAGGTAAGCTTGTTCCTCTTAACTGAGTGGATAAGGCCATATGTGGACCAATTCCTCTCTGTAGTAGAGGAACTGAAGACCTATGAAAGGAGGTGAGTGGAGAGAATCCTCAAGTCTGGTGCATCCTTGCCATGCCATGTCCACCATCCAATAGGGTTTACTCAACTAATGTAGTTCTATCTGTCCTCGCCTCTGGTTTGCTAAATGTTGGACCACGAAGATTGACAAATGATAACCATTGTGTTCGCGCATAAAGTGGACCCCTCATCGAGTGTACATCTTTCGAAAGGCCTTCATGAGCACTTCTTTCACCTCTTCATCATCGAGATGGAGGCATTCTCCCGAGTTGTCTTTGCATACCATTTGGGATTTAGAGCAAAGGCTGCCATATGAAGCGGGGTGTTCATTGTGTTTGATCACGGAGGACAAAATTTCCCTAGGATCACTAAGATGAGAAGATCACTTCAAGAGCTTTCGACGACTATATGAACACGGAAAATGGAGCCCGTACGATGAAATGGTGGCTAGTCAAAGTTGGGTAACCTCTAGGACGGATTGGAACAAGCGGCAAGTCACGACGAGCGGCAAAATGCAAGATCGGCGAAGGTGATAAGTTTGGGTTGATGTTTGAGGCTTTCGGTCTTCGACACTCGAAAAATCATCTTCGACATACGATTGAGAAAAAAATTGCCACGTGGTGGGTCCTCAGGCCACCACATGGCTTGCCACTACTTATCCACATTGCCACATTAGCCAACTTGGTCGAGCCAAATGGCGAGTTGAACACCAAGTCACATTGCATTGCATTGAGGGCGAGTTATGCACAACTCGGCGAGCAATGGGACGATTGCTTTCGAATTACATGGACAACAAAAGCGGTTATAACGTGGCCCAAGCCACGTATATGTTGGGCGGTCAAAAGCCTTAAAAAGGCTTGCCTTATCTCCGTCTCGTAGAATGTGGGATTAACTCCCCACACCAAAATGACCGAGCATGCTCGGTGAGGAGGGTACGAGCACGTGTCACCGGTGCAGAAGCCACATGGACGTGGCAAAGTAGACCGATAAGCGAAGCGGCGAGGGGTTGACATGGACACGTGGGCATCGTGGAGGAAGGCCCGAAGACAATTGGCGAGGTCACCACAATGCAAATGAAGGGGGTCGGTGATGTGGCGAGAGCATAATGGGGCATGCGGCGGTCGAGTGGCCCGCGGACACGGTGAAGCGGTCGGTGGTTGCAGCAAAGCGGTCGGTGTGGAGAGGGGAGCAGGATTGGAATCCGCGACCTCCCCAACAGAATAGCAGCGGCCCAACCAACTCGGCCAACCAAGTTGGTACGGGATAAAGTGGAAGATGTGGATTATATCCACAATATGCGGGCGAGCTAGGCCTATAAAAGGCCCCTTGTATACCCTCACTCCACACAACGAAGACAACGAAAGCAATAAACTTCCAAACTATTCGAGGGCAATAAGGAGAATTGTGAGCACTATAAGGCCTTATAAAAGGTTTTAATTTAATAAGTCCTATTTTAAATATTTATAGGCAAATAATTGTGAGGGAGCTAAGACCTATTTTAAATAGGCAACTATTGTAAAATTGGGAGTATATATAAACTCACCAATTGGCCCATTGAGCCACACCTTCATAGTGCGAGTTTGGAAGACCGACCTAGGGAGCCATAGGACATCGTCAAGTGTCTGGAAGACCGATCGGGAGCCATAGGGCATTGTACCATGGAGGAGAATACTGGGATCGAATTTGCTTCATAAGTCGAGGTAGCTTCTCGGTGGTCATGATAAAGGTTCTTGTTCCTTTTGTATTCAGATTTATTATACTTTGATTGTAATTTTGTACTAGAATTGCAGTCATTGAAGTGGATAATAAATCGGTTCGATTAACGAACCCAGAGACGTAGGCAAGGCAATTCTTTGAACTCTGTTATCGACGTTGTTTTGCCTTTGTGGTTATCATTTTGTTGTGCATTCTTTTAAAGTTAAATTTTAAACGACATAAATTCGATAAAGTAATAGCGCGCTATAGGGTCCGAGGTCGGTCAAAAATTTTGACTGTGTTTTGGATCAAGTTTGGTATCAAAGTAGGTTGATATAATAGTGTGATTGCTTGATTTGTGCAATTGGTTGATGTGATTGAAGCAGTGCAGTGCACATGGGCAAGATGTCGAAACAAGCAAAGCTCAATGAAATGAAGCTTATAATCATCGAGATCCAGGAAGAGAACTCTCTCATGAGATCCATGTATTAGTCCTTAGAAGAGAAGAACGCTCGTTTGAAATCAGAATTGCAAACCAAGGATGAGATCTTGGAAAGATTGCAATGTGGTGATCAGAGAAAGGAATTACCTACAACTTTAGATGCAGAGACCATGACAGATGAGTGCACTGTAAGTTGTTCACCACGTGAATCTTTTTCTTTCTCCCATTTGGTTTTAGATTCAGGTAATGATGTCTTTGGTTCGTTTGAAAAGCATACTAGAGGCATTGGATCCAAATTATTATTTAAAATGGGATTTGATGGAAGAGGCCTTGGTAAAAATGGCCAAGGTATCGCTAACCCAATACAGGTTGAGGATCATCCTCGTTTTGCAGGTTTGGATTTTCCTAGCACGGGAATGGATATTGGAGATTACTCCAAGCATGCTGACGGGAGACAAGCTTCGAAAGCAAAGTGAATACCCCACTAGTCTTGCAAGAAGATTCTGAGTAGGAAAATAGTGCTTCGTTGTCACATGATGGATTTGGTAAGAGAATATAGCGAAGAGGTAATGAAATTCCACCTCCACGTTCTTACCATATTCATAAGCACAATAGAAATGGTAAAACTTTTGATTCCCTTTTCAGCTTAAGAAGTATGGCTATGATTTTTAGGAAATGTGGAATGCCTTTCCCTGTACTTTTTGTGGATTGCATAACCATTCTATGGCTAGATGCTGGAAGAGAAGGACACGATGAAGAAGTTGATGCCATTCGTTAAGAACAAGGCAAATCAGAAAGACCAATCTCGTCGTGCAGAGGTGAGAAATGGCAATAAGATTTCTTCCCCGCAGAAGGAGAATAAGAGGAATTTTTGTGCTCATTGTCAGAGGAATGGGCATCGAGTGGACACATCGTTGGAAACTTCATCTGTCTCACCATCAGAGGAATGGTAAAGTAAAGACGGAATACAAACTGTTGAAAGGTAAAGGAAGTTCCTAATCCACCTCCAGTTGACAAGTCAACCCAGGATTAGGTAATACCTGAAAATGAAAGTCCTTTAAAATGGGTTGGTCAACAATTTTTCAATTATATATTGCATAGCTTTGATTGTTGAATAGTATGCAATATTATATTATTGGAGTTGATTCATGAGAAAAGCGGGGATAGGTTTACCATATTCAGTGAACATTCTTACATTGAAAATTTGAAAATACTCCATCTTCATCTCCTTATTTGACTATCGAGTTTCAGGTACAGTTTAGGTACAAAAATTAAAAACTCATATTTTCAGCTTGGGAGATTTGATAGTTGTACACATTAATGGATTTGACAGTGTTCAGTTTCATACTTGTTTGCATAATGATTGTTGTCTGGGAATGCATCTATTATTAGCATATACATGTTAGGTGCATTTTAAGATTCGTAATTTGGGCATGTTTGCAGCAGTACATGGTAGTTAACACACTTGATATACAACTTTGGCAGACATTTTGTTTCTATCCTAGTTGCGTGTGTGCGAAAAGAATGTTGGGATAAATAATTTACTGGAAGATTCACATGATTCAATCTTGACTATAGTTAATTTTGGCGTGGATGGTCTAAATATTCTAGATCTTGACATTTGCAGTACAATTTCACATGGACAGTGGACACTAGCCTATTGTGGGAAATTTAGATGTCTATTATACTGATCTATTTTGGTGGAATTGTATCTTACGTGATTGACCGTATCACGAGTATTAGTTGGGCACTTGCTTTCAAGTGTTTTTATCTGATCGATTGTTTGTGATGGCAGATTCTGAGAGGAATTGAGTTCACATTTGTTTGCGAGAAGTTGATAGGTCGCAGAGTATCGGATGGACACTTGCTTGGGTGTTTTTATCGATCAATTTTTGTGATTAGTTGATCAACAATTTGTAGTGATTTAACCCATAATGATATTTCTGGATTTTGTATGTGTTTGTGCAATGCAGGAAGACAATTAACAACATTTGTGGGTGAAAAACAACTTTTTGTGGACAAAAGCCTCCTTAGTGGGGAGGTGTGATCCGGAGGACAAATCGGAGGACACAAAGTTCCTTAAATCTCTCGGGATCGCTCAATATGGAAGATCACTCGAGAGCTTTACGAGAACTATATGAATGCGGAAAATGGAGCTCGTACATTTGACGAAATAGAGGCTAGTCAAAGTTGGGTCAACTTTAGGGTGGACCGAAACAATTGACAAGTCACGACGAGTGGCAAAATGCAAGATTAGGCGAAGGTGATAGGTTCGGGTTGATGTTTCAAGCCTCTAGTCTTCGACATTCGGAAAATCATCTTCGACATACGATCGAAAAAAAAATGCCACATTAGCCTTGACTCGGTTGAGCCAAATTGTGAGTTGAACACCAAGTCACATTGCATTGCATTGAGGGCGAGTTATGCACAACTCGGTGAGCTATGGGATGAATTGCTCACAATTACACGGCAAAAGCGGTTATAACGTGGCCCAAGACACGTATATGTTGGGATGTCAAAATCCTTAAAAAGGCTTGCTTTATCTCCTTCCCGCGGAATGTGGGATTAACTCCGCACACCAAAATGACCGACGGGCTCGGCGAGGAGGATTTGAGCATGTGGCACCAACATAGAAGCCACATGGACGTGGGAAAGGCAGCCAACAGCGAGACAGGGGGTCGACATGGACACGTGGGCATCACGAAGGAGGCCCAAATACGGTTGGCGGGTCACGACAACTCAACGAAGGGGTTGGTGATGTGAGGAGAGCGAGAATGGGGCACGTGGCGGTCGAGTGGCGGACATAGTGAAGCGATCGATGGTCATAACAAAAGCGGTCGACGTGGAGAGGGGAGCGGGATTGGAACCCGTGACCTCCCAACGGTTAGCGGTGGCCTGACCAACTCGGCCAACCGAGGTTGGTTGGGGATGAAGTGGAAGATGTGGATTATATCCACAATACGCGGGCCGAGCTAGGCTTATAAAGGCACGTCACATACCCTCACTCCACACAACGAAAGCAATAAGCTTCCAAGCTATTCGAGGGCAATAAGGAGAATTGTGAGCATTATAAGGTCTTAGTAAAAAGGCAATAGTTTTAATAAGTCCTATTTTTAATATTTATAGGCAAATAATTGTGCGGGAGCTAAGACCTATTTTAAATAGGCAACTATTGTAAAATTGGGAGTATTTATAAACTCGCCAATTGGCCCATTGAGCCACACCTTCATAGTGCGAGTCTAGAAGACCGACACTGGGAGCAAAAGACATTGTCAAGTGTTTGGAAGACCGATCGAGGAGCCATAGGACATTGTACAGTGGAGGAGAATCTTTGGGATCAAATCGCTTCATAAGCAGGGTAGCTTCTTGGTGGTCGTTATAAATGTTCTTGTTCCTTTTGTATTAAGATTTATTATAATTCGATTGTAATTGTGTACTAGAATTGCAATCATTGAAGTGGATAATAAATCGGTTTGATTAACAAAACCGGAGGCGTAGGCAATTGTTGAGCTCGTTATCAACGTTGTTTTGCACTATGGTTATCATTTTGCTGTGCATTATTTTAAAGTTGAATTTTAAACGACATAATTTCGATAAAGTAATAACTGCCTATAGGGGTCCGAGGTCAGTCGAAATTTTTTTGACTTTGTGTATTCGAATCAGTGTTCCACCGCCAAGTCATAATGGGTGTGATATGCTCCTCATAAAATCCCAGTAGGATCCACAGTACAAATGGCTTGCTTCATACGCCCAAGCATGTCAAATGTCTTATAAATCTCTCCAAGATTAGGAGAGTCGTATCAACATATCTTATGACACCCCTACTGGGTAAGACAATGGAGCAAATATAGTTGCGAAAGAAGTTACAAAAAAATTCAAAAAATACTAAGAATTTAAGAATCAAAGAATGAATTAGAATCTTATCACAAAGAATGAAAAACTAAAATAATTTACAAGTCATAAACATGGATAAAAATATTAAAAAAATTTTACAATAAAAATATTAAATATATAAAATCAGCAATTGCTTACCTCACTTTGTGGACCACCAATCATTGTCAAGGATCTTTTGTTTCACATGGTTCCCTTAAGAAGTGTATGCCTTTGGCCATTTACCCCACTCTTGATTAACCATCATTAATTGTAGAGCCTCCTACACCTCAAGCATCCTCTCTAACAAAATGAAATAGTTGACATATCTAGTGTTCACGAGGCTTGAGGAATTCCTTCCTAAAAAGAGACTGAATAAAGCAAGTGAGGTGTGATGGTTGCGAATGAACATCCGTGATGCGTGTAGCCTCTGCCACCACTTGTCTTCACCCAATCTATCTTTCGATGTCTTTGATGTGTGTTGTTCAACACATGCACACAACACGGAGTCAAGAAAATTGCTTGTAAGCACCCTCAACCATCAAGCCAACTAACTTACATACGCGGGCTGACTCAGTCACCAATTGTACAACATTAGAGGGCCCACTCTCCTCTATGACATCCTTCAAAATTTGAAATTGGAAGGTTGCATCCTTCCTCGTCCATGTACAATCAATAGCTCTAAGAAAATAAGAGCTAACATGACATGTGACAATGATATTGATGAATGGCCGACGTCTAATATCGGTCCACCCATCCATGATGATAAAGCAGCCCACTTGTATCCAAGTTTGCTTCATCTCCTCCATCACCACACTCCCCTTAGAATATTCTTTTCAAGGAGGTTGGACTGTAGTTTATGTCCTCCAGGAGGGACATACGAGGAACCAACAACAATTACATCTTTGAACATTTGTTTGAAGGGGAACATGACACATGAAATGGTATTGCATTGGCAAAGAAGAATTTTGCAATAGAAGAGTCAGCTATTTCTCGTGATTGCACATTGAACATCCCATGCAATGAGTAGTAGCCTTTTTCTTTCCTTTGGTAGAATCCTCTCCCCTTTGACTTTCAACATCCATAGATTGGGTAGGCAATTGTGTACCATACATAGTCTCCAATGGCATCCCTTTTTTTCTTGCCTCAACCTCTATATGTGCAACCTAGTCACTTCAGCCTTCTCGGCTAATGTTATTTTTCACAACCTTGTATCCCCTATCCAACTATGCCCAAAAGATGACAATAAACCCTTGTGTAGCTGCCCCTAAAATCTTTGTTGCAAATATGACACAACCACACTCTACTCCCCTTTGAGTTTTTTTTTCTTTGTCAATGGCTGTTGTAAATTGTGAAAGAGGCTTTTTAGGATTGAATGCATGGATTTTGAGGAGTTGAGAAGGGCATTCAAATGGATTATTTGAACCCACAATTGCTACAACACTCTCAGTCCCTGAAGAAACCCTATTTCTACTTCTATGTTGCATTTGAATCTCTTCACCCTCACTACCCTCACTGCTGCTCATTGTTTTTTATTGAAAATGCAACACCCAACTGCAACTGCAAGTGCAAACAAAAAAAAAAAAACAAAAAATAAAACCTCCCAAGTCTTTGAAGTTTGAAACCTTGAAAAAAATAAAAACAAATAAAAAATAATTTATGTAAATTTGCAAAATGAACAAAGGATGTGAAACATACCTCAAATGGTGTAGAATATTGCTCTCTTGCCTTCTTCTCACTGCTGTTCTCTTTTGTTCTCTCTCTCTTGTTTTCTTTCTTTGTCTTCTCCTTCACAAGATGGGAAATGAAAAAATGAGTTTATTTTTTTGTTTTAGTTGTAAGAGAGGTTGTTTTAGGTTTAGGTTAGTTAGGAATGAGTGTGGGGGTCCTTGTGGCCCCCACATTCTTTTTAAAATTAACTTTGAGTTTTTAAATTTTTTTGCCTTTCTTTAGGGCGTAGGGACGCCTTGAGACGTCCACAGTACAATCGGCGGACTTGTAGAAGTCCCTGGCCGTACAAGGACGTCAGGCGTCCCTCGCTGTCCTCTGCCACCCCCTTCCAAATTTCGGACGTCCGGGCGTTCTTGATTTTTTTCATGAATTGGGGATGTGTAGGGAGCGTTTCTACCTGTCCTTGCGTCCACAAACGTCCCCTATTGGGGATGGGCCTAAAAAGGTAGGGGATGCGTCCCCGTGGAACATAGTTGTTAACAGTGCATAAAGGTTCAAAGATGATCTAGACATCCTAGGGCCCATGCGTTTGTGAAAATCAGTTTTGTGGATAGGTTCTACTATGAATGAACCTGTTCATGTGGTTTCCTAATGTATGGACACGTACATCGGGTTCGGCTACATATGAATCTGTCTCATGTAAGATAATTTCAAACTCAAGCACCCTATAGAAAGGCAATGCATTTCTATGTTGATCTCTTTTGTGGGGCGTTTAGAATCTTCTAGCATTAATAGCTCATATGATTGCGATAAGGGATTCAATTCATCCGTTCTAGCATTGGTGTTCATTCCAAGAGTTATAAATGACTGCACAACTGATTGCAGCTGCTAAGCATGTTGATCAAGCTAGTTTTACGCAAGAAGACAAGCTTGTAGAGCATTGTGTAAGTGGAGAGAGGGTCCACAATGTTCTTGAAGGCTTAGATGGAGCAATTGGCTTAATTTCATTCTATGGAACTACTTTACAAATTTGAGCATTTAAACATGTATACAAATTACATCTTCAATTAGTTGTAAGCATATTTCATGCTCGCAACAACAAATAGAAGTGAAATTTTGTCACATACAACTTTAAAAATCAGCATAGTTCGTTGTTACACTATTGATTTTGTGGATTGTAAGAGTCATATATGAGTATTAGCATAAAAGGTGGGGGGTGAAACCTGATTTATAGCATTATAGGCATGTACACATTGCAAAATTGAATAAAAATGTAAATGGAAGTTTGTAGCCATAGAAAACTTCAAGTTTCCTCCTTATGCATGTTGGTTTCAATAGTCTATTGTATTGAGTCAGCACATAAATTATAAATCTGTGTTGGCGAATTGTACATTGGAATATCCAAGTCAACTATGGATTAAAAATTGAGAGCCGTTATTTTTGAAATGCTGTGATATTTTGAGGGGGCATCAAATGTTGTCATCAAAATAAAAATTGGGTGTGGTATCGCTCAAGAGAAACCATGTTGAAGAAAACGTCGTGGCATTGCAATGGCTATATGTTCTAGAAACCATAACTTCTTCATACGAACTCCAAATTGGGTGCCATTTTCTAAAATCATGTGATTGTTGAGAGGAACACAATGCTGCCATCAAGATCCTCATGTGGTGTGGTGTCACATGGGTGATACCATGTTGAAGGTCACTTTGTGATCTGGCAATAACAATATTATGCAGGGCTCAAATCATGGTCCAACTAGTAAGACATCATATGGTTGACATAACCATTAAGTTGGGGTATCGCGACTATGGTACCATATTGAATGCCCAAAGTCTGATAAGACCGACATGTGTCAGGTTGGTGATCATGCAATGTATTATTCACCAATTGACCTTTCACATGGGCCATTTAACGAATCCTTTGACAATTCAATTCCAGCTACAAAGCTGGCATGTGTCACATCGATTCTCGAACACACCTAGTTGTCAAATTTGACATGTAGCTCCTTTCATCCATATGTAGTTATATATCTTCGGTTTCAGCTCAACATGGGAGATGTTTTAATGGTGGGTGAGTTAGCCATTGCACTTGAAGATTGATAAATTGATTTTCAACGCAGTGAACTGAGTCTCAAATCTTTGTGAGTGTTTGCTCTAGTTCAATCATGTAGGTGTAAATCATTTGAGCATGACAAGAGATAGCTGATGAAGCCTGTGGCTCCACACCAATGTAGAAATGCTTGAAATGATGGCTTGTGCACCTATGGAATGCCACATTTTCCCATCATATTTGTCCAAGCTTCTCGTTGGAATTTTCATCCCAATGCTTTTATAGATGTGTGCGATAATGAGAGGGACTGTGAAGACTGTTATGATGTTGATGATGATGGGTGAAATACAAACAGAAATAGGAGAAAAATTTAGAAATGGAGAGAGAAATGTTTGCTGTTCAATTCTTCATTAAAATAAGAAATGCAATGGGTGAATACATAAAGTGAGAGGGATGATGAACCGAATGTCAACTACCTTTTAGTCACAAGGTTAACCAATGCAGCCTCCTTATTACTAACTGTTAAAAATCACCACATTATATTTTTGCAATGCATTTATTCCTATGGCAACTTACTTTTATATTCTTTTTGGACCTTGTAACCATGGTGTTGGCTCTTTGTTTCTACATCAATATTATGTAGGAATGGGCATGAAAATTTAAATCAATAGTACACTTACTGATTTTGTACAAACATGTGACATTGACCTTACGACAGGTGTGTATGGTTTGCAATTCTAGACAAGGTTTGTGGCGTTGTGTGAGATGTCCTGTAGCTGTGCACCGGAATTGCTCTCCATGGCCTGAGGCGATGATTTTTTTGAAGGAGAGATCAAGGCCAGCAATCTGTTGGAGGCATCACGAAGATTGGAGGTTGGAGCACAAGGTTATTTTTTTGTTTCCTTCCCAATTTTCTAATAGACTACTTTAGAACCTTTTCTATGCCGCAATCAATTTTTTTGCTTTTTCCAACAAGCAGTTTTGGAGTTGTTTACTGTAATCAATTTAATTTTTTTAATGTTTGTTTATATCTGAAAACTGGAAAGCAAATTGAGGCATCACGAAACATTTTAATTAATATATGTTGTTATCTTGTGGACACGAATATGAATGTTGTATGTTGGTTGCTTCTGTTTTAATTTACTTTTTCTTTCTTTATTTATTACATTTCAAATTTTGGTTCTGGTCTTCTTGGTTCCGTTTCTTATTGTAGGTTTCTAAGATATATGGTGCCGTTAGAAGCATATCTTGATGTTGTGGTTTACTACAGAATTTATTGCAACCTAATGTGGGCTGTATAACAACAATAGGACTCATAATAAACTCTATTAAATAGAGAGAGCAGTGGCTTGTTGTTCAATAGAAATTCCTACAGAGATGATGTACAGTATTAGAACTAAAGTATAGGTATGTGCCATAGACGGCAGGATGTGAGTTGATATTTGATTGATGACGTTCTTGTCCTATTTTTTAGACCCCCATGCACCAAAATGGTATTAGGTACATCGGAACAAGAAGCTGCTCTGAAGCAATTTTGAAATTGTGAAAATAAAGGCTTGTTTATGTGAGATGAATCTGATTCCTTGCCACCAAACAATTGTCCGCCACCCTCGTTGCTGATGGAGAGATGGCTCCTCCTCAAATCTAATGATTGAATTATGGGAATTTTCAGAGCGACTCATTTGACCCCTCTTCCTCCCTACCCCCCACCCCCATTTAAAGAAGTTCTCTACATCAAATCACATCGTTGAAACTGGTGTATGCAGCATCATCCACTTCCACACATCAGGGCCAAAATCTTTCCTATTTTTGGCTTCTTAGAGAAAACTGTGATGGGGTATTTGTAATAGCCTTTCTTTGCTTTTTGCGCACAAACATTGCTTTGTAGTCACTGATTTTTGTAGTTCTTTCAAGTTGTGCATTTTACATGGATTGCCAAGTTGACTCACTTTAGTATTCAACGAATATGTTAATTAACATTCTCCTCACTTAATTTGAGTTTGTTTTTAGTTTTCTTTGTTAACCATAAATATGCTTTGTATTTTTGCCAAGCTCTCAGTTGTGAAGTCTTTTAAAAGTTATGATTAGTAATTGGTTTAATGGATTGAACAATCTACATATGGCATGTACCCCTTTTGAATTGTTTTATCCATTTTTATTTTTCTTGTTATTTCCCATCGTAGAGTGCTAGACTGATTAAAGTACGATATTCTACATGTTTACATGTCAAATAAAGAGCCTTATCATAAATCTCTTGCTTTCGCTTATTGGAAAATAAATCTCAAGTATGTGTTCTTTCTTTGTGAACATTATTAGGACTGATTATTCATGACTGATCATAATATGATGCATCATATACATTTCTTTTTCTTGGAGTAGATCCTTGAGTTGATATCATTGAGGATTTCGTTCTATACGAGGTTTGAGTTGCTGCGGGTCCTCCCAAAAATGAGCTTTCCTGCTGTTGTGGACTTCTCACAGCAAGTGACTTAAAAAGTTAAAACACCTTGTTGAATGTTGCTGGAATATAGAAATACCACACGAAGAGTGTTCGCATTTACAAATCCTATCAAGTTTTAAAGAAAAATACTTGTGTCTGATCATAAAACTGCAAGGTGCATGATGCTTTCTATGCAGCTGCCATGGCATATCCGCTAAAGCTTTATTAACTCAATACAATCTTCTAGTATTGTCAATGCTAGGTGACCTACGCCAACATATCTTTGACTGGACAACTAGTATTAGTTTTTTGTTCAGAGCTGTTCCCTGTGATAGAAAATTCTTAAGAAATTTTTTCTAGATATTTAACCATTTAAATGGTTATGCCTGGAAGAAAACACATGTAAATTAGAATAACCTGCAAAGCAGATTCAATATGTTGCAGCTGTTGTACCAGGGTAACCAACGGTTTAACCGGTATGTCTTACTTGCAAATTTGTTTTTGACAATATGCCAATGCTTGGTAAGATGTGTACTCTTGGCTAATGGAATTCCCATATATATTCGAGGCAAATTTGTAACAGTAAGAACTTGTACTCTATTGATTTTATTTTTATCCCAAGGTATTTATTAAACACAATCATCTCGGGGATTTTCTATATAATATATGACTGGATTTTGTATTAAAAACCCGTTGACACAAATTCAAATATAGAAGAATGAATGCTTAACCGTTATATATCTGTGCAAACACATAGCAGCAACAAAAATATATAGAATTTTTAACAACCGATTTTGAGCTGGTGAGGTGTAGGTCTTGAACTCTAATCCACTCTTATTAGGACATCTGAGTTCAAAGCTTGGCTGCAAAGAAACTAACCAGCATGGTGTATGCAATGATCGTTGGAGGCAGATGCTCCTGATGACCCAGGGATTACACTTAATCATAGGAAGATCCACCCCAGCAATGTGAATGGTAAAAGTCCAATAGTCTCACCGTAGGCATACCCACTAGAGGGTTCGCCCTACCTGATTGAGCATCAGCTTAAAGCGTGTCAAAAATACATTAGTATATACAAAAAAATATTCAAAATTAAGAAGAAGAGGAATAAGTTTTGTAAGGAAAATCAAAACATTTGGCCTTCTGGTTTCTACACCCTTCTATTCTTATCTTTATGTAAATTTATATCAAACACAAGTGTGATTTTTCTATTCCACATAAGTAATGAGTAATCATAACTTAAGTAAAATCTCTAGAATTATACTTTATTAAATGATTAGCATTATTCTAGTGAGTCATTGTTATTCCTTCCTTTACTTTATCTCTTTTCACATTTGTTATAGGGAGATCACCATCCAAGAACCATACCTGTCACTCCTACTAGTGAAGGGTGCAAGTAGAGTTACACACAGGACATAGAAACTGCACAAAACAGTGGTTTTACTTCTGCTACTTTGTTATTCCTACATGGCTTTCTGGTTTCTTCTTTTATGTTTATTTTATTTTTCACCTTTAATCACTTTTTAAACTTTGTCGAGAGATGCATTATGGACTCTGTTGATGTCCTGTGGCTGATGCAATTTTCAGTCCTTATTGAATATCTTGCATAACCCTGTAGCATACGGCTGTCGCATGTTTTAGCAGCCTGAAACAGCCACGCCACAAAAATGGCCTTTTAAATTTTTTTTTCAAGTGCCAATGTTTTAAATTTTAATATTAAAATATAAAATAAAAAAGCATTAAAATTAAAACATTAACCATTATAAATTAAAATATTAAAAGTTAGCATTGCAGAGACAAATCTTCAAAGGGATATCGTAAAAATGTATTTGATGATGATCTGAATTTAGGGGAGCGAAAGGAGCGTTTGAAACCAGTGAAGAATAGTGACAGTGCAAATCGAACAGTGAAAGTGGTGTTGAAGGGCATGGCCTTCGGCTATGGTTGGGTCCTCTCATTCTGTGTCAAGTCCCCCTCGTGAGATGGGGCTTCGGTAGCTAATGGCAGGGTGAAAATGGATGCATCTGAGAAAGGTTTGGTCTATGCTAGGCAGAATTGATCTCGGGATCAATCCCCCGGTTTTCTGCCTTTAAACTGCGAAGATTTGATTGAGTTTGGTGATGGGGAAGAGCATCTCAAAGGGGCTTTGAACTCTGGTTTGTATGGCTGGAACTGTGATACCTCGGCATCTAGAATTGGCGCAACCTTGGGGCTCAAACCTGCCCTAGGTGTCCAGGTTGCGATGTGTCTAGAGGGAGATTTGTTGGGGTCTTCCCCACCTTCTCCAGTAGTGCAACATATTGGCTCGCCAGCGACTGTTGATGAAAATAAGCATGCCCTTGCTTCTAAGGAGGTCGACATTACTGCCTCTGAAGCTAATGATATAACCACCCATTCCAATTGTATCCGGTTCTTTAATAATCTGTCCTTTAACCAGCCTAAAATCTCAGACGATTGGCCGCCTCTGTCCTCCATGGGGGCTGTAGACAACGCATGCAAAGATTTGGTGTTAAAATAGTCTCAGAATTCTGAAATTCTTCAAAATGTTGCGTATTCAATTGAATGGGGAAAGGGTGAGACCGTGGCTCCTGCCCTCAATTAGGGTTCGATTTTGTCTCATGAGGTTGCTGCCTTGGGAGTTGTGGAGGTGTGACAAATCTGTGGCTGAACTGTGTGAGGAAACCGAGCAGCTCGAACCTCAATGTGAGAGGTCTGAGGTTCCCCTCAAGCAGTTCACAATCAGAGGCCTGAATAAGAGGATTTTTGAAAGTTTTTCCTTGTTGATAACAAGGAATACTTTGAAGCTAAATCACAAGGTTCGGCGAACTTTTTAAAAGAAGTTTAAAATCCAGCAGATTTAATCCCGTGACCAAAAGTAAGTTGAAAATTGCGCCAGTTCAGTACGGAGTTTGCCATGAATGGTAAAGAGAAAGAGCAGGAAATGGGTTGAGCTTATTAAAATGTAATGCTTCTTAAGTAAGAACGTCATTAATTATTTAACTAAAAGATGCTTGTAACTATATCAACCGCTTTGTAACTACATCATCCATAACATAGTTCAAAAAATCGTTATTGGCGATTAATCGGCAGGCCAAATTTTGAATCGGAAATCGGAAATCGGCATTAATCGGCAACTTTATCGCTACTTTTAAAAACATTTAAATTCATAAATTATACTTAAATTAAATGTAAAAACAATATTAAATGATGCGAGAAGTGACTCTATAGAATACCATAGGCCCATATGCATATTTTCGAAGAATATATATTGTTCAGTTAACTATAAATTATAACTTATTTTATATAAATGTATAACTATACACTATATAGTATATTGTATAACTATATAGTAATATACTATAACAGTTAACTATTAAATATATACTGTAATATATTAAATATATACAAAACTAATTAATATATTAAATATTAAATATATACAAGACTATAATATATTAAATATTTTATTCATATTGTAAAGCTATAGACTGTATAACTATACGTATTGTATTACTATTATGTAATATAATAATTAATTATTAAACTTATAAATATAGTTATGTAATATATTATATAATTATTAAACTTATAGTTATAAATTTATAGCTTATAGTATATACTATATACGTATTATGTAATACTGTAGTATTAAGTTATTAACTATTATGTAATACGTATTAAAAAAAAGGAAAAAAATTGTGTAACTGTAGTATTACGGTTTACCTGTTAGCGGCCACGAGCTTGGAAAATAGGGCTGGAAAGACTCAAAACCACCTTCGCTGAACTCGAAACCACTTTGGTAGAACTCGAAACCACCTAGAATGCCCACGCAATCACGTCGAATGCCACGATTCCGGTTGAATGCCCACGAAATCACTTCAAATGCTTGCGAATGGAGGAAATAGGAGTCGCTGGAGCAAAAACGCGTCGAGCAGGAGAAAACAAGAGAAAAAACGAATCGATTTGGTCTTTTTTTCGCATTAAAACCTAACCCGCAATTTCCTCAACGATTTTCCACGATTTAAACTGTGATTTTCCACGATTTTGCATTATTTTAATCGCCAAAAATCGCCGGTTTATCGGGCAAACAGGAATCGTGATTTTTAGAAAGTTTTATCGTTTTGCATGGCTGAAACGATTAATCGCGATTATCGGGCGATTAATCGCGATTTTTAAAACTATGATCCATAATATAATGACAGACACACTATCTCCATAGTGTGCAATCTACCTTCTCTTTATTTCTTCCTTGTGCATGTCTTCCAACATTGGTATCAGAGTGTGGGGCAAGCAAAGAGAGAGGGGAAGAAAGCCATTTTTCGTGACAGTCCTGTTAGGGCATGCTGAAGAAATTAAGAGACATTTTTTCGTGAAGATTTTCATTTGGATTTTCGAGTTCACCTTTTTGTAAGGATTTTCGAAAATCGAAAGGCAGATAAAACAGTGGCGCAAGGGCAAAACGAAGACTGAAGGAAAATCACGTTTTATTTTATTGATGAATTTCAGAAATGACAGTCAGAAATCGAGGGCAAAGTTGCGAATATACGGTCGCGTTTTCAGTCAGACTTTGAGGGTACAGTCGTGTTTTTCAAAGGAGGGCACAGTTGTGTCTTTCTTTCAAAGAAAATACCAGTTTGCGAGCCATTAAAACACAGTCATTTCCGCCCATCTCCGTAGCAAAGCCAAAGTCACGGAAAAGTCACGGGAAGGCAAAATGTTTTTAGAATACAGTTGTGATTTTTGAGCACGAAATAGCCACGAAACCAGTCACGAATTGCAGTCATATAAGAGCACATTAAACCAGTCATAGGGCAGAGGAACTGGTATTTTATTCTCTATTTACTCATATGCACTAGTATTTATTTTATGGAAATTCAAGTAGAAAAATATTCTGGTCTAAATTTTTATACATGGAAAGTGAAAATACAAATGCAACTTATGAATAAAAATTTGTGGGGCATCATAAACGGAAAGAGAAAGCACCCACCGATGCATCTAAATTGTTAGATTGGCAGAGTAGAGATGATAGAGCGAAAGCTATTATTGGCCTTGCTCTCTCCGACTCTGAACTTCATCATGTAGACCTAGACAAATCATCCAAGGAAATTTGGGATGCTCTAAATAAATTATTTGGAGCGAAAGCAATTAATGCCAAAATTTCCTTAAAACTTTAGTTATATAGGTTCAAAATGGTTGGAGTCTTTATGTCGAGCCACATCAATAATCTGAGGTCCCTGATCAAAAAACTAGCGAAGTCAAAGCTGTGATAGAGGATGAAGATGCCAAAGCTATCTTATTAAATGGTTTGTCTTTAAAATATAACAATGTAGTTTTTACCCTCAGTCAAATTCAATCTCAATCTCTAGATGATATGATTGCAACTCTTCTAGCTGAAGAAAAGCGAACAATTGTAGAAGATGAGGTCATTCTTAGCCGAGAAAATGCATTTTATTCCAGAACCAAAAATTCTTGTAGAAGATCAGATAAAGATAACCGGGAGATTGAATGTCATTATTGTAATAAAAGAGGTCACACAACATGTGATTGTTATGTTTGAGCCAATGATGTGCTTGAGGGTAAAGGCATATCGATACAACCAATATAGCAATGGTTGTTGACCCACCAAATGTAGAAGGTAGTGAGGACAATGACGAATACGTAATATAAAGATGCTCTAAACTTTGAAGGCGGGAAAGGATACAGGGTAGATGAAGCTCGGTATGGATGGTTGCTCAGATAGTTCGGGAGATTGTGGATCTTGGGAATTATACCCTCACGAGGGTCATGAGACAACTTGATGGAGCTTGTGGATGGCTCAATATGGATGGTTGTCCAATAATTCGGGAGATTTGTGATTTAGGAGTTCGGGAGGTGGAATGCGAGAACTTGGGAATTCAGCTCGGGAGCTACACCTTTATGAAGGTCACGGCGACTTGATGGAGCCTTACCTAGTCATAGCATTGCTTTTGAAGTGGAAGCCTATGAATATTACATAGTTCTGTTTGGTTCTAGTTTTGTTAGAATGTTTTTGCTTTATGTAGGATAAGCCTTAAGAGGGGGTATTAGAATGTAAGACTTATTAAATAAGGACATCATTAGTTATTTAACTAAAAGATGGTCAGAAAGGTTGTCAGAACCATAAAGAATCGCTTTGCAATTACATCGTTCATAATATAATGACGGACACACTATCTCCATAGTGGGCAATTTGCCTTCTCTTTATTTCTTCCTTGTGCACGTCTTCCAACTTAGCTTGCATCGTAAAGTTGCGGGAAAAACAAATATTTAGCACAAAACAACCAAGCCGAGCAGTGAGTTGCACCAGTCGAGCCGAGAGAGTTCTTGACGGAGGGGAGGAGTTGTGAGTCCATGGAGGAGCGGAGGAAGGAGTTGCAATAGTGTTGACATTGCAGATTAGAAGTCCGCATTGGAGAAGACTTGTTGAGTGGCCATGACTCGCAGGAGGAGCAAACTTCTCGGCCGTAGTGGTCTGGGATCCGGCAAAGTTGTGTCATGGTGGAATCCACAGAGTGGACTCATTGTTGCCGCCATGCGAGTAGGGTTTGAACTTTGATACGATTCTTTATCTTTAAAATTTGTTTTGTATTAATAGTTTATTAAATTTGTTTTGTTGTGGTTTTTATTTATGTTACTTTGTGATTTATTTTTAATTTTTTATGAATTTAGTTCTTAGTTATACGTGCTTTGAGTTATACATTATCTCTTTTTAAAGTTTTGTTTTATTTTTTAATTTGTATTTTATGTTTATTTTAATTTTTATTTATCTTTTTAAGTTCTAAATTATATTTATTTTTTTAAAGTCCTTATATTATTTATTTGATATTTTTTTATTATTTATTGTTCGAATTTAATGACATTGTTTTTCCAAACTTTATCCATTGGCGAACTTGAACCGAACTTTATCCTAGTTTAACTCGAACTCTAACCTTGTGACTTAGTTTGAAGGACACGTGCATCTAGAATCAAGGGGACTAATCCTTTATTGTCTACGTAGGATGCCAAATAAGGAGGCTTTTAATTTGTGGTGTGTGTTGAACTAGGAGGCCAAAGAGATTTCATTGAATTCTTTATTAGGGATTGGGCTTGAATAAAATGTGCCTTCTATTTAACTCAGGATTCGTAGTCTCTCATGTGTTGTAGTTTGGAACATGGACATTGCTTGTAGTTTGGCCGAAAGGATCGTGAGTGGTCGCTCACTACCCCGGATCTTTTTGCTGGACGGTTTGGAAAATCCTCACCCTAGATGGTCGCTAGAACAAATTCCATTCAAACCCTTGGGTTTGTGCAGAGAGCGGACTTGAATCGAAAACTCCCCTTTTCTTTTCAGTTTGCACTATAAATGGTATCCCAAAGCAAAAAGGTTCGCATTTACCCCAATCTTTCAAATGCTTGCTTCGCATGTCAAGCGCATGATCATTTGATCAAAGTTCGCTTGCTCACATGGACAGAGGCGAGGGGGATCTTAGCCCCAAGTGTATACGAAATCATATAAGGATGCGATGATTCACTCTCCAAAGCATCATGTCCTAAGCTTTGAGATTGATAACCGGTTTAGTAGCCTTGGACTTCCTCCTCCTTTGGAATGAAGCTCTCTATTTGTCTTGGAATTTGTGAGGGACGATGATTCCTATTCGTAAGCAACTTGTGCGTTGTGTTTTGTAGCATTTTAGACCGGATGTGCTTTCCTTCAAGAAGTCAAATCTGCTGGTTTTGAGCTCAGAAATAGGATGGACTATTTTTGGAATGGCCCTTTTGGGCCTCTCAACATTGTTAGGGGAGTGGGGGTGGTAATTGCTCTCTTATCATTTTCAAAGTTTTGTGGTTGCCTTCGGCTCGGATCCTATGATCATCGTGTTTGGATCACCTTTTTGGTTCGGAATAGGATGATTGGCTTGTGTTATCTGTGCTCCTAATCTTAGCTCGGAGCGACACATGCCTTTGTGGGATCGATGGCTTCATCTCTTCCTGTTGCAAAGTGGATTGTTGGTGGGGATTTTAACATGGTGGAGTGGGAGGGTGATAGAGGTGGAGGTTTGGGATTTGTAGTCACTAACACTAAAAAGTAGGACAAGGGCCAGTGTAAGGATTCTTGCCAAATTTTTGACCCCAACTAGAAATAAAAAGTGTTAGATCATGACAATTGGTTTACTTGGTGCAATTATCGGTAGGGCGGTCAAAGGGTTTAGGGTCGGCTAGACTGCTCCTATGGCTCTCATGAGGACATGACTTTCTTTGGTCGGTCTCACCTTTTGAGGTGCTTATTGATATTATAGGCTTAGATCATCTTCCAATGAAGACTGATTTGTTGGTCCTTGGTTGACTCACCTTTGCTCTCTTCCTTGTTCAAATTGAATCTCTTATTTGGAGTTTGAGGACTTTCATGCCCTTTTTCATAGAGTCTGGAACCTTTTTCCCGAATGGTTGTTGATCGGGGGTGGATACTTTGGTGGCAAGTGGTGGTTTGTCGCATGGTCAAGTTTATGAGAGGATGGGGTAGTTTGATTGCTTGGAAGAAGAGAGGAGGGAGTGCGTAAGGCTTGGGAATGTCTTAAGGTGGTTTGCATCTCCTTGAAGCCGATTTCCATAATGTGTCCTTGCAGGAGGAGGTTGCGAAGTTGGAGTCAATTGTTCGTTTTGGTGAGGAGTATATGCTGGGGTGCCCTGATTTGATCCCTTCATTAGTGGATCCAGGAAGGTGATGAGGGTTCCAAGTTCTATTTTGATTTCCTCAAGAGGAAGGTTGTTGAAGAAAGGGTGCTTGGCGTTTGCTGGTCTAATGGCTCCTTGGTTGAGGATCCTTTAGAAATTAGAAGCATGTTTAGCCACCATTTTCAAAATATCTTTGCTCCTTATTCTTTGATGGATGGAGTCATGTTTGCCAAAGACTCTTGTTGTAGAGTGGTTCCCTGCAAGGTTTCTTATGGGGATAGGGAGATTGGATAGAGACTTTTCCTAGGAGCTACACGTTGCCTTATTTTCATGCAGAATGGCAAGTCCTTGGGTATGGATGGCCTCCCTTGTGAGTTTTACAAGGCAATGTGGGATACCATTGATGATGATTTTTGTTCTCTAGTTTATGAGGTGTTCATTTCTGGGTGTCTTCTCATGTCACTCAATCAAGGGTTGATCAAGCTGATTCCTTAGAATGCTCCAGGGGACACTATTGAGGGTCAGCAATCTTTTATGTTTCTTATCGTTGCATATAAAATCATTGCGCAAGGCCTTGTCTCGAGCATTCGTTTAGTTGCTGAATACGTGGTGTGTCGGAGCAAATTGGCTTTGTGTAGGGAAGCGTTTTATTCTTGACACCATGGTTTTTTCTTTTAAAGCTTTGTATTGGGCTAGAGAGATTGGTCAACAGTTCCTAATTTTGAAATTTGACTTTGACAAAGCATATGATCGCATTGACTGGTCTTTCATCTCGAGATGTTGACTTGCATGGGCTTTGGCCTTCGTTATGTTGTTATGGTATCCACTCTCTTAACCAATGTTTCAACCTTTGTTTCTATTAATAATGCCTTATCTTCGCAGATTTTCTTACACCGGTCCATCCATCGGGGTGGCCTTTGGCCCATATTTGTATGTCTTGACGGTTGATGCCTTTGGGTTACCGAGTTCTTAGCGATTCATGGTATTTGGCTTCTTGATGGTTCAAAGATGATTAATAATCATTTTGTTGATGATTCCCTTCTCTCGATTATGGAAAAGTGGGATTCAGTTGATGGGGCCCTCTCTTTTTTGAGCAATTTTTTCACTGCTTCGGGAGCATTTGTTAGTGATCACAAAACGAACTTGTGTCTTGTTGGATTGGACACTCCTCCGCATTGGATCCTTGTTGCTTGGTCCTTTATTTGCCTCGGGGTCATTGTGTGTTATTTGGGTATTCCCTTTGGTCCCTTTGGTGTGTCACTTGTAAGCTTCACGTGTGGCACCATAAGGACTTATCGTTTGCTGGCAAGTTAATAGTGGTGAGTTGTATTCTTTAGGCTTCTCGTATATACTATCTTGTTGGTTTCCTAGTAGGAACCGGTTTCGACACGTTGAGTAGATTCCGAGGGCCTATTTATGGTCCAAATTTGGAGGGGAGAGGGGTCTCCTCTTTTTCCTTGGAGTGTTTGCACCATCCACAAAGGTGAGGGGAGCTTGTGTCTTTTAGATGTTCCCACTCAAGGTAGTATTCTTTCGGTTGAGTGGTGCGATCCCTTAAGGTTTCAACGCCTTGGCATATTTTGTTTCAGCATTGAATGACCTCTATGCAACATGTTTCCAAAGTTCGGGGAGCTTTTGGCTTATGTGATATTCTTTTGACACCTCATCTCTTCAAAGTGTTAGGCTCCCTCATCTTTAAGAACTTTTGGTCTTCTTGGAAATTTGTTGCTTGCCTGGTTTGTTGGCATTGGGAAGGTAGCAGAGATGGCTGGGATCTTTCTTCTCACCCTATTTGGTGTTGGAGGGATTAGGACTCGTGTGTGATGGAGATGCTTTGCTTTCAGGCTCTCAGGCTGAGTACAAAGGGAATCTTCGCTTGTGGTGGCTTTTGGCATTCTGCTACTCGCTCATGTAAGGAGTGGCATGCTCTTGCGCATGACTATGGTCCTCTGGCCTTCAACTGTTCATCAATCTTGGAGCAGAGAGGTCTTATTCTTGAACCAAAGCTCTTTAAAATAAATATCGGGATGGCTGGTCTGATTCGGAGGCACTGGAGGTCGTGCTTTGGTTGTCCACTTCTTCAATATGACTCGCATCGTACTTACTTGATGCTACACCAAAGTCATCCTTTATCCTCGGTCCTTAATGCTCATTGGATCTCTACTGATCTGGAAGATAGAGAGATTTGTCGTTTTCATAGTGTTTGGTTATTTTGGCTTTCCTACAAACTGAGAGTATTTGCATAGTTATTTATCAGGGGATTCCCTCCAAGACCAGGCTGGTCAAGAGTGGTTTGAGCGGTGGCCTTTGCCCCGTGTGTCACTGTTCGGAGACTATGAAGCATATTCTTTGGGAGTGCCAGTTTGCTAGATAGTGTTGGAGATTCTTTGAGGATCAATGTTTAGTGTTGCTTCAGAACAACTTCATTGGTGCTCTACCTTGTTTGGAGATAGTTGCTCTCAGGTTTGTTCTGTGTTTGCTGGGCTATGGCACTGCTTGAGGGTCCCGGCCCTGTTTGTCCTTTGGAAAATTAGATGCAAGAATGTTTTTGCTCAAGAGGACAGCTCTCTGTCTGCCTTTTGCTCTATGTGGAGGGATGAGGCTCACCATCAATTTCTTGCCAAAGGCGGGTTATCCAAGGACGCTCGTTCTTTGGATCCTAAGCTGTATTCTGATTTGATTTCTGCTCTTGTTGCCATTAGGATGAGGTTATGATTGTCATTGTATATACCCATCTTTGTGTTGTATAGTTCTTTGGAAATATCTTTGTATTAATATGATGTATCTTTCAGAAGAAAAATAAAATAAAAAATTAAAAGTTAGATATATAGATTTCAAAATTTGAAAATATTAATTTTTTTTATGTTTTATGAAAAGCTGTTTCTTATACACAACCTTTAGCTATCCTGTTTCTCGTCCCATTTCTGTTGTGATCAGGTTTCTCTGTTTCTTGTTCCTTTCAACATAGATGTATAATAATATAATATACATCTTTCTTTTATTATGTTTGTACTTGAGTATGTATTCACTGTAAATATTGGTATCTTGAAATATTGAAATCGTGAAAAATTGACATCATAGTAAAGCTTATCTTCTTCCCTTTCTATCGATTTTGAACTGTCACCGATCCTTTATTGCCAATCGAGATTTGCCTATTTCTGAATTGTATTTTTGGGCTGTGTATAATTTCCCTTTTGTTAGGATCTTTGGCTTTTAAGTACTCTTTATATTTTGTCTTCCATTTGGATGCTTATAAATTTAGTTTATTTATGTTGTTACATCTCATGTTTCCATGGATTCTTTTTCCTGACAGAGTTGGTGGATATTCTTTCATGCTGCAGCGCAAGGATCGGACAAATGCTATAAAGGTCAGAGGAATTTCAGAGCTTTTTCAAGAGCATTAGGTGCTGTTCCATTGAGGTCTTCTTTTGTTTCTCTGCAAAAGGTGCTGTTCCTTGTGCAGAACTAAATTTGGCAGGCATTAAACTTGTGTCAAAGCACATTCAAGTCTCTATCAAAAATGAGTTTTGAATGCATTAGCCTTGCTGCATCTGTCGTGTGGATTTTGGTGGTTTAGGCTTCATTTGTTCCACTTTTTAATAATTTTTTTCTATGATGAATGGTTGTCCCAAATTTTGGTAAGAGAAAGGTTAACGATTCTGAGTTTTACCTGCTTACATAATCTGAGATATTATTACTGTGTTTGCTTATGTTAAGCCAGGGTGCCTATATTTTATATCTAAGGTTTTTCCTTTTCTTGAATTTAATTGTGTCATTTTTCTTTATGTTTTTTTATTGGAATCATTGCCAGGAGGCTTTTCTCAGGCTACCAGTTCCATACGTGATTGAAGACTTCAAAATTGAGGCGACTTTTTGTCAAGATGTGATGGGGAATGAAAATGAACCACCGCCATATGTGCAGATTAGACGCAGTATCCTTTGAATATCTTAATAATACTTATAAAATTGGAGTCACAGGCATATTCTTTTAAATAAGAACATTATGTTTTGAGTCTTTAAAAGGTTTTCTTCCTGGGGGTAGGATGATTGCCCTCGAATTTGTGTGATATCATGCAATAGTCTTCATATGCAAAACTCTCAAATGTATTTCTGGGAAATATTTTCAAGTTGTATATAAAGTATATCTGATTTCAAGCCTCTCTCTGAAATTTGTTTTTGAATGTTATATTGAGTAAAATCCAATTCATGTAAACCCCAAGTAAAAATCATCATAGGAGGCTGGATAAAAATGGCTCAAGAAATCAAGGATTGACACAGTGACAAATAAGTATGAACTTTGAATGACATTCATGATCTAGCTGCAAAAGGCCTTTTGACTCAATCTCTTGGATGATTCTGCTAATGGGAGAGATACCATACATTCTTTGCAGTTGAAGCTGCTGGCCATGTGATTTCCTTAGTAGCTGGTTACTACACAACCCTCATTTCTTCAAAACATATAAGAGAATTGTCTGTGCAGATCACAGCCCTCAAACCAAATCTATAATAGCAGCTCAGGCAAATGCTATGCCAAGAATTTTCTCCTATCATGCAGCTCTGCAACAAAATGTTCAGCATGGCAACACGTAGCTGCCTAGTATATTGGAGTTCTGATCAATTTTGATTGCCAGATAATATCTAATTTGTTTTTTTCCGTAAGAATATATTGGATAAAATTGTGATAAATTTTAAAACCTACATTTTGAGTCTTCTACAAGACTCATCAACACGGTTTTAGTGAGTTTGAAGAATTAACCAAGGTTCATGGTTAATAAATATATTTGATAACTCTTATTTCATGGCCTCTTTTGAAATCCTGCTCATTGTTTGTGAGTTAATATTAAATAAACTATGGAAGATCTAAATAATATTCTTGTTTAGTCATAGTGCATGTGTTGTTTTTTAAAGCTATGGATAAGGGGTCTCCATGTATGTCTAAGTGTAACCCTTTGTCTCGATTCAAGTTATTGTCGCAAATTTTTTCAATGTTGACAACTTCCCTCAATTGTCTTTGTGCATGGTGTTTCTCTTTTGCAATTACTTATGTATCATGGACACATATGCGGTGCTTTGTTTTGTTGGACTGTTCTGCTAAAGATGATAGGTTGCTTCAATTATGTGTTACATGGCGACAATGCTTTGTAATCCTGGTCTTAAAGGATCTACCTGTTTCACATGTATATCTTAAGTCACAAGAGCACTCAATCATGTAGACAGCACTGTATTGTTTGGAGTTGATAGGGCCTTTTGATACATTTTAGTTTGTTCTTCAGGACATTGGATGGAAGAAAGAGTGCCGTAATGTCTCTTTTCTTAAAGATGTATGAGATTTTATTGGCGGTATCCCCTTATGTAGGGAAGAAAGGCTTCCCATTGCTTTGTATAAAAATTAGATGCTTGACTAGGCTCTTTTCTAGCCTTTCCATACTTCCTTTTTATTTGCAATTTTCTATACCCATTCCTTTTCAACTCTTTTAGTAGGTGTTCCTTTTCTTGCTCAATGTGATCATCATCCACGTTTCTTATTACTCTAGTAGTGAGAATATGTAGTATATTGCCTTCTAGGAGGGGTGGTGGCGGTAGTTGGCTCGTGTGTGTCTTTTTCTATATAGCTGTTAGAAAGTAGTACTACACATGGTGAGTTATTAATATTGTTGTGATATTAATAATGTGATATTAGATAAGTGTGTGAGATGTTATATTTAGAATGCAATATTGTCAGTGTGTGTATGTGAGAATAACTGTGTAAGAGAGAATAGTGTTGATTGAGTGAGTTTGTTAAAACAACTCACTCATAATAATCTGAGTGGTTGTAGGAGATAATTAAGCTCTCCTATTTTCTAGGAGTGAATTATTGTATATATGTCCTCTATGATGAATAAAAGATTAGCGAAGAAATTTTCAGCATGTTTATTTTATGAAAATCTGGTTCAAATTTTTCAATAGCTGTGGGCTTTAGCAAACCATTTTTAGTGTGTGAATTTTGTATCACTTTCCTTTATTAATGTTAACATCTATCTTTGCTGATAAAAAAAATATAAATGATAATATTTCTTGTATCTAATCAATATTTAAGATAAATAGAAGTTCTAAATGGAAGTAGGTGATTGTGGATTAGCAAAGCTTACTTGTTATTGTGGGTATGAATTAGCTACTTAGATTCACTTTGATCAAAGACTAAGAAGATTCATGGACCTTAACCAAGTGACAGATGTATTCCTAATCAAGAAGAAACGTGATGATACAGATGATGGTGTTGGGTGCTCATGTGGGACGGATGCAATTGTATGTGGTGAAAATTGTGAATGCAGGTACATGTGATGAATGTCGTGTAGTTCTGTTAATGTAAATAGTTAACTTATAGTTGATTCTGTAAAATTCCAAATGTTTACACAATCATTGGTATTGGCATGCAATCATTCATGTGCTTCATGTTGGAGTTGCTACCAGCTATTATGTTAATTTCCCAGTTTTCAAATATATATTTTCTAAATTGACAATAACAATTTATAAAAGGATATTATTCCGCAAATTGGAAGCTAATATCCTTACAGGACTGCTGCAAATATTTCCTGCTTAAAAAAAAGTAAAGTGAAAATCTTAAATGTTTTTTTCTTCTATTTAGTTTAACAATTAAAGAAAATTAACTAGTGGATACTAATGGATGTTTTTCCATGAGAGGAATTTATGGTTGTTTTTCTTCTTATATTTGCCAACCATTTTTGCTTGTGCATTTTGGCATCTTCATCATTTAAGATTGCTAGCATTGTTAGATAGGTGTTTTGTGGGCCTTTCTTATAAGTTATGAACTGCATGAGATCTTAAACATTTTTGAAGAGATTTAACTATCATTTTTGACCACTTATTTTTATGTCATTTTGTTGAAAAAAATCCATAAAAGATAAGGCTTGTTTGAAGGCTATCTGACCTGTACTATACCCTACTTTGGGCATTTCCACCTTGGCTATATCTACAAACTCTGTTGTTTTTTCCTCCTTTCCAGTGGCTATTATTGTGAAATTCTTCATTTTTCTGTTAACGATTAAATTTTGGTGTAATAAACACAAAAATCTTGCATCAGTTAGAAGGGTTTCAATATTGTTGATTCTGTTTTAATTACCTTTACCATTCAATATCACAAAACACCATCAGTGCTGTTCAATATTAGAAACAGTAGCAATCATTGAATTCTTTTTGTTGTTGCATTTCAAAATTCAATTTTAAAAATTGTTGTTTAATGTCTATGGTTTTCCTATGGCATTAAGTCAGGAAGATGCATGTAATTGCAGGGTGCAGTCAATGAGTTGTTCAAGGGCATGCCAGTGTTCAGAAATGTGCACAAACAAGCCATTTCGTAAAGAAAAGAGGATCAAAATTATCAAGGTATAGGCTGTTACTTAACTGGTTGTTAATTTTGATAATATTTTAAAAGATATGGTGGAGATTTTCCATGTTTCTTATTGTCCTTGAAGTTTTACTGTTTTTTCCTTATCTTTAGCATATATTTTTAAATTGAAATCAGATATTTTATTTTGTAAGTATAGAACTAATTATGTAGTTATGATTGTACACTAGCCTTACTGCCATTTTCTCATTAAAGCTTAACTGATCTCTACTGTAAGCTGCTGTTGTGCTTCTGTAAATCTGTTATTTTGTATAAAAATTTCTTTGGAAAAATCAAGCATTTGAGAAAAGGGAGATGCTGCCTTTTGGACGGTGGTGGCTGGGTGATACGCTGTTGATTAGAAGCTGTTGCTTCTTATAACTGTTGTTCAGAGGTTGTTGCCCAGGCCTTCATTTGGTTGGTATGGAAAGGAGTATGGAATAACTTCTCTCGGCCTTATGAAGATGTTCTTCTAAAAGGCTTTTACAAGTGCACTCTTATTAGAAATATCAATATGAGGAAGTATAGAGGTCACTTGCAAGAGAGAAGTATTGGTGTTGGAGTTGGCTCCAGTTTGGAGTAGAGGAGCAGAGAGAGATGTATCAAGTTCATGAGGGACTGTGTAAGGGATTAGATCTTCTTCATGTTAAATAAACCTGTAAAGGCTAGTGTGTATGTGTGCGTAAAATCAAATCTCTATAACATGTTGAATTCAATATAGAGGTAGTTTCAGTTTCAAGTCTAAGTAGTCTGCTTGGGTATGTGTCCATTAGACAGTGAGTGTAAGTACCTGCTGCAGGAGTAGTTTTCCATTTATTTGGTCCCCTCATTCCTGTCTACATTAAGAATAAAGCTCAGGTGAATTGTGATCTACCACAATCCCAATTGCTCAACTCTCAATGGATGACTCCCATGCATGAAAATTGTGCATGGACAACAATAGGGCATTTGGAACCTTTTCCATCTTCACTACCAATAAGACCATTGTAGAAACCTGAATATGCTAAAATAAAATCAACAGTCCAATGAGCTCAAAAGATGCTTTCCAACGGTTCGAAAGTGGGCTCAAATGGGAGTTCATATGAGGGAGTTATCATTTATGGATGTTTGAAGTTCAAGTACAAATCCCCAAAACATGCAAAATTTGAATTATAAAATATACAAAAATTCAAATTGAAATTTGGTGGGAAATCACCTGAGCACACCATGTCCCTTCTAGATCCACTGAACAGAAATCTCCTTTTTTGATTGCGTGCCACCCACATTGCACTATTGGCGTGTTTAATGCTTGTCACTGTTTAATTTGCTGGAAAATCTGACTGGGTGAAAATATATAAGTATTAAAAATAGGCCTCCATTGAAACTCAGAAATGTGTTGGCAACTCAACTTGTGTTTTAGGGAACTCTGAATGTTTTCTGTTTTGGAAAATTCCAAGTCATCAGTACAATTGTACAGATCCATAAGGGCCCAATCATAGGGTGCCACAAGGCACTTCCAACCATCAAATGCAAATTTCACAATAAATTCAGATCTGAAAACAAAAATGTCCTTTACCCACAATTTTTGCTGGTTATAGCTTCTTTTTCAGAAAAATAGACCCTTGACAAAGACTAAGTTGCGAGCAAACACTTTGTGAGATATTGCCTCTTCTACGCATACCCCTGCAGCAGCAAAGGAACATAACCTATGGAATTTAATACTTTAACAACCCTAAGCTGTGATACCATATTAGAATATGCATGTAGGTCCATGGTCAAACAAACAAATAATTCCACAAAGTTAAAATAAGACACTGATATGTGTTGGTGTCAATAGACACTTAACAATTAATTAATCAATACAATAATGGTTCATACACATATCAATCAATAAATCAAGAAACATAGGTGGGAGACATGGTCTCTTATACACATATCAATAAATCAAATAAGGGTAGGCTGACCAATAAAAAGGCATTAACCCGAAACATAGAAAAGTGTAAGCATATATTGACCTATACACAACCCATTGGTATACCGCAAGTGTTAGTAGCTCAAAGGGACCCGCAAAATGGGTTTTACACTCTAACATGTGCATCAGTTTGTCTTTGTAAATTGCAATGAGAGTGAGAGAAAGACCACATCATTGACAAAAAGCCATATTGCGATCAAAACATGATGTTATGTAAAAACATCATCAATACAAATATGTTGATGAAGAAAGTATTCAAGTTCATCTATGTAAAATGCAAAGATAGTCTACAAGAGAAGTCATCCTTATTTGACTCCAATAGTACCCCTAAAAAGATTTAGAGAGATCACGGGAATTCAAGAATTGACCAACAATCGTGTAAAGAGCATTTGGAAAAGAAGATGTCTTAAATCATATTGAAGGGCCTTCCTAAAGTATACAAAATAGCGAGACTTTAAGTGTCTCCTGAAGGTTGCATGTACCCTTGCTATGAGATTACCTCATCCAAGTACTTGGAAACCTTCATGTTCGGCTATGTGGCTGATATATGATGATCCTTTAATTGTTTGGGTCAGAACTACCCCCAACTTATCATTGGAATGCATGATGTGTTGTGACCAAGAGGTGGAAGCAAACAAGATAATTAAATAGATTTGCTATAGTGAAGTAAAGTGAATCTGATTATTTGTTAGTTATAACTTCAAAGTAGCTCACCTAACTTCATCTAAAGGTATGAAGAAGAGGAAACTCGAATGACATGGAATTGGCATAGGATAATGAGGCTTGTGGGGTAAATGTTCGAAATGGAAGTTTTCTTGGGAGGGGGTGCACCCTCGTGTTTTTATCCTTTGAAGGAGATGGTGAATCTCTACACATGGAAGGTGTGGAGGAGGGTCGTGGGGCAGTACAAAATGGAGTCTTTGATACATAGATTTACACTCTTCATCATGATTCATACTAATGATTCATTGGGCAAGAACCATGAAGGTGTGTGATATAAAATAATGCATTGTTTAGGGAATGGAGCCAAGGGTGCCTCATAGTGGACGTAAATAAAAACACATTTTATGGAATTTTGAAATACTAAACACATTGCATTGAACAATGAAAATGCTAAATATCAATATATTAATATTTATATTCAAAATGATGATTACATTCAAAATTCAAATATAGTTGGCCAATGGCTCAATGCCTCTAATGAGTCCAATCATCCCCCAATTCTGCGCCAAACTCCTCCTCACTCGAATTGCTAGACTCCATAAGGTCAAGCTCCTCCAAACCAATTCCAACCAACCCTATCTATGCCACATCATCATCAATCTGAGATGGCTCCTCTGGCTCTACATCCCATCAGTGCTTAGACTCTCCTTGTACATAAGCGTGTTGCGGTCAATGAGATGCAAGGTGTTATGTACAACTACAAGCTTCTCTGCCCTCCTAGAGGTAAGCTTGTTCTTCTTCATAGAGTGGATGAAGCCACAAGTAGACTGGTCTCTCTTCCTTCGCTAATGCTCACTCTTGCTTGCTAATGTTATTGCTCTTACTCTTGCTTACTTTCACTCTTGCTTGCTAATGCTCTCACCCTCTCACTCTTGCTTGCTAATGCTTTCACTCTTGCTTTGAATTTTTGATAGTGATTTGGAGTGAGGGTGTAAGTCTTATTTATAGTTTTTTTTTGGAGTGCTTAGGGGTGGGTGGGGCCCATTGAGTATTAGGGTTAGGGTTTGGCTCCCAAAATTCTAAAATAAAATTATTTAAAAAATTTAGAAACTTTTAGACAAACTTATGCTTTGTCGGGGATGGTTGGGAGTCAATGGGATGGGTTGAGTGACACGGAAGTCTTTGGGACATCCCGAGGACGCCCCAAGTCCCCAAGAAGTCCCCAAAATGGGTGGACGTCTTAGAAACGTCCTCTCTTTGAGGGAATCTTTTGAGGACTTCCCCTCTGGCCGCTCTTGGTGGTGGGGGAGGGGGGGGATGTTTCCCACTGTCCCCAAGTCTCGAGAGGCGTCCCAAGTCTCGGCACTCCACTTTGGGGGAAGTTTGGAGAAATAATCATCAACATGCCAAAGCATCAAATTGTAGTGTGTTGTGATGAATATAAACAAACCTAGGGAAGAGAGGAGGACAATTGAGAGGTTACACGAAGAGTGAAAGTTAATCAACATGGTCAATAAAATGGTGCTAATGGGAGATAGGAAAATCCTCAATGTGGGGAATATGTGACCTATTGTCAAGAACATAATCAATCACTCTTACACTCCCACCATGAGAGAAGTGAGAAAATCTATTGGAATTCAAGATATAAGTAACCAATCAAGGATATGAAGATCATGTGACTCACCTAATCTGGAGAAGATGGCCTCCCACAAAATGTGGTAGTTCTCATTGGTTGAGATTCCATGTACACTAAACTATTTAAAACATAAGTCCCGAAGACAAAGCTCATCCTTTCGCAAGATCATGCATAAGTGTCCGGTGGATCCTAGATTGAGCATCATAATCACCCAAAAGCATGATACTACTTAATGAGGAAGAGTGGGAGATCTCTAGATAGAGGCCAAGATATAGGTCATCATTAGTGTGCATGGAAAAGGATGATGAAGTTTGGGGGGAATGACAAACTATAATGATGACATGTCAAAGAGTAGGCGGACCCCTCTAAACTCGAACTACATGTATCTAAGATGGATATTATAAACCAGTAGTAACACCTTGGATTGAAGGCAAATACGAATGAGGTACTCCACCAAATTCACAAATATTGCTAGATCTACGTGTCTCGCACTTGAAGGTCGAGACTCAAAAGTAACGTAAAACAAGAGGGAAGGCTTGCTCAGTTTTCATTGCTCTTAGTATGAACGATAGGTTTTCATGATGTAAAAACATCTAGGGCGGTACATATAGAAGCATTTGCTATGCAATTGAAAAGTCTAGTGGCGATAGAGGTGCCACTATCACTTACCGAGACGTGAGAGCACCATCATTCAAATAGCCAAGGACATGACCATGTTAGGGGAGAATGAAAAATCATAGCCTCATAGTCCTAGACACAAATCTTTATGATCTCTTTCCCGACAACCACAACTTGAACGCGAGTGCTTTGAATTGCTTCCATTTGGAATAATGTTAGA
This sequence comes from Taxus wallichiana var. yunnanensis, assembly GCA_018340775.1. Taxonomy (NCBI): domain Eukaryota; kingdom Viridiplantae; phylum Streptophyta; class Pinopsida; order Cupressales; family Taxaceae; genus Taxus; species Taxus wallichiana. The sequence goes on along the minus strand of CM031238.1, from coordinate 239,583,852 downwards.
ATTGCATCTTAATCAATTCATATTCGAGACAAAGCATAGCTTCTTATAAACTTTCGAATTTTCGTAAACTCTCCTAAGTTAGACCCTTATAGAAAGTGTGGTATGTGGATTTGTCCATGCTTTGACAAGAGATATGTCCTTACAAAATGGTTTCATACACGAAAGCACTGACGACCTGCAAGGCATTAATGGTTGTAGGATGTATTAAAGGTATTAAGTTTAATATGTAAACATTAATTAATTACATATTAGTTAATGTACTTTAGTTATTCAACATATAACTACCTCACCTGGTGTAATTACCTTATGATTAATAAATGACAGACACACAAGATGAAAGTGTGCTGCGTGCCATATATATTCTATTCCTCTTCATTGTATCATTTACATTTTCTAACATTGGTATTAGAGCTAGTGTTTGAGGAAGCCCTAGGAGAAGGGTATGAACAACAAACTTGGAGTTTGAGAAATCCCTGGAAGAGACGAAGAAGAGGTTCGAGGTTTGAGAAAGCCGTAGGAAGATTGTTGGGGTACGAATGATGAGGTTGAGATTGAAGACCCACTTTGAAGGCAATGAAGATCATGTGTTTGTGATTAGGGTATGTCAGAAGAAGCATGACAGTGCAGAGATCATGCGCTGATCAGGATAACATCTAGGAGAAAGGAAAACGAACTAGAAGAATTCGTGTTGCAGTTGCAAACATTGCAAATCTTGCCAGGGCACGAAGAACCCACAAACTAGGAAGAATGACAACTTTGATTTGAAGACCAACACAACAGTGAAGGAGGGCATTTCAATTTGTCTAAAGGAATAACAAAGTCTAGAAATCATGGGTAGGAAAGCATTTTGAAAGACAAGTATGTGTACATGTTGTAGGAAAACATTTGAAAGCCGGAATGGCAGTGGCGGTAGAGACTCACCATTTGCATTGAAGACAGGAGAGGATGCTGAAAGGAAAAGTGCAAAGTACATAAAACTCACGAGTTTGAAGATGACTTTTCAGGCTAGAGGATTTTCTTGTCAATTCATGATTTACAGTCATTTGTGAAGTGCAATGACAAATAAGATGTGAGTTGCAGACCAAAACAGATCATGTTAGGGAGCTTCCAGTATTTTCCGTCATGGTTTCCATTATTTGCAGGTATTAGGGCACAAGAATCACTTTTTTATAGTTTTGATTTCAAGATTGACTTGTAGGTCTGTGTTTTGATTTGTAGTTTTGTGTTGTTGTGAAAGAAGGAAGATGTGTATGCCACAAAGACATAAATCACCTTCAATCTGGACGTGATTTGTAGACTGTTGATGGTAGTTGCAGATCAGATTGCGATTTGAATACAATGAAGAAGACTACCACAGGCAGACACAAAGGTGATTTTGCAGACTTAGGTATTTTCTGTAAATTTCTGGGCTCCATCAATATTTAATTAATAATTTATTTTCTGAGTAGATGATGTCACAAGAAAATAAAGGCATTCTTGAGATTGTGGGGGCATTAATCAGATGTATCTTTGAGTTATTGTTTGGGAGTTGGATTTTCGCACATTGATTTAGGGTTCAAATATTGTGTGAATAATGACAAATAGTCAAAACTTGGTTCGCTGGAAGCACAAAAGCTAGTTGGTCGGAATTATAATGTATGGAGTCATAAAAGTTTAACTGTTGCAGAGTATGATGATTGTGATAAAATCATCCTTGGCATGGAAACAAGACTTGTTGCAAAATTTTGTGGATTATGTCAAGCATCACAAAGAGGGCTTGCTGTTAAAATTGTCTGTGACAAATGATTTAATTCTTGAGGTCCGAGATGCTGTTGTGGTAAGTGTGCTTTGGACCAGTCTTCGAAACAAGTATCAGACTTTAGAGAAAAGACAGGTTTTGTACTCGAAGATTTTTCTGTTTTTAAAAAAGATTCATGAGGGTGTGTCCTCTCAAGACATTCTCTACGGATTAAAGATCTCCAAGACCAACTCGTTGCCATAAAACAAAGGTGGATGGCGATGACTTGCATGTACTTGTTTTGAACATTTTACCGCCCTCCTATGAGACATTTGTGGAGGCCTTACACTTGATGGTGGAAATCCAGACCACGACTTTTTTTTAGGTTAGTTCCTATTTGTTGTAGAAGGAATGTAGACAAACTCAAGTGAGTCTACTTTTGAACAAATAGAGAGTGCATTTGTTGCTCATTCGAAGGGGAAGAGGAAACACATTCTTAGTGAATTATCTCCAGATACTAGGTGAAATGTTATTACTAGCATAAGGTTGGGAATATGAAAAAGGATTGGTGAAAGCGAAAATATGACCTTTCTTCCCATAACAAAAAGGCGAGAGGTCAAGCAAATGTGGCAGTAGTTGAAGGACACGATTTTGAGGAAGAGTATGCTCATGGTATCATGCTTAAATGATGGTGCTGCCAATTGTTGGTTAATTGATTTTGGCACATCCATAGATTTTTGTGTTGAAGGGACCGACATGTAACATTTAGTGCAAATACAAATTGTTACGATTCGATTGCATTAGCTGATGGAAATCCACTTATAGTAGAGAGTGTAATGTCCCTCTTTCTCGAATAGTTCGGTCGAAGACCTTTGGCCCGTTTTGTCTACCCGATGGCCAAAGGGTGTTTTCAAGGGTGACTTCGGTTTATTAATTTTATTATATTGTGCTCAAAATAAAGTAAAATATCATTAAAGCACATATAATTAATTAATAGACTGTTTAAGTGACTTTGACTTAGGAAAGTGCATTTAAATAAATTAATAAATTATTTAATGTGCCTTCCTAGGCAAAAAATGCGACTTGCCTTGGGGAAGGGTCAAATAAGCCAAAAATGCGACTTGGTTGGAAAAAGGAAATAATTAATTAAAAATTAATTATGCTGATTTGGAAAAAGTGCGACTTGTTTCTTTGGAGGGTTTTTTGGCTATAAGGGAAAAATGCGACTTGGGGAAAGGGCATTCAGATTATTATTATTTTCTCCCGGCAATTAGCTCTGAGCTTTTGCAGACAAAATCCAAGGACGGAAACCCTCTGGATTATTCCTCTTGCGGACGGAAACCCCAAGAGCAGTGAGAGAAGTTTCCACTCAGGGATCTTCATTGTTTACACAGGTTATTTATCATTCCAGCAGTTTCAGAGAAAGGAATAAATTGCAGCAGTGAGCATTTATACAACTTCCAGAGTGGGGCGACTTATTCTGCAGTTGATTTATGCAGTGTTTGAGGTATTTTTCATGCCAGTTTATTGTTGTATATTTCAGCCACAAATATATATCAAATCGACTTGGGTTGGATCATTTACAGTGGATTTTAGACAATATTTGTTATCATTTCATCTGCAGATTTCTATATGTGTTTACCCTAATTATTTATCATCAGAAATCAATATTGAATATATGGCTGCATTATTTATGAAGAAATCTGCCATTTAAACCCTAGGCGCCTTTATATAAATTCACCCGGTTTGCGGGGTTTGCATTATTTAATTTGTTTATGCAGTATGAGAATGTTGTTCCATGGATTTGCTTGATGTTATCAGTTCAGCTCTACACCTGAGCGTTATATAAAAAATATATATATATATATATATATATATATATATATATTCAAGTAAAAGTGGTTCGAGATCTTTCGAGAGAGGATAAGAGATATTTGTATAGTTTTGAATAATGCTAAGATTCTCTTAATGCGGAATGTTAGGCATGTTCTAGCATATAGAGAAATATCTTGTTTGTTCGTTAGTTAATAGAAAATACGAAACTAAGTAATTAACTTTCATGGTAGAGGGAAACCCGTCGAAACCTGTAATCTTGCATGAATCCACGCTGGTTTTTCATCGAAAATTAACCATCTTTTTCTGGCTTTACATTCTACTTATCGTGGGTAATTTTTGAGCGCGTTTCATAAGTTTTTGTCCCATATCTCGATCATTTGGGATCGAGATAGGGTTTTGTTGTTACTGGTCATCGCTTGGTGCCTTTCGTGTTATTCATGGCTGCTTGTTTTGCCCTTCGTGGCCTCTCGTATCTTTGCATATCGTGACCTCTACATAAATCGTGATACGTATATTAATCATGGCTTGTTTTGTATTATTGTGATCTCTCGTAATAATTGAGTTCTCTATATGAAGCATGGTCTCCTCTGTTTATTCGCGGTCTTTGTAAAAAACGTGGCCTCTTTTTAAATCGTGGTCAAAGGATCCATATTCTTGTTGTGATCTTTGTTTTATTTTTCATAGTTTGTGTTTGTATCCCTTTAGGCCCTTGTGGTCAAAGGTTCCATTTTCTTCTGAATGGAGCCCTCTAAAACCTGCATGTTTGAAAGAGGGGAATCCTCTCGTTTGTCATTTAGGGATGCTATTTGAGGATCCCGGGATCAACCTTTCTCCTCCAACATTGGTTTCAATCGCTCATTCCGTCTAATCAAAGAAAATCCTAAATTATCAAAATTGCAGCTTCGGATATTCAAGCCAATATTCATGAACTAGAAGACAAGGCTCTCATTGTACGCTTTCTGGGGTTTAAGCCCTCACTGTCTGCGTTCAAAGAATGGGCCTAGAAAACATGGAACACCCAAGTGAGTACACAGTTTCTGTATATCCTAATAGTTACTTTTTGGTTGTGTTTGCAAATAGAGATGAAAAGGAATACATATTCCAAGGGGGCCCATGGTTTTATGGGAGAGCAGGTTTGTTCATGAAGTCCGGATCCGTTTGTTTGGCTTACTTGTGGAATTTTGGAATCCAGTGGTTTTCTAGGACATTGGTAACTCTATTGGCAAATTTGTAAGGGCAAGTGGATTCTACAATGAGGATGGAACAAATGGTCTATGCACGGATGTGTGTGTATATGGATATGAATCAACCGCTGCCTGCAAAAATTCTTCTGGAAATAGGGGAGGAACGATGGGAGCAACAAATTGACTATGAGAATATACCTTTCAGATGCCGCCTTTGCCATGAATATGGCCATCTTGTTCTAGTCTGGATCCGTTTGTTTGGCTTACTGCGGAATTTTGGAATCCAAAGTGGTTTTCCAGGATATTGGTAACTCTATTGGCAAATTTGTAAGGGCAGCGGATTCTACAATGAGGATGGAACAAATGGTCTATGCACGGATGTGTGTGTATATGGATATGAATCAACCGCTGCCTGCAAAAATTCTTCTGGAAATAGGGGAGGAAAGATGGGAGCAACAAATTGACTATGAGAATATACCTTTCAGATGCCGCCTTTGCCATGAATATGGCCATCTTGTTAAAGATTGTCCGCTGCGGATTAAGGACCCAATCAAGGAGACACTTAATTCTGATGAATTTGTGACACCGCCAAAAAGAAAGATAACAAAAGAGAAAAATACAGGCAAGGTTCAGAATAATAATACCAACAGATTTGCAGCCCTCCAAACGGAAGAAGCAGAGGAAGATATGGATGTAGTACAGGAAACCCAAGTCCCGGAAACTCAAATGGGTCAGACCCACCAATAGGTTCAAGACAATAATCAGATGAACTCATAATCTAAAGCATTGGTGGTGCACCAAGGAAATACGGGAGAAATAAAAAGTTATCAAAGGAAACATAAGCTGGTAGAAGAGCAATGAAGGATGAAGGGGGAAATGCCCAGAGTAATATTTTATTATTACCACCTCCCCCACAACAACACCCCCTCTTGATAATAATCCTTCCGAATCCAACAAGAACAACAAAAGAAACTAAGGATGGATTCTACTTTAAGAGTAGGAAGGAAAACTAATCAAACCCATATTCAGAAAGAAGGGCAGCAACTAACAGGAAATGGTAAAGTTGGGGATTTGGCCTCAATCTTTGAACAAACCCCACAATGAAGCTGATTACTTGGAATATTCGGGGCTTAAGGGCAGCCCTTCTAAAGTAAATGAGGTTAAGCGTATTGTGCAACAACATCACCCTCATATGTTATTTCTTCAGGAAACTAAAGCTTCTATTGAATTCATGGCAACGGTGATCCCAAATATTCACAAAAAACTCCAGGTTGTCTCTTTAAGTTCACAAGGAGCATCTGGAGGTTTGGCATGCATATGGGACCCCAACAAGTTCACTTTCTTGATAGTGGAGGAAACCAGGGTGTTCTCTATATGGTAGTTTGATATGTTCCTCAAAATCAAATTATTTTGATAATGAACATATATGCCCCTCTCCAGGTGGAGGCAAAAAAAGCCCAGTGGAAGATTATTCAAAATATTGTAGTAGCACATTCTGGCATACCAGTCATTATAGGGGGAGATTTCAACACAGTCCTTTTCTCTCATGAGAAACAAGGGGGAAACACTACTTTGGATGCTTGCTGCTAATATGTTGGACTCTATACAAAGGATGCACTTGGTTGATATTCAAACCCAAAATGGATTAATGACATGGTCCAATAGAAGAATAGGAGAAAGTTGTATAATGGAAAGATTGGATAGATTTCGATATCTGAAGATTGGTTTGACTGTAACATCATACCCATAGCTAATGTTCTTGACAACTCTAGATCTGATCACTGGCCGATGTTATTGGAATTGGGCAAATCACTACCGTTTAGAGCCCCTTTCAGATTCCAATTAATGTGGTCCAATAGAAGAATAAGAGAAAGTTGTATAATGGAAAGACTGGATAGATTTCTGATATCTGAAGATTGGTTTGATTGTAACATCATACCCACAGCTAATGTTCTTGACAACTCTAGATCTGATCACTGGCTGATGTTATTGGAATTGGGCAAATCACTACCGTTCAGAGCCCCTTTTAGATTCCAATTAATGTGGTCCAATAGAAGAATAGGAGAAAGTTGTATAATGGAAAGACTGGATAGATTTCGATATCTAAAGATTGGTTTGATTGTAACATCATACCCACAACTAATGTTCTTGACAACTTTGGATTTGATCACTGGCCGGTGTTATTGGAATTGGGCAAATCACTACTGTTCAGAGCCCCTTTTAGATTCCAATTGATGTGGCTGCGAGATGAACATCTTCCTCCTTTAATTGAGAAATGGTGGAGGGAAGGTCAGCCTCACCATGGTACTAAAATGTTTTGTTTCGTAAAAAAATGCAGTACCTCACGAATCAACTCAAGAAATGGAATATTTCAGACTTTGGAAATGTTCATGGGAAAAACGAGAGGTCTTGGAAGCCTTACAGGAGGTGTCTCAACAAATAAGGCTACAAGGATACTCAAAGGAACTGCAAAACAAGGAAATCCTACTTAAGCAGACATTAACGGAATGGGAATTAAGGGAGGAAATATTCTGGAAACAGAAAGCCAAAATTAAGTGGCTGAAAGAGGGAGATAAAAATACCTCCTTTTTTCATAAATCTCTTCTAGCTCACCGCTCCAACAATCATATTGCTTACCTAGACAAAGAGGATGGAACCCGGGAAAATACACATGAAGAAATCCAACACGTTGCCATACAATACTTTTCAGAGTTGTTTAAGGCAACTAATCTGGACAGGAATGCACAACAATTGCTTAACATTATTCCTTCTCTGGTTAGTGAGGCAGACAATATGTCACTTTTGCAACCAGTGTCGAAAAGGAACTTCAAACTGTTGTGTGGGCCATGAAAAAAGGGAAAACTCCAGGACCTGATGGATTTCCAATTGAATTTTATCAGGATTATGGGATATTATTAAAAAGATTTGCTTGAAGTAGTGGAAGAATGCAGACAAGAAAAGACAGTCCTTAGGGCCATCAACTACACCTATATTGCTTTAATCCCTAAGAAACAAGAGGCTTCCACTATTACAGAGTATCGTCCCATTGCTCTATGTAATGTGTTGTACAAAATAATCACTAAAGTAATAGTTGAGCGATTGAAAGCCATAATTGACAAAGTAATATCTCCGAGCAAGGTGGATTTGTTCCCCATAGACAAATCTATGATGACATTGTGCTGGCTCAGGAAGCTCTTCACTCTATGGACATTCAGAAGAAGCCCGCCATGTTTGTAAGACTTGATTTATCTAAAGCCTATGACAGGGTAAGTTGGACCTTCCTTTCTGACATCCTTCTCTGTTTTGGGTTCTCTCCTCTATGGGTGCAGTGGATACAAGCCTGTATTTCATCAGTTTCTTATTCAATTATAGTTAATGGCAATCCTACGCACGATTTTCTGCATCGAGAGGTATAAGGCAGGGAGATCCTTTATCTCCGTTCTTGTTCATCATAGTTGCAGAATCATTTGGTAGACTATTTGCCAGGACAAGAGTCCAACGAAAGCTGCAAGGTATAAAATTGGCCACACAGGTGGACCCACTATCTCACTTACAGTTTGTTGATGATTCGTCTATAATGGGGGCTGCATCTATGAAGGAAGCTACTCAGATCCATAAAAATTTGGAACTTTTTTCAAAGGCCACTGGTCAGGATATTAATAGACATAAGTCAAAAATAATTTTCTTCCATTGCTCGCAAGGTTGGAACAGGACATACTGACGAAACTTGGATTCAGAAGACCACATTACCTTTAAAATATTTGGGTATTCCATTGGGCTCTAAAAGAATCTCTGATTGGGGTTGGCTACTGCTAAGATCCAACAAAAATTTAGTAATTGGACTAATAGATGGTTATCATCAGGGGGAAGCTATTCTGTATATTTTGCTTCTCTTGAATATTCCAGCAACAGTCTTGCACCATTTAGATTCTATTAGTCAAAAATTCTTGTGGTCAGGCATCCAACAGGCTCGGAAATGGCATCTCGTGAAGTGGACAACCTTGTGTCTGCCAAAGAAAGAGGGAGGATTGGGATTCAGAGCTAGCATCCTGAATAACAAAGCCCTGACAGCAAAATTATATTGGAGACTTCTGCAAAATCCGGACCAGTTATGGAGTATTAATATAAGAGCAAAATATACACATGGAATGAGACCCCATGACATAGTCCGATACTCGTTACCTTCCGAGGATCTCCCATTCTTTCAGTTCTCAGAATTGGAGAAGGAATTATCAAGCAACAATTGTTCTGGAAAATTGGAAATGGCGAGCAAGCAAACTTCTGGACGGATTCATGGGATGGCCATCCTCCTTTGATCAAACAATATCCACACCTTAGTAATATTATGGAGATCCTCCATGGACAAGGAAAAACTAAGGTAAGGCACTATATTCAGCTTGCATACCTAGGAGTGAATGGATTCCTCCATCTTTGTGGCAGATTAACTTGACTCAGGCACAAGTTCAATTCTTCCAAACTCTTTTGCAAAACAGGATCCTTTGTACGAATTCAACATCAGATACATTGGGATGGGGAACTGAGCAGGATGGAAAGTATTCAGTATGCTGAGGGCTATAGAGTATTAGTGGCCCCTCATCCACATCCTTGGAAAGATATCTTTGTGGACCTTTGGCAACTTGCTCTATGGCCTAAGGTGAGATTCTTTGTTTGGCTTCTCATATATCATAGAGTTCTTACAGGTGATAATTTGATGAAAAGGGGTATGGTTGGACCCTTTTGGTGCCCTTTATGTAGAAATGCAGAAGAGACACCAACTCATATCTTCTTCAATCCCCCTTCACTTTGGCCCTATGGTTTACACTAGCTGAGTGGCTTTTGGTAATGTGGCAATCCCCTGTGAATATAGTGGACACTATTAGAGGGTGGAAACATTCAGTTAGGGATACTCAAGACTTTGCCAAAGGAATATGGTTGGTTGTTTCTCTTTTGTTGTGGAATGTTTGGAAGGAAAGAAACAAATGCATCTTCAAGTTAGAAAGCAGAGACAAGTGGTATATTATGGACTTGACTAGAAGTAATATTGCAGAAACTATCATACACAATCTAAAATTACCGTCCCCCCTTTGCCTGAGAGGTGGAAAGCTCTCTTACAAAAACTAAATTTGGGCAATAGGCAATTGCAGATAAAACAAGCTACCAAACAGAGGGTACCTTTGCTCTTTGAATATGGAAGCCTCCTCCATTCGGAGTTATCAAATTAAACATTGATGGGGCAGCTAGAGGTAATCCGGGTCCAGCTAGTATGGGAGGGATAGCTCATGACTCCTTGGGAACTCCTCTTTTCTTCTTTGCATATCAATTGGGACACTACACTAACAATGTGGCTGAAATTATGGCTGTCCAGCGTGCTCTCTTGGAAGCAACTAAATTAGGATGTCCTAGTATCATAGTAGAATCGGACTCCAAGGTTATTATTAACCTTCTATAGGCCCTGAGCAACATCCGTCCAATAATTGGCTTATTGCCAAAATTTAGGATCAGATAAAACTCATTGCCAGACCAATTCCAAACAATCATATACTCTCATGTCCCTAGGGAGCAAAACAAGATAGCTGATGGATTGGCCAACTGGGCTTTAGATCATTCTAATCTGATAAACTTTGGTCCTATACCCCGAGTGGCCCTAGGAGAAACGGAAACAAATAGAGCAGATCCTTTCTTTGAAATCACATGATGGATAAATCACAAATATGCTATCTCTTCTCTTTTATTTGTACTTGGAATTCAAAAGATATCTCTTCCAAAGTATGAGTATAACTGCTTGGCATTGTAATTTGTACTTTATACTTTTATTAATATGAATATGATGGTTTATGTTTAAAAAAATAGAATATACTAACTAGATATAATAAGCCGCTCCCTAGCCAATCTATAGATATAATAAGCCACCCATCTATTTACAACACATAACCCTATCGCCATATATCTATATAGGGAGGTTTGCTACTCTCACACCCCGACCTCCTCTTTGAGAGCCCGCCTATCTATAGTAGGCCCTCGACATCTTAGAGAGCCCGCTCCCCCTCTCCTCCCCTCCCCCTCTATTAGTAGGCGTGGGCCATCGAGCTTCCCTATATCCATATCCATATCCATATCTATATCTATATCTATATCTATATCTATATCTATATCTATATCTATATCTGTATCTGTATCTATATCTATATACGTATCTATATCTATACCTAATATGAGAAGTAAGCTTAGTGCTCCGCTCCCTTTGTTCACAAAAAGTGTAGAGTAGGGGTAGGTTCGCAAGTTGCGAGTTTCTATTCTAACATTGGGTTGGGGTTGGTCGGTGCGTCCCTTCCGGTCGATCCTAGAGCTATATAGAGTAGGGGTGGGCTCTCGAGCTTAGATCCTAGTCACCCCAACTAAGCTACCACTTGTATTATGTATATATTCCTCACCCCGACCCTATATAGAGGTTAGCCCCTATATATATATATATATATATATATATATATATAAATAACAACAAACAGGTTTTGTTCTAGACCGAATTGGAGATTGCCTATCTTATATATAGCTTCGATCGATAGGGATAGGGATCGGGATCGGGATCGGGACCGGGATAGGTTTATTACCCGACCTACGATATGACACTTGATAGGGTAGTTGCGCTTGGCATTGGGCATGGTGTGTATAGGCTTGTTGACCTTAACACAATAAACTTCAAGGCACTAGTGGAGGAGACTCCACCATAGAAGATGTGTTGGAGGATGAATTCCTCATAGGCTTGCTTGACCCCACTCCGGTCAACATACGTGCACTTCACGTGGAGGTAATATCCATTATACGGGATGTGTGGGGGTTGAAATGCCCCGATTACAAGATGCACAGGAGGCACATGGTGGAATGGTAGGAAAAGCCACTTGAAGAATTGTGGAGGGTGACTCCACTGTCCAGGATGCACAAGAGGCACATGGTTAGATGGCAGTAATAGCCACTCAAAGAAAGATACTAGTTCGGAGGACTGGGAGAAGGTTTTTAATCCAACAAAGCTTGTTCACGTTTCTCTTGCATATGACCTTTTTATGGTGCTTGTATTGCAGCAATATTCTAAAGTAGAAGGCATACCTAAGTGGGAAAATGACATGCAAGCAAAATTTGAAGCCTTGTTGAGGAACCATACCAGGGAGTTGGTGGAAATACTACCACAAGAGTTGGTGGGCTAACAAATGGGTGGACAAAGTCAAAAGTGAAGCCAATGGTAATTTGGACAAGCACACGGCTTGTCTTGTTGTGAAAGATTTTTGCAATATGAGGGAAACGACTACAAGGAGTTCTTTGCTCCTACTATGAATAGTGTGAAGATGGTCACATTTTGGTTGCTTCTCTTTAGAGATTTGGACGAGGAGGTTTACTTGGTGCAGCTTGAAGGTTTTCAGGTACTTGGTTGTGATCATTTGGTTTGCAGATTGATTGAATCCCTTTACAGATTTAGTTAGGCTCCACAAGCTTGATATTTTCACAGCGAACAACATCTCCAAGATTCTGGATTTAGAACTATAGAGGTTGGGCCAAAGTTATCAAGAAGATGATTATTACTAGTCAGTAATCACCCTATAGACAATTGGTGGGCAGCTTGATATATATTTCGCCTACATAACTGGATCTACGTGTTGTTGGCTATCATTCGTGGCTTTTGTCTCAACCAAAACTCATTTGTTGAAAAACAGCGAAGTGTTAGAGGACTGCAGATCAAATTAACATCTAGGAGCAATCTCTTAATTGAATGACTAAATCCTTTGGTCCCATTGTGTTTGTAAAATTTTATCATAAACTTAGACTAGTTTCTGGATCAGTCATTAAGGGGGGTATTAAAGTTATCAAGTTTAATATGTAAACATTAACTAATTAAATATTAGTTAATGTACTCTAGCTATACAACGTATAACATCCTCACCTTATGTAACTAGTTTATGATTAATAAATGACACACACACAAAATTGAGTGTGTCGTGTGCCGTATACATTCCATTTTTTTCATTCTCTCTCTCATATTTTTCTAACAAGATGGCCATGAACGTGAAGGTTGAGTTCCTTAGCCTCTCATGATCCTTCTACAAATTTCGCTTGGGCTACCACAATTAGAGGGGAATTTTTTCATTTGACCTCTTGCATCATTGATTTTTGTTCCTCATTTAATTTTGAATGGAGCGTTGATTGGTGGTAGTTTCCTTCTTTGTGTACTCATGCTGGGTAAGAACCTCTTGCTATATGTTTTTATGTTTTGAGGTTGATCTCACCGTGATTCATCTCAGTGGGAGTCTCTAGATGCAACTGCATGTAATATTTTTAATTTTCTATGTTTCTAGTCTCATACTAGACCCATCATCCGGGAGGAACCTTATGCTTGGGGAGGGATGTAGGATCCCATTGTTTTTAAATATGCCATGCTTTTATAGGAAACAAAAAAGAGGAGAGGTAGGTTGGCTCTCCCATCTCAAAACATGATGTAATATTAATTAATAGCCTAGCAGTTTATGATTGACGTTATTAACCTTATGACCAGCCATTATTGCATGAAATCAATATATATCTAATATTTGACATTGTAGACAAGATCAAGGGAAACATGGAATGCGAGGAAGCTCGTATTAAAAATCGTGATTAATCGCCCAATTATCGTGGTTTATCGTTTAGGGTTAGTGAAACGATTTATCTTTCTGAAAATTGCAATTTTAGAAGTGCCGATAAATTGGTGATAAAATACCTAAAAAATCGTGGAAACTCGCAGGTAAAATTGTTGAAAATCGCGTGGCATAGGTTTAAATGCAAAAACAACCAAATCGAACCATTTTTCTCCTCTGTGATTCGTATTTTCTCTTGCGACCTGGTTTCGTGTCTGGTGAATAGCATTTCGTGGTGGTTTCAAGCATTTTGTGGTGGTTTTGTGGGATTTCGTGGCCAGTTCGTAGCAACCAGTTCGTGGCCCTAGGTTCGTAGCAAACAGTATAAATAAATTCGTATATAGTTATACTATACACTATTGACTATACAGTATAAATAAATTCGTATATACTATACTAGTATACAATATATTTAATATTTATTTTTCTGTTTTTTTAAAGATTTTCAATAGTATAACTATACAGTATACACTGTACAGTACACTAATTTCAAATTTGTATACAGATTAATTCGTTTTGTATACACTAGAATTTATAATAGTAATAAATTTATACATTTAACAATGATATATATTAATGTTATAAATAGATCATAATTTATAACATTTAACAATGATATATAGCAGGAACAGTAATATAATTCGTAATTTATTTTATGAATTTAAATGTTTTTAAAAGTAGCAATAAAGTTGCCGAGTAATGCCCATAAATTGCTGATTCCCGATTTCCGAGTCAAAATTTGGCCTGCCGATAAATTGCTGATAACGATTTTTTGAACTATGTGAGGAAGGCCTAGGTAGTTATAAAGAACTCCCTGGTTTGTGCGGCATTGGTTTCCAAATGTGGCTCAATTTCCAACCATTATCCATATTGAAGTTAGTAGGATGTTTTTAATTTCAATTGCCCCCTCAATCCTTCTTTCGGTGAATTGACTCTAGGAAGCCAACATTTTGGAAATGTTTATACATATCTCATGTTTTCTCCTATCTTCATGATATGCTGATGCTTATTTCTTGACCTTTATTTGTTGTAAACCTGAGCAGTGTTCCTTGAGTCTTGTTTGTAGTGAGTGTGTGGATTCACCAATATAAGGTTTTCCACATGAGCACATGATTAGGTAGACACTTTTTCTTAATATGGGGTCAATTTGGTCCTCGAGTTCCTTAGTTTGCTCCTCGGGGTGTGAATTAGTTTAAATTAAGATACTGTCTGTATGCAGTTCCTTCTTGATATTCTGGCTCATTTTTCAGAAGTAACTTGGAGGTACTGCAAGAATGAATTTTTATCTTATTCGTTTGTGTCATTTTCCTCTCATGCTCGAGGAACTCTTTTTGCTCTTCTAGCGGCCATTTTTATTTACCATCTCTTATAACCATTCGTTTTGAACACTTAATCAAGATGCTTTTCTTTTGTTTCTAAATGTTCCTTGTCATAGATTCTCGATGCTTTTGGGATGGATAATGATGCAAGTCGCTTGGATGTTCACATCCATATGAGCTTTCTTTCTATAGACCTGATGTGAGGAAACCATCATTTTTTCTTGTGATTAGTACATCTAGGATACTAATATATGTTTTTAACTAAGTAGCCGATACGGCTAGGTAAAGCTGTGGGAGCGGGAGCGGGAGCGGCACGGGAGCGGCGGCAGGGCTGCGGCGACGAGGGAATGCTTATTATCTTTATCTGAACCCTTCCACCACACTCTGATTCTGTGATCCTTGTGTGCCGTATATATTTTGTCTCCGGCAATGGCTATGGATTTCACGTCTCCGTTGCCGTGCTTCCCGCTTACGAAACACGCGAGTTCCCTTTGACTCCCCTGAATACATTCATCCATGGCTGCGGAATAGACATGGCCTGAGTGGCCTTGCAGTGTCGCTACACATCGATAATGAGGGGACTGTGACTGCAACTGCGGCTGCGGAATTCCAAGGCAAGAGGGGACAGAGGCTAAGCTGAGTTCTGATTGCAGACTGCCTGCTGATCTCAGGCTGTATTCGAATGCAAGCTGCTCTCTGAGAATAGCGAGCTTCCTTGCGATGCAAGACTTTGGAGAGATTTGTTCATGGTCGCTGTGATATCTTGTGGAAACAGCTTTACATAGTTTTAAATTTTAATTTTTATATAGTTTTTGTACTGCCATATCCTACGCCATATCCGGGGTCAAATTTTTTTTTGCCGTTTCCGCGTATCGGATACCCCGCTCCCGCTCCTGTATCCAAAACGTTTCGGCAACTTAGGTTTTTAATAGTGGAAAGGGATACTACTTGTGCTAGATCCAATCAGTCGGGTGGACTGAGTATAGTGATCCGTGCCTTCAGATCAGTATTATACTGTCGTTCTCTGGTGATTGTGGCCAGAACTATAACGACTTCTGGAAACCCGGGCACCATTTTCTCAAATGCCGAGATCCACATGCAAGGCCTACTATAATGAATCTTGGGCTCATTAACTTTGTGAGAGAGAGAGGAGTTACAGACTCCCAAGAGTGAGGGGTTTCCTTGTTAAACACATTGTCTTACAAATTCTCAGAATTTTCCAGAAACTTCCTTCTTCTGGAATGCAAGTTGTGGGCTATGTTGAATTCTACTGTTTTCTGGCATTTTTTTCATTCTTCCTTGATTTTTCTCCTTCAAAATGCAGGCGTCAGACCTTCAAAACATCCTCCTGATGCCTAAGAAATCATACCCCAAACCTTCCGTATGGCCATACCATTGAGACTAATTTAGCTTTATTAGGTTGTGAGTGGCCATACTGAAGAGAAAGAACCAAAGAGAACTTTTGATATTGGAGGAGAGTAACAGACATATTGCAATGGGAAACCAAGCTAGAATCACAGAGGTAGGATAAGAGCTTGCTGAAACCAAATCGAGGTGCATGAAGGTGACAGATAAGTAAACAAGTTAAGTGTGATGGGAGTGTATTGCAAATTAAGAGATCGACAAAAGAAATAAAACTAGGGTTGTGGGAGATGCTGATACAAACTGAGACTATTGCAACTTAACCTCCAGATTCTATGTAATGTTCCAACTAACAATAACCCTGTAACCAATGTTAAATGAGCTAGCAGTAATATTTTTGAACTGTTGCCATGAGTTTCGACTAGTGAAAAGAAGACACTTTCAAACTGACATTCCCAACTATCATAAAATTGAGAAGGGAGCTGTGCCAAACACTCCACTTACCTGCAAGGGCTATTGAACAAACGATGGGGCGTCATGGACTCAAAAGTGAGATGGGAAAGGCAGTGTCACTTCATATGGAAAGAGAGGTCTTCTTTTGAATTAAAGGTATTGGGAATGGTTAGTTCTACATGAAGGTTTAACAGTGAAAACAAGGCTGTCCACGGTTGGTATTTCAAATTTTTTATGTGTAGTGTCTGGAAAAGAAAGAACAACTACTCGTGTCTTTTGGAGATGTACCACAGTTAAAATATTTTGGAGTTGGCCACATCCCGAATTTGATATTCTTTTCATTGCACCCCAATTTTGTAAGGTCCTCTTTTAAGTGTCTCTCGGATGATCAGGGACATCTGAAAACAATATGCCATACAATTTGGCTAGTGCCATGAACTTTCTATGGAGAAATAGGTGCAAGGCAGCTTTCCAGGAGGTTACTTTCCTATCTGCGTAGGAAAATTGAAGACTTTCAGGCAGGAGATGGCTATGCAAGTTAAAGCTTAAGATAAATGGATCCTTAAGGATATTAATTCACTTCTAATTGGTTCTAAGGCCCGGTGCTTTATTTCCTTATGTATGTAAGGAGAGATTTTCTTGATGTGACGTGGCCTTATGGCAAAGTTGATGTAAATTTGTCGTTCTTTGAAGTAATATAAGATGCATCCAAAATAAAAAAGCAAGCAAAAAGGAAGAAGAGAGCTGTGGTTTTAATGTTCCAGATTTCAAAATCTGGACTGATTGGTACAAATATGCAGTGACAGCCTATTGCAAGGCACATTGTAATAAAGCATCCTGCGTTTAGATTGTAATTGTGTTTTAGGTGAAAAGTTTTGTGAATCCACGTTTTTTAATTTTCTAGTTCTTGTATCAACTTGGGTGATTTTTAAGGTGCTTCTGTTTTTTGAATATCCAGATTTTGAATTCAGAGTCTTTTGCATTTTGATCTTGCATTTCTGTTTTGATTGTATGTAACTCGGACATATCTTCAGTCATTAAAGAAGTCTGCAGTCAGTTACTCTTTATATTTTATCATAGGGTTACATTAGGAGATTTTTTTTTCTTTTTTTCTATGGTTTCTAAGAATGGGTTGGTTATCCTCGCAGACTAAGTCTTGTGGATGGGGAGCAGAAGCTGCAGAAGTAATTAAAAGGGGGAATTTGTGATTGAATATGCTGGGGAAGGTGAGCCAACTTGATGTTCAAACTCTATTACTATTATTTTACAATTTTTGGTTTCTTAGAAACTTAATAAGATTCACCCTACAGAACAAAAACTAGAAACCCAACAAAATTGAGGGTAGTGAATGCAATTATTTTAATGTGAAATTTACATAGATAGACATGGTTACCTGGTTGTCATTTATAAACTTTGAAAGATTAAATGACAAAGACTGTTTACTGCTGTGCTAATTCTATCTACATTTGACCCATATGGCTGCAGTACATGGAAAATCCAGAACTGTGTGTCTTTTTGTCATCCTTTTTCATTTTATCTGACAATTTGATATTGGGTCTCCAGTTATAAATGATGCTTTATGTGAAGAAAGGCTTTGGGAAATGAAGCACAGAGGCGTTCACAATTTTTACATGTGTGAAATTGGAAAGGACTTCATAATCGATGCTACATTCAAGGGAAATCAATCTCGTTTTTTGAACCACAGTTGTGATCCAAACTGTAAACTTGAAAAATGGTTAGTCGTTTTACTTCAAAAAATCTCAAAATCAAATATGAACTCAATTTAATATAGAAAAATTGAGGATTCTATTCTGATTATTTTTCCTTCCATACGGTTTACTTAGCATCTACATGGCATGTCTGTCTTGGATAATTCATTGCTAGTTACTGGATTCTCTATGGCTAGGCTGGAGAGAGACCAACTGATAATATTGTGCATTATCACAGGCTTGCCGTACAGACATCTCTATTCTGCGGATATATGTTTAAATATACCTCAAAAGCACATAAAATATATAGCCTAAAGGATAATTATTTTTGCTAGGGCTAGCTGCTCTATTGTGCAAGACAGGATGTTAACTCTATGTTCTTTCTGGAAACAGGAGGGTTGATGGAGAGACTAGAGTTGGTGTTTTTGCTGCACAGGATATAGGGGTTGGTGAGCCATTAACATATGATTACAGGTATGCGGATAAAGAAAAATATGGCAATTGAGTAGAAAATTTTGCTTGTTTGGTGCTCATTTTTCATTTTATATGTTGAAATAATGGTTTTATTACTTAGTCAATGAAGCATTGAAAACTTGTCTTATTAAAATATTTTTCTGTAATGTATAGATCGTTGAATGATGCTCAATCTATTGAAAATATAAATATCGAAATAAACACCTGCAATCTACAACGGGATGAAGATGCACCATGACGAAGCCATGAATATATATATATATATATATATATATATATATATATATATATATATATATATATATATATATATGTAGTTCAGATATTAAGGATAAGGCTCTTATATCGTACAAGGCATTCAAAAGATAAGATACAGTTTATAGCACTTTTCTGCCTTAGCAAAATGTAGTAGCTTTAGAAGCTTTTTCTTTGTTCCTTTTTTAATTTTCAGTCTTTGTTGGTTAGGAAATTGTTAGTTTGGGTCCCTTGCAATGATAATATCTGATGCCCTTGTACCTTTTTGCTCTTGTTAACCGCCCTTCCTCTGTTTTTGTGTGTATCAGAGGTGGTTGGTGGTTGTGTTTCTCCTTTTTAATATGAATTGGAATTTTTCAAAATAAATAAATAAAAAGTGTACATGGTTATGCAGTAGTGTATTACCTGATATCATTTTTCGAGAATCAGCTGTGTTTTAATATCAAGTCAATCAGCCTGAACCATCTCTCACGATTAGTAGTTCACAAAAACTCATCTCTCATTAGCTTGAATGGTCCACTTGGCACTCATTTCATCTAGGTAGGGTTCTTGAAGCTGTAATTGTGAATAAAGTTGAAAAGCACTAAACCAACCAATCATTACATCTAGGTAGGGTTCTTGAAGCTGTAATTGTGAATAAAGTTGAAAAGCACTAAACCAACCAATCATTAATCAATATCCCTTTAGTTTGAATGGATCTAATGCTCCACCTCAGTGTTCTTGCTTATTTGCATCCTAGGGTGCTGATTTGCATTGGAAATACATGCTTGAATTTAAATTTTAAATACATATCATATATAAAATAAATCCAGAATCATTGAGCTGTCTGACCATCTTCGTCTATCCAAGAAACCAATTATGATTTAGACCATCCACAGAAAACATCAATATGGGTATAATATCAAACATTGTCTGTATCCTCTCATCCTACTAACGATGTTTAGTATCCCTCCCATTCATATGAGAAGCAAAAGACCTAGAGGAAGCTAAAGTTATAGAGCAAGAATATACAAGAAGAACTGAATAAACTATCTAGTAAACATACAAGACGAGACATTATTTCAGAAGTGGATGAGAGTCTCAATGAATCCTTGGTGATGGTAATTGAAGATTCCTTGTCTTGGAAGCTCTGTGAACTTCATTGCAGTTAGGGGTTTTGGGTGCTAGTTGTTGAGAGTACACATGTCCATTTTAACAGTGTTTGAAGGGCATCCACTCTCCAGAGACACTGGTTGGAAAAGCAAGGCTTCTTGATTGCTGGAGAAACAATGTAGGCTTTGTCACTAGAGCACTGGAAGAGCGTGTTTTGAGGAGCCTAGAGATCTTTCATTTGAAGACAAACTGTACAACAATCTAAAGATTGGACTGCTATGTTGCTAATATTTGGCTTTATTGGAGAATAACATGTTCAATCAGCTTATGATGGGTATCGTGGCTATCAAATTTGTGAAAAATGTGTCTCAAATATTTGGTCGTTGGCTGGATCAACAGGGTCAACTAATTATAGTCCTGGAAAGGCAAGGGCTGTGTAGGGTTTGAATTGTTCAATTGAGGAAAGTTGGAAATTATTGACCAAGATCTTCAGCATTGGGCTCCCTAGAAACTTGAGCATGGGTAATTCATGGTACTTTGAATTATATGTTGGATGCTTTATTGAAGCCCTATTAGATTTAATTGCCACCAATAACTTCAACTTCAACCCCTTAGATGATATGGAAGCTGGCACAGTAATTAGTGGTGGGGAAAGGGTAAAATTCTACAAAATATATTGTTTATTTCCATAGTTACCTAAGACTTTGGGACAGTGAAAAATTTCCAAAGTTTGGGGACGGTGGGGGACGGCTAATAAAATAATATATAAAATTTATATATTACAAATATAACATGAATAAACTAAGACTTAAAGCTGAAAGCCTGAAGGTTGAAACCATTAATCCAATTATTCATCACATAAGCCAAAATGCTATATTTATTATTCATATTTCATTGAGTCATTGACATTAACATAGAAATTAGAATCAATTTAAATGAGCAAGCAAATGATGTACAGTGGATACAAGAGGCTGTACCACCACCACCAAGACAAGAAATGAGAATGGGTGTATCAAGAGAGAGAAGGTATATCGAGATTGAAAATAAGAAAGATGAAAATCCATTACAGCAATCTAATTTATGGTACCATGGTGACAGTTCCAGTAAAGTTATTAATGTGCTGTCTACCACTATTAGCTCAAGTTAAAACACTATCATAACCACAAGTGGCACACAAACAAATAGAAGAAATAGATTTCTTGATGCTAGAAAAAACATGAGATACTAAAAGTAACTGTTTGATTCATCAAAATGGTCTCTTGTGGGATATCACTTGAAAATGCACAATATATATATAAATTTGCAGCAAATGAAAAATTCTGAAATTTCTGGAAATGAACCAGCTAGGGCAGCGAACTGATTTTTGTTGATAATTCACAAAATACTTGCCCAAATCACACGAAATTTTATATAGAGCTTGCAACAATGATAACAAAGACTAGGAAAATATTTTTGGAATTTTCTGAATTGTTTATGAATGCCAATAATTTTTAGAAAGCCCTAAACTGCTGGAAAACTTCAAAAATTCATAACTTTGCAAATACAAATGATAAAAATCTGAAATTCTGGAAATAACATTTACAAATGATATAGATGAGAGCCCAACCTCCAGATCTGGAAATAACAGCCTGAAACCTATGTTCCACCAAGTTTCCGGGACGGATTTTTTTTAGGCCTTTTTTTAGGGGATGGCTATTAAAAATAAGGGAAAATTTAAAAAATATAGGAAATTTCAAATATTCATATGATAACATTGCTAAAACATTCATCACACACATTATAGAACCTTAATAAATAAAATTAGAGTTGAATTGAGATTTCACATAAGATTTAACCTTAAAAATATAGGAAATTTCAAATATTCATATGAATAATGATAAGTATAACACATTGACTAACTTAATAAAGCATTCATCACACACATCATAAAACTTTAATACATAAAACTGGAGCTGAATTGAGATTGCACATAAGATTCAAGTTTCAATTACAATGAAATGCCCAAGGGCAACAAAATGTCTGAAACATAGAAAATCAAAATGAAAATATATAGCTGCCCCTAATCAAACTCCGCTAAAGTGGCATCAAAATCAGACTCTGAGTCACTAGAACTATGAGGGCCTGCCTCATCCAATGTTACCCCAACCAATCCCACCTGTGCCTCCTCATCAATTTGTGAAACATCTTCGGGATCAACATCCCAACATGTGGCTAGAGTCTGTCGATCCTAAAGTCTCAAGGCACTATGCACGGCTACTAACTTCTCTACTCGTCGAGAGGTAAGGTGGTTCCTCTTTCTGTGTGGATGAGGCCATATGTGGACCAATTTCTCTCTACAACAGAGGAACTAACAACCTGTGAAAGGAGGCAAGTGGCAAGAATCCTCAAGTCTAGTGCATCCTTGCCATGCCATGTCCACCATCCAATAGGGTCTACTTAAGCTAATGTAGCTCTATCTGTCCTCGCCTCTGGCTTGCTAAATGTTGTTCCACGAAGATTGACAAAGGATAGCCATTGGGTCCGCAATAAAGTGTACTCCTCATCAGTGTACATCTTTCGAAAGGCCTTCATGAGCCCTTCTTTCACCTCTTCATCATTAGATGGAGGCACTCTCCCAGGTCGTGTTGCATACCATTTGGGATTTAGAGCATAGGCTGCCATATGAAGCGGGGTGTTCATTGTGTTCCACCGTTGTGTCACAATGGGCCTAATATGCTCCTCGTAAAAATCCCCCGCTATGAATGGCTTGCTTCATCGTCCAAGCATCTTTGTCACAAATGTCTTATAAATCTCTCCAAGACTAGGAGAGTGTGTATTAGCATATCTTATGACCCCACTATAGGTGAGATGAAGGAGCAAACATATCTGCAAACAATTTAGAAAAAAATTAGAAAACATTAAGATTCAAGAATGAAAAACGAAACTAATTTACAAGTTATAAACATGGATAAAAATATTTAAAAATTAAAACCTAAACATACATATATAAAATCAACAATAGTTTACGATTTTGTGGTCCACCAATCATCATCGAGGATCTTTTGCTTCACACCTTTTCCTTCAGAAGTGTTTGCCTTTGGCCATCTACCCCACTCTTGATTAACCATCATTAATTGCAAAGCCTCCTGCACCTCAAGCATCCTCTCTAACAAAATGAAATAGCTGGCATATCTAGTGTCCACGGGCTTGAGGAATTCCTTCCTTGAAAAAGACTGAATAGAGCAAGTGAGGTGTGATGGTTGCAAATGAACATTTGTATGTGTCTAGCCTCTGCCACCATTGCCTTCACCCAATCTATCTTTCCAATGTCTTTCAATGCGTTGTTCAACGCATGAACACAACATGGAGTCCAGAAAATGTGCTTGTAAGCACCCTCAACCATCATGCCAGCTAACTTACATACGCGGGCTGAATCAGTCACTACTTGTACAACATTAGAGGGCCCAATCTCCTCTATGGCATCCTTCAAAATTTGAAATTGGAAGGTTGCATCCTTCCTCTTCC
Source organism: Taxus wallichiana var. yunnanensis (assembly GCA_018340775.1). Lineage (NCBI taxonomy): Eukaryota > Viridiplantae > Streptophyta > Pinopsida > Cupressales > Taxaceae > Taxus > Taxus wallichiana. Next base: position 239,560,290 of record CM031238.1, on the reverse strand, counting down.
TAGTACAATCAATAGCTCTAAGAAAATAAGGGCCAACAAGACATGTGACAATGATATTGATGAGTGGCCGATGTTTAATATCGGTCCACCCATCCATGATGATAGAACAACCCACCCGTATCCAAGTTTGCCTCATCTCCTCCATCACCACACTCACCTTAGAATATTCTTTATCAAGGAGGCTGGTTCGTAGTTTGTGTTCTCCAGGAGGGACATATGAGGAACCAACAACAATTACATCTTTGAACATTTGTTTGAAGAAAGGGGAATGTGACACATGAAATGGTATAGCATTGGCAAAGAAGAATTTGGCAATAGAAGAGTCAACTACTTCCCTTGATTGCACATTAAACATACCCGTAACAGTAGAAGTCTTTCTCTTTCCCTTTGCATAATCCCCTCCTCGTTGACTTTCAACATCCACGCATTGGGTAGGCACTTGTGTAGTCTCCAATGACATCCCTTTTTTCGTTGTCTCACCCTCCATGTGCAACCTAGTCACCTCGGTCTTCTCCGCTAATGATATTCTTTCACAACCTTTTACCCCTTGTCCAGTTATGCCCAAAAGATGTGAATAAACCCGCGTGTAGCTGCCCCTAAATTCTTTGTTGCAAATATGGCATAACCACACTCTACTCCCCCTGAATTATTTTTTTCCTTGTCAATGGCTGTTACAAATTGTGAAAGAGGCTTTTTAGCATTGAATGGCCCCTTTGCATAGATTTTGAGGAGTTGTGAAGGGCAATCAAACGGATTATTTGAACCCACTGTTGGTGCAACACTCTCACTCCCTGAAGAAACCCTATTTCTGGTTCTACCTCTATGTTGCATTGCCAATTGAATCTCTTCACCCTCACTACCCTCACTGCTGCTCATTGTTTTGTATTGGAAATGCAACAACCCTGCAACTGCAAGTGAAAAAAACTTCCCTAAGTTTGTGAAGCTTGAAACTATGATAAAAAAATGAAACAATGAAGAAATAGTTTGTGCAAATTTGTAAAATGAACAAAGGATGATAAACATACCTCTAATGGAGTAGAATATTGCTCTCTTGCCTTCTTCTCACTGCTGCTCTCTATTCTTCTCTATGCTCTTTTCTTTCTGTCTTCTCCTTCACAAAATGAAAAATGAGTCAAATGAGTTTTTTTTTTTTTGTTTTGATGTTTGTTTTAGGTTTAGGGCACTTAGAAATGCAAGTGGGGGTCCTTGTGGGCCCCCACATTGCTTTAATTTTAATTAAAAGTGTGTTTAAAAAAAACGTTTTTAAGGCTTTATGTGTAGGGGACGCCAGGAACGACTTGATGTCCCTGGTACGGTCGAGGGACTTCTAGAAGTCCCCTAAACGTACCGGGGACGTCCAGCCGTCCCCTGCCATCCCCTGTTGCTTTTTTGACGTCCCCGAGACGTTTTGATTTTTCGAAGAGTTTGGGGACGGGAAGGGAGGACGTTTCCTACCCGTCCCTGAGGTTCCGAAATGTCTCTGGTACGGGGACAAGCTGAAAAACGTAGGGGATGCGTCCCCGTGGAACATAGCTGAAACCCTTCCAAAAATTGCAACAAAACCCTAGGGGTGACGTCACCCTAAGGGAGAGGCTGAAAACCCACAAAAATGTCTCCAAAATGGCGCCAAACTCTGCTTTGAACGCTGCAATAAATCTGATCTGAAACCCTTCAATTTTCCTCCACAAAAAGCCTCTGAAACCCTCCAAACTCCTCCCTGGGATCTCTGAAAAATATATCTGAATAACAGCCCTGAATCAGCTCCAAAATGACAAACTAGGGTGGATCTTTCACCACTAAAGAGTGCCCTACTAGCTAGGAATGGATCTCTCACCACCGAAGCTAGGGTTCCTGTGGGATCTTACTCCACAAGCAATAACAATGCAAACAATTGCTAAATATCCAAAATATGTGAGTGTGTAAGAATGAATGCCTTCCTCAAGCAAATCGACTTGCTTATATAGAGATAATGGACCCACTTACTTATTGACAAAGTTGAACAGAAATTGCAGAAATGGACAAATAAGTGGTTATCAACAGGAGGAAGGATGACTCTCATCAAATCAGTCCTTCAAGCTATGCCGATTTATGTTGCTTCAGTGGTGAACATCCCTAGTACAATCTTAAAAAAGATGGATTCTCTTTGTCAGAGGTTTCTATGGAGTGGGACTCAGGAAAAGAAAAAGTGGTCTTTGGTCAAATGGACATCTCTTTGTAAGCCCAAAAAAGAAGGGGGATTAGGTTTTAGATCTTCCATTCATCAGAATATAGCCTTAGCGGCAAAACTATATTGGAGACTTATTGTTTATCCTGATGACCTTTGGGCTATAAATTTCGTGGTAAATATGCGGAAAACAGCTGTCCTGAAAAGATTATTAGAACAGCTCTTCCGAATAAAGGCTCTCCAGATTAATGTTTATCAAAAGAGGGGAAAATTTAATTAAAAAGCAGTTGTTCTGGATTGTTCATAATGGCCAATTAGCAAACTTTTGGACAAATTCTATAATGTCCCCTTTCTGTAATGCCCCCTTCTTCCTACGCCAAACGGCCCAAGGGCCAAGTCAGGCCCAAAACGTGGTTAGACCCAAAGGGGATGTGGATGCTGGAAGCTTGTGGGAAGGGGCCCTGTGGTTTTAATGTCCTAGTTTGGCGTTTGGGGTCACTTTTGGACACGGTGACTCAAAAAGGGAGAAAGTAATTATAGATACTTTTATGTTGGTGGCCCCTCCATGGAATGAAATGCGCTAGGGTTGTGGGGGCTCGTTTGCCAAGGAAAGGTATATATGGAGATGGGGAAGAAGAAAGCGACACTTTTTGTCGCATACTCTTCGCCTCTTCTCGTGTGCATTACATTTGCTTGCTTGCTGTTTGCGTTTCTGACTTGTGGAGTCAAATCCCACGGGGACCCTAGCTTCGGTGGTGAGAAAGACCCGTCCCCTAGCTAGCGGGGCATTCTTTGGTAGTGAAAGATCTACCCTAGTCTGTCATCTTGGAGCCGTTTTCTAGGCCGTACTACAGAGATATTTCCAGAGGGTCAGAGGAAGGGTTTGAGGATTTTTGGGGGCTTTCGGGGAAGACAATCAGAGGGGCTCTAGATCCGACTCACGCAACCATCTAGGCTGGGCGTGGCAGCACGTGGAAAGGCGCCTCCCTCATTTCTCAACTCCATTCCTTGCGTGGCGACTCGTAGCCTCTATTTGGGGGTTTTCCAGTCGGTCGGGTCAGATCTGCAGGTGGCAGTGCTATTCCCTACATCTACCTTGTTGTTTTCAAAGACCCTTATTTTGCTCTTGTATTTAGAGGGTCACGGACCTCTAAAGTTGACTAGCCGCCTAGGGCCTTCTGTACCTTGTCGGGCAACAATATATTATTCCATAAAATGTCTGCATAGTGTTTATTATTATTATTGTAAGCTTCCCTTGTAATTTCATGCACTGTGGGCAAATATTTTGTGTGATATCAATTCAATACCATTCGTTGTCCTAGCTGGACATTTTCATTAAAAATCAATATTTTACTTTGCTGCAAATTTTCTATATTTTGTGCATTTTTAAGTAATATCCTACAAGGGATATTTCAGTGGTATCAGAGCGGTTGTTTCTCCGCCTGTTGGGATTGAAAGATGGGGGACAGAGACAGTGAGGATATAGGGGTGGAGCTGATGAAACAATTGTTCACCAACATGGTAAAGCAGCAGGAGACTACCAATCTCTATTTGAGCCAACTCATTGGGAGATTAGCACAAGATAGGTCTGATACTCATGTGGAAAGAGGAGAAAATAGCAACAGGGGACAATATGGTCAAAGAGGTGAGGGTGGACATTCAGGACAGCGGTCCCCCCATTCTTCTACCAGGCCTCTGGGGTCTCACGAACCTTCTTTCTTGAAGGATCCGGAAGTTTCACAGGTACGACTAGCCAGGGGATGTTGTAGATGAGGAGTCTTGTTGGGAAAGGTACCAGACTTTAAGTGATGGCTTTCGTGACAACATGCCATTCTAGGAATATTGCAAAATGAAGATTGGCAGCAGGCCTAGGAGAGATTACCAGGCACAAGTACCAAAGATGCAAAGGAGGTTGGGACAGATTTTTGTTCCACATTTCGACGGTTCTAAGAAGTGTCTTGCACAGTCTTGGGTGCAGAAGTTGAAGACATACTTCGACCTGAATCCGATGCGGGAGGAAGATGCAATTAAGTTTGCAATCCTACATCTAGAGGGAGACGCTCATGATTGGTGGCATCATGGGTTGATTACACAAGGACACATATACATCACGACTTATGCAGAGTTCACAAAGAGGCTAGTGAGCAGATTTGATAAGAGGGACCCCGACGGGTATTTTAGAGAGCTGACTCATCTGAGACAGACCGGTTCCGTGGATCAGTATATCACCGATTTTCAGAGACTATCGGTCATGGTACCTGATATTACAGAGATGAGGTTGATTTCCCTATTCACAACAGGTTTGACAGATGCTCTCAGTTGGATTTGTGAGGGCATTTGAGCCTTCTTCGTTGCATGAGGCTATTAGGAGAGCTCGTGACCTAGAGCTATCCACTCCTAAGTCGAGGTTTCCACCTCGAGTGCAGCCTAAGGGTTTCCCTTCAAGAACCGGGGTTCGCAGCCGAAGGTACCTCCACCTAGGAAGGATACTGACCTAGAGACCATTCGGAGCTAGTGAGGACAGGGAGGAATTGAGGTGAAAGAAACTGTGTTTCGATTACCGCGCACCTTGGGTCAGGACATGATTGCAAGGGCAGAGGGAGGGCCCAATACATAGAGGTCTTCGAGGAGAGTGATGGTGACGAAGAGTTGAACACACCATTAGAGGATGATGATGATGAGGCATCAGATGGTGCGGGTGTGGAGCAAGATAGCGAGACTTTCCCCAGGAGACTATCGCCACATTGTCTAGTACCCCGAGGTACAAGGCATTCAGAGTTAGGGGAGTTTTGCAGGGACAACGAGTGGTGGTACTCATTGATAGTGGGGCAACCCACAACTTTATTGATGCCTCATTGGTTGAGAGGTGGGGGTTATAGATAGAGGAATTTGAGGGCTTCAACGTGGTTGTAGCCAATGGAGAGTCTATGAGATGCACACGACGGGTTCCCCAATTGAGCATCGCGATGGGTAACTATACAGTTACCAATGATTTCTATATTGTTGGAATTGGAGAGACCAACATAGTGCTTGGGGTACAGTGGCTCCATTCCCTTGGTGAATTTCAAACTAACTTCCAGACGATGGAGCTGAAGTTTAAGTCCGAAGGGAGGAATGTGATCTTGAGGGGTTTATCCTCGGGGCACCCCGAGTTGTTATGGCCAAGAGGATCGAGAGGATCTATAGGCACGACGAGGTGGATTGGGCAGTACACTGCTTGGTTTTGACCAAGAAATCAGAGGAGGGACAACAGCAGTACCATGTGGATATACAGGGCCTATTGGAAAACATAGTGTCGTGTTTGGTGACATACCTCCAAGCATACCTCTAGATAGGGGATTTGAGCATGTGATTGAGCTCGAGGATGCTAGACCGGTGGTCATTTCTCCTTACCGCCACCCTAAGCGGTTTAAGGATGAGATGAGAAGACTATACAGGAGCTCATGGATATGGGGCATATTAGACCGAGTTCCAGCCCTTTTGCTTCTTCGGTGGTTTTGGTGAAGAAGGATGGGACCCTGCGGATGTGTATGGACTATCAGGCCTTAAATAAGAAGACAATAAAGAACAAGTATCCCGTACCATGCATTGACGAGTTGTTGGACTAGCTACATGGTGCAATCTATTTTTGAAAATAGATTTGTGCTTGGATATCATCAGATCAAAGTCAGGGAGCAGGATGTGCATAAGAAAGTGTTCAGATGCCATTACGGTCACTTTGAATTCTTGGTGATGCCTTTTGGATTGTCTAATGCTCCAACTACATTCCAGTCTTGCATGAATCATGTGTTCAACCACCACTTGTGGAAGTTTGTGTTGGTTTTCTTGATGATATTTTAGTCTACAACAGGACTTGGGAGGACCATATCAGGCACCTGGGTGAGATATTGGGGATATTAGAAGCTAATTCATTATATGCGAAAGCTTCTAAGTGTGAGTTTGGCATGACCGAACTTCGTACTTGGGATATGTAATTGGTGGGGGTACAGTGAAGGTGGACAGAGAGAAGATACGGGCAATCCTGGATTGGCCCCCACCTAGAACATTGACACAATTGAGAGGATTCGTGGGGTTGTGCACATACTACCGGAGGTTCGTGAAGAATTTCTCTCGGTTGACTGCTCCATTGACCGATTTGACCAAGAAGGGGGCTTTTGCTTGGTCAGACGCTGCTCAACAGGTTTTTGACCACCTCAAGGAGGTAATGAGTTCGTGTCCCGTCCTCACATTACTAGACTTCTCCCGCCCATTCATCCTTGAGTGTGATGCTTCAGGAGAGGGTGTTGGGGCAGTTCTCATGCAGGATCGGCATCCCATTGCCTATGAGAGTCGGAAACTGAAACCCGTGGAGAGAGGGTATTCAATCTACGACAAGGAGATGTTGGCCATTATGCATGCCTTGGCCAAATTCAGACAGTACCTTGTGGGCAGCAAATTTGTGGTTCGTACGGATCACAACAGTTTGAGATTCTTCTTGGGATAGAAAGAGCTCAACGATCGCCAGCAGAGATGGGTGAACAAGGTGCAAACATATGACTTTGACATTGAGTACACTCGAGGTAAGAATAATATTGTTGCTGACGCTTTATCTAGGAGGCCTTACCTCACTGCTATGCTTAGTTCTATGTCTGAGATTTCAGCGGATTGGAAGGCTCATATACTTGTTGAGTATTCCAAAAATCAGTTTGCATGTGGGATCATGGATGGTATGATACAAGACGACCGATACAGAGTAGTGGATGATCTCATTTTCTACAAGGATAGGATCTTCCTTGTACCAAGATCCAAAATGAAGGAGAAGATCCTTCGAGCAGTACATGATACACCCCTAGCTAGACATCCTGGGTATTTCAAAACATACAGGTTCATCAAGGAGAGATTTGCATGGAAGGGGATGAAGGACGATGTCCTAAATCATGTCAGAGAATGTATGGTTTGCCAGCAAACCAAATCGAGCGCTCTTTCCTAGTAGGATTACTTTAGCCTCTCCCCATTCCCGAACAGAAATGGGAAAGCATATCTATGGACTTTATCACGTAGGCTTCCCTTGGTGCATGGGCATAGCTGCATTTATGTTGTAGTTGATTGGTTAACTAAGTATGCTCATTTCTTTTCCCTACCCAAAGGGCACGAGGCCGTGGATGTGGCCCGATCTTCTATACCGGTATTTTTCGGCTACATGGGTTGCCTAAAAATATTGTCAGTGACAGGGACAAGATCTTCATGAGCACCTTTTGGCAGGAGATCTTCAGACTAGCAAGTACGGAGTTAACTCCTAGCACTAGCTACCACCCACAGACAGATGGGCAGACGAAGATAGTCAATAAGTGGATAGAAGGCTACTTGCGGAGTTACGTGACAGGACACCAACGGGCATGGATCAAATGGTTACACATGGGTGAGTATTGCTACAATACCACCTACCAGATGAGCATAGGTATGACCCCTTTCCGAGCCTTGTATGGGTACGATGCAAGGACATTCATAGATTTGGTATTACCAGATAGCCGAGCTCCCAAAGCTCAAGATTGGTTGCAGGAGAACTAGGATATTACAGAAGTCTCGAAGAGAATCTTGAAGACACAGAATCAGAAAAGGTATATGTAGATCGCACTGAGGCACAGAGAGGTCTTTTGAGGTTGGGGATCTAGTGTTCCTACGTCTGACCATATAGGCGAGTCCTCACTTTGAAGCGAGAAGGGTGCAAAGAAATTGAAACCTCGATTTTATGGTCTATACCGAATAGTTCGTCGAGTAGGGCAGTGGCATATGAGCTAGAGCTACCGGAGCACAATAAGATACATAATGTCTTCCATGTTTCATGCCTTAAGAAGGTGCTCGGACCACATATTGCACCATCTACAGAGCTACCGCCACTAGATGAGGAAGGGAAGTTGGTGCTAGAATCGGAAGCCATTATTGAAACAAGACAGAGGGGGCTCAGGAGTAGAGCAATCACTGAGTATTTGGTGCGATGGAAGGGACTACCACTTGAGGATGCTACTTGGGAGGGGGAGCAGATTTTGCAGCATCCTAATTTGCGTTTGCTTGAGGACAAGCAAATTTTGGGAAGGGAGGACTGTAATGTCCCCTTTCTGTAATGCCCCCTTCTTCCTACGCCAAATGGCCCAAGGGCCAAGTCGGGCCCAAAACGTGGTCAGACCCAAGGGGCTGTGGACGTTGGAAGCTTGTGGGAAGGGGCCCCGTGGTTTTAATGTCCTAGTTTGGCGTTTGGGGTCACTTTTGGACACGACGACTCAAAAAGGGAGAAAGTAATTATAGATACTTTTATGTTAGTGGCCCCTCCATGGAATGAAATGCGCTAGGGTTGTGGGGGCTCGTTTGCCAAGGAAAGGTATATATGGAGACGGGGAAGGAAGAAAAGGCACTTTTTGTCGCATACTCTTAGCCTCTTCTCGTGCGCAGTTGCTGTTGTTGCGTTTCTACAGCTTGTGGAGTCAAATCCCACAGGGACCCTAGCTTCGGTGGTGAGAGACTCGTCCCTAGCTAGCAGGGCATTCTTCGGTAGTGAAAGATCTACCCTAGTCTGTCATCTTGGAGCCGTTTTCTAGGCCGTACTACAGAGATATTTCCAGAGGGTCAGAGGAAGGGTTTCGAGGATTTTGGGGCTTTCGGGGAAGACAATCAGAGGGGCTCTAGATCCGACTCACACTGAGCCATCTAGGCTAGGCGTGGCAACACGTGGAAGGCGCCTCCCTCATTTCCCGACTCCATTCCTTGCGTGGCGACTCGCAGCCTCTATTTGGGGGGTTTTCCAGTTGGCGGGTCAGATCTGCAGGTGGCAGTGCTATTCCCTACATACTTGCCTTGTTGTTTTCAAAGACCCTTATTTTGCTCTTGTATTTAGAGGGTCACGGACCTCTGAAGTTGACTAGCCGCCTAGGGCCTTTTTGTACCTTGTCGGGCAGCAATATATTATTCCATAAAATGTCTGCATCGTGTCTATTATTATTATTGTAAGCTTCCCTTGTAATTTCATGCACTGTGGGCAAATATTTTGTGTGATATCAATTCAATACCATTCGCTGTCCCAGCTGGACATTTTCATTAAAAATCAGTATTTTACTTCGCTGCAAATTTTCTATATTTTGTGCATTTTTAAGTAATATCCTACAAGGGATATTTCAGATTCTTGTGATAGAAAACCCCTAATATTACACTCTTCCCTCAACTTCAATCAATTATGGAGCATATGCAAGCCCAGGGATGGATCAAGATAGCAAAGTATATTCAACCAACTATTCGACCCTGGGGAGTTGATAATTGTTGGATTCCTATTAGTGAATGGCCTATAAGGATTGCCCAAGAACAACAGATTTTATTGAACCAGATTTTGAGGGATTGAGCTCTTCTTTTCTCCTCGGAGCCTGATGAAATTGGGTGTGGATGCAGCTCTTCCGGAAAATATGAGGTTTCCTCAGGATATACCTTTTTAATGAAAGCACAACCGCATCCAGATCAAACCTTGTTTAAGCATATTTGGCAGCCAGGGTTATGGCCCAAGGTAAGTTTCTTCCTTTGGCTTCTCACACATAAAAGGCTCTTAACTGGTGAAAGGCTTAAAAGAGAGGACTTAATGGCCCATTTAGATGTGAGCTTTGTACACAAGCTGAGGAAACTATAGATCATCTATTCTTTCAATGCCCATGGGTTTTGCCCTTATGGCAACATTTGGCTTTGGTGTTTAAGCTTCAATGGAACAAGCTGTGAATCCCTTGGAAATATTATGGGCACATGGAAGGAAGCCATACCTAAAGGACAAAATATGCTTCCAACTATGTGGAGTGGCATTTCCCTTCTATTATGGAATACATGGAAGGAAAGAAACTATAGAATTTTTTCGACAAATCAGCAGAGAAGCTATATATGTTTGGGAAAGAATTAAATCCAATTTCACAGAAAGCCTTAAACATAAGATCTCGCTTCCAACTCAGTCAACTCCACAATGGGATCATATTTACAAACAACTTTCTTTGGACCCTAAGGAGGCTACTATGCCTCGCTTTCATGCAAAGATCACTACACAAAATATTGTTTCAGACAGGGATCCAACTGATTATCATGGTATTCTCAATACTGATGGTGCTTCTAGGGGCAATCCTGGGAGAACAACCATGGGAGGAATTGGGCGTAATGGACAAGGAGAGGTATGTTTTATCTTTGCGGAAAATATGGGTATCTCTACGAATAATCTGGCAGAAATAAGAGCTATTCGTAGAGGAATGCAAGAAGCTATCAAAATAGGATGGCAAAAGATCAAGGTTCAATTTGATTCCAAAATCATGATGAATTTACTTAGCAAATCTAATAATGGATATCCTCCCAATTGGCGACTTGCAAAAGAAATTGATCAAATCCAAAAATTGCAGCATAACTTCGGCAAATTCTTTTCAGACATATTCCTTGACAAAGAATAAAGTTGCGGATGGATTAGCGAATTGGGCCTTGGACAACAATGATATCCTTTGCTATGGACCACCTCCTTTATGGTGGTCTAATAAGATTCAAGAAGATATTAGGACAATTCTTAATTTAGATTCTGCTTAATGAATAGGAATATTGATTGTATTGTTTATGAGGCTACTGATATGGCTAATAGCTTCCATGCTTGGCATGGGCGAATTTGTACATAAGTATTTCTGTTTAATATAAGGCTGAATGTTTCTTTTTTTTTTAAAAAAGGACCCACTAGCCTCCCTCAACATCCAATAAGCTTTCATCTCCTTTATTTAGTGCTTTTTCCACTTCACTTTTTTTTTACTTTATTTTCTAAAGGAGGAATAAACAATATGAAGTGACTTTTTCTTTTTGTCTTTTTCATCCACCAAGGGGGTTGCATTTTCTAAAGGAGGAATAAACAATATAAAGTGACTTTTTCCTTTTTGTCTTTTTCATCCACCAAGGGGGTCACTTTTATAAAGGGGCTTTTTCCACTTTTTTAAAAAAATTCTTCCCACTCATTTAATGCTTAATACTAATGCCAACGGAAAAATATAACAAATAAGCAAGGTGGTAAACAACCATCCATACCCAATAGCCTCTAGCGTCGTTAGCCCTTGGGTATGACCAAGGCTAAGACTAAAAAATGGCCCTTAGGCCCTCGGTGAAGGAATGGGGACATTGCAATCGAGATTGAAAATAAGAAAGATGAAAGTCCATTCCAACAATCTAATTTATGGTACCATGGTGACAATTCCAGTAAAATTATTAATTTGTTGTCTGCCACTATTAGCTTGAGTTAAAACACTATCACAACCACAAACGGCACACAAACAAATAGAAAAAATAGATTTCTTGATGCTAGAAAAAACATGAGATACCAAAAGTAACTGTCTGAATCATCAAAATGGTCCCATCAAAAGCATTCAATGATGGTGGTTCAGGTGTAAATATACTGCATGAGAAAATGCAGACAAAAACTAGGGAAACCAACACTCATGCCTGCAGATTTCATATTGATATTAGCTAATCAAGAGAGGATTACTCTCATGGGGCAAGCAAATGATGCACAGGCAAATGATGTACAGTGTATACAAGAGGCCGTTTTGTTTTTGTATTGAAAAATGCCGGGCCACATGGAGCACCAGGACGTCCCGGGTTGTCCTCGACCGTCTTGGGGATGTCACGGCGTCCCTTGTGGCGTCCCCTTTGGTCAAAGCAGCTGGGATGTCCCGGGTGCCTTCCTGAAACTCAGGGAACATCCCTGGGACGTTCACTTCTTTTTTTGCTGGGCGGGACGTGGGGGAATGTTTCCTACCCGTCCCCAAGCACCCAAAATGTCCAGGGACTGTTTGGGAATGGGGGGTGCACATCCCTGCATAAAATTGCAATAATTAGTAATACTGTTCTGTATTGTCACGTACCCTTCTTTTGACGCACATATCTCTTAGAATTTCTTAGACAGATCGATGATTTGCATTCACTTGTAAGTTTGTAACAGTGACCTAGTGTGAGAGATTTCGTGATTTACACCTGTTATATTTCATAATTTAGATTTGAAAGGATAATGCCTGGAATTAGACGACATTGTAATCTGTTTTGGTTTGGTTAAAATTCGGCATGCCATTCTTTGCATTCATTGCATTATGCATTTTTTTGTTGTTGCTGCTTGCATTGATTAGTTCCTATGAGATATTTCAATCCCAATGTTGACCTTGTAAATTGAAATCAATAAGCAGGTTTATACAATTTGGACCAAATGTGAAGTGCCATTGTGGTGCGGCAAATTGTCAAGGTGATCTTGGCGAGCCTTTTGGAACAAATGCAATCAAAACTGGAGGAAATCAAGCTGTAATTAGTGAAAATTTTAGGGATAACACTGGAATAGCATCGAATTGGCAATTTCTACAATGGGGGCTAAGCGGGCAAGGTCTTTTAAAGTTTAAATATAGTATGGTTATTGCATGAAATAGATCATGGTACGTTTCTCCTACCTTTGTTTTTGAATTTCCAAGTTTTTGCTTTAACAATTCCCCCGACACACACACACACAACCAAAAAAATCTATTTCAATTTTTTCAGATTTGTCATTATAATTGCGCATTTGTGTTTGTTAGGATATACTATATTTTTATGTAGATAGGTTTATGCCATTGTAAACTTATGGTATTTGTTGGAAGCAAGTTATACTTTTTTTTGCACTGATATCACTTCTGTACCATGATTGATATGTTTTGAACTTGGTGACATTTTGGCACCTGCATTATTAGTCTAATTTTGTACTTAGGTTTAAGTGACAATCCCATGAAAATGTCACAAACATAAAAATTTCCAAACTTAAAATATGTTTTGCTTGAGACAACTTTTTCAACAATTTTCTGCTACTGAACTTTTGAAAATCATCTTAAATTTCTCCAGAATTCCAATTAATATGCTTAGAAGTTAGAACTCATCACCAGTTACCAGAAAATGCTGCTTCATGATATCTACCATATAAGGGACTGAAGTATATTAAAAGCTGTAATGTTAAGGGAAATGTTGAACAAGGGTTTCATCAAGAATGTTTTGTAAATTATGTAATTTTTACATCAATTGCTCGTTTTAGAAACTCTGTTAAAACTCTTACAAGACCAAAGCATGCTTACCAATTACAAGAAATATAATAATATATGATGTAAGCTGTCTGAAGCAATATGGAAAATTGAGATATGGGTCAGGAGCCAATGCACACATACATACAGTAATAACTACATAAATGTTTCTGTAATGCCTCAAGAGTTGCGACTTGTAATAACAAGAACTTTTCCCAAAAAGATATTTCATGGATAGATACTTCAATACTAATGTTTCAATCTCTGTGCAGGAGATTAGGATACAGAAATTAAATTGACTAAAAGTGCATTGTAAAAAAATGGAATAGCAGAAATGCAAGAGAGGAATGTCAATATAGCACGCAATGCAAAAACCTAGTGTGCCACTACAAATTCATACAAGTGCAGATGAATTGTTTAAGAAGCTTGCTAGAGAAAACTAACAGAATCGATGTAGATATTGTTTTGGGAAAGTTCCATATTCAAGGTTAATTACTGCTACCTAATAATGGCAAAACTGCTTTAATGACAAAGATAGTTAAACAGTGAATTGGAAATTACTTGAAATGCAAGTTTCTTCTTCTTCTCAAACATGTATGTATCTGGCATCTGCCAGCTACACCTGAAAGCACTAAAATGTTGAAGTGGACTGTATCTTGTTTAACCAGTTTTAGTTAATGTATCATTTTTAGTATGGTGCTATTGCCTATTATTCAATGCACACGCTTCTTTCAAACTTTAAAGTATACTGTCTCGTTTAACCTGTTTTCATTAATGTATCATTCTTAGTATGGTGCTATCATTCAGCAAATGCTTCTTTCAATTTTTAAAGTAGACTGTATCTTGTTCAATATCCTTTATGAAGTGATACATTGTGGAATCCTTTATTAAGTCTCATATTTTCTCAGGAAATCCTTTATTTAAGTTTCTGAGGATTGCCTTGGATTTTTCGCAATTCATGGCAACTTATAAGCACATGAACATTGCGAAACTCTTCCCTTCACTCGTATTACTCTTAGTTCATATCAATATATCATGTCTAAAGCTAAGTCAATATTATTTGGTGTTATGTGGGGATGTGTCCCCTAGACTCGGGTGATGTCCTAGATGTCCCAAATGTTTCAAGGACATGGAGGGACGTCTCTTTTCTTTCAAAATTAAGAAGTTTTCTGATGTTTTTATGTCTAAAAGCTGTTATATTTACCAAAAACATTGCATTTTAATCTTGAAAGTATCTAAAACACCTTAAATACAGTTTAAATCCCTAAATGTCATTGAGTAAAGTTAAAATATTTAAATATTAATTTTATGTATTATTATAATTGCTGTCCCCCTGCCATCCCCAAGATTTGGGAAATTTTTGTTGTCCCGAAAATCCCATCCCTTTGTTTCCCTGTCCCTGAGACTTAGGTAACTATGATATTATTAAAGATTTCAGAATTCTGCAGTGTATGGTTTGTCTTAAATCTTTATTGACGGTTTTAAGTCAGTAATATTATTTGTCATTTCCATCTGCAACATTTTGTAACCTTCGTTTACATCACTCTGTTCTGATACCATAAGATTATTCTATTTGGCATTTGCATGCCATTGATCCTCAGAATCCAAGTTTATCAAACCATTGATTTTTTGACATTTATTAACTTGGATATCTTGCTTAAGACCAGTTAATGATGGTGATTATTTTATATGTTTTCCTATTCAAGGCATTGATTTTTTTAATCAATTTATAACAGATGAAAACACTACTATCTCCATGTTGTAAAAGGCTCGAGTTGGAGCTGCAAAAGTTAAATTCACAGTCAAGTGCAAGAGAACACAATTTCATAATTATCAGACATTTAAAATTTGATATAGAATTGACATTCATTTCAGCCAAGGAAATTGTTTTTGTGATATTGTTACTTTAAAATTTGTTGTCAAAAAGTCAACAAAACTTTTAGGGTTTTCCAAAATTGTTAAGGAAAAATGGGAGGAAACAACAGGAAAAGACATTCAAATTTTAGAACAGTGAAAAAGATGCTAAGACGCCAACCCGAGGGTTTGCAGCCTAAAGTTTGCTTTTGGATTGGAAAAGCTTTTGGTGTGTGCAGTGCAATGACTTATAGGTCTTCCTTGTCTTAATTGTTGTCATTGCAATGGAGGAACTTAACACACCCGGCACTTTTCTCCCATGATAGAGTAAATACTAATGTGAAACAAAATCCTCAACAAGGTACCTACCACTCTAATTTGTTGTAGCTTGCATTTTTAGACATTCACACTGGAAATAATCGCAAGGCAAGGGGACCCACAGATCATACAAGCACCACTAAGTGACATTAGTACACGATAGGGTACGAACACATCAACCTGGGAACTTGCATCTGAAAGTGTGCTTTTGGATTCACAATACTTTTGGTCCAGAAAAGCACCAGGCTGAAAAGAGCAAGAGGTTCTGAGAGCTGACTGAACACTAGACTTGTATTTATTTCTCAAGTGTGGCAGTTTAATGTCCTAAATCTAAGGCAATTACACTAAACACTTTTATAATTTAGTGTTACAAGGATTTATTTCATTGTGTCTGGAATACAAAACCTCTAAGCTGTATGGAGTGTTTCTGCTTTGATGATTAAACTAATTCATAAAAGGGAATGTTGCTGGAACAGGATTGTTATTGGTAAAAACTGGATGCGAGGAAATTTGTACAACACGGCGAGTAAATGCATTGATGCAAGGATGTCTGCTTTAATTAATAGCTCTTAAACAGTGTCTCATTTCAGAGAAATCTTTGAAAAATTGTAACCATAGTGCCTAGTCAGGTACATTGACTTGTACCCCAAGGTGAAACTTTTACATTGTTATATTTTACTTGTACTGTTGACCTATTGAATTTCAAAAAATAAAAATAAAAAGTTCTCCCTTTTAAAGCCAGGGTCAATGAGATGCTTTGCTATGCCGGTGTTTCGTTGTCTGTAATTAGTAGTTTATCATCTAAATGGAGGGAGATTTCTTGAAAATGAATCAAATTATTATCTTATGTATGGTTAGACTAGGTTCCTACCTTTATCTTGAATGTCCATGGCTTTAGCAGATCAAATTTGTTGTGTGTTGACCAACTAAGGCACACATTACTTAGAAGACTTCTAAAATACCAGAATCTGGCAACATTTAGAAGTTGGATTATCGGTCTTTCAAGTTATTTACTTGATATTTTTGACATCATATATTTAGTTGCAATATGTATAGGTTATCTCTATATAACCATCTTCGTGACATCATGATGTTTGCAGCTCAATGTACGAATTAAGAATTAAACATGTAAGTGTTGTTTTCTATATTTTCAATTATATTTTTTCTAATTTGACCTTGAATCAGTTCTGTATCTTTGTACAGGAAGATCCACTTTAAAAGGTCTTTACCATAATTTTTGTCTTTATTTACAAGTAGTAAACAATACAGTACATATATGTTGTCTGTAAGATTGCTCTTTTCATTTGATTCAAAACATTATATTTATACTTATTATTGATCTTCAAAAGGATTTTTTTAACACTTTATTCCAATGAATATTAACTGAACTCACATCAAAGGATTTGCAAAATACTTGGTGGTCAATAATGGCACTTTTACTTTTTTTTTTTATTGACAGTACAAGTTTTACATTGTCAAATCTTGCATCACTGTTAGTTCATCAATAGCTGGAGTAAGACTAATGGTAGTTGTATCCCAACTAAGCCAATGAACATGTGAACATGAATTCCTAGTCTTAAGAGAAGGATATGAATAAACAGCAAACTCGAAACTGTTACGCGTTTTTAATATGAATTGATTAATCAGCAAAGAATACAAATCGTGTTGTATCTTACAAATGAGTTATATAATTGAATACAAATGCAAACCATTACCATTGGAACTAGGCATTATAACCAACTTTAGAGATTAATTTTTCTTATCAGCACAATTTTTTTTTCCTAACAATGTATGTAGCATGCAAGGGTAACCCACAAGGAGCAAGGGTGATTGTCCTAAGTCGCTGATAAGCAAATGTTGGAACAATGATCCACACTCTGAATTGCATATGGATCAATAGCTCAGAAGTAGACTGCCTTAGTGTGCTAGTAGGAGGTCCTTAGTTGGAGTCCTAATTTATTGTGATAATTAATCATCTGAATGGATGTTGATTTTGTTTCTCATAAGAGTGAAAAGTCTGGTAGTTTAAGTTTTAGGTTGGGATTTGTGTAGGCATGCATTGCAGGTAATGAAGGTTGAATGAGTTTTATCCAAAAATCTCTCTCATATAATGGTGTGCTTTAATTTCTTTTCTTTGTTTGTTTATGGATACTTTGTTTTCATGATCTTTATGCACGAGATCTTTAGGGACAGAATAGGCCACTGGGGCATGGGTTTGGACATAAAATTGTGGCCGCTTAAAATTAGTTTGTTTTCATTAAATAGTGGCTTTTTTCAGTATTGATTCTATATTGAAATTCACATAAGTGTAATCTGAGGCCTTTGTGCATGAGAACCTTTGGGGCATAGAATCGGCCACAAACTGGGACATAAAAGCATGGCTACTAAAAATGGAGACTTTCAGAAAAAAAAAAAGAACATTAATTATTTAATGTTGATTGTAAATTGAAATCATGTATGTGTACACTAGGTGAATATTGCTTGGGATGATACCCCCACAACGACTTTCACTGTCATATGTAAGCATTTATGGACAAAATGTATGGATTTGGATTTTAAAGGGATGGACTAGACTTCAAAAGCAATGGGCTCAACATACATGTATGACTGCATTACGGTGTGGGATTGGTATAGGAAATGATTTCAGCCTCCAAAATAAGTTTTTGATTGATAGGCATGAGTAATAAAAGTTATGTTGGCTACCTAAAACAACACTTGTGTTAAACTAGCCGTGAAAGCATTGATAAGGACTTGAAGATATAGAATGGATGAGTACTATGGATTGAGTAATGAAGCTGCAAAATGGGTCCCTATGATTGGCTTTGCTCCGTAAGGCAAGAATTTAAGGACTTTATACATGCATTGGATCCTAAAGATGTGAGTCAACATTCTAACGGCATAAAATGAGGCGTACATGCATATATTAGGTATAATTAAGATGCATGGTAAAGTCCTTATACTGCTTAGTGTACTTTTCCCCGTTATGCACATAATCATATGGTATTAGTGATTGACAAAGCTTGTGAAATGTTTCTACAAACTAATAACATATAAAAAGAATAGCAAAGTATGCATTTGTTTTCATGTTGGAGGTTTTTATTCTCTACTTGGCAATATAGGCTAAATAAGGTCATATTATTTTAAGATGGACTATGTTTCCAAAAGTGACCCTAAGTTAAAAACCTCTTGAGTGCAGCCCATGTTAACATATTTTAATAAAAAAATGTACTCTCTCCTTGACGTATTTGATTCAACACTTAACAAATTTGGTGCCTACAACCTTGAAATGAAATGATTTAATAAATGCTCACAAGACCAAAATAGTTTGGGACCTCAAAGCCAAATTTTGTATGATGTAGACTTCAAGTGCAAAAAGAGTGAAACACAAGCAATAAGTATAAATTCATTTCATTACAATTTCCATTTGGAGGGTGGACCTTATCTTATTAATTGTGCTTAGAAAGTACCTTGTTTGAAAGTCTCGCCTTTGCAAAGAGTGGAGGCTCTCGAATGTCACCATATATAGAGCAATCCATGCCGAAGATGTTTTAATCACCCTCAAAGTGAAAAAAACATATATAATCTCTCATTTCAGTCATCCCATGCCGTTTAGTTCTACATCTAAGTTGTTTACTGTCAAGACAAACCAACATATTGTTTTTGATTGACTCAAATTCACATCCCGTACATTACATTCCTAAAGAAAATATGGCAAATGAAAATAATATAGTCATTTGAGGTGCTGGAGAAATGACATCTCACAACAACACTCAAATAAGAACAAGATGCCATGTATATGCCCACATAAATACAACTCAATGTGACTTATATATTTCAATCATTCAAGTATATCCTACTCATTAAATTCATTCTCCTTAACAACCCATTTCCCTCACTCGTATTTGTCAGTATTTTTATAGGGAAGATTGGGGAAAAGAAGATAAAGAGTAGTGTGGAGGTGGTGGAAATTTGTGAAGTTGATGTGGAGTTCATTGGTTTTAAGGAAATTACCACCCATTGCTAAATGGAATGATTTTAAGAAGTTGATTAAGTAGTAGTTTTATCTTAATTTTCATGAAGAGGAAATGTATATTAATTTGCAATATCGTAAGCAAAGATAAGGCCAAATTCTACATGAATATGGCCAATAAATCCCAAAAGAAGGATGAAGGATGTCCATGTGAACAAATAATACTTTATCCTCTTCATATATAAAAAAGCAAGGGGGTTACCAAGCTAAAAAGATAAGGTAAATGAAAAGTTAAGCATAACGCTGCTACTTTTGCAAAGAAAGGACTAAGAAATATTGTGGACATTGTGACGTTGATAGTCATATATATGAAAAATGTTTGGAAACATGTGAAATTGCATCATTATAAGAATTCCTAACCATGCAAGGTTAGGTTTTAGATAAATAAGTATTTAATTGATGAGGTTATGGTTGATGTTGTTCATCTTGATGTTTGTGGCATAGTGTTTGGCAGCCCCTACATACATGTGAGGGATGACATCTTCATGAGAAGAGCCGATAAATGTCGTTTGGTGAAAGACAAAAATATGCATCATCAAATGCATATGATCGAAAATTAAAAAATCTCTTTGCTAAGAACCAATCAAGGGAACATATTGATTAATGATGGAAATAAGTTTGTTTTACTTCTTTTGAGGTATAAGCAGGATGATGAGGTAGTTTCATACAAAGCACAATTATAGCATGTCTATTGTGAAGAACAAAAAAAATAAATGAAAGAGTTGTAGCATTTCAAGTTAGTTTTCCATAAGCCTAAATGTATGCCACTTACGAGAGTGCTAGGGCACGAGATCCAATTGCTATCGAGTTGTCTTCTCCCAAATGTTAGCCTCTATTGACAATCACTAATGGAAGTGAATGGGGTAAAGAAGTAACTTCAATCTTTTTTAGAGCAAGGGTGATCCATCCTAGCACTTCTTCACGTGGGTCTCCTATTGTAGTTGGGCATAAGAAAGATGGTGAATGACGAACTTTTATTGATAATAAGGCCTTGAATAAGATAACCATCAAGAAAAGAAACCCTATTTCATGGATTGATTTTTATTAGACCAACTTCAACATGCTAAGTACTTCACAAAGATATAAAATCTAAGTATCATCAAGTGAGAATTAAGGAGGGAGATGTGTGCAAAACAACATTCAAGACATAACAAGGTTTTTGTGAGTGACTTTTCTTACTTTTAAGTTGTGTAATGCTCCTTAAACTTTGATGAGGTTGGTACATGAGGTATTGAGATCATTTATAGATTCTAGTGTCATTGCATATTTGGATTATATACTATTTCTTGAAATACTATGAACATTTAATACATTTGAAAATGGTTTTGCAAGTCTTAAAGGAGAATAAGTTGTTGCTCAATGAGAAGAAATATGAGTTTGCACAAAAATTACTAGTCTATTTGGGACACGATTGGAGATGGAGAGTTGATAATTGACATAGCAAAAGTGGAAGCCTTTTGAAGAGGCCCATGCATTCCAATGTAATTGACACAAAAATCTTTATAAGGGTTGTCCAATACTTCATGGAATTTATAAAATCATTCTTTGCCATAGTATTGCCTTTACATTCCATAACATCAAAGTGGTAAGTCCACTTGGGGTAAACATCAACAAAATTCATTTGTAGAGATGAAGCACACATAACCAATGCACTAGTTTTGGAATTACCTAACTTGTAAGAGATGCATGCAAGTAATTTTGCTATGGGCACTTTCCTATCGCAAGGATGTAAGCCAATTTGTTATCATTCAAGATTTTTTTTTATTGCACATAGTAAGGAATTGTATGCACTTGTATTACAATTAAGAAATGGAAGCACTAATTAATGAGGAAAACCCCATTATTCAAATGGATCACAAACCACTCCAATATTTGCAAGTACAAATGCAATTGCAACAAAAGAATTAAAGGAATTAAAGAATGCGTTAAAAAATGCTCATTAAAAGAAATAAGGAATTAATACTCGCTTTTATCTTTGAAGCGGGTATCAAGCAATTGTAAAAGAAAATGTAAAGGATAAAAAGTTACATGTGAAAAGAAAAGTATGGAATAAATACCCTACGAGAGGGAGGGGGTGCAATAATGTGTGAATTAAAGATTAATTAATAAATGGTGTGTTTATTACACACAACTAGTATGTAATATTATAAATGTATTAATAACTTTGGAAATAAGGCATACAAAGTCTCTTTTGTAAAAATGAAAGGTAGGTGATGGGTAGGAGAAAGGGCACACAAAAGTACAAAGTACACTTTGGATGATCTTTGATTAGGGAATGTAAAGGTTTATTTTGTGAATTGTAGTTCCTCATGCTACAACCTAAGGACCTATGCATCAAGTATAATAGAGAAAAGATGTTTATTTCTAGCAAGATTTAATCAGTATTTTAACTTTTTTTTTTTTTTGTAATTATTTATTTGATTAAATTCTAATATTTTAAATGTAATAAATTTTAATATAGTTAATTTATATCATGAATGAACTATTAATTTTTTTAAATCTAATTTTAAATGTTGGAATTAGTTAACGATTATTTGGTCTATTGGTCGTGACGTTTGGTTCATATAGAGCCCATCAGTGTATCAATTCTTGTTGAATGCAAAGGCTTTCGATGCTCCGATATGTAGAGTCAAGCGGTTGACGCTAAGATCATTCCTAAGTGATTTTGAGGACGTGGATACCCCTTACCCGCAATTGCTTAACTAAAGGTGTTCACTAATTTAATTTGTACGCTTACTTAGTAATATAATTTCACTATATATTTTCTCCGAAACATAAGCAGAGATGTTAACAATTTATATAAATTAATGTTTATTATAATACTTCAATGTTTAATCAAAAATTGAATCCATCATATTTCATTTCAAAATCAAATATCCTAACCCACAAATCCATAAAAATATACTATAATTTACATCAAACGTTTATGCATAATCAATATGAAATAAATCAATAGATTTGATATTTTACCTACCTTTTAAGTTCAATGTTTTATTTGAGAAATGTTTCTATGGGCATCTTGGATTTTTTAGAAGTGAAGTCATTAAAGTGTAAACATGTCTAGGCAAAACAATAGCCCTTAGGTTTTCCATGGTAAAATGTTAAACGTGCCAATATTATTTCTTTGTGTTTATTCTAAATTATACTCATTATAATAAAATAATTGTAGAATTTGAAAAAAAGTTGAGGTTAAGGTTCCCTATGTTTCATGAATATATGTGTACAAAATAATAACAAACCTCATTCTTTTCCGGGAGAGAATCATTTGTGACTAAGATCCCCTAATCAATTCACTTTATCAAGAAAATAAAGTGTAATAGTTTCATAAATTTCGGTCATATTATATAGTTTAAGCTTGAATTTAATTTGTGATTAAACTGTATTGTTTGTCCTCTAGTGGCCTATTTGTTAGTTTTCAATGTGCTAATTGTCATAACTTTACCTTGTATGTTTTGACAATAGCCAAAAGCGTGGGCAATTTGAAAACCTCGAGTTTTTTTCACAATAGTATGGTTTAAAGAGTTTAATTAATTTGTTAGTTAAAAAAAAAGTCTATTTTCTACAATTTCTTGTAGGTAAAGAAGAATTATTGTTGTATGTTATTGTTATATGATAGTAAAGTAAAGTCATAAGAGTTAAAAATAAATTATTATTTTTAATTTAGGATAAAAGTTTTTGGTGGAAACCTTACCCGATTACAAAGAGGCCAAAACTCGATTAAGCATTACATAGTCCATAAGTATAAAACAAGATTGTATCAATTGAACAGTTAGCATGAGTCCTAAATACAATACAAAATAAGCCCAAAGTAAGTCCAAAATAAGCACAAAGTAAGCCCAAAGTAAGCCCAAAGTAAGCAAAGAGTTAGCCAAAATGCCATAGGGACACAAAGGAGTCCAACTAAAAGTTGTTATTTCATTAACTTCACGATTTTTTTTTTTGATGTAGGACAGTCCCTTGTTGATCTCATTGAGTCCTGCATCCTTCTTGTACTTCTCTTTCCCCTTGTGATCTTTAATGTGATTGGTGATGAGTGAGAGAGAGTCAATAATGCATTTGAGGATTGATAGAACATCACAATGTTTTGCTCTTATGGCTTCAAGTTCCTTTTCAATCTTGGAGATGTTCAAACCAATGTCCTTAGCCAGGGTCATTTCCAATTTTTTCTTACCTTTGACTGTTAAATTTCTTCAACATCTCTTTGAGTTCCATGACTTCATCCTTGATATTGTTGTACTTGCATTCCAAATCTTCAATGCAGGTTGATTTAGTGGGATTTTTTTCCCATAGATAAGAGTCCAATAACAACATCACCCACCTCCTGAATGGGTTGGGAATGGGAGACAATATTATCACTAAAGGAGTTGGCCCAAGCCCTAGTTCTTTTGCAAGGGAGGGGGCTAGAGGAAGAAGGCACCGATGGGGGGAAGAGTGGAGGTGGAGTGGGCAAAGGCGGGAGAGGTAGAGATGGGGGACGTGAATGAAGAGGGCGGGCCGGGGGTTATAAACATGAGTGGAGGAATCCCAGAGGGGAGGAGCGGGGGCTTAGAGGGATGTTTATCATGGGAAATTGAAGGAGGAAGAGAAGAAGGTGGGGTTTAGGGATGGAGAGGTTGAAACATATGTAGAGAAGAAGAATCACCACATGGTGAAGAGGATACACCCTTTTTCCTCCCTTAACAAGATTAATAGAATGCTCGAGGGAGTGCAAGAGGAAAAAAGGAAAATTGACAAGGTATTTCCTCTTGAAATGATTGAGAAAAATCAAATGATAGATGACATAACCTAAAAGCGCCCCTCAAGGGTGATGTACTTCATGACAAGCAAGCCAACATTGTTGAAAGGATGAGGGAAAGAGTCCCTATAGAAACCACCCTTAGCACGCTTGATGGACTCATATTTACCCAAAAATTTCCTTTCCTCCGCGTAGTATTAATATTATTTTTATAGAACCTTAAACCCTTTCGGTGGAGGTCGGTGACCTAAGTGATGGCATCCTTTGTGATCTCAAAGTCAATTCCTTTGTATTTAACTCTCTTGTCTTTCCAATTTTTTGTGAACTCCAATGAGAGATGAAGGTCATGACCCTTCACACACTCCATGAAAGTAGAGAAGCCCCTTTTCCCATAATATTCCAAAGCACACCATCCTACTTCCATTCTTCATAGCTGATAAGCTCGGCTCTACACCGTTCATCCCCATGATAAGAAACTCGAAATAATTTTACTTTTGTTGAGGTTCTACCAACAATGACGAGACCCAAATAGTGAGGATGAAGGTTAAAATCCCAAAGTGGAGTCCTTGACACGAAGGCAATCACATGATGTTTAAGTGACTTGCTCATTTCTTACGCGTCCTCAATATTAGGCAGAATGTTGTCATTTGCTTCCCAGATTTGGTAATCATTAAGGTTAACACCTATATTTGCCATCAAATCTGCCACTTTATTACCTTCATGGAGCGTATGTTGGATTACTTTATTGGGAAAAGTGTTGATGCTTCCTCAATGATGTGTTTAATTTTCCAATTGACATGGTTTGTACCATTTAGGCAGTTTGTTATGTTGAGAGAGTCTCCCTCAATGATTAAGTTGTTGATGTTAATTCTCCTTACAAGCCTAAGACCCCAGAGTGCAGCAAGAGCTTCAAAATAATGGTTCGAGTTGAATCCCATGGGTACAACATATAACCTAATAATTTGACCCTTTTCATTTTTGATACATCCCCCACCACTGGATCTTCCCAAATTTCCCTTTGATGCACCATCAAAATTGAGTTTATGCTAACCAATAGGGGGTTTCCATTTCACATGCTTTCTGCTAGAAACATCCTCCTACTGAATGTTGTTTGAAAAAATGTTCAGTTTCCATTTTTCTAAAATTTTACAGTCATTTTTACTTTGATGCATCTTTGTAGGAGGTTTGAAGGAAGTGATATTCTATCTTATATTGTCCACCGGCTCATTTCAAATTCTCAGGGGAGGGGATGGTTTTGGTCCTCAAAGATGGCAGAATTAGGACATTCCAAATAGACCAAATAATATGAGGGAAGGCAATGTTCCACAATTTCTTGATCACCAAAATTTTGGAAGGATAGAACCATTGATTCCAGGTCAAGATTAAAGAATCATGAAAGATCCAGTGATGCCCATGTAATTGAAAAATAAGTGTCGATTCAAGGAGGCAAACGAGCAATGCAAGAACATATGGTTAGCATTTTCTTCTTCTTTTTTCATAGAATGCATCTACTAGGGAAGTGTTGGCCCTTCTTCACCTAGTTGTCAATTTTTAGCATCTTATTATGCTTCACAATCCAAAAGAAATGATTAACCTTGGGTGTTAATTCCTTCATCCATATGTTGTTCCAATTAATTTGAGGGAGTTGCATTTCAGAAAGGATGAGATAACCAGACCTTACCGAATACATGCCATCAAATGTGTTTTCCCAAATAAAATCATCTTGATTATCGACTTGAGAAGGGTGACGATTGCTTTACATATTTTGAATTCTTGTTACATGATGAAAAAGCTCAGGAGGGCATCCTCATTTGTGTAGTTGGACTCAAGAGTTATTTCGTTGTAGTCACAAAATATCTCAACAAACTGATCTTTATAATGATCATAAATTTGTTGTCCATCATCTTATTCACAAAGAGGAAGATGGGAAATCCATTTATATTTCCAAAATAATATGTCTTTACCATTCCCTAACTTCCACTTGTTTCCTTTGAGGAGGATATGTTTGCAATTTAAAATAACATTCTAGAAGGTTGAGCCATATGGCAGATCTTCTTTAGAGAGCCATTTGAGATCATTGGAAGCACTGAGATACTTGTTTTAATGATAGAAGTCCAAGGAAGATCCTCTTTGATTAGCCTCCATCCCATATTGGCTATCATGGCATTGTTCATCCATCTTAAGTTCTTAATTCCTAGACCCCCATTTTTTTGGAAGATAAACTTTTTCCCAAGCAACAAGAGGGATCTTGTTGTTCTCCTCCACTCCCGTCCAAAGAAATATTTTTGGATTCGTTCTATTTTCTCAATAACCATACTAGGAATCCTGAATAGAGACATAAGATATATGGGGAGGTTCTGGAGGGTACTCTTAATGAGTAGACATTTACCGACATGAGATAGAACAACACCCTTCCATCCCATAAGTTTTCTTTGGAATCTCTCAATAAGTGAGTTCCATGCCTCCACGGGAACTTTTCCAGTGAAAAGGGGCATGCCAAGATAGGACGAGGGAATATTTTTAATGTTGCATCCAAGGATTTTGGAGATCTTGATTTGCTTATGAATAGGAGTGTTAAGGAAGAATACAAAGCTCTTATCAAAATTAATTAGTTGTCTAGAAACTTCCTCATAATCTCTAAGAAGGTGTTTGAGCCTTCTAGCTTCCAACACTGAGGCTAACATTATGAAGATCATGTCATCAAAAAAGTGTTGATTACAAACCTTTTTCTCATTCAAAGATGGATTGAGACCTTAGATATATCCAGAATTAACAACAACAACAATTTTCTGTTAAGACTTTCGGCCATTAGAATAAACATCGGTGGAGAAAGAGGATCCCTTGCCACATACTTCAAAATAAATTCTCACAAATGTATTTTTGGTGGAATTTTACACCTTAAGACACTCACATTAGATAAATTTGAAGACAGAGGCAACAAAGCTTAGAGCTTGATTAATGACCTCTTGTCATTTATTAGCGATGGGGTCATAAAATTGTATTGGTGGCAAAACCATACAACTTTGAAATGACTAATGCCGAAGAAAATTTCCAAGTGGCAATGAAGATCATCTCATATTTTTGTAAGTAAAATGGAACTAATCTACAATGGTGGCTACGTATTAAAGGAAACAAGGACCAAGTCCTCATTATTACTATTTTCATCATCTTTCATGTTTTTGGTGTGTTGTGTAAATAAACCTCTACTATGACATCTTAGAAAGAATCGTATTTTGAAGAATCTTACTTTTTGGGGGTAGGAGAACATTTCAAATTTTACTCAATATAGATTGTTGTATAGATAATTCAGGAGCTTTAATAATCTAGAAAGTTTCAAAATTTAGGAGTTTGGGGAAAGGGGTGCAGGAATATCCCACTAAATTTGGGGGAGTTATGTCTTTATAAGGGTTACGAGACAACTTGATGGAGTTGACCCTATTCCATTTTAAAACAAAAGCAAACTTGACTTAACTAAACATTAAATAAAGGTTTTACCTAGGTTATTTTCTTAAAGTGTAATCGAGTTGGCTATTGTATTTTTACAAAAGCTTGCATTGAAATAAAAAGGTTAGGGGTTCAAACCCCTAACTAAACCTTCACACACACACACATACAAAAGGAAAAAAAGATTCAATATATATTTAAATCAAATATGTATTTACACTATTTTGAAAAATAATTTTAATTATAATTTTTCAAAACATTAAATAATTTTTTCATGCCTTTTCTTTGTGAAAATTGATTTTTTTGTTAGTCTTACTTATTTTTGTTGATATTTAAATTGAGTTATTAAATTCAATTTTTATAAAGAATTATTAATTTATTCATATCACTAAAAATATTTTATAGGCCTTAGAAAAAAATTCTAAGTCCTAGAAAAATTATTCATGATCATGAAAAAATATTCTAAAACTTTATTTTCGGTTTAAAAACTTTTGGAAATTCTTGAATCTTTGAAAAATTATTTTTAGTTAAAAATTCTAGAAAATTTGAAATTTATTTTTTTGATTTTATTGAAAATGTAGAAATTTTTAAAATAGTATTTGAAAAATTAGGTTAAAGGTTATGTTTATGGCGTATAAATTATGGGACCTTGTAGAAACAAACAAACAATCTATTAGTAGGCATGCTAACACAGAAAACCTAACCTCCTTCAAGAAAAAAAAAACCCAATAAGCCATGCCCATCATTGTGTGAAGCATTAAAGATGAATTCTTGCTCCATAAATGAAATCAAGAATCTCCTTGTGAAGCTTGGAAACTAATAGAATCTATGCACGAAGGCACTAGACTTTCTAAAATTATCGAACTCATACCAAATTTATTAAAGGAGAGGAACAAATTGTAAACTATCTCTTTAAGGTCAAAAACTTCAAATCCTAGTTGGATGGTTACAATTGCGACCTAATCCAAGATAAACTCCTATATTTCATAATTCATATGAATATTCATGGAAAATTTAGGAGCTTCATATCTAGCCTAAATTCAAAATGAGTAAGATATTCTTGATTTAAACACCCTACCCGCTCTTCTCATCCAAGAAGAAAAAATAATGACTACTTATGATTCGAAAGAAAATGCCACTCAGACTCTTCTCGCCTAAAATCAGAAGAATTTTGCTCTCAAAATATTGGAAATCATAATGCTAAATCAAATTTCAAATCCAAATTTAAACCCTCTAAGAATAATAGTGAAAATAAGAATTTTTTAAAAAAAAAAATTCAAAACTAAATTCAATGGAACTTGTAACAAATGTGAAAATTTAGACACAAAGAAGAAGATTATTACAAGAAAAATTCTATTTTCAAAAAATAACACTAGTAAAAAGGTTTAATAATCAAAAATCAAATCATAATCAAAATTCAAAGTACAATAACGATTCAAATAAAACCATTGCACATTACACTACTTTTTACGCATATGATGACAATGAATGAATCCTAAATAGTGGTGCCTCGATATACATGACTTATACACGTGATATTCTCATTGATGTTAAAGCATGTCATGTATCAAATCTATCTAGTTGATAATTCTTTCATAAAAGCTTGAAGTCAAGGTAAAGTAAAAATATCTAATGCTTTCATTAGTAATATTTTGGAGTGTTGGAAGTAGTTTTAATTTGTTATATACGTCACCTCATTGAAATTCCACCTTATATTTTATTATCGAAGATAGAAATCTTCTACAAATAATATCCATGGTTTGTAATTTGTATTTTCCTATTGGCATCGATCTTACGAAATGAGTAACATCTATGTAATATTATTGTTTGTTTCTTTAAAGAAGGATGTTTGTTACACTTGGAAATCCAAAGTGGAAATTGTTAAGTAGAATTGTTATGATTTGAAACAAGCTTTAACTTATTCATTTTTGTGTTCCCAAATGTCAACGTTATTTCATAACTATATTTTAAAGGCATATGTTCACTTCCTTATAACACTATTTTGAAACAAATTTCAAAACACATTTGTTACCTTGCACAAGTGATAACAACAAAAATTTCCACACAACCTGCTTTAACCACATATCAAGCATTCCCATTGCACACTTTAGGTGCAATTGCAAATTTTTATAAACATTTACTTCCCTTTTTATTAGTACATTTTCCACAACAATGGATCAACTTGAGCAAAACACCTAAGAAGAAAAGAGAAGGGATTTTTATGGTGTCGATGAATGGTCGATCGAGGAAAAAACATGCTTCACGGTATGCCTTTGTTGATCATCTCAAAATTTTGAATCCTTTTTGGTCTGTCTTTGCTAATTCTACTAGATGCATTAAGTAACAGAAATAAATCGGGGTCTACAATTACACGGGAAATCATAGTTAGTGTTTTGTAGTTTTTTTGTTTAAAATTGTATAATTTTACTTCAACAACATCCGAGACAATAGTAAAATATTTGGAAAAAGGATTCTTCATCGTTTCTATCTACATTTCCATTACATCTCGAGATTGATATGGTGTATGTGGCTATAAATATGGTTACAACTAACTACATAACACTAAAAGCATATTCCCATCCTTCTTCCACTTTATGCCAAACATGTTACATGTACATCCACAATAGCATAATTTAGAAAGGACTTTTGTTAGATGTTGTTGCAAGTGCCTTTGTAGATATGTATGCAAAATTTGGATAGAGCCACAAGGCATGTGAATTGTTGGATGGACTACAATGATTACACGATTAGCACACAAATGGGTTTATAATAATGTCTTGAAAACTTTCTAAGAAATGTGGTTGACAAATTATGTATGCAAAAATCATAGTCATACACAAGGTGTGTGAACTATTCAACAGAATCCGTCAATGAGATGCTATCTTTTGGACTGTAATGAATACAACATATGCAAAAAATTGGGCTTATGGAAATGCCTTGGAAGCTTTCAAGAAAATACAATTGGCATTTTTTCTAGCATCCTCCTAGCCTTTATTACGATGGGAGCTTTGAAATAGGACATAGACATCCATTGTGCATCCATCAAATCATAATAGAAAGCTCATTTTGTTAGATGTAGTTGTAGCTTCCTTGGTAAACATGTACACAAAATGTGGAACCATATACAAGGCACACATACTATTTGATAAAATGCCTCAAAAAGATGTGGTTTCATAGAGTCTAATGAATGTAGGATTTGCATGAAATGGTTTTGTTGAAAATGCCTTCCGAACTTTTTTAAAAATGCATTTGGTATGTGTAAAGCCAAAATTTACAACCTTTGTCAGCGTACTCAATTTATGGACATCCATCAAAGCATAACAAAAGGTATATTTTTGTCAAACTCAAGGTGTAGACATATACACAAAATGTGGAAGCATACACAAAGCTCCCGATTTGTTTGACAAAATAACTCAACAAGATGTCTCGTGGAATGTGTTTCTTTCATTTGTTTTATAGGTCCATTAAAATAAAATAAAAAAGTAATTTCAACCTGAAATCCCTTCCAACATAATTTACAACTCATGTTTGTAAAGGAATGTGTTTGAAATTAGATCATACGGAGTTGAATGATAGTATGATGGATTAATTTTGATATCCTACATGTCATGCTGGCCTTGTCACAAATTTTATCATAAACTTAATTCCCAATGCAGGTCTTTTAAGTAGAAATAATAAAACAAGTTGATACAATTTGGATCACATGTAGAGTGTTGTTGTAGTACTTCAAATGGCCAAGGTGCTATGTGTGAACCATTTGAATTGAATGGAATAGGAAAATAAGGTTTAAGCACCAAAATTCTTTAGAACAAAAATGGAAGAGTACATATCTAAAAAATTTAAAATAGGTTTTCAAGTTGAAGAGATATTGCCTATGTTGAAAATGGGTTTCTTTGGGCATAAGTGTCCTACGAATATTTCCTAAAAATTTGAAATAGATTATAGTATGCCTCTTTGAACATGCTTTGCTTTTGGACACATCATGGTTAAAAACTTTAGCTTGACCTAGATTTTAGAAACAACTATTAGAATAAATAAGTGTTTCTAAATTTATGCCTTGAATATTTTTCATTTTTAATCTTATCATGTTTCATCCCTTTAACAAGGTTATGATTGTAGTAAGCAACTATTGTAGCTCTACCTTTTTCTACATAATTTTTTTGAGATATGTGCAGAAGATGTCAGAACCAATATTTTCTCTTGAAACCTTACTTTCTTGAAAGTATTGTAAAAATGGGTCAATAGGTTAGGTCGAGGTACCCTTGTGCCACATATATAACATTACTCCAAAGAAGCTTCAAACCCACGTACTTTACCTATTGAAAGTACAATTCTAATAATATAACTACATGTATGCAACTAAACTTTATCCCTTGAATACTTGATAATGCTTGCTTTGACTTGGATTTAAATGCTCTTGGCTTAGTTTTTCTTACTCTTAACTTGGTTTAGAGTGGTTAAGACTTGTATAAGGGCTCCTCCTAGTGTTTACTCTTGAAATAAGGAAGAATTTAAAGTATATTTGCTTAATGCTTGATAGATATTTCTAAGGGAGCTCTTGATAATTGTTCGGTGAGTAAATGAGTGGGTTCGATTTGTATTTATAAGACTCATAAGATACCATTTTACACTAAAATATTGACTCAGGGGGAATGAATGACTCATAAAACAAATGATATCATGCAAAACCCCAAAACAAATCAATTCCTAAAAAGAAAAATATGCAAATGGGGAGTTGAATTGACCCCGACGATCACCCGAAAGAATGAACTTACGATCGAGTGCTACAATACATATCAAACTCCATGTAGTTATGTGTGCATGTGTGTAGAATCATGCCATATGAATCTCTTGTGCAAGATGCACTTGATAGTGAATAATAGCTAGATGTAGCAATGTAAGTAGATATGTGGATGTCAAAATGAACTTCCCCTCCTATGAAGTGTATGTAGAAAATGCAGTCCCTTATCCCTTGAATGATAACTAGATGGATGTTTTGATGCTCTTACAATGCCTTTGGCTGCAACCTTAGGTCATTATAGTGAATGTTTAGAGATTGATCCCTTATTATGGTCACATAGCTTTGTATTTATATGATTTCCTTGTTTGTAAAAGGACGACCAATAAGAAAACAAGATTCCCAAAAGATAAAATACACCAAAAAGGGGCGAGTAAGATACAATGAGGTCGGGATTGCCTAGAGGGGACGGGGCCACATGGGTGCTGTCGTCTTGGTTGGGCGCTGGTGTCTAAAGTCAATAAAGATAAAGCAATGAAGATCAGATTGAGAAGTGGGGTGTGCAAGAGCAAAGAGGAAACCAAAAAGACATAAAAGAGACCAAAGATAGATGTCAATTACTAGTTTTATCACTTAGGAATCATATGAATAGTAGTATGTGATTAGGACCTAGAAATGTACCTAAGTGTTTGATTTAGTGTCTACATTTGCCTCCACTTTATGTTGTTGAGTGAATACTTGATAACATAAAGTAGATAAGAGATGCGTACCTAATAACCATGTAGATCGATGGCAAAAGTGTCGAGGAGACAAGAAAAAGCGTGGAGTGATAAAATGAAGCATGGAAGTTAAGGTCGAGGAAGTGACCCTAGGGGTGAAGCGTATGAGTTGTGTTACATTGTGCATTGTACTTGTTGTCATTATCACATGTGCTTGATGTGTTTGTTTATGTGACTATTGCTAAAAAGGACAAACCTACAAAAAGGAGAGCAAAATAGTAGTGAAATATGTGTATATGAAAAATTCGATCCAAATATGTAAAAAGTGTGTAAAAACGTGAAAAAGTAGTAAAAGGAACATATGCACTTGATCCATGATGAGTGAAAAGGATAGAAAGTGTTTTGTTGTAGGAGAGCGAGTTTTTGGGTGATCTCACACCATGACAAAAGAAGTGTTGGGGAGAAAGGTCTAATGTTATTCTCCATCCTTAATGCTTCCCAAAATTTATACACCACTGCAGATGGTGTGATATTGCTTTGTTCCAGATTTGATCTTAGTAGAAAAATAATAAAAATGAGATAAAATACATTCGATTACTAGAAGACATGTGCCTATACTATACAAACTGCTCTGTGTAATGTTGAAAAATGTGTTGATCTTAGAAATTTTTTGTAATTGCCCCCTAGTCATAGGCACCTAGGAAAGGTCATGAGTGCCCAGGTACTCATGTCTTTATTTGGGCATTGGCATTTGTGTTGTGTTGAGGACCAAGTCAAATTCTAGGTCATTTCTATAACTAAAGACTGCTCTGTTCCTATAACGTGTAGGTCTAAACTGTGATTGTGTGCTGTTGAATGGGGTGACTAATTCACCCAATGTATGCCCCCTCATTTGTGGTGCATTCAACGTTGCTAGGAGGATGCAACCCAAAGGAGAGGACCGAACACTAATCGATGCTTGTAGCGGGAAGGGAATTTGCTTGGTAAAAACCAAGGCACGTGTAAACAAATTGGCTAGAAACATGTGTTAGTGCAAACAAGACAAATATGCATATAGAAGACAATGTGTAATCAACAACAAGCAAGCAAATAGTGTAGACCGTGAAAAGCGGATTGTAAACATGTGACATCACGCATAATGTCACAAGATAAATAAGGCTGAAGTGGCCAAAAACATATAAGCAATGAACATGCAAGCCATAGGGCAAAGCCCACAAACAATGGCATAGAATAGTAGCAAGTAAAGTATCAAACAACCATAGTATAAAATGGTTCTTGAAAAGAAAATGTTACACATGAAATACTTGTTAGCATGTTAGAAATATAAAAATTATGTCAAGACATGTATATATAGATAGAGTAGTATGTTAGGAAGAATAGGAAGTAGTATACAATGAAACATTAACACATGTAGTGTGTACAAAAGTAGATGCACCTAGGATCCTTGGTGGGATTGGTAAGAGGTACACTACCAAGCATCCATGTGGCGTGAAAAGATCTATGTAAAGGATGCATTCACAACTAGAGAGAAAGTGACCACACATGTCTATACAAAAATATAATGACATGCAAAATATTTGACTAGCATAGTAAGCAAAGTGTACATGTGAGTATAAGTAAGCAAGAACAATGTGCAACCAAGATATGCAGTATGTTGTGAGTGAGAATGGAATGGAATGTAAATTGAATGTGATAGGAGAATCGTGCCCCCCGAGCGGATGTGTACGAATGTAGATGAGATGAGGTTCATTTATAAATGCCCCCTTAGCAGTCAAAAATGAACCATAGAACAAGAGTGCGTCATTGGGAAATGGTTTGAAATGTGTGATAGATAGATAGATCAATGAAGCATAGAGCATAAAGAGTGTGAATGTGGTGAGGTTCATTTCAGATTTAGACCCTCAGCAGTCGAGTATGAATCGTGGAACTAGAGTGCGTCATAGGGTAATGACGATACAAGTGTATCAAGATGTGTGTGAAAGACTAGATGTGAAGCACAAAGCGTAAAAGTAGAAATGTGAGACACCTGATAATGCTAGGGGAATAAGTAAGTATGATGCCCCCCAAGTGTACAATGTGAAGCAGAATCAAGTAACATCATCTAAGAGATCATCATTGTCATGTTCAAACTTGAATGGAGATGCCCGAGAGACTTGGTAAGCAATAGTATGAGGTTGATCACGTAAAGAAACATTGCGGACGTAGATTGTACAAGTCCATAACATACTCTTCATCAATGAAAGGTGGTAGTGGGCATCCATGTGCATACCAACGAGTAAGATTTAATGAATAGCTAAGAAATGAATCATTGCAAATAAAAACATGACTGAAAGGCGTGGGGAATGATTTATCAATACGATTAGGATCTAAAGTGTCATCAATGTATTCAAGCCAAGACTACCCAAGAGTAAGTGGAGAAGTGCGAGAAGTGTGTGTAATAAATACTGATAGATGGAAAAACCAGAGAGACCATAAGCAACAATAATACAAACATACCCATGATAGAGATGAAGCGAAGGTAAGAGATCATCTAGTGTGAATCCGAGCTGAGTCAAGCCATCATATGTGCAAATAGTATCAGAACTAGTAGGATTGAATGGAATATGTGGCCAATAAGAATTATTCATGAAAAGAGTGCATGTGAAAGGAGGAAGCGCAGATGCAGGTTGCTCATGGAAGATGATGAAGGTGGTATGACATCCAATGTATGGATAGACCCCGATAAATTACCATAACATTAGTAGAAGGAGGGGTTTTTGAATTGATATTCACCAGGTCCAATAACAACGAAAATATCATTGAAGTATGAGTCATCTATCTCGATTGGAGTAAAATTAAGATTGCACAGATTTGTCACCGAGAGGCTCAGCACAAGTACCAACCTCATCATCGAGTAATCATCGGTCTTTGGCATTTTCATCTTTGGATAGTCATATCAAGGATATTGGTAGGAAGTGAGCTAGATGTAGGAGCGAGAGGAGTCTTAACGAGTAGAGTGGTGGGGGTATGGGAGTAGACATGGTAGGTGAAATGATATCGTGTAGGTGGAAGAAGGTTGAGGAGAATTAGACTAACCAATATCATATGTATCAATATTGTTATATGGAATAGGTTGTGATGGAGGAATAGGCATAGTAAGTAACGAGGTTTATGTGGTAGAACTTGAATGGATCAAGGTCAACAACAATGGTATGTTCATAACCATCATGTAGGAATTTAACACATTGATGAACAATAGATGGGACAACATGCATTGCGTGAATCCAGGGTCTACCCAACAAGAGATTAAACTAAAATGAGGCATCGATAACGAAGAATACTATAGGAACAATCTTAGGCCTGACTTGTATAGGTAATGTGATAGTGCCTAGGCATGTGCGAGTAGTGGAATCATAGCCACGAATGAGAGTGGAATTTTTAGCAATGAGATTATCAGTAATGTTGATTTTATTTAAAAGGGAATAAGCACATAGATTAATAGTAGATCCATTGTCAATGAGTACACACTTGATATAAATGGTGTCAATGATAGCAATCATAAGCATAGGCGTACATGTATTATCAATAGTAGATGGCGATATGTCATCATCACTAAATGATAAGATGTGGTAGATTTTGAGAGATCGAATGAGATGTGTGAAGGCCACCGAAGAATTATTACTTTCAATGTGGATAGAAGGAAGGGAGGCCTTTAATGTATGATGACAATCGGGTACATTGTGTAATAATTCGTAGAGAGACATTTTGTCTAGTGTACTCTTAAGTTGCTCGATGATATCATATCCCTTAGAAGTGGTAGTAGGATTTGTAAAAGTGATAGGTGGTGGGATAGAAATGGGTTGAGCCATAGGAGGATGAGTGCGGTGAGTGGTGACTACATTAATAGTTGGATCATCCCTATGCATAATAAAGTGAGGAGGATGTTGAGTACGAACTTGCATAAAATTAGCAACAGTAGTAATTGTGTCGAAACCTTAGTTGGGGTGAAAGAAGGATAAGAAGATTGATCCATGACTTGAGAAGAAGAGAAATTTTGATACATGCTTAGAAGGTAGGGTTTGAATGGACGGGTTCACCAAATGATTTAACAAAAATGGAATTATGCTAAACCTTAGTCACATACAATGAATAATAAATAAAGCACAAATTCAACATAAGTAATAAGCTAAAGAAATATGAAACCCTAGGTGCAAGAGAGGGAATAGAAGACTTAGTTGATTTCACAATTGATCCATAAGTGTTATGGAATGGAGAAATGATGAAACAGAGGACAAAAGTGTCACAACCGTGCTCGATAAATTCTGCAACTGTCGGATATGTCTAGACCAGGGCACTGGATCGGGTCAAGGGCACCTAGGCACCCGAGTTTGCTCCTAGGCACTGTGTTCCGTGAAAATGGTCGAGAACCTGAATTTTTGGTGTCACAAGATTGTTGTTGATAGTCATTATTAGTCATCTGTGTGTCGCACTATGTCCACAAAATTCACCCATAACTTGGAAAACAAATGATATCTTGCAAAACCCCAAAACACATCAAATCCTACTAATAAAAATATACAAATGGGGATTAGGACTGACCCCGACGGTCACCTAACAGAGTGAACTTAAGACCAAGCATTGCACTACATCTTAGACTCCATGTAATTATGTGTGTGTGTGTGTAGAATCGTACCATAGGAATCTCTTGTGGAAGATGCACTTGATAACGAGATATAACTAGATGTAGTCATGTAAGTAGATGTGTGGATGTCAAAATGAACTTCCCCTCCTATGAAGTGTATGTAGAAAATGCATTTCATTATCCTTTGAATGATAGCTAGATGGATGCTTTGATGCTCTTAGAATGCCTTTGGATGTGTTAGGAAATAAGGGATAAAATGTGCGAAATAATCCCTCACAGAATCGCAATAGTAGAAACTAATATGCAGAAAATATTATAGATGTTAAATAAAAGTGCAGAATAAAATAACACAACACAAAGAGACAATATTTAACGTGGTTCACCCAATTTGGGCTACGTCCACCAAGAATCACTTGCCCAGATTTTATTACAAGCCACCACTCTCTCATTACACTACCTAGATCTGTTTGGAGCTATGCTCAACAAACTCTTCGGAATTCACACCCGAATTCAAAACACATCTATAAGGTTACATTTTTATACCATATGCATAAAACCATATAAATAGACAATCGCTTAAGTAGTTTTACAAAACTGTGGGTATCAAAACCATGGGCCAAAACTGTCCCATAACCCTATGGGTCAAAATCCCACCCATATGAGAAAATCATGTTTCCTAGTATATCGGGCACGTTTTAAGGCCCAAATTTTTTTCTCGGGGCTACGCCCCGAACACTGCAAGACAATTGTAGAAAGTCTACAAGACTCTTAGTGTACATTCTTCAACATTTTCTCACATGAAAATAGGCTCCACAACCTAACAACCTCCCACTTAGAGACTAGTTTTCCTTTGAGCAAGCTTCTTAACCCTTCACTAGTTTTCATGAAGACCAACCAAAGTTGAACACATCTTCATTTTTTCCCTTATGACCACCTTGGTCATCATGTCTATAGGATTCTGACGGTATGAATCTTCTCCAGCTTCAACTTCTCTTCCTCCAAAGTTGTCCTGATGAAATGGTACCTTAAATGTATATGCTTCATCCTAGAGTGGAAAGCAGAGTTCTTAGCTAGGTGTATAGCACTTTGACTATCACTATGCAACTTTCCTTCCTCCTGCTTATGCCCTAACTCCTCAAGTAATTGTTATAACCAAATCATTTCTTTGCTTGCCTATGTGGCAGCAACATACTCAGCCTCCGTGGTTGACAAAGCCACCAACTTCTATAGTCGTGAAATCTAGCTCACAGTTGTCCCACCTACATTGTAAACATAACTTGTCATGCTCCTCCTGTTGTCTACATCTCCAGCCATATCTGAATCTACATAACCACACAAAGTGGTGTCTCGATCTTGTAGCACAAAAGCTGTCCCCATGGTCCCTCTTAAATATTGAAGGATCCACTTTATCTTGCTGTCAGTGATCTCTACCTAGATCACTCATAAATCTACTCACCGCTCCCACCGCATGGGCAATATCGGGCCTCGATGCACATCATGGCATACATCAAAGCGCCAACCGCCGATGATTAAGGTACCTTGGACATCTGGTTTTCTCTCCCTGCTCTATCTTAGGACACTTGCTCCTTTGATAACTTGAAATGGCTCGCCAAAAGAGTCCCAACCAGGTTTAGCATCCTGCATATTAAACCTCTCCAAGAATTTCTTAATGTACTCTTCCTAAGATAAATTCAGCCGTTCCTTCCTATCCCAAGATATCCTCATACCAAGGATTTTTTTAGTTTCCCCCAAGTCCTTCATAGTAAAGGATTCACTTAGCTACTTCTTGAGTACTTTTATTTCCTGCATGTTTTTACCTGCAACCAACATGTCATCCACATACGACAAATGATAATATAACTTCTGCTGTCATCCTCAAATTTCTTTGTATAGACACAATTGTCGAATGACATCTAATATAACCTTGCTCCATCATGAAGCTATCAAATTTCTTATACCATTTACGTGGAGCTTGTTTCAAGCCATACAAGCTCTTCTTCAGTTTGCACAGCATCTCCTCTTTACCTTTGACCTCGTAGCCCTCCGGTTCTTTGCATATATAGTTCCTCCTCCAAATCACCATGGAGAAATACAGTCTTTACATCAAGTTGTTCTAAGTGTAAGTCTTCTGCTGTAACTATTCCTAGAACAGTTCTAATAGAAGTCATTTTTACTACAGGAGAAAAAATATCATCAAAATCTATACCTTTTTTCTGTGCAAACCCCTTGACCACCAACCGGGACTTGTATCTTTTCATGCCTCCTTCTTCCTCTTTGACTCTGAACACCCACTTATTCTATAATGCTCTTTTGACTTCGAGTAGCTTTACCAAATCCCATGTCTAGTTCTCCATGAGAGCCTGATGCTCCTCATCCATAGCTTGCTCCCACTTCTTCCGAGAATCTACCCCGGATTACTTCATCAAAGCTCTCTGGCTCTCCACTATCAGTGAGTAATAAATAATAAAGAGAAGGAGAAAAATTTTCAGGTTCTCTTCTTACCCTAGAAGACATCCTCAATATAGGAGTTTGGGGTTCCTGTTGAGGAGGTTCTGAACTGATTCATGTGTCACTTTCCCATTTGGAAGATCCTCTACCGCTGCATATTCTTTCTTGGATTCTTCCCTGTTTTCTCTGCAATCGCTGCTTATACATGACTTTCTCATTAAAGACCACATCCCTAGATCGAATGATTTTCTTGTCCTTAATACTCCAACATTTATATCCAAAGTCATCACCACCATAACCAATGAAAGTACATTTTTTTGATTTAGCCTCTAGCTTGGTCCTATCATCCTTGTCTATATGGACAAACACCTCACATCCAAAGACTCTAAGAAATGAATAATCAAATTTCTTACCATACCAAGCCTCCTCAGGTATGCCTCCATCTAAGGCACTTGAGGGTCCTCTATTTATCAAGTACACAAATTTGTGCTTACCGCTTCTACCCAAAAAGAAAGAGGCAATCCTGCATGTAACCTCATGCTCCTAGCACGTTCCATTATTGTTCTGTTCATCCTTTTTGACACCCCATTCTATGCGGAGTTCCTAGAACCACTGTCTTTTGCCTACATATTCCATTCTTAGAACAGTAATCATCAAATTCATTGTTGCAATACTCCCCTCCATTATCTGATCTGAGACATTTTAGCTTAAGACCTGTTTCATTCTCTACCAAGGCTTTCCATTTAACAAAAGTGTCAAATACATTAGATTTGTTTCTAATACAATAAATCCAAACTTTCCTTGTTGCATCATCAATAAAAGTAACATAATAACTTGAACCCCTGAGGAGATGATACCAGTCGGCCCCCACACATCAGAATGCACCAGCTCTAACTTACTCTCTTTCTTTGTAGGTTCAACCTTGAGAAACCTTACTCGCTTATGTTTCCCATATATGCAGTCCTCACAGAACTCCAAAATTATTTCGTATATCCGAGTAAATCTTTTTTATGATCTCCATGCCCTTATGGCTCATATGACCGAGCCTATAGTGTCACAATGTTGTATCTACTTTTGAAGCCACGATATTACAAACATTAGTTCTATAAGTGGTTAAATACAAGGTTCCAACCTTGTTACCTCTTGCCACCACAAGAGCACCCTTGGTAACCTTCCAAGAGTCCATTGTAAATATCACAATACAACCATCACTTCCTAACTGCCCTGTCGATATCAAATTCCATCTTAATGTAGGCACATGTCTAACATCCTTTAATAGCCAAGTATTCCCATTCTGCATCTTAACCTAAACATAACCTTTTCCAACTATGTTACAAGGCTCATCATCACCAAGAAAAACATGCCCAAAATTTCCTTAAACATAATCAACAAAATAATGTCCATGTGGAGAAAGCATGGAAAGAAGCCCACAAATCAAAAACCTAAGATTGATAATATTGTGCAAAGAAATAATCAAAGCATCCTGACATACATTATCCGTTGCCACATTTGCCTCCTTATTTTCTTCATGTTGTTTCTTCTTGTCTCGAAGCTCCCAACAATCCTTCTTTGCATGCCCAGACTTTCCACAGTGCCAACATACTATCTTGCTTTTATATTTTGACCTTGCGCGATCCTTTGATTTTCCACGGCTTCCTATATTCTTTTGTCTCCCTCTAGTTTCCATTGTCAAAGCATTCCCTGAAGTAGAAGATTCACGAGATCTTTTCTTTGCATTTCCTCGCTTAGAATCACCCCTACAACATCCTCAAACTTTAACTTTGAGTTAGCTGGAACCGAGTTGCTTACCGCCATTACCAAGCTATTCCAACTCTCAGGTAAAGAGCACAAAACTAATAAAGCCCTAAATTATTCATCAAATTATATTATAACCGAAGCTAGCATATTTACAACCATATTAAAATCATTTAGATGATCTGTTATTGAACCATTCTCAGACATCTTCATATTAAACAAAATTTTCATTAAAAATATCTTATTAGAGGTAGAGGGTTTTTCATACAACTTCCCTAATGCATCCATCAATTCTTTTGTAGTCTTTTCCTTTGAAACATTAAATAATACCAAAGATGCAAGACACATCCGGATTGTCCCAAGTGCCTTCCTATCTAGAAAATCCCATTCCGCATCTGTCATGCTCGAGGGTTTGTTCACCTTCTCAGATAATAGCGGAATATAAAGATCCTTATGATAAAGGTAATCTTCCATCTGCATCTTCCAAAGACTAAAATTTTGCCCATTGAATTTATCAACCCTAGATCTTCCATCATCTGCCATAGCTCCCACTCAAGATAAAAATTTCCTGCGATTTAGCACTTCAACAAACCAAACTAGGCTCTGATACCAATTGTTAGGAAATAAGGGATAAAATATGCGGAATAATCCCTCACAGAATCGCAACAGTAGAAACTAATATGTAGAAAATATTACAGATCTTAAATAAAAGTGCAGAATAAAATAACACAACATAAAGAGACAATATTTAACATGGTTCACCCAATTTGGGCTATGTCCACCAAGAATTACTTGCTCAGATTTTATTACAAGCCATCGCTCTCTCAATACAATACCTAGATCTGTTTGGAGCTATGCTCAACAAACTCTACAGAATTCACACCTGAATTCAAAACACATATGCAATGTTACATTTTTCTACCATATGCATAAAACCATATAAATATACAATTGCTTAAGCAATTTTACAAAACCGTGGGTATCAAAACCATGGGCCAAAAACCGTCTCATAAACCTATGGGTCAAAATCTTGCCCATATGAGAAAATCACGTTTCCCAGTATATTGGGCATGTTTTAAGGCCCAAAAATTTTCTCGATGGCGCCCCGAACGCCGACGAGACAATTGCTGAAAGTGGACAAGACTCTTAGTGTACAGTCTTCAACATTTTCTCACATGAAAATAGGCTCCACAACCTAACAAGATGCAATCTTAGGTGGTGATAGTAGATGCTTAGAGTTTGGTTCCTTACTATGGTCACATAGCTTTGTATTTATATGATTCTCTTGTTTGAATTTTGTAATTGACAAGTAAAAGGACGACCTATAAAAAAAAAAGAGGCCCAAAAGGGGGAGTAAGATACAAAGAGGTCGTGAGCACCCGAGAGGGGATAAGGGCATCTAGGCATTGGCATCCTAGCTAGGTGCTGGCATCCAGATTCAATAAAGATAAAACAATGAAGATCAGACTGGGCAGTGGGGTGTGCAAGACCAAAGAGGAAACCAAAAAGACAAAAAAAGGCCACAGATAGATGTTAATTACTAGTTTTATCGCTTAGGAGTCATATGAATAGTAGTATGTGATTAGGAACTATAAATGTACCCAAGTGCATGATTTAGTGTCTACATGTTCAAGGTTTGGGGAAGTCTTCATAGGATATATAACATGTTTTTGATTGACATAGGTGTTTCGTAGGTGTATGAGCATCAAAATGAGGGATTACAAGCCTTAGGATAGCTTAGGATAATGCATTTGAATTTTATTTGTGCACATAAATAATGTGCAAAGGATTTAAGCCAAAACTAACATTATCAAGTGTCAAACGAAAATTTTGGGTGCTATAGAACCTCTAGTGGTTTATACATAATAGATCATGATTTTCCTCCACCACGAGCTTGTTTGTTGGCCTTTTTATTGGTAACCATAATCCACCCATCGACGGAAGTAACATTATATTGGTTCACCATTGGTGAGGTTTTAGGTTGAGTGGTTAGTCATGTGTTACCCATTAGCATGGATTCAAACTATTGTGGTTTGTTGCTTGACACTAGAAGGATAAGATTAACTAGTCGATTTTATCCTTCTTGGAAAATTGTATATATGGGGCAAAAACTTA
Source organism: Taxus wallichiana var. yunnanensis (assembly GCA_018340775.1). Classification (NCBI taxonomy): domain Eukaryota; kingdom Viridiplantae; phylum Streptophyta; class Pinopsida; order Cupressales; family Taxaceae; genus Taxus; species Taxus wallichiana. Next base: position 239,516,298 of record CM031238.1, on the reverse strand, counting down.
GTTGAATGTCTAGGGAAGTATACATAGGATATAAAACATGTTTTTGAATGACATAGGTGTTTTTAGGTGTATGTTGTCATGTGTTTTTGCAAGGTCAAAATTCAAGTAGAAAACATGGCAATTGTACCCTAGTGTCAAAAATTTGCTTGAAGCCCCTCCTAAGTCATCCCTTAGATCATCTTGCCTTTTGTGTCATAATATTCACATCCTTGAAAAGTTGCATAATGTGACGTGTAACCTTCCCAAGTGTTTTAAATGTGTTCATGAGGCCATTTGGTCCATTCAGTGGAATGTTGTCAAAAGATGAAATTTGTACTAAGCCTATAAAGGCTATTCTCTAGCCTTTTTGGGACAAGTGTGCATCTTTCGGGGTTCATCAAGAAGCCTAAATCCATCTAGAGATATTATTGAAGAGTTTTAAATTCAATGGAATAAATTTAGGAAGATCTAGGAAAGTTTCAGAGGTTTTGGAGCAAGAACAGTGAAAGCGAGTTTTAGAGGCTTAAGGAAGTTGTAGTGAAAAAGATACCCAAACTTCAATGGATGATTCAAGAGGAAAACAACATATCATCGAAAATATTAAAGGATCGTCTGCATGATGGATTTTTCACATTCTTCATAAGACCCAATCACTTCTCGGTGTAGACCGGTTCAATGAGACTCACCTTGTGGTCCCAAATGAAAAGACATAAATTTTTACACAAGGATGCATAATCAAGTCTTGAAAACCATCCCATTGATCTCAAAATGATCTTGGGAGTCAAACATATATAATAATTTTCCAAAATATACCTCTTAGAGCTTCGGGAAAAGTGGTTTCATGTTTTTGGGAGTTAGTCAATTTCACAGTTGGATGGGTGGCGCATTTTGGTGTCCCGACACTCCCGGTTGTCCTGATTGTCCCAAATGTCCTAACATTCCGGGACAGTGGGGACATTGGGGAAAAAATAATATGCCCCACCCCCTAGTTGTAGCCCTTGGACCCTCATGTGACCTTGTATCTTCCCGACAAGTGCTAAATGGTCATGGTGAAAATTTGGCTAATTTTTTTTTTTCATGCTAACCCTTGGGCACATTTTTTTGTCCCAATTGTCCCAACTATCTAGGAAATTGGGGACGGTGGGGAAAAATTCTCCCCACCCCTAGCCCTTGCACAAGTTCTTCATGTGACCACAAATTTTGTCTCCGGGTGCTCAAGCCTTTCTTTCTCATCCTCCTAGTTCTCCACTCATCTCGTGCTACTTGTCAAGCCTAGAGAAGGGGGCACATTTTGTTGCCATGCAACTATCCCAATTGTCCCGGGGATAGCGGGGACGATTGGGACAAGATAAAATGTGCCCCATCCCCTTCATGTTTTCAAGTCAAGCTTTAAAGTGCTTTCACAACTTAAAAATGGACCAATTTGAGATTTTAAAGAGTTGTATAAGTGTGTTTCACTCCATTCCAGATCGATCCAAGAAGAAAATTTTGAAACTACAAAGCTCAAGAAAATCAAAAAATTTATCGACATACTTGCAATTTAATCCGGGGCAGCCATGAACACCGAAACAAAGAAATTTTCATATCTCTCAAACCAGTGATCCGATTCAAACAAAATTTTCTTAGTTGTTCTACAATCCAGGAACCTTCAAGAACACAATGATTGCAAACCCTATGATACTATGCATTATTTATAATATAAAACCCTAGTTTTATGCCTTAGTTTAAGCTTTTTTATTTCCAAGCACTCGTGGGCAAATTAAGACAAAATTTTGAGCACATGATCCAGAAAGGGAGCCTATTCTAGTGAAGTTGTTTTCGTGGAAAACTGACAAGAGAAGTTCCATTTCTAAAAATAGTAAATATCTGGTCTTTCCACTTACTATAAATAAACAAATTCTGAAAAGGAAAACCTTCTCTATTTAGTGCACTCAAAGATAATTAGAGAAGACAAACTAGGCAAATTTGGTCAAAAAAGCACAAAAAAACAAAAAACAAAAAAATACTTTCTAAAAATAGTAATTGCCAAAAATCATCAAAAAGACATAAAAAAAAGTGTACATAGTATGTTAGGATCTCTAGGGGAGTGAAAAAAGCAACCCTTACCTCCTACTTACTAAAAATAGAAAGTGTCTATTTTAGGTGCAGAAAGTTGTTGTCTTCCTCATTTTTTTCACCTAGCGGATTTTTGCCATAATGAAGTTAAAATTTTCTAGTTTAGAGCCCATTTCAACCCTTGCATCAGATTATTTGGATGTGGGAGACAATGATGTCACTCACATGGACTTGGAGGATCTGAAAAACTGGATGCTTGGTGGTCCCAGGGAACATGTAGAAGAAAGAATATACACAAGTGGTTTGTATGTAGTAGGTGGCCATCCACTATCTGTCTAGAAGAAAAAAATTGGTGATGAATTGTTCTCAACACTATGAATCACACACAAAAATCATAAGGGAAAATGACGGTTCGATCTTAGCGGTGTTCACCCCTAAGGAATGTCACAATACATGCAAATCCCAACTTGGAGCAATATGGTGATCATCCGAAAGGAGTTACATCAGGAGAATGGTCGAAGATAGATTCATACCTTCAAGGCCTCACATTAGGGTCTTGGTTGAATAAGGTAAGGAATCCCTCCCGTGTGCCTAAGTCTTGGTCTAGGCATGAGTTTCATGAAGGATTCTTATATGCAATCATATTGTTGAGCAGGGCGATGGGAGAAGAAACTACCAAAGAATTTTGGGATTGGATGGCGTTGTTCATCCTTACCATTATTGAGGGAAAAAAATGATTGACTAGGTTCAAATCATCAGTGACAACCTCCATTTTCTAGTTGCTCTAGCTTCCAGTCACAAGGAAATTTTCCATGACATCATATTTAGTGTATGCTCTTGTTAGTATAAGATTTTTCAAGGGTTTGAATCTCACACATAACATCTCCCAAAAGGCCCCCACCTATGAGACCATAGCTAAACTTGAGGGAGAGTAATCACTACTTTTCAAGGATTAATGATGTATTCACCATGTATGTTGTAAGATTTCTCGAAGGAAATCTTGAACTTAGACTATCCTCGCAAGTTGCCATATTGATCGAAAGATACGGGTCCTTCTTCACTCGGTTCTTGAATTTATCGTACATCGAGTATCTGGATTTGACCTCACTCCGTGAAAGCTACCAAGATACCTCGGTAATAATATTTTCATGTTTGAGCTTTGCAGACAATTGGCTCATGTCAACAAAAATTCAAGAGCAGGAAGAAGAAAGATGTGTCTTTCCCTATCTCCTTTAGGAATTTTTTCTTGCAAATCTCTCATTGATGCATCAAATTTGGAAGCCTCTTTCTCTTAGTTGAATCTCTTTTCCTACACTTTGAGGGCTAACTTTGATATCGTAGCACTCCTAATATGTTTCATATCTTTGACTTATACCATGTGCCACAAATTGAGGACTATTGGGTGAATTGTGTTGATGATCTTGAAGTTAGGGAAAGAGATCACATGAGGATGAAAATAGAGAAAATGAGGAAGTTTGGATTTTATTGGTTCGAGGAGGGCATTAAGGATAATAGAATGGAGTTGTACGAGCCCAAATATCAGGCTGTGAAAGCTTGGCCCCTCCCAAAATTTTCTTGGAGCATCTGGGAATAAGGGGATATAAATGAATGGATAGAGCTAGTGATTCAAAGATACAGAGAGTGGTTCAAGAAGAAGATAATTGCATTCATTGAGAAACAATAATCTCCCAACTCATCTTCATGGGTAGTTGAGAAAGCTTTAAGTTTTGTCCATTCGAAAGGCTCACAAAACTAAAATCCATGGAATCCGAGTTGACTCACTACATGAGGATCCACAAAGAAGGCGAAGGCATCTCAAGAACTGCGAGAGGGTATGGAACAAGGTGAAATTGATCCGGTTCAGCCATTGATCATTTAGAGAACTCGAGATCACTTCTTTTTCCCAACTATGCCTAGTCAACCACCCCAAGATGCACCTTCTCAACCGAGAACAAGAAACTACTATCACGGCCTTTGGTGAACTGAAGCAAATGAGACATTCTCATGGGTGCATGATATGATTAGAGGAGAGACACACATAAGCCAACACGTGGTGATCCCATATTTCCATGCTATATCTACAATGGTGAAGGCAAAGAAGGGGAAGAAAACACAAATTGCCTCCCACTTTTTCAACGACACTTCAGGAAACCAATATGTGGAGGTAGCTCGGCCTAAATTCATCAAGCCTATCAATGAGATGGCCCCATCTAGATTATGAGATCAACACCATTCCCCTTGGACCAACAACACACAAGGGAGATGCTCATCTGTTTTAGGAGTCTTCCACTCGCCTTCTCATGAGAAACTAGGAGTATAAGGAGAGAATTGATCAATTAGAAGACCACATAAGGACCCTCACCTCATATATGTAAACATTCATGGATCTGAATGTTGCTTCCTCTCTCTCGATCGAGAAAGTTACTCCCATTAGTAAATTTGACCTAGAGTCTATCAGAAAGGCATAAGGTTTCACCATGCAAGGAAGAGAAAATGACAAATGGGTGAACAAGATTCTAGAAAAGGGTAAGGTGTTACTTTCTAAGATCCTTTCATTGTTAAAGTACATGAATGCAACAACTATGAAAGTAAGCATGACTAGCGAGGAGATTAAAAAATAAAAATAACATTGGGACCAGGTGTATCCTTTGGTCATTGAGATGGGAAAAGTCAACTCTCCCTCTTGGTGAGTAAGGGAGTATTTAACTTTGCATCTGAGGACTTGTCTCAAGTTTGGGCTAGGACTCTGGTTGCTCATTACGAAATGATAAACCATGCTTTGGGTCATAGATTCATATGAGGAACACATTTCAAAGATGCAAGGGGATGTCAATGTTGAGATTCAAAAACTTGGAATGCTATGGGCGAAGAAACTTCGGCAGATGATTAGTTGAAGTCATTTGAAGATATTGTCGAGAAGGAGGCTAGAGATTCTTTTTCCTTCAATGAAGACACACTGGAGTCTTTGGATGAGATAAGGCATGTCATATCAAACACTATGAAAGATCATCAATCTTGGTTCATGGAATGCAAGAACATCAATGTTCTCTTTGAAAACTTGGTCAAGTCCTTAAGCTTTGTCCACATCCCACAAGCTGAGAAAGTTGCACTTGTAACAACGGGATACATCAAAGAATTCAAAGGCACTGAGATCACTCATGAGGAAATTTCCAAAAGTCCATGGCAAGCAGGTCTCCATCGGCAGAAGCATCTTCTTTAATTTGATTAGTTATCTTCTTTCTCTCTTCACTCCCCCTTCTTGTCTTCTTGCATGTTCTAATTCTTCATTAGGGGTTGTGCTTTTTCATTTGTCTTATTCAATTTCGTCTTGTTCATTAATATGACTATATTCAAAAATTGTAATAAGTTTCCCTCAATTAATAAAAAGGGGACTTAATTTATTTCCTAGGAATAACAAGAGTCACAAGTTGTAAAAGACAAGTGAAAAGTTGTGTGGGGGTAGGTGAAGAGTCTCTTTTGAAAACTATAAATTGTAGTGACTTCCTCACTTGAGGGTTGCCCATTTTGTAAGTTCATGTGTAGATAGATACAAGAATAAACAAAAGATAACATTTTACTCTATTTCCCGCTCTATATGTTTCTTCCCTCTCTCATTGCACAACTTTGTAAACATGTCAATCAAGAAGGGCATTTCAGCTTTTTGGATGGATAGATGAAGGAGATTTTATGCTCGTGATTTTCTTTGTCTTGATATAATTAGAAAAGTTGTTATTTCCAATTGCTTGTTGATGATTTTTGATTAATAATTGTAAGAATCTGAGTTATCCTACTTGCAATATTAATCCACCTCTCTCTAAATTCTCACTCCCAACCTTTCACCTTCCTTGCGCAAGATTACAAGGATTTCCCGCGAGTGTAAGGGGTGTGCTGTTGGATCCCCAACCTATTGGCCAAACCACAAAGATTTGTTTTCATTTACGTCTACAATAATGGATCTGCCCCATTCAAGTAGAGGGACCTAGTCCCAGAGCGTTGGTGAAAACCAAATAATTTCTCCCACGACAAATAATTTCACCAATAGTGTATGAACATTAAAATGAGGGATTGCAAGCCTCGAGAATAGCTTATGATAGTGTCTTTGAGTTTTTTTTTTGCACATAAGTATGTGCAAAGGATTTAAGCCAAAACTAACATTATCAAGTGTGAAGCGACAAATTTGGGTGCCTATAGAACCTCCAGGTGGTTTGTACACAATAGATCATGATTTGCCTCCACCACGAACTTATTGGTTGGCCTTTATGTTGGTAACCATAGTCCACCCATTGACTAAAGTAGCATCATATTGGTTCACCTTTGATGAAGTTTTGGGTTGAGTGGTCGAGTCATGAGTTACTCATTAGCATGTGTTCAAAATATTGTGGTTTCTTTGCTTGACACTATAAGGATATGATTGACTAGTCAATCTTGTCCCTCTTGGATAACTCTATCTATGGGGAAAAAGCTTAGTTGAAGGTTTGGGGAAGTCTACATAGGATATAACACATGTTTTTGATCGACATAGGTGTTTACGTAAGTGTATGAGCATAAAAAATGAGGGATTGCAAGCCTTAGGATAACTTAGGATAGTGTGTTTGAGTTATGTTTGTGCACATAAGTCATGTGCAAAGGATTTAAGCCAAAACTAACTTTATCAAGTGTCAAATGACAAATTTGGGTGCCTACAGAAGCTCCAATGGTTTGTACACAATAGATAGTGATTTGCCTCCACAACAAGCTTGTTGGTTGGCCTTTTTGTTGGTAACCACAGTCCACCCATTGTGAAGTAACATTATCTTGGTTCACCTTTGGTGAGGTTTTGGGTTGAGTGGTTAGTCATGAGTTACCCATTAACATGCATTCAAAATCTTGTAGAGTTCGCTGACTTTGAAAGTAGATATTAGGTCTATTGATATAGAAAACATGTTCGAAATGAGTTTATCTCCTCTTTGAATTTCTATTGTTTCCTTGAGATCCTTGGGAAGGTTTACCTTGACACATGCTCTTCTTGGCAACCTAACCGAATAGAATTCACTTTGTTCATGACAAAGAAAACGACTCAAGGGTTTAATTACTTTGTCTATAAAGCCCCGTAGAGGAAGAGGGCAACTAGGAAACTCTATAGATACATGGATTCGAGTTTGGATTCGTTAGACAAAACGCAATCCCTAAACCAATGGGAGAAAACAACAATGGTATTACATATACACCATGGGTTGTGCTTAACTTGGCATTGTAGTGCTTAGGATTGAAAATTCAAAGAGAAAAACACATTTGGTTATGATTTGGTTATGTTTTGGATGCTTTCAGCTTAACATTGTGGAATTGCCAATTATGATGCATCCAACTCTAGCAAATTTGTGACAATCTAAAACAATATCTAGCAAATTATCGAGTGGGACAGAGTCAATACCTTGTAGAAGATTTTGGGACAAGCCTACCATCAAAAGATACATACGTTGAGAAGTTGACCATAATATAAGCAATCATGCCGGAGAGTTTAATTAAAAGTCCAACATAATTATTGGCAGTATGACGGCTTAACTATGGAAAAATCATGAAAATCTTGAAACCCTAGGGGAGCCACTTTCCATGGATCCTCTCATATATTAATTTTATTTTGGTATCATAAAATTAACTATCCTTATTAATCCATCCAGACGGTCTGATGATATATGAGCAAATTGTCGGGGAGCTACATTGGTATGCATTGCAACCCTCGTTTTTTTAACATAACCCCCCTTGCAGAAATCCCTGCATTGAAAAGAACCACTACGTGTGCACAGAATCTGAAGCTAAGTATTTGCCTGATGTTGCTAGAATGAATGCCCGAATGGAGTAATGAAGATTTGGATATTGACATCAAATTTTCTTCTGGTTGTGAGGAGTCAAACAACAGAATTATTAGCTGCGGTCTCCTTGTTTGGATTCAGGAAGTCTTCAAAAGTGGGTATGGATGATCACTCTTCTACAAACTATTCTGCACACAAGCATCCTCGAATTACATTGAAATTCAACTCCATGACGACACGTATGCAAATTTTCTTTACTAAGAATCAAAGCACTAAATTTAAGAAAAGCCTAGATTTTTCGTTAAGTGGTATTAGTGCAAAACATGTGTTTCAGAAGTATTTGACGATGGTGAAGTACAGAATATCTCAGAGCCGTGATGATGGTGTTGTTGAACAGGAACTATAGGTGGAAGATAAATATGAGTTGCCCTGTATTGCGGATGAATCAGGAAGATGAGCTTTTATATATGAGGTGGGCGGGGAGGAGGGTGGTGGGCGGGCTTCAATTTGCCTTTCAAGAGGCGAACTATAACAACAACCTTCTTGAGGATACAGTGAGGTTTGAATCTTCGATGGAGAGCTTCAAATACTCTATTACGAGTTGGTCCCTTCCACCCACGAGCTAATATTTCACTTTCTAGTAACTTGAAGATGGGTTTAGCAAATTTGGGTTCTAGAAATCTTCCATGGGTTCATCTCCCAACCACAATGGAGTCTTAACCATCTTCTAAAGTAACGACCTTCAAAGTACTGTTCATGCAGCCATTGCCCATTGCAAGGAATCTAATGGAATTGCGGTAAGGAATTCGAAGCTAATTTCTTCCTGGATGTATATGCCTGAATTTTTTCTGTTTAAAGTTGGGGTCAATCAACACTCTGACATGTTTGAACTTTGAAGTTATGGAGATTTAGGTGTAACCAATTACTTCAGACATAACTTTGCGTGTATGGACCTCTATATTTAATCCATACAGACATGGAAGAAAACCATAATGATACTTACTCTTGCAGATGCCAACATCTCCAAGCACTCTGAATCGCTTTACATCCAGCACTGTAATTGAAGTTGCCCATGATTTTTTTGATCGAAAAGCATTTTCTATTTACAAAAATATGAGAGGAGAGGGAATCACACTTCAATCATCAATGTATCATATCAACACCATGATTTTGATTTTCCATTAACAAAAGAAGAAGGATATCCTTCTAATAAATAAGTATATGCTCATGCAATTTCATAACATATGCCCTGCATAGGAAAAGCCTTGCTCCAATATCTGCTTGGAGTTCAAAGGAGCAAAGCCCATATGGCTTGCTAATTTTGTTACGGGCATTCAAGGTTCTAAACCTGTTCAAAAGTTGCATTGAGGTATAACACAAATTGCCAAAGCTGATGCACAAGGCCAACACTAGTTCATAAATTCCAAGTCCCCTGTTACTCTATGCAATCTAACAGTAATGCCATTTGACGTGGTGCAATTTTTTTCTATAATTTATAAAGGAAATATTTGCAATAGTACCCTTCTAAAAAGTTCAGGCCTTGGACTTCTGACAAAAATCACGCTCTTAGGGAAGGGCAATTTAAGATAAAAGTAAATAGGCTTAAGACTCTAGCTAGCGTCAGAGCAACACAGCTGTGAGAAATCAAACAATTCAATACAGCATTGCTAAATAAGAGAAGATAAAACATTCCTAATAAGCTAAGATGAGGTACAAGCACATTGCAGAATGATGTGCCCTGTCAAACATTTAAATATGGTCATCTATGTCTTTAAAAACTTCACAACTTGCAACATGGTAGGGCGCTTGGCAGGATTGTCATGAGTACAAATAGAGGAAATATGCAGAACTTGAAGCATTTCTGGCCTCCATGGTCCATGAGAGATGAGAGGATCCAAGGCCTCAGCTGCTTCCCCTTTCTGTATCATCCGGTGAGCCCATCCTACCAGATTCTCATCTTCCATGTCTTGGAAAGTGGCCCCAATGGGTTCCTTCCTGTCAACAACTCCAGCAGAATCACCCCAAAGCTGTACACGTCACCTCTGGTAGTTGATCTAAAACACTGGCCATACTCTGGAGGGATATACCCAAGGGTGCCTGCTATACATGTGGTCACATGAGTTTCACAAGCACTGATAAGGCGGGCCAATCCGAAGTCTGCAACTCTAGCCTCCATGTTGGCATCCAGAAGTATGTTGCTACATTTCATGTCTCTGTGGATGATGTGGGGGTGAAGCCATGATGAAGGAATGCAAGGCCCCTCGCCGCACCCATACCAATTTTGAAACGTTTGGGCCAGTCAAGGACCTCTGCTCCATCAGCTCTATTCCTTAGCCACATGTCAAGACTTCCATTTTCCATGAAGTCATAGATTAGCAATTTCTCCTCTCTCAAGGAACATGAACAGTATCCCACCAATGGAACCAAATTAATGTGCTTAATTTTTCCTAAGGTTTCCATTTCTGCTTGAAATTCTCCTACACCCTGTAGTGTAGCTCTCCCAAGTCTTTTTATGGCCACAGTCCTCCCATCAGGAAGCTTAGCTTTATAAATTGTTCCGAACCCGCCGTTTCCAATGATGTTGGTCTCAGAGAAATTGTCTGTGATGTGGAGTACATCTTCCAGTGTCAAGCGAATGAGAGGCCTCTCAAACACGGTGACATTTATGCTCAGGGGCTCTTTTGACCTGTGGTTGCTATTCAGATGGCAATTGCTGGGGTCAATACCGGGGTTCAGTTTTGTATTATCATTCCCCTTTGCCAAAACCTTCAGTTGTGAAAATTTAACACATCTGACTAGACCATACACAAGTCCAAGCACGAGAAGCACAATCCCTATTGTCATGCCAATGATTGAGCCTGTCCTCATCTGCCGAGGCTTGGGCTTGCAACTTTGAGCAATGATGTTTCCACAGAGGGCTTTGTTTCTTTGAAAAGACAAAGCATTAAAAGTACTGCATCCAGCACTATCAGGAATATCTCCTTCCAGAGCATTTTCTGAGAGGTTGAGAAATGTGAGCTTCATAAGATCACACAATTCAGGTGGGATCCTTCCCATGAGATGATTGTCTGAAATGTCAAGGCATATAAGCTGCGTCAGACTACCAAGCTCTGGAGTTATGTTCCCTGTAAATTCATTACTGTGAAGGTCCAAGTAGGTCAAAAATGAGAGATTTGACAGAGAGCTTGGAATTTCTCCACTAAATGAATTCAAGCTCATATTCAATGTCTCAATTTTATTCCAGATTGTGCTCTGTGACAGCAATCCAGAAATGCTGCCATTGAGCTTATTTTGTTGCACATATATGCCCACGATGTTTACCAAGTTTGCAAGGGACGAGGGCAATTCACCATATAGTTCATTGTCGCTCACATCAATGTGGGATAGACCACCCAACTTTCCAATCGTATCAGGAATCTGACCATGAAGCATGTTACCGCTAAGATTCAATTTCACTAAACTACTCAAGCTTCCAAGCTCTGGAGGAATTGTGCCAGTGAGTCGATTATTGCCCAAGGCAATGCCTTGAATCTTTTTGCATGCTCCAATCTCCCCATGTATTTCACCCACCAAGTTATTGTAGGACAAATCCAGTTTTATTAAGTTTGTAAGAGCAGCGAGTGAGTTAGGTATTTTTCCTGAAAATTTATTGTTATTAAGCACTAACTCTTGTATTATAGTGCAATTGCCGAGTTCTTCTGGTATAGGCCCTGATAGTTGGTTCCAAGACAGATCAAACACTCCTCGGTGTTGTAAGTAGCTGGTATATGGAACTGCATACTGTTTAAAACCCATTGAAATTTCAACAGGAATAGGACCTGAGAGATGATTATGGGAAAGCACCAAGGTCTCCAAATTCAATAATATTCCTATGCCCTTGGGGATCGTTCCGCTTAGACGATTGGATCCAAGGTTCAGAGTAATTAAACCACTGCACTTAAACAACTCGGAAGGAACATGCCCCTCCACTCTATTACCATTCAAAGAAAGCACAGACAAGTTTGTCAATTTACCAATTTCCTTCGGAACTTTTCCTTCCAACATATTCCCATCCAGAATCAATCGTTCTAATGCCATGGCATTACCCATTTGAGGAGATAGGTAGCCTTGAAGGAAGTTGTATCCAGCACTAAATTCCATCAGGGTTGTAGAATTCCATATCTCATCAGGTATTGCACCACTGAAATTGTTGTAATTCAGGCTGACAACCCCAACAAGAAGCTCCCAAAATACCCAGGAATTCTTCCTCTAATCTGATTGCAATCCAACTGCAATTCTATCAAATTTTGCACTTGATAAATGTGTTTTCAATAGTGCCCTGAAGCAGATTGAACGTCAAACTAATGAGCGTAAGCATCTTTGCATTGCAAAGCTCTGAAGGAATGTGGCCTGTCAATTGATTTGTACCCAGAGCCAAGTTGGTTAATGAGGAGCAATTCCCAAGCTCTGGAGGAATTTTCCCAGTAAATTGATTTGTTGCTAGCACGATAGATTCCACTTTCTTCCATGATCCTAACCAAGATGGTAGATGTCCAGTTAGTTCATTCATTTCTGCAGAAAATGAAACAACAGACTCTAGATCTGCAAGTGTATCAGGAAGAGAACCTGTGAGTGAATTGAAGGTTAAAGCAACAGATTGTAAGTTTCTACATCCACCAAGCTCTGCAGGGATTGAACCATTCAGATCAGCATTTGCGAGGCCCAAAAGTACAAGATTTTGGAGGTTGCCAATCGATTCGGGGATAGAACAAGACAGAGGATTGTTTGACAGGTCTAGTACTTTTAGGCTTCTTAACTTTCCAATTTCTTCAGGGATGGGTCCTCGAAGCAAGCATGAAGGAAAGGCGAGCATTACAAGATTCACAAGGTTGCCTATTTCTGCTGGCAAAGGGCCAGAAATGTTGTTGTTTCCCATGCGGAGGCCTATCAACTTCACCATGTTTCCAATCTCTGGACTGATGCTTCCTGAAAGAGAGTTATTGTCTATCCTCAAATTTTGCAAGTTTGTAAGCTTATAAAGCTCAGGAGGGAGGTCTCCGGACAGAAACCCATTGCTAATATCAAACATTGAGAGCTTTGTCAGATTACCAAGATGAGGTGGTATTGTTCCTACTAAATTGTTCCCTCCCAGCTGAAGTGATTCCAAGTCCAACAGATTGCCAAGCTCCACAGGAATTTTTCCACTAAAGGAATTGTAGCTCAAGTCTAGGACTTTCATGTGTGCAAGAGAACCCAATTCTGGAATTATTCTGCCACTTAAAGCATTAATGCCCAGTACTAGTCTTTGCAGGTTGGTAAGCTTTTTTACATCAGAATCAATAGGTCCCGAAAACTGGTTCTTGCTGAGATCTAAGATTTTAAGTTTCTTAAGCTTCCATATCTGACGAGGAATCTTATCATAAAGCAGGTTGTTTGAAAGATTTAAAGATTCCAAACCCTGTAGGAATCCAAGATAAGGGGATATCTTCCCTTGTAACCTCAAATTGGGAAGATAGAGAGAGACCACAATGCTATTCTTGCATTTCACTCCCTTCCATTTACATTGTGAAGAATTGGCATTCCAATTAGCAATTGCATCTGACACTTGTAGGGCACTTCTGAATTCCATAAGTGCTGTTAAATCCAAGTTTGCAGCAGATGCCCTTACAACTAACACAAACAAAAACCAAATCATCCTGCAACAATAATAAAAGGTCGGTTTATGAGAACCACAACTGCCATCCATATTGAAAACCAAGATGTACGTTGGTAACTAATTCTTCATGCAATTCGATCAGGCTTCTTAGAATAGATACTCATGAGTCATAATCACTTTAACACTGCATATGAAACAACTGCTTCGGTTCCTGCAAGAAAATCAATCCATGTTCTGGGTATGTCAAGAACAAATTGAAATTCATTAATGTGCATACATTCAATATAACAAATAAAAATAGGCAACAAAACTGAAGCAAACATTAGATTTTGTAGGTTTACATCATACAGTTTCTGTAAACTTGAATGTAAAATCATAATGATGATATGTATATTTTAGAGTCTTAGAAACATTTTCAAGATGCAAAGAATAAGTGTATCCTAGTTGAGATAGTAAATCATGTTTAGAAGCTTATTGTAAGGAGACTCGTTTTCAGATTTTTAAGTCACAAAAAAAGATAGGGAAGGGCAAGCAAGCAAACATACACACCTGCAACCAGTCATCCATTATGAAGGTGTTTTACACTTGGCCACAAACAACACAAAGAATGGGCTATTTTTAAAGAAAACGATCTAAAAATGTTAGAAGATGTGAACAAAGAAATAATGAAGAGGACTTGGAATACACATTTCATAGATTACGTGTCCATCATTTTACTATGCAAGAAATAGTTACAAAATGGTTGAGGAGGTTACAACCAAACATTAGTTAATACATAACTAATAGTGACTTAATTTAAAAGGTAAGCCTTATATTCTAATACCCCCTCTTAAGACTTACAATATAGAAAGCAAAAAAACAAACACATTGACAGAAAATTAAAACAATAGAGCCACGCATTCTTCAAAAGTTCTCTTTGAAAACAGTTCTTGGACCAGGTAGAACTCCATCAAGCTGCCTCGTAACCCTTAAAGATGTAGCTTCCGAGCAGAGTTCTCAAGTTCCCGGATTCCACCTCCCCAAACTCCCAAATTACGAAGCTCCCAAATTATTGGACGATCATCCTTGTTGAGCTATAACCACAATGCTCTAACAAGTTGTCTCATGACCATCGTAAGGATATAATTCCCAAGATCCACAAACTCTCAAACTAACGAGGCAGCCATCCGTGCTGAGCTTTATCTACAGTAGATCCCTTCATGTCTTCAAAGTGTGTGCTTCTTAAAATGCGTATTCTTCATCAATGAATTCTTCACTACTTTTAACATCTGGTGGGTCTTTAACAATGGCTATATTAACTTCATTTGGTTTGTCCTTGAGCTCTCTCCGAGAGAACATCATTGGCTTACAATTCTGTGCTGTGTGACCTCTTTTCTTGCAGTAATAACATTCAATCTCCCCTTTGTCTTTATTTGATCTTCTATGATAGTTTCTTGAGTATAATGCACTCTCATGTTGAGGATCACCTTCTGTATCTTCTACAGTTCTCTTTTCTTCAACTAAGAGAGCTGAAATCATATCTTCTAGAGTTTGAGAATGTATCTGACTAAGAGTAAAAATGACATTGCTGTATTTAGAAGGCAGATTGTTTAACAAAATGGCTTTGGCATCCTCATCATCTACCATAGCATTGACTTCTACTAGTTGTTTGATGAGAGACCTCAGATTGTTTATGTGGCTAGACATAGTGACTCTGTCATCCATCTTGAATCTGAATAGTTGAAGCTTTAGAGAAAACTTTGCATTAACTGCTTTTGCTCCAAACAATTTATTCAAATTATCCCAGATTTCCTTGGATGATTTTTCTAGATCTACATGATGTAACTCAAAATTGGAGAGAGCAAGACCAATAATGGCTTTGGCTTTATCATCTCTACTCTGCCAATCCAAGAATTTATTGGCATTTGTAGGTGGTTTCTCATTCCCATTTACTATTCCCCATAAATTCTTGTTCATCAGTTGCATTTGGATTTTTACTTTCCAGGTGTGAAAATTGAGGCCAAAATATTTGTCTAATGGAATTTTATTCTCAGAAAAAAACCTCAGAATTCTATACAGGAATTTTGATCTAAAAATCAATGATTATACTTTTTAATGTTTGAATTTTGTTGATTGAAAAATCTATTGTAGTTTTAGGCCCTACCACTTCAAATTGTCCTCAAATTCATTTGAAAATAGAGCAAAAAATATGCCCTAGTAGGGCAGTTGTACCCTAAAATGCGTTTTTGCCAAAAATAATACAAAATAAATAAAATACCAGGCAAAATATTTCCATTGGTATTTCAGAAATCACATCCCGTCATGCCCTAGTGACTGTCCTTTTCCAAAAATTGTAAATGACCAGATTTGCATCTGTTTTGACTGAATATAGCCTCGTTTTTGACTGAATATGTGACTGTATTTTTCCTGTGCCGTGTCCTCGTCCAAACTCATGATTCACGACTGTATTTCTGCCCTAGAATGGTGTTTTTATGGAATTTTCCGTAACTGGACTATAAACTTGGTGTTTCCCCTGCAATTTTGCCTTAAGTGACTATCATTTCTTCTGTATTTGCAACTCGCGACCTTTAAAAAACACGAAGAATTTGTAGTTTGTTTTCCTTGTGTTTTGATGGCATCTTGTGCCCTCGTGACCGTATCTTCAGTTCCTCCTTCATAGATGGTTTCTTTTTGATCTTCACAGCTCTCTTCTTGCTTGTCCATACTCAATTCCACGAGCTTCCTCGAACTGTGAACCCTATCGAGCACCGTTAACTCTCGATACCAATGTTAGAAGATGTGCATAAAGAAATAATGAATAGGAATTGGAATACACACTTAGTAGATTGTGTATCCGCTATTTTACTATGGAAGAGAGAGTCACAAACTGGTTGAAGAGTTTACAAGTGAATATTAGTTAATACATAATTAATTGTAGCGTAGTCAAAAAGGTAAGCCTTATATTCTAACAGAAATACCATCTTTCTTCTCTCAAATTATACATTGTCTTTAAGTTTTATAGGCTTAATTGAAAGTAGCTCAATCTATTATCATCTTTTGAGAAGAGATACTTTTCCATGATAGATTTGTATAATCTTCTTTATTGGATTAAGTGGTCTATATTTCCATCAGTTTCCTGATCTTTTGGAAAGTTTCTTTCCATCAATTTTTAGTTCACAGGAAAGCTTGAATTTCACACACTTTAACACATGTTTTGATGTCAAGATTATCAATTCAAAGGGTTTAGGAGACCAGAATTTAATGTGTAGACAAGTTTCAATATATTTAGAGTATTTTCCAAAAAAGTCGTGATACAATTTTAATGGGCATTCTTATCTTCTTTGGCTAACGATGGCCAGCATACTTCTTTACATCTTTTATGACGAGGTTACTAGAGAAAAACAAAATGTTCTTTTGAGACCATACAAATATTTGTAAAATTAAAAGGTTTGATCATTCTAAGCTCCTAAACTACGATGAAGTATCATGCACATGTCTATAATGGTATGGGTATTTGTATTGTATCTAGTGTACGTTGGAAATGGATGAAGATTCTGGTCTTAACAATGAGAAAGTACTTTTGTTTAACAATGTTTTAAAAAAGAAATGAAATACTACAACATGGAATGACAAATCAACTTTCATCTTGTGTGCCATGGTTGCATGCAGAGTGTATCATCAATTGAAATCAAAGTTACATGGGTTTCGACTATGTTTAATTATGTCTATTTTTGTCTTATTTTATTTCTTAAAAATTATATAATGAAAGGTTGGATTAATTATACACATTAAGACATATTTATGGTTCTATTTTCTAACCTCCTTGGAAGTATCTAATCATAACGATAATTTTAAAAATGTCAAAAAAATATTGAGAGCATGTCTTTAGTGCTTCTCACCAACATTGTAATGTGCTTCTTGATATATGTTCTTTTTTAGTGGATGCTGTACGTTGAGGGAAGGAGAGTATCTTACTTGCATGGGACATAGTTTATAAGGTCAATAAGTTTGGAACTCCCAACCAATGTTGAAGACTTAGGAATTGTGAGGTTGGTATGCTCATTTTAAGAATAAGCATGAGTTAGATGTTCATATAAATCTTGTGTAGCTTTAGCACTCAGTTTTTGCACCTGGTTCTAGTTTTGGAAGCATGTGGAAGTTTTAGTGATGGGATCATGTGTAGACTTTAAGGATCATTTGCAAGCTTTAACACTGGCACCATATGTAGGCCTATGGCTCTTCTGAGGTCAATGTTCTCTTTTTCTGTTTTTCTTTTGTAATAATGAGGCTAGCGTCCGTGACTAGCTATGGATACTTGCTGTGGATCTTTTATTTTTTGTTGCCTGGTTTTCCCCAAAACAGTCTTTGTGGCTTCTTGGAGTGATCGAGTGTTTTGTCATCCTTGTTGAGGGATATGCCCTCTTTTTGTTTAATAAAATTTACCTTAAAAAAAAAAATATGGGAACCATATAGAGTCTAGACATATATATCCATGCTGTAGTACAGAGAAAGTGAGCACATGGGCAAGATTAATAGGATTCGAGGTGTTCAGTCTACAACATAAAGAAAGTCATATATAGTTGTTTTCTTAATTTTTGTACTTAAGATTGATATCATTACAAAGAGTACAAAGAGAGTAAGTATAGGAACACGAGTAATAAGAATTGAGAGGTCTTATGGAAACCTATAATGAGAGAAAACAGAGGCAAAAATGTTTACTAAAAGATTACTCTGTTGTTTGATATTTAGTGTTGACCAATGTCTCGTAACGTACTTGAGTGTTGGTTTATAAATTCTCTATATCGTCTTGTGTGCATGTTTCTTGTAAATTTTCTTCCTATTATAGTATAACAAAATTTATTTATTCATAGTATTTTATTTCAATGCTTGTATAAAAGCCTCTAGTACTTATTTTTGAACATGCAGGACTCTATACGAATCATAAATTCTTACTTAAGATACTATTTGCAATATCTTTATATTTTAAGAGGAGTTCTTATCGCTTAAACAACAAAAAAAATAGAAAACATAACCACATGGTCGCGTCTGTAGCTTGTTGGGATGAAAAGCAATCAATGAACTTTGATTGATCGCATGACAGAAATCTCCTAAAAGTTCTGGACCAGCTGAAAAATTAGTTGAGGCACATTAAGTTTCCTAGGGAGTTTGTGGAAGGAAGTTCTCTTCCATCAATGGATCTCTGGATTGTGAAAAATAGGCTTGATGGATTCCTCGCACAGCATGTCTAAAGAAAAGATAGATATGGATCTATATCTTTCAAATAGCTAGCACCACCATTTTTTTCCGAAAATGATGATCTTGAACACTCTTACAACTTTAGGCATCTTTATCTCAAATGCGCTGCTGTTGGGGAGAAGATATACCTTATCATGATTATAAGAGAATGTGTACATGAAAAGACGACAATTTGAGGAGGCATTTGATCATAAGCTATGTTGCCGGGAAATAGGTATGGGTACGAAACACGAAAACATCAATTTTCAAAAAAATCTCGAGTACAAAACATGAAAACATCGATTTTCAAAAAATCTAGGGTATGAAACGTTAGAGACATCCGTACATTATATATATGGATGATACTCATTTTCAAAATTTTACTCCATGCATTCAAAATATTTTGTATTCATTGAAGTTCTAAAGATTCATCATTCAACATGGTTACAATTTCAATTTCAATGTTTCATATATAGTATATGTATGATTATAATCTAGATGTCCCTTTGTTGCTCCTTGACGTCTCTTTGCTCTTCACGATGCTAAATCTTAGTTTAATAAAAATTGAATTCAGCAAGAGAAAAAAAAGAGTGTGAGTTAGAATGGACCAAAGATGCCATTATATAGCTTTTAGGAAGTGTCTTTAGGAAGGTTGGGTGGGTAGATTAGGTTTAGAAGTAATAAATGCAAAAAAATAGTTATTTTTTAAAATGTTTTTTGAGTTTTAAACTTCTAAATGCAGCAAAAATGTCCAGGACGTTTCCGAGACGTTTGGCACGTTTCCGTACTAGAAATGTTTCTACTATGGTACGGGACCTCGGGGACGTTTCCTTGCTACATAAATCATAAGTTGAGGAATGAAGATACAAAAGATAAGGCTTAGGTCACCTTTTTATGCGGATTTAATTTAGTAACATCCATGACTTTTGATTGTAAGTCCAGTCAAGTACAAAGATGAACATTAGGTTACCCTCTTATGCGGATTTAATTTAGTAAAGGACTTTGTGATTTGAGCTTGTGGCTCAAATAGATCGCTATAGAATAGAGAGTAGGGGATAGATAGATAGATAGTAGGCCGTCGTTTGCTTATCGGGCACACATGTCCTCCAACCCCAACTATATATAGATATAGGTGGAGGGCAGATTTTCATCGGTCCCTAGTCAAAGGAGCTCTTACTAGGCACTAGTGAGCTCTTTTGTCTTGGGCTGAATCAAATCTCTCTCAGGTTTATCTTGACAAGATAAGCACTTTTTTGGTGGAGCCACTACTGAGAAGTGTAAGGGTCATACTTAACAAGGCAAAATAAAAATCGTATGACTTCTAATTGTATGAATCTTATTTAATACCCATTTAAGATTTTATTGCACTCGTTTGTACAAGGGGAAAGACGTTATATAACTTCTAGTTGTATGGAGATGTCTACTCATTCCCATGCTCTGGTTCTAGAACTAATATATTAGTAAGACAAGGAGATGCTTGCCATTAGGATTAAATAACATGGCTAGGATCTCATATATATAAGCTTTAGCATCACATGTAAACAAAAACTTAATTGCCCGGAAAGGGAAGGCAAGGCTTCAGAGATAGAAAAGAATGTTGTTTTTCAAACCATCCATGATAATAAAAATTGTTATTATGGATGATGCCCAGAGAGTTTTCTCACACAGTTTTCCAAATACCTTTTTCTTTTTACTATAGACTGTGAAAGCCTTAATTTCTAACAAAAATCTTATTTTCTTAGCAATGCAGTAAAAATTGTTTTCCAGCCCACATGAGGGTTAGTGAAACTATTATCTGGGCAACAATCGATCAGAATTCTATAATATTAACAGCCCCAAAGTTTTATCAAATTTAGTTATAAAAGAGAATTTATGATTAGATAATCAATGTTGTGAACCAAATTTTGACCATTAATATTTAACTGAGCGCTAAATTCTAGATTGGAAATTTGTTTTTGATCAAGAGAAAATAAGCCACTAGTCATGGTGTAAATCAATGACATCTTTTATCTTTATTCACATTAATCCACCATGTATTAGAGATCATAAATAAATAAATCTCCTCATATGCCATTGCTGAAGGGCCTTATCTGCCTAGTTTTGACTTGGAGTATTCTTGCTGATATTGAATTTGATGTTTATGTTATTTTTTTAGCAAAATAGTGTTGAGTATAGCTTGTTTCTTACGTCCTCATAGGAAGCCACTCTTTAAACCTAACTCTATAATTTGAGTGGAAGTAACTTCCTCTCTGGAATTCAAAAAAAAAGAAAGATTCTCCAATGGTCATGGTTATTAGGAGATGGGTTCGGGTACCAGTACCAAGACGAGGAGATGGGGACTGGTATGCCATTTAAAACAAGAAGAAGACAGGTATAGTTATCAAGAGACAAGAAAGGGTACCAATACCAGTGTGAAGAGATGAGAACGGATATACTATTTTAAAAAATAGAAGATGGGTATTTAGAACTTCCTCACTGGAATTAAAAAAAAAAAAAAAAGAAAGATTCTCCAATGGTCATGGTTATTAGGAGATGGGTTCGGGTACCAGTACCAAGACGAGGAGATGGGGACTGGTATGCCATTTAAAAAAAGAAGGAAACAGGTATAGTTATCAAGAGACAAGAAAGGGTACAAGTACCAGTATGAAGAGATGAGGACGGATATACTATTTAAAAAATAGGAGATGGGTATTTAGAACATAATATAGGTTAAAAAATATATAATTAACATTTTGAAGTAGAGAAATTAGATGTTGATAAAAGATTAGAATAATTATACTGATATTTATCTTTGATATCCCGATGTATTTATGGGCAAGAGTACAAAATATATATAAAAATCATTGAAATGAAAGTCTCTGAGATGAGTACCATCCAATACCAGGCTTTGAGATGCATTTTGGCAGTAGGAGAAGAGGCTCAGTGAAACATGTAAGGATATTTTTCGTTTGGTACAACTGATTTATATGGATATTGGCATCTCTACCTTTTAGTAGCCAATTACAATCTGAATAAGCCTACATCTATATCAGAATTTCCTTTAACTAAACTGTCACGACAAAAGGATCCATTTTCACTATAATGTAATATTAAATGTACGCTTTAGTAATGCCTTCATCTTCTATTTAACTTTTGAGATTATTCTAAACAGAATTCATTGATTGGTTTCTTATCTAAATCATAAAAAGATATCCAACAATTTGAATGAAATTACTCTTGAAAATAGGAAGGAGCCTTTCACACAGAAATTCCCAATTAAATCAATCAAAGCTCCTGATCCATTCATCCACTGTGTATTACAGACCAAAATCAGATGCAGGCTCAAACACTCAACCGAATCTTCTTGGTATTTTACTAAAAGATATCTTCTTAGGAAAATTCCAATTTGAACTCTTAACAGAGTTGTACTCATTCCAATCCTTAAGTTCTAATGGAATGTCATGCCGGCGTATTTATGGAAATTGTTCCTTTATCATCGAATTTTCCCTGGAAGCATTTTTAAGGATGACAGGGCAATTTCAATTGCGATGCCATTTTGTAGACCTCGATCCTTCTTTATAATCTCTTAACAGTGATGAAAGACAATTATAAAGAAGGAAGGAATACATGACAAAAGAAAAGGACATGGAAGAAATCACTAGTAACTTGTTATGAGAGAGGAACAAGAAAACCCAGTGAAAACCATAAATCTGTGAATATTTGGGATCTAGAAACCATGACCTGAAAAATTTCAGGCGAACATTACTTATTGCAGACGTAATGTTTTGTATGCTTATCACCTATAAGCATGGTTGCTGGTCTGAAATCTAATTTTATTTTTAAAATTTTATCTTAGCAAAGAAGCATGCATTGCAAGTAGTGAGAATTCCCTCAAACAAGCATGGGCTCCCCCAAAATTAAGTTGAACCATGTACAAGATGGAGAAAATAAATTAACATAAAAAAGAACAGAAATATCCTATTACAAATTTGATTTGTAATCACAGTGGGTTTTATGTAATTCTCCTACAATATTACATTGCAGACAATCAAATCGACAATATAAAATTCCATGATAAACTTATCCATTGTGAATTATAAGTGCACACATGCTAGATTGCTTACCATTTTAGTTGATAGACAACGTAGTCTTCACTTAGATCCTCCTGTATAATTCAGATATCACTTAAACGAGCATTGTACAAACTTGTTGATCCAAATTTATAGAATAGTGCCCAACTTCATTTGTAGATCCTCCTGTATAATTCAGATATCACTTAAATGATCATTGTACAAACTTGTTGATCCAAATTTATAGATTAATACCCAGCTTCATTTCTTTTTGTATCTCTTGAGATTTGGTGTACAGTGTGACAACAACACAGCTCTTTACATTTGGTAGAATGGATATTCTTCATACTTTAACACTAAATCAAAGAAGATTGATTAGGATGCACATTGAAAAATGTTTAAGAAAGATCGAAACATTTATCTTTCCAAAAAAAAATCCTTAATATAATAGTGATTCCACCACCATAAATTCAATATACATCAACATTTCCATGCTCTCTTGTGAATATAAATTGACAAATATATTTGAGTGTGAACGGCTTCCTTGTAACTGCATAACACCCACATGCACAGTGGCACCATTCTTATTGGGAAGATTGAAAATACAAAATTAGGGACTGTTGGAAAGGTAATCATGCTAACTCACGTTTCCTCATATAATTTATAACTCTATGCATGGTTTTCCAACTCTATTTGAGGACTTGCCATGATCTGCGCATTCTTATCTATCATTCCACGTTTAGAGTGTAAAGTCCCAAGGTTAATATGTAACTCTAGTTTATTAATTATAGGAAGAGCCTATATAACTGGTATGTTCGTTGGTCTCGATTTTTAAACATAAAATATTGATAACTAGTTTAATATATATATTCTGGCATGGACAAGCCCTTGAAAAATAAACTAGTATTTTTTTATCATTCACAGGTTAATATGAAATAACATAAATTATAATAATTTTATTTTGTTTATTTTCATGATTTTTTGATTGAATGAAATCTGCATAAGTCCAATGCACAAAATTATTAGACTTAATTGTCAAGAAGTGAAGGGTATCTATTCCACCAAATTTTCCCATCCCTTCTTTTTCAACCTCTACTTTTATTCTTATGATTTTATAACAACCATGTTTATAAAATCATTTTAACTTATATCTACCACTAACATTTTATATAACATTATTTTCTTTTCTTTCAATTTCAACTTTATATTATTTTTCATGTGATTTGTGTCCCAAATGATCATAGCAATAGAGTAACCAAAGGACCATTACAAGAAATCAAGAAAATTGAATATTCCCACTATAGTTTTTATTGCATTTACTAAGTTATATTAAGCAATGTTTTCATTGACCCTTGTATTGAAAAGTTGACAAGATAAATGTCCAAAAATCTGTCTCGCATTTTAGACAACTGCAATTTTTCAATTTGTGTGTCTTTTTAAAGTGCTACATTGGTATTGGTATCCTTTTTAGACTTGGTCTATTTGTACAATGAAAATGGTTCCTTGTATTTATTTTTGCATTATCACACACATTATTATATATACGTCAATGTTTTTTTAATCTAGGTAAACTATTTTTACACATTTGTTTCAAAATATATGTTTTATTATTTCAAGTTAAATATATATTTTCAGTTTATTTTAGAATTGCTTTTACGAGTTTGAAAATTTTCATGACTAATCAAAACAATAATCTTATATTAGCTGGTTGGCTTGGTCCAAGGTAACAAATAAATCCCAATATATCATGATGCCAACAAGAACATGCCACAATAGAAATGACTCGCTTACTAACATAATGGTTGTTTGGTTAGAAGAGGAGTATGTTTGCTTGCTTGGCCTTCCCTTTCTTTTCCTATATGACTTCCTAATAAAAAAATCGAATTCTTTATTATTGTAAGTCATATATGCTTCTTCAATGCATCTTGGAATTGCTTTTAACTTTAAAAATCATCGATATGTTTAGGAGTTTTAATAAAATTACACCATAACATAATCTTGAATAAAACTGCATAATAATCCAAATGTAATTAATATGCAATCAAACATTCTTGAATAATGTTGTAGTGGAAGGTTAAATTAGGTATAATGATTACATATAGACAATAATTCATATCTAAATAACTTGATCAAACAATCATGAATAATGTTGAAATGGAAAGTTAAATTAAATAGGTAAAATAAGGGTTAAACAATCAAGAAATGGAAAGATGAACAACTTAGTTTGTCTACATTGCTTATGAGCGAAGGAGACTATAGCGAGATCAAAGAATGAAAATAGACCGCACAAAAGGGCTCCCACATATCTCAACTCAATCATTGATGCTTAGGTTAAGTTTATAGTTCAACTGGACTCCATTGGCTTTGAATATGTCTAAGGTAGGCATAATCAAGTTCAAATTCATGTGAGGCCTACAAATGCATCTTCCAATGGCCTTCCACATGTTAGTAGGTTATAAAACTTCTCTTGTGTAATTGTATGTGTCTATACAATAGAGTCCTTGCCCAAGATATTCGCGATATTGCGCAAGGCAATTGTAATGCCTTCTCTTCCTTGGAAAGCCCTAGCAATGCTCTTGAGGTGAGAAAAATAGATTAGTGTTTGGATTGGATTGACCTCACTCGGTGATGCAATGTGTTTCCTACATACCAATAATTTGAAGAGGGAATCAAACATGTAGCTCTCCCACTTATGTCATTGCATGAATGATCATGTGAATAAGGAATGCAATTTTATGTGAATTTTTCCTAGGCCTAATGTAGTACAAGCATGCAATTTTGAATAATATAATACTTTATATTTGAAACTCTTGAATATGAGTCCTTGAGAGCATATGTATAATTGAATTTGCTAGGAATCTCCATAGCCTCTCTTGTTAAAATTGGGGATTTTCTTACATAGCATTTAACTTTGAATTAAAGACCTCTTGAGACATAAATTGACTTACAAGAATTCAAAAACATTGACAAGGCCGACAATGGGGAGCTCACTCTTAAATTTTGGATTAAAAATTCGATAAACGATGCCATAAACACATACTAGCATTCATATGATTCATAAGCAAGAAAACTAGTAATTAATATTGACGCCTTTAACCTTTTGTCTTTGCTTCTTGCCTTTGGCCTTTTGTCTTTGTTTCTTGTTTTCTATTTAGTCTTCACACAATTTACAACCTAGTTGGAACTTTACTTGCTTATCTTTTATGACTTCGGACACCAACGCCAGCCTAGGATGTCAACATCTAGGTGTCGTCTTTCCCTGTGCCCCTAACCTCTTTACACCTTACTCTTTTTGAGTCTTTTTATCTTTTGGACATCTTATTCCACTTATGGATCAGCCTTCTAGTTGTCAATTACAAAATTCAAACAAGGGAATCATATAAATACATAACTATGTGACCAAAATAAAGGACCAAGCTCTAAGCATCATTACTATCACCTAAGCTTGCACTCAAAAGACACCTAAAACACTTCAAAGCATTGTGATTTGACATTTAATCAAGGGACAAGGGATTGCATTTTCTACATACACAACATAGGAAGGGGAAGTTCTTTATTCCATCCACACATCTATCTACATTGTTACATCTAGCTATAGCCCGCTATCAAGTGCACTTGCACAAGGGCATCCTAGGGCACGATTCTTTCACACACTCACAAAACTACATGGAGTATGAGATGTAGTGTAGTGCTCGGTTGTAAGTTCACTCTATCGGGTGATCATCGGGGTTAGTCCGACTCCCCATATTGCATCTTTCTTTTTTTGGATTTGATGTGGTATTATGGGTTTTATAGTGAATCTTTGTTTTGTAGGTTACAAGTACCTCGATGATCAATCGGTGACACACAGGTGATCAACAAAAAATATTTGTGACACTTTGTACACACTCTGAAAAATTCAACCATTTGCGTAGTCACCGAGCACCCATAGCCACCAACGTCCCATGCACCCATTCCCCTATCCTATCAGGTGCCCATGTCCAGCTCATATTTCGATAGTTCCAAAATTTATTTGAGCATGTTGGATATATGACACTCTTCACTTCTTTTTCATCAAGTTTTCCCATTCTGCACTAGTCCCAGATCAAGTGCATAAATCAACTAAGTCCATTCCTCTCTCTCTCTTACTTAGGGTTTTATATTTTATTAGCTTATTGCTTGTGTCAAATATGTATTTTAACATTTATTATCATATGTGACTCTGCAATTAGGTTTACATAATTTTATTTTTGTTAAATCATTTGGTGAACCCATCGCTCAAATCCCACCTTTCTCTCTAGGGTTTTCTTCTTATGTATGTCACTCGTAGTGGTTGTTTTGGTTCTTTGAGTACATTGAGCTTCCTCCATTTATTCGTAACTCTTCTAGGTCAATGGTTGAATTTGATAACCCCTTTGCCTAACTCACAAAATGTTAATCTAAAAGATATTGAAACCTCTGATAATGAGCAATCATACGATGAAGACACTAATGTTGATCAAGAACAATTAAACAAGCTCACTAATTTTCACCAAGCTTTGTGTTAATCCTTCACATATTTCCACATATTCTTAGTGCTTTTCTTGCTACCCAACACTCTCGAGATGCTCCTTTTATACCTCTTGTAGGTTCTTTTTGGCTTGCCATGGCCTCCACCCAACCTCTCAACATTCCTACTTCCATTCCTATTTCTACCGCTCCTCTCCTCCACACTAATGCTTCTAATGCACAACCCGGTTCCTCTTCCAACACCCATGATTTCATTCTTTATATCAGGATCTACAAGTTCAAGTCCATCAAATTCAGTTAGTTACTTCACGCTCCTCTCCATCTCTTGACTCCTCTTTACTCCTTCACACTCCTTTTGCACCCGCCATTTCTGCTTACGCACTTCCTCTCAACTTTGTCACCCCTAAGCTACCCATTTTCAATGGCCATGGTGACCCTCAAGAGCATCTTTGAGCTTTTCATGTGGCATGTCTAGATTATGTGGATGATCATACATTATTAGCTAAGTTATTTCTTAAGTCTTCAAGATTATGTTATGCGTTGGTTTTATGATCTTGTTCATTCGGTAACATCTTTCACACATTTAGCCGATGTTTTTCTTGCTCATTTTTCAATCAATATCGACACTAAGATCTCTTATGCACAACTTGCACAAATTAAACAAAGATCTAATGAACATCTAATTGACTATGTATTATGTTATAAGAACAACCTAGCTAAGATGAAAATGTACTCATTGATTCAGAACTACAAGATCTATTTGTTCAAAGTCTCTTACCACCACTACAAGAGAGTGTTATCTTTGAAACCTCTCCTTCATTTGATCAACTATGTCATATGCTCAAAATGTGTGAAGTCAAACTACTCTCTATGGGAAAACTCAAATATCAAGATTCTTCTTCTTCATCTTCTTCTAATAGGTTTCAATCTAAGTCAACATTTAAACCTTCTCCTAAACCTACTAAAGCAAAAGGCAACTATCAATGTTGTCTCTCCTCTTGAAAAAGCTTCAATGACAACCTCCAAAGTGTACTTTCACTAAATTACCATATGCACCTCGATTTTTACTTCCTCAACTTCTTGAAAGCAATCTCATTACTCTTCCACCACCTCTCAATCTTGATCCATCTCGCCCTCATGGCCACAATTATGATGAAAATGCTAAATGTGATTATCATCAATGTATTGGACATTCCACCGATCATTGTTTCAAACTTAGGCATCTCATTCAAGATCTTATTGACAATAATTCACTGGAGCTCCCTCCTCCATCATCTTCTTCTTCTCAACCCAGTCAATAATAAAAAAAGCTCAAAATCTTTAATGACCCTTTGCCTAAGCATGACACACAAGTTTTTGATTCTTGCTAATCATACATATATCATCTATGCCCCCTCCTTCATCGGGGCCCCTTGATTTTCTTGTCACTTCTTTTGTTGATGCATCTCCACCACTCATTACATTTTCATATCATGATTATCACACTACTTTCACATTTGATTCATTACACATCAATGCTTCTATTGGTTCATACATTGTCAATAATACCATGATCTATCCAGAGGCTCCTATTTGTGTGTGCTCTATTGCACTTCTTATGGCTATCAAATGTCCAATTTCTGTTATTTCATATCCAAGCTCCTAAATCTTTTGGCTACATTAGGTTGCCCATTATAGTTGGGCCTCTCACCATGCTTGTGTCATTCATTGTGGCATCTTCAATCAAAGGTTGTGACATGTTCTTAGGTCTCCATTGGCTCCGTTGCTCAAGTTATTCCATCCATGAATCATATGTGTCTTAAATTCACACAATAAACAAGTTATCACTATTAAAGGCATTCCACCATGCACACCATTACCTCTACCTCCTCTTGATGACATTCTTCCACTAGCTACAATATCTAGGCCTCTGGGGCCTCTCAAATCTAAGGCACATTCAACACCTAGTTCTCTATTCACACACGTCCTACTTCACGACGTTGTCATCTTCATAGGTCCACTAGTCCTTCACATAAGTGCTCATCACCTCCTTCACCTCATAGGTCTCCTTCACATAGGTGCTCATCACCTCCTTCACCTCATAGGTCTTCTTCACATAGGTGCTCATCACCTCCTTCACCTCATAGGTCTACTTCACATAGGTGTTCATCACCTCTTTCACCACATAGGCTTCCTTCACATATACATCACATTTTCATACACCACCGATCTTAGAGCATTTTCACATGCCTTTATCTCTCAAACATCTGGGTGGGTGGAGGACCCTTCTTCACCCTTCACTCATCATCGATAACTTACTTTTCATCACACACTTGGGGGCATCACACTTTATTCCCCCTTCAATCATTATCATTTATTCTTTCTAGTCTCTACACATACACATTACGCTCCGTGCTTTCACATCTAGTCTTTCTCATCTCTCTTACACATCTTGATACACACTTTGCATCATCATTACCCTATGACGCACTCTAGTTCCATGGTTCATACTGAATTTGAGGGTCTAAATTCTGAAATGAACCTCACCTCATTCACACTTTTCATGCTCTATGCTTCATGATCTATCTTTCTAGCACACATTTTCAAACCATTTCCCGATGACACACTCTTGTTCTATGGTTCATTCTTGATTGTTGAGGGGTATTTTATAAATGAACCTCATCTCATACTCATACACACATCATTGGGGGCACATGTCGCTTCCTATCACATTCACACATTGCATACCATTCCATCTCACTCTCATACAAACATATTGCATATCTTGGTTGCATTTACTCTTGCTTGCTTATACTTACATGTACACTTTGTTTCCCATGCTAGATGGATACTTAGTATGTCAATATATTTTTTATATACACATGCACATTCACTTTTTCTCTAGTTGTGAATGCAGACTTCTTATAGGTCCTTACATGCTGCAATGATGCTTGACATTGTACCTCTTACCAGTCCCACCGAGGCTCTGGGGGCATCTACTTTCTCACACATCACATGTGTTATTATTTCATTATTTACTACTTTACTTCTTACTAGCACACTTTTTCTATTGATACATACATGCTTTGACATACTTTTTATCTTTCTAACATGCTAATGGGTGCTTCATGTGCAACATTTTCCTTGCATGAACTATTTTGCCACCATGGTTGTTTAATGCTTTGCTTGACATTGTTTTCATTATTTTCTACTTGTATGTTATTGTTTGCGGGCTATGCCCTATGTCTTGTTTGATCATTGCTTGTATTTTTTTGGCCGCTTTGGCTTTGATTGTCTTGTGACATTGTGAGTGATGTCCCATGTTTGAAACCCATTTTTTTCATGGTCTATCTTGTATGCACACTTTTTCTTGTTACATTTTTTTCTATGACATGTTTACTACTTTTTCTACTAACACATGATTACTAGCCACTTTGTTTGCATGTGCCTTGGTTTCTACCATGCACATTCCCCTCCCCCTGCAGGATATAATTCAAGATCAACATCGGGTCCTCTCTTTGGGCCACACACTCCTATGACGTCACATGCACCCCAAAAAAGGGGGCATACATTGGGTGAACAAATCACCCCATACAACAACTCAAGCTACAATACATGCAATTCACACAAAACAGAACAACAAAGCATTCATACAATACAAAACAACTGACTCAAGAATTGACTTGGGTCCTCAGCACAACACAAACACCAACACCTAGGCTCAGACAGAGGAGCGCCGGGCGCATGTGTCCTCCCCTAGGCGCTAATGTCCTGGGGCACACACATTAATCTTCTCATATCAACACAGTTTCACAACAATTTATAGAGTAGTTTTCACAAGTACATGCACAATCCTCCAGCAAACAAAATGCATTCTATCTCCATTTTCAATCAAAACAAACAATACATTGGAACAAATTCAAGGACAATAGGAACAAAGCAAGAACACACCATCTGCAGTGGTGTATATTAGGAAGAGTCATGGAAGGAGAGTAACACTAGACCTCTCTCCCCAACACTTGCTCTTTGGTGTGAGATCGCCCAAAAAAACTGAGATCACCAAAAAACTCGCACTTGATTGAGATCCCAAAAAAACTTGCTCTTGGCAGTGAGATCACCCAAAAAAACTCATTCTTCTATAACATTTCAGGACATTTTCTATCCTTTTCACTCTTCACAAATCAGGTGCACACTTTCCATTTTACTTTTACATACTTTTACATACTTTTACATTTTTACAAATTTTCATATACACATCTTTGACTACTTCTTCGATCTTCTTTTGCAGGTCCATCCTTAATACACAACAAAAAGCAACCTTCAACAAGCTACAACAACAAGTACAACACATGGTACAACACATACGTTTCACCCCTAGGGTCACTTTCTTTCCTAGTTTCCATGCTTCATTTTGCATTCATTCCATGCTTCACTTGTCTCTTCAACACATGCTATCACCATCACTCTACAAGGAACAAAGGTACGCATCTCTTATCTACTTTATGTTATCGAGTATTCACTCAACAACATAAAGTGGGGGAAAATGTAGACACAAAATCATGAACTTGGGTACATTTTTAGGTCTATAAACACATACTAGCATTCATATGATTCCTAAGAAAGAAAACTAGTAATGATGATTATCTTTTGTCTTTTGTCTTTGTTTCTTGTTTTTTATTTGGTCTTTCACACCCTACAACCCAGTCAAAATTTTACTTGTTTATCTTTTATGACTTCAAACACTAGCGCCTAGCTAGGATGCCAGCGCCCAGGTGCCCTCATCCCCTTGGGCGCCCCCGAACCTCTTTCCACCTTACTCGCTCTTTTTGGGCCTCTTTTATCTTTTGGGCATCTTATTTTCTTATGGTTCGGCCTTCCAGTTGTCAATTATGAAATTCAAACAAGGGAATCATATAAATACATAGCTATGTGATCAAAATAAAGGACCAATCTCTAAGCATCATTACTATCACCTAAGCTTGCACTCAAAAGGCACCTAAAGCACTTCAAAGCATCCATTTGGCATTCAATCAAGGGACAAGGGACTACATTTTTGCATACACAACATAGGAAGGGGAAGTTCTTTATTCCATCCACACATTTATCTACATTGTTACATCTAGTTCTAGCCCATTATCAAGTGCACTTGCACAAGGGCATCCTAGGGCACGATTCTTTCACACACTCACAAAAACTACATGGAGTTTGAGATGTAGTGCAGTGCTTGGTTGTAAGTTCACTCTGTCGAGTGACCGTCGAGGTCAGTCCAACTCCCCATATTGCATTTCTTTTTTTGGATTTGATGTGGTATTGTGGGTTTTGCAAGTGAATCTTTGTTTTGCAGGTTACAAGCACCTCGACAACTAATCGGTGACATACAAGTGATCAACAATGAATACTTGCAACACTTGTGTGACGACACTCTAGAATTAGATCATGAGCCCTGCATGATCATCGATGTCCAGTAGTGGGCTCCAGTGCCCAAACACTCGTATGGCAAATTCTCTCCGACAATACTAGATTTTTAAAGATTTACTGAGATACGACGATTTGCCCTTTCTTTTCATCAATTTTCCAAGTTTGCACTAGTCCTAGATTAGGGCAAATCAACTAAGTCATTCTTCTCTCTCTCTTACTTAGGGTTTTGTACTTGTTTATTGCTTGTGTCAAAAATGTATATTTTAGCATTTATTATCATATGTAACCATGTAGTATTGGAGAATACATGTCATTTGGTATATAAACAAATAAGCAATGCGTAAATGTCATCTTGATAGTCTTAGAGTATTGTTGTAGAAATATTTGAGAAGCATGCCCTATCATTTGGGAGATTGGTGGTATTGTGTAATATGAGGGAACAAATATGAGCCCATGTGTAAGTACGTGTTAAACATTTGGAAATATCATGCACTTGAAGATATTAGGGACATGCTCTGTTATTGTAACCATGTGATAACAAGTGAAAACTTTGAGGTTGTGAATCATGATTGTAATGTAGAATGCCCCAGGTGGGAGAATTAGTCTTGGATATGAGTATGCCACTAATAAAGTTGTTCAAACAATGCATTATGGGTAATCTCGGGTGTGTGTGTGTGTGTGTGTATATATATATATATATACATATATATGTGTGTGTATATATATATATATATATATATATATATATATATATATATATATATATATGTATGTATGTATGTATGTGTGTGTGTGTGTATAAATATATATATGTGTATATATACAATATATTTTATTATATATATATGTGTGTGTGTGTGTATGTGTGTATATGTATATATATATATATCTATATAAATATATATATGTATGATATATGTATATATATATATATATATATATATATATATATCTATATATATATGTATATATATATATATATATAGATATATATATCTATATCTATATATCTATATATATATATATATATATATCTATATATCTATATATCTATATATATCTATATATCTATATAGATATATATAGATATCTATATATATATATATATATCTACATACATATATATATATATATACATATACATACATATATATATATATACATATACATACATATATATATATATATATATATACATACACACACACACATATGTCACTATGACGAAAACATTAGTAATATAGAATATTGTAAAGGGCAATATAGGTTAATACATATAGCGTAATTAAATGTCATTGAGGCTAACATATGAGTGATAATTGATGAAAATTGTGTTGGTGTACCCAAGCTTAGGACAAGTTTTTGAAAAGGATACTATATAGATTAGGATGATATACATGTGTAATAGTGCGGTAGGTGTACAAGTGTCTAGATTTTTTTAAGAATAGGAGAGAGTTTATCGTGATATGGGATTGTCAAAGATAATATCAATGGATAAGTATTGAGAATTGTGTCATTGAGTGCCATTGTATTTAGGTAAAGCTTGTTAAGTGATGCAAGTTGGAAAGTGCCCTTAGTGTTGAAGACAAGAACGGGATTTGACATGCACCCCTACTTGTCATAAGGAAATTCGAAGATGGATTAACATTTTTATAGACCTTATCATGGTTTCAATAAATTATTAACAACATCAAATTCACTAAAGAACTTCACTTTTATGACGGTAAAAAATAAACACCGTAGCTTACAAAAAAATTAACACAATAATGATTAAATCTCAAAATCTCTCTTTTCTTTCACTTTTCCAATTTAATGGTATACATGATACATCTCAAAAAATGATTTTCTCCCTCTAGCATCAATCACAAGATGAAAAATCCTAGAAATAAATCAGATGGAATTTCAAGTGCCAATCTATATTCCTTCCACACTCTATAACATTAAAATGCATATTATGCCTATTATCATTTAAAATTTACATTATTTCACATAAAATTATGCATTTTTGGATGTGCTAGTGATTACAAAAGCAAGCATGAAGATCTCCTTGTTGTTACACATGCTTCAAGTCCTCTTCCATCTGGTGACCATATAAAGCTCAAAGATTTTAAAATCATTGCAATTGAGTGTGTTCTTGATTGCAACTCACTTGTGAAAGAAGTAAATTGTCCATAAGGAGTTAATTTTTAAGATCATCTGCCCCAAGATCAAAACATGCAATATGAGGTAATAATAAGTTTAGAACACTCAAGATTGGTTTTGGGCTGACCTGCAAGC
Source organism: Taxus wallichiana var. yunnanensis (assembly GCA_018340775.1). NCBI lineage: Eukaryota > Viridiplantae > Streptophyta > Pinopsida > Cupressales > Taxaceae > Taxus > Taxus wallichiana. The sequence continues at coordinate 239,481,415 of CM031238.1, read as the reverse complement.
TATGATTGTAACCACAACTCATCAACATTACAAGATAGTTATAATTTTACTCAATCTTAAAAGTCAACCGAGTTTTGAAAATTTGTTTGGCCTTTATAATCTGTGGATAGGTATTAGGAATTCACATTAAACACAAGAAACATGTGTTATTTAGCCCTACCATCCATAATTTTTCATTTTTTTGACTCTCTCTAACATTGCTTTGGAAAATTTGCAACATCATTGAAATATATATTATTTTCCAAGGCAAACAAAAGAAGGCTAAATAGATCAAGCCCTCTCAATCATTAATAAACAATCAATGTAAGTTTCATACCTAAAAAATGGTACCCAACATCCATCATATTCCTTGGTGAACACACTTAAATTTCCCAACATTTCCTCACCCTTGATTGTTGAACACATACAACTTGACTTCAGTAGCACAAAATGTCGCATAAAAAGAAGGTGTTTGAGAGTTTAAATACCTCATAATCATATGAACTTAACCATCCTTCTTCACGGACTCCAAGCCATGTAAGATGAGACCCATAGCTTATAGGAAGTTGAGAAGATAAATAACATGTTCTATCACAAAAATTGAAAACCTCAAAGCCTAATCCTTGTACCCTATGTACATGAGCTAACTAATTTGGGTAAGTAATCTCCACTCTTTTACTAATAAGATATATTTTTATAAATAAAATAAAGGTTGATGCTAAATAGAAATACCATCACAATTCCATGATTCCAAATGCACTTACAAAAAGACAATTAATCCTAAACAAATAAAATGTTTTACATCTTCTAGAGTAGATAAAGAAAGTTGGTAAATTACCATCCAAAAACTTCTTTATATCATTATTGTTCACATGACATTTCGGTTTATCAACACAACAAATCAAGATACCATCTCAATATCATTTTCTCAAGATTTAATTGAAAAGGGTTAAGAAATAATAACAATGATTAAAGTATCCATGTGCTAAGATGCATTGTTGTCAATAATCCAAGGAATAACAAGATTGTATAAATAGATAATTGTGGAAAAAAGTTTCGGGATCCTCACCCGTAATGAATTTAATGAAGAACGAGAAGAAAATGTGGGTGAATTTGTAAAGAGAAATTGCATATATATATATATATATATATATATATATATATATTCACCTTCATTAATTTTGTCCATAACCAACCAAGCGTTGAATTGCCTAAATTGATCAACATGTAAGGGACACTCTCAAAATATGAATGCCAATGAAAATTTATGAATAGAACTTCCTTTGAATGAAAATCAAGATGCAAAAATTCAAATAAAATTGTGATTAAATATAGCCTTAGTAAAATCTTTCAAGAGGATTTTGAAGAAGTTATGTCCATTTTTGGATTTTTAATGACCCTAGGTACCTTTCTCTACAATTCCACTTCCCCATAGGCAACAATCACAAACAATATTGAAACTAGAACCTTCTTGTTGGTCGTCATACTACAAAGAAATAAATGTTTTTAAATGTCCTCCTTCATACCACATAAACAATAGTTATATCATTTGTTTCATGTCTTCATTTTAATTCCATGTAAATTGGAAGGAAATTTGGCATTCAAACTTACTTACGAGATAAACTAATATGCCAAATTAGCATCACCACATTAAAATGTTAAACAAGCCCAAAAACAACATGACACACTAATGCCCATGCAAATATTACAAACAATCTGAGATAATAAATCCATTCAATACATATCAACAATACTAAATGAAACAAAAATACTATAATATATAATCTAGTAATATTAAAGTTTTATGAGATATTCACAATAAGTGCTCCTCATTTACATATAAAATTGTTTTGTGTCCTCATTTTGATTCCATGTAAATTGGAAGGAAATTTGACATTTGAAATTTATATGAGGTAAACTAATATGTCACATCAACATCACGACATTAAAATTTTAAACAATCTCAAAAACATGAAATATCCCCATGGGATACTATTATCCCAAATTCACCCCCGACAAATTTGATCTAAACAAGCCCCGCACATAAAGGAAATATAAAGGGAATGATTCGGACTCATGAGCTCGCTCACGAGAATGAAAAATAAAGAAGACAAGAAAGCTTGATCCAAGAAACGCATGGGCAAATGAGGTTCAACGACATCAATAAAACCAAAGGCCCAAAAGAGCCAAAAACAACTCGCAAGAAGAAATGCAAAAACGGCTCTGTCGAACAAATCCATGCCTTAAATCCATTAAATAGATTATAAGCAAGCTCGAAAATGGAATAGCAGGGTTGGGAAAGGAGAAAATAATGTCGAAAGAGGCCAGAGGCTCAAAGAGAAGAAACGATAAGGGTTCGAAGTCTTCGGCTCAAACAATTCAGAACGAGCTCAAAATCAACTAAGTATGGAGGAGACATCGGACGCTGCCAAGTGTCCAAACGACGCATCTTCAAAGTTGAATCCAAAAAGGGAGGCTCGAACAAGCGCCGAGCCCCCACGTGTCCCAGGCCCAAAACAGAGGCAAAGTCAAAGCTAAAAGTCAAAAGGCGGACAGGCTGGCCTAAAAATGGCTAAGTATAGAAGTGCTAGCGGAGGCTGCCACGCGTTAGTTGGTGCGTCTCAAGGGTAAATCCAAAAGCGGAGACTCAAACGAGCACCATCTCGCCACGTAGTCCAAGGTCCGAAAAGGTAAGAGGGGCCATTGAAAAGTCCAAGAGCCTGTGGAGGTTTCCATGTGTTGACCCGACGTTTCTTCGAAGGCAAAATTCTAAGCGGGTTTCTAAGTAAGCGCGGAGCCTCCACGTGTCGGTTTTGTAAAGGGACAGGGTTAGGTTGAATAGTCAATGCATCGAGATAGGCCAACAAAGGGTGCCAAGTGTCAAGCACAGCGCCGATCCAAGATCAAAATCAAGGGAAGGTTTCCAGACAAGCGACAACAGGTTGCCGTGTGTCCCCTGGTCATATATATGACCTGTGAGCAAAAGGACTTAGCCAAAAACATGAAAGAATTGAGCAAGCTGCAAAGAAACCACGTGTTAGCCCTGCACAACTCCAAAAGCAAAATACAAAGGTTGCCCTCAGACATGCGCCAACCCTCCAAGTGTCCACTTTCAAAAGGGGGCCCGTTTTTGAACTGGTTTTCCCACTATTTTGTATGGACCCGATCCAAATTTCAAATGGGTATATCTTTCGACTCGAGGCTCGAAATCCAACAAATCTAGCACCATTGGAAAGATCTTGGCCTCGTCTACGCCATGGAGATCTGAAACTTTAAGTTTGGAGAGGTTAGGTGGGGAGAAAATGGAGAAACATCTTCGGGCCTCGGACCTTTAATATAGGATCTATTTGCCCTAACAACTAGATCGATTCGATCTAATCCATCGTTTCCTCCTCCTTCGAGGTGCCGAACAAGTAGTTGATGTAAGCATGATAGATTTGGGGTGGATTTTGGCAGAGGTATTGATTGATAGTGGTTGAAGCTTTCAAGGCAAGATTCAATGCGTATCCAATGGTGGTTGAAACAAGATTCGATTCTTTCCCTCTTCGCTCTCTTATTCTTTCTATATATTATAACACTTCTCATTTTTTAGAGGAGAGACATGTTGGGCGTAGGGAAACTCTATCAAATTCATTTCCCAACTCCATTTTGAGTTGAAAACCTTCTCCTATGCCTGGCAAGCATATTTGTGCCTCTAAGTAGAAATGTAATGGTCTGTGTACCCATATAGAGCAATAAAACATGTTTTTGTGGTGTTTCCTCAACCCTTTGCATTGTTTTGTTGTATCCCATGATTCTCCCTTTCAAATATGTTTTCTGTGCATATATTTCACATTTCGCAGTGAAGGACATCGTGTTTCATGGAGTTTCTATGGCAGATTAGGATATGGGCTTGTGTCTCTGTCTCGACCTTCCCATCTTCCTTTCTCTCTTGTTTCATCTTCCCTCAACATAATATCTCACACTTCCTTTTTGGTGTATCACCACTTAGTGTAGACTCTTTCACCCCTCTCTTTCTCTCTATCTCCTTAGAACGGTTAGATTAGGATAAGTTATATTCTCTGCGCTTTGGAGTAGCTTGTGGCAGGTAGATTAGGAAGAAAGAATCGACTTTCTACGGAGGGCCATCTCAGGTTTGCAAGTCCCACAACTTGAGAGATGGTCCCATGTTGTGCAATCACACTGAATGCCCCACTTCACACCCGGGCCATTCGGGGTGCTGTGATTCTGCACTAACAGTTTTGGCACGCCTGATGGGATAGGTCTGAGGTACCTTACCACTTCATTTCATCAAGTAGATGTGTTCTTGGTGGGATTCAACCTTTTGAGGCACATGCAAGCACATTTGGCGACTCCATCTAGGTCAAAACCCATTCTCTGAGTTGCAGCCTTTTCCATCCATTTCCACTCATTTTCATCCATTTTCTTCTTCCATCTCTTTCATTTTCTCCCATTCCATGAAGTTGTGCAATCATGACTTCATTCCCTTCATGGAACTCACACTTACAGCAGCAATGCAATTCACCTCCAATGCATTTCCCAACTCCTCCAAATCAGCATTATAATCAGATCCAGGACCATTATGCTTACCCATATGAGCAGGGTCAAAGTTAGTTTGGCCATGGAGCTTATCAAGAACAAGGGGACACATACAATGGTGACAACTATGTGGAGAATGTTGGTTTATTGGAGAAAATTCAAAAAATGGAGGCTGACATGGTTCAGTCAAGGGGCATAGCACAAATGAAGGCATTCAAGATTGGTTGCAAGGCACCTTATCCATGGGAAGGCCCTTTTCCAAGACATTACAACCCTCAAGAGAAGATTGACTTCATAGTTGAAATGTTGCCTCAACTTGCACATTGGATTGAGGATATTGAGGCTTATGAGTTAAACACAAGACAACCTTGTCAATGGGTAGGTCCACCACCTCTTAGCTCTTCATTTTCTCTTCCTTAGTCTTTATCATTTCAACATGATCAAGAGTCAAGCCCCTCAGTTGCTGCCCCAAGTGTTGGTTTCTCTTCTCCATCCCCTGATCTTCCACCTCATCTTAGTTCTTCTGCCCTTTTCCCTTCCAAATAGTCATCCCCTCCAAATAGACAAGAAGTCCCACCTCCCTCTCCACCACAAACAATTGCAAAGTTGGTTGAACCCCAACCTGCCACTCCTCTTGCTTTCCCAAGTCCATATTTGGAAGATACTCAAGAATCCAGTCAAGGACAACAAGAAGAGGATCCCAACAAAAAGAAATAACATATAATCTGATGAGTTGGACTACTAAATTTGGGTTTACAAATATCCCTTGATGGTCAAGCCAACGAGAGGAGGTCAAGGTCAAGAGCCGGTGGTGGCTAACGTTGAATTTGTAGCGAGAGGAGGATGACCATACAATTTTAGAGGCCCCAAGTGTGGAGCGAGCTACGAGAAGAAGAACCTTCGCTTCTTCCTCCCACTTCATCCCCTTTGAGATCTGATGTTGAAGAAGAGTTTGAGCTTTTAAAATTTATGTTGGAGGATGAAGAGAACCATGGTGAGCAAGCAAGTTACGGATCGGGGAGGACACCATCGAGAAGGTCGAGCATATGCAACAGGACAACCAGAAGCAGATTATCTGTTTGACTTGGAGGATTGCTTTGATGGAGAAGAGCCCATGGAGATTACATCATTTTCTCCTCCATCATTCACCTTTCAAGCACATGAGCCTACTACCATGGAGGAGAGCATTCAAGAAAAGTAGCCTGTATCCCACAATGGCCCTCTGGAACTAAGGTTGGAAGATATTGATCTTCCATGTTCTTTACAAGAAGAGGAAGGCAAAAGGCAGGAGAATATCACCATTTCTCTCTCACCATCCATCCAAGAGGGTCCACAAGAAAACTCCATTCTTGGAGTTGAAATTCAGAACAAGGGGCACATTCAAAGGATCAGACCTTGCCCAATCAGATATTTGGCTTCATTAGAGCCAAGGGAGAAGCCACAATCGGTCATGTTTGCTTCTAAGCATGAGGATGAGCTCCAAAGTACCAAGGATCAGCTATAATGCCTCTTCAATCCAAATGAAGAGCAACTAAAAGAGGCATTTGTCTTATTTCCAGTTGACACCTTGATGATTTGGGTGGAGGACTGGCTTATTGTAAGTTTTTCACTCATACAGGCAGCCATATTCAATTTCAAATCATTTGCATGGATGCCCCTTTTGAGAAAGGGAAGCTACTTCTCCCTTCTTGTAACAGAATTTGTTTAGTTTCTTTCTCTCTGGTTAGTTTAGGAGTAGGAGTAGATTTTATTTCAAGTAGAAGAAGTGCTTGAGCACACTCTGCATGTCTCATTTGAGGCATGTATGATTTGTTTTTTGTACATAGCGTTGTTGTGTTTTGTTGCTCCAAGGTTGTACCATTGTGTAGTTCAATATGCCCTGTAAGTATTGTAACATTCCATTCTCGAGGCGAGACAAGGCCGACTCTTGAGTATTCATGGCGAAAGATCCTTAGGTATCAGCTTGATTCTTAGTTCCAAAAAGAAACAAATGCAGAGCAACTAAAGCCGCCTCGAAACAGTCCATTCAGGGACAGATGAAAGCCCAGGTTGATACAATTTTCTACTCTCAGAAACTCCATTTCCAAGATTTTCTTATGAAAATTGAGAGTGCAGATGCGCAGGTAGGCTCAGGGTCAGGTAGAACATAGAAAAGCAGGCAATCAGAGAGTCCATTTTGAAAAAAAGGTCAGTACTAGGTCATTAATTGTGACTCCACACCCAATAGATATTTCAAGGTAACTTGTCTCTTCATCTAGCAGGCAAATGTCCCAATGAGGCGCCAAATTGTTATCCCAAATTCACCCCCTGGCAAATTTGATCCAAACAAGCTCTGCACATAAAGGAAATATGAAGGGAATGATTTAGACTCGCATGAGCTCACTCTCTAGATTGACAAATAAAGAAGACAAGCAAGCTTGATCAAAGAAACATAGGGGCAAATGAGGTGAATGACATCGATAAAACTAGAGGCCCAAAAGAGCCAAAAATGACCGCAAGAAGAAATTCAAAAAAAGGCTTTGTCGAACAAATTATGCCTTAAATCCATTAAACAGATTACAGGCGGGCTTGGAAATGGAATAGTAGGGTTGGGGAAGGAGAAAACAATGTCAAAAGAGGCTAGAGGCTCAAAGAGAAGAAACAGTGAAGGTTTGAAGTCTTCGGGCTCCGGAATAGTTCAAAACAAGCTCAAAATCGACTAAGTATGGAGGAGATAGCAGACACTGCCAAGTGTCCAAACGGCGCATCTCCAAAGTTGAATCCAAAAAGGAGGCTCGAACAAGCGCCAGGCCCCCACGTGTCCCAGGCCCAAAATGGAGGCAGAGTCAAAGCTAAAAGTCAAAAGGCGAACAGGGCGGGCCTCAAAAAGGCTAAGTATAGAAGTGCTAAGCGGAGGTTCCCACGTGTCGGTTCGACGCATCTCCAAGGTAAATCCAAAAGTAGAGACTCAAACGAGCACCAACTTGCCATGTAGTCCAAGGTCCGAAAAGGTAAGAGGGGTCATTGAAAATTCCAAGAGCTTGCGGAGGTTTCCACGTGTTGACCCGATGCTCCTCCAAAGGTAAAATCCTAAGTGGATTTCTAAGTAACCATGGAGCCTCCACACGTTTGGTTTCGTAAAGGGACAGGGTCAAGGTTGAATTTTCAATGCATCGAGACAAGCCAGGCGGAGGGTGCCAAGTGTTGACACGACGCCGATCTAAGAGCATAATCAAGGGAAGGTTTCCAAACAAGCGACAGGCCGCCGCGTGTCCCCGGTCATATATATGACCGCACTGAGCAAAAGAACTTAGCCAAAAACATGAAAGAATTGAGCAAGCTACGAAGAAACCACGTGTCAGCCCTGCGCAACTCCAAAAGTAAAATATAAAGTCCTCAGACATGCGTCAGCCCTCCACGTGTCCAGTTTCAAAAGGGGGCCTGTTTTCGAACTGGTTTTCTCACTTTTTTGTATGGACCCGATCCAAATTTCAAATGGGTATATATTTCAACTCGGGGCTTAAAATCTAGCAAATCTGGCACCGTTGGAAAGATCTTGGCCTCATCTATGCCATGGAGATCTGAAACTTTAAGTTTGGAGAGGTTAGGTGGGGAGAAAATGGAGAAATGTCTTTGGGCCTTTAATACAGGATCTATTTGCCCCAACAACCAGATCGGATTCGATCTAATCCGTCGTTTCCTCCTCCTTTGAGGCACCAAACAAATAGTTGATGCAGGCACAACAAATTTGGGGTGGATTTTGGCAGAGACATTGATTGATAGTGGTCAAGCTTTCAAGGCAAGATTTAATGTGTATCTAGTGGTGGTTGAAACAAGATTTGATTCTTTCCCTCTTCTCTCTCTTATTCTTTCTATATATTGTAACACTTCTCATTTTTGAGAGGAGAGACATGTTGGGCATAGGGAAACTCACAAATCCATTTTTCGACTCCATTTTGAGTCAAAACCTTCTCCTATGCCCTGGTAAGCGTATTTGTGCCCCTAAGCAGAAATATAATTGTTTGTCCACCCATATAGAGCAATAAAACGTGTTTTTGTGGTGTTTCCTCAACCCTTTGCATTGTTTTGTTGTATCCAATGCTTCTCCCTTTCAAATCTATTTTCTGTGCATATATTTCACATTTGCGCAGTGAAGGACATTGTGTTTCATGGAGTTTCTATGGCGGATTAGGATTTAGGCTTGTGTCACTTCTGTTTGACCTTCCCATCTTCCTTTCTCTCTTGTTTCATCCTCCTCAACAGAATATATCGCACTTCCTTTCTCGGTGTATCACCGCTTAGTGTAGGCTCTTTTACCCCTCTCTTTCTCTGTCTCCTTGGAATGGTTAGATTAGGATCGAGTTAGATTCTCGCCCGCACTGGAGTAGCTTGTGGCAAGTAGATTAGGAAGCAAGAACCGACTTTCTCTGGAGGGCCATATTAGGTTTGCAAGTCCCACAGCTTGAGAGATGGTCCCATGTTGTGCAATCACACTGAATGCCCCACTTTACACTCGGGCCATTCAGGGGTTCTATGATTCCGCACTAACAGACACGTTAACGCGAAATCACAACACCCCCAAATGAGTTCCAAAAATTTACTTTTCTAAGGCATAGTCATTTGGTGTGATTGCTTTACATCAACTTTCCCAAGGTGTGGGACCTGCAAAATGGGAAAGCTCTCCAAATTGAAGGTTGGTTTCTTATTCCTATATTTAGGTACACACGTAGAAGCTTTCAGAGGATTTTTTCTTAATCCTAATCTAAACTTTACCAAGGAGACAAGGATAGAAGGAATATAGAAATTAAAACAAAGCTAAACTATGAGGTGATGCACCAAAGGAATGATGAACACTTATTTTGCTAATAGACACAAACCAACAAAATGCATACAATAAACAAGCACAGATAGCCAAATATATAATGGAAGACCAGATGAAAGAAAAAGAGACAAGAAAGGATCTAAAATCGATCACAGACATGTTTTATTGCTCCGTAGATTGATACAGTCCATTACAAAGTAGCCAAGAGGTAGAAACGTAATGCAATTTTTTTGATGGAAGGCTTGAACCCCACAAATCTCTTTTGCTAAGAGGAGAAGGGATCCTACAAAACAAAGAATGTCCAACCCTTTACAATGAATCATGCCCCGTATTTATAGATTCAACCTGAAAGAAGAAAAGAGAGAGAAGCGGGAAAAGCAGGTTGAAGCTCAACCACCGCTGTTAATGCCTCTGATGAAATCTCTCCCAAAATTCTGTCTTTACTGCATTAATCCTTGGTTTGGCGCCTTTAAGGAAGAGGAAATGACGAAACAGATCAAATCTGATCTGGTTGTTGAGGCAAGAAGATCCTGCATTGAAAGCCCGAAGATGTTTCCTCCAATTTTCTTCACCTAACCTCCTCAAAATTAAAGTTTCAGACCTCCATGGCATGGGTGAGGCCGAGATCTTTTCCAATGGCATCAGATTTGCAATATTTCAAGCCCTAAGTTGAAAGATATGCCCCTTCGAAGTTTGTATCGGGTCCGTAATTTATCTTTTGCCCTTTCTTGGGATTCCTCTCTTGGTTTTGACTCGGGCCCAAATGCTAACTTTTTCCTTGAGTGGAGTTGTGGTTGATCCAATATTTGGCACGGGGCGAAATATGGATAACAATTTGGCAACTCACAAGGGTATCTCGCTCGCTAGATGATAAGACCACCGCCTGTTGTATCCGTTGGGCATGGAGTCGAGAAAGATGGTCTGATACTAATTTTTCCTCTGATTCACGAGCCCGGCTGCTTGCACTCCCAATTTTCATAAGAAATCTCGAAATGAAGGTTTCTGAGAGTAGGAAATTGTTTTAACCTAGGGCTTCATCTATCTCTCCGAATGGACTGCACAAGAGCCACAAAACAACACCACACTATATACAAAATTTAAAATCATACATGCTCCAAATGGAACATGTAGAGCATGCAAAGCACTTAGGAGAAAAGCAATCTACACTACAACAAGACAATGTGCATAAGCACTTAGAGGAAAGAGAAAACTAAACTAATATGTACAGGGTGAGAATCCCTTTTAGTAGCAGTGCTTAAGATAGATCCCATTTACTAGAATCTGCAAATCTTCACCCTCCAATGTAAACAATTGGAAATCATTGCTAATTTTTTATCTTGTGATCATATAGGGACCACTCCAGATGGCGTCAAATTTGGAATGCCTTCCTAGTTTTGCTCGATCTGCATCCCATTTCAAAACCAAGTCTTCTTCCTGGAAGGACCTTGCTTTTGTCTTCTTGTCAAAGCATTTCTTGATTGAAGGCCGATTCTTCTCTATTTCTTGGAGAACATGCTCTCTGGTTTCTTCTAATTCTATTAGCTCCACATACCGGCCTCCATTGGTCCAAATTCAGACATCTCTAATTGCTTCACAAGATCTAATGCGGCAACACAAATTATATAGGCAACACCGCCTCTTTCCCATTAACAAGCTTGAATGGAGAGCTGCATGTAGATCTCTTGGACATTATTCTATCAGCCCATAAGGATGTTTTGAGCTTTGTGTGCCAGGTCCTCTGATTCTCATCAAGATTTCTTCTGATGATCTTTAGCAGGTTTTTGTTTGTGGACTCAGCTTGGCCATTACCTTGAGGGTAATAGTTTGATTAAGTACTCAAATAAGTTCCATTCTTAACAGTACATCCTGTGATTTTGGAACCTATGAATGCTAATGCATTGTCTGATATGATGGTGGTTGGAACTCCAAATCTGGTCACTATCCCTTCATAGAAATCTAGGATACTAGACTCATTTGCTTCCTTGAGTGCCACTGCCTCGGTCCATTTGGTAAAATAATCTGTCGCTGTCAGGATCCATTTGTGACCTTGGCTTGAGTTTGGATTGATGACTCCAATGAAGTCCAATCCCCATTGCATGAAAGGTTGGTCGACTGAGATTGGGTGCAATGGAAGTGTTGCTAGCCTTTCCTTGCCTTTGAAGAATGCACAATTCTTGCACCTTTTGATCCATGTGTAGCAGTCACTAAACACTCTAGGCCAATAATATCCTACTTTCATGATTTTGAGTGTTGTCACTCTTGGAGCAAAATGGCCTCCAGCTACTTCAACATGGAATTCTTGTAGCACTCTCTCCACCTGATCTGTCTTAATGCATCTCAACAGAATGCCATTGATGTCTCTTTTGAACAAGACACCATCGATAAGAACATATGGGATGGCCTGTAACCTGAAATGTCTCCTTTTGCTTTACCCATCCCATGAGGACACATGCTTGTTCGAAGGAATTGCACCATGTCTTGGGTCCAACAAGGAGCATGTACATCATCTCTCCCTTCTTCTTGATCATCTTGTAGAACAAGAACAACATCCTTTTCACTGTCTCGCTTCATCTTGTGACTGAGGCTAGTTGTTCGCCTGACAACCCTTCGCATGAACAAAATTGGTGACCTTGATCTCAATGTCATATTCCATGAGAGGAGTGATCCATCCGCACGCTTTTCATTCAGGTCCTTCACGAGAATGAATTCTTTAACTCCCACATGGGAGACCAATAGTTGGATTTTGTTATTTGAAACCAAATGCTTAAACTTCTTCAATCCTCTCGACACGCCTGGACTTGCCTCTCAATGAAGGAGTGTGTCACCTCATAATCTTCCAAACTTTGGCTGAAGAAAGTAATTGGTTGTTCTATTCTTTCTTTGTTCTGCTGCACCAAGATTGCAGAAATTGTGTCGTTGCCACTAAAGACATACATTATGAAGTCTTTGGAAAAATCTGGGTTCACAAGAGTTGGGGCTTGTGATATGGCTTCTTTGATAGCCTCAAAAATTTCTTTTCCTTCAGTTGTCCACCTGAATGTTAAGCTCTTCTTCAACATCAATGTTATTGGCTTAACAAGGGTAGCAAAGTTTGGAACAAACCTGCGGACAAAATTGATTTTTCCCAAGAATCTTTGAAGAGCCTTCTTGTGACTTGGAAATGGCAATGCTCTTATTACTTGAACTCTTTCCGGGTCAATTTTCAATCCTTCCTTTGATACGATATGGCCTAGAAGCTTGCCTTCATGGGCCAAGAATATGCATTTTTTGGGGTTCAGTGACACCCCAAAACTCCTGCATCGTTGGAACACTTGCCTTAGATGGAAAAGGTGGTTTGATGCATTCTTGGAAAACACTGTAATGTCATTCAGATAGATCAACACTATTTTTTTGATCAACCCCTTGAATTCCATATCCATTTCCCTTTGAAAAGTGGCTCCAACATTGGAGAATCCAAATGGCATTTTCTTGTATGCATAGGTGCCCCATTTGGTGGTGAAAGTTGTTTTGAATTGATCATCCTCTTTCAGCATGATCTGATTGTACCTTGAGTAGCCATCCAGGAGGGAGAATCTTTCTGACCCAAACACTATTTGTAAGATCTGCTCCATTGAAGGGAGTGGGTAGTGGTCTTTGAGGGAGGATCTGTTCAAATCTCTGAAGTCAACACACAACCCGATTTCTCCATTTTTCTTCCTGACTGAGACCAAATTTGCAACCCAACTTGAGTGTTTGATTGGAAATATGATGCTTGCCTCTATCAGCTTGTTCAGTTCCTTCTTCATCAGAGGCTCAATATGTGGGTTGACTGGTCTCTGCTTCTGCCTAATGGGTTGAGCAGCTGGATCCAGTTCGATTGTGTGTTGTGCTAGTTTTGGATTGAACCCTCTTAGGTCCTCATAACTCCAAGAAAACACATTAGGAAATTCTTGGCAAAGTTGTATGAATTCACACCTTTCTTGTTTGGTGGCCACTTTGCCAATTTGAAGTGTTTTGTCTTCTCCAACTGGGATTGACTCTAAATCCTCTCCTTTGATCTGCATGTTAGCCTTCTCCTTTCTGAACTGATCATTAGGATTGAAGATAGATTCCAGTGTCACTAAGCCTTTGGGAAGCTTGTTTGTATGTAGTTGTACTATCTGATTCCCGTACTGTTGCTCTAGTCTGCTTTGGTTTATAACTGAGAATTCAACTTATTCTTGTAGGAAGTTAATGATATGTTGATCATTCTCAAACACCTGCCAGGATGTATTATTATCGCTGCACTTGGCCTCACAACCACATGGATATGTGGCTGTTCTCTGTCCCTCTTGATGCTGCCAACCACATCAAACGTTGCTCCAATTGCTACAATTCTATCAGCAGCTTCATTCTCCTTCCTGGGTATGGACACAATACTAAAGGCCTCGAAATCCTCCATGAGATCCCATATCCTACTCTTGTAGTTCTTGAGCAGGTCATTTTTGACAGCATTAAGTCCTCTCGACGATTGGTAACCAGTTCCACTTTGTCCAATGAATGCAAGTTCTTAATTCCCATTTCCTTGCCCAATGAAGACCTTGGACTAAAGCCTCATATTCAACAGTGTTATTTGAGCAAGAAAACTAGAATATGAAGGCTGAATAATATCTCATACCTCTGGGGGACACAATCATGGCTCCTCCTCCAGCTCCTTGTCTACTCCTTGAGCCATCAAAGAACAATTGCCATACCTCATTGTCATCCTTGTATTATGGCTTGATTAGGTCAGGAAGAGGATGATTCTCTTCATGTAGATAGTAGACACCCAATTTAGATTCTTCCATCTCCTTATAGGGGTCAAAAACATGTCTTTTGTTGGCCCACTCATTTAGGGTCAAGTCTGGGATACATCTCACCTTGGTATCTGTTTCGTTAGTGTTTAGGAGGTCTTCTTGATCAACAACCGAGAAGTTGACATTGATTGGGCTAGGCACATATGATTCAATATGATAATCAACAATAGGTTTAGATCTGATTGTGGCCTTCGCCCCATACCTTGTCCTAAAGAGCATATGTGACCAATCAATAGACATGTAACCTCCAATTTTGGCAGTGAAGTCTCTGGACATACACAAAGCAAAATGTGGTGGCAAATCTATGATTGACACATTTTACAAAATAGTCACATTAGGGCAAGCGTGTAGAGTGAGACTCAGATCCTTGATAATTCCCATAGTGGTCATTGTTGTCCCATCTAATTGGACTACTCCTCTAGAGATGACCTCATATTGGAGACCCAACTGATCAGCTATTTGTTTGGGCATCACAGAACTACTGGCCCCAGAATCAATCATACAATTATGCACTAATTTGTCTCCAATAATCAGTGAGACATAGAAGGGAGGAGGTCTTAGGTTTTTACCTTGTTGTTCTCCATGGTTCCTCCCAGGTTGAACTACATTGGCAAACACTCTTTCTTGCTGGTTAGGGGGTTGATTTGAACTTGACCATTCTACATGGAAATCTGCAGCAGATCCCTTTTCCATGGAATGGCCAGTGACTCCCATAGTGAAATGTTCACACTTTTTCTTTTCATCTACTCAATAATATTGAATGAGCTATCTTTTTCTGCCCCTTCCTGCATAATTTTTTTCTTGTACATGGGTTGTTACAACCAGTGCCTGACTGGGTTTGGAAGGTGGTCTGGATTGGTTCAGCATGTTGGGAGTTATACTTGGAGCACCAGGACCTTGTGGAGTGATGGAAGGTTGAGGGTCACCTGAGTTCAGTGGTTGGCCTTCTCCAATATTTCTCCTTTTGGACCATGTGTTGGTAGCCACACCTTGAGGAGGGGACTGATTCATCCCACATAAGTCTTTAACCTGCCAATTGACAAGCATAGTCTCATTTGGGGGGCCACCTTGTTGAGATCCTTGTTGTTGACCTTCCTCTTGGCTAGGTTCTTGTGGCACCATACTGGTTTGCACCATCAAGGCCTGATTTAGAGCACCATTAAAGCACGTTGATTGGTTATGTGGCTGATCGCTTGAAAGCACAAATCATATTCCTATGCCATATTGTTCTATCCTGGGACTAATGCTCTTGATGTTGAAGCTGTGTTAGGATCATACGTCCTGAAAGGTCTAGCAGCTTGGGGTTTTCCTTGGTTCCGCTCCGATTCACAGTCTGAGGTGGTGGCCTATTCTACCGATATCGGGGCCTAGCTTGATATTGAGCTTGGGGGTGGTATGGCTTGGAACTCGAGCTTGTTGTCTTTTGATAGTCACTAGCTCATTCCCAAAGTCTCAAGTTGCTTCATCACTTCTGAAGCTCTTTAGAGGTATTAGATGATGAAGTGGAAGCTTCAACTAAGCTTTGACTCCTGGGGGTGGGTATAAGAGCTAATGTAGGTGCTTGGATAGTATCTGGGCTTCCTAACTTAGGGTACAAAGGCATGGATGGTCTGGAAGTGATTTTTCCAGCTTGAATCAAACGGTTCTCAGCCCCTATGGAGAGGCTATAGGTTATAGGTAATGTAGTGCCCCCATTGATTGAATCATCAGAGAAATATAAAAATTTAAATCCCTAAGAAAGTATAAGAAGGCACCTTCATTAATGGGCTTTATTGCTATTGGAATCCTATCCCAGGTCCATTGGAATTTGAGGTTGAAGTCTATCAGCTACTTGTTCAGGGCTCTCTTGATTGTTGTTAGTTGTCTCTAACAAAGACAAGTTATCACCTTTTTCCCCAAACTGATTGTGAAGAGCCATGCACAGCTGGTTCAGATTCGGATAGAGCCTGCTTCAAGACTCCTGAACCATTGTGAAGCTTTCCCTTTGAATGAAGAGGCAAGTATCTTGACTACAATGTCCATCTCATGGATCTTGTGGATTGTACAGACATTTGTAATATCTTGGACATGGTCACCAGGAGAAGTTTGATTTTCCCCAGTGAAATATGGGATGCTCTTTAATGTTGCAATAAGAACTGGGTTTTGTGCATTCAAGGTGAGTGGACTACTACCAATGACATTGACATATGGATTTGGTTGTGCCATTTTGATTGGCCTAAGAATCCTTGCAGACTGAAAGAAAGGCCTTGCAAGTGGAGGTGTTGACAAGGTTCGCTGGTGGAGTTGGAGACCCTCGAACTCTTCTTCCTATCCTTTCTCTTCCGGGATAGACGCAAGTATTCAAATATACCTTCTTTCATTTCTCTAGACTGGGTTTTTCTCTTGAATCTCCCAATCTTGGGTTGTTGAAACCAGTAGATTTGTTTCTTTTGGAGTCGCAAGATGTGCAATTTTAAGGCTTCTTAAAAGCCGAATCATAACAAGTGTACATCAATCCCTATTATAATAAGATGGAGACTTCATAATCCCACTGGGTGTACCAAAAATGTTAGCACGAAATCACAACACCCCCAAATAAGTTCTAAAAATCTACTTTTCTAAGGCAGAGTCATTTGGTGTGATTGCGTAACATTGAACTTTCCCCAAGGTGTAGGACTTTGCAAAATGGGAAAGATCTCCAGATTGAAGGATGGTTCCTTATTCCTTTGTTTAGGTACATACGTAGAAACTTGCAGAGGATCTGTTCTTAATCCTAATCTAAACTTTACCAAGGAGACAGGGATAAAAGAAATACATAAATTAAAACAAAGCTAAACTATGAGGTGATGCACCAAAGGAATGATGAACACTTATTTTGCTAATAGACACAAACCAACAAAATGCATACAATAAACAAGCACAGATAGCCAAATATATAATGGGAGACCATATGAAAGCAAAAGAGACAAGAAAGGATCTAAAATCGATCACAGACGTGTTTTATTACTCCATAGATTGATACAGTCCATTACAAAGTAGCCAAGAGGTAGAAATGTAATGTAATTTTTGATGGAAGGCCTGAACCCCACAAATCCCTTTGCTAAGAGGAGAAGGGAGCTTGCAAAACAAATAATGTCCAACCCTTTACAATGAATCCTGCCCCGTATTTATAGATTCAACTTGAAAGAAGAAAAGAGAGAGAAGCAGGAAAAGCAGTTGAAGCTCAACCACCGATGTTAATGCCTCTGATGAAATCTCTCCCCAAATCTGTCTTTACTGCATCGATCCTTGGTTTGGCACCTTGAAGGAAGAGGAAATGGCGAAAACGAATCAAATCTCGATCGGTTTTGAGGCAAGAAGATCCTGCATTGAAAGTTCGAAGACATTTCCTCCAATTTTCTTCACCTAACCTCCTCAAAATTAAAGTTTCAAATCTCCATGGCATGGGTGAGGCCGAGATCTTTTCCAACGGCATCAAATTTGCAATATTTCGAGCCCTGAGTCGAAAGATATGCCCCTTCAAAGTTTGTATCGGGTCCGTATAGGAGGGCGGGAAAACAACTTGAAAATGGGTCCCCTTTTGATGTGGGACACATGGCAGCTAGATTGGAACAAAATCGAGCCTACGGGTCCTCAATTTATCTTTTGCCCTTTCCTGCAATTCCTTGCTTTGCTTTGACTCGGGCTCAAATTCTGAATTTTTCCTCGGACGGAGTTGTGGTTGATCCAATATTTGGCATGAGGCGAAATATGGATAACATATACCATTTGAAAATGCACAAAATATATGAAAATTGAGCAGCGAGTAAAATTCTGATTTTTTAGAAAATGACCAGATTAGGGCAGCGAATGATATTTAATTGATATCTCACAAAATGCTTGCCCAAAGTGCATGAAATTTTGAGAGAAGCTTCGTAATAATAATAATTAACACTAGAAAA
This sequence comes from Taxus wallichiana var. yunnanensis, assembly GCA_018340775.1. Lineage (NCBI taxonomy): Eukaryota > Viridiplantae > Streptophyta > Pinopsida > Cupressales > Taxaceae > Taxus > Taxus wallichiana. The sequence goes on along the minus strand of CM031238.1, from coordinate 239,463,362 downwards.
ATATTTTTGAATTTTTGGAATGATATAATGCTGCCAGAAAATTACAGAATGCCCTAGGCTGCTAGGAAACTTCAAAAATTCATATCTCCTCAAATATGCATGGAAAAATTATGAAACTTGAGAAATAACATCTATTAATATTGAGAATGAAAACCCAACCTTCATATATGAAAAATGAAACTTTGAAGCCCTTAAAAACACTGCTGCAAATTTGGAACTGAGTAGATAAAACCCTAGAAAATAGATAAAAATCTAAATTTTTGGAAATAACATCTACCAATGATATAGAAGAGATCCCAACCTCCAGATCTGGAAACGACACACTGAAACCCTCCCAAAAATCACTGCAAAATCCCAAAGTGGGTTGCTCCCCTTGGGAAGAGGCCCAAAACCCTCAAAAGTGTCTCCAAATATGGCGCCAAAATCTGCTCTAATCGCTGCCACAAATCAGATCTGAAAACCCTTGATTTTTCTCCACAAAAGCCCCAAAATCTTCCAAAACCCTTCTCTAAAAATTCTGAAATTAATCTCTGAAAATCAGCCCTGAATCAACTCCAAAATGACAAGCTAGGGTGGATCTTTCACCACCGAAGAATGCCCTACTAGCTAGGAATGGATCTCTCACCACCGAAGCTAGGGATCTTGTGGGATCTTACTCCACAAGCTAGATGATAGCAATCAACAGTTGCTCAATGAAAATCATAAGTGTGCATGCAAGAATGAGCTCTATCACTCCCCCAAACCCTCCTTTTATAACTTTTCATTACCTTTTTCCAAGTTGGGAGCTCCATGTGGGACTAAAAGTGACTTAAGTGACCCCAACGAAGAAATAGAATAATAAAGTACCATAAGTCACCCCAACGAAGAAATAGAATAATAAAGTACTATGAGTCCCCCTCAATGACAAAATATAACAATTATTACCACCAAGTCGCCCAACTTAATGTCAACGACAAAATATAACAAAAAAGCAACGTGGTAATAAGTCATCTATACCCAATAGCCTCTAGAGTCTTTAGCCCCTTGGGTATGACCAAGGCTAAGACTAAAATTTGGCCCTTAGGCTCTCGGCGAAGGAAAGGGGACATTACAATCCTCCCTTCCCGAGAAATGCTTGACCCCAAGCATTATCTTGTCATCTTTGCGAAGCTGAATACCACAAAGTAAGTTTCTCCACCTCACCTTGCAAGTCAACCAAAGATCGGTGTAATCCGAAGTAACCAAGAAACCCCATGTAGTCATCATGACCTCCATGTTGTATAGAGAACAATGTTGTCTGTGAAGTAGAATGATACCCAAACCGACTCTCCACTGGTACCCACATCGGGATTGCCAATCTATCCAATCCCTGCCAATCTGATGCCATCATCATGGGACCCGTCACTATCTCTCCGATCAACTCCTGGGTACGAAAGTCCACTCGAATCTTATAGAATCCCCTGGATCAACCTGTGAAATAACTTATATATGCACAAAGCATGCTAACTCTCCCACATGACCCACATTAGTGTGAGAGTACAACTCCTCATAATGTATCTCAATGTGTCATGTGGGGAAAAATCCCAAGACTCCAGTAAATGGTCAACCGACAATGTCAACTCTACATAGTTCACCTCCTGTGATGAGTGTGAACCTACTGAATAACCAGGTAACTGAGTCAACTCCATCCCTCCACTGACTAGCACATGGGTGAAATGCCCACCGTGCTAGAAGCAATAAAATACATAGGAGTGTTATCCCATGTCGACTCAGAACATGATGAACATATAAGCTCTAATTTGTTATAACGACAAACCGTACATCCCTGTATGAAGTTGAGGATATCCTCCCTCAACCCATGCCATCTGAACCTCTCTGATATGAGCCTGTAGGTCTCATCGAAGCTCAAGTGTCCAGTCACGAAAGAACAATGCACATGTCGCAATATCTCCATCCTCAACCATGAATCTGACACAAGGTATAATCTGCCCTGATAGAATATCATCTCATCCTCCAATCTGTAGGTGTCATCATGTATGTGACCATCCAGAATCTCACAAGTGTGTCGGTTCTTGGAGTACTCAACAAGCAAATGAGATCTCCAGTCTACCAAAACCTCAGATAACCAACATAATGATAAACTTAGATGATCTTGAACCTGTAACCCCAATCTTTGTGACTGTCTCATGTGCAACACTACTGGTCACACCCACATCCATCATACTCCACATCGATCCACAATAATAAAACCCCTCATCATGCTGGAAAGTCCTCTCCATCCCCTCAGCTGCAACCACCCTAGGTGCTCCTATAGATAATCCCCTCAAAATCACATTCCTGCCCTCGGACTTAAACTTCAACTCCATCGTCTGAAAGTTAGTCCGAAACTCACCAAGAGAGTGAAGCCACTGCACTCCCAACACTATGTTGGTCACTCCCATACCAACAATGTGGAAATCATCGGTAATTGTGTAGTTACCCATGGTGATGCTCAATTGTGGAACTCTCTGTGTGCATCTCATATACTCCCCATTGGCTACAACAATGTTGAAGCCCTCAAAGTCCTTTGTCTGCAAACCTCGTCTCTCAACCAATGATGCATCAATAAAGTTGTGGGTAGCCCCACTATCAATGAGTACCACAACTCGCTGACCCTGCATAACTCCTCTAATCCTAAATGCCTTGTACATCAGAGTACTAGACAATGTGGCTATAATATCCCAAGGAAAAGTCTCCTCCTCTTGCTCTCCGCATCAACACTATCCAACACAACTCCATCTCCATCATCCATCTCGCGAGTCTATAACTCCTCACCTCTGTCACCCTCACTCTCCTCAAAGACCTCAATGAATTGGGCCTTCCCTCTACCTCTACAATCATGTCCTGGAACCCAAGGTGTGTGGCAATCGAAACATAGTTTCTTTTGCCTCAACTCATCTCTGTCCTCTGGGAAATGATTGGCTTCTTAGCCACCTCCTGCCTCGGTGGAGGCTCCCTCTGCTGAAGTTCATCTGATCTAGATGGAGGTTCCCTTTGCTGAACTCGAGGTGGAACCCTTGACTTTGGGGTGGATAACTCCAAGTCTTGTGCTCTCCTAATAACCTCATGTAAAGAAGAAGGCTCAAATGCCTTCACAAATCCAGCTAGAGTATCTATCAAACCTACTATGAAAAGTGAAGTCAACCTCATCTCTGTAACATTAGGTACCATGACTGATAATCTCTAAAAATATGTGATATACTGATCTAGGGAACCAAGTCTGTCTCAATGATTCAATTCCTAAAATACCTGTTAGGGTCCCTCCTATCAAATCTTCTCACTAGCCTTTGCGTGAACTTTGCATAAGTAGTAATGTGTATGTGTCCCTGTGTAATCAATCCATGATGCCACCAATCATGAGCATCTCCCTCAAGATGTAAGATTGCAAACTTAATTGCATCTTCCTCACGTATAGGATTCAAGTCGAAGTATGTCTTCAACTTTTGAACCCAAGACTATGCAGTACACTTCTTAGAACCATCGAAGTGTGGAATGGAAATCTGTCCCAATATCCTCTGTAACTCTAGTACTGTGCATCTGATGATCTCTCTTGGGCCTGCTGCCAATCTTCATTTTACAATATTCCTAGAATGGCATGTTGTCACAAAATCCCTCACTCAAGGTCTGGTACCTCTCCCAACAAGACTCCTCATCCAAAATATCTATTGGCTGTCCGTACCTGTGAAACTTCCGGATCCTTCAAGAAAGAAGGTTCGTGAAGCCCCAAAGGCCTGGTAGAAGAATGGGGAGACCGTTGCCCTGAATGTCCACTCTCACCTCTTTGACCCTATTGTCCCATATTGCTATTTTCCCTCTATTTGTATGAGTCTCAATTCTACCCTACGCTAATCTCTCAGTGAGCTGGCTCAAATAGAGATTAGTAGTTTCTATGTTGCTTTACCATGTTGGTGAACAATTGTTTCATCAGATCCACACCCATATCCTCATTGTCTTTGTCTCCCATCTTTCAACCCCAAAAGGTTGGAGAAAAAACTTCTCGATACCACTGAAATACACCCTTGTGGGATACCACTTGAAAATGCACAAAATATATGAAAATTGCAGCAAAGTAAAATTTCTGATTTTTACAGAAAATGACCAGTTAGGGCAGCGAATGGTATTTAATTGATATCTCACAAAATACTTTCCCAAAGTGCATGAAATTTTGAGGGAAGCTTGAAATAATAATAATAAACACTAGAAAAATATTTTTGGAATTTTTGGAATAATATATTGCTGCCAGAAAATTACAGAATGCCCTAAGCGGCTAGGAAACTTCAAAAATTCATATCTTCTCAAGTAGGCATGATAAAATTATGAAATTTTGGAAATAACATCTACTAATAGTGAGAATGAAAACCCAACCTCCAGATCTGAAAATGGACACCTAGAAGCCCTTAAAAACACTGCTGCAAATTTGGAACTGAGTAGATAAAACCCTAGAAAATAGATAAAAATCTAAATTTCTGGAAATAACATCTACCAATGATATAGAAGAGATCCCAACCTCCAGATCTGGAAACGGCACACTGAAACCCTCCCAAAAATCACTGCAAAATCCCAAAGTGGGTCGCTCCCCTTGGGAAGAGGCCCAAAACCCTCAAAAGTGTCTCCAAATATGGCGCCAAAATCTGCTCTAATCGCTGCCACAAATCAGATATGAAAACCCTTTATTTTTCTCCACAAAGTCCCCAAAAAATTCCAAAACCCGAATCAACTCCAAATGGCAAGCTACGGTGGATCTTTCACCACCAAAGAATGCCCTACTAGCTTAGAATGGATCTCTCACCACCGAAGCTAGGGATATTGTGGGATCTTACTCCACAAGCTAGATGATAGCAATCAACAATTGCTCAATGAAAATCATAAGTGTGCATGGAAGAATGATCTCTATCACTCCCCCAATCCTCCTTTTATAAATTTTCATTACCTTTTTCCAAGTTGGGAGCTCCATGTGGGACTAAAAGTGACTTAAGACGAATAAAGTACCATAAGTCACCCCTAACGAAGAAATAGAATAATAAAGTACTATGAGTCCCCCCTCATCGACAAAATATAACAATTATTACCACCAAGTCGCCCAATTTAATGTCAAAGACAAAATATAATTAAAAATAAATGTGGTAATAAGTCATCTATACCCAATATCCTCTAGATTCTTTAGCCCCATGGGTATGACCAAGGCTAGGACTAAAATTTGGCCTTTAGTCTCTCGACGAAGGAAAGAGGACATTACAAAACAACATGACACACTAATGCCAATTCAAATATTACAACCAATCGAGATACCAAACCCATTCAATACATATCAACAATAATAAATGAAACAAAAATACTATAATATAAAATAATATATAATCTAGTAATATTAATTTTTTTGAGATATTCATAGAAAGCATTCCTCGTTTACGTATAAAATCGGACATCAAAGGTTGAGAACTCTTTTATTTTTATTATCTTCCCATATTTTGTACACTAAATCCCAATCCATGTCTGATGTATCAGGCCCATTAAGTGACACTCTCATTACCGCATTTAATGTGTCCAACCCTAGATTTGACATTTTAATATCTTTGATAAGATTTTGTCTTGAAAATCCTCTTTCACATGAAATTGTGCTCATAGGAATGGTAAGAACCGTTCGTCATAATTTCATCATATTTGGGTGATGGAACACTCTCCATGCTTCATTCATCGAAAAATTCTCACAATTCAAATTTAATGAATCAACAAAAGGATGTAACTCTCTTGTAGAAGCTTTAGCATCAAACAACATATCAAGCTCAATTTGATTCTCTCGATTGTTAGACTATAAATGTGTGAGAACCGATAAATATTGGCATTCAATAGTTTGGCAACATTGAAAAGAGGAAGATTGGGGAATATTTCATTCAGACAATCTATAAGATCTTGGATGTAATATTTTGTGACCTTCTTGCAACTTTCTAGTGTTCCATCAATTTGACGTTTCATTCTTTGTTTTTTTCTTCACTAAAACAAAACTTAACATCACATATACACACATATAATAAGCTATGTTTATCATTGATTTCACCTTTATATGTGACTTTAGTAAATCCATCTATAGTGTCATATAAGAATTTTGAAATATATAATGTGCCTTCCTCAAATGTTTCACCTCCGAGTTATGATCTTTTGTGGTTCAAAGAGTGGAGAAGAAAATATTTGTTTGGATCACCAAGCCCCTCTTTGGTAGGTAAGTTCCAGATTGGTTCCAAAGTGCTTGTTTCCACTCATGTGTACTATTCTTCTTGTTGGAAACATTCCAAAGATGCATATGCAAATCGGAGAAAATTGTTAGGGGCTTCTCATGGGCTAGCTCTAAAGGAAGAAAACGGTTCCACATGGTTTTTTTGGAACACTTGTTGTAGACCCAAAGGTGACGCAGAGCTTGGCCTTATTGACATCAAACTTCAATGCCTTATTTGTTTGGACCACCAAGCCCCTCTTTGGTAGGTAAGTTCCAGATTGGTTCCAAAGTGCTTGTTTCCACTCATGTGTATTATTCTTCTTGTTGGGAACATTCCAAAGATGCATATGTAAAATTGGAGAAAATTTTGAGGGGATTCTCATGGGCTAGCTCTAAAGAAAGAAAATGGTTCCTCATGGGTTTTGGAACACTTGTTGTAGACCCAAAGGTGATGCAGAGCTTGCCCTTATTGACATAAAACTTCAATGCCTTATTTGTTTGAATCACCAAGCCCCTCTCTGGTAGGTAAGTTCCAGATTGGTTCCAAAGTGCTTGTTTCCACTGATGTGTACTATTCTTCTTGTTGGGAACATTCCAAAGATGCATATGTAAAACTAGAGAAAAGTTTGAGGGGCTTCTCATGGGCCACTCTAAAGGAAGAAAATGGTTCCACATGGGTTTTGGAATACTTGTTGTAGACACAAAGGTGATGCGAGCTTGGCCTTATTGACATCAAACTTTAATGCCATGCTCTTAGTGCTAAATGGATTAGCAGAGGCATGAAGGGTACTGAAGCTTGGAGGATCCCGTTAAAAAACTAAATTATACAGGGAACCCCCATGGAAAAAAGGATTGGAGTGGTATAGACTTTCAAATTCTCCTCCTCACTCATGTGACTTCCAAAATTAGAGGCACTTTTATTGCCAAAATCACTTGGAATTATTGGGAGATGCTCAAAGCCCACCTCATCTGGGTGGGTGATGTATACAAAACAAAAATTTTGATAGTTCCCACTCAATTTGGTGGTCACCCATTAGCAAATTGTAGAATGTTCCTCTTGGCATGATCCCTAGAATTAAAGACCTTTGGATCTTTAAAAAGGGGATTCATACTCTCAATGATGGTTTCTATAAGGAAACCAATGAGTGGCTTCTTGGGACAAAATTAAACAAAAATTCTAGCTAAACAAAAAGATTTCATTCCTATTGTTAAGACCTAAGATGCTATCCAAGATGAGCACCTCCATAAAATTAGGATTTCTTCCCGAGTCCCTTTGTGGAGAGTCTAGATCTAGATGGTTGCCACCCCTTTTTATTGGTATAAACCTCATATTAGTTACCACATGTTAGTTTCCCATAAGATTCCTATCAATTCTTTAAATCACCGATAGAGCCTCAAGTCCTACCACTAGGTATGTGCCATGTGTTTCAAAAACTTTGGAAAATCCCTACTGAACCTAAGAAGGATCACTTTCTTTGGTGCATTGTATATCAAGGGATCCTAGTTGGAGAAAGGCTCAAGCACATGGGAATTGCAAACCCCATTTGCCTCACATATAACCAGGCCAAGACTATTAAGTATCTTTTTCAAATTTTCCCTCTTGCTCGATCTATTTGGCAATGTCACCCCAACCCTTCTTCCAAAATTATTTATCTAGAAAATGGTTTTGTTAGGGGACTTGACCATGTTAACTACAAAAAACAACCAAAATTGGAAGTTTTTTTGAGTTGATATTCTTTTTCATATCTAGAAAGATAGAAATCATGGTCTTTTTAACCATATTCAATGGATACATATTTCCTATTTCTTATAAAGTTTTCATAATTGCCAACATGTTACTCTAGATCCAGTCCAAGCGAAGAAAGTTCAAGTATTTGTAGACACTAATTAACCATCGGGCAATGTGCCCCGCACATTACATTGCGAACACCTAGATATTCCTCCACACCACTCCCCCTCTAGGTTGTGGCCATGGCTTTCCTTTTGCCACTTGAGAAGCAAAATAGGTTCGTGCAACCCTGTTCTTGACCACCCTCTCCCTTTAATGGGGGTGGTGGAGGGAGGAAATTTGACCAATTCGGTCGTTGTGGTGGTGGTGGTGGCGGTGTTGGTGATGCTAGTGGCATCATCTAGGACATTCTTTCCCTCAATGGCGATGGATTTGGTAGTGATGTCTGGGGTGCTCCCCCTTTGAAAAAATTCCCTCACCTCTCACTTGTCATTTCTCCAAGGTAGGAAGATAAAAATGATATTCAAGATGGGTGGGAAGGAGTCCCAGATCGTAAAGCCTTTGTACATGGTGGGTGGGGTAGAAACCCAAATAACCCACCACCACTAGGTTATATGAAAAAATCCCCAAAACTTAAAGACTAAGGTGTAAAATCCTTATTCAAAATATTTATGTGATGACATGTATATTTGGCCCCCTTCACAAGGGAGGACATAAAAATGTGATTAAAGTATAAATGAGATTTAATTCTTGAGACTTCGGAGAGATTTATTCAAAGGGAAGGGATGCATGTGGATCCACATCGGGTGGAGGATGCTACTAATTTTGTAAAGTTAAATTTTGAACCCATTTAATTAAATGGGGGGTTGTAAAAAAGTGAATTGGTACAATGGTTAAATTAACCACCCAGTGAAAAACTATAAATCCTATGGGTGGTGGGGACATGGTTACACACACATTGAAATTTGTTCAAGAATTATTATTTATGAGATTTGAAAAGTGTCCAAGGAAATCAAAGGTTAAGGGGAGGCATGTGGTGGACACGTGGAGCGGCACCAACGATGTCCGAACGGACGACGGTGTATTACCTCGATGGTTCCTAGCGAGCATCAAATAATTGTTTATTATGATATATTCTTCCTCTAACATTGTGAGGTCGTAGCCTTTGTGGCCCAATCCGGAAACCCTTAATTGTTTGAAGCATGACTCCCACACCCAAAAATACTTGTACACGATAAGTTATATGTTCAAGCTTGTAAAATTTTGGAATATTAATGACAACATTTATTTTGGTTTTCTCATTAAACAAAAAATTGAAATTATTGATTTATTCATATATATGTGTGGATGAATTTCAATTACATTCATAATTAATAATAAATATTAAATGTAAATATGGATTTTCATTTATTTCTTAATCCACTATAAAATTCTATTGGTTAGATTAAATATTATTTTCCCATTATATATATTACATTTCTAGTTATAAAATATTTTGTGAAAAAATTCCCTAATAAAACCTCGAGATAAATCTATCTTAGTTGTAGTCACAAATATAATTTATTTCGTAGACTAACCACGGCGTTAACTAGAGCAATTAACTCTTTATCCCGACATTTCCTCATTTATTAAAATCACTATAAACTTTGTAAGTGTGAATAAATAATAAACTTATTCCTAAACCTACCCCTATCCCATGTGCTAACCTCACACCCTATAAAATTGGTCTAAATTAAGGCATAAGTTATTCCCTTAATTCTTGGTGGGCACGTGAACAAATGTGAGGGAGGTTGGTGGATGGTAAGTTAACTAAGGACTCATGCCCCTTCCATGGTACACAACCCCATTATTTCTAACCACCCCCTCCATTAGGCCACGTTTCATTTTGAATGACCACATAAATAGGATAATCCTTTTAAACTTTTATTTAAACTTTTAAAAACTACATATTTATTTTAATATTGTTGATCTTATAAATTAATATTATGATCCTTTTTCACGGTTATAAATTAATTAATCTTAAGTGAGTCCCTTAGAATATTATTATTCGAGTATTTAATTTTAAAGTTTATATATATTCAAATTATTATTTTAAATAGTGGTCTTAATTCGTATATAGGAATAAAACATAAACAAAATGACTTATTTTGGATAACTCATAATTTAATCTAGTATTCATTGTCACGTCGTAAGTTGATTATAAGTAGTGAAGTAAAGTATCAAAGTATTGGGAAAAGTAACATAACAATTTAGTATCGAGCAAACATTCTCTGATTGTGAGTTAAAGGCTTTTCACTAAACGAGAAATTATTACATGTTAAATTGTGTATACACACAAAGAGAAATTGTAAATAGTGAAAATTAAAACACATAAAAACCAATGGATCCTCACCCAGAAACCAATTATGAGGAGATAAACTAATGCAACTAACAATTTTCTCTAGAAATGCAAAATTTGACCTTATCGTTGGAAACTCAAAAAAAAAAATCCTCAACTTTCAAGAATGCTTTGAAACAATCTAATAGGAATAAATCCTCTATGAATAGGAAGAGTACCCTCAACCTTCGTAACATAATTCGATTCCAATTCCGACTTTGAGGAAAAAATAATAAGTGGTTAACTTTGCAAAGGAGATTAAGCTACCTAAATATTCTGGAGGGGTATATACTAGAGAGGAGGCTGAACTAAAACACTATTTCAAATTACAAAGAAGTAACATCTAAAGTAGAACCCAAATTACAGTCTATCAATTAAAGGATGTTGCACTAAACTGGTGGGAAGGCACTAGTAAATCGTTGAACCGAAAGCGATTAGAGTTAAATGGGAAGAATTCAAATCTCTATTTCAAAATAAGTACCTTTCTGACTACTTCTTACAAGAGAGACAAAATGATTTTTTTACTTAAAGTTCAATGATCACAAATGGTAAATGAATATAAACAGAATTTTGAAATATTGAATAGATTTGCTCCCTCTATCCTTTGGTCATGATTGGGTTGCCATATTTATAAATGGACTCAGAGACGAATTTAAAGCTAATGTGTGGTGCGGTAAACCTACCACAATAAATGAAGCCTCTCATATCGCAAAACAATTCAAGAGATATAATGAAGGGGTACAAAAGTGAAGAGAAGACTTTAAGAAAATGAATAATACCTTTTTCAAGTAATAGAGAAAATATTAAAAATACCTTCTCTCGAAAATGCTTCAATGGTGTGACACTAACCTGGAAGTCAACAGAGAGACATAAACAAGAACTTTCAAAGGAGATAACCCTCCGAAATCAAATGTTGGAATTGTGGTAGAAACAACTATGCGAGGGGATGTCAACATAAAAACAAAAACTACAACAAAAGTAATCACACTTTGTTAAGAATGAAAATAACCAGAAATAGGAAAACCCAAAAAACTTGAAAATGTATGCGAGTAAATAGACACATGTACGGTGCATAAACAAGTGTTTTTAGTATAATTAAAAGGAACAATTACTGGTCAAAATATTGTTTTCTTGGTAGATTTAGGAAGTAGTCTATTTTAATTTCACCTAATATAGTGTTTAAATTGGAATTGAATTCTAGAGAAATCGAGCCAATAAAAGTAAAGATAATGAGATAGAAGAATCACTAAGCATATAGGAGCTATAATTGAAGACTTCAAATTCTATCCGGAGGACATATATTCTTTTGATGATTTTCACTTGCTTAACTTAGGGCAATATTAGGAATGACTTGGCTTGAGAAAAATAATGGTTTAATTAGTGTGGAAACAAACAAGTTGTTATTAAAGATAAATATGGATCTTATGAAACTTTGCAAGGTTAACAAAAACCTATTTAATCGAAAACTATTTCTGCAATTCAACTTAAAAAGAAGTCCTAAGAATTATTGTAAAGGTTTTTGTGCAATAATTACTCAATAGGAGATCAATCTAAGATAGATATTAATATAAAACATGTAGTTCAAGAATACATGGATGTATTACCCAAAGAGACAACATAACTACCCCCTTAAAGAGAGTTAAAGATGCTATTGATTGAATTCTAAGGGCATAATCGTATCTAAATATCTCTATCATCAATCAATCCCCGAGTTAGCGAATCAAAAATACAATTATTTGAATTGTTAAAACAAGGATAAACTAGGCCGAGTGTTTCTCCTTAAGGTTCTCGTGTGTTATTCATTAAGAAGAAATATGACACTATGTGTTTGTGCATTGATTATTGAGAGTTAAACAAGTTGACCATCAAGAATAAATATCCTTTGCCTTGAATAGATGACTTGTTACATCAATTGGTTGGTGCTAAATACTTTTCAAATATTGATTTTTGTTTGGGATACCATCAAATCAAGATTAAGGAATCTGATATCTCAAAAACTACTTTTAGGACTCATTATGGTCACTATGATTTTTTTGGCATGCCTTTTGGTTTGAAAAATGTTCTTGCTTTACCTTTATGACCTTGATGCAAGACATATTTTGACCTTTTAAAATGTATTTGTAATCATATTTTTAGATGACATTTTTATTTACTCTATAATGAAAAAGAACATAAGAAACATGTTATGTTAGTAGTTTGAAACCTTGAGAAAACATTAACTATTTGGAAAACTAAGTAAATGTGAATTCTTAAAAACTAAAGTTGCATACCTTGGACACATAATTTCACAAGAAGGTCTTTCCCCTTATTCAAATAAGGTTAAGGTAGTATAATAATGGTTAATCCCTAAAGATATGCATGAAGTGTGAATTTTTCTTCGATTAGTTGGTTTTTATCAAAAGTTTATTAAAAACTATTCTAGGATAGCTTCACCATTGACTGATTTAACAAAGATAGATCTTACAATGGATGAAGAATGTGGTCAAGATTTTTAAAAATTGAAAGAATCCTTAGTCTTTGCACCTATTCTTTGTGTTCCTCAATTTTGAAAATCTCTTACTGTAGTTACTGATGCATGTGGACTGGAATTGGTTTTGTGTTAATGCAATATATTAAAGTAATAAGCTATGCCTCTATGAAGTTATTGCCTATAGAAAAGAATTATCCTATCCATGACTTATAATTTTTAGGAATCTTACATGCCCTAAATATTTGGAGACATTCACCTATTAGGGAATAAATTTGTATTAAAAACTAATAATCGAGGATTATAATATATCTTCGCTCAACCCCTATTACATATGAGACAATGTAGGTGGGTTGAAATACTTAGTGGATATGATTTTGATATTCAATATGTTCCTAAAAGGAAAACCTAATACATATGCGCTTATTAGGAGAATAATATACATTGATGTCATATCTTTAGAGAGAAGTGGTTTTGATCAAACCATTCGAGACAAGTTACCTCATGACCCTTACTTCCAAGAACTTTACAAAGGGTTAAAAACTAAAACCAATAATATACATATGAATGATAGACTTAGTTCATACTTGCTTGAACAAATGAATTAATGTATTATAAGGGTAGATTATGTATACTAGATATTCACGATATTAAGAAACATATCCTTAGATATTCTCATGATATACCGATTGCCGCTCATCTTAGATTTCAAAAGAATTACTTGTTTGTAAAAATAATTATTTTTGACCTCGGATGAAGAAGGATGTTAGGAAATATGTGCAAGAATGTACAGAGAAATTGAAAAATGAAAAATGTAGTAAACTTGGGAAACTATAACCTTTAGCTATCCCGATCGGAAATGGGAATATGTGAGTATATATTTCATCACTTGAGTACCTCATTCTAGAAATAACCATGATGCTATATTAGGGGTTGTCGAGAGATCGACAAAAATGATGCATTTCCTTCGACGAAGATTAAGACATCTTATTTTGACATAACACATATGTTTACAAAGGAAGTATTCCATTTGTATGGTCTTCCTAAAGAACTAGTGACTAATAAAGACCCTAGATTCATGTCTTCCTTTTGAAAATCCCTATTTGGTGAGCTCGAAACTAGTCTAAGTTTTAGATGAATATCATCTGAGACTAATGGACAAAATAAGAATTAGCACTAAATATCACTTGAGACTAATGGACAAAATAAGAAAGTAAACCGTGTCTTGGAGGATATGTTGAGATTGTATACCTACAAAAACTAGGAGAACTATTTGCATCTAGTGTAATTTGTATATAATCAAGGGTATCATAAAGACTACAAAGATGTCACCTTTAAAAGCGTCTATGGTATAAATTGTAACACCCCTATTTCTTGGTCAAACCAAGAACATTGAACTTGGTATGTAAGTGAAAATATAAAGGAAATAGAAGAAATTATCACTAAATCTAAACAAAACATGATAGATATAAGAGTTGGATTGATTCAAAAGGTCATTTAGAGAGTTTGCAGTAGGTGATCAAGTATTTCTTAGGGTTAAACCTAAGAAAATTTTCCTAAAACGTGGTAAATACGCCAAGTTAGCCCCCAAATTTTGTGGTCCTTTTGAGGTGTTGGAAAGGATAGGTGAATTGGCTTATCATCTTGCATTACCTCTTGAATTATGTAGCGTACATAATGTGTTTCATGTGAGTTTGTTAAAGAAATATGTACCTAATATAGATTATATTATTGATCGGAAAAATATTACTGTTGAACTTAATTGTGAATTGAAAATTGAACCTGAATCGATCTTGGAAAGAAGAACTAAAAATTTAAGAAACAAAGAAATTAAAGAAGTTAAAGTAAAATGGATTTTTTGTGATATTAATAGTGCTACATGGGAACACGAAGATTTTATGCATGAAAAATATCCATCTTTATTTGACTAATGTATTTTGAGTGTTTATGATGTGATTGGAAAGAAAAAAAGAGTTAGCTACCGAGACAATAGTTGAATCGGGGGAGGAGAAATGTTATATGAAAAAATCCCCAAAATTTAAGACTATGGTGTAAAATATTTATTCAAATTAATTATGTGATGACATGTATACTTGGCCCCTTTCACAAGGGAGGACATAAAGTAAGTGATTAAAGTGTAAATGGAGATTTAATTCCCACACTTCTTAGAGATTTATTCGAAGGAAGGGACATGGTTAAATTAACCACTTGGTGAAAAACTATAAAGCCTATGGGTGGCGGGGACATGGTTACACACATTGCAATTTGATCAAGAATTATTATTCATGAAATTTGAAAACTGTCTAAGGCAATTAAAGGTTAAGGGAGGAGGTAGGTGGTGGAAACGTGGAAAGGGGCATTGATGTTGTCTTAATGGGGGTATGGAGTATAACCCCATATGGTTCCTAGCTAGGGCATCACATAATTGTTTATTATGATATATTCTTCCTCCAACATTATGAGGCCATAGCCTATGTGGTCTGATCACATACACCTTTGATTATTTGAAGTACAACTCCCCATAAGAAGAGATATTAAATATACATATGGATTTTCATTTATTGCTTATTCGAGTGTAAAATTCTAATGATTAGATTAAACATTGTTTTTCCATTCTATGTATTAAATTCCTAGCTATAAAATATTTTGTGAAAAAAATTCCTAATAAAACCCTTGATAAATCTATCTTGGTTATAGTCATGGATATAATTTATTTGGTAAACTAACCATGGTGTTAACTAGAACAAACAATTAACTCTTAGTCCAAACATTTACTCATTTATTAAAACCACTATAAACTATCCAAACATGAATACATAATAAACTTATTCTTAAACCTACCCTCTAACCCATGCGCTAAACTTATTCTTAAACTTATTCTTAATTCTTGGTGGGAACATAAAAATGCGAGGGAGATTGGTGGACGATGGGGAAAATTATCTCGAGGCCCCTTCCATAATACGTGGCCCCATTTATTTCTAAGTGTCCCCCTTCATTAGACCATAAGCATCATAATCCTTTTAACTTTTATTTAAACTTTTAAAAACTACACATTTACTTTAATATTTATTTGATCTTATAAATTAATATTATGATCCCTTTTCATGGATAAAAATTAATTAATCTTAAGTGAGTCCCTTAGAATATTATTATTTGAGTATTTAATTTTAAAATTAACATATATTTGAATTATTATTATAAATAGTGGTCTTAATTCGTATATAGGAATAAAACATATAGAAAACGATTTATTCTAGATAAGTCGTAATTTGATTTAGTATTCATAGGTAAGTCGTAAGTCGATTATAAGTTGTGAAGTAAAGTATCGGGAAAAGTAACATTACACACCACCTCTAGTAGCTTCCATGTTCGTATTCATTGCTTAATGATTTGTATTCTATGTTTTATGTTTATTACCCCTTTATTGATTAAATAATCTCTATTAATGAACTATAATTGTTAACAATGGCCCTCATGTCGGGTGAATCACTCACCCCATACAACATCTTACAACCACAATTCAACACAACATAGTGCTGAGTGTACAACACACCGATCTTGAGTGGTCAGACATGGCTCAAAATATAACTTGGGTCCTGAGCACAACACAGACACTAACGCCTGACGAGGATAGTAGCGCATGGGTGCCCCTGATCCTTCCTAGATGCCTATGACCTGGGGAATTTACACAACATTTTTCAGTTCAACACATTTCTCAACACTTCACACAACGGCTTTTATAGGGCACACAATCCTTAGCACTCGACATGCATGCACTACACAACATTTTCTACTTTTGCGTTAGATCAGAATTATTCGAAATGGATCAGATTTTTACACACCATCTACAATGGTGTTCTACATTCATGGGAAGTAGTTAAAGGTTGGAGGATGACACCAAAATTTTCTCCCTACACTTCTTCCATGTATTGACATGAGATCGCCGAAAAAACTTGCAGTCAGCACAACTAGTGTGAGATCGCCCAAAAAAATCATTCTTCTACAACATCTTCAGGATCCTTTCTACACTCTTTACTCATCACGGATCAGGTGCACATGTTCCTTTTTCATTTTCTTGCATACTTTTACACAATTTTTACACATTTTGATCATATATATGCGTATTTGACTACTTGTTCGTTATTATCTTTTGCAGGTCCGTCCTTATGGGAAGTAGTAGTCACATAATCACAAACAACACATCAAGAACATGTACAATCGTGACATCTACACATACACTCTCACCCTAGGTCATCATCATCACTTATTTTTCACTTCCTCTTCTCTAGTTTCCACGCTTCACATTTTTTATCACTCCACACTTTTCCTTGTCTCTCGACACACTTTTTGCCATCGATCTACATGGTTTATCGGTATGCATCTCTTATCTACTTTATGTTATCGAGCATTCACTCAACAACATAAAGTGGGGAAAATGTAGACACTAAATCATGCACTTTGGGTATCTATCTAGTCCTGATCACATACTACTATTCATATGATTCCTAAGTAAGAAAAGTATTAATTAACCCATGTCTTTGGCCATATTTGTCTCCGCTTTATGTTGCTTCTATTGATATTACACATATTTTAGTCTAGTTTGTCTTTTCACACTTTGGCATTTCCCACTCTGGACACTAGCACCCAACCAGATGCATTAGCCGCTAGGCACCCCCTTTAGGCGCACTGACCTCTTTGATCTTGTTACTCATATCTTTTGAGTCCTTTCTAGATGTTTGGGCATCTTATCTTTTTGGTATTCGGCCTTTTTGGGGTTAATTATGAAATTAAAGTAAGGGAATCATATAAATATAAAGTTATGTGGCAATAATAAGGGACCAAGCACTAAGCATTAGCTATCACCACCTAAGGTTACATCCAAAGGAATTATCAAGAGAATTCAAGAATCCATCTAACATCCACACAAGGGAAAGGGACTACATTATTCTACATACACTTCATAGGAGGGGAAGTTCATTCTTTCATGCACACATTTATCTACATTTTCTACATCTATCTATTGCTCACTATCAAGTGTGAATCACACAAGAGCCACCTAGGGCATGATTCTTCACACACACACATAGAACTACATGGGGTTTGAAATGTAGTGTAGCCTATCAGTTGTAAGATCACTCATTTGATAACTGAGGACCGTATGACCCCTCATTTGTATTCTTTTATTTTTTTGATTTGATGCACTTTTGTGTGTTTTGTAGGGCAATCCTTTATTGTAGGTTGTCAGTAACATCAAGGATCATTGTGTGACATACTAGTGATAAGAAGCGAAGGACAATGAACACCTTGCAACCATTCAAATATGGTTTTATGAGGTTTTTGGCAGTCACATGTGCCCATAATTGGTCTTGTTGCACCCACAAGCAGCACCCCTAACCCATCCTAGACACCCCAGTCCAACATATTTTGGCATCTCTCGCATTTTTCTAAGTTTTATGCGACAGTTTGCACTTTGGATTTTCCAATTCTTCAATTTTGTACACCTCTCGAGATCATAGCGAAACAACTAAGTCATTTTATCTCCTCATTTACACTTAGGGTTTTAAATCTTAATTGCTTATTTGCTTGGGTCTATTTTGTACTTAATTTCTTATTCATTTATTGCTACATTGTAATTAGATTTAGGCATCTATTCATTTAAATATTTTCTTAATCACCTCTATCCCCTTTGAAAAACAATCCAACACCTCCAATGACTATTTCTCCAAGTTACTCCTTATGACAGTTTTTATCTCCTCTTACACCACGTGGGTCAAAACGTTGATCCATGGTTCGCCATGCTACAAGATCCTATATTCTATGTGCACTTTGCAATATGGCTTCTTCGGATTACATACAAGTATGTTCCTTACTTACACTACTTTAATTTCATTCAAATAACATAAGGGGGAAAGTAGACACAAAATCACACACATATTACTATTTTACTATGTCGTCGAGTATGTTGTTATATGCATGAATCTTAAGTAAGAAAAGTATTCACTAATGACACTATTCCTTATCCATCCATGTTCTTTGATTGATTTTATTGCAAATCTCTTTAGTGTCTCTTATTTATGCATCCACTTTTGGTCGTGGCACACGGATCCTCTGTCTTTTGTATTTTCACATATGTTGTTATTTATTTCAGGACATTAGCGCCCCACTGGACACTAGTGCCCAACCGCTTGTGTCTATTCTTGGCGCTTCTGTCCTGGATTATTCTTTTTCACATTTTGACATTTTTGGTTGGCCTTTTCACTTTTCTTATCCTTGTCCCATGTTCATAGTCATCCTTTTATGTCACTAGTGTTGAAATTCAAACAAGAGACTCTCTCTCTCTCTCTCTCTCTCTCACACACACACACACACACACACACACACACACACACACACACACACACATATATATATACATAAATTATTCTAGATGGAAATTCAAAGGGACTATCACATCTACATACTATCACTACCATACATACTATCACTACCATCAAAGGGATTGCATATTAGGTTGCATACATCGCATAGAAAGTGCAAGTGTTTAATTCCATACCACACATTTGCATTAAAGTTATCTATAGCCTACTATCTTGGTGTCATTGACGTGATGGAAACCTAAGGACAATATTTCAAACGTAAGCACACATAACTACATGGAGTCTGAAATGTGGTGCAATGCTCGGTATTAAGTTCACTCATCGGGTGACCTGCGGGGCTAGTCCGACTTCACATATTACATATTTTATTCAGGTCTTATGTGTTTGTGAGCTTGTGTAGATAGCCAAGGTTTGTGTCAGAGGTTACATGTGTGATTAAAACCCTAATAGTGAAATTGGAGCATCATAGCAGAGATATTGGAGTGAAGACCCTCAAACCCAAAAAGGAGCAATCCTAAATATTTACATGACACTAGTTCCCAAGTAATGATACTAGTGCCCTAAGAGCTCTGTCCTCCCATGGGCACTCCCGTCCCGCATGTAACCGAGTTTCATAACTCTCGGCCAATTACTCTTGAATCATTTCCAATCGATCCAACAGATACATAATCATGACTACCTCCATATTGCATAGGAAACAACTAAGTCATTTATCCCTCTTATTTGCTTAGAGTTTACATTGTTTAAATACTTAACACTTGTATATTTGTTCTATATTATCATTAGTTACTCTGCAATTATATTTAATTCCATTTACATTAAATCGTAAAAAAAGAATTTAACAGGCATATACATCTACTGGAGCTAAATATTTTCTCTCTACTACATCAAGGATTGCATTTTGGGACTGCATAGGAAGGTTTATTCTAAATTCGATACCACACATTTTTCATTGGAACAAAGTATTTGTAGCCTAATATTATTTATGTGACCTGAAACTAGGGCATCCTAGCTCAAGGGACAAGTTATTCCAATCATACATGTAAGAAATACATTGAGTCGATATGTAGTACAACGCTCGGTTATAATCACATTGGGATGACCACCAAGGTCAATCGGGGAAAATTTTAAGGAATCACCCCAAAAAACTTAAAGAAATCATAAGCGAATATACTGTAACCAATTTCATGGTTTTGCGAATATACACAGAATCAGCTTTTGTGGTTTTGGTGAATATCCCTTTAACTGTTTTGTTATTTCGGTGAAAATGGTAAAAATATTAAAAATAGTTGGAAATTGAATGGTGAATCTCCTGTAACTTGTTTGGTGAATACCCTCTGTCGAATTTGATTGTAATGAGGCCCAAAAATTTTCATTTCTTTTACATGCCTTACCTTTACGTTCAAGTGTCTGGAATGTGTGACATTTGGCCACTCGGAGGAACAAAAAAATGACACATGGTATCTTATGTTTTTCACTACCATTCTAGTCTCTGCCTCTCCTCACCGACACCACGGACCCGAAAATTTATTGAATCGGTTCATTATGCGGGATTGGAGTTTGGGGAACACCTTTGACTTGTGGAGGCCCGAAATCCTACCACGTGTATGTCTGATGGGCAGGAAAGGATTAATAACTTTAATAATAAGGAAAAAATAACTTATATTTAATAATCAAGGATACGTCATTGGTTGCTATTAATTTTTTTATGTCTAGGTATGTGCAGCAGTAAGAATGTGTTTTTTTAACAAGGCCATGATATGGAAAATCTTGCCAAAGCTAATGTCTTTTGATAAATAATGAAAAATAGTATGGGGGCCTAATTACTATGTCTAAAATTAAAAATCACATGTATTTATAGGGTCTTGGTGCAATTCTCATCATTAATCACAACAACAACAACAGATCGTTCAATAATCGATGATCAAATCGAATAAAGATGCCAAATGGTCATATTCGAATGCACAGTTAGCGCCACATGCGTGGGAATAGGGATAAAGATGAGTGTCGAGTATGCCTTTGCATGCAACTATGGAAAGCAATAGAATTCAGAAATTCTAAAAACATGCCAAAAACACACGAACCGAAAATCATGCCACTAAAAGAGAAAAATTAGTTTCCAACTTTCTAATAGAGAATAATCGTGCCTTAAATATAGAACTTTCCATTTTTTGGATGCTTGGATTTTAGAAGATAGACCATAACAGTAAAAATAAGAAAAGTTGCTACAAATCTGTAAGTTCTAGGAAACAAATATGTATTTGTCTCAAATCAGCATGGGCTCAAAGGCGATGCCGCTATTATAATAGATGCCGAGTTGTGTTTATATATTAAGCAGCCCGACCAAGACCCATACTTTAAATGAAAAAAAGGATGAGGATATTTATGAAAAATTCTTTTCAAACACAAGAACTCTAAATAAGAATATCCTTTTCCTCACGAGAAAAACATTGCAACATTGCATGGGCATCCTTGCGATTTCTTTCCAAGAAAAACATCGCCTCTCCTTCCAAACTCAAGCTCAAGCTCAAACACAATTATGTCCTTCAAATGGTCCTCATCTACAACTCTTCTTTAGATACAACCAACCTTGGTTTGTAGTGAGGGAACCAACTGCCATATCTTACATGATGCTCAAATTCCCAAAATCTACAACAGTGGAAGTATAAACTAGAATAATCCAAATCAAAACAAAGTACACACACATAACACAACATGTATCATGGTTCACCCAATGTGGGCTACATCCACCAAAGATAGAGATCTCATATATATAATATAACAAGAGTACAAACCAACTCTTCAATACAAGAGTACAATGCATCTCTCCAAGAGTATCTCCTCTCCTCCAGATCTCTAAACGGATCTACATGAGTGCACTACAACCATGCCTCCAAACCACCACAGATCTCACATACCAGGAACTACTGCATCTCCCACTGTGCAACCAAGCTCTCATGTGAATCTGCAAACAAGACCTCTCACATGGGTCTACCAATGTGCAACCATATATGTGCACCAAGAAGTAAGTCTCTCTCCTCTCACTGCATCATCACTGTGCAAACAAGAAGACAACCTCCTCTACAATATCTGGATACTATTTATATCCACAAGCTCTCCAACGAGCTACAACAATACTAGATCAACAATCAATATGGATCAATAATACAATATGATCTCATGGATCTACAATACAAGATCTCACAACATGATCTCATGGATCTACAATACAAGATCTCACAACAACTTGTGGATCTACAAGATGAAATACTATGTGCTTTGCATACTATGCAAGCCATTACATTTAGACAAGACAATACAAAGGAAATACAAAAGAAGACATAACCACCTTCTCACCATTCAGATGTACCTGTTATTTCCTTCTGTCCAACTTCTCTCCATTGAAGCTTTGTCTTCATGCAACCTTTTTCTTCTTTTTCTTCTTCTTCATCTTCAACCAAGGAGAATTAACATTCTTCCTCTATCCTTATGTTCTAACCCTAGTTTTCTAGCTTATATAAGCTTAGAACAAACTTAGGGCACCTTAGCTATGCATTTACAACCTTTAGATCAACTTTATAACAAAGTTAGATCTAATTCCCATGAGTTAAATATAAAATTTCATGCACATGTAATCGATGTCGTTTCCCTCGACCGATGGTGGTTCGGTTACCTGATCGATGACCGTGTTATCGTTGACCGATGGTGGTTTATCCCTGACCGACCGATGACAGTTGTTCCATCTGACCGACGTTGGTTAAGTTAACCAATCGATTACGTTATTGTGAGTAAACCAACAAGGTGTAAATCATGCTAATTGTGAAGCAATTCAGCTCCACAACCTAACAATCTCCCACTTGGAGATAAATTGTTGAAACCTATACTATACTGTACATCACCATCCTCTACATACCGTGAAGACCATCTATTCTTTATATCAACAATTCTCTCAAATGAAATCAAGAAGATTAAACCATCTTCTAAAACCAAGAAGATAACAAACCATGACTTACCATATACCTACACAAAGCTACTACTCGATCCGTGATACATGAGCTATCCATACATCAAGCTCCCACTGAATCATAACACCAAGCCTCTCATGCAACCAAGCCACCATGACTAACACACCTACAAGAGCTCCCACTCAAACTAAAGTACTGAGCTTCAATCACAACCATAGCCATACCTATAAAACCAACCATGTTCTCCAACCATCTATCCATGTCTCCATGTAACCACCAATGCAACTGACCAAAGACAAGTCAAACTAGAATATGTGTAAGAAAAACAAGATCTGGGTCAAGACAACCCAAATGAGTTCTACTACAACAAGTGGGTGATTAATTACTCCACAACACTGCACAACTCAAAGAATCCAAATACTGCATTCTACAAATCCAACCCGCATAAACAACTAGCATGTCCAAGACAACCATCCATAGATAACATATCTATCAAGGAGTAACATAGTAATAAGAGGAAATACAAACATCCCCTACTCATGCTCAAGGCATCTAAACCATGCTCATAGGCATCCATGTGCAAAACAAATATCTTGCATCATCATAGACTCACAAAATAGAATCTATCCACATGTATAAACTCACCATATACATCCATCCATATCACCAAGCTCTCCAAAAGCTCCAAGTCTCTGCCACCGACTAACTCCAAAGCCAAATATGAATCATGTGCTCATCAATGTCAACAAAAAAAACAACCATGCTAAACCATGCTACTAAAAATAGTGCAAATACCAAGAAAACATGTCATCAACATACTCTGCACAACCATCCAAGATGAAAGCAAACAAGGGCACCATCAAAAAATGGTAAATAAACATTGTTGTCAAACTTGTAGCCTAACCGACCATGGTTTCCCAACCCACCGGTAACTGTCAACAAACAAATTTTCCTTCTTTACCCTTCAATGTCAATAACATTTTTTCTTTTTCCACCCTTCAAACTCAAAAGTTTTTCTATCATCTAAACCCAACTGAATCAACCATCAACTACAATCCCATAAGGATATCCAAGCACTAAAATAAAACTAGAAGTGACATCATCATGCAATAAACTCAAAATACCTGCAAAACCATGACTTTCCTCCAAAACAACTTGTGCCTCATGCCACACAAAAATGTAGCATACTCCTCTCACTCCGCATGTGCATATATGTCCAACCTGCAATGCCAATAACCATGGCTTTCTCCCACTTAACATGAACTCCCCTGCACTGCTTCTAATCACCAAGCTCAAAAGCTATATATGTAGTGAGAAATAAAATAGATGAAAGAAAATATAAATTGATTCCCTTCTTATCAAAGAATACTTCTACATCACAGAAGTTTGGACTTCTTGTGAAGTAGGTGAATCACCTTCTTTTCATCATCATGTGTACTCAACATCTTTCGTTACTTGCAACTATGTCTAAACATGACTTTTCATTGAGGATCTCATCCTTAGACTAGATACCCTTGTCCTCAAGATTCCAACACATCCCGAAATAAAATTCAAACACACCAAATATCCATGGTGCAAATTTTTTTGTGCACACAATCCAAACATAATACAGTTTGCTTCAAATGAAAGAAATAAAACATGAATCATATAGAGATACCTGACCCAAAGTCTCACTGGACTAACCAAGCCAACTCCATCCTCTTTTTGATTCAAACATTGAAGTGATCTACACCATTTTTCTTCCATGTACACTTTGTGCAAGAAACTCGATCCTCCAAAATAGGACACTAAAACCATCCATGCCCTCTCTGCTGTAAAAAACCTAGTACATATTCACTTGCCACAGAGACCGACCTTGGTTTCCTGACCGGTACCATTTCCTCTGTGACCGATGCTCGTTCCCTCGACCGACGTCAGGTTTCTTAGAATGAACACAATGCCACAAAATTGGCATAGTACACCAAACCAGGTGCCTACTCGACCAAAGCCGATAGTTGTGTTGAGCCAGTCATTTCAAGAAGCACCCAAATCTTGTACAAAAACTTAACAACAATAATACATGCAAATAAATTGCACCAAGATGAAATACATCACCTTACCAACACCAAGATACTCAACCACATCTTCAACTAAAGAACATGCTTCTCTGATGGAAACCTCGTCTTCATTTATGCTACTATATTTCTACTTCTCTAACAAAGCCCATGCATCTAACTGCACCAAAGGATGCATAACTGCTCCTCTATCTCATACTCAGATATATGCAATCCCAAACCATGCATGTGCAACCAAAACATACAAGCACTACAATACCAAGATAAAACCATACCTCTATAACCGGATCTATCAATCTGACCAACATGCTTGTGCCTCCAAGAACTAGGGACACCTCAGCAAACAAGACACATTCCATGCATCTTCTCAATTCTTTAGATCTGTGATTTTTTGTTTAAAACTAGTTTCCCAATAATCGACCATGGATCACCCCTAACCGACCACGGTACCGTAATAACCACGGTCACCTCACCACCACTGCCACCTAACCTTCGCCACCTAACGATGTGGTCACTGTATTCTCCAACAACCTCACATTTCTAGCTTCCACTTGAGATTTAAAATATCTTTTCTTGTGATTTTCACATTAGGAAAAACAAACCCTGCTCTCATACACCTATCAGTAAACCACTAACAATATACTGAAGCAAAACCTTGCTCTGAAATAACCAAGCTCTGATACCAAGTTGTTGGGAATTTGGGACTATGGAATAGTGCTATGATTCAATAACAAACCCAATCATGCACACAAGATCTAAACAATTCCCCAAAATCTACAATAAAGTGGAAGTATAAACTAGAATAATCCAAATCAAAACAAAAGTACACACACATAACACAACATGTACCATGGTTCACCCAATGTGGGCTACATCCACCAAAGATAGAGATCTCATATATATAATATAACAAGAGTACAAACCAACTCTTCAATACAAGAGTACAATGCATCTCTCCAAGAGTATCTCCTCTCCTCCAGATCTCTAAATGGATCTACATGAGTGCACTACAACCATGCCTCCAAACCACCACCAGATCTCACATAACCAAGAACTACTGCATCTCCGAACTGCAACCAAGCTCTCATGTGAATCTGCAAACAAGACCTCTCACATGGGTCTACCAATGTGCAACCATATATGTGCACCAAGAAGTAAGTCTCTCCTCCATCTCACTGCATCAACATGTGCAAACAAGAAGACAACCTCCTCTACAATATCTGGATACTATTTGTATCCACAAGCTCTCCAATGAGCTACAATACTAGATTCCTATGGATCAACAATACAATATGATCTCATGGATCTACAATACAAGATCTCACAACAACCTGTGGATCTACAATACAAGATCTCACAACAACATGTGGATCTACAAGATGAAAGACTATGTGCTTTGCATACTATGCAAGCCATTACATTTAGACAAGACAATACAAAGGAAATATAAAAGAAGACATAACCACCTTCTCACCATTCAGATGTACTTCTTCTTTTTATTTCCTTTGTCCAACTTCTCTCCATTGAAGCTCTGTCTTCATGCAACCTTTTTCTTCTTTTTCTTCTTCTTCATCTTCAACCAAGGAGAATTAACATTCTTCCTCTATCCTTATGTTCTAATACCCTTGAAACATGAATCAATTCACTCCCAAAAAAAAAAAGATTATACCTCGATGTGAATCTTCAAACCGTACCCCATCAAAGCATGATAACCATGAAAAGTTGATAATTTTCCATGTTCTACTGTAAAATTCGTATCTCAGCCAATGATGACCACTATCATGATTTACAAGTATCCATGGATGTTTGTTCCTTATTTCGTTGTAACAGCCTGAAGAATCTGGTGGAAGTCATGAGTGCTTTCCATTCCTTAGAAACTATAGAGAACACATATGGACTCTAATGAAGCCAAATAAATACATTTTCCCAAAATCTTGAGGCAATGAGTGATCCCACAGAACATGATTTCCATGTTGTTCCGCATTCTTTGACATTAAATCATCATCCATTTCTAGGATTTCTCTTTTTCCTTTCTCGGTGAAACCTAAAAAGAAAAGTCAAATCAAATTTAGTAGTGATTGTTGATGCTAAAGGGAAACACACAACAAGCACACAATATGAGCAAGGGGTTGTAAGTTAAATGGCCAGGAAGGGTTTCAATGCCTACATTGGAAATAAACTAGAATGAAGAACAAATTTGGTCTTTCGAGAAGGAGAAGACAAATCAAAAGGTGTGACACTGTAGCAATGCAAGAGTATCCACAACAATAGGTCTTTGACAAGGAAAAATATATTTGTTAAACATAAACAAAAGTATCCACAAGAGTATCTCATATATTTGTTGAGTTCCAGAAACAAGAGCATCTAGTTCCACAAGAGTATGTCATATATTTGTTGAAACATAAACATTACATTACATAAACATTACATATCATAACATAGGGCCATAGGCATACCAAAAGCTATATCCCTTAGCCTATAACTATATTATAACATAAATATTACATATCATAATATATTTCTTAGTTCTTGTGTCGCTTTCCTAATTGCATCGGTATCGATCTTCTCCGCTAGAGTGTCCAGGGTTAGTAGCAAGACACATTCTTTATCAATGATAGCTCTGTAGGTGTCTGTTAAGCCTTGCTAGGTTTTAATCACCTCAAAAGATTGTTACAGACTTGTAAGGATGGAAGACACCGTTTCGACTTGACTATCCATCTGAGGGGTTGCCATTGGGGATTAATTGCCATCAATTTCCATATCCACATCGTTTATAGCAACATGTGGAGAATCCATAGGTTCTAGGTCCGGGGATTCTGGATAAAGAATAGAGAGTTCTAGTAATACTTCGGGAATTGGTTGCTTAGATAGGGAATCCGGTTAGATCTTTCAGAAGAAGTTCCAAGAGAATGAAGGAGAATAGTGGTAGCAATCAACTAGCCAGGAGAGGGGGGGTGGAAACACCATCAGAAGGAGAACTAGAAGCAGAGAGGGCAAAGGATTTCCCAATAATAACCTTGTATGAGTCCGTATTAGAACTAGAAGAAACCACGACATATTTATGGCTTGATACTGGTTTGATGCGCTCAATTTGGTCCCCCATGATTTTTCAAAAGAAAGCAAGTGTCGGAAAACAACCATGGGCCTTGAATTTATAATTTTTGAGCGAGTTCTTTGACTGGACCTTTACATGTGTCAACCAAACCGGTATGAATTGATAGTTAATATTAAATGCAAATCATGGTGAAAAATTCACATTTAAACCGGCACCATGGCACATTATCCCACCTAACTCCGCTTTTGCCTTTTAAACATTCATTTATCATAATGAATAAGATCTCATTAAGGATAAAATTTTATACATCAAATCAATAATAACTTCCTTCATAAAAAACATATCTAGATAGTGATGCTTGTGAGCAATTATCGATAGCCTTGCCGCCTTGGCCCTGGACCTGAACTTTAATTGAAATTAATTACCTATTCACATGACACATGTAAAGTGTGCTGCTAGAGATTTAATCGACACCCTCGCAGTTAATAAATGTCTTATCAATTTTAATTCTTGGTGACATTATATTTTCTAGCATGAAGGTCCAAGAAACGAGATATTTAATAAATATGGAAAAGACTTATTTCATAAAAGCGGCATATTTAATAAATATGTATATTCAAAAGTTACTAAGCTTTATGAAAAGGGCACTTGCCTGCAAAATATATTGAAACGGCCATCATTGCATTCAATGATCAAATTTGAAGGGCCCCATACTTTAATTTGACTCACTAGGTTAAGCTTTACCCGTCATAAATGAGATATTAGCAAACACATTACCCTTCAACAAAAAAATGAAAATGTTAATTTTTTTTTCAATATATCTCGATTAATTTGAATAAAATAAATATGAAAGGTCAAAATTATAAAAAAATAACATCTAATAATAATTTTTAAAACACTATATAAATGTTAAAACATTATATTTCATTAGTAATGACATCAACAATTTGAATTCTATTTAACTACAACATTTTGTTAGTTATTTTAATTCAATTAGTAAATAATATTAAGCAACATTTGATTTTATTCATATTCACTTTCTTTAGAAAGACTTTCTTTCTTTGATCTCTTCTCATCTTAAATCTATGGATATTTGGTTTTGTATTTTGAAAATTGAAAAAAATATATATATATATATATATATATATATATATATATATATATACATACTGGAATTAGGGATGGTCTTGAAATCATCTTAAATATGGAAGGGCCTTAAATATATGTTATCGCCAATCTTTTCAAGCGTGTGAAGGGCCTTGTTTTTACTTTTTTGCCTATTGGCTATTTATTGTGGGTCAGTTTTTTTCATTTTCATCATGTTTTTCGGTGAGCACCTATGGATTCCCCTCGAGTTCCCATGCTGTCTTTATTTTGTAATAAAAGGAAAATGACTTTCAAATTCGTCCATATCCGATAAATCTTGCGACAAATTTTCAAAATTGGTAATGGTAGTGATCTGGAGGCAATTAAATTGGTTTTGGGGAAAAATATTTGTTTGAGGATGGATGGTGTAGGGTTAATAGTAGTGTGGCCTCAATTTTTGTGGAAAATATTCTGATAATTGAGCCATCAAAGCTTGATGCGGTCAACCTTGCTCTTTGTTGGGTTCGATCGTCTTTCTGCGGAAATTTGGTTGCAGAAGTGCAAAAGTGTAATGTTGTTTTACGGGCGCGGGGAGCAGGTAAAGCTCTGGGGTGGCGTGGATTTGAGTGTCTTTAGGAGGCGGAATGTTGCCATGGAGATTTGATGGCCTACATAGAGAAGCTAACGTGTGTTCAGCCGTGACAAGAATGTTGGAACGACGCGCTTTGAAATCCCTAAATTGGTGCCCTCAATTCTCCCATCAAGCCAGTGCCACTTTGGTGGATGGAAATCCGTGAAACTACAAGGGAAGCTTATAATCATCTTTGGCACAGTTGGGCCAATGAAATTATTGCTCAAGACTCTGAGGAGGGTGTGGTTGAGAGGCATGGATATCTAGTTGTAATTTTTTCTGTGTATTTTGATTTAGGGATTAATCCTTGATCTAAATATATGTTGTAATATCTATAATATAGTATAGTTATAGTCTTCCTTCCTTCGGGTTGGATTTTGCTCGATATACCCTGCAGTGGTGATTGACAAAGTTTTTTGCATCTTCATGTTGTATCTAAGGTTCGCCCTCTCTTTTTGTAAACTTAAAGGGAATGAGACCCTTCAACCCACTTTAATAATAAAAATAGTTATATATATATATATATATATATATATATATATATATATATATATATATATATAATGTATTTAAATTATATTAATTCATCCGCGTGGCATGGGTGAAAGTGGGGGTGATAGATTTTTAATTTATTGAAAACTTTAAATTAATTTAAGAAAGAAAGAATCTAATTTAAGAAATCAATAATGTAAACACTATTTAAATGTCAAAACACGATATTTCATAGTGATGACATCAACAATTTCAATTCTATTTAAAAACAACATTTTTCGTTAGTTGTTTCAATTCAAATAATAAATAATATTAAACAACATATGATTTTATTCATATTCATTTTCTTTAGAAAGACTTCCTTTGATCTATTCTCATCTATGGATATTTGGTTTTGTATTTTGAAAATTGAACTTGTGGTAGCTTTTTAATTTATTTATATAACATATATTAATATATTATATTATAATATATATATATATAATAATATAATATATACATACATACATTATACATACATACATATATATATATACATACATATATATATATATATATATATATATATATATATATATATATATATATATATAATATATATATATATATATATATATATATATATATATATATACATATATATATATATATATATATATACAATATATATATACATATATATATATACACACACACACACACATACATATATATATATATATATATATATATATTAGATGTTTAAACACTTTTTACCGGAGCTATGAACCAGAGGGTTAAGGGACCCCACCCTTACAACTATACTCCGAACAAAAACCAAACATAAACCAACAACACAAGGCCCCACTGAATGGCCCACATGGAGAAGAAGGAAACACCATTTGAACAAACATAAGTGGCTTCAAGACAACGAATACACATGGGAATAGAACAAAAACAAGCTACAAAAGAGAATTAATCCTCATCCGAAATAACCACCACCCCTGAATTTTGAAAGTGGAGACCCACTTTTTCCCCCTCTGTAGTGCCGAGTGTTGCATCTATCGCATCTCCCCTGTCTCCCGCCTTGCCTTGCCCGACCAATCGGATATGCCGCCTTCCACCGCTTGGCCTTACCTAGTAGAAGAAGAAAGGCCTCCCGACATTATCCCAAAACTCATTGAGGTGGTCAATGGCCGAGTCGATAGGTGAGCAAGCATCGATGAGATCCAGAGGAGGTAGTCTACTAGGGTCTGGACCACCATGCCAGAACAAAATGTGAATAACCTCTGCGTAGAGTAACAACTCCCTATACCGCTTGTTGAGAAAATCTTCCCCGCGCATGGTGCCATTCAAGCAACGTCCACCTCCTCTACCTAGAGTAGAGGGTCTGGGGATCCTTGTAACTTGTCCATTTCTTCATGCAAACCGACTCGATGGATAGGGTAAATAAAGAACTCCATGACAACCATGACATCCTCCTTGAATGGATGGAGCAAGAGGCAATTAGAAATGAATGTCGCAGTGAGTTCAGAGTTGACTCTTGTGTTGTGAGAGTCCTGCATATAAGAATATCCTATTACATGCTCAATGGCCTTGGCCTCAAGCACAAAATCATAGCGAAACACCTCTTGAAGCCTCCTGGGAAATGGCCAAAGTAAAGGCCATTTCCCTTCTCTCCCCACACAGAGAAATGAAAGGAAACCCCAAAAAACCATTCTCTCGCCAGCCCAAAAACATGAACAAATAGAGGTAGGGAGAGAGGAATGCGAGCGACCAACAATAATAAAGGCCCAAAGTGTGGCACGTGCCACCATTAATTCTTTGAGCTTTGTGTGCACCACCCATCATAAATGATAATATCTTCCAAGTTGTGCCATCAATTGCCTCATTAGCTAGGTGATCGGCAAGATGGTTGGCCTCCCTATAAACATGATTAATACTCCAACTATGTAATTTTCCAAGCCAGAAAAGGATATTGGAGATATAGAAATTAAGGTTCTAAGATTTAGAGGGCTTAGTAATTGCATGAATGATTACTTCCACGAATCCCTATATATATATATTTATGTATATATATATATATATATATATGTATGTATGTATGTATGTATATATATACATGTATGTACATATATATATATGTATGTATCTACATATATATGTATATATATATATATATATATATATATATATATATGTATGTATGTATGTATGTATGTATATATATGTCTATATATATACACATGTATATATATATATTATTATATTATATTATATATATATAATATAATATAATATAATAATATATTATATATATATATATATATATATAATATAATATATATATATATATATGTAATATATATATATATATATATACATACATACATACATACATATATACATACATACATATATATATATTAGATGTTTAAACACTTTTACATGTATATATAGCTATGAACCAGGAGGGTTAAGGACCCCACCCTTACAACTATACCCCAAACAAAAACCAAACATAAACCAACAACACAAGGCCCCATTGAATGGCCCACATGGAGAAGAAGGAAACACCATTTGAACAAACATAAGTGGCTTCAAGACAACGAATACACATGGCACGAACAAAAACAAGCTAGAAAAGAGAATTAATCCTCATCCGAAATAACCACCACCCCTGAATTTTGAAACTGGAGACCACTTTTTTCCTCCGTAGTGGGAAAGTGTCGCATCTATCGCATCTCCTGCCTCCCGCCTTGCCACCGACCACCATCGTCGGATATGCCGCCTTCTTAAAGTGCTTGGCCTTACCTAGTAGAAGAAGAAAGGCCTCCCTGACATTATCCTAAAACTCATTGAGGTGGTCAATGGCCGAGTCGATAGGTGAGCGAGCATCGGTGAGATCCAGAGGAGGGAATGTAGTCTCAAGGAGGTCCAGGACCACCATGCATGTGGCCACGAAAATGTGAATAACCTCGTGCGTAGAGTAAAGCAACTCCCTATACCGCTTGTTGAGCCAATCTTCCTCGCGCATGGTGCCATTCGGAATGCGTCCACCTCCTCTACCTAGAGTAGGGTCTAATGGGACGCGTAACTTGTCCATTTCTTCATCAAACCGACTGAATGGATAGGGTAAATAAAGAACTCCAACCATGACATCCTCCTTGAACAGATGGAGAAAGAGGCAATTAGAAACGAATGTCGCATTTGAGTTCGAGTTGACTCTGCAGTTTGAGAGTCTGCGTATAAGAATATCCTATTACATGCTCAATGGCCTTGGCCTTAAGCACACAATCATAGCGAAACACCTCTTGAAGCCTCTTGCGGGGAAATGGCCAAAGTAAAGCCATTTCCTTTTCTCCCACACAAAGAAATGAAGGAAACCCCAAAAAAACCATTCTCTCGCCAACCCAAAAACATGAACAAACAAAGGTAAGGAAAGAGGAATGCGGCGACCAAAAATAATAAAGACTCAAAGTGTGGCAAAACGTGCCACCATTAATTCTTTGAACTTACTTCCATTAGTGTGCACCACCCATCATAAATGATAATATCTTCCCATCTTTGCCATCAATTGCCTCATTAGCTAGGTGATTGGCAAGATGGTTGACCTCCCTATAAACATGATTAATATTCCAACTACGTAATTTTCCAAGCCAGAAAAGGATATTGGAGATATAAAAATTAAGGTTCTAAGATCGGGTAGAGTGCAGAGGGCTTAGTAATTGCATGAATGATTACTAGATTGGAATCAAAACTTTAAATTAATTTAAGAAAGAATAGAATCTTATTATGAGAAATCAATGTACATAATGTAAATACTATATACATGTATATATATGTATATATATATATATATATATATGCATGGGCCCATCATATATTCCAATTCCAATGTCCACATATAAACCAAGAATGGACAATTAAACCCAGTATAGTTTAGACCCTAAAATTATAATTCATCCCACCTAAATTTGGGAGATTTACGTCAGAGATGGGGTATATATATAAAAAAGAAATTAAATTCTTCCACGTGGCATGGGAAAAAGTGGGGGTATATTTTTAAAAATGTTTCAACAGCACCTAAAAATTTCAATGACGAAGTCATTAAATTCTACACCTATCACCAGCGAAGTCATTAAATGCCCCCACACTGAAACTTTATTTGAATCAATTCATTCAGCGGGTTTGGATGGGAAACCTTTGCCTCAAGGAGGCCCAAATCTGTCATGTGGCCATCTGATAAATAATCTGCATCGTTCGATATATTAAGATCAATGACACAGGCTCT
The DNA here is from genome assembly GCA_018340775.1 of Taxus wallichiana var. yunnanensis. NCBI lineage: Eukaryota > Viridiplantae > Streptophyta > Pinopsida > Cupressales > Taxaceae > Taxus > Taxus wallichiana. The sequence goes on along the minus strand of CM031238.1, from coordinate 239,428,627 downwards.
ATTCCGAGACAAAGGCCTGACACACTCACATTTAGAATGGAAGTTCGAATAGGCCTAGCTAAGTGACAAATGTCATCTAGTATCTGGATGGTTTGAATGAAATTTGAGTCGACTTAAAGAATAAATTTGATGTCTACAAAGTACAAGAAAAGACCTAATCATTTATAGTGATGTTGACATTTGAAATTCTGTTTTTGGAAGGCATATTTATTAAGTAAAGGAAAAATAGATTCATAGAAGATTGTCTTTGTGTAAGACTCAAAGTTTTCATATTGATCGGTAAGTGTCATCTTGCATTCGAGTCTTGATTCTTTAAATATTTTATTTTTATAAGTAGCACTGTATAAGCCTTCACTTTTAAATATTTCAATATAAGGGTTGAAAAATTAGGGTTGAAACTTGAGGGTTTACAAAATCCAAAATTCCAAGCATGTCTACTTCCACGAGGATCCCAAAGTAATAGTAAAACCCAAATCCCATACGCCAAATTGCTTAAAAGTAAAACCCTAGTTTTACTGATGAATATCATGATATTTATGATCATAATTGGCACAAGAGCTTCACAACTTAGAGTATACTTTCGGAGCAATCAGGTAGACCTAAAGGTTTAGGTTGGATAACATGGGTGTCTAGATTGGGATGCATGATGCTCCATGAGGTTTTCCCCTGCCCTGAATTTGTCAATACATGTTCCCAAAATTACAATGAGACAAAAAGCAATTGTTGTAAAGGGAAACATACAAGAAATTTTGTACATTACGGAGGCAAATCTTGATAGTGCATTGGGGTTTGAAAGCAAAGATTTAGGAACCATCCACATAAACCTAGAAAAAATTGCTAGCAATTATCATGCCACAAATAAAAAAATACGAGATGATTTTTACAAAAATTAACATTTGATGCAGAGGTACCAAAAGGGAAGGCTCCGTATGCAATTCACATATTTAAACCGTGGGTCAGGGATACCATTTCTATGCTAGTATTTTTCCTTGGCTTCGATAGTAATGAGATAGTGGATGAAACCCTCCTGAAAATGGTATACAATATCCATTATGTTAATCCACCTTGTCAATACAGATTTGTTGGGTACATTGTAGAATCTATGCATAAACAATTATTAACAATCAAAGAAGGCTCCAACACTAAGACGTTTAGGTTCACTACCTACTTGTGCTATTTAATTCTATGGTGGTTATCTGGATGGTTTGGAAAAAAAAACTTGCAATTGAGCCCTATTTTGCCGAGGTCGACCCAAAAGTCGTGCATCTAGTAACTGAGTGGACCCCCAAGATAAGGATGTATGATCATAGAAGGGACTACAGTCAATTTGTGGATTATTTTTGGGCTCCATTTTATTAAGTAATTACAAATAGTACATTACCTAGATTGTCTTTGACAAAGATGATTTTTTACAAAAATTAACATTTGATGCAAAAGTACCAAAAAGGAAGGCTCGTATGCAATTCACATATTTAAACCATGGGTCAAGGATACCATTTCTATGCTAGTATTTTACCTTGGCTTCGATAGTAATGAGAAAGTGGATGAAACCATCCTAGAAATGGTATACAATATCCATTATGTTAATCCACCTTGTCAATACAAATTTGTTGGGTAAATTACAGAATCTATGCATAAACAATTATTAATAATCAAAGAAGGCTCCAACACTAAGACGTTTAGGTTCACTACCTACTTGTGCTATTTAATTCTATGGTGGTTTTCTGGATGGTTTGAAAAAAAAAACTTGCAATTGAGCCCTATTTTTGCCGAGGTCGACCCAAAAGTCGTGCATCCCAGAATCGAGTGGACCCCAAGATAAGGATGTATGATCATAGAAGGGACTACAGTCAATTTGTGGATTATTTTTGGGCTCCAATTTATTAAGTAATTACAAATAGTACATTACCTAGATTGTTTTTGATAGAGATGATTTTTACAAAAATTAACATTTGATGCGAATACCAAAAAGGAAGGCTCGTATGCAATTCACATATTTAAACCGTGGGTTAAGGATACCATTTCTATGCTAGTATTTTTCCTTGGCTTCGATAGTAATGAGACAATGGATGAAACCCTCCTAGAAATGGTATACAATATCCATTATGTTAATCCACCTTGTCAATACAGATTTGTTGGGTACATTGCAAGAATCTATGCATAAACAATTATTAACAATCAAAGAAGGCTCCAACACTAAGACATTTAGGTTCACTACCTACTTGTGCTATTTAATTCTATGGTGGTTTTCTGGATGGTTTGAAAAAAACAAACTTGCAATTGAGCCCTATTTTGCTGAGGTCGAGCCAAAAGTCGTGCATCCATTAACTGAGTGGACCCCAAGATAAGGATGTATGATCATAGAAGGGACTACAATCAATTTGTGGATTATTTTTGGGCTCCATTTTATGAAGTAATTAAAAAAAGTACATTGCCTAGATTGCCTATGAAATGTAGAGATTGCATTCAATTGGGATCAGAAATACAATTAGTAGACTGGTACTTCACGAAGGATTATACTATGCTAAGGTTTTATGGATCAAGAGTACAACCTTACAAATTGCCAATACATGTGATAGAGAGAGATTTTTTGCCTTGGAATATATACGGTAGATGGAAAACACATATAATCTCTATTTTGTTTCTCAACAAAAGAAGAGCATATTTCCTTCCTTACCATTCTCATGTGGAGGGTTCACATTTGAAAGAAAATCATTCTATGTGGCACATGAAATCTTACAGATTTTTAAGTTTGATGTTGACTCTCACTGGTTGTATGACCCATGTGAAGTGATTAAAGCAAGGGTAGTGGCGAACAAGAACTCTGCCACTAAAATTCAACATGAAATCAAACCCTTGCTAGAAAAATTGAAAAACAAGAACTCTTGGGATGAAGTAAAAATAACAATGGATGAAATTACTTTATTGAGAAAGGAATTAGTTTTCAAGATTTGTCAACACAAATTTTTGGATTGCCTCAGCCTCCACAAAAATAGGCGAAGAGGATTTTCAATCTACCAAAGTGTATGCAAAATATGATAAAAAGTCCTCTAAAAGAATTCCAAAGGAATTACAAAATGAAATGCGAGAAAATAATTAGACAAGGTCAAAAATTGTTTCCTTTTGGTCTATGAGGTAGGACCTAGGCCATCCAAAATCTGTTTCAGAGTATGATTCTATTCCAGAAGATGAAGTGTTCAACAAGAAGTGGAATGAAGAGCATCTTGGAGAGAAAAGTAGTGATGATGACACTGACTTTGAGGAATTACACAATCCACTTGGAACATATAAACCAAGTCTCGATGAAGGCTTGAAACAAATATATTCTACAGAGAGTAGTTATTGTTGAAAAGTTGGGTTTTAGTGGTGGTGGTTTGGGTTCAACAGACAAGGAATTTGGGTTCCACTAGAGGCACAACCTAGAAATTTTTTTGACAGGTTAGGCCTTGGAGCTTCAACTTCAGAGAAAGGACCACTACATACTTCAACATCTATAAGTGTTAATCCAAAGTGCAATTTATGTTAGGAAATCAATTATTTAGTGCTCCATGGTTGATAATATAACAGTAATATTATAATGTAATTTGGTGACATTATTGTTATGTAACAATAATGTATATTAGGAGTTTGTTGTGTACGTGAGTTTAGAGATATTTATGGAGGAGTGGTTGTAGCCACCTCCTTGATTATAGGAGAAGTTCTCCTATATAATTGTATTGTTCATATGATATAATTGAGGATTATTATTGTCTTTCGAGAAGCTGAATAGAACTAAGTATTTTTCTATATTCTGTTGTGTATTCTGAACCAAATTCAAGATTTGGTATCAGAGCGATGGAATCCTGAGTTAATGTAGGGGGCAGAGTCATTGTAATTTTTGATAGCCCCAACCGATGAGAGTTTATTTTTAAAGAGAACTGGACTGTAGCATATTGTGTGTTTTGTTGCTGGTTCTGGCGTTGTCTATTTTTTTTCTAACCTGCATGTACTACGTCCCCCCTTTATTGTTGGTGCATTCATCCATTTTCCCACAGATTAGCAAAAATTAGGAGACTCAGCTAAACGTCTTGAAGGTGAAGAAATCTTTGTGTATGCAGTCCTTGCAATTGTAACGTGTGGAGGATTCTGTTCATGTGAGCCCGCTCTAGGAGGATATTTGTAAAATTTCGAATTGATTTGTGAATTGTGTTTGGAGTCTAAGGTGTAAAACCAGATCTCTTCTCTGACATATCCAGTTAGAGTGGATTTATTGTGTGCCAGTCGATTCTTACGTGAAGACTCCACCAAATCATGTTTTAGATCTGCGCATGCCACAACCTGTTCTAAGCTCGCATAATATTCTCCCATGCGCCATTGGATCACAATTCTTTCAGACTCAACGTGGATCATGTGAGCTCCTACATCGATTTCCTCTCTATCAATTCGGATCTGCACTCATGTGAAGATTACTTATCTGAAGATTTTAGTATTATTCATTATGCAAAGCGGCTTTCGTCTCGGCAATAGTTGGGAGCTATTTTCGCAGGATCTACAGGAAAACAAGTGGAGGAAATTTTGTTTAACCAATTTGTAGATTGGATATTGCGCCCCACACTGCCAAAGGTGCAAATCAGAGGAGATAAAATATTGGATTGAAGCATGGACTATTTGCATGACAAGTGCCCTCCAAACTCGCCACTTGTCTCCTCCAAGCTCGCAGTCAAATGAAGGTCTATGTTTTAATTTATTGTCAATGCCCATTAGTTTAATAGTCTTTTTTAAATATGGAGTCTTGTTATAGTCGTAATTGTATTTTAGTCTATTCATTAAAAATTAGCATATGTATGGTGTGAGTATATAATTTTCGAGATGTGGTTTCCATTTTCTCGGTGTGCTTCGGTTTGCGGTGTTCTATTTTGTGTGGTATTTGATGGATGTTGGAAAGAGAGTTGTGTTGGAGCACGAAGATGAATGTCGGTGATCCTCGACCGACTTGGTCCTCGACTTCCGTATTCTTTGGAAGATGGTCACTAGAAGAATACGTTCACTAGCATTAGTGACCATGTAACAAGACCTAACTAAAGATCCATTAGAGTATGTTCTTCGATGCATTTTGCTTCTCAATATCTATATGAGTGGTGTTTCATATTGCGGGAGGAATACCATATAATAAATAATGTGCAAACAAATGAGCTTCATATCCAAACCCGGTTGAGCTAAAGAAGCATGTTACTGGAGGATGGAGGCACAGGAGGCTGGAGGTCATTCAGTGACCTCTCATCATCATCACCAATGGACGGGGCATTTATTTGCACAAAGCTATGGTGATAATGTGTGTGTGAGTTTGCTTTCTTTTGAGATAGATTGATTTCAGAAGAAACGTTCATGCAAGCATGATTCTTTTGATGTTCTGTTATGGCTTGAATAAGTGAAATGTTCACATTGAGGGGGGGAACATGGTCTCAATGTTCCATTTTCTCTTTTCATATTTGTTATCAGTGATCAATGTTTCCTACATAATTCCCTGAAGGAAAAGCATAGTGGACAGATGAAGGCACAAGGAAAAGCAACATCATGATATTGAGGTTGTTGGTTTTCCTTTAAAACCATCCCTTGTTGAGGTTATTGGTTGTCTTGTAAAACCATCCTTGTTGAGGTTGTTGGTTGTCCTGTAAAACCATCCATGTTGAGGTTGTTGGCTGTCCTGAAAAACCATCCAGATCATGAGCACGCATGGGCGGAACGTTGCAGAAGAAGTGCAATTGTTTTTCTCTCATGTTCGCACTAAGGGGGAATGTTAGGAAATCAATTATTTAGTGCTCCATGGTTGATAATATAACAGAATATTATAATGTAATTTGGTGACATTATTGTTATGTAACAATAATGTATATTAGGAGTTTTTGTGTATGTGAGTTTATTTGGATATTTATGGAGGAGTGGTTGTAGCCACCTCCTTGATCATAGGAGAAGTTATCCTATATAATTGTATTGTTCATATGATATAACAAAGGATTATTATTGTCTTTCGAGAAGTTGAATAAGAACTAAGTATTTTTCTATATTTCATTTGTGTATTCTGAACCAAATTCAAGAATTTACTCTAGAGTCAAATCCTAAAACAAAGGTTAAATGACACAAAGTTGAAAAACCTAGAGGAGAAGTTGGCCATAAATTGGTGGTTCTAGTGATGATGGTAGTAGTCAACAAAGTATTGGAAACATAAAGAGGACAATAGAGATAGTTGAAGTTGCTAGGGATATTGTCCAACAAGGAAACGAGAAGAGGCAAAAGATAGAGGTAGACACATGTACAATTACTCTTGGCTCAAGGAAACTATTTATAGAAGGTGGTGGTGCCACTTGCCACCCCTAAAAAAACTGCCATTCCACAGGGAAATTCTCCCAAACTTCAATTACTCCTTCTCCATTCAAGGTGGAACAGTTCATTCCTATGAACACCTCAAGTATTGATTACCTAGTTGAGTTTGACAATAAATCAAAAGAGATAAAAGAAACAAGAAGCAAATTCTACAGGCTACTGGAACTTTAGAACTAGCCACAATCAAGGTATTTCCTACATATAACCCAAACATAAATACCATGGAATACATGTATGTTGTGCCCAAAGTTGTAAAACCAGAGAATGAAATGGTTTCTAGTGACTACGAGATGACCTCCCTTCAAATGGATCTTAAGGAAATGAAACCTTTTGACAAAATTAATGTATCGAAAAGGAACAATGATGTGGTTTACACAACATTACTAAAGGTAGAGAGGGAGAAATATAAGTTGAATAATAATATTCAAAAGTTAGAGGCAAACCTAGAAAATGAGAAAGCAAAAGGAAAAGCAACAATTAATAGGACAGGTGAGTTGGAGAGGAAGATAAAATCATCTTCCTCTATGACTATAGTTGTTATGAATGAACATGCATAGGTAGAACTAGAAGAGGTGAAGAAAAATTTACAAGAAACAATGAGTAATAATGATAGTTTCAAAAAACATTGGAGAATTGAAAGAGGTTGTGAAGGAAGAGAAAGAAAAGGTCAAAAATGGGAACAGAGCCTAGATGATGAGAAAAAAAAAAATGAAATATTGCAATAGGAATTGTGAAAGTAAAAAAAGGAAATAGAGTATTCCAACATCAAACTATCTGGATTTCATAAAAGGCATTGATTAATATGATAGATAATGTTTGGGGGAAAATAAACCAAAAAAATTGATGATTTGATTAGATTGTTTGAATTCATGACTGATCTACAGAGAATATGTGATAAGCTCCGTGAATACATAACAGGTAGTAGAAAAGTGATGGCTTTAAGAGAGGATACAAAAAAGAAAATTTTGGAAGTTATCTACAAATTCAGTGACACATAGAATGACATCCAGAGGAATTTAGAACCGATTTGATGCCTTAATAAAGGTATCATCTATCATTCAAAAGTGTGTGATGTTGGGCGAAGCACAAGAATTGTTGAATAAGTGTCAAAGAATGTTACAGGAGCTGCATGGAAAGGTACAAGAGTTCACAAATCTTGGTTTTCCAATGCCTTTTGACAATACACACCAATTCATTAAGAAGGATGCATTCTAGAATAAGATGAAAGGGAAAATGACTCAAGAGAAGGACTGAATTCTTGAGAAGCTAGATGAGAAAATATTTTTGACTCTGTTAAACCATTGATAACCTTGTCAGTAAGTTTTCATTCAACAATAAAGGAAAGCTCCACTATCAGTTATGAATTGCTAACAAAGTTACATGTTAGTCACTTTGATTTACAACAAATTACAATTCCAATAGATGAAGAGTGGAACATGTTACAGAAGATGATATAATTTGTTAAAGTTGTGGATCCTAATTCCAAGTTGAAGTGGTAGTTTGGTTTTGTTGTTTCTATTATTTGGGAGGAAATCATGGTCATGGATAAAAATAGTAAATTGTCTTATTAATAGACTAGAGTTATCTTTATGTTTATTGTATTAATAAACATGTGATATTTAGGTTGATTTTGGTTGAAGAATTTTTTACAAAGAGGTGCACAAGTTAAATATTATTGTGCATGGATTTACTCTTTAGTGTATTTAGATCCATTTTGAAATTTTTTCCATTTGTTGCAATGACAATCTTCAATTTTTTCATACAAGGCATGTCTCAAGCAAGTTGAATGAGGAATAATGTTATTTTTAAATTTTCATTTCAGTAATGATTCAAGAAAATCCACTTATTCTATCTCAGAATCAAGCACCACAACTCTTATATGCCTAAAGTATATAATAATGTAAATGCATTGTGATTTAATAGCCAACCAGCCGCAAAGTGTATGCTTTCTATAAAAGAGATCAACAACATTGTATGTGAAATATATTAAATACTCATTAAAACATGACTTTGTAATGTTTCTGCAATCAAAATGGAAATGGAATCAATATGATTACCTTTAGGCACATGTAAGTTTGGGGTGAGTGCTAATCCTTGTTTGAGATTCAAAACAATGTATTGAATATTTGAATATATTAATTATTATATGAACATCTATATCATGGGATATCCACCAATGGAAGCTTCCAACTTGATGGACCTGGATCATCTCTATCATTTGATTCACTAGATCTCTAAGACCGACTCTCTCTTTGTTGACAATCAACTGCTGCAATAGGGTCGTCTATTGTATTTGTGCCATTATTTTTAGCCCCTCTCCTTTCATTAATCAACTTCCATATTTCTAGAGCCCTGTCGTAGGGAAAGTTATCCACTTCGTACCATGATGTATAAATTCTCAAACAATTTTCAAATTTTTTGTCAAGCTTGTTTCACAATTTTTAATTTATAAAGGCCAAGGCACTAAAAATTCTCTCATCTTCAATTGAACCCAAAATCATTGTTTGACATAGATCAGCCAATGAGAAAAACTCGGACATGGTTTTCTGTAAAATAGTACTCACCTTAAATTTTTTCCATAGTCGGGTTATTTCTCCACACTGTAAGGGATTATCCAAATATTTGAATTGTTGAATCATTGTAGTGGAAAATTCATGAGATTAAGCACTCAAATTGTCCTTGCTTAAAATACTGCAATATTCATTCCATTGATATCAATAGGCTTACAAAAATTTTGAATCAATGTATTCAACCTCTTGAAGTAGTCTTCCTGCATATGTCTTTCATTTTGGATAGGATTCCAAAAGGTCGATTTACTATAGCCATTGCTTCAAGTAAAACATCCCTTCTAAATCACTCCCTTATTTCTTCTAGTAGTGACATTGCAATTTCTCTTAACCTTTCCCTTGTTGATGATACAATGTTATCAAATAGCAACCATGTGAGTTTTACCTCCTTAACCTTACTAGCTACTACTTTAAACATATACATTGGTATCTTATATCCACGTATAAAAGCACATACTTCCCCAAATAAGTTGAGCTTCAGAAAGCTACTTGCATTTCCAATCTTTATCAAATCATTCCAACCATCAAACTTTGGACCTGTAAAAGCAGTTTCATTGAGATACAAATATTCTATTGTCATACAAACTCGTTTCCTCAAACTAGAAAAATCAACAATATAGATAGTTCTTTCTTGTGTTTGTTTAATTAAACAATGCATTTCTTCCAACATGGGAAGGAGACCACACAACATCAGCAATGACTCTATATCAGTCAAATGATGTATCAAATCCTGGGCCTTGTCCACTTCCATGTGATTCTGCCACATCACTCCTAATAAGGATTGATACTCTTCGTACACCCTACGAACTAGTTGGTACAATGAGATCCACCTGGTGTCGACATCTTTTAACAATTTATGCCCATTTTTAGTCCTTCTGTAAATATTTGGAATTCCATGAACCTTTTAGGACTACTGACAGAAATAAGCATGCACCTCTCGAACAAGGTCTTCAACTTTTGCTACAGGTTTAAATTTGCCAACTATTCATAAGCTAGGTTCATTCTATGAGCCATATAATGAATGACAATCATATAAGGGAAATGAGATGTTTGGAGTCTTACACATAGGCCATTACAATGACCTTGCATTATAGATGCCCCATCCGCTGACACATACCAACTTTGATGTAATTACAACATCATCCATGTCACCGATCTCCTTCAAAATTTTTATCACCAACTCACAAAGGTTTTCAACATTGGAGTTCTCTCTCATCTTGTGAATGGAAAGTAAGTGAGGTTGTCTCACATAATTCTCAATAGTATACACATGCATATAGACCAAGCAGTATTATCTACTACTATAACCTCATCAATAGATAAAGATATGTATTGTGCAGACTTTAGTTTCTCTTTTAAGTCTTCTTTCTCAACCATAGCTAGGAATTTTTCCCAATCCCAACCACTAATTTATGGCCAGTGAGAATGAGGAAAGTGTGGGACACCAAGGAAAGAAAACATCTTCTTTTGTTTAGGGAAATCTATTATGGAACGACCTCATTTCAAAATGTGAAAAACAATAGCTAGCTGAATTGTTTTACCCAAAAGACTATTTTGAATGATCTTGTTGAATTGAGAGGTAATTGTCCCTCCATTCACTGCAACTATTCTTTCATTTCTCTTGTGCTCTTCAAATTCTTTTTCATACCTAATATGCAAACAATCATCTGCATTTTTCCATCTGGAAACATTCTTCTCAACACCATCTACAATTATATTTTCATATATCTTTCCTACATGCTTCTCAATAGTATCCAACTTAAGTTGCATTGTCTTGTCCTTGCCCAATCTCCAGCTACAGATTGTACATTTTCATTCTTTGGGAGGTTCAACTTTATTCTCATTTTCAATAGGTTCAATAAATGGAAACTTAGAAACCCACTCTAACCTGAAACTCCTTCCCAAGTCCCATTTTCTTTCCTTTCTCTTTCTTCTAGAAATAGGTGTCTGCTGAGTATTTGCCTTGGTGGAATTTATACTTTGTTGACTGCCACTACCAAAATTTTCACCTCCAACATTCACTTGGGCACTGGCAGGTGATGCAGTGTCATCTTCATTCAATTGGACAAGTGGTACAATGTCAAACTCAACATCATTCAATGGAATGTCTTCAAGGGGAGGCATTTCATTTTTGTTGTCATTGATAGCATTAGGAAAATAAAAATGAACACATTCTCATTTTGAGTTTCATTTTGAATGTAATCATTATCCCTTGATTGTGATGGTCCTGTTAGAGAAGGATGGGTTTCCTTAGATGGTTTCTCAAAATAAGATGTTATTTTTCAAATGCCAATACCACTACCAGGAGGGGTTGGAATAACATTTTTTCCGAGGCCTGAGCTTCCCTTTTTAGGTGTCATTTTCTTTGAATCAGTGAATCCTGTAGAATTGAAAAAAAAAAGATACAACATGTTAGACTAAATGATATTGATATGTGCACAGACATCTCAACATGAGAAATATGTATAAAGAAAAATAATGTTGTGTCACTTAACATGTACTAATTTTTGCAAGAGTGTTACATTAGTATAATAAGAATTAGAGCATACATCAAGAAAATTGAAGATGTATTAGAGGTTTGAGAAGAGAACAAGCAATTTAAAATTTTAAATGATTTGTTGAGCAGCCAAAGACACTCTAATGATAAGACACTCTAGTGATAAGAAGTCTCTGTTGTAGCTAATCAAACATGAAATAGGTGATCTCAGGGTTTGTGCTCAGTTTGAAATCAAAGTATAGTATGTATCTCTCGTGAAGGACTCTGAGTTCATTGATTCATCCAAGGTATGATATGTCTTTAGTTGATTAATGAAGGAGTCTTGATGATCGAGCTCTGTCATAATGTATAGAGGTTTTTCTTGTTGTATAGAGGTTCTAAATGTTTTCATCAAGCCAAATAAGGTGTGCATCTACTCATGAAGAAATTATTGATTCATCAGAGGTATGAGGTCTATCATAATCCAATTAATGGGTGAGTGCACCAAGTTGGGGGGCCAAAAGGGGGTCTTAAGTGGACGCATTTTTCTAAAAAAAACTTCAACTTGTACGAGTTTTTGAAATAGTTACACTCAAAATTGGAAGATGTTGTAGAAATATGAATTGTAGAATTTTGAGTCTAGTTTCTAAGCTACTAAATTTTATTAAAAACGGATAAGTTTAAGTGGGTCAAACAACTAAAATACCAACAGATGCTCCTATTTTGTTAAAAAACATAATAGAGCGACTTTCGTGCCCCCACCATTTTTTTAGCACCATTTAGTATTTTTGAAAACCCTTTGGTAGAAAGATAGCTAGGAGCATCTAGTTTGGGCTCCATTTTTTAAATATTTTTTTAGAGAATATTTTTTTATTTATGATTTTTCTAGTACAAAAATTTTATGTTTTGAAAAATAACGGAGCTCCAACCATGCCCCCTAACTACCTCAAAAATATCGAAAATTAGATTTTTTTTTGAATATGTATAGAATTATGCCTAGTTTGGGCTAGTATATATATTTTTAATTTCGATCACCAAAAAAAAAGATACACCATGAAAGATAGACATATTTACACTTCAAAAAATAGCTATAAAAAGGCATAGTTAGAAAATAAATAATATGGAAACCTTATATTAGTCAAAAAATTTAGAAAATTATATTTTTAGAAAGAAGAGACTCTGCTCTACATCGTGGTATAATTTTTAAAAATGGATCAATTGTTTTATTTTGATTTATCATAGAGGAAGTGTCATTTTTACATTTTCTTGTAAAAACTCGTTGTTTGCTATGTTTGTGCAGGTCCATGCCTCAAGCTTGGGGATCCAAACCAGATCCCAAGCCTTGAGGCATGGCTTGGGAAAAGAGAAAATGAAAAACACGTACATGTTATTCTTTGTTTTATATATTGTGGCCCCCAACATCCCTTTCATCTCTTTCACGGGAATTTTGCAAACATTCTGTTTTGTTCTGCAATATTCTCTACATTCTTGCATGATTTTTTAGTATTTCATTTTGTCCCCTACCCCACTAGTTGATTTTTTCTAATCATGGGTGATAAACATCGAGCTAAGGACAAGAGGAAAGTCAAGAATAAGACACCGAGCAATTGGAAGAGAAGAGAATAAATAAATTGAAGAGAATGCAAAAACTTTCGAGTAGGGCAAGGTATATCCGCTATATCAAATGTAGCTAATGTATTAGAAAATTGGGATGAAATACATAATGAAAATGTAGAGAATAATGATTTTGTAATGAATAATGACATTGAATTGAATGATAATGTTAGTATGGATGAAGAAATTGATATGAATCCAATTGTTGAACCCTTACTAGAGAATCCAAATGTTAACCCCGAAATTTGTATGAAAACACTGAATGAAGAAAGTAACCTTGTAAACGAATCTTCACCTCTAAGAACACCTCCTTCAATTTGAGAAGAAAACCAATTCACTTAATTGAAATTGATGAAAACATTATAAAACCAATGCCTAACAAAATGTATAAAAGAAATGTGAGAAGAAAAGCTAGTGGAATTTGGGATAATTACTTTGAGAATTTAAATGACACACAAAGATGTCAATTATTTGTTTCATTGATGAAATTAATTAAGATGAGACCTATAATGAAGACCCTGGGGTTAAGAACATCTAATGTTGTTGATCAAAATGCGTCAATTGTTGAAAACATACATAAAGCATACCAAACTGTAGGTGGAAAAAGACACACCAAAGATAGTAATGCTACACGACGTGCACTAAATAATTGTATAGTAAGTGATAAAACAATTAATAAACACTTGATTAGAAAAACAAGTAGTGCTTTGAAGCTAAACAGAAAAACACTAATGAAAGAAATAGAGAGACGTAAACATCTTGAGTTAGTCAATAACAATGACTATTGGGATTTCTCTAGCAGAATTCCATGAAAAGGCAAGAATACATCTGATATTCTAAAAGAATTAATTGTAAAATTTTGGAATGAGAACACAAGGGTGTCATTGAATAGAAGAGATACAGTAAAAAGAAGAATATGTTCTCAGTAATCGTGAATTGTGTGCAAAACATTTCTTAGATATGACTCAAAAGCAATTGTTCTCTAAGTTTAAAAATGAAAATCCACAAATTAACATTATCCAAAGATTCTTTGAAATGAGCAAACCCTTTTATGTGAAAATCAATCACTCACGAACCACTTGTTTGCGGGCATCATGTTGAATTTTCAATGCATTATGATGTTTTTTCAAATACGTAGTGTTTTGCATACTGACATCATGTTGCAGGAGTGTGGAATAAATGTCCCACAAAAATCTTCAAGGGAATTTATTCGACAATATTTTGTGAAAAATCAACAAGACAATTTTTTTATAATAAAGCATGTTTGGATGGAATGTGTAATGTATGCGGTGGCTTGCCAAATCTGAAAAGTTGTATCCACGAGGAGAGTACATATTCAATAGGAAAAGAATTGGTTGATTTCACCAAATATAAATCAGTGGCATATCAATTAAAATATGAAAAAGAATCTAAGAGGTGTGAGCTTGTTACAAAACAATTACCTGTATCATAATATATGGTCAAATTCAGAGAGAAATTTTTTTATGAGTATGCAAGGCACACACATAGAGCTCGATGGTTGGATGAACAATTCAAGTTAAGCAAGGACACATTCCCACTTGGTACTATTGTTTCAGTAGTTGAATTTGCAGAGAATTACACATTGCAACCACAAATGGAGGTTCAGTCTCAATATTATAACTCAGTGCAAGTTTCTATTTTTGTGTATATAACATTCATGCACTCTCCGAAAGCACCGAGAAAGATGAAAAAAAAAATTATTAAGAGTGATGATCGACACATTCTACTGAGAATATGTACAAGGGTGTTTCGGGTGTTTTATGCGAACTTGAATGAGAGGAACATTAGTTTTGTTCAACATTACATTTGGTCGGACAACTTCACATCACAATTCAACAATGCACAAATGTTTTATTAGCTAGCGAGGATGCACTGAGAGAAACAAATGTACAACATATCGGAGTTTTTGAGGCGGGGCATGGAAAAGGAGAGCATGATGGTGTAGGAGCATGTGTGAAAAGAGCACTTGCAAGAGAAGAGTTAAAGTTCAAGGATGGTGCTAAATTTACAGATGTAAAAAGTATTGTTGATTGGTGTGTCAAGAATATGGGCCATGAATCTCAAGAGAGATCAATGGTTTGTAGATATTTTTGGTTGATAGAGCAACAACATCTGACAAACTTTGAAGATTGTATGATAGTTGCAAGATCAAGTGATATGCACTCATTCCGTAGTTTAGATGCAAATGCTTGGACTATTTATACTAGGTGTATGACATGTTTTTGTATATCATGCATTGATTTTGCGTGGAATGAATGTGAGTCACAGCAGTGGGTGGATGAATGGACTTGTAGACCTCTAATTCCACTCGACACACATCAAGTTCCACAAGCATTACAACTTGCAAGGTCTTCAGATCAAATGACAACATCACCTGACTTTGACCAAGTCTCTAATTTAGTGTAACAAGGTACATACATATATGTACATGCCATGTTTTAGATTTATAAATTATTAAATGGTCAAATCTTAATGTATTTATAAATTGACTGAATAGTTTTACTTTGTGATACATAGGGCACGTTTTTGTAGTTATTGCGATGAAATTTAACGAAGAGGGAACAAACTACTTCTTATCTTGTTGTGTAGAGGAAATTTTTTTGACTTCCACAGTCATTGATGGTGAAGACCTTGAGTATCCCACTGGATCAGTGGTAGTCACTGGAACTTGGCTTCGACGATATCCTATCAAAAATCAAACATTTGGTTATTTGAAGACTATGAAGTACATCGGAAGATACTTCACTATTCACATTTGGTCCTTGCAACAAATATTAAATTGATCAAATATCGAGGTCAGCCATCAAACAAAAATCATGGAACATTTGTGAATTAGATCATGAAGCAATTCTTGCATCTTGTCAAGAATAGAGTTGATCCTGCGGTTCATTGGATTGAATTTGCAAAGGTATGTTCTTCATAAATTTAATTTGAATATTTACTTAAATGATTTTGCTTGAATTTTGTATGATTTAAAATTATATTTAATTGCTTACTAACATATTTATGTAGGTTAGTGGTGCTTAAAAAAGCTTCCACCTTCACATGGTTAGAATGTCGGAGAGAATTTATTATTCTCGAAGCCAAGTGAAGCTAAGAAAAAAAATATAAAGAACAACAAAGGAATTCTCATTTCACCACCTATATTGTAAAAAAATTCTCATTTCACCACCTATATTGTATGAACCACCTACATTATTCGGGTGATTGGCAATAAACAACCTTACATTGACTTATCGAATGGAGATGGAGAAAACCGCGAGAGGCTTTCGTAGAGGCCCCAGACGTGGAGGTCTCGGATATGACACAACGTCTCTTGGTGCCACGGAGTCCGAGAAATCACCCATCGAAGATATGGCGTGATTGGGCCTCGGGGCTCTTAAGTGACTATGTCAGGACGGGTAGCTTGAAAGCACGAGGAGTGTAGGGAACCAAAATGAATGCTCCACTAGTGTTCACCTGGCCACCTTGACATGTTGGTATAGTTGGTTTGGTCCCACGAGCTTCGTTGGAAAACTACAGTCTCTGGAAGCCCTACACCGACTTAGACGAACTATTTTGTGCGCTTGCAAACAATAGCACAACGAGAGAACCGGATAGAGACGGTGAAAACACGAGAGGATTTCGTAGAGGACCACAACATGGAGGTCTTGGATTTGATGAGATGTCTCTAGGTTCCACGGAGTTTGAGAAATCACCCATCAAAGATATGGCGTGTTTGGGCCTCATGGCTCTTAAGGGACTACGCCCGGACGGGGTAGCTTGAAAGCACGGGGAGTGTAGGGAACCAAAATGAAGCCTCCACTAGCATTCGCCAGGCCACCTTGATGTGTTGGCATAGTTGGTTCAGTCCTATGAGCTTCTATTTGCAAACTACAACCTCTGGCAGCCCTACATTGACTCAGACTGCACTATTTCTCATGTTTACAAACAATAACACAGCGAGAGAACCGGATGGATACGGAGAAAACCGTGAGAGTTTTTGTAGAGGACTTCAATGTGGAGCTCTCGGATCTAACGAGACATCTCTAGGTGCCACAGAGTCTGAGAAATCACTGTCGAAGATATGGCGTGTTTGGGCCTCAGGGCTCTTAAGGGACTACGCCTGACGAGGTAGCCCGAAAGCATGGAAAGCATAGGGAACCAAAAAATGCCTCCAATAGTGTTCACCAGGCCATACAAATGTGTTGGCCTAGATGGTTTGGTCCCACAAGCTATCATTTGCAAAATACAACATCTAGTAACCTTACACTGACTTAGACTACACTATTTCATGCGTGTTTACAAACAATAGGACAACGAGAGAACTAGATGGAGATGGAGAAAACCATGAGAGGATTTTGTAGAGGGATTCAACATAGAGGTTTCAAATCTGATGAGACATCTCTAGGTGCCACGAAGTCAAGAAATCACCCGTAGAAGATATAAGGTGTTTTGGTCTCAGGGCTCTTAAGAGACTACGCCCGAACAAGGTATCCCGAAAGCACGAGGAGCATAGGGAACCCAAAAAAACCTCTAGTAGCATTCATAGGCCATTTGGACGTGTTGGCATAGTTGGTTCGGTCCCACACGTTACCGTTTGCAAAATACAACATCTAGCAGCCTTATATTGACTTAGACTACACTATTTCACATGTTTGCACACAATAGGACAACGAGAGAATCGAATGGAGATGGAAAAAACTGCAAGATGATTTTGTAGAGTGTCATGATGTAGAGCTCTCGGATCTGACAAGACGTATCTAGGTGCCACAGAGTTCGAGAAATCACCCATCAAAGATATGGCATGTTTGGGTCTCAGGGCTCTTAAGAGACTATGCTCGAACGAGAGATAGCCCGAAAGCACGGGGAGCGTAGGGAACCAAAAAAACCTCCAGTAGCATTCACAAGCCATTTGGATGTGTTGGCATAGTTGGTTCGGTCCCACATGCTACCGTTTGCAAAATACAACATCTAGTAGCCTTACACTGACTTAGACTACACTATTTCACGCGTTTGCAAACAATAGGACAACGAGAGAACCAAATGGAGATGGAAAAAATTGTGAGATGATTTCGTAAAGTGCCCGATGTGGAGCTCTTGGATCTGACAAGATGTCTCTAGGTGCCACGGAGTCCGAGAAATCACCCGTCGAAGATATGGTGTGTTTGGGCCTCAAGGCTCTTAAGGGACTATGCCCAGACAAGGTAGCCCGAAAGCACGGGTAGCGTAGGGAACCAAAACAAAGCCTCCACTAGTGTTCACAATGCGTAGGATAGTGAGAGAACTAAATGGAAATGGGAAAAACCGTGAGAGGCTTTTGTAGAGTGCCCTGACGTGGAGCTCTCAGATTTGACGAGACATCTCTAGGTGCCATGAAGTTTGAGAAATCACCCGTCAAAGATATGGCATGTTTGGGCCTCAGGGATCTTAAGGGACTACGCCCGGACGAGGTAGCCCAAAAACATGCGGAGTGTAGGGAACCAAAAAACATCCAGTAGCCTTCACCAAGCCATTTGGACGTGTTGGCGTAGTTAGTTTGTCCCCACAAGCTACCGTTTGCAAAATACAACATCTAGCAGCCTTACACTGACTTAGACTACACTATTTCACGCATTTACAAACAATAGGAAAATGAGAGAACGAATGGATATGGAAAAAAACCACGAGAGGATTTTTAGAGTGCCTCGACGTGGAGCTCTCGATCTTGACAAGACATCTCTAGGTGCCACGAGTCAGAAATCACCGTCGAAGATATGACATGATTGGGCCTTAGGGCTCTTAAGCAACTACACCCGGAAAGGGTAGTCTAAAAGCACGGGAGTGTAGGGAAAAAAAAATCTCTAGTAGCATTCACAGGCCATTTGATGTGTTGGCGTAGTTGGTTCGGTCTCACACACTACCATTTGTAAAATACAAAGACATGTAAGAGCCTTACGCCTTGACTTAGACTACACTATTTTACGTGTTTTCAAACAATAGGACAGCAAAGAAAACTGAATGGAGATGGAAAAACCATAATATAATTTTGTAGAGTGCCATGACGTGGAGCTCTTGGATCTAACGAGACGTCTCTAGGTGCCACGGAGTCCAGAAATCACTTGTCGAAGATATGGCGTGATTGGGCCTTGGAGCTCTTAAGCGACTACGCCGGAGGGTAGCCCAAAGCACGGGAGCGTAGGGACCAAAAAAAATGCTCCACTAGTGTTCACCTGGCCACCCCGACATGTTGGCATAATTGGTTCGGTCCCATGAGCTTTGGTTTACAAAACTGACCTCTTGACAACCCTACACCGACTCAAATCGCACTATTTTGTGCATTTACAAACAATAGACAATGAGATAACTAGATGGAGCGGTGAAAACCGTAAGAGAATTTCTAGAGGGCTTCAAAATGGAGCTCTTGGATCGACGAGACATCTCTAGGTGCCACGAGCTCGAGAAATCACTCGTCAAAGATATGGCGTGATTGGGCCTCGGGGCTCTTTAGCGACTACGCTCGAATGAGGTAGCTTTGAAAGCACGGGAGTGTAGGGAACCAAAATGAAGCCTCCACTAGTGTTCACCAAGCCACCTCGATGTCTTGGCATAGTTGGTTCGGTCCCACCAGCTTCCGATTGCAAACTACAACCTTTGGCAGCCCTACACTGACTCAGATTGCACTATTTCACGTGTTTGAAAACAATAAGACATCGAGAGAACCAAATGGGAGAGAGAAAACTATGAGAGTATTTCATAAAGGGCTTCAACATGGAGGTCTTGGATTTGATGAGACATCTCTAGGTGCTACGGAGTCAAGAAATCACCCGTCGAAGATATGGTGTGTTTGGGCCTCAAGGCTCTTAAGCGACTACGCCGGACGGGGTAGCCCGAAAGCACGGGGAGTGTAGGGAACCAAAAAAAATGCTCCAATAGCATTCACTTGGCCACCTTGACATTTTTTCGTAGTTGGTTCGGTCCCACAAGATCCGTTTGCAAACTACGCCTCTGGCAACCCTACACTAACTTAAACTGCACTATTTCGCACGTTTGCAAACAATAGCACAACGAGAGAATCAGATGGAGATGGATAAAACCATGAGAGGATTTCGTAGAGGGCTTCAACATGGAGCTCTCAGATCTGACGAGATGTCTCTAGGTGCCACGGAGTCTGAGAAATCACCCGTCGAAGATATGGCGTGATTGGGCCTCAAGGCTCTTAAGTGACTATACCCGAACGAGGTATCTTGAAAGCACGGGGAGCATAGGGAACCAAAACGAAGCCTCTTGTAGTGTTCACTAGGCCATACAAATGTGTTAGTGTAGTTGGTTTGGTCCCACGAGCTTCCGTTTGCAAACTACTGGTGTCTGGCGGCAGCCCTCACGACTCGAGACTTCACTATTTCTCATGTTTACAAACAATAGGACCTGAGAGAACCGGATGGAGACGAAGAAAACCGTGAGAGGATTTTGTAGAGGGCCCCAACGTGGAGGTCTCAAATCTGACGAGACATCTCTAGGTGCCACGGATTCGAGAAATCACCCGTCGAAGAGATGGTGTGATTGGGCCTCATGGCTCTTAAGCAACTACGCCCAAACAAGGTAGCCTGAAAGCACGGGGAGCATAGGGAACCAAAATGAAGCCTCCAATAGCATTCACCAAGCCACCTCGATGTGTTGGCATAGTTGGTTCAGTCCCACGAACTTCCGTTTGCAAACTATAGCCTCTGGCAGCCCTACATTGACTCAAACTACACTATTTCACGCATTTGCAAACAATAGCACATCGAGAGAACGGGTTGGAGACGAAGAAAGCTGAGAGGCTTTCGTAGACTACATAAATCTAACCTAAATAGTTAGAGTAATAAACTAAATCAACATTATATTTCTCACATATAAAATGAATTTCTACCTTCAAAAAAGAAACTATGGGTGAATGCTTAATCAAAAAATAAATTACAATTCTAAACAAGTTTCAGGCTCAATTATCAATACTTCATTGCAATTTTTCTTGCCAATATGCTTTGCTTTTGGAACTACTTGGTTTGATTTGTGAAGTTGAAGCAATTGGGATTAATAAAAATAATCAACTTGGCATGTTGTCCTTAAGATTATCCATGATTCTATCGACAACATCACATAGATCTTCCATTCCAGTTAAGTTGTGATCCTTCCACGCTTCCCATTTTTCCTTTTCTTCCACTCATATCTTCTCTTTAAGTTCTTCCAAATGTTTTTGGGTAATCAAATTGACTCTTTATGACTTTTAGGAGGCATTTCTTCTTGAATCATAGTGACATCTTCACCTAATTGTTTTTCTTCACGATGTTCATTGTCATCTAAAGTTGAAGACTGAATATTTATATGGCCTTCGACTTCTTTTTGGGCACAAACAACCTTTTGTAATGTCCAAAAAAATTCAGGCTCTTCATTCTCTGTTTGATTAAAGATATTCATTCTTTCAAAATGAATAGTTGGAACATTGGTGGTCTCCCTAACAAAACTAAGTTCACATTCTACATAGTTAATCCTATGGAAAAATCATTGAACATTGGTGGTTTCCTCCACCCGTGCTTTTGGGTTACCCAAATCAGGGCATAGTCGCTTAAGAGCCCTGAGGCCCAATCACGCCATATCTTCGATGAGTGATTTCT
Organism: Taxus wallichiana var. yunnanensis; assembly: GCA_018340775.1. NCBI lineage: Eukaryota > Viridiplantae > Streptophyta > Pinopsida > Cupressales > Taxaceae > Taxus > Taxus wallichiana. The sequence continues at coordinate 239,406,977 of CM031238.1, read as the reverse complement.
CGGACTCGTGGCACCTAGAGACATCTCATCAGATCGAGAGCTCTATGTTGAATCCCTCTACTGAAAGCCTGTGTGGTTTTCTCCATCTCCATTTGGTTCTCTCACTATCCTATTGTTTGCAAACGCGAGAAATAGTGCAGTCTGAGTCAGTGTAGGGTTGCCAGACACTATAGTTTGCAAATGGAAGCTCGTGGGACTAAACCAACTATGCCAACACATCCATATGGCCTGGTGAACACTACTGGAGGCTTTGTTTTGGTTCCCTACGCTCCTTGTGCTTTTGGGCTACCTCGTTCGGGCATAGTCGCTTAAGAGCCCTGAGGCCCAATCATGCCATATCTTTGACGGGTGATTTCTCAAACTCCGTGGCACCTAGAGATGTCTCTTCAGATCTGAGAGATCCATGTTAAATCCCTCTACGAAAGCCTCTCGAGTTTTCTCCATCTCCATTCGGTTCTCTCGTTGTGCTATTGTTTGCAAACGCGTGAAATAGTGCAATTTGAGTCAGTGTAGGGCTGCCAGACGTTGTAGTTTACAAACGGAAGTTCATGGGACCGAACCAACTATTCCAACACATCCAAATCACCTGGTGAATGCTATGTATGTTTTTTTTTGGTTCCCTACGCTCCCGTGCTTTCGGGCTACCTCATTTAGGCGTAGTCGCTTAAGAGCCCTGAGGCCCAATCACGCCATATCTTTGTGATGTAATTTATCAAAATCCATGGCACCTAAAGACGTCTCGTCAGATCTGAGAGCTCCATGTTGAAGCCCTCTATGAAATCCTCTCGTGGTTTTCTCTGTCTCCATTTGGTTTTCTCGCTGTCCTATTGTTTGCAAACGCACGAAATAGTGTAGTCTAAGTCAATGTAGGGCTGCCAGAGGCTGTAGTTTGAAAATGGAATCTCGTGGGACTGAACCAACTATGCAAACATGTCGAAATGGCACTCGGTGAACACTACTAGAGGCTTCATTTTGGTTCCCTACACTCCCCGTGTTTTCGGGCTACCTTGTTCGGACGTAGTCTCTTAAGAGCCCTGAGGCCCAATCACGCCATATATTTGACGGGTGATTTCTCGGACTCTGTGGCACCTAGAGATGTCTCATCGATCCAAGACCTTCATGTTGGGGCCTCTACGAAATCTTGTTTTGATTTTCTATGTCTCCATCCAGTTCTCTCATTGTCCTATTGTTTGCAAACGCAAGAAATAGTGTAGTCTGAGTCAAAGTCAGTGTAGGGTTTCAGACACATTTGTAGTTTGCAAACGAAGCTCATGGGACCAAAAAAACTACGCCAACACATCTATATGGCACAGTAAACAATCTTGGAGGATTCTTTTTGGTTCCCTACGCTCCTCGTGCTTTCAGGCTACCTCGTCCAGGCGTAGTCGCTTAAAAAGCCCGATGCCCAATCACGCCATATCTTCGATGGGTGATTTCTCGGACTCTGTGGCACCTAGAGATGTCTCGTCAGATCCGAGAGCTCCATGTTGAAGCCCTCTACGAAATTCTCTCATGGTTTCTCTCGTCTCCATTCGGTTCTCTCATTGTCTATTGTTTATAAACGTGCGAAATAGTGTTCGAGTCGGTGCCTCCATTCGGTTCTCTGTAGTTTGCAAACGGAAGCTCGTGGGACCAAACCAACTATGCCAACACGTCCAAATGGCCTAATGAAACTAATGTAGGCTTTGTTTTGGTTCCTATGCTCTCTGTGCTTTCGGGCTATCTCATCAGGCGTAGTCACTTAAGAGTCGTGAGGCCCAATCACACTATATCTTCGATGGTTGATTTCTCGGACTCCATGGCACCTAGAGATGTCTCATCAGATCCGAGAGCTCCATGTTGAATCTCTCTACAAAAGCCTCTCATGGTTTTCTCCATCTCCATTCGGTTCTCTTGTTGTCCTATTGTTTGCAAACGTGAGAAATAATGCAGTATAAGTCAGTGTAGGGCTGCTAGATGTTGTAGTTTGCAAACGGAAGCTCATGGGACCAAACCAACTATGCCAACACATCCAAATGGCATGGTGAATGCTACTAGAGGATTATTTTTGGTTCCCTACGCTCCCCATGCTTTCGGGCTACCTCGTCCGGGCGTAGTCACTGAAGAGCCCTAAGGCCCAATCACACCATATCTTTGACTGGTGATTTCTCAGACTCCATGGCACCTAGAGATGTCTTGTCAGATCCAAGACCTCCATGTCAGGGCCCTCTACAAAATCCTCTTTCAATTTTCTCTATCTCCATCCGGTTCTCTCGTTGTCATATTGTTTGCAAACGCAAGAAATAGTGCAGTCTGAGTCAGTGTAGGGTTGTCAGACATTGTAGTTTGTAAACGGAAGCTCGTGGGACCAAACAAACTATGCTAACACATCCGTATGGCCTGTAAACACTACTAGAGGCTTCATTTTGGTTCCCTACACTCCCCATGCTTTCGGGCTACCTCATCAGGCGTAGTCACTTAAAAGCCACGATGCCCAATCACGCCATATCTTCGAAGGGTGATTTCTCGGACTCCGTGGCACCAAGAGATGTCTCGTTAGATCTGAGAGCTCCATGTTGAAGCCCTATACGAAATCCTCTCACATTTTCTCTGTCTCCATTTGGTTCTCTCACTATCCTATTGTTTGCAAACGTGCGAAATAGTGTAGTTTGAGTCAGTGTAGGGCTGCTAGATGCTGTAGTTTGCAAACAAAAGCTCGTGGGACCAAACCAACTATGCCAACACATCCAAATGGAATAATGAATGCTACTATAGGATTTTTTTAGTTCCCTACACTCCCCGTGCTTTTGGGCTACCTCATCCGGGCGTAGTCGCTTAAGAGCCGTGAGGCCCAATCACGCCATATCTTTGACGGTTTATTTCTCGAGACTCCATGGAACCTAGAGATGTCTCATCGATTTTAGAGCTCCATGTTGAATCCCTCTACGAAATCCTCTTGTGGTTTTCTCTGTCTCCATTCGAGTTCTCTTGTTGTCCTATTGTTTGCAAACGTGAGAAATAGTGTAGTCTGAGTCAATGTAGGGGCAGCAGCCGCCAGATGTAGTTTGCAAACGAAAGCTCGCGGGACCAAATTAAATACACCAACACGTCCAAATGGCACGGTGAATGCTACTAGAGGATTTTTTTGGTTCCCTATGCTCCCCGTGCTTTGGGCTACCTCATCCAGCGTAGTCACTTAGAGATCCCCGAGGCCCAATCACGCCATATCTTTGTGGGTGATTTCTCAAACTCGTGGAGACGTGTCATCAGATCCGAGAGCTCCACGTTGAATCCCTATATGAAATCCTCTTGCAGTTTCTTTGTCTCCATTTGGTTCTCTCGCTGTCTTATTGTTTGCAAACATGCGAAATAGTGCAGTCTGAATTAGTGTAGAGGGGTGTCAGAGGACGTTGTAGTTTGCAAACGTGAAGCTCGTGGGACCGAACCAACTATGACAACACATCCAAATGGCCTAGTGAATGCTACTATAGGCTTTGTTTTGGTTCCCTACGCTCCCCGTGCTTTCAGGATACCTCGTCCAGGGCGTAGTGCTTAAGAGCCCTAAGGCCCAATCACGCCATATCTTCGATGGGTGATTTCTCGGACTCCATGGCACCTAGAGACATCTCGTTATATTTGAGAGCTCCATGTCGAGGAACTCTACAAAATCCTCTCATGGTTCTTTCCATCTCCATTCAATTCTCTCGATGTCCTATTGTTTGCAAACACGTGAAATAGTGTAGTCTAAGTCAGTGTAAGGCTGTTAGATGTTGTATTTTGCAAACGGTAGTGTGTGGGACCAAACCAACTACGCCAACACATCCATATGGCCTAGTGAACACTACTAGAGGTTTTTTTGGTTCCCTACGCTCCCGTGATTTCGGGCTACCTCATCCGGGCGTAGTCGCTTAAGAGCCCTGAGGCCCAATCACGCCATATCTTGACGGGTGATTTCTCAGAATTTGTGGCACCTACATATTTCTCATTAGATCTGAGACCTCCATGTCAAGTCCCTCTAAGAAATCCTCTCGTGGTTTTCTCTGTCTCCATCCGGTTCTCTCGTTGTCCTATTGTTTGCAAACGTGAGAAATAGTGCAGTCTTAGTCAGTGTAGGGCTGCCAAACGATGTAGTTTGCAAACGAAAGCTCATGGGACCAAACAAATATGCCAACATGTCTAAATTTCCTAGTGAACGCTACTGGAGGCTTCATTTTGGTTCCCTATGCTCCTTGTGATTTCGGGCTACCTCGTTCGGGCGTAGTCGCTTAAGAGTCCTGAGGCCCAAACACGCCATATCTTCACCGGGTGATTTCTCAGACTCTGTGGCATCTAGAGATGTCTCGTTAGATCTAAGACATCTATGTTGGGGCCCTCTACAAAATCCTCTCGTGGTATTCTCCATCTCCATCCGGTTATCTCGTTGTGCTATTGTTTGCAAACACGAGAAATAGTGCAGTCTGAGTCAGTGTAGGGCTACCCCGTCCAGGTGTAGTCGCTTAAGAGCCTTGAATGACTAGATTGGATTAAGAATGAATTTGATAGGGGTATGTCTAAGAAAACATGGGAGTTATCAATCGCCTAGTAAATCTTTCTTGTTTAGTTCTGGATGGGAGTTAGCTGGCCTACGACTTAGTGACCTTCCATTCATTGATAATTTATGTTATGATAAACCCATGGATGCTTTCAAAAGCACCTTAAAAAGGATAGGGGTAGTCATCAAGCCTAGTGAAGGGTGTGATGTGATTTCCAAATAACTTGAAATGCCTACAAATTTAAAGGTAGTAACACAAATTGGACAGGATTAGACAATCAAGAATCATTGAGTGTCTGAATCAAAATGTCATTGCATCTGGAGACATTCTCAAGCATTGGAGTAATGTATATGGAGAGACATTCTCAAAATATCAACAGATGAAAGGCATCAAATTGTGACGATTGTTGGGTGTTTTAACAGGGGAGAAGACTACGAAGCATAGAAGAATGTAGTAAGTGCATGATAAGATAGGAACTAGTACAAAGAGACCATGAGCAAGAAGAAGCACAAGTAAGGTAAATACACATATACACATTGATAAATTGAATGAATAATTACTCAGATTAGGTAACTCTTTATATACATACATTATATAAATATTGATTTCCAAAGTTTGATGCATATTATACATTGAAAATGCTAGTACATGTACATCACCAATAAATGAAAAAATAATCCATAATGTCTTAAATATTGTCAAGTGCACATCATATTAGATTCATGTGAAAATAATCTCAGAAATGTAAGGTCTCATACAAAATTATCAAGTTCCAAATAGTATTTTAATGTGCATAATAAATACAAAAATGCCCAAATAGGTCATATACCATCAAGTTCAAATGCCATATAGGCTTACATACAATGCCATGCACATAGGCATACAAAAACAATGTCATGTAAGACATATATATTTCCTACTCATCAAAATCTATCCCTCTCTTGGCCTTGCTCGAAGAAGTCCCTCCATTAGATGAAGATGGAGATCCATGAGATGACTTTGGATCATCTCGAGCCCATGCTTCGAGTCCTCTTCCGCTGAATACTCGCCTGTAGATGAGCCTATAAATGCAAACAATGTTTTTGTCAAAACTTAATTTATATATGTTTTCAACATGTATTTAAGACCATGCTAGAATGAAAGTATTTACATAAATACACAAACTTACCGCAAGTTGTTGATCACGCTGAATTTACATCTCACGCTCAAATGAGTCATCGGGAGCTCGTGCAATACAAACGGGGGTACGAAGATGACGAGATGGAGGAGTCTGTGCCCTCGAAGTAAAAATGGAGGGGGTTGAAGTTCCCTACATACACATAAGATCAAAAAATCTAACATCAGAATTAGCGAAAAATAGAGCTAAGTACATGTATCTACATAATGAAAATATTTTAACTAATTTTATCAATATAGAACTATTGTTTTTACCCCGCCACACCTGTGAATCAAATGAACAGGGCTGTGCCCTATCGCAGGTAACTCCTGCATACACACAATGAAGGACATTATTAACATAATTTAATAATTCTACAATGAAAGACATTACTAACATGTAATTTAACATAATATGAATTACATGAGAAATTTAACAAAATTTACGTGTTGTTTGAATACCTCAGTGAGTTGCTGCACAGATGAAATCACAACGGAAACACCTTTATCTACTTATCACAGAGATGGTGGGGTGTCTAGTGAAGTCAACATCTTTATCAAACATGTATATCATGTGAGTTAGATGGACATACAAGAACATACATATATTTGACTTAAAATATATATATATACACATACACACATATACACACACATACATATATACACACACACACATACACACATATATATATATACACACACATGCAAATACACACACACACACACACACATGTATGTGAAAATTTTACATAATTAACATTCTAAATTACCTCTATGAATGTATGTGTATGCATGGTGCTCACCGCCTATGGTCGGGATGAAGATGCGCCTCCCGCGCACTGTAATATCAATGCATGTACATGTACAAATACAATTATTTCAAAAATTTAACATATATAAGTAAATCAGGTACTCAAAGTTTTTGTAACACACATAAAAACATAAAAATTTACCTGTGAAGGTGACGCCGATGAATGTAATCCAAATGTCTCACTCAAAAGGACATCTGATATAGTGACATTATCGTGTTCACCCCTAGCACCAGGTGCACCAAAATTAGTACGCATGAAAGTATTGTCCTCCTCAAGCCCCAAACATATGCTACCACATGACGAGCAAAAATGTGGCCTCATGCTAGTACTCCCGAGGGAATACTTTGTGTACCTCCGCGAGCATCTAGCTCAGAAATCTCCCTCATATGTCGAACAAGGGTCACATATAGCCCCTAAAGCGCGTGGAGTGTATCAATCTCTATTGTCTCCTTCACTGCTTAAGGGACAATCTCAGGGTGAGGGGGCTTCTGTGTGGGGAATCTACCTTGCTGAATAGGTGCACGTTGTGCACCTGGTCGATCTTGTGTAGATCCTTTTCCTTGGCCCTGGAAATCTCGAAATCAAAATAATTTGGGATCTCATTGAGGATAAACTCACAATAGAGTTTCCTCAGAAAGTATAGTGGCACCTCATTGTTATTACAAGGTGGAAAATCAAACACCATCCACCATCGGTCCCAAAAATTATTTTTAATCAAATTATTATTGCACCAATGGATGGGAAATCATTTACATGTCAACGGAACAGGAAAATTAGTGCGGGGTCCGTGAATAAGGCACATATGAGTTCTTTTGAAATTTCTTTTTCTTTACATCCACATATGACAATTTGTTGGAATAATAAACCCTACAACCCTCTCTGTAAGTTGTCCAATGATCAATTTTCCCTATTTCCATGTCAATTTGAACAAGTAATGCCTCCAATGTGTTTGCAAGAGAGGCGCGATGGGGGTTTGTAGATTGTGCATCCCTCATTGTTTTGATTAAATCCTCAATTTCAATTTTGTTTTCAACTATTTGGGCTGCTAAATCTTCTTGACTACCCGAGGGATGGGAAATATATATATATATATATATATATATATATATATATATATATATATATATATATATTATGTAGAATCTGATGTATCTGTGAATACTAGTTATATATGTGTGTGTACATGTAGATTCTACGTGTATGTGTGTGTGTGTGTGTGTGTGTGTATAGACACACACACACATATAATTTAAAATCATGCATACATCTCCACGAGTCAATTGTTGCTCTGTATATTCCTTGCTTTATCAGTGTATCTTCTTTGAATCTTTTTGTTAATGTTCTCTCTTCTACAATATATATATATATATATGATTTATATATTCCATTTACTTTCCATGACCAATACAATGACCTTTTATCACTATCTGTTGAGACTTCCTCATCCCACTGTGAGACTCGAAGGATATATAAAATGTGGTACATTCTGTAGGTTTCACGTTCGCCAAGGGCATTTCCTTGGGAGACTGACGGAATGGTGATGCGTGGCATAGATCTCCCAAGATACGGGACCCTCTAGGACTTGAAAACATATCAATTGTGACTCATTCCGTGGGGTTCACGTTTGATAGGAGGATTTGGTTAAACCTCCCATTCCCAACCAAATCCTCCCAAAGAAACGTGAACCCCACAGAATGAGTCACAATTGATATGTTTTCAAGTCGGAGAGGTCCCGATCTCGGGAGATCTATGCCACGCATTGCCATTCTGTTAGTCTCCCAAGGAAATGACCCTAACGAACGTGAAACCTACATAACGTACCACATTTTATATATCCTTCGGGTTTGTTGTGGGACGAGGAAGTGTTAGCAGACAGTGATAAAAGGTCATGGTATGGTCATGGAATAAATGGAAAGTGAAACCATATATATATATATATATATTGCAGAAGAGAGAACATTAACAAAAAGATTCAAAGAAGATACACTAATAAAGCAAGGAATATACAGAGCAACAACTCGTGGAGATGTATGAAGTGATTTTAAATTATATGTGTGTGTGTCTAGACACACACACACACACACATATGTATGTATGTATGAATGTATCTAAGATAGGAAATATATATATATATATATATATATATATATATATATATATATATATATATATATATATTATATATATATATATCTAGATTCTATAATATATATATACATATATATGTACATATGTACATATATATATATATATACACACACATAGATATATATATATATATATACACACACACACACACACATATATATATGTACATATATACACATATATATGTACACACACACACACACACACACACACATATTACGTAGAATCTAGATGTATCTAAGATAGGAATACTAGTTATGATTCTCTGCAAGCGGAGGACTATTCTAGATGACATAAAAAATCATAGTGGTTATGAGGATGAGGATGTTCAAGCTTTGTAATAACTTACAAAGGTGGAATTACAGATAAAGCAATGCAACATGAAAGAAAACAGGTCTCAAATAGACTGAGGACTCACATGTAGTAAGTGCTTCTAGGATGTAAATTGCAATGCACTAGCCAGGCATTGACAAGACCTATATTTATTTGAAATTTTGTAAGCAAATTGCAATATGTTAATTCGTTAAATCCCTTTCTACTACTTCGCAAATACACAAATTGGAAAATTCATGGGAGAACATCACCTTTGTGTATATATCAGGAAAATTTTGGGAATGTTTTCTTGGCCAAATAAGGTTCCATAGATTTCTTGGTGAAACATTAATGTTTTCAAAATCCCATTGTCGAAACATTAATGTTTTCGATTCTAGACGTTTTTCGAAAAACATTAATGTTTTCAAATCTCGACACGTTGATTTCTTGGAAAAACATTAATGTTTTCAAATCCATGTGCGTCGATTTCTTGGTGAAACATTAATGTTTTCAAATCTCGGCATGTCGATCACGCGACAATTTAATATAAAAATATGCATTGGGATTGGAAATTCCTTGGCGATTCAGATGGGACAAATGACTATTTATGGGATTTTTGGGTGAAACCTGGGTATTGTCGTTGTTGTAGTATTCGCCAAAATCAAATTCCTAGAATTCTACTATTTTCCAAACTATGAATATTCGCCACTATAATTTTCCTTGAGGTCAATCAAATTCAAGCATATGCATATTTTTATTCATATAATGTGTGCTTAGTATTGTGCGGGTAGCTATGGTTTCTTTTCTAGGTACATGTGCGACAAAGAAGACGTACAAAAAACCTGACACAATCTATAATAAACAAGAAGTGACACAAAAAGAATCAAGATCGAAGCTCTTTTGAAGACACCAACACACCGGAATAAACATTAGCGCCCATGCGGCCTTATCCTCTCCCAAGCGCTCCTATCCTTGAGATCTTCACATTCCATATTCTAAAAAAAAAAAAAAAAGCTTACATAGTCCATAATACTCCCTTACAAATCAGTCTCCAACCCAAAATTAGTTCACACCTATAGTTACGAGTTGAGACATCTTTATCTAATATATTTCACTCTTGCTTTTATTTATTTAGCTAGATATTGCATATTTATTGTTATGTTTATATTATCAACAATGTTCTTACATAGATTTAAATTTTGTTAAATCAATTTCATTCGTAATTGATCTCCAATGTTATGTACAAGTGCAATTAGGAGTGCTATCATGAACTATGAGAATTCACGATCTACATTTCCTTCTAAGTATGTTCACATATTTTCTTGTCTGCTATAGGAAATACATTGAAATATTTTCTTATAAATATTCAATTCTTAGTAGAAATCACTTTTATGATGTAGAAGATTGTCAAAATACATTTCCAATGCTTCAAACAAGAGTCAAAATGGATTTTGGATGCAAAATTTATCATGAAAATGGTATCAAGAACTTTAACAACGCCGCACCGAAACCGATTAGAGATAAATAAACAATAAAAATGAGTTTTTAGACCCACTGGTATTTTTGTAAGTTTCAAATGGTAGGCTAGTAATTTATAACTTAATGAGACCCTTTGAATCCATGTACTTATGGGAGTGGAAACAAATTCTCACATTTCAAAGCAAAGGGATGAATTTAATGTATTAATTTTGAACATCAACTACAGGTCGATAGGTTAAATATTGGGTAGAATTGCAGAAGGATTAAACATGAAGGTGTTAACAAGTTTCATTTTGTGTTTTAAAATTCATGTTACATGTATGACTTGATCAACATGGAACAATTTCTTATGCAACACCAACATTATTTGCTTAAAATTCTTGTGTACAATTTTCATTGAAGTTGAGAACTATTCAATCCACGTGTTCCTACACTCTTGGGATTTGAAAATCATCCATCATTCCAAAACTAAAGGTAGAACCTTCTACTTTTGAGCATTGAATTTATTTCCAATGCAATTGGATTCAAACTCAACACTTTGCACTACAAACACCCATTTTTACATCTTAGTCACCCTTGCACTATTAATTTGGTCTAGGTGTTGGATCTTTCTTTGAGGCCTTTCTCCTTCTTAAAGTTATTTCTTTGAGACTTGGTTGTGTTCTTGACCAAAATCCATAGTGAAAAATTCCATCTTGAAAGTGAGCACATACAAAGGGACTAGAATCAGTAAATATAATTTTGAAACCATTCAATGGAGTGTGGAATTTATGTGGTCATGTAGTTGATTTTATCTTTTTCCTCATAGGAGACATGGTTGGAAGATTTTTGACTATTTGTTTTGAAGAAGATGAACAAACCACCAGATATTCAAAGTTGAACATAATTATGATTATTATTTTCGTAAGGAGTTAAAGGATTATTATTTTCTTTAAGAAAGTTATTAGACTTATAATCACTATCTTTATATTGCAAATAATATACTTTGGCTTTTTTATCTTGCAATTTGATCAATGGTTCTAGAGACAAATCTTAGTTGTTAAATACTTATAGTTGAAACAATCAAGAGATGAATGTGACATTTTCTATTCTTATCCTTTTCAAAATTGTTGTATATGGTTGAGAATTATCTCTTAAATTATCTTTGTGGAGAATATGAATTGTTTCTTATGAATTTATATTTCTTCTTAACAAGTCTCATTGTGCATCACTACTTACGGTGTTTGAAACATGTATCCTTAGCTTTATATATCATATATTTTATTTCTCCTCAAGATGAAACAAACTTTGAATGAAGAGTAACAATAAAGAAATAAATTTGGTTATTAGTACTTGGTTTTTCAGCATGAGGAATCATTCTTAGGATTTTATTGAATCATGCCACAAAACCTCTCATTTCTTCATCTTTTTCTTTTGAATCTGAAAAAACTCAAACAATAATGCATGCACATCAACAAGAAGCTTGAATCTATTCAAGAACTTTGTTTTCAAGTTGTCCCAATCTATAATATTGCTATTCTCCAAGTGTTGGAACCATTGATAGAAGGTCCAGGAGTTTGATAAAACACCAAGTCATGGCTACAAAAAAATCCAAATGTGATTTATCTACATCCTAAGAGTCTTCTCCAAATAATTTGAAGAAATTCTTCCTTGAACTTGAAGGTAAGTCATGGTAAATTGATCCAAGGATAAAGATCCAAATCATTATCTGCATGGGACGGGGAGAGAACAATGGGGTTGGGCCAATGCCAAATTTTAATCATAAAGAAGAAGGTACCAAGAACCTTGTTTCAACCGAGTCATAAAAAATTATTGATATTTTTATGTCGTTGTCTATGATCTTGATTCACTCATGGAAGTGGCATAAGACCTGCAATAGTTAGGGAAATCACCTATTGATGGTGATCTTCCTCTACATTTGAGAGGGGAAATTCCCTCATATGATGGGGTTTTTAATTTTGTTGGTACTTTTAACATGAATCATGAAAAGACAACAAAAATGAGAGAGGAGAAAACTGCAAATGGAGAGAGAAGGTAGAAATGAGGAAATGGGAAAACATCAACAAAGTAAACATAGAGAACCACCTAAATAAGTCAAATTAAAAGGGATGGGTCAAAATTCTTATGAATGGAAACACAGGGACAAGAAGTAGAATGGGAATGAGAATGGATGTTTGAAGCACAGTCAATTTTTAATGTTTGTATATGATGGATTCAAATCTCACATATCAATATTTCAACACAAAGTTTGTAAATATGAGATTTATTATATGCAATAAGAAAAATTTAGAACTTTAACAAGATCTAGGTATGTGAATAAGAAAACACATTTTATGCACAAAGATTTTCAAAGTTATGCCAATATAGAAATATCACCAAATCAATTTCATTTGTATTAACCAAAATCATAGAAGATAAACAAATGTATAGCAAGTTGCGCTAGTCTTTTTCTATGTGCCAAGAGAAATAAAATATGAACCCTTCTTACAATCCATGTAGTTTATAGCACTTATGCTCATGAAGAAGATGCATAGCTATTTTTAACTCAATCGGGCCCTAAGACCATTTTATCTTGAGTTGAGTTTGTCCACTGTTATTTTTATTATTTCGGGCACTTTATTACATTTAGATATAATAAATTAAATGGACTTCACAACTCTGATATGTGACTTAATTTGAAAAATAATAATTAATTCATAATGAACTAATTATTTGCACTTTATAAAGTGATTGAAGAATGTAACTTGGTCCTCCATACTCCATCAAGGTACTTTATGAGTGAATAGCTTGTTTTGAGACATGTTTTGTTTTTTTACAACATTGTATTCCAAAGCATTTGTGGGTACATGATACACCATATTGATGAATATAATTGGAATTGAGAGTCATTAAGGTAGATGCTTTGAGCTTTGTCCATTGGGTCATGGTGTTCGTACAATAATAATACAAACGCCTTTTAGAAGTGTTGCAAAATACTTGCATCTGGTCTATGACCCCTATACCATAGTTTCACTTTGAAGTCAAGTGTTAAAAAGATATCTCAGAATAGAGTGTAGATCAAATACTAAATACACCTATAAATATTGTTGTTGAAAGAGGAGACATTAAATTTTGGATATTTATTTGCTAATTGATCTCTAATTGTCTCTGTAGAAGCGTAATTGGGGGTGTCATCGTGATCTGCAAGAATTCACGATAATAGTATATTATTTTTGATGCATCTATTTTGGATTCGTTGCATAGTTTCACCTATTAAAATATTTCATTTTGATTAATAACTTTGTCATATTCTCTATAAAATCTCAACCAACTTATGATATATGAGCTCAATTTAGCTAAACCATTTTTTCATGCTCAAAAAAGTACATTTGAGTAAAAAATAGGCTCCAAATTTTGGATGTATGCCCAAAATATTGCAATTTTTTGATCTCATCTTCTCCAAACAAAGAAAAAAATTGTTGTGTGACTATCAAATGAAGATCAAATTTATGGTTGAATTTAGGTTTGATCATTTTTATTGAAATTTCACACTATTGCACTCCACCACTAGTGTGTTGTCATTGTTCTTGTGTGTAATGAAGTATTTTGGATAAGAAGTAACAATTTCTAAGTATACTAATACATATATCTTAAATACTTTGATCTATAAAAATTAGCTCAATGCTACAATCTTGAGGCATCTATCTTGGAATTGTCACGTAGTCTCACTTATTAAAGGGTTCAACATAAATGAATGACTTCGTCACTTTCTCGAGAATTTTCTCACGGATTGGTGATATATGATTTCAGTCTAGTTGCACCATTTTGTTGGGATTGAAAAATTGTTTTGAAAAAACACTCCATACTCTTTCGTATGCTCAAGATTTTGTGATTTTTTTAATTTCATTCTACAACCAAAAGAACAGGGAAAAAAACCTATAACGATAAGATGAACATTAAATTTAAATTGGTCAATTTTATTGACATCTCACACAATTACTGATCCACCACCCCATGTTGGCCACTTTTGTTGGCATCTCACTTCTACACCCCATTGTGGTTATTTTTATTGGCATCTTACGCTATTACTCTCCACAATTCCATCACAATCATTTTTATTGATATCTCACACCATTACAATTGGTCATTTGATGTTGACATTGTAGATTATCTTGTAATTATAACTAGTACACATATCTTAAATGTACGTATATAAGAAACACTTTACAATATTGATCTTGTGGTGTTTATCTTGGATGTGTCAAAGTTTCACTAATTGAAGGGTTCTACGTTGATTAATGATTCCATTACATTCTCCAAAAAAATGTTCTTGGTGATAGATGACCTCAATCTAACTACACCATTTAGTTGGGCTCGGAAAAATAAAATTTGAAATAAAAATAATGTGCTCTAAATACCATTGTATGACAAGGATATCACAATTTTTTATTTTCACTAAATACCATAATTAAACTACTATATGACAATCAAATACACCATATTTTATTAACATCTCACACTCTATCAACACACTCTTTAAATATCATCACAATAACATAAATTTTTAAACAATTGTAAATCATGATAAAATGACTTTTTATGATCAAACTTGGGCTGTAAATGTAAATTTAAATTTAAATTTTTTAATTTTATTTTGTTTTATAAGATGTTTTTCTTTTTTCCTATCAAATTTTACCTACTAAAATACCTTTTAATGTTTGTTTTTTGAATTTTAAGGAACCCGGACGGACTCCCATTATGTCCTAAAAACATTTCTATCGATGTATAAACTGAAAATGTGAAAGTAGATAGAATAGGCTTAAATTTTGATGATCACGTACGTACGTCCGTCAAATAATTTGTCACTGACCGTTAAAAATTTGGGCATTACCTTTCAAATTGTGTACGAGAGTATACTCTTTCGTAATATTATGAAGACAGTGATAATGATATTTCAAATTTTAAGTTGGAGGTTGGAGGAGGGGGTGATCTCAAAAATTTAAAATTATTTTGTGACTAAAAACATGAACTAGGTGAATGCAAGTGTCAAATTTAAATCTAAATAGAATTTTTCCGATAGATTATAACATCATGTGTATGTCTCAATCTCCACCATATATTTTTATACCGAAAAAGAAACTACAGACAATGTCCACCATATATTTCAAATGGAAGAGACTCACTTTCATACAAAAATGTGAATGACTTTAATTTTGATGATTTATTATATATATAAAAATTTGTGGATAGAGCAATTGATAAGAATTTCAACTTACATTCAAAAAGTTAGAAGTTTTTGAAAAGAATTTCGATTTGCATTCAAAAAGTTAAGAGTTTATATGCATCTAGTATCAATACAAAACTCTATAAAGATTTCAACTTGCATTCAAAAGTTACGAGTTTATGTGTATCTCATATGAATAGAGCAATTAATAAGAATTTGGACTTACATTCAAAAGACCTTAAGAGTTCATGTGCATGTCTTATGAATAGAGCGATCGATAGGAATAAGTTACAACAATGAATAAGAAATTTGACTTGCATTTAAAAGGTTAAGAGTTCATCTCGCTTGTTGTATCAATAGAGCGATCAATGAAAATAAGGTTACAATAAAGGTGAATTATTATTTCGACTTGCATTCAAAAGATTAAGAGTTCATGTGCATATCTTATGAATAGAACAATCAATGAGAATAAGAATACAACGATCAATAATTTATTTAACTTGTATTCAAAAGGTCGGGAGTTCATGTACATACCATATGAATAATAATAATAATAATAATAATAATAATAATAATAGGTTTTACAGTCCACGATGCCGGGTGGCTTGTTTTTGGGTCTACAAGCGGCTTATAGCATATGGGACTACCTCGTACTCACATGCGGGAGGCAACTAACTTTGCTACAAACGAGGCATACATACCCTACCCCCTGCAGGATTTGAACTTGTGACCTCTATTTCAAGAGCACATGTTCTTCACCATTAGGCCAACTCAGGGTGTACATTATTCTTATTTGGACTCGGTCTTTGAATAAGAATAAGGTTACAAGTTTATGTGCATATCTCATATGAATAGAGTAGTCAAAAAGAATTTCAACTTGCATTGAGTTAAGAGTTCACGTGCATGTCTTAGGAATGGAGCGGTCGATAAGAATAAGTTAGAATGATGAATAAGAAATTTGACTTGCATTTAGAAGGTTAAGAGTTCATGTGCTTGTCATATGAATAGAGCGATCAATAAAAAATAAAGTTACAACGAGTCAATTATTATTTCGACTTGCATTCGAGGAAGATTAGAGCGCATGTGCATATCTTATGAATAGAACAATCAATAAGAATAAGATTACAACGAGTCAATAATTTTTTTAACTTGTATTCGAGAATATCGGAGTACATGTACATACCATATGAATAAGAATAAGGATAAGGTTACGAGTTTATGTGCATCTCATATGAATAGAGCAGTAAAAAAGAATTTCGACTTACATTTAGAAGGTTAAGAGTTCACGTACATGTCTTATGAATAGAGCGGTCAATAAGAATAAGTTACAACAATGAATATAAAATTTAGCTTGCACTCGGAAGATTAAGATTTCATGTACATATTGTACAAATAAAATAGTCAATAAAAGAAAGGTTACAACAATCAATTAGAATTTTGACTTGCATTCAAAAATTTATATGCATATCTTATAAATAGAATAGTTGACAAGAAAAAGATTACTCCAATCAATAAAAAAATTACCTGTGAATCAAGAGTTCTTATACATACCACATAAATAAAGAAGTAAATAAGAATAAAGCTACAACATCACCCAAAAAATAATAAAAATAATCATAATGATGATTTGAATTCATAAATAATATTAATTTTTGCATGACAGTTAGCCTCTTCCCAATTTAACCACTGGACAGGGGGACTCTAAGCTAAAAATAAAACCGAATGTGATTAAATGGGATTATATAATCAAATACACACTAAAAATGACCAACGCCATTAAATACAGTAACAATGAATAAAAACTCTAAATATTGGCTAAGATACCGCCAGAGTCTGTACAAGGATATGGCTTATATGGTGGCAATTCTAACATTTAGCAGAGCTGCAAGAGAGAAGAAAAGAGGGATCAGAAGATTTCTCAAACACAGAAGAGCAGAAGAACCAGTAACTGAGGACTCGACAGGGGCTGGTGAAATATTCGGGGTCGAAGCCTGTGGTACTCTACCTATGGCATTAGCAACAGGGGATCGGGAAGGTGAAGGGTAAGGTGAAGGAGAAGGTGAAGCAGGAGACGGAGACGGAGGTGACGGTGACGGAGATGGTGACGGAGATGGAGACGGAGACGGTGACGGAGATGGAGACGGAGACGAAGACGGAGACGGAGACGGAGACGGAGATGGAGATGGAGATGGAGAAGTTGCAGGAGTGGGTGAAGGGGAAGCGGAAGGGGAACGGGAAGACGGTGGAGCCAAAACAACAACATCAACCTTTTCACCCAGTTGGCACCTGCTCCGATTTCCACTTATGAAGTAAAAGGGCCCATGAATGGGCAGTTTGAACACAGTGTTTCCGTCTGTGTATGTCGCAAGCGGCCCCGTTATGTTGCAGGTGTTGTAACTAGCCTGGTTCACATTCAGCACCGAGTCCACCCTGTTATCGTACTTGAACACTGCACAAATCAAAATTTTGGAATTTGAGATTCTTTTAGCAAGAAAATATTTTGATAATATTTTGTGTGTCAAATCCTATACTGAACTCGTCATTAGTTGGAAGAAACTTATGCAAATTGATCAGAATAAAAGTAAAATGAAAGACTGTAATGAAAAGGAAACATGCTAGGATTTAAAATGATCGGAAGAAAAGTAAGAATGGAAGACTGTAACGAAAAAGAAACGACTTACCGAGGGTGTCGCCGATTTGGAATCTGATTCTTCCGGCCCACAGATTGTATGTATTGTTGTTAGATGCAGATGGCACAACCCATCCTTTTGATCCTCCCACATTGAACTCAAAAGCATCTGCATTTTCATTAGTAAAACACACCATAAAACAAAGCGCCCAACCCCAAAACCAAACCCTCGCCATTTCTGAGCACAATCATCAGAAATCCTCAATAAGGCATATATATATAGCTTGCCTGGTCGGTTTTGGCTAAAAAGGATCAGTACTTATTTGTATTTTTATTGAGACCTGATTGAATGTTCATCAATTCGAGGTTGACAGTTCGAAACTCCTCGCTCCATGCCAAGTTTATCTTGGAAAGACGAAGTTTAACAGTAACTTATCACAATCAAACCTTATCGCCATCACACGGAACCAAATTTACAAAGAAGAGGAAGGAATATTTTAAAAACTTTACCAGAATTGAACCCGAAACCGGAAAGAGACAACGGAAAAAAAAGCGAAAACTCTTTGTTTTCTACCAGAGTTAAACCCCGAACAGGTAGTAAATAATGGCGAAAAAGCAAAAACAAAGACTCCATTTTATCCGCACACCGACGGGGAGAGGTGGCCAGAGATTTGTTTTGCGTAAGAGTTCTGGATTTTCTGAAATGCTTAATAAAACAAACTGGTCTGCAGTGTGTTTGAATACGTTTCCTGTAACAGACGTAGAGTTGGCCCCAGGAATTTATTCTAGGGTTTAAGAATGATATTGATGTATTGGCGGCTTGATATTTAGCCCTATACTTACCGACAAATGTAGTACTATTTTAACTTTATCTGAAGCAACTTAGTGGCAATGTACACTCTAGGGATGTCGATGTTTTTAGATATTTATTTTTTTATTATTGATTTATATTTACAAATATATATTGTCTACACTAATGTAGAGTGATATAAAATTGTGTAAACTTGTGTTATTTAGGAAATTAAGGTTTGCTAAATGATGTGGAGGTGAGTTAAATTGAATGAATTTAGAACCAATTTGTTATTTAAGATCTATTGACAAATTATTATTTATTTAGAAATATTTTCGATTTTTAAATTGGAAAAAAGTTGATTATTTGTTTTTAATTGTGCAACAACCTATTATTCAAATAGTTATGAAATTTATAATAACTTGTCTATTATTCATATAATTATGAACTTTGGTTTACAACATGCCTATAAAATTTGAATCCCTGTCTTTTTAGAGTAAGTACCTCAACATACCACTTTATCAAACTGTTAAAAGACTTGACATGTAAATTCAAAGTTTGACTTATTTTGTGTACACTAACTTATAAGAGATAATAAATGTAATCATTCAATGTATATCTATGAACATACAAAAAATTGAAAACAAAAAGTTCATCCCACTCTAGTAAAACTAGTCGTTGTATCTATAGGTGCATGTGAGAGACATATAGGCATATAAAAAGATATATTGTATATACATGGACGATGAAAGATGTTGATAACTGGAATGTGATGTAGGTAATATAAATTCAAACACCACCAAAAGTGTCACACTCTCAATTGTCATATTTTACAATATTAATCATCCACGACTATCATTTAGTGTGCGAGAAAATGTGTGTGTGTGTGTGTGTGTGTGTGTGTGTGTGAGAGAGAGAGAGAGAGAGAGAGAGAGAGAGAGAGAGAGAGAGAGAGAGAGAGAGAGAGAGAGAGAGAGAGAGAGAGAGAGAGAAGTTTCAGTTTCATTTTCTCAAGGACTTTAAAGCATTATTGTATCAAATGTGTAGTGGCATCTCAATATAATAAACTTAGATGCATTTCCAAGCTTCACACACCAAATTACATGAACTTTTGGTACCCAAGTTGTAGGATGTGCCTCTAAGTGCAAAACATAATGTTCAAAGGCAAGAATACTATTGTAACAACTTTATTAAATGTCACCAATAGAGCAAGAATGGAACCTTTTTAAATGTCCCTAAAGACAAGGGAAAACTAATGAAAAGAATTTATCTTTTGATGGCGTGGGACCAATCATTAAAGAACCATGAAAAAGGGATTAGCAAAAAGAAACCCAATCTTGGAGGGGTTATCTTTAGTAATATCATTTGTAACTTAAATGGTGTTTGGAAATGTCTTGTTTACTCCATAAAATTACGGGGTGAATGAGGAAGGAGATGTCCCAATGGAGGGTACATGTGCTAAAATATGTCATGTTTTCTAAGTTTCCAAAGTTTGAACTTCCTTTTTATCTCCTTACCCAATTGAAGAAACATTTGGTTTATTAAAGTGATTCCCAAATTACAATCATTTAGTGTGAAAACTCTAATATTGTAAATTATATTTAGTTATGGTATAAACCTCAACAAAGAAGGAAAACTAAGAGCCCTAACTGATGGTGAACTAAAATATGATCGGGATTCAATTTTAAACTCTACAAGTAAATAATGTGTTATTACTCATCGAAGAAGAATAATGTTGTTGGGAGTGTATAGGGGTTGAAAAGCTGACATGTATATGTTTTGTATAATTGCACAATCCTAATGTATATGCCAATCTATATAAGACAAAGTATAAGATATGTAATGTTCTTTGAGAATAGATAAAGAATGTGAAGAGCCTCTTTTGTCGAAGGAAGGAAGAAGAAGGGATAGGTAACCCAACAATCACCTCATATTATATAAAAAGATGTAAGCACATTGTGTAGAAGGTTGATCCTTGATCTTGAATTGAATTAATCTTGAAACCTTGAGTACCATTTTGAGTTTTGATTGATAATATGTATTCCAATTTATTTTTGTATTATCATCTAGTGTCTCTCACTTCCTTGAATTGTGCATGGGGGTTCATTAACTAGGCAACATCCTAAGACGTGGGTTCATATTGAGGTAATTAAAATTAATCAAATTAAAGTCAATATATTGGTAGACATGAGGGGGTGAAAGGGTTTAATTTATTAATGTTTTGAATCAAGTATTGGGGGTAGGTTAGAGAGGTGGGAAAAAGGAAAAGGATGTTTAATTTTAATATAAAACTAAAACATTTGAACCCTAGTTTTTAAAAGTAAATACCTTAAAATTGCAAAAGGAGTGTGGTCATAAATTAAATTATAATCTCTTTTTTAATAAATAAATCTAGATTCTTAACTAAGAAATAATAAGATGGTAGAAAACTAGGATTGAGTATGCTTTTCAACACAAGTGATATTATTTCAGCATCTTAATTATTTGAATAACTATTGATAAATGATTAAAGCTTAACATATATAAGGTTATTTGGAATAGGTCTTCAATGGATTCAAACTATCTTTCGAGAGGAAATGCATATTAAAAAAATTGAGTGAGAAATATAATATTTTTTTGTCTAATATATTAGGGTAGAAATAAAAAGGGGTAAATAAAATTGTAATTGAAAAATGGGTAAGCAAGGTACATGGAAAAAATAAGGGGTATTTTCATTCTAATAATATAACAGGAGGGAGTATTATCAATTGAATAATTAGAGGTAGAAACTATAATTAAGGGTATTCTTTAATACCCTTCGAATGCACGTTCTATACCATACTTTTATTAAGTGAACCCCTCGTGGAATTGTGCTCCTTATGTAGCTTATGCGCAATAGTAATTTAACTTTATAATAGCTTATGCACATTTTTTGAGTGGAAACCATACGAGTTTATTCTAGATTGCAACTTGGTGCATTTCCGATCTTGTGATCTAAGGACCTTTGATAACAACACTTCCATTGTCGGAGCCAAAAATGTTAAGATGGATACCAAAACAAAGGGATGTGGAAGCGATGGTGCGAGAGAAGATGAACCTTTTGTAGGAAGTTGGAGAGGTTGTGAGAGGAATTCCTACTAAAAGAGTCCAGTTGGAACATATTTATGGAGATATTCATGTTATTTTCTCGTGCAATATTCCTTCAAGCAGCTTATCCATCGATTATTTTGACTAGAATTTTATTTTTTAAGGTACGAAGCCAAAGAAGAATATGAATGGATGGTGGAAAAGATTGAAAATTTTCACAAATTGGACATTCCATGGACCCAAGCTCTAGCTGTTGGATGCAAACCACTATTGATGGGTATGTAACTAAAATTGTTGTCCAATTTTTTTATTCATTTGATTCTTCCTAAACATGTTTTTATGTATTGTGAGGAAATTTGTTTAGTCAAATCCCTTTCTTAGTCAAGATGTTAGTTGTGGAAAAGACCATGGTTCCATTTCCGTGTGATATGGAGTAGTCGGGTAGGTACAAAAGGGATGTAGTCTTAAAGAAGGGGGCCGTAGAAGGGAAATGGATGAAATCAAAGTGGACTCTTGAAGGGTTTGAAAAAGGATTGGAGAGAAAAAAAAATAGAAGAATGGAAAGATTGAATAGAGAAACCAAAAATGCAATAAATGAGGAAGCTCATGTGTTATTAGAGGAAAGATGAAACTAATTGTGAGTAGGAGTAGAGTAGGAAAAGTGGCCAAGGAAAGAGGAAAGGAACCTCATGAAGAAACTAAAGAGAAAACTAGAGGAAACCAAAGTGATCGAGAGGGTGCAAAACAAATCATGGACCCCGATTATGAAACCTGGATGAACCGAGGAACTAGAAGAAGAAGAAAAAGATTGGGGATGTAGGTTGATGAAGCGGTTAGTACTTGAACCTAGAGAAGCCACCATAGCAAGCATGGTATTGTTTAGATAGAGAGGATGTAGTCTACAATGAATAAATTGAGCTAGATCCACAAAGACTAATAGAAGATGATAGTACCCCTTTTCTAGGATATATGTCCCTTGAGCCAGATAGATATTTGATTACTTGGTATTGTCTAAATGACAGAGGTTATTGGAATTCTACAAGAATTTTGAAGAAGGTTAATCCAACCGGTTGTAGTACATGCCATGTTACCTACAAGTGTTAAGGAAATAAGTGTGGAATAAATTTCAAATGAGATAGATTCATCATTGTGCGGTCATCTGCTTGCGCATGAGACTCACATTCAAGGGAAACGGTGAAAAGATATTGGAGTGCAATAATAGTAGTTCTATGAGCCCAAAAATAGAGTAAAATTCCCATAGTCTCGAAGAATCGAGAAGAAGATAAGCTCAAATCTAACAAGGCTAGTGTAAGTGCCAATGCGAGTACTAATCATCCAAGTGTGTAATTAAATCTAAACATGACTGATAGTTTGGCCCATACTAATGCACCAAGTCATCCAAGAAACCATACATGAATGATAGGAAATATGGCTCATTTTCCTAATGCCTACACAAGTTTACATCCATATGATGGGTCTGTTGATCCAGTGCATTACTTACCGACTTACGACATGTGATGGGGAGAGAATGAGGTAACAGATGATACTAATAATTTTTTTAACTCATATGACCATTATATTGAAGGGACTTGGAATTCATATAATCAAGAAATCGTAGTGGGAAAACTCTTAAGGAAGTGTGTGATGCACTTATGTAGAAATTTAAAAGAAAGAAACTTGTGTGGGGAAACTATTCAGGATCTAAAAGAAATAAAATAGATCCACGATAATCTGTCATGGAATATGACATGTAGCTCCCTAATGTAATGATAAAACTAGCTTCAACTTTGATGATTCAAGTAAAGCATCCTAGTTTGTAGAAGTATTGTGTAATAAGATATGTTTTGCATGACACACGAGATGAAATTTAATACTAAAGTTGGGGCAATTGAAGTAGTTATAAAAGTGGAAAGGATTGAATATTATGGTGATAGTAGTGCATCTAGTTAGAAAATAAAAGTGAAATTGGACCTAGTAATGCGAAGACCTGGAGGAATTTTAAGATGACAAGAAGCCTAGGTAAGTATGTAGTGCATAGAGTGTGGGGATGAAGGACACCACGAGAATGATTAAACTAAAATGAAAACAGGGGAAGAGAGGAAAACTACAAAGTATGGGGATACCCTTTAAGAAAATGCCATTTTGACAACATTATATTCAATATGCTCATAATGTCGTATGTATTTTTGTAGGGAAACTACACATGAAGCTAAATATTGTAGAGCATTGATGGAATTGAAAGATGAAGTTACCATAAATGTATTTGCATTCCAAATGCAATTTCCTACAAAGGCATCTAATGGCCTTGGAAATAGAAATGGCCACATCTCCTTAGCTAAACACACAATGGGCTCCTCCATCACCTGCAATCAAACACATAATGGACACCACAATCTCCACAATCTAGTCCAAGTTTGGTCTTCCGTCGTGTAGAAACATATGGGTTGGGTACCTCCTTCACCGCAAGAATATTCTATGTGGAATGCACCTCCACTTCAATTCGACTATTGAGGATATCAAATCCAAAACCAAGGATGGAATGATCTGCAAAGACAATATGGTGAGCAACTAGGAGGATAAGTAGGATGTCATCGGTAAAGGATGATATGAACCCAACCTTAGAGACAAGGGGTAATATGTTACCTTTGTAGGAACCAAATCACATTGTGTAGAATTGTCATTCAAACCCAAAGTGGGAAGTATTTTATGCATATTGTAGGGTGCACATGCAACACAACATATAAGATTTTACCTCATTATA
Organism: Taxus wallichiana var. yunnanensis; assembly: GCA_018340775.1. Taxonomy (NCBI): domain Eukaryota; kingdom Viridiplantae; phylum Streptophyta; class Pinopsida; order Cupressales; family Taxaceae; genus Taxus; species Taxus wallichiana. The sequence goes on along the minus strand of CM031238.1, from coordinate 239,382,108 downwards.
GAAATAGATTAAATAATAACAAGTGTGTAATGTTAAAATGATAAATTTGGTGCCCAAAGATGTTGGAAATCTCGAAGTTGTCACCGGTGCAAAGAAATGAGTAAGGATTAGAACATGTTGAGATTCCCAATGAGCCCTAAATCCAATGTGCACACAAGGACACATACTCATATTCAAGGAAAGAGAAAATTTTCTAGAAGAAGCGAAAGGATTTTTGCATTTTTTAAAGGAGGGAGTAGTTGTTGCATTGTAGGATCTTGTAAGAATAGTAAATGTCTTGTGCAATGAAGATATATCTCAAAACATCGTAATTTTCTAAAAACACTATTGGAAAGCATAACTAGTGGAGCAAAGTGTAGTCTAAGAATTTGATATGACATATCAAAACAAAGAAGCCATGGGATGTAGACACTAGATTAAACATAATTCTAGGAGGATCTGAAATAAGAAGTGCGGTGTTTGATTTTGGAATTAATGTCAACATGATGCCAAGGTCTACCTAGGAAGGTATGAGAGTTCCATCTTTAGCATATAACCCTATTACTTTAAGTCTCACAAATTAAGGAAGGGTGGACCTAATTAGACGGCTAAAGGATGTATAAATTTAGGTGGGGGACCTAAACCTAAAAGGAGACTTTGAATTCATTGATATGAATACCAATGAGACCGCACTATCCTTTGCTAATTGAAATAAATGGACATATAATGGAAATATGATAGTCAATACAATGACTAATCAGATGGAAGTGCACTTGAAAGTTTCTATCATTTTCATCCCAATGAATGAACAACTTAGCATAATCCATATACCATTCCTAAAGATCCCATGTCCCCTATGCACATGATATTGAAAGTTAGTTCAAATTATAACATCAAATAAAACACGAAGCTCTGCAATCAAGGAAGGAAAAGCATATAAAAGAATATAGTAAGTGGGATATTCCTATCAAGATTCATCCTAAGAAACCATTTGTAGAAGAAGAACCACAATACACAATTAGATATCCTACTAAATTTGAAATAGGATAGTTTTATGCATTTGTGCATAATGACCAAGATTATGGAGAGCCCAATAGAGATAATCACATTCCATGGGAAGTGTCATCTTTAATTGGTGGAGATTGATATGCATATTTGAATCACTAGTTTCCCATATATCATGAGATCAGCCTATAAGAATGGTCAAAGTGGAGGAGAAATAGACATCGCAATTATTTTGGAATTCTATTCTAGATACTTTTAGGAAAATTTCAGGAGCATGTGCCACACCAAGATATGAGGATAAGCACATTGGATTAAATCTTGAAAGGAATAACAAATACATGGTGGGTTGTGCATTGAAAAAAGAATCTCGCATGAAGTGAAGCAATATGTATGTTTCATGTAATATTTTCTTTACTATCCAAACTAACTAAAGCTTGGCTTAGGTACTGCATAAATCAGTGTCCAAAAATCCACATTCAAGGTGTATTAAGGCTCGTAAAATACAACAAATTGAGCACAAGTTGTGGGTTCACATCTTTCTAGAGACACTTACCGTATTTTCAAAAGCATGGCACTTATATTAAGAGAGGAGAAGAGAAACATGCACTTGGAGACAAGTACAAGAAGATTTCATTCAAACCCTCACATTTGAAGACACTAATCCTATGGTAGTTGTGGAAGCGCAAAATATTAAAACATTTCTCTTCCATGGGACTATAGATGTTAAGGAAGGAGCTAAATTTTGAGATTTTGAATACATAAACCAAGGGAATTATGCACATAACATGAGAAATATTGAATTAGTTAGAGAGGATTTGTATGAGATAATGGAAGTATGTCATAAAATAGGGGATAATAAAGAATAAGGGGATGATCCAAATGATAAGGAATCTATGTAATTAGCAGGAATATTTGAACCAAAGTGCATTGAACTTCTCTGGAAAAAAATTGCACAACTAAGAGGAAGAGTGTCTACACAATTTAAACATAGAAAAAAATTCTTAAAAACAATGGAAGACGATAGGAATAAAGGCAAGGCCAAAATATATGATGAACTTGTGTGAAAAAGGTGGAGGACATTGACCCATTAAGCATAGTCAAGTTATCCACCATTAGAGACTATTGGTTAGAAAAATATATGTACGAGATTATGCAATTAATGTGAGACTTTGAAGATGTGTTCCCTATGAAATTTAGTTAAATTAAAGGAGTAAATCCATCACTAGGTGAAATGTGCATAGAGATAAACAAAATTGCATATCTTATTAAGAAGAGGCCTTACAAATTGAATCCTAATATGAAGGCAAAGGTCAAGGCTAAATGGACGACATGATGGAATAAGGATTAATTTATTCCATAGAGAATTCATACTAGGTGAGTCCGGTAGTTACTCAACTAAAGAAAATAGGGGAGAACAAAATTTATAGATATTACATAACTCTTAATGATGCATGTGTAAATGACCCATTTCCAACACCATTCACAAATGAAATCTTGGAAGCTATAGCAAGGCAAAATTTTACTTGTTCGGATATGGAGTCAACGGCTATCACCATATTCCAATTATGCAAAAAGATTAGGCAAAGACTACTTTCACAACATAATGGGGAAGTTTTACATGTTGAGTAATGTATTTTGTCTTAAATATTGCACTGTGGTCTTTTTTGAGTTGTGGTCACTACATTCAAATATTTCATATATGATTTTCAAGAATATTACCTAGATGATTTGGCACTCTTCTCCCTATTAAAAAAGCACATCTCTAAGGTATGTATCATGTTAAAACATTGTAGATTATTGTGTATTGTGTTGAATTTAAAGAAATATTTTTCTTCACCCCTTTTGGAGTGTTACTTGGACACATTGTTTGCAAAGAATGAATCTTGGTGGATCAAGTAAAATCACAATCACAATTGGTCTTATACCTCCTAAATACCCCTATGAATTCTGCACATTTCTCAAACATATAGTTTATTACAAAAAATTCATCAAGGGATATCCGAGCATCGTGCAAGCTATAGGTCAATTATTATTAAAAGAAGCCAAATTTGAATGGACCACGGAGTTTCATAATGCATTCACACAACTCAAATAGAAATTAGTCAATGTGACCATATTAGTATTTCATGATTAGAACAAAGTGTTTCACGTACATGTTGATGCTTTGGGTAGTGCGGTCGAGTAATCCCCACGTATCTTGGAGAAGGAGGAATTGATCATCCAATTCACTTTTCGAGTTGTAAGTTATCACTATCGAGAAAACATTATATGACTATAGAACATGAAGCTTTAATAATGATATTCACACTACAAAAGTTTAGACAATACCTTTTGAAAACTTTGTTTGATTCTTTGAGACCATTAGGCATTGTTGTATTTGGTAAGTAAGTCTTTATTAGGAGGAGAATATCAAGATGGCTCATGTTATTTCATGTTATTTTAGGAATACATGTTTAAGATAAATGTTAAACTAGGAACATAACATGTAGGACTAGACCATCTAAAATAACAAACATGTGAGAATAAAGCTGAGTTAGGACGAAGATACACAAGATGTGCACCTATTTCTAATAATTGTAATTCCATTAAAACTTGAGGAAATTGTACAATTCCTTCAAGTATGGGATTTTACCCCTTCATTTCTCATAAAAGGATAAGAAGAAGCTTGTGGCTCAATCCTTCCAATACACAATTATAAATGGATTCCTATACAATTTGGGGAAAGATGAAGTACTATGTAGGGTCACCTTGGAGCATTAAAGAAAATAAATACTATGAGAATCACATGTAGGTAGAGCATGAGACCATTTTAAAGGGGAAATGACTACAAAGAATATTTTTAGAGAGGAATTAGGTATTTTACCTTATTTTAGGATGCACATCATATTGTGAAGCACTAAGATGTATGTCAATGAATAGGAAAACCCAACGAAAAGAATGAAATACCACTCTATCTAGTTATATTCACACAACCCTTTGAACAATGGGGATACATTTCTTGGGCCAATAAATCCACCATCCGAAGGACCAGGATATATATATATATATATATATATATATATATCACTAAATGGGTTGAAGCCACAACAACACAAAATTATGTAGAAAAAGATAGAACCAAGTTTCTACATGAAAATATTATAACAAAGTATGGGTGCCCATAAAAACTATTTATTGATAGAGGAACACATTTTCTTAACAACAAAATCAATATCATTACAAAATAATTCATGATTGTGCATCATCAAAGCAAGACAAATCACTGTAATAAAATAGACAATCAAAATCTCTGACCCAATATTTGAAAGAGTGCTTACAAAGATTTGCAATGTGAAAGGGATGATTGGGAATACTAAATGCCCCCAAGATTTAAGGCGGACATAAAAATCACAAGGGAAATAAAATGAAAAGTCCATTTCAAATAGTCTATGGAATATAATCTATTATGCCAACGGAATACATTATACTTAGTTTGTGTGTTGTTATAATCACACGGTTAGGGGAAATAATCAATAGAAAATAGACTTCTAGATTGGATAGAGATGGAAGAAAACATGATAACTATGCAATAGAACCAACATGCATACAAATAGAGTCAAGAAGTGTGGTATGATAGAAAACTTTGTACCAAATGATTTCAAATATAATAAATGGTGTTTGTTTATGAGAGTAGATTCGAACACACCGGAAAATTGCACATTAGGTGAAATGTCCCTATATCTTTCATCACATATGGTACAATTGTATTGTGGGACTTACATGGGAACGTGTTGTGTTACTTGGCGCGAATCAAAAAATGTAAGCTAAAAGTCTACAATGCATAGTTATATTACAACGAGAAATCAATAATGAGTACCTTCAACACAATAGTTAGAGTAGGATTTTTCAAATATCAAGCAAGTGTGGTAGATATAATTTTCATGAATTTTGTCAACTTATAGTTTAGTGTGTGTAGGATTAGATAAATTCATGACATCAACTTGAAAATGGCTAAAGTGTGAGTGCATGAACAAAAGCAAAAAGAGATCGAATAAAAAAAATAAGTTTGGGAAACCCACATAGGAAGAAAGTAAATAGATGGGGTAAAAGGAATTTTTAAAAAAAAAAAGATAGAAAGCTACCAACTCATGGATCTGTATGGTCGACACGTAAAGGAAAACTAATTTTTATTTCTACTTAAGATTGGACATTTAATTTGAAATTTTATTTACAAATAAAATCAACAAAGATTTAAGTCCATGAGCTTTATCCAACCTCTCATATTTCATCATCAAGGAAGGAATAAGAAACCAATAAGATAGATCTCCACTCTGTGATGGACGTAAACAAAAAGTGTGTATTTTTGTCTTATAAAATAACAATGATGGATCAAACGATGATTTTTTTTAAAAAAATTGTCATGAGAATGGTTGGGGTTCTTATTATGAAGAAACATTCAATTTGAAATGTGTTTAATCATTCTTTATCTATCGGGATTCCTCCATAGCAATCTTATCTTGGGTCACCACCAGGTAGCCCATCATCTTCTTCTATATGTGGGCCACCTCCAAGTAGCCCCACATCATCTATATGTGGATCACCTCCTGGTAGCCTATCTTCATCTATTATTGGGCCACGTCCTAGTAGCTCATCTTCTTCTGTATATGGGACACCTCTAGGTAGTCCTTCATCTTCTATCTATGGGATGCCACTAGGAAGTCCTTCATCTTCAATCTTAGGGCCATATCCTTGTAGTCCTTTATCTTCAGTCTATGGGACACCTCCTGGTAGCCCATCCTATTCAATTCTTGGACCGTATCCTTTGCATCCATCATATTGTTCTTCTATCAATGATTGTGGCAAACCCACCATCATTTCTCACATCAATTCTATTCATCCACTTTCTTCTCCCACTTCTCGGGATCAGAAAAGTCACGTTATAGCTTATAAGAAACCCAAACGGTTCCTTCATCCAACTACGATAAAAAATTCCAAGAGCTCCAAAGCTCACAACAATTCAAATGATCTTAAAGTCCATAATCAAATGCACTTCAAAAATGCACATCAACGCACCCATCAAGTATGGTGTAAAGTGCAAAAATCTCTAGATAGGGACTTCAAGCGCCCACATACAACATCCACTTTTCACAATAAAACACAATCATCTATTGAGTATGAGCTCACCACGATCATTGAGATCGGGGATAATATGACTCTTGATAAACAAATACGCCTAGTCTTCCTTATCAAGGAAATTGATAACATTTTTGTTGGATCTTATCACATCAAGTGACCTTGTCGGTCTCACCTTTCAAAAAATAAAAAAGTTCAAAAATGAAAAAATACAGATCAAACATTGCAATAAGGTATTGCATACACATGGATGTTCTTTCTTCCCTTTTTTTTTCTTCTTGGAAGCCTTCCTACCATTTTCATCCCTTTGGAGATATTTTGGTTAGTAAATTCACATGAATTTTGTGACATTTATCTCTATGGTATCTGTTTGACTTTGGTCTTTTATCACCTTGGTAAATTAAAGAATGACTAATCCTTTAGAGATCCTATCACAATCAACATCTAAAAAAACTTGTGCAGAGAAATTTTGGATATATTTGTTAAAACTAGCCGGTTTGTCACCGTAATCACTTATGCCTCCTTCCATCAAGCCATTAGTGGTTCTTAACCCCTTGTCAAGCAAGAGAGTTGGAATAAATTTTCAGAAAAGCAAAAGAATCAATCAAATAAAAAATCATAAAGCTGAAATCCAAAGCTAAAAGTAAAAACAAATTTATATATAAATCTATCTTGGGGTATTTCTAATAATCTCTACCAGGGCTATGGATTCTTGATTGATAGTAGAGAAATGTTGTGATTAGAATCAAATGCATCTCTGTCGGGGATATGGATGCTTGGTTGGCGGCTGAACAATGCACGAATCTCCTTTCACAATCCATCCATAAAAATCAAATTTGAAAAATAAATCATTCCTACACATTGGATAGGGTGTCTTCAATTTTTGTCTATCAAATCTTCTCTCCAAGAGGTAATAAATTTCCATGTGCACACACTGGATCTCTATGAGAAAATAGGATTAGTATGTTACCAAGTATCTTTTTTTGGACCTTGTTCAAACTCTTACTCTAGTTCGTATCTTGTCTCACAATTTCTACCTTTGGCTAATCACAAGGCTTCTAAGCTACATTCACAACATTCACATTTTTCTTCTACTTAGTTCAGAACATCCACGTGTATAACATTTCCTTTTTGCCATGTTTGCGGTCACATTTTTCCCCTTTCTCAAAAAACAATATTCTACTTATTTATATCATGTGCTTCTTGGCCAACTTACGCTAGGGGCATCATTATTCCTTCCTAGCATGTCATTGGGTTACATTCATCATCATTTTGAACCTATCCATATTGGCCTTGATCCATCTTCTGCGCATGAAGATTTTGCCTTTGTATATTCCTAGCTAACGTTGTGGTCATTTTCACATCTTCACTTTCTTACACATACGCGTGGTATTCTGCCTTTGTACATCTCATCTATTGCTAGGGGCATCCACGTTTCTTGATTTCCTATACATAGATTTAGAAAAATTCTAGAAAATAAAAAACATTCATATATGTTTCAAAAATAAAAAAACATTCAAATATGTTAGTCGGAAAAGTCAAAACATCCAAATAAACAAATTGGTGAGACAAATTCAAAAGCCCAAAAAAATAGTAAAAAAATTCAAAACCACAAATTTATGTTGGCATTGCATATTTCACTTCAATACCTTTCCAACACAAAAAAACGGAGTCATTTCGATGTCGGGAGCAAAAGTTATGGCCTCTGGAAGATAGGTAATACATTCACTGTTGCACATGCACCCAAGCACCCATGCTGCAGTCAAAAACTTCAAAAATGAGCTAAACACTATGAAAGTAGGCACCCATGTGCCCTTGCATCATGGAAATAGTCACCCAAGCACTCTTGCATCATGCACAGGAGCCTAGGTGCCTTTGTGTTTCTCCTTTTCTCCCACATAATTACCTTTTCTCCCACGTAAGCTCCTTACCACACAGATAGACATTGATTGGTACCAATTAAACAAAATATTGATTCAAAAATATAAATTTATCTTATTATTTCTTATTTCACTTCGGTTCCTTTCCTATGCAAAAAAAATGGAGTCGTTTCGATGTAGGAGCAAAAGTTATGGCCTTCGGAAGATAAGTAGTGCATTCGGTGTTGCACAGTGCCCATGCTAACCAACTACAATGGAAAACTCACCAAAGTGGCTCAGCACAGGTGCCTAGGTGCCCATGTTGCCTCAAAAACTCAAAACTCAAAAATATCCCTAAGCACACAGGCTCTCCCCGAGTGCACAAGAACACTCAACATTGTGCCGACCATAACTTTTGCTCCTAACATCAAAACGACTCCATTTTTTTGTGTTGGAAAGGTTTTGAAGAAAGATACAAAATGGTAACACTAGTTTTGGATTTATATTTACCAAAAATTTATGGTTTATAATTTTTAAATGGCTTGTATATAGCTAAAGCATGTATCACTTGCATTATCCTCAACATTGAAATTGGTCCTCCAAAACCATATTTCTAACGTTCTTGTTTGTTATTGTCTCAAACGACATGCAAATCATTGTGATCTATCTCCATTGATATCTTTCGAGTTGCTTATTATGTCGGTATTCCCGTGTAATGTGATGATTTTTCAGGTACTGTGTCATAATGCACGAATGTTTTCCATGAGACTACTTGTGTCTTTTATTTTTCCCTCACATGTGTTATTGCTTGGGGCATCATTTTTAACCCTTGTCATTACAACACAAACATTCGAGGAATTGCAACTTGATCACAAAAACATTGGTATAACTATCTTGAATGATTGTTTGTTTAAGTATATGTGATTGTGCTTGTTTCTCTATTAGGTTAGTTGGTTTACTTTCTCATATTGCATTGCATTGTGTATGTTGCATTGAGTTAAGCATCATTTTACTTTCTCGTATTACATTACATTATGTATGTTGCATGGAGTTACGTAGCAATGGACAAATGTTAGTAATTTAACTTTTCATGTTATCTTACATTTTTGTTCATTTCAATAAAGGCCGATGATGTAGACCTAGGGGAAAAATGATATAAATAGGTTTCTTATGGAAAGGTTGGATGCAAAGATTGGGCTTGTCCTATATTCTCCATTAATCATTTCTTCTCCATTATCATTTATTACCATTATTGATTTTTCTTCCAAATCAACTAGGGCAATAAACAACCACGTTTATCCCTATCCTTATTTCTTCTCAATACTAAAGGGTTTCACATCCGTTCGGACCCATTTTCTTCCATCCATTTCCAATCATATTTTTGATCGTTGATTGACTTCTTCTATCACCCACTCGACACTCGAGGGGGCATCCTTCATCCTGCTAATTTTTTCTCCAAAAATTTACCTGTTTTACGCTTGTCTGTTATTTTTGAAGTGAAGTCACTAAATTCACCTCAAACAGGGGGAAAATGTAAACACCTAAATTCTGCTTTTGCAATCTTAATGCCAAAATGCATGTAAATCACTCTTATTTTTCCCAATTCCATTATAATTACTGATTTTTACTATTTAACTAATGTTTCTTGCCACTTTGGTGGTTAACAAGCACTTCATTGATCACCAAACCTCTTTCGCATTCGGGATGCCTTTTTATGGTGAGTCGTAAGGCAAATTCCTCTTCAAAACAAACATGAAGTGTATTTTGCCCTTGATTTGGTCGATATACCCTAGTATTGACTCAAACCCCTTTTCCAACCACTCAAAATCACCCCATTCACCTCTACAACGTCTCAACAAGCTTCAAAAGCTTATCCTAGCCTCCTAGTTGACACTAAGTGGTTGATTAAGGCTCCACACCTCTTAATCACTTGGTAATTCACTAATTGTGATTAGCAAGGCCTAATCATGATTAACAATTCTAATCTAATTCGGGGCTTTTAGTCCCACATGCACCAAAATACAAGTTTCTCCCAAAAGGAAAACTATAAAAAGAGTGCACCTCATTCCTTTATACTTTACACCATGTTTTGATTTGCATCTCATATAATAAATATGATTTATAACCAAGCTCAATCCTTGCTTAAAGCCTTCAATGGGGTTAGTAGATGGATATCCAAAATGACCAAGTAGTCATTTGGAGAGGCCATTTCACCGTGTTTGGAGTAGCAACCATAACCATTTGATTTCCCTCTTAGGTCTATTTAGGCCCATGTTAGGTAATTCAAGCATATTAGTAGGCATGTTTGAATTAGATCTTGCATTGTTTTCATAATAGTTAAGCATTATTTTAAACTTCTATCTTAATGTTACATTCCTAGACTTAGAACCTTAGCTAGATGGATGAAAATGGTGTTAGATTTCCTTGTTTAGTCATGTAACTTGCTTAGTAAAGTTTAGGTACTTTTATTTGGCATGCCAGTGTGGGACAAAATCCCATTGCATTCAATTCTTAAAGCTTTTAAACTTAGTTTCAAATTTTTAGATTAGTTTCAAGTTTCCTATATTAATTTCAAGTTTTATAGTTTACTTTCAGCTTTCTAGATTACTTTCAAGCTTTTTAGATTAGTTTCTCAAGCTTTTTAGAATAATTTCAAAGTTTTATAGATCAATTTCTATTTTTTTAAAAATCGTTTCAACTAGATTAGTGGTAGAAGTAGTGTTTGCATGATTTTTGCAGGATATAAGGAAGCAAAGCCCTATCAAAATTCCCTCAAAATACCAAAGATTGGACCTTCTTCAAGAAATCTTCTCAAAACAACATTCATCAAAGCATTGAGATATGTTAAAAATGAATAGTTTTCTAAAAATTAATACCCTAAATTCTTGGTAAGTTTTTGCTCCAAATTTGTGTTGGCATTGTGTAGAGCTCCTCAATACCTTTCTAACGTGAAAAATTGAGTCATTTCGAGGTTGGGAGCAAACATTATGGCCTCAAAAGATAGGTTGAGCATATACAGGAAAAGGTGCATGTGCATGACTGTGAGCGCCTGTGCCTCACTGGAAGCACATGTGCATCATTGACTATGTGAAAGATGACATAGGGGTTCATGTGTATGACTGTGAGTGCTTGTGCACTAGTAGGGCGCCTATGCATCAAGGTAAAATTTTCTCAAAATTTTAGAACTTCAATTTTATGATTCCTATTAGTTTTTAAGGGTTTTTAGATGTTGTTTTTGTCAAATTATTGATTTTAGAGCAATATTCCTAACAAAATTGTCCTAGGGTTTGATAAGGGATTTTTGAGGAAATTGGGTTAGGGTTTGAGGAGTGATTTTGTTTTCATACTTTGATTGAGTTTGGAATAGAGTTGTGTATGTTCTTCTCTTGCACCTAGTGTGATCTTGAGAAGGAAAAGCACCTCTAAACCCTTTTTAACTTCTTAAGAGTAAGTAGGAACAATTATCACTCATTTTGTCCTTAAGAGAATAAACCTTCATGTTTTCACATATTCTTGATCTTTTAGTTTAAGATATTTTTCACTTGATTAAAAAAATCAAGGCTAAAATTTGTGTATGCTCTTCCCTTGCACCTAGTGCAATCTTGGGAATCAAAAGCAATTTTAGTATTTTCATTAAAAATCACTTGGATGAATTGGGAACAAACATGAGTTTTGCAAAATTTGATGTTATTTAGTTTATTTACAAGAATTTTTCGTTACTATTTTCCTATTATATTGTGAATCTATTTGAAATTAATTTTACCATTGTGTAGCTTGCTTCAATACCTTTCCAACGTAATAGCAAAAAAAAAAAAAAAAAAAAATGGAGTCATTTCGATGTCGGGAGCAAAATTTATGTCTTGCGTAATGTTTGGGTGCACTGTGCACTTAGGGAGTGCCTGTGTTGGGATATTCTCTCGAGTTTTGAGTTTTGTGAGCCACTTAGGTGAGTTTTACATGCTAGTTTTCCAGCATGGGTGCCTGGGTGCTTGTGCAACATTGAATGCACTACATATCTTCCAGAGGCCATAACTTTTTCTCTTGATGTTGAAATGAATCCGTTTTTTGCGTTGAAAGGTATTCAAGTAAGATACACAATGGTAACATTAATTTTGGATTTAGATTTACCAAAAATTATGGTTTTTCAGTTTTAAATTGCTTTATATACGGTTGAATCATGTATCACCGCATTATCCTCAACATCAAAATTGGTCCTACAAAACCATCTTTTTGATGTTCTTTCTTGTTATTGTCTCAAACGACATGCATATCATCATGATCTACCTCCATTAACAAATCTAGGTTTTCTTATTATGTTGGCACTCCTGCATAACAATGGTGAGTTTCCGGGTACTTTGTCATAATGCACGAATTCTTTCCATGGGACTACTTTTGTCCTCCATTTCCCCTCGCATGTGTTATTTCTTGGGGCATCATTTTTAACCCTTGTCATTACAACACAAAAAATTTAGGAGCTGCAACTCCGATAACAAAAAAAATAGTACAATTTGTATTGAGCGTTATTTGTTTGAGTATATGTGATTGTGCTTGTTTCTTTTTTAGATTAATTTGGTTTACTTTCTCGTATTGCATTACATTCTATATGTTGTAATGGAGCTAAATATCATTTAATTTCTTGTATTAAATTATAGAATGTATGTTGCATGGAGTTACTTATTTTTAGTAGTAAACAATTGTTAGTAATTTAGTTTTTCATGTTATCTTATAGTTTTGTTTATTTTTAATAAAGGCCGATGATGTAGACCTAGGGCAAAATGATATAAACCGGTTGTTTATGGAAAGGTTGGATGCAAAGATTGGGCTTGTCCTATATTCTCCATTGATCATTTCTTCTCCATTATCATTTGTTACCATTATTGATTTTTCTTCCAAATCAATCGGGGTAATAAACAACCATGTTTATCCCTATCCTTATTTCTTCTCAATACCAAAGGGTTTCACTCTGTTCGACCCATTTTCTTCTATCCATTTCTAATCATATTTTCGATCATCGATTGACTTCTTCTATCACCCATGCAACAATCGAGGGAGCATCCTTCATCCTACTAATTTTTCTTCAAAAATTTACTTGTTTTATACTCTTCTGCTATTTTTGAAGTGAAGTCACTAACTTCACCTCAAACAGGGGCAAATGTAGACACCTAAATTATGCTTTTGCAATCTTATTGCCAAAACGCATGTAAATCACTCTTATTCTTCCCAATTCCATTATAATTAGTGCTCTTTACTAATTAACTAATGTTTCTTGCCATTTTGGTTAGTTAACAAGCACTTCATTGATCACCAAACCTCTTTCGCATTCAGGATGCCACTTTACAATGAATCGTAAGCCAAAATCCTCTTCAAAACAGACAATTAGCGATTATAGGCTAATTAAGCCTATTTTCCCTTGATTTGGTCAATATACCATAATATTGCCTTAAAACCCTCTTAGAACCACTCAAAATCACCCCAATCACCTCCAAAGCGTCTCTGCAAGCTTCAAAAGCTTATCTTGGCCTCTAGTTAACCCTAAGCGGTTGATTAAGGCCCCACACTTCTTAATCACTTGGATATTCACTAATTGTGATTAACAAGGCCTAATCATGTTTAGCAATTATAATCTAATTTGGGACTTTTAGTCCCACATGCACCAAAATACAAGTTTCTCCCAAAAGAAAAACAATAAAAAGAGTGCACCTTACACCATGCTTTAATTTTCATCTCATATAAGAAATATGATATATAGCCAAGTTCAATCCTTTCCTAAAGCCTTTAATGGGGTTAGTAGATGGATATCCAAAATGACCAAATAGTCATTTGGAGAGGCCATTTCACCTTGTTTGGAGTAGCAACCATACCAATTTGATTGCCCTCTTAGGTCTATTTGGGCCCATGTTAGGTAATTGAACATATTAGTAGGCATGTTTAGTTAGTTTTGCATTGTTTTCATGCTAGTTAAGCATTCCTTTAAGCTTATATCTCAATGTTACATTTGTAGACTTAGAACCTTGGCTAGATGGATGGAAATGGTGTTAAATTTTCTTGTTTAGTCATACAATTCTCTTTGTAAAGTTTAGGGTGCTTTCATTTGGCTCGTTAGGTAGACAAACAGTAGAACAACCTATGGAAAAGATAATGTACCCACTTCAAGATGAAGAACTCCCTAAGCCACTTGTGATAGAGGAGGATCTCAATCTCCCTCCTGATCCTACACGCATGGGGGATGAATCAAAGTTATTAGTGGAAGATATAATAGATGTTAATATCGACACAGAGTAATTGCCACGGATAGTTAAGTTGGGAGCTTCCTCTCAAAGCCAAAGAACAAAAACATTCACAAGACTCTTAAGAGAGTATGCGAACATCTTTGCATGGTCTTATGTGGAAATGCCAAGACTTTATCCTACACAAGTGGTGCACAATCTTTTGGTACACCTAGATGTCAAGCCCATCAAAAAAAGCTTTAAAAGATGCATGCTCGTGTCGCCTTACTTTGGTAAAGGCATAGCTAGAAAGGTTACTAGAAGTAGGCTTTATTAGGCCTATTGACTACTCAGAGTGGATCTCCAATGTGGTCCCAGTTCAAAAGAAGCCAGTTGGTATTAGAGTGTGTATGGATTTCAGGGATATAAACAAAGCTTTTCCTAAGGATGATTTTCCTCTTCTAAACATCGACATGATTGTCGATTCTATAGTAAGCTATGAGATGCTTTCACTCATGGATGGCTTCTCAGGTTACAATCAGATAAAGATTGGAAGAAGATTAGCACAAGATGAATTTCACAACCCCATGGGGGATGTTTTGTTACCAAGTCATGCCTTTCGGCCTTAAAAATGTAGGCACTACATATCAAAGGGAAATGATTGTAATATTTCACGATATGATAAGTGACATCATGGAAGATTACGTAGATGATATACTAGCTAAATCTAGAACTGCAAGGAACACCCATAAATTTTATGGTGCATCTTTCAACGTTTAAGGGATTACAAATTTTTACTTAACCCAGAGAAGTGTGTCTTTGGCGTGTTATTTGGGAAATTACTAGGATTCATTGTGTCATGGAGAGGAATAGAAGTGGACCTTGAAAAGGTTACGACTATCACCAAAATGTCTTCCCTAAGAATATCGACAAATGACTATGTAGCTTACAAGGGAAAATCTAGGCCGTAAGAAGGTTTATTTCACACACTAGTAGATAAGTGTCATACATTTACACATCTCCTTATGAAGGATATTAATTTTAACCGGGAAAAAAAAACAAGTGTTTGCTTTGCTAAAATAATACTTGGCTAACTCCCCGAAATTTCTCATGCCACCCATGGTAGGAAAACCATTGTTACTTTATATCTCTAATACATATTTTGCAATTGGAGCATTGTTGGTGCAATATGAAAAAGAACATAGAGAAAAGGTAATGTAGTATTTGAGCGGGACATTGCTCAGTAGCAGTATGAGCTAAATTATCCACAAATTGAGAAAGCTTGCCTAGCCGTGGTGTTTACTTTCCAGAAGCTACGTCATTATATGCTTAACAATAAAATAAAGCTAATTTCAAAGGTTGACCCTTTGAAGTATTTATTGTCCAAACCAACACTAACTGGAAAGATGGCTAATTGGATCATCTCATTAAGTGAGTTTGATATTGAATATGTTCATTAAAAGTCTAGTAAAAGGACATGTGTTAGAAGATCAATTGGAAAAATCTCCACTACTAGGTATTAAACCCTTGAGTCTAGAATTACCAGATGCATCCATTATGTACCTCGAAGAATCTATAGTTTGGTAAATATACTTCGATGGCTCTTTTACCTTTCTTGATCCAGGTGCTGCCAGAGTTGTGCTAATCACTCCCACGGGAGACTTGATTCCATAGGCATTTCAAATTGGATTCCCTTGCACAAACAATATAGCAGAATATGAAGCTCTCATTGTAGGAATGAAGTTGGCCATCAAATGGGATATCATACAAGTAAAATGCATTGGTGATTCAATGCTTATTATCAAACAAGTCACAGATGAATATAAAGTTAAAGATGAAAAGTTACTTCCATATAAAAGAATGGTTGATTCCTTGAAAGAATTCTTTGAGCAGATAACATTTGAGAAAATACCAAGAGCTCAAAATAGAGTGATAGACGCCATGGCTATGGTAGGATCTATGTTGAGAATTCCACCAGAAAGTAATGATATGCCATTCTTTGTTGAAAATCTAAGAACAACGACATATGACATACCAGACTCTTGTTTAGTATGTGAAGTTGTTGGTACCTTTTTACCGTGGTACGCTTGAAATCTTTAATTATCTCCATGATGGAACCTTCCCTATGAACATTTCTCGTGCTGAAAAGTTCAACCACATACAATGTATAGCCCACTATACCATACTCGGGTGCACCCTCTTGCACCAAGGCTACTACGGGAATTTGTTGTGATGTTTAAATTATGACGAATCTATCCAAGAAATCAAGGAGGTGCATGAGGGCATTTGTGGAGCTCATACTAATGGGATTGTCCTTGCAAAGAAGATACTTAGAGTAGGCTACTATTGGCCTACCATGGAGCATGACTATTGTCAACATGTGAAGAAGTGTGTGGATTGTCAAAAGTAATGAAAATTTTATACATGTGCCGACACAATCCTTACAATCAATCATGACACCCTGACCATTCTCAAAGTGGGGTCTCTATCTAATAGGGAAACTTAATCATGTCTCCTCAGATGACCACAAGTTCATTATAACGGCCACTTAGTACTTTACAAAATGGGTAGAGGTTGTTCCTCTAACCTATACTGACAAGGGAAGGTCCCCAAATTTCTAAGTTTATAATGAATCATATCATCTCGCATTTATGGAATCCCTTCTTCTATCATCTGTTAAGATAAGATAAACATATTTTACAATTATCACCGATAATGGTAAGTCATTCAAAAATAAAAATATGACACAAGTTTTCCCGAACAATACAATGATGTAAAATGCTCAACCTTAGTCACACCAAATAGTTTACTCTGTAAATTTTTGTCTAGATAGGTTTGCAAGCAAATAGTGACAACACAACATCACTAGTTAGATCAAGTTTGAATTAACAAACAAGGCCTAAATGATAAGAGAATATTGATGCGATATTCTAACAAGATATACTAAAAACCAGTTTATAAACACTAACAAATTCCAAGTCTCGTAAAATGGATGATAATAATGTGAGCAAAAAACAGAACGACATGTTTAGACACGTTAACCAAGATTTTGGGAAAGCAAGATTTTTAATGTCAAAATGATGTTATCGCGATGCTAACAATGTATCCTCAAAACTCACAAAACTCAAGATAAGGTTAGGATGTAAAAACTACATCTAAGTATAACAAGAAATTTATATGTCGAACAACGTAACTCTACAATATAGAGATTTAGGCTTGATTTCACAATGGAAATAAGATGTAAATATCTCAATTGTATGGCTTTAATGTGGGTAAAGTAATAAATCAAAAGAAGACAAGGATGAAATCAATTAACTATGATGATAATAAGTCTCAAATATGGGTTTTTGAGACAAGGGGGCCAACTAGATTGTGAGTATGTACCATGCACACTTTCAACACTTGTGCACCGACATCGCAACCTAGTCGCACAAGTAGAATACAAAAGTTGTGGACACGTGATATCTAGCGGTATTCGTATATGTTGTTTCCTTTTTCCAAAAATGGGCAACAAGAAACAAGGGTGTAGACCAAGTGGTGTTGAAATAAACTAGGTGTAATTTTACAGAGTTTCGCCTTGTCTTAAGACAAGTTAAGACAATGAAAAACTAGGAAAAAATGACACTAAGTAGATTTCGTGATGAAAATCACGCGGTTTCAACTTTAAGAGATTATTTAGAAGAATATTGATACGATATTCTAACAAGATCCTTGTTCGAAAAATAAGAGTTTGAATCTAACAAAGTTATCACTTTGTGAGCGCTCTCAAGTATACTATCTAAGACAAAAACAATGGCTTCAAGCCAATAATCTTCCTAGGTGGTTCTCTTTTTAGGTGTCACAATATATCTAGAGCGAACTCGATTTACCAAGGTTTCCCAAAGAGTATCTCGGCTTTACTTTAACCCCTTCAGTATAATGAAAACCAAAGTGTGTTCGGTTATACTTTCACTAGTGGTCGCGATACAAATATCTTTTACGCTAATCTCACTAAGACATACTAGACAAGTCGGTAGTGTGGATCACTTTCCTATTTCATTCACAAGGTTACCTCTTGTGTGAACTACTTTAGGGTTTCTAGGGACGACCCCCATTGTTGTAGCTTAAGGATTATGCCAAAGGGGTTATGTCCTAGTTGAGTGACGAGCTATAATTCTTAACCGAAACATGCAAATACAATGTGATGATTGTGGTGTGTTTTAAAATATTCTAGACTTAATGTGGTTTTGTTGCACTCTTTTTAGCAACCTACAATCACACATGTAGCTAGAAAAATTGTTTAGGTCCTACATTTTTGAGTAACGTTAAATCCTTCACACAATGGTTAGTAATTTCAAATAGATTCAAAATATCATAGGAAAATAGTAATGATAAATGCTTGTAAATCAACTAACATCAAATTTTGCAAAAACAAGGTTTATTCCCAATTAGTCCAAGTGATTTTTGATGAAAAGACTAAAATTACTTTTGATTCTCAAGATCACACTAGGTGCAAGGGAAGAGAATACACAAAATTTAGCCTTGATTTTTAATCAAGTGAAAAATCTCTTAAACTAAAAGATCAAGCATATGCAAAAAAATGAAGTTTTATTCTCTTAAGCACAAAATGAATGATAATTGTTCCTACTTACTCCTAAGAAGCAAAAATAAGGGTTTAGAGGTGCTTTTGGTTCTCAAGATCACACTAGGTGCAAGAGAAGAGCATGCAAAACTCTATTCCAAACTCAATCAAAGTATGAAAACACAATCACTCCTCAAACCCTAACCAAATTTACTCAAAAATCCCTTATCAACCCTAAGACAATTTTGTTAGGAATATTGCTCTAAAATCAATAATTTGACCATAACAACATCTAAAACCCCTTAAAAACTGATAGGAATCATAAAATTGAAGTTTTGGAATTTTGAGAAAATTTTACCTTAATGCACATGCGCTCACAGTCATGTACAGGTGCTCAAAGTCATGCAAAGGAACCCCTCTATCATCTTTCACACATTCAATGATGCACATGCACTTCCAATGAGACATAGGCACTCACAGTCATGCACATGCACCTTTTTCTTGTAGATGCTCAACCTATCTTCCAGAGGCCATAAATTTTTCTCGACCTCGAAATGACTCCATTTTTTTACGTTGGAAAGGTATTGAGGAGATCTACACAATGCCAACATAAATTTGGAGCAAAAAGTTACCAAGAATTTAGGGTATTCATTTTTAGAAAACTATTCCTTTTTAACATATCTCAATGCTTTGATGAATGTTGTTTTGAGAAGATTTCTTGAAAAAGGTCCAATCTTTGGTATTTTGAGGCAATTTTGACAGGGCTTTGCCTCCTTATATCCTGTAAAAATCATGAAAACACAACTTCTAACACTAATCTAGTTGAAACAATTTTTAAAAAAATGGAAATTGATCTATAAAACTTTGAAAATTGCTCTAAAACTTTGAAATTAATCTAAACAACTTGAGAAACTAATATAAAAGCTTGAAAGTACTCTAGAAAGCTTAAGAGTAAACTAGAAAATTGAAATTAATCTAGGAAACTTGAAACTAATTTAAAACTTGAAATGAAAAACTTTGAAACTAAGTTAAAAAGCTTTAAAAATTGAATGCAATGGGGTATTGTCCCACCGGACATGGGAAATAAAAGCACCCTAGACTTTACAAAGCAAATTGCATGACTAAACAAGGAAATCTAACACCATTTTCATCCATCTAGCCAAGGTTCTAAGTCATGAATGTAACATTAAGATAGAAGCTTAAAAGAATGCGTAACTAGTATGAAAACAATACAAAATATAATTAAACATGCCTACTAATATGCTTGAATTACCTAACATTGGCCTAAATAGACCTAAGAGAGAAATAAAATGGTTATGGTTGTTACTCCAAACAAGGTGAAATGCCCTCTCCAAATGACTACTTGGTCATTTTAGATATCCATCTACTAACCCCTATCAAGGCTTTAAGCAAGGATTGAACTTGGCTATATATCATATTTATTATATGAGATGCAAATCAAAGCATGGTGTAAAGTATAAAGGAACGAGATGCACTCTTTTTATAATTTTCCTTTTGGGATAAACTTATATTTTGGTGCATGTGGGACTAAAAACCCCAAATTCGATTAGAATTGCTAATCACAATTAGTGAATTACCAAGTGATTAAGAGGTGTGGGGCTTTAATCAACCACTTAGGGTCAACTAGGAGGCCAAGATAAGATTTTGAATCTTGAAAATACGTTGTGGAGGTGAATGGGGTGATTTTGAGTGGTTGTAAGAGGGTTTTAAGCCAACATTAGGGAATTTTGACCAAATCAAGGGCAAAATAGGCTTAATTAGCTAATAAACGCTAATTGTATGTTTTGAAAAGGATTTTGACTTATGATTCGTCGTAAAGTGGCATGTTGAATGTGAACGAGGTTTCGTGATCAACGGAAGTGCTTGTTAACCGACCAAAGTGGCAAGAAACATTAGCTAATTAGTAAACATCACTAATTATAATGGAATTGGGAAGAATAAGATTGCAAAAATAGAATTTAGGTGTCTACAATTATAGACATGTTTTGTATTGATATTGGATCCATATTTTATGTATAATGATTATTATATCATTTCATTCGAGAGGATGATTTAGGATTTTGATATATACTTCTAGCTAGCATGGCTTGTATGGATTTTGATTTTGATGCATATGATCATATCGTATTTTGTTATCATATTGAGAAAATACAAGGTTTAGATTGAGTTGTGCAGGTGATAGACAATTAATCATGAGAAAAATGTGGGATTCAAGGAACACACGCCACTTAGCACAAAATGCCTAATTGTCAAACCTCTTCTTCTTCTTCTTATCAATTATGACACCCATTTCTCATGTTGTGGCTTATCATGTTATTTGTTTTGATTTGTAATTGTGAACCTAATCTTTCCCTCCATTATGGTGATGAAATTGCATGTTGCTTATCTACTTGATAAATTGTTATGTTTCATTGGTTTATTGCATGCTAATGTTAAATGTTACCCCCTCCACGTGGTTCTACAATATTTTTTGGTTTTGGGATGATGTGTTATGGTTAGGTGGATTAGGTGAGCCTAATTGCCCCTCCTAAATGCCACATTTTTCCAAACTCGGATTTGGGAAAAATGTGTCATTTAGGAAGGGTAAATGACAAGTAAGGGCCTCATTTACATGGAAAAGAGGCCCTAACCCCCATCCCTATGGGTGTGTGGGATATTTTCAATGCAAATGAGGCCCATTGATTCATTTATCCCATCCCCACACACTTCATATTTATGGGAACTTTGATTTTGGGAATGTATGAGATTTGGGAAATTCTCTCATGATTGCTTGGGATAAATTTGAATTTTACCTTATTCCTTTTTGGTGTAATTTTGTGGATTCTCCATTGGTTTGGGTTTTGGTGGAAGGTGACATTTGTCACCTTCCCATTTCTTGTCTTTTAGGGTTCTTTTAGTGGGAGAATTTTGGGGAAAACACTTGGAAGCTTGGTGGATATTTGAGCTCTTATGGAAAGCATCTTTGAATTTTGGCTTGTGGAATACAAGGTAGGACCTTTTATACTTATGTTTTTTCTGAATTTTTCCTTGCATGTTTGTGTGTGATCAATTGTGGAAAATACATTATGTGTTGCTTCATTTTTGATCCACCCACCCTATAAGGGTGTGATTTTTAGGAGTTTGTATGGGAATAGGGGAGGAATTTTCTCCACTATATTTGGGAACCCTCTTACATTTGGTTTGTAGGTAGGGATGGATTTCCATTGTTTTTAGAAATTCATCCCTACCCTTAAGAAGGAAACTTTTATGTTTGAAAATCCTTCTTGGGGGAGTTTTGGAGAGATAAGGGAGTTTTGGAGTGATAAGGAGATGGTAAAAACATGGAGAGATAAGGGATTTTATGGTTGTTTTGGCATGGTTATATGGAACATGAAATTGGGATTCCATCCCCTCTTCCCAAAGCTAGAAGTTTGGAGCTTCTTAGCATGTTTTTCATGGCTACATTATGGTTTTGAATAGTTAAAATGTGTTGTGTGCATTCGACCTTCCCTATGGCTAAGTGAAGTGAGTTGCCTATTTCCCATGGGCTTGGGGGAGGATAACATGCCACCTTGACTCCTTGGTGGAATTTAATGATGCCAATTGGTTGGGTGGTCAACCAAGAACCTTTCTTGTGATTTGAAGAAATTTTGCATGTTGTTTTTGGGAGCTAAGTGGATTGTTTCAGGTGTTACATAGTTACAGATTTTGGAGTTGCATTTTATTATGTTTTGAGCTAAAAATTTGGCATGTTGTCTCCTCTTGTGAGGAGGGCTTGTGTACTTTCATTTTACTTTATTCATTCATTATGAAATGGACACATTAATTTGTTATAAGAGATTAAGTTATGTAATTTTGAATGGTTGGAAACATGGTTGAAAATTGTTGTTGTAATTGTGATGTTTACTCAATTTTCAAGTTGTAAAATGTCTCCTTGAAATATTTATTTGCGTATCTTCATTTTGAAATGGAAAAAAATTAATTGAGTAAAGGAGATGATGTATCTTTAGTAGTTGTTTATCATCATGGCATGTATGTGTAAAAAAGGGGGAGATTTTGTGTATGTTAAACTATTAATTCATGCCTAAATATTCCTTCTTGTTCAAAGTTTATTTCGAGAATTTTATCAGAATTTGATTTAAAAACTGCATGATACCATTTCTTAGAAACTTGAAAATTAGATTCCTCTTTATGTAAAAGATGTGCAATGATTACACTTAAAAGAAATTGTCTATTTGTTGTATTCTCGTTGCTAATCATGTAGCTTGATTGTGTTTTGAAAGCAATTGTATCTTTGCTTTAGAGTAATGCTTTCTACAAAATAAGTGAGTAAAATGCATCTTGGATCTAAGGTAAATGTAATTGTGTCCGAAATAAACCAAGTTTTGAAATTTTATAAATCTAGTTATTATTTGGATGTGTTAGTTGACTTTTCTCTACACACACACACACATGTATGTATGTATGTATGTATGTATACACACATATGTATATAAATTAACTTATAAAAATGAATGAAGCATAGATTCTACTATCTCTATGTTGAATCCAGAAATCGTGTGTGTGTGTGTGTGTGTGTGTGTGTGTGTGTGTGTGTTTTGATTTGGTAATGCCATGGGCAAATGCGAAGAGAGTTTGTTATATATAAAAGAAAAAATAAAAATGTGAGGGAGCCACGGCCATGGGGGAGCCATCCACAAACCTGCTCGGCCTTTAAACCATGTAACCTCCCTTCCAGGGGCTTTTAAATTGTGCGGCCAACATTTAAATGTGTGTGTGTGTGTGTCAGGAAGATTCTTTCAATAAAATAAATCTCAACTCTCTGTATAAAACAAAGGAACTTCTCAAAATTCTTGCCTTGGTTGTGTGCTCTAAACCAAAAGAAAACAACAAACAAAGAAAACTTTAACCATGTAGATAAAAAGTGTATATCTTGGTGATATGCCATAGAAGAATGAAGGAGAAACTTAATCCTTAAACCCTTGAGCTTGAATCCTTGAGCTTTCTTTCCTGCAAAAACAATAAAGAGAAGAAAATACAGAGAGACCGAGAAATTGGGAGAGGAAATGAATAATAACTTTAGGGTGAGAAAATATATCCTCTCTTTTGAGTTTTTAGGTTTAGTTAATCTAAGGGTGGAGATCTCTTAGATCCTAGGGCCTCAGATTTAATGTGCACAATGACTTAAGTCATGTGGGTGCACTTTTAAATGAATTAAATTAAATAATTTACCTTGTTAGTGACTTAGGTAATTTGGTTGCAAATTATAAAGGGGTTAAATTACATGTTTTATTTTGGGAAAAAGACCTAGATTAAATGGTTAAAATTTATTAAAGGAATGTACTTTCTTTTAAATCCAATAAAATTAATTTTTGAATAAATTCGAAGGCATGGGTCCATTTTGGAGACGAAATGGGACCCATGATTTTTTATATAATTATGGTTTTCCATAATTTTTTAAATATATATGATAAATAATATTATATTAATGGTTCTCGGAACAATTATTACCCTTGTCATAAATCAATTATTAAAACTTGTATTTACCCTCTCTACGATAAGTTTTATTCTATCATATTTTCTCGATCCTCGCTTCTATCACGATTTGTTATTGTAGATGTTTATAAATAATTGTAAATCTTTTAACTTCTAATGTGGCGTTACAATCGACCCTCCGCCCCATGGTTTAAAATTTCTTTGATATCCCACTTGTTGTTCGCAATTAGGATTTGGTGACGTCTCTCCCCTTCATGCAACTTAGGCACATTGTTGGTGTCTATGGGTAGCCATAACTGCTATAGAGTTAATTAACTTAAACAAAAAAATTTATTATGACCCTTATTACTTTTTCCCATCTTCGACTAGGATGTTTGGTTTCCTTTCCATTTTTTTGGAACTCGTGTTGAGTGAGGTGCGACATATGGTATCAGAACTTGGTTTTAACATCAGACGCTCTAGGGATTTGTTAAAAACTTTTAGTAGTATAAATTAGATAAAATCACTTTGTTTAAAATCATTTCCACAAAATTTAATGTACCATTTTTCCCTTGCCCAGGATGATGAGGCACGATACCGAACGAGGTACATCAGTGACTCCAGGTTGTGGGCAGCCACCTCTAAAGGCAACTAGTACTGATTTTTGGGCACAGATCTTAGACGTGCTTCATCAGATGATGGGGTTCCTTCAACATAAAATTACTACACAACCAAAGCTAGTGGTAGAGGATATTCAACTTGACAAGGAGGCACACCTAAATGAAGAATCACACTCTGCTATTCACATATAGGTTCATCAAAGAGACAAAGATCATGTAGCCATTCGGTTGAGCTTATGGCTCAAAGGTGAGAGAGCGTTTCATAACCCTTAAGTGCATATTTAGAGAGTGGTTGAGACATGCCCTCATGGGCGAGGCAACATGAAGTTTCATTCACGTTCTCCTTGACTTCACCCACCTATGTATGGAGGCATGATAGATGGATTTAGGGCCGAGTCATGGCTCCTAAGTTTAGATAGTTGTTTTGGCTTACATCCTTATGAGAGAAATGTCAAAGCTCACCTATTCATACACCTCCTCCATGACAGAGAGGTATGTGGTGGAGGAATGAGGAACAAAAGCTCCATTTGACCCATGAGACCATCACTTATGAGCTATTTGAGGAGCATTTTAGGGATCGATACATGTCATAACACTTTATCTAGAAGAGGATTGATGAGTTTCACGATCTCCGATAGGGTTCCAATTTAGTGGCCCAGTATGAATGCACATTTGGACCTTCTTCAGTATGTCGACTATCTCTAAGATGAGAAGTTGTAGGTGAACAAGTTCATCAGGGCCTTGAATGTAGAATTGGCAGGAGTAGTGAGGATTTTATCTCCCTTGACCTTGGAGAAGGCGATGGAGAAATCCTATCTCGTGAGGAGAATAAGACCAAGATGCAAGAGTCTTGGGATAAGAACTGAGGTAAATTACATGAGTGAGTTCACTCATTTTAAGATTAGAGATCATGAGGCTCTGTCTCACCCTCGAGAGGAGGGTTTATGACTTTTCATTCAGCTTCACAACCTCCTCCACACTCCCAAGCAACATGCTCCTCAAGCAGATACATGACTAGGCTAAGACAGGATAGTCGAGAGAGGTAGGAGCCATAATAGCCACATTCGGCGGAGAGATAAGAGGTCAAGTAGCCAAAATCCTAATCATGCTCATTCATAGCGTGATTCGATTAGAGTGGGATCCACATGGGGTCATTACATCAAAGAACATGAGAGTCTAAATCCCACAAGGATGCACCAAGTTGTTTCATTTGTGGGGCACTTGATCATTATGTTCAATTTTTTCCTCGAGACTATATTTTATCGAGATGTAAAAGGCACCATCTTGAGTAGACAATTGGTGATGCGGGATGCACTCATCACGTCTACGATGCGGTGAGAATTGTCATGTCACAGTCATTGAGATGAAATGTATGATTAGGGGTACACTTGTTACTTATACTATTTGATTCGAGGAGCTTGAATCCTTTATATTTCCTTCTTTAGTGGATAGGTGTGGATAGGTGCTTCAAGGCTAGGCAAATAGAGTAGAGTTGGCCACGGGGCAAAACTCGTCATAGAATTGTTTGTGGAGAGTCTTATTTTGGACCTAGGTGTATTATCCACTACCTTAGACCTCCGTGTTTTACCGTTAGGATCTTATGAGGTTGTTCTTGGCATGGATTGGCTTGATTCTCATAAGGTCAAAGTATATTGTAGAAACAAGTTTATTGAGTGTGTGGATGGCATAGGAAGTTCTGTAGTTATATCCGGGGTTTAGAGACTTGTATCCCTACGTATGATTTCCGCTACGTAGCTGAAGTGGAGCATATGCAAGGGGTGTCAGATGTTCACTATCACAATCTGTGATAGATCAAAAGAGATTACTATGATTTCTCCTTTGGATGAGCTCCCTATTTTTTGAGAGTTTGTAGATGTTTTCCTGGTGAGCTCTTGAGCATTGCCACCACATTGAGAGGTGCACTTTACTTTTGATGTTGTTTTCAGTTCGCACCCATATCTTGTCTCCATATAGTATGACCAAACCCAAGATCCATGATGTCAAGATTCAGTTGGAGGATCTCTTAGAGAAGGGCCTCGTCGATCTAATGTGTCTCCTTGGTGTGCACCGGTGATATTTGTGAAGAAGAAGTACGAATCCCTTCATTTGTGTGTTGAATTCTGACATCTAAACAAGGTAACTATGAAGAACCGTTATCCTTTTCCCTTATAGATGATTTTTCTGATTAGATGAGGGGATCCAGAGTGTTCTCTAGGATAGATATGAAGCTAGGACACCATCAATTTCACATCACAAAAATAAACATCCACAAGACAACTTTTAAAACTTGGTATGGGCATTATAAGTTCATAGTAGTTCCTTTCGGTCTGACTAATACACTGTAGTTTTCATGAGCCTTATGAATGGGGTTTTCAGGACCTTTTTGGAAAGATTTTTGTTTGTTTTTCTAGATGAAATCTTGATATATTCTTTCTCGATTGAGGATCGCCAAGAGAAGTAGAGGCATGTATTACAGGGATTTGAGGAGAAATCAGTTGTTTGGGAATTTGGAGAAGTGTTCCTTCTTTCATACCGAGATTCATTACTTGGGGAACATTATCACAGGCAAGGGTATCTCATTAGATCCCTCAAAGATATGTGTTATCATTGATTAGCCACCCCTACCCAGAATGAGGTTATGAGATTCACGGGGTTATCCAGTTATTGTCGTCATTTTGTGTAAGAATTTTCTAGGATTTCCAATCATGTTACTTCCCTTTTGTGTAAAGGGAAGAAGTTTTGTTGGTCAGAGAAGTGTGAGTAGGCCTTTTAGTTTTTCAAGGAGTGATTGACTACTACATCCATCCTCGTAGTTCTAGATCCTTTGGATGACTTCGTGGTTTGTATAGATACATCCATAGAGGGACTTGGAGCGGTGCTCATGCAAGAGCATATGTAATTTCTTTTTGAGTCTCACAATCTCAAGGAATATAAACTTAATCACCCCACCCACGATATTGAGCTTCAACAGTGGTTCACACGTTGGTTCGTTAGAGGCATTTCCTTTTGGGTAGGCCTGTATACACAAAATCACGCACTTGGGTACATGTTTAGGTCTTAAAAGCATACTAGCATTCATATGATTCATAAGCAAGAAAACTACTGGTTGAAAACTATCTTGGGCCTCTTTTTTGTCTCTTGTTTTCTATTTGGTCTTACACACCTTACAACCTAGTCACGATTTTATTGATTTATATTTTATGGCTTTAGACACCAGTGCCCATCTAAGACAAAAGTGCTCGGGTGCTCCTATCCCCTATGGGCTCCCCTGACCTTTTCTCACCTTACTCGATCCTTTTGGTCTCTTTTATCTTTTGGGAATCTTTTTCACCTATGGGTTAGCCTTCCAGTTGTCAATTATGAAATTCAAACAAGGGAATAATATAAATACATAGTTATGTGTTCAAAATAAAGGAACAAGCACTAAGCATTACTATCATCACCTAATCTTGCATTCAAAATGCACCTAAAGCACTCCAAAGCATCCATCTAGAATCCATTCAAGGGACAAGGATGCATCAACTCGCATACACAACATAGGAAGGGGAAGTTCATTCTATTTCATCCATACAACATTTCTACATTTAGCTATAACCCACTATCAAGTGAAACTTACATAAGGGCATCCTAGGGAAAAATTTCTACACACACTCATCGAGGATGACATAGAATATGAGATGTAGTGTAGTGCTCGGTTATAAGTTCACTCTCGGGTGACTGTCGTGGTCAGTCTGACTCCCCATATTACCTATTTATTTTTAGGTTTGATGTAATTTGTGGGCTTTTGCAGGTGAACTTCTATTTTTGTAGGTTATAGGTACCTTTGACATTCAAGGAGAGACCAAACAAAAAGCAACAACAAAGATCTTGTGACACTACAAAAATCATATTCTTATCATTTACGTAGTCATAGGTGCCCTAAAAAAGTGGTCTTCACCGCCCATGCGCCCTTGTCTACCATGGGCACCCGTATTCGGCCTTATTCCTATATTTCAAAATTTATACCGAGTATTTACAACACTCTTCCCAACCCATTAAAAAATTTTCCCAATCCATATTGGTTACAAATCAAGCATAAATCAGCTAAGTCCTCTCTCTTTCTTTTTGCATATTGTTTTCTAATATTACATCTTAGATTGCTTGTGTCATTTCTATATTTCAACATTTATACATCATTTGGTTCGATGGCGAATTTGCATATTTAGATTTATGTCAAATCAAAATTAAATCAGTCCCTTTGTATTAAGGACAAATCATTTGATCCTCTAGCATATCTTTTTAGATCCTAACCTCAATTCCTAGAAATAAGTTGCGTTGGATGGAGTTCCTCTATGAGTATGATGTGAATATCTAGTACATCAAGGGGAAGGAGAATGTCATCGTTGATGCTTTGAGTAGGTGGTGACATGAGATTTTTTCCTTGACATTACGATCAGATCTCAGAGGTAGGATACTTCAGCAGCTTTTAGGTGATAGATTCTATGAGGGTGTCAGGAAAATGGTTGAGTGTTAGGGGCATTAGTGGGCAAGTATGCAATGTGCACATTAGAGTCAAATGGTCTTCTTTGGTTTCATAGACACATCTATGTTCCTAGAGTAGGTGATTTGTGTAGGTTGGTTCTTTCTAAGGCACATCAAGCACATTACTTCACCCATCATGGGGTGAATAAGATGCATTTGGACTTGAGGAAACTTTAATTTTGGCTAGGTTTATGTCGTGATATTACAAATCTCATAGCATGTTGTCTTGATTACAAGAGGGAGAAGGCCAAACATTCTCATCTCATTGGTCTTCTTTACCCTCATGATATTCTGAAGTGGAAGTGAGATGTGGTGTCCTAGGATTTTATTATTTGTCTTCTCACTTCATCATTTCATCATGATGTCATCACAATGATGGTGGATAAGCTGACCAAGGTTACCCACTTCTCTATGAAGAAGGTATTGTATAATGTGGTTGTGATTGCATGTGTATCTATGGATTATGTAGTGAGATTGCATGTTATACCTAGGGCAATCATTTTTGATCATGTATCAATGCACACATTTGATTTTGAACCTCTTTTTAGGTAACTTTTGGGAATCAAATTAATTTCAATTTAACGTATCACCCTCAAAGCAGATGGGAAGACTAAGAGGATGAACTAGGTACTTGAGGAAATGTTTTTTATGTATTCGATGGATCAACAAACAAAGTGGTAGCTTTATCTATATTTGGTCGAGATTTCTTATAACAATAATTTTCTGACTCCATCGACATGGTGCTTTATCGGAGATTTGTATGGGAGACCTTGTAGGACACCGTTGAGCTAGGACATGTTAGATGACAAGATTATTCTTGGTCCCACATATCTTCAAGATATATAACAACATGTTATTCTTATTCGACATCATTTAGAGAATAATTTTTCATGTCGAAGGCATATTCTGACATGAAGAAGGTAGAGTGTCACTTCCTTCGGGAGTGGTGACAAGGTGTTTCTCAGGGTGCGTCCGCACAAGATTCTAATCCGTTATGGAAAGGGTTGTAAGTTATCCCCTCGTTTTGTTGAACCTTTCGAGATCTTGGAGAGACCATTGAGTGCAGTGCCGTTTCCTATCACTTAACTCGCCACCATGCCTATTCCATACACATGATGTGTTTCACGTCTCAGTGTTGCGGAAGTATGTTCTGATATAACTCATGTTTTGGATTGGTCAACATTACAAGTGGAGGCCAAAGGTCAGTGAACTTTGGATTCTTTGTGTATTTTGGAGCACGGGAGGTTGGCCCTTCAAGGGCATGACCTAGAGCGGGTTAGAGTTCAATGGGACATGTACTATGATACTGCAACTACTTAGGAGGATGTGACACCATTGCAGGCCTAATATCCTTACCTATTTTAGTAACTTCTCGGAAGAAGTCGGTTCTAGGGAGGGGGTGTAGTGCCCACATTTTTCAGTACTCTCATTTTGGTCACATGTGACTCATTGTATCTATAATATCATGATGATAGGGACATTATTGTTTATTTTATTGTTTTGATGGGACATTATCACATGACATTGTTGCTTGACATGGATATTACTACTTTAGTACATTGTTTTGATATGACATTATTCATGATATCATATTACTAGCATTAGGATGCTAACTCTTGATTCATAGGTTGATTATGAGGCACACGATGCCACTATTCATTATCAGATATTCTGTTATGAAAATGATATCGTGAGTTATTATAGACATGTTTTGTATTGATATTGGATCCATATTTTATGTATGATGATGATTATATCATTTCATTTAGTGGATGATTCAATATTTTGATATATTGCTAGCTTAACATGGCTTGTATGGATGTTAATTTTGATGCATATGATCATATTATATTTTGTTATCATATTGGGTATATGAGGTTTGCATTGAGTTGTGTATGTGATAGGAAAAAATCACGAGGAAAACGTGGGATTTAGGGAACACACACCGCTTAGCACAAAAATCCCAATGGCCAAACCTCTTCTTCTTCTTATCGATTACAAAATCCCTTTCTAATGTTGTGGTTTGGCGTGTTGTTTTCTTTGCTTTGTAAGTTAACCTAATCTTTCCCTCCATTAGGGTGATGTAAATTGCATGTTTCTTATATACTTGCTAAATTGTTATGTTTCATCTTACTAATGTTAAATGTTACCCTTTCCACGTGGTTCTACTATCTTTTTTTGGTTTTGGATGATGTGTTAAGGTTAGGTGGATTAGGCCACCTAATCATGGATTAGGTGAGCCTAATTGCCCCTCCTAAATGTCACATTTTTTCCAAACTCGGATTTGGGAAAAATGTGCCATTTAGGAAGGGTAAATGACAAGTAAGGGACCTCATTTGCATGGAAAAGGCCCTAACCCCATCCCTATGGGTGGATGGGATCTTTTCAATGAAAATGAGGCCCATTGGCTCATTTTTCCCCTCCCCACACACTTCATATTCATGGGAACTTTGATTTTGGGAATGTATGGGATTTGGGAAATTCTCTCATGATTGCTTGGGCTAAATTTGAATTTTCCCTTATTCCTTTTTGGGTGCAATTTTGTGGATTCTCCATTGTTTTGGGTTTTGGTGGAAGGTGACATTTTTCACCTTCCCATTATTTTGTCTTTAGTTGTTTCTTTTCTTTTAAACCTCACTTTAATGGAGATGGGGTTCTTTTCTTTGGGAGAATATTGGGAAAAATCTTGAAATCTTGGTGGAGATTTGAGCTCTTGTGGAAAGCATCCATGTAATTTTGGATTGTGGATTAAAAGGTAGGAACTTATATACTTATGTTTTTTCTCAAAATTTCAAGTATAATGTCCCCATTTTTGAGCAAGTGGCCTAGGAATCCTTTCATCTATCTTAGCCTTCGTCATACCCAAGGGGCTAGTGATGTTGATGGTCATTGGCTATGGTTTACACCTTCATACATACTTTGAGGTGACTTAAGTGAAATAAGGTTGCGTGATGCTACCCTAAGGTACTTTATGTTATATTTTGTCGATGACTTAAGTGATGGGTGAATTCGGGGTATTTATTTTATATTTCTTTGTTGTGGGTAAGTTAAGTGTACTTTTGGCTTAGTGATGATAAAGTAAATTAAGCTATTTTATTATTATGTGGTTTTTCCCCCAAGGAGTTCAATTAGGGTTCTTTTGGGCCCTTTGTTGCAATGAAGAGTTATAAAAGGGAAACACTTGGGGAGAGTGGGAATTCATTCATACACTTACTCTTTTATGATATTGAAGTCATTGTTGGGTGCATGATTTTTGCTTGTGGAGTAAGATCCCATAGGAACCCTAACTTTGGTGGTGAAGATCCACTCCTCATTGTGAGCACTCTTCGATGGTGAGAGATCCTCCCTAGTTTGCTAATTTGGAGTTTCATTCAAATAATTTTTTTAGATTAGAATTATGATAGAATTTCAAGGGTTTGCTTAGTGTCGGAGAGAGATTATTTGGTCCATACTTCAGCCATCTACAAATCAAATAATTCCTAGCACTTGAGGCAATCTTGGCGAATTTTGAGGTGGATTTTCATTCGGTTTGGTCTTTATTTATTTTTAGATCTACTTACTTAGGGTTTTGCGGCAGCAATGTTTACAAGGGTTTTACGGTTGGAGTTTTTCATTTTCTAGGTTGGATTTGATTTATTATGATTTAAATAAATTGTTGTCCAAAGTTTAGAATTTATAAAGATCATTTCACTCTTGTGAATTTTTAGAATTTTTAGGCAGTTTCAATGAGTTAAAATAAATAAATAAAATCATATTTGAGAGATACAAATTATTTCTCTTTTATTTAATTCTCTACATATTTTCTAAGTTATTTGAAGCACGGGTAGTGTTAGAAATTATTATTATGGAAAATACAAATTTTTCTTTGTTTCTAGATATTGTTGTCGTAAAAATAAGAAAAATCATAATTTCGATTAGCTTTTATTTTTACATATTTTATGAATTTCAAGTGATATCCCACAAGGATATTTCAATGGTATCAAAGCGGTTGTTTCCTCCAGCCTATTTGGGTTAAAAATGGATAGTTCTAAGATGGAAGAACAATTGGTGCAACAGTTGATTGGGACAAGTATAGAGCTACATGATCTTCTACGTCCCCCTAATTCGAGGAGGGCACTAACCCGTGTTCTAGACCGATTAGTTGGTTTGTTGGTTCATGTAAATTTGTCACCATCACAGAGCATGTTATTTGCATTGGAAAAACTCAGAGATATGTTATTCTGCCTAAATTTGTTGATACATTAGAGTAGGAGAGTTAGCTTGAGGGTGACAGCTTGCATCATAGAGATATTTTGGGTTACGGTACCAAATATACCAAATGATGGGGACCTGATAAGATGGCTACTTCAGTTGTTGGTTGAGTCTTTTGGTGGGCTTATGCAGACAAATGTTCAGTCATTTGGGTTGAGTGTCTGGATATTGGAGGTAGTGGCTGGAGTTAGACTCTATTGGATGATGTGGGACCATGAGTGTTGGGACCTTGTCAGAGAGATGTTCCATCTTTTCCATTTAGTTTCCGGTAGGACACATTCCACAAAGGTGTTGAGTCACATTCGTGAGATTTTTACACATATAAGAGATGAGGATGACTCAGGGATAGTGACCCATGCATTGTGTGCAAATATTTTAGATTTATGCACGTAGAACGAGCCATATGATCAATTAAGTGACATTATTGAGACCTTGCACGAGGAGAGCTTAGTTACTGAGGGTTGTGATATGGTGAGTCATGGTGTGGAGCCAAATAACGAGGAGATGACTATAGATGTGATCAGAGACCAATTGATTTAGGTTGTCCATAGTGTGGAGGATGGTATGATGGAATTGAGGAGTGTATCATGCTTTCCGCATGATATTGTGTTAACACATATTGTGCAATACTAAAGCATACATCATCATACATGGTACCTTATTGCCATGAGTTGGTTGGACCTTCTTCCATTAATGTTTGGTTGACATGAATACACCTTGTTATGATTACAGAGGAGATGTTTTCTAGTTGGTTCTAGGAACCGGGGCGATGGTTTTGGAGCCTCAAATCACAGATGCCTAGAGAGAGGTAAGGTATAGTGTGTTGATTTCAATCTGGTATGGAGAATTTCCGATGTCTCCATACTTTTATGATGACTTATCGACTAGGAGGCTCATACTTGTTGGTTTTAAGACTCATTCAGGTGTTGTCTATTCCGGTTGAGTTTTTGCACATATTTCAAGTATACTAGGACATGTATGAGGCTAGTGGAAACATTATCCAAATTGCAGGAGATTCCACATTGCTAGTAAGGGCCTTGTTGGTTGGTTGTTGTTGTCATTTCTATGAGACTAACATCATATAAACAATATCATTAGGGACTACTGCAAAAATTGTTGAATTACTAGAGAAAGATCTACCCATTCTCCTACCATTTGATTTTATGGGTATAGGATGTACCCTAGGAATTAGCTCCCTTATAGTAAACAAAGTTTGTATGGTAGAAGTAACCGAGGCAAAAGAAATAGATGCAAGGAATGTCTCAACATCCATTTTTCCAAGAAAATATTGGACTCTCCACTTCGATGGAGCTAGATGTCGTTTTGGAGTTGGGGCAGGTGTGATCTTTACTTCTTCCAAGGGAAAGATCCTACCTTTTACCTTTAAGTTAAACTTTGAATGTACAAACAATGGGGCTGAGTATGAAGCCCTCCTCCTTGGCCTCATCATAGCCAAAAGGATGGGTGTTGATAACATTAGAGTGTTAGGAGACTCACAACTAGTCACAAACCAAGTCTCTGAGGTATATGAGACTAGAGTTGAACACTTACAACTCTATAAAACAACGGTATTAGATCTAACCAAAGGATTCAACTTCATATCAATCGAAGCAATTCCACGAGAGTAGAACCTTCTTGCGGATTCAATAACAACCTTAGCTTCCCGTTTCACTCCAAAAAGTGAGTTGGAAAATACAAGTTTCATGGTATCACTTTGTACTGAACCATTGGTGCGTAAAATACCAAAAAACCCACTCCTAACATGTATAGAAGCTGAGAATGAGTTTTCTATCCTAGATCACTTTGATAGCAATAGAGTCACTCTTGGATATCTAAATGCCTATGCGGAGCTACATCTCACTCATCACATAGTGGATTTTCCCTAATCCCACATTCCTCTTCCTATTTTGGAAATCCCATGATAGAATCTCCCCCGTGAAAAGAATCTCAATATCTACGAGGTAGAGAATGGAGAAAGTTTGGAACTACCTCGACCCCTTTGAATTTGAAGAAGGCAACACTTCCTTAATCAAAGGAATGATTGACATAAATATTGGAATGGAGGAAGAACCAAATATTTTGAAGTTGGGATCCTCGTTAACTCCAGAGGAGATAGAAATACATACTCAGATCCTCAAAGAACATCAAAAGGCTTTCACATTTAATTACAAAGAAATGACAGAATTGCACCACATATCGTGGTACATAATCTTGTCACCAAACCAGATGTAAAGCCAATTAAACAAAATTTGAGACCAATGAAACCAAAAGTGGATCTCATGGTGAAAGAAGAAGTAATGAAACTTCTCCAGGTAGGATTCATCAAACTAGTCGACTATTCACAATGGGTATCTAATATCGTCCCTATTCTAAAAAAGAATGGGAAGATACACATTTGCATAGACTTCCAGGACATTAATAAAGCTTGCCCCAAAGATGACTTCCCATTGCCATCCATTGATGTCATTGTTGACGCAACAACTGGATTTGAGATTTTGTCTCTCATGGATGGATTCTCGGGATATAATCAAATCAAAATATCTGAACAAGATCAAGCCAAGACCACATTTATAACTCCTTGGGGAACTTATTGTTACACTGTCATGCCATTTAGTCTTAAGAACGAGCGGCACTACATACCAATGGGCAATGACATACATATTCCATGACCTTATTCATAAAATTGTGGAATCCTACGTGGATGACTTGTTGGCCAAGGCCAAGAAGTGTTGTGATCACCCAGAGGTACTCTGTATCATTCTCTCACGATTGATCGAATATGGCATCACATTGAACCCAGAGAAATGCGTATTTGGCGTGACAGGAGGAAAACTTATGGGTTACATTATATCATCATGAGGGATTGATGTCAATCCAGCCAAAATCTGGGTTATTCTTGAAATGATTCCACCATCAGACGAGTCTAGTATCAGATCATTTCTTGGGAAACTCGGTGCAATTCAAAGGTTCATTCCGGACTTAAGTTTTGTTGTTCATCCAATCAACAATTTATTAAAGAAAATATTATAGCATCGATTGGACAGAAGAATGCAACGAGGCCTTCGAAGTAGTTAAACGCTTCTTGTTGTCTCCTCCCACGCTAATGCCTCCTAGACTAGATCATCCTTTGATCTTGTATTCGCGCTACTGATGTCTCACTAGCCTACATGTTGGCTCAAGAAGACAATGATAAATGAGAATGTGTAGTCTATTTCATTAGTCGAACGTTGCTTAATTATGAAACACATTATACACAGGCAGAAAGAGAATGCCTTACCATAGTCTTCGCAATGAAATGTTTAAGACATTACATGTTAAATCAAGAAACAAGGGTTATTGTAAAAATAGATCATTTACGGACATTCCTCACGTAAGGGTCTTTATCTAAAAAGGTTGGACGTTTCATAACCTTAATGGGTGAGTTTGAATTAACATTTGTAAACCAGAAATCCGTTAAGGGACAAATCATTACAGACTAGTTAGCTGACAATCCATTAGATGGAGGTGATCTGGTAGATCTAGACTTTCCAATGAATGCATATATTTTGTCGAAACCAGACCCCCATATCTATATGTCCTTGGTACACTGACATCGTCAATTTTATCATGGACCATACACGTACCCAGAAGGTGCCACATCACAACAAAGAAGGTGGTTACACATTATCGCTGCTAAATATGTTATTTTAGAATAGGTGCTCTATCGTAAAGCCTTTGATGGAATGCTTTTAAGATGTGTTGACATGGAAGAATCCAAAAAGATTCTTTATGAATCCCATAGTGGGATATGTGGAGGCCACTTTGGTGGTCATGCCACTACTCACAAAATACATCAGATGGGCTATTTTTGGCCCACTCTGGAACATGACGCAGTAGAATTTGTGTGCAAGTGCCATAAATGCCAAGAATTCTCCCATAAGATTCACATGCCAGCACAAGCTCTGCAACCAATCATAACCCCATGGCCCTTTTCCACGTGGGGCCTAGATTTGATAGGGAAATTCTCTCCCTCGTCAACAGATGGCCATAATTTTATAATCACGGCCACATAATATTTTACCAAATGGGTAGAGGCCATGCCTCTCACCACCGTACCAAGTTCTATAATCGCTAAGTTCATTTTGAATCAAATCATTTGCAGGTATGGTGTCCCACAAGTCATTATCTCAGATAATGGCACATCCTTTAAGAATGATGAGGTCCATGAGTTATGCAAAGTAAATTCAAGATAAACCATCATACGGCCTCTCTTTACTACCCTCAAGCCAATGGACAAGTTGAAGCCACAAACAAAACATTAAAATCTATTCTCCTCAAAATAGTTAAGGAGAACAAATGGGATTGGCATTTAAAATTATACCCGGCCTTGTGGGCCCATCGAACCTTAATAAGAACACTAATAGGGGCAAACCCCTTTCTCATTAGTATTTGGGGTAGAAGCAGTTCTCCCACTTGAGGTCGAAATACCAGTCTCTGCATCTCATTACAAGGGATTTTGGGAGAAGAAGCCTA
Source organism: Taxus wallichiana var. yunnanensis (assembly GCA_018340775.1). NCBI lineage: Eukaryota > Viridiplantae > Streptophyta > Pinopsida > Cupressales > Taxaceae > Taxus > Taxus wallichiana. The sequence goes on along the minus strand of CM031238.1, from coordinate 239,344,007 downwards.
TAGAGAGGCACGCCTCTCTCAACTAGAAAGCCTTGATGAGGCCAGGATAAACACCGAACAATGACACAGAGCCTATGTTGATCGGATGTGCCATTAATATAACAAAAAGGTCTATGAATGAGAAATATACGAGGGAGATCTAGTTCTAAGACTAGATAGCCATCTGAATTGATAAGAAAACCGGCGAAGGAAGGAAATTCTAGCCCAAGTGGTTGGGCCCATATCGAGTCATGAAAGACTACGGAAATGGTGTGTATCTCTTGTGTACACTAGAAGGTGAGGAATTTAATGAAACTGTCAATTCCTTGCATCTTAAATGGTTTTATGCATAGGTCATCAAGCATCACCATTTGTATATTATATCTACCTACATTGTATTAGTCACTTAGTTGTTTCATTTTGTTCACTCGTTTCATAAATTTTGTGGTCAAGGAACTTATTCTTAAGAAATTCATTATAAGATTCTAAAAATATTGGCAAAAGCATTCAAATCATATCTCTTCAATTTTCATAATATCATCAAATAGTTTTGAAATCATTTCATCAATTCGACAAACAAAGTCTTGACAAAAACCATACCAAGGCCTGCATACTTGGTCATACTCATTCTTTTCTACTTGGGTTAAGTTGTTCTTACCTACGGTCTATTCTAGAAGCTTCTTGGTGTCACATCTATCCTTCTTACATCTCTTTGAAACAAGGATACTCCAAAATCACAAATCAGAAATGTCAAATTAAATAAAAAATACTAAACAAAATAGAATATTTTATTTTACACACTTCTTTGCCCCACCAACCTTCGGTGATGAGCCCGCATCTCTTACTAGTGATACGAGGTTGAGAAAGGAAATAATTTCCCTTACTCGCCTATTTCCTACCTTCGGTGATGAGCCCATGCTTCCTACCAGTAGCATGAGACAGGGCGTAGGGGGTCCATTCACACAAATCAATGAATCTTAGCATTTTAAAAATGCAAAGCAAATGTGTTAAGTGAAATTAAGTATCCAAATTCCAAAGAGATCAAATCCTCAAAACCATATTTTGTCAACCAAGTTGCCATCCATGGATCTAAGTCTAGATAAACTGGAAAGCAAGTTGCATTCTGAACTATGTAGTAGTTTCGAGTAAGAGTAAGTATGCAAGTCTGAATTTGATTTCTATCAATACCTTGTCTTTCTCTCATCATTTCCATTCGGTCAAACTCATATAATTTGCACCCTTCCCAACTCTTGGTGTTGAGCCCTCGCATCTTACTAGTTGCGTGGAGTTAGGAGTGGGGAAAGTTCATCTCATTATCACTATATATTCATCACATTTTCCAAAACAAGAAGAAGCAACGAACATTGCCCAAAGAAGCCAAAATTTCAGTACTACAATATGTTTACATCATCACGTGTCAGCATTACAAAAATAAATAAAAGAGAAACATTATGTTCAACATTTGTTATCACTTGTCATCCATTGCATACATTCTGAAAAGCATATAAAAAAAAGATTCTAAAAACATCTAGTGTACACATAGGAAACAAATCACAAAATTCTAGATACAAGAAGATCTAGATCAAAAAGATATATATATATATATATATATATATATATATCATGTTTTATATACAATGCCATCATGCACTAGGCATGGTCAAAACGCTCAATGAGCCTGGAAAATACAAAACAAATCGTATAAACATCGATAAAATCACTACAAAAAGACACCATGATCTCTCAATCCCATGGGATCCCTCAAGGGTGCACAACCATGTTTAGGATTCATGCTATGATGGCGCTCACTGAATGAGCGAGGGCTCATGATCACGGCCAGAGTTGTGGTCTCACTGTGAGAATGGCTCCTCCTCATCAAGTGCTCAATAGTCCTATATCCAGCCAGCTCAGTATAAAGAGAGGTCACTAACTTCACCACCTTCCAGACAGGGGCAAACACATCAATATGTTTACTAATGGTTGAAGGCTCTCCCACGTCCTCAGTAAGCTCGGCTCGAGTACTCTACGTAACAAACCATTACACCAAAACCTCGAGGCATTAGTGAAATCCACACATGAGGATCATAACATCCCACCACGCTTCCATATCTGGACCCTGGGCTAGATTTGCGCTCATATAGCGGGACCACACCTTGCCCTATATGAGCCTCGGGTGAACATTACAATGCCACATAGCTACCGTATGAGACTCGAACCTAGGTGGTCGCTCTGATACCAAATGTAATGAACCATTACACCAAAACCTCAAGGCATTAGTGAAATCCACACATGAGGATCATAACACTCTCGAAGGGAGTAACAGGGTGTCTGCACACACTCGGTGAATCAAGTCTCGCCATCCCTCAGTAGTCACTGTAAATAAAAAAGAGAAATAACAAGTTAGAAAATCACCAAAAATAAAGTCAAAAACAAACAAAACAAAAAAGGAAATATCAACTAAACATTTCTAGCTAAAACAAAATTGAGAAAAGAGTAGTAACTCACTCGGATCTCCAGGCATCTAGGTGGGATCTCTAGGATCTACGCCTGCACCGACACCGACTGTGGAACCTCCCCCAAATCTGGAAAGAAATGACATCCTGCCACGGACTCATCATCTCCCCCAATGTCCTAAGAAGGAAAATCCTCTAAGATCAAGGTCACCTTCTTTGCACTCTCCTCCGCCCTCTCGGCCCTCAAGATATCTTGAGTGTCATGCCACTCAAAATCACTCTCATCCTCCTCGGTCGTCCCACCAGTCTCGCCTCCCTCCATCTCCTCCTCTGTCTCCCCTCCTGTGAACTCCTCAGATTTTGATTCCACATCAATGGGCTCATCCCCCTCTCCATTATGAGCAAGAGCGGCTATGATATAAAGTAAAGGTGCTCGAGGAGCTGCCTGCCCGGGCATGAGCCCCTCGATGGGCATGAAGACACCTCTAGGACCTCCCCCTAGCCTCATGAGCAGACTTGTATATGGGAACTCAATGTAGGGGGAGTAACCGTGGTCCAACCTCGGCCTCTAGGACCTCCCCTAGCCTCATGAACAGACTTGTATATTGGCCCCACTGGAGGAAACATATCAATGTAGGGAGGCCAGAAACGTGGTCCCAACCTGAGGTACTCTGTCAAAGGGATGGGTCTTGGAGGAAACTTCAATGTAGGGGAGGCTCTCTGAGGTCTGTCCAGGATGACTATAGTGCCTAGCCTAACTTTGTAGTATAGCAGGTGATCAGTGTATGTGTCTCCTCTCCCCATAACCCTGCCATGGCCTGATAAGGAGTGGCCTCCATGTTCTGTAATAGTTAGAGAAGCCACTGGTTGGTGTGGCATCCTGAGTATAGTCATCCCTGTCCACCTCGCTACTGACACTGATGACCCTTGGATCCTCTGCCGGTACACCTCTCCCATAGGGAATGATGCGCTCATACACCTAACTCATAACTAGAGTAGGGTGACTCAATGACTACCCCTGTAATCTAACCACCCTATATAAATCATGATAGGTGGTCCCAAGAATGTCTGCTCCCCAAGCGTAAACATGGCCATGGGCCTCAATCTATGCAATAATGGGATCCCAATAGTATAAGAGAGTATCCCCTCCCTTGTCCCCAATCAACCGTGAGGCCAAGATACCCATAATAGCCTTGCGGATCATAAGGATAGGAGAAGCAACAATGGAATGGACCTTCACCCCCTTCTTCGAGCCCATGGAGACAACAACATCTCCCATGTAGGTAGCCCACTAAACTATCTAAGACCTAGATACTACTATCTTAAGAGATAACCACCTCCCAAGAATTAACCCCCAGTATGCGATAGACATCCTCCAGGGTGATAGTCCACTCACCCCTAACACCTTGGTAACCGGAAGGTATTTGGTCTGCATCCCAATATGAAAATAAGTCACACAATATGTGACTAGTAGGCGCAACATGAGGAACTTGCGTGATCCTCCAAATACCGGCCCTCTGCAGAGTGTCTCGCTCTGTCTAGGTCAGTGCCTCTAACACTACTGGGAGCCAATCACACTCCCTCTCTCTACTCCATCTGATATAATCCTCCTTCTGCATCCACCCAAAACAAATAAAAAGAGTAAGTTAGTAACATAATCCAACTGGAAAAATCATCAAGAACATATAAAAATGTCAAAAATGTAAAAACAATTAAATAATACATCTTTTTTTGCATTTGTTAAGAACCGCCGCCCTGTGTGCAAAGTGGCGGTTTCAGTAACATACCGCCTTACGAGGTGGCGGTCCTATGGCCGCCGCCATCATAGGGCAGCGGTCCAATGACCGCCACCCTGTGTAGGGTGGTGGTCCTATCCCGAATCGGCGAATGCCTCTAAAGCCCTAAAAACACTTAAAAAGGCAAAAATACATCATTTTTAATAAAATAAAACCTACACTATGGGCACCCCTAGAGACTCATTTAAAACTAATTTTTGAAAATGAACCCCCAAGACAAAGATTTCAACATTTCTATATTTTAGGTTTAAAAATGATAAATTGAGAAGAACTAACCTGAGACTTCGCGGGTCGATCTCCTGCTCTCGGAGGCATGATCATGATCTCACAACGAACGTTTTGACTATAGCCTCGTCGAAAATGGTTACCGTGGGTCCCAGAGCTCAAAAAATAGAAAATCAATACATGCAAATGAATAGGAAAATGAGCTCGTTTTATATATATAATATTCTAACTTGTTTTGAATGTCCTTTCACAGAGTTGGAGCACCAACGGAGGTAAGTTCTCATCCCCGCACAAATGGTAAGTCCTCATTTCATGTTAATTTAGTATTTATTTTTCAATTTATTTTATCTATCTACACTTGAGTCCCTTTTTCATTTTACAGATAGCGGGAATTTGGATGGTGACATTTTAGCACATAGGCATGTTAGGTATAGCTTCTAACTCCCCATTTTGGGACCGCCATACTTGGACCCACCGTTTTATGCCTCTTCATGGCTAAAATGCTTCTCGAGGGGGAAATATGTACATACCCAAAATTGTATGTATTGTACAGTCAAAAATTGGTTACAGAAACCCCAATGATGATTCAGATCTCTTCGTAAGGTGTTTAGAATCCAGAAAAGCTTGCCAAGTATACATTTGCATCCTAAAAGCCTTGTCTAGCTTTTGCATGTTTTGTTCTAACCTCTTCCCCTTTTTCCTTGCATTTTAGTCTTTAAGTTATAGGACCGCCCGCCACTTGGGCGGCGGTCCCGTGACCACCGCCCAGGAAAGGGATGCGGTCTGTAATCTCCACCTGCACGGCAGGCAACGATCCTGTGCGCGTTTTCTAGAATGTTGTGACAATTTCGTCAAATGTAAAAATTCAATTTGCATCCGCATTTCTCAACCACTCTTGCTTGCATTTATGTTTTGGCCACCTAGTAAATAGTGATTTCTCTTTGTTTATGATAAAAGAGTTCAATTCAAGACTTACCCTTTGGTAAATCCAAATGCTATAAATACCAAACTTGTTTACAAGAAAATGGCCCCTCTCCTTCTATGGTTTATTATTCAGTGTGTTTTAAAGTTCTTCCATAAGTTTCAATAGGTTTAGATTTTGCATGAATTCTCAGCCTCTCAATTCAAGGCTCCTTTCTTCCTTTCGATTTAGAGATTCTTCATGCTTTCATTTTGCTCCATTGCTATCCTACATAGTCAACTTAGCATAAGATAGTTTGAGTTCTAGATTAGAGTCCATTTGATAATCTTAGAGTTGCAGGTTGTTGTTTTGTCACAAGAAATAGATCCTAGAAATCTCGGTATATTTGTGTTGTATCCCTATGATAAATCCTGCTAGGAATCACATAGTCAAGCTCTGTTCACTTGCACTATCCCTATCTTACTTGCATTGTATTCGGTTTATATCAAAAGTTGCCATTGTTTGAGTATCTTCTTCTTGACGCTATCACATTCACACTTTTCTGGATTCACGAGAACACGAAGGAATAAAGAGATCACACTGAGGGGACGAGTCATGACACAATTGGATTTACCACTATTCTGTAAAACTCCAGGTTTGAGCTATCAAAGTTGTAGTTACAATATATCAAATAGAGTAGCAAATCATTTTATTTCAGTTAAAAGCTTGCTTTCAGTATTACCAGGGAAGCTATGGGGAATGATAGCTTTTGAGAAGCTATGATTTATTCCTCACTTCTGAGGTAAGGTTGAAGGTATTTCGATTATATTAGTTAGTTATTTAAATATTTAGGATAAATTCACAAGTGCACAGGCAAATAGCTATATCAGGTTAACTTGCTTGTTTTAATTTTGTTATTAGGTTAATTGTTCATTATCTAAATATATTAGAATAGCTGCTCTTTAAATTTCGTTCAAATATACATCATCGAAAATACAAAAATAAAAAGAATATAAGCATAGTGTAGATATATCTTTCATAGTTAGTTTACTTATTTCAGTTAAAGTTTGATTATCTCTTGCATGACAATTACGGGACCCAGAGAGCCAGGGATTACATATTCGAACCGGTAGTACCTCAGCCAAATCTCTTCACAACATTAATGGATATAGATCAAGGGCTTAGGATTCAGGTCTTTCAAATGACAATAAACCCACAAGCAATTAGTGAATAATTGAGGCAATTGAATATTGAAGATGACAAAGCATACACATTTTGGTCAAGTCAACCCAACTATAGATTGCCTTGATAGGATATCCGCATGACCATACAAGAACCCGAAAGAGAACAAATATTTGGTTGTGATCCATTAGTTCCACAGCCAAATGCAGGAGACCTTCTCATCGACATAGACACAGGGTTATGTATACAAGTTTCTAGAACACCCGTAAGGTATTATGAGAAGATCACACAACTCCTGGTATTAAACATAGAAGTTGAAAAGGCTTATGATGACCATTGGATAGTCATAAGAAGAGATTGATTCTTCACATGACCATAATAGGTCCACAACAACCATGAACTCATGGTTGTGATCCCCAGGTCCCACAACCCATGAGCCTGCAAGTCAGTTAAATATTGACACCATTTTACATACGCTGGTATTTAGATCCTCACCACTCCCGGATATCATAACACAATTTTCTGCATTAAATATAGAAGCCAATCAAGCCCACATTTTTGGGCTAGACCAGAAAATCACCCATAGTTTCTACAAATCCATTGCACCTCTCACTACCATTTTCCATGACCTTGTTTGGAAATATACACGAAGCACCTACATGTCACTTTCCACGTATCCAATAGCCAATATATAGGATCTCGGAGAGCTCGACATTGATTGAAGCCTCGAGCAACTATTATATCTGAAGGATCCATTACACCAATTCAGGTTAGGAGAGCTTTCTTTTCCTTAGACTCATGAGATCCCATTATTGCGTGTTGAGGATATAAGATTGCCCAACTAGTTTGTCTATATCCACATATATTTCATTTTCACCAGGCTATCTCGGCACATGACCTCGGGAGGTCGGGTACGAAGAAAGGCTACTTGTAGATTCTCATAGTCACATGTCACTTTTCTATCGTACAAAATTGGGTAGTGTTAGAAATTATTTCTCTCTTATTTACCATTCTACATATTTTCTAAATTATTTGAAGCTTTTGGGTAGTGTTAGAAATTATTATTTTGAATTTTTTTCCTTTATTTCGCATATTGCTGTCCTAAAAATCAGAATTTCAGTTCGATGTTATTTTTATATATTTTGTGAATTTTAGGTAATATCCCACAAGGTATATTTCATTTTCCTCGCATGTTTGTGTGTGATCAATTGTGTAAAATATATTATGTGTTGCTTCATTTTTACTCCACCCACCCTAAAGGGGTGTGAGTTTTGGGATCTTATATGGGAAGAGGGAGGAGTTTTCCTCCACTCTATTTGGAAACCCTCCTACAATTAGTTTGTAGGTAGAGATGGATTTCCATTTGGATTATAAATTCATCCCTCCCCTCAAGAAGGGAAATTTTATGTTTGAAAAATGTTTTGAGGAGAGGGATAAGAGGAGTTGTGGAGTGATAAGGAGATGGTAAAAACATGGATAGATAAGGGGTTTTATGACTGTTTTGGCATGGTCATTTAGAACATGAAATTGGGATTCTTATCCCCTCTTCCCTAACCTCGAATCATGGAGATTATTAGCATTTTTTTCTTGGTTGTATTATGCTTTTGAATTGTTTTCAAATGTTTTTAAATTTGTTATGTGCATTCAACCTTCCTTATGTGCTAAGTGGAGTGAGTTGCCTCTTTCCCATGGGATTGGGGGAGGCTAGCATGTAACCTTTGACTCCTTAGTGGCATATAATGATGCCAATTGGTTGGGTGGTCAACCAGACACCTTTCTTGTGATTTGAAGAAATCTTGCATGTTGTTTTTGGGAGCTAAGTGGAGTGGTTCAGATGTTGTAGAATCACATTTTATTATGTTTTGAGCCAAACATTTGGCATGTTGTCTCCTCTTGTGAGGAGGGCTTGTGTACTTGAATTTTACTTTATTCCTTCATTATGAAATGGACACATTAATCTATTATAAGAGATTAAGTTATGTAATTTTGAATGGTTAGATACATGGTTGAAAACTACTATTGTAATTGTGATGTTTACTTAATTTACAAGTTGTAAAATGTCTCCTTGAAATATTTGTTTGTGTATCTTCATTTTGAAATGGAAAAAAAAATTGAGTAAAGGAAATGATGTACATTTAGTTTTTGTTTATCATCATGGCATGTATATGTAAAAAAGGGGATTGTTGTTGCATGTCAAACTATTTATCATGCCTAAATATTCCTTCTTGTTCAAATTTTAATTCTAGAATTTTACTATAAATATAGTTTAATAACCTACATGATACGTTGATTTCTCTTCACACACACACACACACACACACACACACACACACACACACACACACACACACACACACACACACACACACACACACACACATACACACACGTGTGTGTAGCTATTTATACAAGTAATATTATATGTATAAAAATGGAGTTTGATTTTGGTAAGGTCATATGACCAATGAAAGAGTGTTTGTTTATATATAAAAGAAAAAATAAAAATGTGAGTGGGGTGGGACGGATGTCCCACCTACCCCCACTATTGTTCAAACCCTACCCTTTTACCTTTGCCATGGCGGGGATCATCTATAGGGCTGTTTGGCCTTTAAACTATGCAATCACCCTTCCAGGATTTTAAATTGTGTTTCCAACATTCGTGTGTGTGTGTGTGGAAGATTATTTCAATAAAATAAATCTCTAACTCTCTATATAATAACAAAAACTTCTTAGAATTCTCTCCATGGTTATGGGCTCTAAAACAAAAGAAAACAATAAACAGAGAAAACTTTAAACATGCAAATAAAAAGTGTAGATCTGGGTGATCCGCCATAGAAGAATGGAGGAGAAACTTAATCCTTAAATCCTTGAGCTTGAATCCTTGAACTTTATTTCATGAAAAAGCAACAAATAGAAGAAAATATAGAGAGACCTAGATGAAATTGGAAGAGGAAATGAATAATAACTTTAGGTTGAGAAAATATATCATCTCTTTTGAGTTTTAAGGTTTAGTTGTAAGAGTGGAGATCTCTTATATCCTAGGGCCCATATTTAATGTGCACTAATGACTTAAGTCATGTGGGTGCATTTTTAAATGAATTAAATTAAATAATATATCTTGTTAGTGACTTAGGTAATTTGGTTGCAAATTATAAAGGGGTTAAATTACATGTTTTATTTTGGGGAAAAAGACTTAGGTTAAATGGTTAAAATTTATTAAAGGAATGTATTTTCTTTTATATTATTGAATAAATTCAAAGGCATGGGTCCATTTCGGAGATGAAATGGGACCCATGACTTTTTATATAATTGTGGCTTCCCAATTTTTTTAATATATATATAATTAATAAATAAAACTATATTAATTGTTCTCGGTACAATTATTACCCTTTTCATAAATCGATTATTAAAACTTGTATTTACTCTCCCAACGCGATAAGCTTTATCACTATCAGATTATCTCGACCCTTTCCGCCATCACAATTTGTTATCATCAACGTTTATAAATAATCGTAAATTGTTTAACTTGCGGATCTTTGCGTTACGCCGACCCTCTCGCTCCATGGTTTAAAATTTCTTCGCTACCCCCTTATCGTTGTGAGTAAAATTTGGTGCCCTCTCACCCTTCATTGCAACTTAGTCGCATCTCTTGTGTTTATGGGTAGTTATAAGCGTCGTAGAGTTAATTAACTTAAACAAAAAAATATTATCACCTTTATTACTTTTTCCCATCTTAATCGAGATGTTTGGTTTCCTTTTTCCATTTTTTTGGAACTCGTGTTGAGTGAGGCATGACAAGATAACAAACCAATGAGGAATATTTACCATCTCATACTTGAGGTGAAACAAATAAAGGGAGACACACAACATTGTCCCAAGCTATATGAAGCCAAGATATGGATCAAACCTTGGGAAAATTTCAAGAAGTTGGAGGCTTTCAAGCCTTCATTTTCCATTACTCCTAATAAACCTCACCATCATCCAAGGAGCACCATAACACTTGGCGAGAAAAATGAAGAGATTTATAGTAACTTTTATGAGAAGTTACTTTTGCCATTGAAGAAAGTTATTATGTATTTTGGCTTGAAATTGGATAATATTTATGTTATTTCAATTATAGGTGGAGAAAATGGCATTTTTAAAAAAATTGACTGGAGCTTAGAACCATGGGATTGGAGGGATCCCACTCACATACATCCAAAAGAAAACCTACACACTACCCGAATCAACAAAGACACAAAAACATGTAGAGCAAGAAGGAGACCCAAAAAAGCTACAAACAACAAGAACAAACAAACAAAACCTAGGAGAGAAAGAACATCAAAGATCCATGGCTACTTGAGCACATGGACCATTCATCTTCTTCCTTCCTCCGGCCGTCTCTCCCTACCGAGTATTCCGAAGTAGAAAATTGTATGAGAATCCTATCTTTTTACGAAACCGCTTCATATTCTCATACTCCACAACAACATGTGATGACATCCATGGAAAATCTAGTTTGTTGATCCTGGTTCCACCTTCCATCCTAGATGAACACACCCCATGGACATCCATCGAAAACTACATGAGCTCTACATTACTTGAGGATAGGACCACAATGATACGTCGAGATTCTTCAAGAGAAATCCCTTCCTTTTCCACGATCTGCTGCAACAGAACCAAGTTGGCTGCCTCTAATGCTTCGTCTAACAGGAAATGATGTTGGGGTTTGATGAAGTGGAGGGAAATATCCTTTAATTCCTCCTTGTTTCTCCACACTAAAAAGAAGCCGTGAGATGAACCAAGATGCCACCTCGAGTTCACCCTAGCCCCGGTGGATCTTTGCCAAATACTCCTCCCCCAAGAACCTTTTAATTGATTCACAAATTGACCCAGATTCTACCCTAAAATTGATACGAATGTGGGCCCATGAAAATCCCACAAAGAACTTCATTTCTCTCTTAACACCATGTAAAAACAAACATGATAGAGATGGAAAATCCATGATAAAAAATTGACTGAAGTGACCTCTCTCGCCCACCACACGAGACTGCGAAAATGACGGAGAGAAAAAATCCATGCAAACAATTAACACCTGCATTCTCTCCCTTCCTTAGAAATAATAGGAGAGAGCTCCTCCCATGCGTTGGCATGTTTAGAGATGACTAGATCATCCCTCCTCATTATGCCTTGGTTTTCTAAATAATCGGTGGCGAGAATCGGACTCCTCTGAAATGATGACCCATGCTCCACGTAGAAATCCAACTCAACCAATAGATGATATTCTTAATAAAGAAATCTAAGTGCCACGACATTGCTCTCCCATGTTTAACATCATTAATCACCACTTGAGAATCCCCCTCTATAACCAGGGCATCAAAACCAACCTGCACTACAAGTTTGATTCCTTCTAACAAGGCTTGGGTCTTAGCTTTGTTACTAGTTCCATATTTTAATGGAAAGGATCCTACTATCACTAAAACACCTTCCTCATCTCTAATTAAACACCCCAATCCCGAAATGCCTAGATTGCCTTAGCAAATGGAATATTCACTTATAGAGGAATAAGCTATTTACTTTCACCCAATTTAAAATACGTAATGTTTTTAATAAGTAAACATGTTCATCTTTTGCTAGCACACTCACAACCTCTACAAAAATAAGATATTTGAAATAGGAATGGACCACATTTCTTTCAAGATTTTTATATAAAAATCACGTTCCTTGTGCATGCTTTCACATTTTACATACATATCTACCAAGGCACTTGCAATTAAAAAACTGAAAAAATTCCCTTCTCATTTATGCTTTGGTGGACGTGAGGATTCTTATGTCTTCTCGTAGCTACGATTATGATGTTCCATGAGAAGAGGTTGTAGATTACACAACAAAAAAATTGGACATTAGAGTTCAATTATTCTAAGCATTTTTCAAACAGTTCACATGCCTATGCTATAACCTTTTTCATATGTTTATACAAGGGCACTTGCAACCATAAAAAAATAAAAAATCATTGGAACTGATTTTGTGCATAGCCCCACAATCGTTGTTGTCATGAGACCACATTTATTTCTTAAATGATATTTGTAAGTGAGTGATATTATATTAAATGCGATGATTAGAATCAATTAAATAAAATACGATTGCTGAATTTATTTGACCAAATTGAATTCAGATCATCATTAGGTATCGCTAGAGGAGGGTTTGATCTTATAAACACTCATTTTAGTAATTCATGGCTTACAACAAGACAAATTGTATAACACATTTAGCCCACACTTTTACAACTCGATAAATTATGATATCCCTAGTTATATCCCATTCATTATTGCTTACACACACAACTCATTTGATCACACAATGGTCATTTTAGTCCATAAAATCATGCTAAACCCTTGCACAATACAATCTCAGTTTTCAATGCACTTGCACATGCATCCTAGACCAAAGTTCCCGAGAAAGGGACATATTGTTTGTATGCTTTATGGTCCCTTTTTCTCCAATGGTATTTTTCTTAATTCAAATCCCTTTGGTACACTTCTAGTCAGCCTTATCTAAAGTTTTCATATCCATAACACATATATAAGCTAGTTATTCATCCATTATCAAGGAGGAGATCATGCACACTTGACACCCAAATATCCTAATGAGCATACACTAAGAGCAATCATAAGCAAAGCCATTCCAAGACTCCCTTGAGCTTCATATACTTTGCATATTCATTCTAGGGTAGTCATCCACTTAGATATGCAAATACAAGGAACATATCATCATTCCAAGTCAAGCTAGGGAAAATGTGCAAGTAAAATCTCATTGTTGCAAGATCATGGTTATTTATTTGGTTGCATACATTCTAGAGATCACATGCTAGGAAAAAACAACACAAGTTTGAGCCCTCTTCGGAGTAGTGGTGACATCTGCGGTGCACTAGGGTGCCCACAACCCCCTAATGTTTGTTTTGTAGGACTTCTTGGCTATATATGGTTTTGAAGTATCAATCAATCATATAACGAGAAAAATGCAATTTCATAGGTCCAGATTCTAGAGAGGATCATATTAGAAGATAATAAACATAATTAGAAAGTATCAGAGTAGACTATTTGAAGGGACATAAGTGTAGAGAAAAATCCATAACAATGGTACACATTTGTTTTGGTCTATGTAGCAATTTAGGACAAAATTTCAACAACAGGCTTTGTTAGGTCATTTCTAACTTGTTCCAGTCATCAGAGCAGCCCAAATCATCACACAAAAGAAGAAATTAGCTAAGTCATCTTCTCTCACATTACAAGTGCTTTATTTATTTGATGTTCATCATTGTTTAGTATTGTTCATATGGTTATTCCTAATATTGTTGCAATTAGCTTTGGAAACTAATTTATTAGGATAATCTACCATCGATTACTACCCCTATAATAATTAACCATTTAGGTTAAATTGGATAGAGGAGAAAAGAGGAAGGAAAATGTTTCAAACTATTAGAGAAAAATAAGGAGCAACCCTAGTCACTCCCACCCTTAGACCTACCTTCAACTTGTGCTTCATACCCCCTGCATCCCAACATTACATTTTCACTGCGCAAAAATTAGAGGAATATTACATTGATAAGATCCTTGCATTGATAGCGGAGACCCAACTTTCCCTCATAACTTGGATCCCCAAACAAACTCCTTGTAACACCCAACATTGTAACCTCCAAGCTCGGAGCCGTATTGACTCAACTCTAGAGACATTTTGGTTCGATCCAACTTGAATTACATTAAGTGATTCAAACCCGCACTTAAATTAATTGTAAGCCTTCCTCTGCATTTTCTAAACACAAGCTTCTAAACAATGCATATGTCACCCACATTCTACCAACTCTACCTATTGGATGTAGATGGAAATGAGAAAATATTGTTTATCTCGAAAAAAATCTACCCAAAAAGTAATAGTGGCATGCCGAAAAAATACACACACTCGTTGACAAATGCTACTTTATGATGAGACACCTTCTAACATGGTAAAATTATTGTTGTGGATTTTTTTCGGCACAATAAGAATTTTTATGGAAAGAATAGAGGTCACAAAGCATCTTTGGGATTCATGTGTAAATTTCAACCATCATCCATGACTACTACGATATATGTTTCATGTACCTATTATGAGGAAATAAACTCATATTAGAAAATATATGGGTAAATAAACAAAAATAGAGAGAGAATAAAAGTATACAAATAAAAATCCTTTTCCAAAAATGATACTGGGCAAAAACTATAATACCAGAGTGGAGATCACAACTAGAAAATGACTTGGAAAAAATGAGAACATGCAATGGATTCAACATACTCAAGGCTTATTACAAAAATAAAAGCTTTTGAATAAGAAAATATATAAATCACTTCGTAATAACATATTTCATCTTACAGAAATAAAAGATTTTCCTTGTGAGGGGCACGTGGTATACATGCAATACAACATGTGGAATCATTGACCTGTGAATTACTAAGGTATGTGATGTCAATAGAACAACTCACATATTTACACTGGAAGGTGCTCATTATGGAGTTGGTAATCATCGACCAATGTCTACATATTCCAATATAATCCTTGAGATAGTTACATGGATCATTTTGGAAACATGTTTTTACATTTGGTGAAATAGTGTTGGAGGGTTGTTAATTGTATTTGATGAAACAATGTAGTTGCCACTAGTACCACCTATCTTTTTGACTCAATATGGAAATAGGTATGAACGTGCCATGAAGGATGTAATTGCAGCAGTGCGTCTTGTAAATATCCTACTTTACCCATTAATTTCCCTTCCCATTTGTCGTATGACTTGCACAGGAATTTCAACCGATATTTGATATTCGACACCAACATTCACCGCTTTCCTCACTTGTCTCCCTATAAAGACTTTCAGTGGCACATACATGTTAACATATCAGACATATGATTTATAAAGGAAAAGAAAGGAACCCCACATATTACACCAATTTGATTAAGGAATTTGGAAGAATCCCACCTACTTGAACTAGGGGTCATAGGTTTCTCACGCAACCTATAAAAGAATGAACTTTTACTATGTTTTTCATTTTGTTCCTGGTGGAGATATGTGGAGTTACTTCTAATATTGGATTATAATAGACAACCTAATTATTACCAAACCATAAAGCTCTTGCACTTTCATGTTTATTGATTTTATTTTTAAATACATTTCAAATCGAATATTTGATCTTCATAGTAAGAACACCAACCATTCTCATGACAAGGTTTGATCCGTAAATAGGGCCAAAAATTTAACTAGCCTCGGACTCTCTTTTTCAATGACCTCTTAAAATGTGTTTCCACAATGCATTTGCAAGTGGAGCGTAATGTCCGGATGGAGGCTAGGAACAAATATAATTATTAACTTCTTTTTAGGTGCGCATAAGGAAAGAGACTAGCTAATCCTCTCCATTGTTATAAAAACGCAACGAAGTTTTCGTTATTTCATTTCTTGACATTGCAGAGATATAACATGGTGACATCGTTTTCTATATTAAAAGAGAAGTGTCGTATGAAACTTTTTGCTAGTTCTGGCCATGTTGATATGGATCCCTTAGGGATGTGTACAAACCATTCTAGCGTCGTCGCTCCTAAAATTCATGGAAAGAGGCACATAAGATAATTTTCGTTGAATGTCACCTCTTGACATGCCATATAAAAATATTTAATATGGTCACGAGGGTCACCTTTTCCTTTATATTTGTCAAATTTTGGAAAATCAAAGTGTCTTAGGAAAGGTACTTGTAGCATGGCTTTTCGAATGGGTAGGGACATAACTCATCGAAATGAAATGATAGTTGACTTGAAATTCTTGATTAAAAAGTGGATCTTGCGTGGGTGGCGTAGGCCTATATGAATGATTAAATCTAGGTGTATTCCCACCTCTATTTTTATGAGAATCTCTTCATAGGGATCTCTTTGTGCTTCTTTGTCAAGGAGTGTGTATTAAGAAATCGTGAAACGAAGCCTTAGGTTTTGTCTTTGGTATGGCTTGTTTCAAAAAAATTGGTTTTTCTTTTTGTATATGTGAAGCCAAACTTTCAATCGGCGAGTGAGGGCTTGGACCTGTTGTTCTAACGTAGCCTTTTGAACGGGTATTTCGTTATGATCTTCATTAAGGGGAGGTTGTGCATGATGAACATGGTCTTCATCATCTTCACAATGAACCCTAATTGTAGGTATGTGATATTCCCCTTCATTTTCAAAAGGCACCCCCTCATTATTTCGTCATCCAGAAGTAGAGGCATGACCTGGGTTCAATATTTTGTTAAGAGTGTGATGAGGGCGGTCTACTTCTTCTTCTTCCCGAACCATGTCGGTGATAAGAGAAGGGTCTACTGTGGAACATAATTCAGCCCCTAGTTCCACAACCTCGCATAAGAACTTCATGTTTGTTATGAAAAATGTAGTCGTCAAAATTGGCGGAATGAAGCTCTACATCCGCACGATGAGAATCTTCCTCTCCACCACTATGGTTAACCATGAGATTATCCTCCAAAAGAGGGTTTTCACCTCCAAATATATTGGTTCCTAATCTTCGGGATCCCATCCTCGTAGTAGGCATACTTGAGATAGGAAATACGACGCGAAGAATTTCCACTTAGGTTTACTAAAAAGGGACCTTAGTCAAATTTGTGCGTGCAATGACCCTAAGTTGTTAAAACAAGGTGACTATAGAATAACCACAAAATTGATAGGTCAAAATGAACATACGAATTAAATAATAATGAACAAGCTACCCTAGCAAGGTAATATATGACACAAGTTTTCCTTAGAATAATACAATAACACACAACCATTTTTATAATGCAAGGCTTCCTACAATTTTCATCCCTTCGGTGATATTTTGGTTAACCTATTCACATGAATTTTGCAACATTTATATCTATGGTATCCATTTGACTTGGTCTTTTATCACCTTGGTAAATTAAAGAACGACTGACCTCTTAGAGATCCTATCACAATCAACATCTAAAAAACTTGTTGTGAAGAAATTTAAAATATATTTATTGACATTATCCAATGTCGTCATTGTAATCACTTCCACATCCTTCCATCAAGCCATCAATGGTTCTTAACCCCTTGTCAAACAAGAGAGCTGAAATAAGTTTTCAGAAAGCAAAAGAAATCAGTCAAATCAAAAAGCACAAAACTGAAAGCAAACACTAAAAGAAAAAGCAAATTGATATATAACTCTCTCTTGGGGTATTTCCAATAATCTCTACCGGGGCTATGGACGCCTGACTAACAATAGATAAATGTTGTGATTAGAATCAAATACATCTCCGTCGGGGCTATGGACACGGCTAGCGGAGAAGAGCAATGTATGGATCCCCTTTCACAATCCATCCATAAAAATCAACTTTGAAAAATAAATCATTCCTACACGTTGGCTAGGGTGTCTTTAGTTGTTGTCTATAAAATCTTCCCTCCACGAGGTAATAAATTTCCACATGCACACACTAGATCTCTATGAGTAAACAAGATTAGTATGTTACCAAGTGTCTTTTTTATACCTTTTCCAGACTCTTACTCTAGTATGTATCTTGTTTCACGATTCACGCATTTGGCTAATCATTTCTTCATCGCGAGGTTTAAGCTACTTTCAAAACATTCAAATCATTCTTCTACTTCGTTCAGAACATCCATGTGTATAATATTTCCTTTTTCATGTTTGCGGGCACCTTTGTCCCCTTTCTCAAAAAATCTTCCACTTATTTCTAACATGTGCTTCTTCTTGGCTTACTGCTTACTGGGGCATCCTTGCTCCTTCCTAGCATGTCATTGGGTTGCATTCATTATCATGTTGAACCTATCCATATTGGCCTTGATCCATCTTTGGCACATGAAGAGTTTGCCTTTGTATATTCCTAGCTAATGTTGGGGGTGTTTTCACATCTTGACTTTCTTACGTATGCGCGTGGCGTTCTACCCTTATACATCTTGTCATCCTTTGGGGCATCCAAATTTCTTCATTTCCTATATATAGTTTCATAAAATTCTAGTAAATAAAAAACATTCAAATACGTTTCGTAGAAAACTTCCAAAACATTCAAATATGTTAGTTGAAAAGTTAAAACATCCAAATAAACAAATTGGTGAGACAAACTAAAAATCCAAAAAAATATTAAAATAAATTCAAAACCCCAAACTTATGTTGGCATTGCATATTTCACTTCGATACTTTTCCAATGCAAAAACACGGAGTCGTTTTGATGTCGAGAGAAAAATTTATGGCCTTTAGAAGATAGGTAATACAATCATTATTGCACAAACGCCCATGCGCCCATGTTTCCCTCAAAAACTTCAAAAATGAGCTAAACACTACCAAGACAGGTGCCTAGGCACCCTTGCATCATGCACATAGCCACCCGGATGCCCTTATGTTATACACACATCCACCCGGGCGCCTTTGTGTTTCTCCTTTTCTCCCACGTAAGTGCCTTTTCTCCCACATAAGCTCCTTGTCATACAGATTGATATTAATTGGTCTTAATTTCACAAAATATAAATTCAAAATCAAAATTTATCTTACCATTTCATAGTTCGTTTCGATACCTTTCCAATGCAAAAAAAAATAAAGTCATTTCGAGGTTGGGAGCAAAAGTTATGGCCTCCGGAAGATAGGTAGTGCACTCAATGTTGCACAAGCACCCATCTTACTTCAAAAATGTCAAAAAATTAAAAATTGAGCCAACACAGGCACCCATGTTGGCCAAAAATGTCAAAAAAATCAAAAAGTGAGCCAACATAGGCACCCTAGGTGCAATCACATCTAACACACGGGTGTTCTCACGAGTGTGTAGGCGCACCCAAAATTACACAAGCCATAACTTTTGCTCCCGATGTCGAAAGCGACTCTATTTTTTTGCGTTGGAAAGGTACTAAAGCAAAATACACAATGGTAACATTAATTTTGGCTTTATATTTACCAAAAATTTATGGTTTTTCTTTTTTAAAATGGATTGCATATAGATGAAGTCTGTATCACCTGCATTATCCTCAACATTGAAATTGGTCCTCCAAACCGTCTTTCGATGTTATTGTTTTTCTTGTCTCAAATGACATGTGAATCATTGTGAGTTGTCAAGTATTATGTGTACTCCCATGTGAGTTGTCAAGTATTGTGTCATAATGTACAAGTGCTTTCCATGGGACTACTTATGTCCTATGTTTTTCCCTCACATGTGTTATTTCTTGGGACATCATTTTTAACCCTTATCATTACAACACAAACATTTGGGAACTACAACTTGATAAAAAAACATTGGTACAATTGTCTTAAATGTTGTTTGTTTGAGTATATGTGATTGTGCTTGTTTCTCTGTTAGGTTAGTTAGTTTACTTTCTTGTATTGCATTGCATTTTGTATGTTGCATGGAGTTAAGCATCATTTTACTTTCTCGTATTGCATTACATAATGTATGTTGCATGGAGTTACGTATTTTTAGAAGTAAAAAATTGTTAGTAAATTATCTTTTCATGTTATATTATACTTTTATTTATTTTTAATAAAGGTCGATGATGTAGACCTAGGGGGCAAAATGATATAAACCGGTTGCTTATGGAAAGGCTGGATGCAAAGGTTGGACTTGTCCTATATTTCTCCATTAATCATTTCTTCTCCATTATCATTACTAATTTTTCTCCTCAAACTCACTCGGGGTAATAAATAACCATGTTTATCCCCATCATTATTCCTTCTCAATACCTAAGGGTTTCACGCCCATTCTAACCTATTTACTTCTACCCATTTCAATCATATTTTTGATCATCGATTGACTTCTTCTATCACCCACTCGACACTCGAGGGGGCATCCTTCATCCTACTAATTTTTCTTCAAAAATTTACTGTTTTACGCTTGTCTACTATGTTTGAAGTGAAGTCACTAACTTCACCTCAAACAGGGGCAAATGTAGACACCTAAATTCCAAACGAGGGCAAATGTAGACACCTAAATTCCACTTTTGCAATCTTATTCTTCCCAATTCTATTATAATTAGTTATCTTTACTAATTAACTAACATTTCTTGCCACTTTGGTCGGTTAACAAGCACTTCGTTGATCACCAAACCTCTTTTGCATTCAGGATGCCACTTTACGATGAATCGTAAGTCAAAATCCTCTTCAAAACAGACAATTAGCATTTATAAGCTAATTAAGCCTATTTTGCCCTTGATTTGGTCAATATGCCCTAATATTGGCTTAAACCCCTCTTACAACCACTCAAAATCACCCCATTCAGCTCCACAACATCTTTGCAAGATTCAAAATCTTATTTTGACCTCCTAATTGACCCTAAGCGGTTGATTAAGGCCCCACACCTCTTAATCACTTGATAATTCACTAATTGTGATTAACAAGGCCTAATCATGATTAGCAATTCTAATCTATGGGAATTTTAGTCCCACATGCACCGAAATACAAGTTTCTACCAAAAGGAAAATTATAAAAAGAGTGCACCTCATTCCTTTATACTTTACACCATGCTTTGATTTGCATCTCATATAATAAATATGATATATAGCCAAGTTCAATCCTTGCTTAAAGCCTTCAATGGGGTTAGTAGATGGATATCCAAAATGACCAAGTAGTCATTTGGAGAAGCGATTTCACCTTGTTTAGAGTAGCAACCATAACCATTTTATTGCTCTCTTAGGTCTATTTAGGCCCATGTTAGGTAATTCAAGCATATTCGTAGGCATGTTTAGTTAGATTTTGTATTGTTTTCATACTAGTTAAACATTCTTTTAAGCTTCTATCTTAATGTTACATTTCTAGACTTAGAACCTTGGCTAGATGGATGACAATTGTGTTAACTTTCCTTGTTTAGTCATGCATTTTGCTTTGTAAATTTAGGGTTCTTTCAATAATAACTCATGATATCATCATCATAACATAATATCTAATAATGAATAGTGGCATCGTGTACCTCATAGTCAACTTTTGAATCAAGAGTTAGCATCCTAATGCTAGCAATACGATTTCACTAATAATTTCATATCAAAATAGTGTACTAAACCAGTAATATCCCTATCAAAAATATGTCATGTGACAATTTACCATCAAAACAACAAAATAAGCAATAATGTCCTGTCATCATGATAGTATAGATACAATGACTCACACGTAACCAAAATGAGAGTATTGAACAAGGTGGGCACTACAGTTACCACTTTATTTTTGCCTTCAACACTTAACAATAAAACCCCTTTCCAAATCACATTTTTCATGGTTGTTATGCTCATCAACAACAAATCACCCAAGATCATATATCCACAACACAATTGTCACATATATACTCCCACCGCATGATCAACAATTATCATGGAGTGGATAGAAATATGTTTTGTAGGGGCATCATCCCTTCACAACAGGGTTAACATGTACATGGAGGTTGGTGAGGGGTTTGATCCAACCTAAGCTTCAATTCCTCTTGCTCCACCATAAAGCACTTCATTATGCTATTACTCAACTATTGGTAGAATTGGAATTTTAGTATTTGTGTTTTCTTTGAAATGGGTATTATTTTTTGCTTTTACTATCTTATATTCTATCATGGTGAACTTTGGTTTAAGTTTTCTCTTTTCATGATGGAAAGTTGGAAACTATACATTAGATATCGCATACTCCTTTACCTAATTAATATTTTTTGTTTTAATTGCTTTCTTTTACATGCTAGAAAGTTGGAAATCATACATTTGATACATCATACCCCTTTACCTAATTTATTTTGTTTGTTTTAATTGCTCTCTTTTGCATGTTAGAAAGTTATAAATCATATTTCGATATCTCATACCTATTTGCATTATATTACAAGATAAATATTCTTTCTTGATTTGCAAAAAATGCATACGCAGGGACACAAACAATTATTTCACCCTAGTCTTTGTCAAAATCAAGGAAAATGTTAGTGACGATTTTTCACTAATTCATGAATATTTACATTGAAATTTCGATTTTGAGGAGTCATACAAAACAACATTTCACCTAAAATTTTTGGATGCAAGTTACTTTTGAAGGTTAGCTCACCAAATGTTTATAATAAATTTCATATTTTTGCATGTATATCACCGCTGCCTCGAAACACAAATCGGGTACATTCACTAACATATACTAATAAAAATCTAAGCATCTACGAAATTCAAATGTCATAAGGATCTTTTGACCACAATCCAAACACCTATGTGTATATTCCAAACACCTAAGTGCAGGCACATGACTGCATATTCCATACACTTGATTGTAAAAATTCTAGAAGACCCGATAACATAGTCCAAATGCAAGACCATGAATTCTAGATATGTGATCTCATCCAGATGCTTAGTTATATCCCATATGCCATTCTACAAGATCCGGACACATGGATGCTTTCTTGAGACCCTCTGCGCTTGCTCCAAATGCCCATCTATAGACTCTAGATGCCTTGACGTGTGCTTCGATGCATAAGCATGCAAACACCTAACCTACCATCCAAATGGTCATCGATGCCTCGTCATGGTTCGACTGGTACTCAAAATGTGGTGGGCCAATCATAAAAAAAGGAATCTTTTATCTTATTTTATCCATCCACAAAAGGGGTCATACAAGATGCAACCGCCAAATACTAGTACTATGTATTAACTAAATAATTAAGCCTTCATATTTATTTTCAAATCACAAATTGCAATAATATACTTAATAATACAAATATAAAAATATCCCTTTTTTATGAGAACCCACTGATGATTACATGCCTCCACTTGAGGATAATCCTCATTATGTGCCTGCATGAGACAAAATTCATGATTACAATATGAAACAAGTAGAAGATATGGCTTCGCTTGAGGAAAATCATGATTATGTGCAACAATGAGAAGACATTTTCAGTCATCAAACACCAATTGCAGCTGGAAATTCTATTGTCAATTCTTTGAAAAGGAAGATAATAGACAAAATTCCCAATGATGAGATCCACCAAATGAAGATATTTCTACACATAGTGATCAAACACCTATTACAGGTGATAATACAACCCAAAAATTTGTGCGAAGAAAGAGAAGTAGATGGACCATTGGAAGGTCTTTTAAGTTTGATCTGGGCAGCTAAGTATCCATTCATTGAACCAATACAACCTAGAAAAAGGTAATGATACTCCAACAAAATGTAAATGTATAATTGTAGCTGGAAACTTGGAAAGGATCACAAAATGTAACTCAAGCTAGACACAATTGAGAAACATTGTGGTAAAATATATGTATCAATTAAACAAAAAGATGGTCAAATAAAATGAACACATAGATGGAAAAATGAAAAAGAATGCATGCATGTAAGATATGTAGCAGAGTATGAAAATGAACAGAAATGGATAGAAAATCTTGTTGAGAAAGGAGGAAAAATTACAACTCAATTAGGAAAATTTGTTCAATCTAATCTGCATGCCAAAAATATACAATTCTCAACTATTTACCACATTCTAAAAAAGGGTAGACCTATTTTTTATTTTTAGGATTATAAAATTTTATTTCAACATAATGGATTCCCTAATATTCCACAATCGCATTGGTCAGACAAATAGTGCTTGGGAAATGGTGAAATGTCTAGCATGATTGAGGAGGATTTGAAAGAAAAAGTAAAAAATGCATGATTTATCTCATTGTCTATTGATGAGGTCACAATAGTTGACAACACATCATGGGTTTGCATTCATGTTTATACTTTTGAGAACCATCTAAGGCAACCTCATTTATTAACAGTCCATAAAATGATATAAAATTGCAATGTAGATAACATTTACAAGTTAGTTATTTCAATTTTGAGGGATATAACGGAATGGATGATTATACTATCGCTACTAAGTTGGTGTGTGTTAGTACAGATGGTGCATCAATAATGCAAGGGGCACAAAAATGGTCTTTGCATTCAACTACAAACCACTGTTTCCCCATATATGATTCCAATCCATTGCATGGTGCATAGAATGAATCTTTCATACAAAATAGTTAGCACATTTGAGAGTGTTGCAAAATTGAAGAGCTTATATGTGACTTGCATGCATATATGTCCAGCAGTCCCAAAATATTTCTAGAGTTCCAGAAATTTGCAATTGGAGTGACTAATGGTAAAAATATTCTAAAATATGTTGATACAAGGTGGATTTCCATGTATGAACTCTGCATGCAAAGTTTTTGAAGAATATCCATCGTTGAAGGTTTTATGTATAAATATTGTAGAGAAGTTGACAAGGAAAAAGATTTATTGTACCATTTAACAGATTTGGAAATGTTACTAACATTAAGTGGAATTCTCCCCATGTTGAAGGAAATCAATTGTTTGAGTAAACATGCTCAAGAGAGGTCCATATATATTGTTGATTTCATACGGTTGAGAAAAGTGTATGTCAAACTTTAAATATTTTATACGTGTCCCAAGAGAGTTTTAAAGGGCCTATATTTGAGAATTGGAAAATGTTAATAGACATCAAGGATCCTAATTTCTATTTAAAATTCAATATTAAGGATTATCTTTGTATATTTATTAATGAGAAGGAGATACCAATGCATACATTTCAAAAAAAGAGTTGATTTGGTGGGAGCAAAAATTGAAGAAGTTCATGTAACATGTGTTTTATATGACAATGTTATTTCTAATACATGGATGAAATTGAGAAAGATTTCACAAAGCTTATCCGTAGAAATTTTGATCATTTTAAAAGGATGATCTTTAGAGGCCATGGGAGTAGTGAATCCCATATTTTGGAACATCGTTGATGGTCATAGTGAATAATTTGTAAGTAATTTATTTCTCAAATATATGAGTGTTTCTAATAAAGCATTTCAACAAGTCCGTACAGATAAATGGAGTTGAAATTAAAGGCATTTTGTAAAAATATTATTTACCGACATCTCGGTCGGCAACACATTTTTCACTTCTGATGATTGATCAATATCGGGATCTAAATGGACCAACGAGAAATGGAGCTATCATAAGGCTATGGAAAAAATTGTATCTAAGCAGCGTCTTGCAGGAAGATATTAGTGAATATTTTCGGTTATATGAGCTTTTCCAAATGATGATTTTGAGATCACTAGAAGATGAACGGGTCTTTAGTGCATTATATTTTGTTAAATAAAATCTTCAAAACAAGTTAGATAAAAATTTGGAGACATGTTTGAGATTATATGTTTCACATTATCCCGTGGATGCATTTCCTTATGAAAGGGCACTTTCCACTTGGACTTAACTTACTAAAAGAAGAGGAGTCATTAATATAATGAGCAACAAAGATGATCTTAAAACTAACAGAGGAGGTGGATGCTCTACTAACACAATAGATACAAATGTCTCTAAGGAAAAAGGGCTTTCTCAAAGATTGTTTAGATTCCGAGTTTTAGGATTTTAACTTGGTAAGAGGCATGTTTTATAAATATTTATTCCTATCTAAAAATTCATATGAAATTATTACAGTTATGTATGTTTTTGGATAAACGATTTCAATATCCTTATTTCTTATAATTTTTTTATACAATGCAAGAATAAGATATGAAAACAATAATTATGAATATAACTCATATATTATACTTTACATTGTTATGAAAAACAAAACACCAGAGATGTTATGAAAACAATATATTAATAAAGTGTCGATTCATATTGTTTCAAAACAATTTACAAAAGTGCAAAACATCTCAATTGATATTTGAGATTTACATTTCAATTCTCAATATTACAATTATAGTCATACAATATAAGGAAATACAATCTCATTCTATGATGTTCCCTCTAGTCTTGTATCTTCTATGACTAGTGCTTCTGATTTAATTAGATCATCATCTATGTATCATTGATACTAGTGATATTTTCCCTATCTTGTTTGGTCACATCACCTACTGAAAGTAAACTAGGATCTGCATCTGATTTCTGCTTGAACAATATTTTTAGATCCATGCCATGCTCCTTAATTATTTTCTTTAATGTGTTGTTTTGTTTATTAAGGAGCACAAGTTTTTCTTTTAGTGAAATAAAAACATTTAAAATTTTTGTGCATTCTTCATGAAGATGAAGACCAAGAGCATTTGAACAAATAATTATTTGAAAAAGAAATATTATTAGTTAAAAAGTTTAAATATGTAAAACTAAAATTTCAAGTTAAACTTAAACTTATGAACTTTATATTTTTCCACATTTGCAATGACAAAACCAAGTTTTTTTCTCTAGCCCATTTGTTATAGTAAGCTTGGGCTTCACCATTTAAATTTTCCAACTTGTTTAACATTACATCCAAAACATTATCATTGTAGTCATTGCTTATTATAATGACACCTGAGAGAGCTTGATTTAATAATACATCTATCTTTCCTAGATCATTTTGAACTAAAGCAAATAAACAATTTCTTTGGGAATGGTTGTGAAACGGGCATTTATTTCCTTCATCAAAGCTTTGGCCCAAAATTCCCATGTTTTCAAAGTCTCTATATCCGAAATTATAATATCATTAATATTAGCATAATAGTTATCTACCAACAAATTATGCAACAAAAAATTTATTAATTGATCATCACATTGTGGTACTAGTATTTGTGTTGGAGAGGGTGTGTCATATGACAAACTAGGTGTTTTGTGCCTGTAAAATAAGATCTATTTGGGGCACTTGTGAGCCCTGAATCATATTATGTGGATTAAAAGTAGTTGGATCCCCAATACCACTCTCGATACCCAAGAAATCATCATCAAGATCAATTTGTTGTAAAATGGTGGTGCCCATTGCACTAGGGAGACCACCAAAGAAAAATTTAGAAACTTTGTTCTTGTTAGATGAACCATGCCACCACTTTGAGATGGAAAAGATATTCTTTTTCCCCTTGTCTAAAATTTTTTTGTGGTGGTGGTGGTGGCATTTTTTTCATTTTAGAAGTGGGAAAAGGAACTGCAAAATTAAAATGTGAAAAACAAATAAGAATTCAATGTTTAGTAAATTTAGCATAAAAGTTAAAGTTTGAAGTGATACTAATAACAATGTACCTACCTTGCAGAGTATGTCTAGGTGTAGTTTCTTCCTTTATCAGTGGTTGAATCCTTGTGGATTCCATTGGTTCATGTTGATGTTGGGAAGTTTGATGAAAAATATTAGAGGAATATGTAAATATGCAATAATGATTAAAAACAAGCATAGTTCGATTAATAATTTTTTAAAAATAATGTATGTTCCATTATTCATAGCTTGACATATTGATAGTAATACCTAGAATAATTGATGAAGTTGTTTGTAACACTTGCAATTGAGTGGGTGTAATAGAACTCCTCATGCATTTTTTTGTCTCAAAAATGTAGGAGTCGAAGATAATTGTACATCATGTATGAATTTGCAAAATCCTCAGGAGGTTGATGACCTCTTACTGCAGCTTGTCTTCTTGCATGCAATATAATTACTTTCTTCTGAAAGAAAATTGAAAATTAGTTGTATTTTCCAAATAAATACATGAAACTATTTTGTAATAATTTAAACTTTAAAGTTACCTCTTGCTCATCATTTGAAAGACAATTTACTCTCATTTTTTCATCAAGTGTAGTGGAATATTAGTATTTTGTGAGTTCAACTCAAGAAAGGCTTCATAATATAATGCAATTATATAATTACAAGATGACAATGTTGCGAGTCTCATTGCAAATAGTATATGTCAAATCATGTCGTATCCTATTGGATATATTTGTACACCAATCAAATTTTTGGCAACTTAGGGAACAGAGGATGTAGACAAGAGCCTAATACGGGATGTTAGATTGTCTTCCCTGCAAGACTATCCTAGCTTAAAAAAATTCAATCATGACATGTAAAATGTGTGTTGAACAACTTGCACAGATAACCCCCTTCTTGATTTAGAGGTGTTAGCAATACCTACACATTCGAAAAGGAAAAATTATGTTATTAGCTTATTGTGATAATAATAGAAAGAAAAAAATTAAAAAATAGATTATTACCTTCAACCTATATGCCAAAGTGGGACTCTAGATACTTTTTATATCGAATCTGAGAGTAAGGATTTTGTTGTCATAGGGTTAACATTTGCGTGTGGAAGCCCTGTTAAGTGGTGGATATATTTCTGGAGATGTCCTAAAAGAAAATTCTCATGATGAAAGCTTGATGTGAAGACATATGTGGATTTTTATAATTGGATAAAATAAATTGCAGCAAACCGGTATAGTGTGGTGTTGAGGCATGTAAATTATCCCTCAAAAACAACATTTATCTACCCAAGTCACTAAATGTGCACTTTAGTTTGGTCAATGTGGCAATTTGCAAGCACATAAGGTTTCGATATTGAAGTTTGGGTTTATCATGAGATCAAGTCTGAGATGATGTTGAATGACATGCCATTTTTGGATTGCAAATGCAGATGTGTGTACTCTAGAGCTTGATTCAATAGTCGTATGAGCTTGGAACCCGAGGTAGAGACTAGAGTGGAGCTTGGAGTTGGAGGAGCGAGTATAAATGAAAGAATGAATGAGGGCCCAATGATATATATATAGGTGAGGGAGGTGTCAAGGCACATGGTGGTAAATGGTTTACCCAAGTTTGGCGGCTATATAACCATGGTGGTTTTCGGTTACACACATGCAACCGAATGACCGTGTATGGAGTCACCTAGTCACATATGTAACCAAGTGTCTACAAATGCAAACACCTAACTATATACGTAATTGAGCAGCTCTGTACATAGACGCCCGTTACATATGGAATTGGATGCATACACATGCAACTCCCCAATTATAAATATAACCAAGTGGGTGCATATGCATACACCCACTTACACATGTAATCGGTGGCTTCATGTGTAGATTCCGGGTGCATATGCAATCGGACATTTGTGCATGCAACCACCCAATTGGGTATGTAATCGGGATTTGTGTATGTAGCCGCCATGTTGCATATGCAAACGAGAGGTTTGTATGTTTGCCTATATTTTATTTTTTGAGTCGCCCCTACACACTGTTCCTAGATAAATTATTCTGCATCACTATGCACATTTTTCTCATATCCGCCATCAACACTAAATCCATTTTTACAATTCGCCAAAAAAAATCCAGTTCGATTTTGGTAAGGGGTCTTAAAATTTACCCCGGTCCAAATTCAAACATTTATCACATTCTCATAATAATTTGGTATTGTGATGCAATATTTTATAGATGATGTGATTTGATTGTGTGTGCATATACGTTCAAACCTTCATGAATTCTATCATCATATTTGTATGTAGCTCATGAAAATGTAGGATGGGATTTTGTAGTTATATGGAGGAAATATTAATAAGGCATGGTAATTGCTTTTTGTCATAACCTTTTTAGAAACCGAGAATGGATATTATCAACTAGTTTTATGCAAGTGTTGGTAGTGTAGAAAATAACTTAAGCGTTATTCAAGAAGCTTTTAAAGAAGAGGAGTAGAAGAAATGGGGGAATACATCGATAACTCTTGTTAGCTCTAAATTTTAGCATTCAAGAGGCTAATGCAATTCTAGAAGAAAGGCTTTTGGTTGGGTTCATTCTCTTTACTAGGAGAAGAAAAGAGAAAAAACTTTTCTAAAATCTTTCTAATATTTGCATCCTTGAGCTGTTTAAGGAGCCTAGGCCTATCGGATGATGATCTCCACAAACTATTAAAAAAATTCCCAAAATTTCTTGGATGCGATCTTGAGGATGACCTAATGAATAATATTTATCTTCTAGAGAGTGATTGACACATCAAAGGAAACACACTTTTGAACCATCTCCTTCACAATCGTAAGGTATTAGGTTACGATGTTGATTGTAAGGGGAACCGTATGGCTTAGTGTACCCGTTGTTAAGCTCGATTTTGATTTACTTTGGTTCAAGGGGTGATTAAGCCCTAAACAACATAGGTAGTTATATAGGGTGCGAGGCATCTAGGGGCGCTACATTATAATCTTTAGTTACTTGATCCTCCTCATATCTCGCTAGTGGTTTCATTTGAGCTTGGTTTTAAGTTTTGTGTTACGATATAGGCTTGAGAAAATTTCTCAGTTTAGAATGAGAGAAACAAATTCATAATGAAGATAAACATGCACTTTTTAAATAATTTTTTTAATGTTATTTTTTATTTTTGCCAAGTATCTAGGGCGGTGAACATTTTTGTATAAGAATTCATATAATATATTTATATTTTAAAAAGGAAAATAAAGTTTTTATAATATTGTTTACTATTTTTTTGTTTTTCATACACAAATTATAACCATGTTTAACCCAATTTTTTTATAGAAATGAATCTAGTTTTGGAGCCATTGAAACATCGAAAAGAGTTCAATCAACTTAGATTTTTATTCCATCATTTTTTCCTAAAATAGATTTATTTATCCATAAAATTCTTCTAAAAATCCATTTTTAAACCTTCATTATGCCTATTCTCATTATTTGTATTACATCTAAGTTTCCCATAGCTAATCCAAAAGACTCCTAATTTGAGAGTAGTTCTATATTTACTATGTAAAATTGTTTGGCTTCTAGAAAGCTTTTTGCAATAGGAAGCTTTTGTAGTATTCTTGGGTGGAATGATGTATATTAAAATCCGCTACAAAATATAAACATTGGCTTAACTAAATTTGTGATTCGATATAGTTATTTGATATAATACATTCAAAATATTTAGTATATCTTTGACTCCACGATTAAATTTTATTATTTTATTATTATTTAGTTAGTCAATACTATTTGGATAGTTTTCTTCATATTGGATGTTTTATTAATAACTTAACTAGTTAATAATTGACACACATGTATATCTAAAGGACCTCAATTTTTAATAAAGGGTATACCTATTATAATTAGTCATTAGTGATTAGATATAAGTAGAGTTGCATTACTATTACTAACCTGAAATTCATATTACTATCTTTAAGAATTTCTATAAAATTAGAGGAAATCAGCAAAGGAGTTTGAATTTCTCATAAATTTATATTATTAAAATTATAAATCTTAAAAGACATAAAAATTAAACTGATCTAAAATTTATGTATTGATGAGCTATCAAATGTGTTTCCATCACCAAACATTCCACTAACAGATGAGGGTCACAATCAAATTTCATCTATAATTCCACCATAAAATATTTTTTAAATTTGAGAGGAGGTGTTGACTTCAAATATTGCCTAGGCATTTAGAATCCTTAATCTCGACATTGTTTGGGTTTCACATGGAAACCTTTGTACATGGAGTGTTTGTTTCAACTTCTATTAGGAAGGCATTGTGAAAAACATCAATAACAAGTCAACAATCTATATCATAAAGTTTGATTTTTGTTTTAGCGACGCCTTTAGATGTTCATTTGATTGTATGATCATCACAATGTATGTGTTTAAGCTTCACAAATTATACTATCATTATAAGTTCAACATGAATTGTTTGATCTGTATAAAGATCCAATATTTCACTATATAAGGAAACACCAGATATTGGAAATATTGATTGAGTTTTACTAGTCTCAAGAGTCCGATTACTTGTAGACCTCAATTTTTCACCTACATTTTTCCGAATCATCATGCTTTTTAATTTGACATTCCTTTGAGCATAATTGTAACTCATGTGCAATTGCTAGTCTATAACTTTTGGAACACATTTTACAATGTGGGGTAAGAGGATTAAATAGCGTTCCCGCAAAGTTGTACAACTCAAGAGGTATGCAAAATATCTTTGTTTGGAGCCAACACATATTGAAGCTAATCTTGACTATGAAACCATCACTCTCTTTTCTCTAGTACTTGAAGGTATTGTGTCATCTATGCCCTTGTTTGTTAACTTATCTTGATAAAATTGCCATTACCAATATTCAATTTTTAGGAGGTGAAAAGAAAGAAAACAATAAAATGAGCCATACGAGAATGTGGAAATTTGTTATCCACTAATATTTTAAAATCCATTTCTCTAAAAATCTTATTTATTTCTCCTTATACAATTTAAACTTAGCACAAAACCAATGAAAATTAATTTAATTTTCCAACTTCTCTCCTGATGTCTGGAATCCTCCAAATTGTAGTCCACATAAGTCAATGCATCAACGAACAATGAACATTTATCCTTAAGTGTTCCAAGATTCCTTTTCTCATCCATAATGAGCTTTCTTTTAAAAGTGGACTATTATTTAGGAAGACAAGATTACAAAAGAATTTAAGTTTATTTTTTTATTGAAAGCACACTTTTATATTGATAAAACCATGAAAAGTACATTGCGGATTCACCTCAAAAAATGGGTGGAGAAGTCACACCCTAGAAATTTTACACCTAGCACACGTGCCACGGGACTCAAAAACCAAATGAACACAAAACAACAAATCATAAACGTGACAAACTAAGTAGCAAAAAAAAACATGGTGGATGGAGGAGGAGGAGAAGGAGACATGCGTGAAACACCACTCTAACCCGTTGCAAGGGGGTCGGGAAGTTTGGGGTAGGATTCCACCCATCGCCATGCTCGAGGGCCAAAGCACCTTGTCTGTCGAGAAGATATAGCTAAAGCCATATGTGGAAATTTATCTCGAGGGAGCACCTTTGTCTCAAACCCGGAAGCATGGGGAGAAGAAGGCCAACCAGAGCCACCACCATTGTTTTGACTGTGGGGAGGAGCCCCCCAGCTGCAGTCGTTGCCATCTTGAGAGTGAGGAGGGTCCCCCGGCCGTCGCCACCACCAAGCTACCGGAAAACACCGTTGGCATGTCGTCACGTGGAGGGAGGAACTACGTTGAGCCCAGTGGCTGTCGTTGTCAAGCACCTTGGCCACAAGGATCGAGCGTGGTGAGGAGGAGCCCCCACCAGAGCCATTGCCATCTTGAGAGTAGTGAGGAAGCTTATTTTTATCTCGTATTCTTCTCATTTTTAACACACATAGTTGAGGCATTAAAATTATAGACTTCTATACACTCAAATTTAGGGCGAGCCAAACATTGCAAAAATCCATATTTCACACTTAATGACCTATTCCGTTTACACAATCATTCAAAACTCATATTTTACACTTCACTCTTTAATGAAACGAAAAAAAAGAGACATTTTAATGAAATGATAAGATGTGTAAGTGAATATGTACACATGTGTGTGTGTGTGTGTGTGTGTGTGTGTGTGTGTGTGTGTGTGTGTGTGCGCGCACGCGTGCGTGCGCATATGTGGAGTGCCACATACCTTTCAATATGTTAGTATTTTCTATACATCGTAATTAAAAAACTTGTTCTTATTACTAAAAGTTATCTAAATTTACCCTTATTGAAATTATATATAATTATATATATATATATATATATATATATATATTGTTTAATTTGGAAGAACATGTTCATATAAATAGTAAAATCCAATTTATCTAACATATCCATCTAAATTACAAAACTTTATTTATTTTTTAATTATAATTGGAAATTATTAAAAATTAGGAATTTTTTTGGTTCTAGCTTATTTCTTTAGGGCTTATTATTTTTCCCGTAGTTTTTCCTCTCCAATTTTTTGGATTTTTTAATTTAATTTTTTTACAATAATTTCATTTCATTTTAAAGTTATTTACCCTAAAATAATTAATAGCCTCCCACTCTAATGATTTTGAGCACATGATGGCTTAGGGACAACACATGTGTTGACTTATATCTATGTCCGAGTTTGATCCTTGATTTTTTTATGGGTTACCCCAAACATACGCTATTGCACTTGTTACATTTCAGCTACTTGCAATCCCACTATCTGAGGAATACTCTAACGTATGGTCAAACACATGAGACATCCATTCTAATGCACCCAAAATATACACCCAATAATACCTATAGTTTCCATCACCTCTCCGCACTCGAGAAGAAGATTTTCCCTACCTAAACCTTAGCTCTAATAACACCCGCAAAAGTAGGAGGGGAAGGGTAATGGGCATAAAACCCATAAGGGGTTAAATTTGATGGCCACTTATGCCTGTCAAACAATTTTTGGATGACAGTAATTTTCCAATATTGCCCTTCAAAAATACAAAATAGTAGTTATTTAAACACTACTAATTTATATTTATTTAATTTTTTAATGTATATTATATATATTGATATAATTAATTTATAAATTTATATTAAAAAGATGGTCATATTATAAATATGCAAGTCACGTGTGACGGTTATTTCAAATATTTACGCCGAAGGCATTCCCCTATGGGAAAAGTCTTTCGGACATTCATGTGACTAGCTTGAATTTGACGAGCATTTAGACGTTTTTGACATGCACTTAATTTTGACATGTGTTTTGACGGTTTAGAAGGTCGTTGTGACGGTTTAACTTTTTCATTGTTTTTAGCAGTTTTGGTTTTTAGTTTTTTAGTTTGTTGGTGCGCATGCTAAAAGGAATTGTATTAATAGTCTAAGAGCTCTACATGCAAATACAACGTAAGTATTTGTGTTCATATGGGTTGGGGTTGGGCCGATAGTGTTTGATAAGCCCATCTGTAAGTTGATTGCATTAGGATTTTGGGTTCTGAACTTTGGATTTAGATATGATATTTAGTATTGATTTCGATTTGGGTTTGTATGCTTTTTCAATAATGTTACTGGGTTTTGGTTTTGCAGGTTTCAGAAGATATGATTGGTGTTGGACATGTTCAGGTCCCTCGAAAGCTTGGTCAGGTATATGGATGGAATGGGCGGAAAAAATTTTGTTTTGAATTGTGTATCTTTGTGAGCCATAAATGAATTGGATTGTTTGTTGGACATGCAGTATCGTGAAAAGGCCTCATGAATCAACATCATCGGTGGTATTGTTAACATCAGGAGTTTCAGATGGTTATGCACATCGCCACCAAAAATCTTCGTCCCCTGTTCGACAAACTGTGGTTCCAGCCTCTCCTTCGTCTTCGAACACATCAGTGAAGACTAGGAGGAGAATGGTGTGTTTGTGATTTTATCTACTTATTTCATTCAATCCTCATCAGATCCAAAATACTATTGACATTCATCTGTTGGGTAGAACAGTCATGACATTTTATTGTACTTCACAACCTTTACAATGCCCAATACTTTTGTCAAGTTATTTTATTTGCTTTTTTTTTGGGTCTTTCTCATCTTATTATCTAAACTTGTTCAATACCATCTATTTGTTATGCCTGTCTCGAAAATTTTGACAAACCATATATTCTTCCATACTTCCTTCTTAATGGTCATAATGATTTAATGGAAGTCCCAGATTGAAATCCATTATAGCCCATAAACAATTTAGGTATGACCAGTTTCAAGCCCTGTTTGGTATGACCCATCAGTCTTGGTTTTGAAACTCGGGGTATTTGAATTCAATAAGGTTTGAATTTGGTGAGCATAGTTTATATTATTCAATGCCAGAGAGCTTGCCTCAAAATCCATTTTTCTTTTTCCACCCTTGTATACAGTTTATGTTAACGCCCTCGATGATTATAGTAGTCAGGTTTTTGGTGAGGATATGCCAAAACAGAGTCAAGGGGCACTGAATTCACATTTTCTGTAAAATTCCTAAGTTTAACAATTTCATTTCCACTATAATATCCTGCTCTATCCATGTATTCTTCTTAACTTTCCCCATTGCATTGTACAGATCCATTTTTCTTCATAACATAATCATTTTACTCACCATGTAGGATGTCCCACATACTTCCATTTACCATGTAATCATAAAACAACAGGTTTCCATGTTGAGAAAGTGAATATCCATGCAGACTTGCAAGATTATGATGCTTGATGCTTCCAACTATTTCCAGCTCACTTTCAAATTCATGCAAGCTTTGTGGGTAGTGACTGTACAGTCTCTTTATAGCAATTGGATTACAATTATTTAAAACACATTTATAAACAGTGCTTGTAGCACCATAGCCAATTACTTCCAATTGTTTCCAGCCCAGTTTCAAATTAGACAACTGTTCTTGTGGGTGACAATTTCTCATTATATTCTCCAAGCTTTGGTTTTTGTTCTGTAATAAAATTCCCATCCGGAAAGTTCTTACCATTACTTGTTTTGGATTTTATGTTAGTAGAGAATGCTCCCTTTTGCATCAGACCATGAAGAGAGAAAAATAAACCAGGGAAGTGGAATCATCTATCTTGTGTATGATTATACAGTCAATACGGTTCTCTGTGTGTGCTATTTTATTCTCCAATGCAAAGGCTATTTACTCTTAGTAGGATTTTTTGTGAGGATTTTTGAAGTGGTAGAAGAAATTCCAAATATGATCATATCCCACTCAGAATTCTCATTTCCTTGTTTTTGTTTGGTTTCTATTAAGAACCCTCCATTCCTTGATTTTAAAGTAAGTTTTTATATATAGTTTTATGAAAATAGATAATATGGAATGAAAAGAATTGCAAGTATTTTTAACCTAGGTTTGTTGGAATTATCTAATCCATGTCCAAGTCTCAATATTACAGATGGTTGAATCATTTGATGTGATCTTGGATGATGGATGTGAGGAGATTAGCAGCATTAAAAGCTTGGAGCTGCTTTCAGAAGGAATATTAGGTGATTATCAACTAGACCCATCTGCAAATCATTCCAACGAAGAGGCTGAGGAGCTTCTCAGGACACACACCTAGCCAATACCTAGCCAATTCAAAACAATTTCCAAATTTTCTGATTTATGATCAATCACTCTAATTATTAAATCTCATCACTATATTTTAATAGGCCATAATAGGTATCAATATATAACATTCCTTTTTTTTTTCTTGATGACACTACACTCCCTTTCAAAGTATGAACTACAAATATTAGAGATCTTTAATTGAAATCTCTCTAAGTGGCTCTCTGATTTGTCAATAAAGAAATTCTAATAAGATATTGCTTTTGATTTGTTGTCTGATAATCTATACAATATGAAATCATGTCTAGCCATGTTAGTTATATCACCTTGCTCCATTTTGTTTGCAGAGCCTTTTGTAAATGCCTTTGGATGATTTGAATGATACAAAGCTATAATTATGCACAATAATATTATTGAACCCAAACAAATGCAAACAATTGTTGGTTTTGAGATGGATGTTGTTCATTGTATTGGTCCACAATTTAAAAGAACCATATACATTACCTTCAAAATCACTTGTTCATCTACCTTCATCTTGTCTTCACAATCCAGGCATTTATTAGTAATAATTGTCTTCACACTGCTTGTACTACTCAGAAAACAAGAATCTCAGTGAATTAATGAAGCCTGAAAAGTCCTTCCAACTTTGCACTGAAGTAAATAATGACTTCAATCTTACTGCAAGCATAACAAGCCTATCTTTCAATATAACTGAAGAAAGATAAGAGCACCGGCTCTCTATGTTTCCCCAAAGCAATTATAATAACTGACAACAAATTTCACTCTAGTTATGCTCCCAAAACATAATTATAACAATGCAGCAGAGCACTCAGAGGTGTCAAGGCAAAGACTAATTTTTCCATTGTTCTTTGTGATGAGTCTAAGTGGCATTGTAGAGTCTTGGAGTAGTCCCAAGAATCACAATAACAACAATATTAATAACAATAATACAAGGAGGAGCTCATCCTTGAACATCGCCCAAGAGGCATTTAGGAAAAGGGGTTCCCCACCAAATCTAGAAGGAAAATCCCTGATCTATTAAAGAAACAAAATCCATTCAAGAGGAGTTGTGCACCAGACAGAGCATATGAAGTAATAAATAGTAGAGAAATTTGAGATTTGATTAGTAATAACTGACAGAAAATATTTCAAACCAAGTTACCCCTTTACGTTGCCTCTGCAATCGATCCATGATGTTGGCAACAATAGTTTTAGAGTCTTTGAGCAGTTGAAGGTTGTTGGTCAAGCTCTTTCTTTCCAAATAACCACTAGACTTTCTTGCAATATAATAAAACATATATTCTCACACCAGAGTTTGATTTGGATGTTGATGCTTAACAGAGCAGATCTTCTATGAACACGGGCAGACTAGATGTGCATGCATGCTTAATTCGGAAAACACACAAGGCATCCATCTCATCATAAGATCCATCCAATTCCACCGTCTCAATTACTTACAAATGCAACCTTCTCAAACACCATCTCAAAACCTTATCTACACCTGTCTGAAGGAAACCTTGAAATTTTTTTAATGAAAGAAACAGGTGGAAAAAGGAATCCTCACAATGTAGCAAGGCTGAAACAATTGGCTAAATGTAATGGCACCAAATATCAAATATCCCATTTAAACATGAGTGGTAGCCCTGACATAGGACCCATACTAATATAAACATTCTACTAATATACATGTGTACAATGCAATGTGAACGCCGAACGATATATGTTATTTGATTTATCCTGATATGAAAGTTGGGGGATTTCTTTATCTGGTCTCCATTGTTGGTGTTTTCTGTTTGAGGGGGTTTTTATTTTCATATAGGATCATCAAAGAATATTGAGATAGATTGGGACACTCGGCTAAAGATTTCTCATGGTGATATAATGGACTGTCAACAAGTATAAATTTGGATTACATGTACATGCCTTAGGGCATGTTACAGGGGCTTTTGCTCCTACATGTATGCAACAAGTGGTCTCATGAATTTTTTCTAACTTGCTTCAGGAACAAAATGAATATTCCCATGTAATAGGAAACATAGGTTTTTTGTCTGCTGATTTTCAGAGATTGGTCGAGAGGTGGGACTGGTGTTGCTGCTTACTTAAGCACTAAATTACTTTTAACGCTTTTTTATTTTGTTGTTATACTTATAATAAAATTTCTTTTAAGCTTATTTTCTTGTTATCATGTACATACATTGCTTTTAGACTAGAGAACTTTATAGCTTATGTGCTTTTATTGCTTCAAAACTTTGGGGCACATTGTAATGACTAAGTCCTTGATTATGTCCACGTATTTTGTAAAGAGAAACATTGCATTCTATATTTGGGTTTTAATTTCAAAAAATGCTTAATTTTTCAAAGTATTAGGTTTTAATTCCTAAAACATGTTTAGAATATGAAACCATTGGCAAACTCATAAAAAATAGGGTATTACAGTTTTTTGGTCAAATACTAGATTTTTCCATTGTAATTTTGAATCATATCATTGTTTAAAGCATAAATGTTGTTTAGGATGCAATAAGTCAAAAATTTGCTTATTATGTCGTCGAGAGGCATTCCTACACTGGTAGCTAAGGATGTAATGGAGTGAGTTGTTCACTTTTATTTTAGATATTAAATTTGACATCCATTTAACCGTCACATGACAATTCATCCATAAATTTAACTTCCATTAGACATACACTTATATGTTTTGTTGTCTCTTTTATTCTTGAAGAAACCAATCTAAAATAGTAATATCTAGCATAACTAGATAGTTGCCTTGATATTGATATCTCTTGGCGTATTTTAGATATATGTATTTAAGATCTCTATTCCTTTGTGCATACAGCAGACATGAAAAAGTCGGTGAAGGTTCCGTATATTCTCGACTTCAAAGTCAAATTGTATGATGTTGTCATTGCTAACATTAGTGTGCCTTCCTCTTGAATTCATTTGGGGAAAATCAGAATCAATATTATAGCTTCACAAGTGCAGTTGAATTTGACCATGAAATGGAGGTATTCTTACACAACTGGATTCATACTATTTACAGTCTCTGATAAAGGATGAGCTTTTGTGCAGGTAAGAGGAGCCTTTGCTTCCATGATTTTTAGGGTTTCTTTTGAATTTAAAGCTCTTGTTTTCCTTAATTTCACACTTAGTTTTTACGGTTTGATTCGATACCCTTAAATGTTTGTTCACACTACACACATAACCCTGCATCATTGTTCTTGATGTTACTGTTTTAGTTACCTAATTTTTTTATTGTTTTTTTTAATGAAAGAAAAGTTTTAGGAGACCTCCTCCTAGCTCCTGTGAGAGGTAAGGGTGAAGGGTATATTTAGCCATTGAATTAATTCAAAGAAAATGTATAGGAATATGAAGTAATTTATGGTAATCAAATAGGTTGTGGTGGATCATGTTCGATGTAAATTTGGTGGAATGGAAATTTCCAACTAAGCCTAAGAATTCTATGAGCGAATCCCTGCAATTTCATATTCAATAAAAAAACTCATGAAAAAAGTAAATATATGATTGGTAAATATATTAGAAAAATAGATTTTACACTAAACATGTAAACAAACTTTAGGAAGTGTTGTCTCCGAAAACTGCTCTGCGTTTTCATAGCCAAATTCAATTTTTTTGAGCTCATGTCCTTTGTTGGTGTTTAAGCCAAGTTAGAGATTCAAGAAATTAGCAAAAGTCGTGCCCTAGAGCTGTTTAAACCTCTGTTTTGCTTGTTTTGAGAAATTCTCCATTTCCGATCTGTGCATGTAATATCCTCTTTGCAACCTCCATTTTTGATCAAAATTGTTCACTTGTTCTATGGCCTGGGTCATCAAATCATTTTTTTTCCTCCATGCCTCTGGTTTGTGAAGGAAATTTGAAAATTGGACTCAAAACGATGAAGTTCTCTTCCTCTGTGTATTTTTCCCACAGTTGGGATGATGGGTGTCTTTTCCCCGTCAAATTTTGGCCCCAATGAATGCAGGTACATGGTTAGATCCTATTGGATGGGGAGGAATGAGATTTTTGGTGAACTTAACACTTTTGGTCACTTTTGGCAAAATGGTAAATTTGCCCCATGGCCCTAGAAAGTTTGAAAGGAAAAAGTCAAAGTTGAAGCCGCATGGGAAAAAGTCAAAGTTGAAGCCTGAAGTTGAAAAGTCAAAGCGGACGAGTGGGCCATTGGGGCACTTTTGGAAATTTAACCAAATCCCCAAAAGTGAAGTAAAAGTTCTAAAATGCTCTGCGGCTCCGCCAAGGTCTCGGGCCCGAAGTTGAAAAGTCAAAGCGGAAGAGCGGGCCGGCGGAGGAATTTGTGTTTTTGAGCCTTTTTGTAAAAAAGGTGAAAAGTTAAAAAATGATCCGCAACCCCGATCAGGCTATAAAGGAAAAATTCAAAGTTGAAGCCCGCAAGGAAAAAGTCAAAGGTGAAGCCCGCCGTTGAAAAGTCAAAGCGGGAGAGCGGGCCGGCAGAGGAAATTGAGTTTTTGAGCCTTTTTCCAAAAAGGTTAAAAATGTTTAGAAAAGACTCGTAACCACTCCAATCCCTTCCCGCCACGTGTATGGCCCGATTTCAGAGTTAGAGGAGTAAATCTAATGGTCTATATTTAAACTGGAAAATCGAATGTAACTGTTGTTTTGCAAGATCTAGTTTTTAACCCGCCATGAGCGTTTTCTTCACAATAGAGGAATTTGAAAAGGCATTGAGGATTTGTGAAGTTGTAACGGTTTCTTGCAAAGAATATAATGGCTTCTCAACATCATTCCAAGGGCTGGCGATTGATTTCAAAAAGACCAGAGTGCTCAGTACCTGGAAAAGACAAAAACACCATTCTTCTTCTATTTTCTCTTCTTCCTCGAATTTCTTCCATTCTCGGGCTATGTACAAAGTCCTGCTCGAGCTTCAATAATAAAAGAATGAATTTTTTTGTCTCTTTGATTGAGGAATTAATTAGTACTTTGTGACCAATGAGTTTCATTCGGTCTTGTAGATTCTCCTGCGGATTTGTTTGTTTTTCTTCTGACAATAAATGCATGTAAATGAAATTTCTAATTAATGTGTGTGGGCATATGATATTCTACTTGCAACATTAGTTTCTCCTACCTTCATTCTCACTCCCTTTCCCCTTCTCAGACAAAGTTCTTCTCTAGTGAGAAATTGCTAGCTTTGCCACAAGGTCAGTGGAGTGCCCCTATTAGATCTCTGGTCAAAAGGCCACCATTGAAATCCACTTTTCACGCATGCACATACAGAAGCTGCACCGTTCAAGTAGAGGGACTTAGATTCCCATAGCATTGGCCTGAAACTCACCAATTTGTCCACAAGACAAATTTTCTCGCCAACAGAAGTAATCATGCCTATAATATATCTTAAATAATAACTTAGACCTAATTAATTAAGGAGATTAGAGCATGATGAAATAAGAAATATCTTGGCTTCTATGATGATCAAACGATGGTCGTTAGGTTCTAACAATAATGACTTAGATTATGAGGGTAGATAAAAGAGAACTCAAAAAACTTGTGATGAACATAATACTTTGTGTAAATTATGGTGTCTTGAAAGTGAATTGTTTGGAGTGTAAATTTCTGCTATGCAAATAACAAAAAATCATCCAAAGTGACAATGTCGTTCAAGGGGTATCAAATGTATTCATGTTTAGTGCAAATGAAATTGGCCACAAAAGGCTACCACTCATGATATAAAATTTGTAATGTACAGAGGTCTTCATGTATTCATGTTTAGTTCAGATCTCATGATGTAAGATTTGCAAATGTATATGTACAAATTTGTAACAATTT
Organism: Taxus wallichiana var. yunnanensis; assembly: GCA_018340775.1. Taxonomy (NCBI): domain Eukaryota; kingdom Viridiplantae; phylum Streptophyta; class Pinopsida; order Cupressales; family Taxaceae; genus Taxus; species Taxus wallichiana. The sequence continues at coordinate 239,301,130 of CM031238.1, read as the reverse complement.
TGAAATGTACACATAAAACCTTTCAATGTAATGTTTCATCTATATTCCTACACTTCCACTATCAATCACACCCCTTATCAACATGTTATCAACAATACAAAAAATAATTTTTCAACAAAAAATCAACCAAACAACCGATGCAACCACCATCTCAAATACATTGAAAAACTAACACAATTTCCCCCAAATAATTACAAACTACATCAACTACAAATGATCCATAGGGATCCAAAATGACTCTACTTTATCAAATCAGCCAACACAAAGAAGGAAAAAAATATACACAGAGGTTCTATCTATTTAGTGATAAGACCACCACCCTGTGTAGGGTGGCGGTTACAGAACCGCCACCCCACCAGGGTGGCGGTCCTGGGACCACCGGTTTGCATTGGGCGGTGGTCCGGCTCTGCGCAGACATAAAATAAAATATAACGAACAACACCCCGAGAATTCCAAGGGTGTCCATGTCTCTTCTTCTGCATGACTTTTCCCATTCTCTAGTGCATGGGAGAACATGAGAAAGACTATAAATGCATGTTATGGAAGAGAACAAAGGCATCGAAGCATGAAGCAAGTGAGTAAGAAGCTCTTAGTGTTGGAATTGTGATTTGTAGAAGCAAGGAGTAATTGAGTCAAATCAAGCAAATAACTGGGAAGAAGTGTGAGATATTATCTACTTCTCTTTCATACTTATTGTAATTTCGTACTTATTATTGAATTGGATAATAAAAGTGGGAAGAAAGAGAAATTTCCCTTCCCTACTGGTTTTTCCTCCTTTGGAGGTTTTCAGGATAAAATTATTGGTGTATGAGTCTATATTATTTCCCTTTCTGCAAATTGTTGATTCTAAGCACAAGTATAATTCATTCACTAGCTATCTCTATTATTTTCTAATAGAAAGTAGAACAAAGAGCAATTAATTGTGATTTTGTGGATAATTCCAAAGTTGAAGAGTTTATAGATCATTTTGGTATCAGAGCTAACAATTATCCAGGACTATGGTATTCATTCTTGGATTTGTATGATAGTGACGAGATCTAAAGGTGAAGAGGCTTTACCTTGCGATCCAGAAATTTCTACAAAGAAGTGGAAACAAAGAATTCGGGGACAAATGGAGGAAGAGAACTTGGTCCAGTAGAATCGAGATGCTAGAGACCATGATGGATAGGATGTTTAGAAGGCAAGAAGAGCTTTCGATTTACAAAAGACAAAACACAAACAAGACTCCATGGACTTAGTGGTTCGGGGCTTAGCTGAAAAGTTTGGCATAGGAAGGAGCCACCATGAGGAAAGTTATGGGGAAGAACATGAAGAAGAGACTTCTAACACAAGAGAAAAGGTAAAATCCAATCATACTCCTTTTAAAGTTGAAATAAAAGTTGAGATTAAAATCTTTAAAGGACAAGTAGATGTAAGAGTTGCTTGATAAATGGTTAAAACAATGAGAAGTCTACTTTAGCATCTATAATGTCACTGAGGCACAGAGGATCACCTTTGCACATCTCAAGATGGAGGGACATGCTCTGGTTTGGTGGGAAACCCATCTAGCCACTTGTGAAAAGAAAAAGCGTCCTATTGTGAAATCTTGGCAAGAATTTAAAGAACTACTTAGAGCTAACTTCTATCTTATTAGTCATGTAAGATCGATGTTATCCCAAATTCACCCCGGAAAATTTGGTCAAGACAACTCCTGCACATAAGGAAAATATGAAGGGAAAATGTTTCGGACCTACGAGCTCGCATTCCAGAACGAGGCAAAGGAAAAATTCAAAGTTTGGACCCGAGTCAAATCAAAGCGGGAGTCAGAGACAAAAGGTGAAGCGCATTCCTGGGCCAACAAAAGGGTGCCACATGTCCAAGTAGAGCAGCGGGGCCACAGGAGTTTTCTAGATTTTGTGATTCTCGCAGAAAGGGAAAAAGATAAGTTGCGGACCCACAAGCCCGATTTTTGCTCTAATTTGGCTGCCACGTGTCCCATATCAAAAGGGAAGCCCAAACGAGTGTCTAGGCTACCGCGTGGCCCTGGTAGGTGAAAAATGAAGAAGAGTCTTCCAAGCCATTAACATAGAATCCAATCTCTTCAACTACCATATTTGATTCGATTCAATCCGCTGGGGAACCAGAAGTGACATATTGTGGGCAGATTTACAGAAGGCATTGATATTCAATGGTTGAACTTTCAAGGTAGGATTCAATGTGTATCTCATGGTGGTTGGAGCAGGATTCAAATTTTCCCTCTTCTCTCTCTTTTCTTTCTATATATACTGTAACACTTCTCGTTTGAGAAAGAGATACATTCTGGGCATAAATAAACTCTGTCAAATTTGTTTCTTGATGCCATTTTTGAGCAATGAACCTTCTCCCATGCCTAGAAAATGTATTTGTGCCTCTATTCTAGAAATGTAATGGTCTGTGCACCTTCTAGAGCAATAAAAACATGTTTTGTGGCGTTCTTCAACCCTTTACATCATTTTGTTGTTTCTTCGTGCCTCTCCCTTTCAGTCTTGGTTTTCTGTGCATGTATTTCACATTTGTAGGTGTAGGATGTCGTGTTTCATGGAGTTTAATGGATGATTTGCAGATCTGGGCCGTGTCACTTCTGTCTGACCTCCCTCATCTCCATTTTTCTATTTCTTCCTCCCTCAACAGAATATCTCGCTCCCTTTTCTTGGTGCTATCACCTCGTTAGTGTAGGATTTCCCTCTTTATGCACTTTCTCTCTCCCTGTCTCCTTGGAATTGTTAGATTAGGAGTAGATAGTCACATTTCCTTCCTTAGGAGTAGTTTAGCATTAGGATTAGGAAGAAGAATCTAGATTTCTCTGAGGGCCATCTCAAGTCCACAAGTCCCACAACTTGAGAGATGGTCCCATGTTATGCAAATCACACCAAATGACCTTGCCTTAGAAAAGCAGATCCATAACTCATTTGGGGGTGTTGTGATTTCGCATTAACATTTTTGGCACGCCCGATGGGACAGGTCTGAAGCACCTTACCACTTCACTTCATCAAGTTCGATGTGCTCTTGGTGAAGATTTCAACCTTTGGAGGCACTTTCAGGCACATATGGCGACTCCATCTGGTCAAAAACCCATTCTTTGAGTTGCAGACCTTTTCCATTCATTTCCACTCATTTCATCCATTTTCTTCTTCCATTTTCTCCCATTCCATGAGGTTGTGCAATCATGACTTCATTCCCTTCATGGAACTCACACTTACAGCAATACAGTCCACCTCCAATGTATTTCCCAACTCCTCCAGATCAGCATTATAATCAGATCCAGGACCACTATGCTTACCCATATGAGCATAGTCAAAATCAATTTAGCCATGGAGCTTATCAAGAACAAGGGGACACATATAATGGCGATAGTTATGCAGAGGATGCTGATCTACTGGAGAAGATTCAAAAAATGGAGGCTGGCATGGTTCAATTAAGGGAAACAGTTCAAATGAGGGCGTTCAACATTGGTTATAGGGACCTTGTCCATGGAAAGGCCCTTTTCCAAGACACTACATGCCCTCAAGAGAAGTTGGACTTCATGATTAAAATGCTACCCCAACTTGCACAATGGACAATGGAGATCGAGGCTTATGAGCAAAGTGCGGGACAACCTTGTCAATGGGTAAATCCTACACCATTATCTGGTAATTTTCTCTCTACTCCTCAAGCAACACCATCTCAATTTGGGCTTCAATTTCCAAGCTTCCCATTGAATGTTGCCCCAAGTGTGAAATCCATTTCTCCATCCCCTAGTCTTCCACCTCATCTCAATTCTTCTGTCCTTTTCCCTTCCAAATAGTCATCCCCTCCAAACAAACAAGAAGTTCCACCTCCCTCCCCACCACAAACAATTGCAAAGCTGGTTGAACCCCAACCTGCCACTCCTCTTGCTTTCCCAAAGCCCATGTTGGGAAGAGATTCAAGAATCCAATCAAGGAGAACAACAAGAAGAGGAGCCCAATAGAAAATAAATGACAGACAATCTGAAGAGTTGGGCTGCCAAATTTGGGTTTACAAAGATCCCCTTGATGGTCAAGCCAATAGAGGAGGTCAAGATTGAAGAACCAGTGGTGGCTGAGGCCGAGTTTGTAGTAGAAGAAGAGCAAGAACAAGAGGAGGAACAATCAATCCTAAGCCCCATTAAAGAGGAGTAGCTAGGAGAGATCAAATCAATGTTGAGGCCACTCAATGAAGAAGGCATCATTGAAGATTTTTTGCTTTCATTTCAAGGGCCTGATTTGATTGATGAACCCATGATGGAGGAGGACCATATAGTTTCAGAGGCCCCAAGTGTGTAAAGCAGCCACAAAAGAACCTTTAGTTCTTCCTCCCACTTCATCCCCTTTAATCTCTGATGTTGAAGAATATTTTGATCTTTCAAACTTCATGTTTGAGAGTGAAGGGAGCCATGGTGATCAAGTTGTAGATCAAGAAGGCACCATGGAGGAGGTAGAGCACATGCAATAGGACAACAAGGAGGTAGACTGTCTGTCAAACTTGAGGGATTGCCTTGATGGAGGGGAACCCATGGAGATCACATCATTTTTTCCTCCATCTCTCACATCCCATGCACATGAACCTGCTGCCATGGAGGAGAACATTCAGGAACAATAGCCTACACTCCATAATGGCCCTCTGGAACCAAGATTGGAAGACATGACTCTCCCATGTTCTTCACAGGAGGAGGAAGAGAAAAGGCAGGAGGATGTCATCATCTCTCTCACACCATTCATCCAAGAAGGTCCACAAGAAGACTCCATTTTTGGAGTTGAATTTCAGAGAAATGGGCACATCCAAAGGATTAGACCATGCCCAATCAGGTACTTGGCTTCATTGGAGCCAAAGGAGAAGCCAAAACTAGTCATGCCTACTTCAGGGCATGAGGATGAGCATCAAAGTACCAAGGGTCACCATCAACACCTCCAGAAGTCTGATGCAAGTCAGCTTGAGGAGGTATTTCCCATTAAAGCTGATACTTTGATGATTTGGGTGGAAGAATGGCTTATTGTTAGTTTTTCACTCATCCAACTAGCCATGTTCAGTGCCAAATCAATTGCATGGATGCCATTTTTGAGGAAGGGAAGCTATATATCCTTGCCAGTTTCAGGCTTTGTTTGAGTTCCCTTTGCTCTTGGTTAGAGTAGAGTCGATAGGTTTTTTTTAGTAGAAGAAGTGTTTTTGCACACTCTGCATATCCCACTTGGGGTATGTATGATTTTTAGTTTGTACATAGTTTTTGGTGTTGTTGTTTTGCTCTTGCACATAGTGCATTCGGTTGGCTTTTGGTGAAGTCCAACTCCAAGTTTCAGTGGGTTTCCAAGAGGCTCAGAGGTCAGAATTTCAGAGTTCAGATCAGAGTCAGTTTATAAGGTTGGACTCCATGCCCAATGGATGTAACTAAGGCCACTGGTCTCTTCATCTAGTAGGCAAATGTCCTCGTGAGTCACCAAATTGTTATCCCAAATTCACCCCGGAAAATTTGGTCAAGACAACTCCTGCACATAAGGAAAATATGAAGGGAAAACGTTTCGACCTACGAGCTTGCATTCCAGAATGAGGCAAAGGAAAAAGTCAAAGTTTGGACCCGAGTCAAATCAAAGTGGGGAGTCGGAGACAAAAGGTGAAGTGCATTCCTGGGCCAACAAAAGGGTGCCACGTGTCCAAGCGGAGTAAGCGGGGAGGCAAGATTTTCTAGATTTTGTGATTCTCGCGAAAAGGGCAAAATATAAGTTATGGACCCGCAAGCCCGATTTTTGGTTTAATCTGGCTGCCACATGTCCCATATCAAAAGGGAATCCCAAACGAGTGCCAGGATACCACGTGGCCCTAGTAAGTGAAAAATGAAGAAGAGTCTTCCAGGCCATTAATGTAGAATCCAATCTCTTCAACTACCAGATTTGATTCGATTTAATCATTGGGGAACCAAAAGTGACATATTATGGGCAGATTTGCAGAAGGCATTGATATTCAGTGGTTGAGCTTTCAAGGCAGGATTCAATGCATATCTCATGGTGGTTGGATCAGATTTGACTTTTCCCTCTTCTCTCTCTTTTCTTTCTATATATATTGTAACACTTCTCGTTTGAGAAAGAGAGACATTCTGGGCATAGAGAAACTCTGTCAAATTTGTTTCTCGATGCCATTTTTGAGCAACGAACCTTCTCCCATGCCTGCAAATGTATTTGTGCCTCTATTCTAGAAATGTAATGGTCTGTGCACCTTCTAGAGCAATAAAAACGTGTTTTGTGGCGTTCTTCAACCCTTTGCATCGTTTTGTTGTTTCTTCGTGCCTCTCCCTTTCAGTCTTGGTTTTTTGTGCATGTATTTCACATTTGTAGGTGTAGGATGTCATGTTTCATGGAGTTTAATGGATGATTTGCAGATCTAGGCCATGTCACTTCTGTCTGACCTCCCTCATCTCCATTTTTTTGTTTCTTCCTCCCTCAATAGAATATCTCGCTTCCTTTTCTTGGTGCTATCACCTTGTTAGTGTAGGATTTCCCTCTTTATGCACTTTCTCTCTCCATGTCTCCTTGGAATTGTTAGATTAGGAGTAGATAGTCGCATTTCCTTCCTTAGGAGTAGTTTAGCATTAGGATTAGGAAGAAGAAGTCGGCTTTCTCCGGAGGGCCATCTCAAGTCCGCAAGTCCCACAACTTGAGAGATGGTCCCATGTTATGCAAATCACACCAAATGACCCTGCCTTAGAAAAGAAGATCCATAACTCATTTGGGGGTGCTATGATTTCGCATTAACACTGACCAAATGATTAATTGGTAGTATTTTAAATAAGGCAAAGTGGTCAAAGTGTGTAGGACTATACTACAGAGTTTTGGAGGTAAGCCATGTTGCTTAACATGGACTTGGAGGATGAGGATATTCTGACCAAGTACTTGGGAGGACTTCACACTCACCTTCAAAGAAAAGTCATCTCCACAAAACCCAAAGATCTCAATGAAGCATGTGTACGGTGTGTACTACATAGATGATGAAAAGAAGCAAGGAGAAGCAAAGCCAAGGGTAAAGCAAGTCAAAAATCAGCAGAAGAAAGAGTTTGGGCAAACAAGTAACAAGGGTAAGTGGAAAGGGAAAGGTAAACAAGTTGCCACTACTTTGAATACTTGTAAAGATCCCAAGAATTTTTGCAAGAATTGTGATATCAATGGTCATACTGACGCTACATGTTGGAAGTTGCATCCTGGAAGTTACATCCAAAGAACCGAACCAAGGACTCAAAGAAGTCCATGATAGCTGTGAAAATAGAAGGGGAGGTGGAAATTGAAGATGACTCTGATGTAGATGAGAGGCTTGGATGCATGACCACCAACATGGATAGCCAGAAGAGGAGATGAGTAGACTATTCTAGATCAAAATCCAGATCAAGAGAACTAAGGTAAATGCTTTGGTTGATATCGGTTCTCAGTCTAACTTGATTTCTGAAGCAGTTGTAAAGAAGCTTGGTCTTGAGACTTACGAGCATCCACACCCTTATCCTTTGGGTTGGGTGAAGAAGGGTGTTGAAATTCAAGTAACAAGAAGATGTAAGGTCAAGTTTGGGATAAATTCCCAATATATTGATGTTTTTGAAGCTGATGTTATTCCACTTGATGCTTTTGATGTTGTATTCGGGAGTCCTTACTTGTATGTTAGGGATGTTATATTTATGAGGAGGGAAAACCAATATAGATGGGTCAAGGATGGGATCAACTACAACATCCGGGCACACTAGCGTAAGACATGGGTTACTATGGTAAGTGCTAACCAAGTAAAACGACTTATTCAAGCAAATCATAATCAGTTTTGTTTACTTTTATTGAAGGATAAACAAGATGGGGTAGAAGTTACAGAGATTTCTAACCAGGGAAAGCATGATTTGGATAGTATTATTCAGTCTTTTCAGGAAGTATTTCAGGCTCCTAGCGGGTTACCACCAAAACAAGAAGTAGAGCATGAGATTCAACTATTGCCAAAATCCCCTCTACCGAACATCGGGTTATATAGGAAATCCTTGCTCGAGAGTACTGAAGTAAAGAAACAACTTCAGGAACTACTAGACCAAGGGGTGATACGTCCGAGCACCTCACCATGTGGTTTGCCTATTGTGATGGTGCCAAAGAAGGATGGTTCTTGGATAATGTGCATCGACTACCGTGCTTTGAACAAGATTACCATAAAGAACATATATCCACTTCCCGCATAGATGATCTCTTGGACCAGCTTCAACATGCCAAATTTTTCATGAAGTTGGATCTCAAGTCAAGTTATCACCAAGTCAGAATGAAGGAGGAGGATATATGGAAGACTGCCTTCAAGACAAAACAAGGTTTGTATGAATGGTTAGTACTTCCTTTTGGGTTATGCAATAAACCCGCTACATTTATGAGATTGATGAATGATGTATTGCGGGATTTCATATATTCATGTGTCATTGTATATCTAGACAATATCTTGATTTTTAGTGCCACATGGGAAGAACATCTAACTCATTTGCAGTAAGTCTTGCAAGTTCTCAAGGAGAAACAATTGCTTTGTAATATGAAGAAATGTGAATTTGCCAAACAGTCACTTGTCTATATTGGGCACATGGTTGGAGGAGGAGAGCTATGAGTGGATCCAAAGAAGGTGGAAGCCATCACTAATTGGCCAACACCAACATGAGCCACAAAAACTAGGAGTTTTGTGGGAGCAATACAATACATGCGGAAGTTCATTCTAGGCTTCTCCATGATCGCAACACCTCTACACACAATGGCCACAAAGAGTAAGAGTTTTGACTGGGGTAAGGAACAAGACAAATCCTTTGAGTTATTGAAATACAAGATTAGTCATGCTCCAAACTTGCTCTTCCTAATTTGCAGCAACCTTTTGAAGTAGAGACAGATGCCAGTGATTACACCATGGGTGTAGTGTTGCTTCAAGGAGGTAAACTCGTATGTTATCATTCTGAAACTTTCACTTCAATAGTTAAAGGATATTCAATATATGATAAGGAAATGTATGCACTAGTTCAGGCAATTAAAAATGGAAGCATTATTTGTTGGGTAAAGAAACTATTGTGCACATTGACCACAAACCTCTCCAGTATTTGCAAGCACAGTCTAAATTACAGTAGGAAAGGCACTACAAATGGATGGGGTTCCTTTAGCAGTTCCATCTGGTGATTAAATACAAGAAGGGTAGTACAAACTTGGTGGCAGACATGTTGTCTAGGCCACCCACATAGGAGAAGTTTTCCTGTTTGGCCACTATCTCTCAGATTGAGCCCTTCACGAAGGAAGCTTACAGAGAGGCATATGCCAGGACAAAGACTTTGGGGTGACATTTCAGCAGTTGCAGTCCCAAGGGGCTGAAAGGACAGGGATTGAAGATTGTTATCTCAAAGATGGGATGCTCTACCAATGGGGGAAGCTTTGCATGCCAAAAGAAGAGTGAATTCTATTAATGAGGGAAGCACATACCTCGAAAGTAGCGGGACATTTCAGTGTTGGTAAGACCCTAGCCCACTTGCAAAGGTATGTGTATTGGCCCAATATGCAAGAAGAAGTATCAAAATTTATACGGGGATGTAAACTTTGTTGTACTAGCAAGCCTAAGACTAGGAAGGAAGGTTTGTATATGCCTTTTCCAATACCTACTCGTCCATGGGAGGACATTTCTATGGATTTTGTAGGAGGATTACCTATGTCTAAACATGGCCATGACTATCTCTATGTTGTTGTCGATAGATTTAGTAAGATGTGTATTCTTATGGCATGTAAAAAGACAAGTAAAAGCACATGAGGTGGCAAATCTTTTCTTTGCTAATGTATGGGTGCATTTTGGTTTGCCAAAGTCTATTGTTTTTTCAGGGATTCTAGGTTCTTGGGGAAATTTTGGACTACTTTATGGGACAAGATGGATACCAGGTTACAGAGGAGCACAACTTTCCATCCACTGACAGATGGACAAACAGAGGTGGTAAACAGGACTTTGGTATAGTTGATCGAGGGTATAACAAAAATACCCCAAGGACTTGGGATGAGTCCTTAGCCTACATTCAACATTCTTATAACCAGCAATACACACATCCACTATGAAGTCATCGTTTGAAGCATGCTTGGGATATCTACCTACAAATCCATTGGACATAGCAGTTGGACAACAGGATGAGAAGGATACACGAGACACAAGAGGTGACTAGAGCAAACAAATTCATTGAGAGGATCCGACAAATCCATCTCAAAGTCAAGGAACAACTAGAGAAATCTCAGGCCAAGTACAAAGCTAGGCACAATCAGCATAGAAGGGAACATAAGCTTCATGTTGGAGATAGAGTTTGGCTTTACTTGAGCAAGGAGAGACTACAAGGTCAAGCACGGAAGCTCAAGCCATTACGATATGGACCCTTCACCATATTGGAGCAAGTTGGAGAAAATGCCTTTCGACTTGATTTGTCGTCATTCATGAGGATGTACTCTGTAGTAAACTGCAAGAACTTGCACCTATATGAGCCATCCATGCTAGATGAAGATGAAGAACTACAGTTGCTACCTTCCATTGAGGATTGCGTCTTGGACTCACAAGGCGAATTGGAGGAGGATGTAGTACTGCAACAAAAGGTCGAGAGACTAGGAGAGGTCCGCATGAGTCTTGGCAGATTGGACTGAAAGGAAAGACACCAAGGCAAGCCCGGTGGTACTCGAAGGAGCAAGTGAGGGAATTATTTCCTCATCTACTCCCCCACTAAGCTTTTGTGGGACCAAAATCCTCCTAAGCAGGGGAGGTGTGATCCATAGGGATCCAAAATGACTCTACTTTATCAAATCAGCCAACACGAAGAAGAAAAAAAATATACATGGAGGTTCTGTTTGTTTAGTGATAGGACCGCCGCCTTGTGGGTAGGTGGCAAGCTAGTAACCGCCGCCCCACCAGGGTGGCGGTCCTAGGACCACCGGTCTGCATTGGGCGGCGGTCTGGCTCTTGCGGATAAAAAATAAAATATGACGCGAATAATCCCAGAATTCCAAAGGGTGTCCATGTCTCTTCTTCTGCATGACTTTTCCCATTCTCCAGTGCACATGAGAACATGAGAAAGACTATAAATGCATGTTATGGAAGAGAACAAAGGCATCGAAGCATGAAGCAAGTGAGTAAGAAGATCTTAGTGTTGGAATTGTGATTTGTAGAAGCAAGGAGTAATTGAGTCAAAGCAAACAAGTAACTGGGAGGAAGTGTGAGATATTATCTACTTCTCTTTCATACTTATTGTAATTTCTATACTTATTATTGAATTGGCCAATAAAAGTGGGAAGAAAGAGCAATTGCCCTTCCCGACTGGTTTTTCCTCCTCTGGAGGTTTTCCAGGATAAAATTGTTGGTGTATGAGTCTATATTCTTTCCCTTTCTGCAAATTGTTGATTCTAAGCACAAGTATAATTCATTCACTAGCTATCTCTGTTATTTTCTAATAGAAAGTAGAACAACAACGATTAATTGTGATTCTGTGGATAATTCCAAAGTTGAAGAGTTTACAGATCAACAAAAGTAATTAACTATCCAAAGCGCTATCAAATGTATTCATGTTTAGTGCCAAAAAATTTGACCCCAAAAGACTACTACTCATGATATAAAGTCTGCAAATGTATGAAAGTCTTCATGTATTCATGTTTAGTTCAAATAAAGTAGTCCACAAAACACTACCCCTCACAATATACAATTCGTAAATATATATGTACAAATTTGAAATGTAGAGATAAAACCTTTAAATATAATGCTTCAATCTATATTCCTACACTAACAAAATCAATCACACCTCTTATTAACATCAACTACAAAACAAATATAACTATCCCTCTAAATCAAATAACATATACCATTTGGCATTCATATTGTATTGTACACATGAGATTCTAGTTAGTTAGTACATGCACTACCTAAAATCATGAAAAACGTCTAAACAACCGTCAAATTTAACCACGGAGGGACATACCGAGAAACTCACTTCTATCATTTTTTAAATTGAACAAACAATAATAATAATAAATGGGGGAAACACTAGTTTTAAAATTGAACAATCAATAATAATATATAAAAATGGGGTAAACACCGATGCAACCACCGTCTCACATACGTTGCAACAATAACATGATTTCACCCAAATAATTAAATACCCCTCTAAATCAAATTACATATACCGTTTGGCGTTCACATTGCATTATACATGCGATTGCTAGTAATAAAAAAATGGGGTAAACACACGTTTAACATCCACTTGTGGAGAAAAGAGTAAAACACAATCTTTGTGGATAAAACATCGACAACGAAGTCTAAATCTTATCCTCTTCTTGTATCCGTGTTTATAGGGACTGAGGAAGAAAACCCTACACCTATCCATCGTTGTCGGAAATAGCTCAAATTCTGTGAAAGAGAGCTACCAAGAAAAGATGATAAACCTACAGTGAACGCTGATCTTACTCAACGTCAAATGAAGTACGTCGCCTACTTCGCCTGCTATCAAAATGGTTATGCAACAAACACTATTAACATTCAAGGCCGAAAGTTTCATAGCAAGATTGAATACTCGTGATTTGGGTGTATTGTTAAAGAGGTGTCGAGGAAGCGAATACTTTTAAAAATAGTTCACTTCAGTTCCTCTCTTTGCGAATGTTCCATTGTACATTGGCACATATTCTCACATATTTGGTGTTGTTCTCACTTTTCTCTTTATGTTAATATCATATTGTAATACTTAATTGTGCGACCCCAATAGAAACCTCATTTAAAAAAATGGGGTGAGGGCCCAATAAAAACCTCATTTTACCAATCAACCTATAGAGGGTATGGCATATGGAGGGTAGAATCTGTCCTCACAATCAATCTACTTACAATTTCAGAGAGAACAAAAAAATAAATGTTTGAATCATTTTGCCCAAAAAAAAATGTTATGAGCTACTTACAATCATATAGATAAAGGGCCATTCTATGGCACAAAGTACAAATTCTATTGAGATTACATGGATTCTCACACCAACTTCATCCTGCATAATGGCTACTCTAAGTAGAATTCAACCCATGAAGAGGAGCATCATATACCAACTAGAATCATCCGAGTTCATAGGGTTTCAGCCCTTTTGGGGGACCTCCCTTGAGATGTTTGAGAGGAGGGGATATCCGAATGCATAGCAAGGTCAGCACTTCTAGCATACGAATGAGATCCACTATGGATGATCATTGATGAGAGTGATAATTCCATATAAGGGAACTATATTTTTGTCAAGTAGAAGGGTTTGTTTGTCTCCTTCCTAGTAATGCGGCGGATCAATGCAATGAAGCATGCCAAAACAAGTTAAATATATTATTTTTCATTCCTCAATTCCTCCATGCTTGTATCAATGTATCCTTGTCAATTATATAACTATTATTTCAGTAACCCCTATCTCGCAGGTCTGAATATTTCTCGTCATAAAGAGGCTATCGACCTCACTTTTAGGCTATATAAAATATTAAATGGATTTTACTATTTAATTTGCCTATTGCAAGATGTCTACTTTGTTATTCCCATTCAAGGGAAGGAGTTTGACGTTAATTTTAGGATGCATGTCTTGTTAATGGGATACCACTTAAAAATGCACAAAATATTGAAAATTTGCAGCCACATAGAATACTGATTTTTGCAGATTTTTACAATAAGGACAACGAACTAAAGAAAATTAATATCTCCCTAAATATCCACTCGAATTACTTGAAAATTTAAAGAGAGCTTGATATTATTATAAAGGACATAATAAAACTGTTTTTGGAATTTTACACAAATTAAAATGTTGCCAAAAAAGCATAGCGTGCCCTAGACAGCTGGGAAACTTCAAAGGTTCGTAACTCTCCAAATACAAGAGCAAAAATTAAGAGTCTTTGGAAATAACATTAGCAAATAGAGGAAATGACATTTCAACCTTTAGATCTGAAAGGGGTCAACTGGAAACCCTCCAAATAAAGGTTGTAAGTCGCCTAGCTTGGAAAAGGGTTGGAAATTGATGAGACGCCTTCAAAGTGATGTTAAGCCCTGCCCAAATGGCTGTCGTAAATCTGATCTGGAACCCTCTGATTATCTTCCCCAAATGCCCCCAAAACCCTCAAATTCCTTCCTCTAAAACCTCTGATAATTTCTCTGTAACACAGCCCAGAAGGCGGCTCCAAAATGACAAACTAGGGTAGATCTCTCACTACCGAAGAATGCCCTGCTAGCTAGGGACGGGTCTCTCACCACCAAAGCTAGGGTCCCTGTGGGATTTCACTCCACAAACGTAGATGCGCAAACAATAGTTGCACATGAAGGGTCAATAAAATGTATGCCAAAAAGTTTCCTTTTCCTTTCTCACCCAGCTCCTTATATACTTCCCATGGAAAAAGAGCCCCAATAACCCTAGATGCATTTCATTCCATGGAGGGGTCGATAAAATAAAAGTAACTAAAGTTACTTTTTCCTGTTTAAGTCATCAAGGTCCAAAGTGACCCCCAAACGCAAAACTTGAATATTAGCACCATGTGGCCCCTTCCCAAAAGCTCCCAGCGTCCACAACCCCTTGGGTATGACCACGGCTTGGACTCGACTTGACCCTTAGGCCTTTGGTGTAAGAAAGGGGACATTACAGTCCTCCCTTCCCGAGAAATGCTTGACCCCAAGCATTATCCTGTCATGCTGCAGAAGTTGAATACCACGCCGTAAGTTTCTCCACCTCACCCTGCAATCAACTAATGATCGGTGTGATGCGAAGTAACCAAGACACCCCATGTAGTGATCATGCTCTCATATCCGTGTAGAGAACAATGTTGCTCCTAAAGTAGTATGATGCCCACACCGACTCTCCACTGGTACCCACACCGAAATTCCAATCTGTCCAATCCCTGCCAATGCAAGGCTATCATCATGTGATCACTCACTACCTCTCCAATCAACTCCTGGGTATGAAAGTTCACTCTGAATCCTGTAGAATCCCCTGAATCAACCTGTGAAACAACCCTTGTATACGCACAAATGGTGCTAACTCTCCCACATGACCTGCACTCATGTGAGAGCAAGGCTCCTCATAATGTATCTCAATGTGTCCCGTGGAGGAAAAGTCCCAAGACTCCAGTAGATAGTCAACCGGCAATATCAGCTCCACATAGTCCACCTCCTACGCTGAATGTGAACCTACTGAATAACCATGAGTCAATTTCATCTCTCCACTGACTAACACGTGGGTGAAGTGCTCACCGGGCATAGAAGCAACAAAATGCATAGGAGTGTTATCCCATGTCGATTCAAAAAATGATGAACCCATAAGCTCTGACTTGTCATAGTGACAAACCGTATATGCTTGTATAAAGTTGAGGATATCCTCCCTCAACCTATGCCATATGAACCTCTCTGACATGAACCTGTAGGTCTCATCGAAGCTCAAGTGCCTAGTCACGAAGAACAATGCACATGTCGCAATATCTCCATCCTCAACCATGAATCTGACACAAGGCTCAATCTTCCCTGATAGAAGATCATCTCATCCTCCAATCTGTAGTTGTCATCCTGTATGTGGCCATCCAGAATCTCACAAGTGTGTCGGTTCTTGGAGTACTCAACAAGCAAATGAGATCTCTAGTCTACCGAAACTTCAGATGACCAACATAATGATAAACTCGGATGATCTGAACTTGTAATCCCAATCTCTGTAACTGTCTCATGTGCAACATTGCTGGTCACACCCACATCCATCATACTCCACATCGATCCATAATAAAAACTCCTCACCGTGCCGGAACGTCCTCTCCATCCCCTCAGCTATAACCACCCTAGGTGCTCCTATAGATAATCCCCTCAAAATCACATTCCTGCCCTCGGACTTAAACTTCAGCTCTATCGTCTGAAAGTTAGTCCAAAACTCACCAAGAGAGTGAAGCCACTGCACTCCCAACACTATGTTGGTCACTCCCATACCAACAATGTGGAAATCATGGTAACTGTATAGTTACCCATCGTGATGCTCACTTGGGGGACCCGCCGTGTGCACCTCATAGACTCTCCATTGGCTACAACCCCATTGAAGCCCTCAAAATCCTCTGTCTGTAATCCTCGCCTCTCAACCAATGAGGCATCAATACAGTTGTGGGTTGCCCCACTATCAATGAGTACCCCAACTCGTTGACCCTGCATAACTCCTCTAATCCTAAATGCCTTGTACATCAGAGTACTAGACAATGTGGCTATAATCTCCCGAGGAAAAGTCTCCTCCTCCTGCCCCACATCAGCACTATCCAACGCAACCCCATCTCCATCATCCATCTCACGAGTCTCTAACTCCTCACCTCTGTCACCCTCACTCTCCTCGAAGACCTCAATGAATTGGGCCTTCCCTCTACCTCTGCAATCATGTCCTGAAACCAAGGTGTGTGGCAATCGAAACATAGTTTCTTTCACCTCAACTCATCTCTGTCCTCTCAAGAAATGATTGGCTTTTTTAGCCACCTCCTGCCTTGGTGGAGGCTCCCTCTGCTGAAGTTCATCTGATCCAGATGGAGGTTCCCTTTGCTGAACGCGAGGTGGAGCCCTCGACTTTGGAGTGGATAACTCCAAGTCCCGAGCTTTCCTAACAACCTCGTGCAAAGAAGAAGGTTCAAATGCCTTCACAAACCCAACGAAGAGCATCTGTCAAACTTGCTATGAATAGTGAAATCAACCTCATCTCCGTGACATCAGGTACCATGACTGATAATCTCTGAAAATATGCGATGTACTAATCTAGGGGACCGGTTTGTCTCAAATGAGTCACTCCTTAAAATACCTATCAGGGTCCCTCCTATCAAATCTGCTCACCAACCTCCTTTGTTTGAACTCGCATAAGTAGTAATGTGTATGTGTCCATGTGTAATCAACCCATGATGCCACCAATCATGAGCGTCTCCCTCAAGATGTAAGATTGCAAACTTAATTGCATCTTCCTCACGCATAGGATTCAAGTCGGAGTATGTCTTCAACTTCTGAACCCAAGACGGTGCAATACACTTCTTAGACCCATCGAAGTGTGGAATGGAAATCTGTCCCAATCTCCTCTGTAACTCTGGTACCTGTATCTGATGATCTCTCTTGGGTCTATTGCCAATCTTCATTTTGCAATATTCCTGGAATGGCATGTTGTTACGAAAGTCCTCTCTCAAGGTCTGGTACCTCTCCCAACAAGACTCCTCATCCAAAATATCTATGTCGGTTTGTACCTGTGAAACTTTTGGATCCTTCAAGAAAGAAGGTTCGTGAAGCCCCAAGGGCCTGGCAGAAGAATGGGGAGGCCGCTGCCCTGAATGTCCACTCTCACCTCTTTGACCTTGTTGTCCCATATTGCTATTTTCTCCTCTCATTATGACTGTTGTTATACACAGTCCAACAGGCTGAAGATGATTAAAAAATATTCTCTTACCCTTTTTAGCAATCATAAAACCAATGCTAGTACCTTGAGAGGTACTCTCCCTTCTTGCACTGAGTCTCCAATGAAGAAATCATGCTTTCCAACACTTGTAATCCCACAAGACACATTTGAATTCCTTCTTTTGCTTATGAAATCAGTCACAAAGTTTTTAAAATCAGAATTGATAGTTTTGGATGATTGCCACATATTACCAAGATCCCATACCTTATAATGCCCATGAGCCCTTGTATCTGTTAAGTGAGCTAAAACTTGCCACCATATATCATCCACAAGATGCTCGTATACACATAGTTGGAGCAATGGTTCAACAAACTCCATAATGAAGACTTCATCATCTACCATACCATGCATCTCATGATGGAAATAAATTGGAATAGGCAACAATAAATAAGACACATTAGTGTGCTCTTCACACCTTTCAATGCCATCAATGTCCTCCATGTGTTCAAGATAGACATGTGTTGAGTTGCCCCCAACATTGTTGCCTGAGTGCCCATTGTAAGTATCTGAAAGCTGATCAAAAGTTGTTGGTTTGGAAATTACAGCAGGCTGCAATTTCACAGAAGTGTCCATGTGAGGCTCCTCCTCATGTGCAAGTTGCTCTATAAAGACTTTTTTCATGGGTGTAGACTTCCTTACATCATTTGCCCACATCTTTTCCTTGAACTCTTGTAGGTGTTGTCTTGCTTGAGCGGCTATCAATCTAGCAATCTAGCTCTGTTATTCCATTCCTCACACCATTTTAGAGTTTCCATTACATCCTCCTTGCTTGCATATACAAATTTCTTCTCCTGAGTTGGAATAATTTCTCTAACAAGCAAAGTTTCACTAATGCAATTATTTTTCTCAATGGAAATCATACCTTTTTCTCTAGAAGCTTCTTCTTTTCAAATGAGTTCTTTTGTAATTCAGGTACCGCATATGATGATCTCGCTTGGGCTTGCTACCAATCTTCATCATGCAATAATCTGGAAATGACATATTATCTCTGAAACCCTTACTCAAAGATTGGTATTTCCTCCAACAAGAATCCTCATCAATCACCTCTATTGGGTGCCCTTTATTATTGTTCTCACATTTTTCCTTATTGTCCCAAGATTTGTTTTGATTCAAATTTTGAGTGAGCTGACTCAAATAAAGGTTAGTGGCTTCTGTTGTTTCACCATGTTGGTGAACATTTCCTTCATAAAACCCACATTGAGATCTTTCCAAACTACCATATTTAACCCACACAGGCTGGAGGAACAACAACTCTGATACCACTGAAATATCCCTTGTGGGATACCACTTAAAAATGCACAAAATATTGAAAATTTGCAGCCACATAAAATACTGATTTTTGCATATTTTTACAATAAGGACAACGAACTAAAGAAAATTAATATCTCCCTAAATATCCACTCAAATTACTTGAAAATTTAAAGAGAGCTTGATATTATTATAAAGGACATAATAAAACTATTTTTGGAGTTTTACAGAAATTAAAATGCTGCCAGAAAAAGCACAACGTGCCCTAGACAACTGGGAAACTTCAGAGGTTCGTAACTCTCCAAATACAAGAGCAAAAATTAAGAGTCTTTGGAAATAACATTAACAAATAGAGGAAATGACATTTCAACCTTTAGATCTGAAAGGGGTCAACTAGAAACCCTCCAAATAAAGGTTGCAAGTCGCCTAGCTTGGAAAAGGGTTGGAAATTGCTGGAGACGCCTTCAAAGTGATGCTAAGCCCTGCCCAAATGGCTGCCATAAATTTGATCTGGAACCCTCTGATTATCTTCCCCAAATGCCCCCAAAACCCTCAAATTCCTTCCTCTGAAACCTCTGATAATTTCTCTGTAACACAAACCCAAAGCGGCTCCAAAATGACAGACTAGGGTAGATCTCTCACTACCGAAGAATGCCCTGCTAGCTAGGGACGGGTCTCTCACCACCGAAGCTAGGGTCCCTGTGGGATTTCACTCCACAAGTGTAGATGTGCAAACAACAGTTGCACGTGAAGGGTCAATAAAATGTATGCCAAAAATTTCCTTTTCCTTTCTCACCCAGCTCCTTATATACTTCCCACGGCAAAAGAGCCCCAATAACCCTAGACGCGTTTCATTCCATGGAGGGGTCAATAAAATAAAAGTAACTAAAGTTACTTTTTCCTGTTTAAGTCGCCAAGGTCCAAAGTGACCCCCAAACACAAAACTTGAATATTAGCACCATGCGGCCCCTTCCCAAAAGCTCCCAGCGTCCACACCCCTTGGGTATGACCACGGCTGCATCAAACAGGAATGTCAATACAAATTTATCCATCAGATTTTTAGATTCAATCTTTGTAGATATATTTCTCCAGACACAATGTGGATCTGGACTATGCATTCCGTTAGTTTTATAAGCATCTCGTAAAAATGAATCCTTACTGATATAATAAAAATCAACCATTCTTTATGAAATAGCTGTGTGTATCATGAATCATGTTTTTAATTTATACATGGAGCCCTAGGTATTGGTAGACAGCTAGATGTTGGGCATTCTCAGGTTAAATAAGTTACATCCATTGCAACAGTCTAATGTGGGATTCTCCTGATTTCCTCATGACATGTTTCAACATAAATTTTAAGGGATATGACTGGAGGTGGGTCACAATGTAATACAATCTGGTTTTGTTCAAATGCAACATGTCATGCCTTCTTTATCATTGTATTATGGATTTTTGTTCACTGATGAGTTCCTACTTAATACTTCAATTCAAATGTTGAACTGAGTGTGAATTGGTAAGTATGTCTATACAATTCGGATTACATGTGAAGTGCCATTGCGGTGCTCCAAATTGTTAATGCGACCTTGGTGAGCCATGTTCAATATATATTGAATCCAAATGGGGGCACGTGAGAAGTTAATAGTGAAATGTTTGGAAACAAGAATGCCTCTTGCAAGTGTTACAATCAGTATCTAAGTGAAAAGTTTTTTACCTATGTCGGAGATGATTTTCTCCAAGCATAAATATATGTGTCTTCCAACTTTAATTAAACTACAAAGAATGCTGGATTATTCGGTTTATTTGAGCAATGACATTTGCTTGGATATGCTAGCTAGTCGCTGAAGGTTTATGCTAGCAATTTTGTCTAGGTTACGCTTCTACTAAAGCTGTCTTCTACAAGTATTGCTTGCTAAAAATCTTTGGAAACCAATGCTGGGTTAGGCTTCTGCCATTGCTGTCTTGTACAGGTTTTTTATAATACTTAATCTGTGCAAACTAATGCTAGGTTAGACTTCTGCCAATGCTGTCATGTACAAGTATTACTTGCTTAAAATCTATGCAAAGCAATACTATTTGATTGGAGGGAACTTTCTCATTCTTTGTACATTTATCATCTCTCTCACTCACTCATTTGTTTTGATTTGTTGAGCCTAGTCATCTAGAGACAGTAATATAGAGGTGGGGCCTGCCACATAATGTTGTCCATTGAAGGGTTCCACATTGATTAGCGACTTCATCAACTTGTCTGCGAATTTTCTGTAGAGTGGTTATTGATGACCTCAATCTAGCTGTACCATTCCATTGAGTTTGAAAAAATAATTTCAAAAAATAAAATTGGTCTCCAAATTTGAAAGGATGCTCAAGACATCATGGATCACCTTCTCTAAGCAAGAAGGAAAAGTTGAAACTGCCCTATGCTGGTCAAATAGAAATAAAATTTAAGGCTGCCCATTTTTATTGACATCTTACACAATTACACATGCTCCTTGTACCTACTGGCCATTAAAGGTTGTGCCTACCGGCATAATAAACATTGCTTGTACAGAGTGTAGTTACCCATGTCTTGGGGACATGGGGACGGGGTTTCTGGGACTGCAATTTTTTTTTCCAAAGTTTGGGGACAATAGGGGGAAGGCTATTAAAATAATATATGCAAAATAATATTTGAAAACTTAAACTTTATTTAATAAAATTTAGAGATTTAAATTGTATTTAATGAATTTTAGGTACTTTCAAGATTATAATTATATGTTCTTGGTAAAAATGACAGCTTTTTAAAAGTAAAAACATCAGAAAACTTTTGAATTTTTTTTTTAAAAATTGGGGACATCCCCTCCAAGTCCCCAAGACTCCAAAACATTTAGGACGTACCGACGCATCCCCATGTAACATTGGTGTATATGAATTTCCAGCCCAGTGATACATAAAATGTTGGGTGAAGATTGATCATAAACAAAAGGGTATTTTTCTTAGTAGAGGAAGCGACATACTAATTTTAATTTTTTTTTTTTTGCAGCTAGACAGAACATACACAGGAAAATACAATGCAACACCAAGGTGGGGCAATATAAAGAAGGAATGCATTATATTGTCAAAGAGCCAAAAAAAAAATCAATAATATTATTAAATATCTTCTGATGTGAAATTTGTAATAACAGGTGATTGATGGCAGTGATATATTGTGTGCTGATCACCTACGTAATTGTGGCCTATATTTGGCGTTTTTAAAGAGTATGTTAAGTTTAGAACTACCCACTTAGTTCTCTTTCTAATCATCCAATCTTTATAGTGAATAAGAATTGCTACAAAGTTAATAGGCATCTGTGAGAAAACAATAAAATCTACGCTAAAACTGATATGGATTAGACCTGATAGTAAGAAGTGTTCATCTAATATTGACAAATTCAAATGCACTTGTATTTGGAAAGATGGTTGGCACTCTTAATTTATATTTTTTGTAGCTATTCAGAAGGAAAAATGCTCCCTTCCATTCTCCACCATCTTAAGCCGTGCCAGTTTAGAACTCATCATAATTAAGAATGGTAACGAGTCTATTCTCAGTGCGGCTCGGCAGTCTCAAGGAAGTTTTGTTGCCAGGTTTTGTTTATTCAATCAAGATGATGCAAGGATACATTTTGTTCTACTTCTCTCATACAAAATCTCCATGTTGAAGCAGCTCCTACATAAAGCTATATAAGAGGGTAAAGTGTGCAGTGCAAAGTCAAACCTTTCTGTCACTTTTTAAGAGGGGACACATGAGCTTTTACCATTAATAATTTGATCCAAATGGATCACAAAGTATGTTGAAATTCAGTTGATTGATATAATCGGGCTAACTTCATAGTTTGTATGACACGCTCACTCTCTCACTCTAGAGAAGCAGAATTGGACACACATCAGAGGCAACTAACTTTGGTGTAAGAATTGGACACACACATCAGAGGCAACTAACTTTGGTGTAGGAAGGATGATCCAGACATCCTAGGACCCACAACATTTGTTGAATCAGCTGAAGTGGACGGATTTGGCTATGTATGAACTTGCACCATAGGTTCGGCTAGGTTGAACCCACCTCACATAAGAAAATTCCAGACTCAAATGTCCTAAAGGAAGGAAAAGCAATTTGCTTTCTGTCTCTTCGTTAGTTACATCTAATTGCTCATTCATTTGTATAAATATACCTCATGGGTTATGTATTCTTCGATTCTGGAGTCATTGGATATGTACAACTGAGTAGAGTAGTGAAACAAGTTTTAAGAGCATGGCATGCTTGTAGAGCATTGTAGCAGTGCTACAGAAGTCCACTGTGTTCTTGGAGGCTTCATCAAAGCAGTTGACTTATAAAAATTACATAATAATAGTGGAGATGAGGAGGCACAACCCCACTCTTACTGAGATTTCCCTCACAGTGGGTTTCACCAAGGTAAATTCTTGTGTTCATTCCTTTTTTATCTGTTGTCTATTCTTTACACTTGTTTAATTTCAATATATGCAACTATTCCAACGAATTTTTTTAATCAATTTTAAGTATCACAATTCGAAGGATAAATCCCGTTTTAAAACAAAAGTTGTAAAGAACAGCAGTATATATCAGTCATATCAGATGTTGGCGGATTAGAAATAGAATACATATTCTAATTAAGGATTCAGGTTGGGGTGATTATTCTTATGATTGAGTGTGATTATCAGTCACCGGGACTGCCTAGCCTTCCGCATGTGTATCTCTTTGTTGAAGAGATTGCCTACAGTCGAGATTTAAGTTCCAAACAAAAATTAGCTATGGTTCAAATCTGGACTGAACCACCTCATAACAAGCATGAGATAGCCTTCTAGCCTTAATTCTCACAAACTCGAATTTAAAATCTAGTTAAGACATTCGCCAAATTTCAGGTAGAAATATGACACATTTAATAATAAAATATGTAAGAAGTAAAAATTCTCGAAAAACTGTTCTTGTCTTGGCTTGTTCACAAAATAGATGTGCTCAAGCCTAAAAGATCTCAAGTCTTGACAAATCTGAGTTCTTTTGTCTTTGCAATTTGGGGGTCCAACAGGCCATTTGAAAAGGGAACGAGCTAAGGAAGGAGACGCCGAAGAGGCTCAGACACACACAAGGGATTCTACCCGTATCCGTAGCATTTACAGTAAGTGTATTTGTATCCATATGCACTTACGTTTTCAGTTATATTTTGGATGGCATTTAAGTGTGGTTTGGTTGGAGGAGATATTAGCCACAGAAGCATATTGCAATAATGTATGTATTTCCTTTTGCGTAATGTATCTCGGGATGAATTTAAACAACAGGCTCGACTGCAAAATAATGGAGGCAAATACATTTAGGAATTTTGTGTGTTGATATGAAACTGTTTGACAAAATGCCTTGTAGAAAACCACACCTACTGATGTCTCTGTGAAATAGGGTCTCTGCAGTTGTTTGACAAAATGTCTCTGTGAAATAGGGTCTCTAGAGAATTGTTTGACTGAATGCCTCAAAGAATCTCTACGAAATATTTGATAAAATGTCTCTAAAAATGTATGAAAATTTGAATAGATTGGGTTTTTCAACAGTTTCCAAATATTGATTATCAGACTACATACAATGAGACATTAACCATTACATCTACCTCTTTCACTACTTTGATTGAAAAAGATATGAATTGCTAAGTTTTTGGTATTTTGGGGGTTTATAACATGCAATTTTTATGCAAAACAGAATTGAATCTATAATAGTAAATTAAAGTTTGTTTCACTATGTTTGATTTTTCACATACTAAGAAATTACTTTCAAATGTTTATTGTTCTCGTATCTGAATCATGTAGGTTGTTTCAGTCTAATGTCCTAAGATAGATACTGATTTTTGAAGATGTATACCATTTAAGATGAGGTCTACAAAATAAGCTATGTTTAGTCTATCCCAACACCGAGTTTAATTTAACCTATGAGTGAAATTGAAAGAAACCTAATGACCTAAACTATGTTTTGGGGTTTTTTATCTTCTAAGTATAAACTATGCACTTAAACCATCTAAGATTTTAAATGTGACAAATTATATTCCTAATATAAATTTAGGATCTAAACCTAGAGATGGGAGAATCATGGTGCAAGGAGATTTTACTCTTTTAAACTAAATTGCATGAATCTCATCAAATAGATCTAATATAACCCTCTTTTCCTTTTTATTGGATCTTTAAATTAACACTAAGGAAAGAAATCTAAATCTAAGAAAATGATGTCCAAAAAGAAATCTAAATTAACACTAAGGAATGAAATCTAAATCTTTAATTTAACTCCTCAATTGCTTATCAAAAGAAGGTTTTTCGATCATGTCCAAAAACCCGTGTCTTATAAATAGTAGTTAAATTTAAATCATGTGCTAGAAGAAAAGAGTGTTGTTGTTTATCAATATTGACTGCAAGTCAACATTTTACTATATGGAGATATATGCCTTGAAACTACGACCACTATGAGAATTCATTCTGAAAGATGTTGAAAAACATAGTTGGTGTTTTTCAACAACGAAATTTTACACTAATTTCTTACTATAATTGAAAAGCTACTTTAAAATCTTATGAGATGTGATTGGTTTCATTGCTAACACATTTGGTGTCATTCAATTTACTTCATCCCTGAATGCATCATTGGGACATGCATCTCAAGAATTAAACTTATGTTTAGGTCTTTTAGAGAACAAGTACCAACAACATGTATGGGGAGAAAAGAAGGAAATTTTTAAATACAAAAATCTTCAATTTTAGAATTCTTTGTATGTGTGTGCAAAATGTAAATTGTGATTTATACTATAAATGGTGAGTGACTTATTCACAAAAGAATATATATATATATATATATATGAGTTAGAAGGGTATTTCAAAGTATGTGATATATGTAAGATAATGAGGTGGTAATAGTCACTCCTATATGTAAGAATTTGTTACATAGTTGGTCGATGCTAGACATGGCTGGTGGTGCAAGCTCATTGCATCTTAGAATTACTTCTATGATTCTAATAATCCACATTTAATCAAAAAATCCTTCTTTGGTTTGTTTGCATGGTTTGCGATAATATATTACGATCCTTCGCCAACAAGGGTAAAGCCACACTGGAGATGACCCTCTCACGAACATAATAGTTGATTGGTTATGGGATATGTTTGTTTGTTTTCCTACTACTTATGTTGGATATGTCTCCTCAATGCATCTTGGAATGACTTCGTTGACCCTACAACCCTTCCATACCTTACTACAGAAGACAAACAAACATTTTCCATGCATTTTGAAATCATTTCAATAACTTTACAAACCAGATATGTCTCATCAATGCATCTTGTAATTGCTTCATTGACTCTACTTGTAACTAAAGCCTTTTGAGATGAGATATGGAATTAACATTAAATCTAGAATTAGGCTTGTTATCTTTAGGTTTGAATTTGTAGTTAGATTTTCCTAGAAATTTGGATGTAGGTGTATTAGGACCAGAAAATGCATATTTATGCTTGTTCAACATAAGGATCCTAACCTCTCACTACTTTAAAGTGTGACATAGCTCATAAAAACATCCAATTTTTCAAACATAATTGATTCTCGTAAAGGATACACAAGGATTTGAGAAAATAAATCTTGAATCTTATTGAGTAGATAGTCTATCTTAGTAAGAATATTTGTATGGTACAAAACGTAGTCACCCATTTGTTCATTAGAGCCTTGTTGTATCTTAGTTATTTGAGCATATGAAATATTTTCACCAATGTTATAAAAAATTATGCCAGGAATTTATCATCTAACTGATTAAAATCCTCGATGGAAGGCATGGGTAGATCATAGAACCAATGTAATTAATAACCTTTAAGGCTTTAAGAAAAATATTGGTAAGTAATTGATCATTGTAAGTATAGTCTAAGCAAGCGACATGAAAGGATAAAATTTGAACTACTTGGGATCACATTTTCCCTCATAAATAGGAAGCTTAAGAGATACAAATCCAAGCGGAAAAGGATAAAAATCCACTTTAGGTGCAAGTGGATTGTTAAGTAATTGAGTAGAATCCATAAAATTAGAAGGCTTAAACATATGTGCATGTAATTTTAACACTTGAGCTTGTAAATGTTTACAAATATGCTTAAGGGTGTGTGTAGTAGAAGTGAATTAGGAATTCCCATGGGTATGCACAAAAGAGCAGGAATATAAGGCCAAGAGCATCCATGAGGCCAAATAATTCAACTATACAAAAATGTTAAAAGGAAATAAATAAACAAGGTTCTAGGAGTCCATTATATTATAGGCATATTTGTATCATTATTAATACCAGTTTGTAAAGATATTCAAAGTCAAGTTATGATTTTGGATTTGAAGAAATGCCCTATCACTTTTTTCCCACTAAGCTAGGAAATTTTCAATGTCTCTATGACAACAGAGAGCATAACTTCCCGTATTGCAGTCCTAGTAACATACCAAACTTGTTATTTATGCTCTTAGAGATGTAATCAAGAATAGGGTGCATGGCATTATAATTTGAAGGCATTTAAAACAATAAAAAAATGAAATTATATTAATATGATCCACAAATGGCCGAATGATTCAGTTGCCCTCTTATTAATAGAATGATTTCGTATACTTATCCCAATGTTGTGATGTCAAAATAGAAGTTCCCCTCTTATTAATAGAATGATTTGTTTACGTGAGATGAGTGTGTATTACTGCACATCCTTCCCCTCCCCTCTTATGTAATCTTGATCAAATTCCTCTAAATAAACTCGAACAACCACAAATAGGAGATATACATTTAATGTTGCTTGGAATAGCTTTTATTATTGATTTTTTCTTGAGATGCCATGGGAGTAATTTCATCTTCTCTACAAGATCTTATTGTTTTCATGGATTAGCTAATTATATAATTATATAAAAGGAAACATAGATAATTATATAATGAAAGTTAATAAATAACAACATTAAAATTATATAAGCTTTGTTGTTGAAAAATGTTGAAAAACACATAGTGTTTTTCAACAACAAAATTATCAAGTATTTCTTTTTTCTTATTATAAGACGAACTCATTTATGGGAGTAAATATTATTTAATAGTAATGTCATATGGTTAAATAATTGATATTATTTACAACATGTACATTTCAAATGTTGTACACTATAAGCTTCTTATATGGCTAAACTATTGAAGTTGTTGCATAATAATACCCTTGAAGGAGCTTTAATACTAGGTGTTATGAACCTTGTAAACAAATTAGAAAAATACCGAAATATAGAGAAAATACACTAAACCAACCCTTCTATTTATCTATCCAAATACACTAAACCAACCCTTCTATTTATCTAAGATTGCCATTTATGTCTATTATAAACTTTGATTATAACGGGTACACTACACTACATCTCCATTGGGATCATGTTGATGGATCTCCATTTAGGGTGTCATATCAATGTTTAGGATGTCACATTAGTGAATAGTGTGTCCCAAATGTATTATTGGTGGTGACACATTAGTGTTTTATGTCATATCAATATTTTAGTGTTTAGGGTATCACATTAGTTTTTAAGATATCATTTGATTGTTTATGGTGTCATATTAGTGTTAAGTTTTCCTAATTATGTTATTTAGGATAAACCCTAAATTCTAAACCCTCAACCTTAAGTCATAAACCCTAAAGCTTGAACCCTAAGTCCTAAACCCTAAACCCTAATTCTTGAACCCTAAGCCCTAAACCTTAAACCCTAAACCCTAATTCTTGAACCCTAACCCTAAATCCTATTTCCTAAACCCCAAGCCCCTAAACCCTAAACCCTAAACCCCAAACCAAACCCTAAACCTTGAACCTTAAACTTTAGAAAATAATTATAGTTTTCATTATTATTATTAATTAATATATTTGAAACTGTAAGAAAAGGTGACAATTTGATGTCATATCTATTACCTAATACTTTGTAAATAGGAATAAATCTATGTTCTTGATATACACATGGATAACTATAACATGACACTTTATCTTAAGTACAAATATATCGAACAATTGTTTGGAAGCATCTTTTCAAAACGAATGACGTGGTCAAATATTTTGTTTAGTATATAGACACTAAATAATAGTGTGAACTAGTTTATTATTATGGTATTATTGTATTCATGTATTTGTTAATAAATGATAGAGGATTCGGTAATTTCTACAATTTGTGTTTATTAATCACTGGTATGAGACTAGTTAATTATGTTGATATTATGTTGGTATTGGTTAAATATGCATGCGATCTTGAGTTCTTAGTTTTGATTTCATTCTCTTAGCTATGTTAAATTAAATACATTAGGAAAAATTTGATTTCCTGGATGCATTATAGTTGTAAATATTGCAAATGTGGAGATCATTTGTATATATATATTTTTATTAGTTGTTAAATATTGGTAATTGTAATGTTGTGAATGTCTGATGTAAGTTGAAGCTATAAAAATTATGTGATATCATACTCTGACTCTCAATTTGGCATATGGGGGCAAGTGCCTCTGCAAAGACATGAATCGTGTGTGTTGAAGGGGATTTCCCCTTAGGATGCCACATCGATATGCCCAACTATCATTGCGTGATGAAGGGGCTTGCCCCTTAGGATTCCACATCGATATTTGGGTGGTATACTATGTTGAGTAGAGGTTTTTAAAGTCTTCGCCGACCCTCCACTCAGAAATGCACCCTCCCATAATATCAAACCGTCCCTTTTGCAATGGATGGTTGTGATATTATGGGAGGGTGCATCTTGAGTGAAGGATAGCCGTTGGCATTTTTGATACTTGAATTTGTCATGGATATTAGCTTTCTGATGTTGTGATTATTTTATCATAGTGGATGATGTATATTTGATTTGTCATGTATCGTACTAACGTTAATTGTATATTTCTAATTTCATTGCTCTTAGTTGTGTTAAATTAAATACATTAGGAAAAGTTTGATTTCTTGGATGCATTATAGTTGTAAATATTGCGAATGTGGAGATCATTTGTATATATATATATATATATATATATATTTTATTAGTTGTTAAATATTGGTAATTGTAATGTTGTGAATGTTTAATGAAAGTTGAAGATATAAAAATTATGTGATATCATACTCTGACTCTCAATTTGGCATATGGGGGCAAGTGCCTCTGCAAAGATAGGAATCGGTGTGTGTTGAAGGGGCTTGCCTTAAAGATGCCACATCGATACGCCCAACTATCATTACGTGATGAAGGGGCTTGCCCCTTAGGATTCTACATCGATAGTTGGGTGGTATATTGTGTTGAGAAGAGGTTTTTAAAGTCACCGCCATCGACCCTCCACTCAAAATGCACCCTCCCGTAATATCGCAACCATGTCCCTTTTGTAATGGATGGTTGTGATATTATGGGAGGGTGCATCTTGAGTGAAGGATAATCGTTGCATTTTTTGATACTTGAATTTGTCATGGATATTAGCTTTCTGATGTTGTGATTATTTTATCATATTGGATGATGTATATTTGATTTGACATGTATCGTACTAATGTTAATTGTATATTTTTGTTTGCATGTGTGTTGTTGTATTTAGTTTGTCTTTTGTGTGGTGAAAATGAATACACGAAGCTCAATTCCTCCTAATCCCGTAGGGATAACGTTGACAACTCCCAAATTCCAAAGGGAGGAATGCTTCAGGAGGTCCACATTTGTGGTCTATATAGACCATCATCAATAGAATAAGCCACCCAAACCGAAATTGCAGCCATGGTTAAGGCCCGACTCAATTTGCGAAACTTCTGTTATTTATTTGTCTAAGTTTTCACACTATAGGGCCGCATTCATGAGGATATGGTCTAGCTTATGACATGATGGAGGATGCCCAGAAGTATGAGCCTCCACATAAGTTGAGGAAGATGGGAGTTCCGGTCATAAAACCGGTGATAGATCCAAAAAATTGTGCAAAAAAGATTGCACATGGAAGCAACTCCAAGTTTGCTGCTAAAAACAAAAAAAAATAGTTACTTGCTTTTATATGTTTTGTTCTAAAAAACTTATGACGTGTTTGAAAAAAACCTATATAAATATTTATTTTTTGTCAAATGTTGATTCACACCAACTTAAATATATTTCATTTTGTTGTTCGAATATATTCTTGATTCACACGAGCTTAAATATTAAATATGTTTTGCATTGGATTAAATATGTTTTCCTTAGTATTAATATGTGTTTCTATGGATTATATTTTTAAAATTACTAATGTTTAGATATTTTATAGCAAGTTTAGATTATTAAAATTCATTTATGTTAAAATTCTATTTAGGTACGAAATGTGTAATGGTAACGATTTTCTAATTCACTAAGTATGGGATTATGATCATTTGTCCAATTTAGGATTGTATTGGTGCAATTATCATTTCCAATCATTTATGGTATTCATATGGCCCCCTTTGATTATTTACTTATTTTTTTAATTATCTTGTGTAGTTCTAAGACTTTTTCTAGGTCAGTGTACTTGACAAGGAACTTAAGTCCAAAAGGTTTTGGTAGACTACATGTTTATGAGAAAAGAGTCCCCATTCTCTTCGAAATTTATCCATGTGACCCTTGGTCTACCTTATTCACATTTTTTGATAGTCATATACTGTTTGTTTATTTGTGTGTAAAGAGTGTTCTAATATGAGTTCAACTCATATAGAGATGCACCTGTAGCCTACTTAATCTACATAATATAGAAAACAGTATTGTTTGAAAAGGAGTTAATTCTAGAGAATTTGAGTACTCATTGAAGCATGTAATTTTAATACTAGATATACATTACAATGGTTTTTTAGTGAATAAACTATAAAATTATTAGAATGTTGTTGTAATACTATAGGCTATAACAATTATTGGAATGTCATTCGCAATACTATAACTAATCAAATGTTTATAGATATTGATATTGCAAATAGATTGAAATATATCTATTCATAATAGACTAATCAATTTATTAAGTGATTTATTCAAATTTAATATTTACCCATTACATTTATAAACTCATAATTATAGGAAAAACATTTTAAAAAAAAAATCTAAATTGTGTTTGTATTAATTATATGTTAGCAACATAAAGTTATCTATTAGAAAATGAGTGGAATGGAACCAAACCCGTGATTACGATTCCAATATATTCCAAAATATATTCACACTTTAGTCTAACATATGAAATACAAAGTTTTAGTATTGTAAGGAATACAATGTTTTAATACAATGTTTCCCAAAAAGAAGTCGCTCACGAACACATGACGTTAACTCATTTAGAGTGTATGTCCCTAGACAAAGTACTAACTCCATTGAATCTCCAATAAGAAATCATTATTAATGAATGAACTCAGGAGAAAATGTTTTAGGGCCTTGTCATATGTTAAATTATAGATGTTTGTATTGAAAAAGTCAAATTTGAAGTGTTCATTCTATTTTTTTTTATGTTTTCTTATGATATATTTTTGTCCATTGTAAAGGTAAACATGGTTGCCATTTGGAGATTGGAAATTCATGGAGTGTCGAATACCTCCAAAAATATTGCATGTTCATCGTTCATATTATACGACCACTGATGGAAGAAAGATAGTAGAAAGAGGTACAATTGTCAAAAATGCCACTATGACCTTCCACCAGGTTGAGTATAGGGCCTTGATATTGGGTCTTGAGGAAGCGATACACCATGATGTTTGGAACATTTGTGTGTTTTCTCATGATATGCTTGTTGTGAAACAAATGACTGGTGTATACCAATGTAACAATGTAAATCTTTCAATTCTTTGAGTTCAAGTGCTAGAGAGTGTATCTCGCTTTGTGAAATGTTCATACATGCATGTAAAA
Source organism: Taxus wallichiana var. yunnanensis (assembly GCA_018340775.1). Taxonomy (NCBI): domain Eukaryota; kingdom Viridiplantae; phylum Streptophyta; class Pinopsida; order Cupressales; family Taxaceae; genus Taxus; species Taxus wallichiana. The sequence continues at coordinate 239,268,616 of CM031238.1, read as the reverse complement.
GTTAACAGAGGTAGGTTAGATGTATGTCAAGTGTCTAGGGACACTATAAACCAAGAAGTGGTAGCTTTGCTAGCACTTGCCATGGAAGACATTTCAATATGATATATGTACACATTGTATTTCCTTTTTGCGTAATGGTAGACATACATTATTTATTAGATTGTGAATAACTAATATTATGTGAATTGTCTCCAATGTATATATTATATATTTTGTGGATAATATGATGATACATCCTATAGTGTTGGTTGATAGACCGGGCATTTTGGATACCTCATGCTTTATCCTATCTTCTCTTTTAACACACTTGCAATTCACATTTCATGTTTACTTTGGAAACATCTAGAGTCGAGTATCCAATTTTGAAAAATAATGTGTGTGGCTAATTTTGTCACAAATCATTTATTGTGCATGATTTTCTCAATATGAATGCAAAATACAAATAAATAAGATCGTGCACCATTTGTTTCAGTTTAACTTGTTTTACAATGTGTCACTTCAACGATGGTTATGACAACGCACATGAATGAAACATGTGGAAGCTCGATGACATGGGTCGATCCATGTTCACAATCCATTCTTATGTTTTGGGGAAGACATAAATAATGAGACGGTAATATATAACTTTGTGAACATTAATTGTTTGTCGTAGCAATGTACCTAATGTCATTTGTTGGGATAACAATTATGAAATTGTTGTCTTTTCATACAAGTTTCTTCACATTCCATGATGGTAATATTGAATATGTGAACATTACTTCTTTTGCAAAATACTTAATATTTTATGTTGGGCTAATAGTTATGCACTTGGACTCCCTAGATACAAGCACCTTCACATCACATGGCGCGTACGCATTTCACAAGCGTCACTAGAGGAAGCAAAGGGAGATGATCCTCCAATAGTTGATGGTGATACATTAGATGGTCCTTCCAAGCCCATTCACTCAGATATCCATGAGCCACCCATAGAGTATAGAACCAAATATGTTAATGGTCGTATTCGTTATGTCTATCAACATGGATCATGTGTTGTTAGTGGGGATGTTAGGTTTTCGAGATTGCATAGACTAAATCGACATCGCCAAGTAGAACACAATCTTCCCTCCGTGGAACCTCGTAAGCATGGCTATAAGCATATGGGGAAATGACCACCTATCTCTCAAGATAGAAGCAGGGCATACGTGCAAAAGAGGGAGGCAGATGTGAACTATGTCCGAGGCAATGATTCTACTTGCAGCGGAGGAGGGTTATCGATCGAGTTTGCAAAAAGAATGCAAATATCGATTCGAGGAGTTGAGCCAGGAAGGAAAGAGGGAGGTGGATGATGCAATGCATGCCTACGATTCAACGAGAGATGTGAAAGGTGAGAGAGGAGCATTGGTTGAGAGCGAGAGGAAATAAAAACTCAAATATCGGAAATAGAGGTAAATTTAAGATTAGTATAGTATTTTATATATTATGTTTGGTTGGAAATCAAAAACTTAATATTTTTTCATGAACAGAAGCTAGAGAAGAGGGTGGAACAAGTAGTAGAAATGTTGACCCCCTACGAATGATAACGTAAGTAATTATTGGTCTTTTGTAAGTAAGGATACAATGTAGTTTTTGTTTATTTTTGTATATACTAACTGTAGGTGTGCGTAGGATTATGACATTCCCTTGTGTCAACTCTTACGCCGACAGAGACACTCGATTCATAGTGAAAAATAGAGAGAGGTAAAAACCACTTAACATGCACTTGAAAAATGTATGTTGCCTTATGTTGTTGATACTTTAATTGTCTTGATGACTCGATTGTTATAGGTGGATTTTGATAACATGCCCCCTTCTCAATCAGCCTGTGGTCTCGATCTTATTGGAGAGATAGCTTCACGTGAGGTAAAGAGATGGAGATGAAAAATCCTAGAGTTGCAGCTTCTTTTCAGTTGAGGAGAGAGAGGGTGATGAGGGGAGGCATGAGGAGAGGGGCACAAACACCATTGTTGACAGTACGAGAGAGGGTGGAACTAGACTGGTAAGTTATTGAATGTTCTCATTTGATTTTTGTATTCTTTTTTGGTGAAATTAAGAAAAAGTTATTAATGCAATTGAGATTTTTGTTATTCTAGGATTTTCTTGATGGGGTTGAAGTCAAGTTAATGTCAGATGATATGGTTGTCGCGAGAGGAGTGGTTTGTGATAGTAGCCCACACGTGAAGTGTCATGGCATCACACTCCCCAAATTTATTGTCAAAGTGATTATTTCTGAGGCCATTGTTCCCACTGCTCCATTGCCCTACCCTAATACATTTGTAAACACTTTGGCAGAGTGTGTCAAAGGGTTTCTATTTGGGATCTCAATGATATCAGACTTGACACTCTGAAGAGGCAAGTAGTTGTAATGAATGATTTAATTTAATTATGTGTTTAACTGAGAGATTCATCTACGTTGACTTATTTACTATATGGTTGGCTTTTAGGATGATGCGATACAGGTTGAGACAATGCAATACTCGGATAAAGACATCGGATGCCCCACCCATTCTTGGCATCATGCCAAATTATGTTCATAGAAATGAGAAGAAACGTATTAGATTTTATGATGGAGTATTGTTTGTCGCTAACACTAGGCAACGAAGGAGATGAAAACATTTATGTATAACATTGATTGTGAGGAGTCGGATTAGTATATATGTGTATATGATGATGATGTTACTTTAATGTGTTTGAGGTTTACGACTTAGTACTGCATTATTGATATATTGAATATGGTTTGTGGTTATGGGTTACATAGAGTTATCCATTTACGATCTGTTTATAATGCATTAGATGGTTTTTATTCTTGTTATGTGACATTCCATTTACTGTATAAATGATGATGTTGTCACTGTGTATCTGGTTAATGTATTAATGTGACTATGGATTGTGGATTACGGTTTTGGTATGTGGTTACATAGTTGAGTTCTTCTTCCTTGTATGCCTGCTTGGGTTTGACGTGTTCAATAATTTATCGAGATAATTCACAATTTTGTTTTCAAATTTTGTGTATTATGGATTACGGTTTGTGGTTTATCGTTACATAGTTGCGTTCTTCATCCATGTATGCGTACTTGGGTTTGATGTGCTTACGAAAATTTTGTATATATTTCATCCATGATAATATTTTGTTACGTATAAGTTAAGTGCATTATTTCCTTTCTAATTATGTTTGAATGGTAACAGATAATAATTGATTGTTATAATACAAGTTTATTTAGATGGCAAGACTAAAGAAGACTAGAAAGCGCAAGGCTTCACTAGTGCAAGAACCAAATGATTATGAATCATTCGATAGTGACACTTATCCGTTCAAAAATAATGCAAAGAGCTCTACAAACAAAGATGTTAGTGCTACACAAGAAGACGAGCCTTCCCCATCAGTTCGTATGGATTTAGAAATGAAACTTGTAACAAAGAAGACAAAGATATATCAAAACCAGTGTGAAAGATTTGCATTGGAAAATTTATATTTTACGAAAAAAAAATAAGGAAATATTGGATGAAATAGGAGAAATTGCCTCAAGGTAGATGGAGTTGGAGCTCGAGGTTCAGGAGTTAGAACTAGAAATTAAGAATTGGGAGACAATGCATGAAGTGAAAAAAAAGTGTTCACAAATCAAGTAGCAAACTTTAATACCATTCTTAAAATACACAATGAAGATCAGAAGGAAGTATGGAAGAAGATGTACATGCAGGCCAAGGTGGCAATTGAGGAAAAACACCAGGCACTCCCACCCAAGACAATGATAACAAATGAATATACCAGTCATAGAACTTTTATATTTCACTTACATATTTGACAAATTTTACTTATATATTAGACATATATGTATAGATATTGATTATGTGGTATGCAAAAAATTAGTTATATTTGATGAATTTTTCCTTTGTAGCATAATAGATGATATGGATAGATGTATGTGGTTAAATTATGATTATTAGATGTATGTAGATGTATGTATTTTTTTACACTAATATGGTTGTTTTTTGGTTGATGTTATGATGTGCACATTAATTAGTATTTAGATCATGTATTTGAATTGTTATATCTGGTATGCGATGTGATGAATAAGGAAGAGTAATACAAGTGTGATTAGAAGACAAGTGTATATATGTGTGATGAGGTTGTTACTTTAATGTGTTTGACATTTATGATTTAGTATTACATTCTTGTTAAATTGAATATGGTTTGTGGTTCTGTTTATAGCACATTAGATGGTTTTTATAGCGCATTCTCCAAAAAATTAGTTATATTTGATGAATTTTTCCTTTGTAGCATAATAGATGATATGGATAGACGTATGTGGTTAAATTATGATTATTAGATGTATGTGATTTTACACTAATATGGTTGTTTTTTGGTTGATGTTATGATGTGCACATTAATTAGTATTTAGATCATGTATTTGAATTGTTATATCTGGTATGTGATGTGATGAATAAGGAAGAGTAATACAAGTGTGATTAGAAGACAAGTGTATATATGTGTGATGAGGTTGTTACTTTAATGTGTTTGATGTTTACGATTTAGTATTACATTCTTGTTAAATTGAATATGGTTTGTGGTTCTGTTTATAGCGCATTAGATGGTTTTTATTCTTGTTATGTCACATTCCATTTATTGTATAAATGATGATGTTGTCATTGTGTATATGGTTAATGTATTAATGTGACTATGAATGTGGATTATGGTAAATGGTATATGGTTACTTTGTTGGGTTTTGCTTCTGTGTATGGTATATGGTTACAATTACATTTGAATGTTAACAAATATTAATTGGTTGTTTAAATACATGTTTAATTAGATGGAAAGACAAAAGAAGGTTGGAAAGCGCAAGGCCTCACCAGTTCGGAACCAAAAGATTATGCAAAATTCTATAGTGTCAGTACTAATGTGTTCGGAAAGACTGTAGAGAGCCCTACAAACAAAAATGTTGAAGTTGGACAAGAAGATGAGTCATCCCCATCAGTTCGTATGGAAATAGAACTGAAACTTGCAATGAACAAGGCAAAGTTTTATAAAATCAAGCGTGAAAGACTTAGACTGCAATATTTAAAATTGTCAAAGATAAATAAGGAATTATTGGACCAATTACTAGATGCTTCCTTGAAGAAGATGGAGTTGGAGCTTGAGGTTCAAGAGTTGGAATTAGAAATTAAGAATTGGGAGACGACGTGTGAATCGAACAAAAAGTGTTCGAAAATCAAAGTAGCAGTTTTAATTTTTGTTGTTAAAATTCACGAAGGTCACAAAGAATTATGGAAGAAGATGTACATCTTGGCCAAGGCATCGACTGAGAAAAAAGTACCAAGTCACTCACACCGAAGACTATCCAAGTGACCTTTGACATAAAATATGACTTTGTAATAAAATGACACTGTCCATGTGACCTTTGACATCAACAAGATGTTGGTTAAATGTATATTTTAGTTTTTAAAAGAGTAAATAATAATTAAACCATCAAAACATAATAAAATATTAGAAGGTTTTAAAATCTAATAACAAGATTTAAATTGGAATAAGATTTAAAATGTGTGAGTATTGTGAATGTTACTTCTAGTTAATGTACATATTATAGAGAATTTGAATTTCAAGTTCTCATTGAAGCATGTAATTTTCATACTACGTATACATTACAATGGAATGATCTTAGTTTAAATGTGTGTTACCATTCATTAAGACTACAAAATTGTTTTCATTGCTTCAAGTCTAACTTCTCATCTTCTCATAGTTTTTTTGCAATGTTATACAAATTTGATGTAAATGTTTTGGTGTAAATGTATAAATGGTTTGTCTAATATTATGATTTTCCGTTTCAAAAAAATGTTTTGGTGTAAATGTATAAATGGTTTGTCTAATATTATGATTTTATCACATTGTATACCAACCCTTGTCCACCTGATAAGTAGTTGATGTGGATTGCATCATTCCAACAAGGAGGAAATGCAACACGGATTGCACCTTTTGGAGAACCAAATTATGTTTTTCAAAGTGTTGAAAAAACACCTGTTTGTTTTTCAACGTGTCTTACAACTCATTCTATTTATTAACGGTTTCGATAAAACCAACCCTTGTCCACCTGATAAGTAGTTGATGTGGATTGCATTGTTCCAACAAGGAGGAAATGCAACGCGGATTGCACCTTTTGGAGAACCAAATTACATTTTTCAAAGTGTTGAAAAACACCGTGTGTTTTTCAACGTGTCTTAAAAAATTTGTTCTATTTCTTAACATTTTTTAAAACCAACCCTTGTCCACCTGATAAGTATTTGATGTGGATTGCATCATTCCAACAAGGAGGAAATGCAATGCGGATTACACCTTTTGGAGAACCAAATTACGTTTTTCAAAGTGTTGAAAAACACCATGTGTTTTTCAACGTGTCTTAAAACTCACTCTATTTTTAACGGATTCAATAAAACTAACCCTTTTCCACATCGATAAGTAGTTGATGTGGTTACATCATCCTAACAAGGAGGAAATGCAATGCGGATTGCACCTTTTGGAGAACCAAATTACGATTTTTCAAAGTGTTGAAAAACACCGTGTGTTTTTCAACGTGTCTTAAAACTCGCTCTATTTCTTAATGGTTTGATAAAACCAACCCTTGTCCACCTAATAAGTAGTTGATGTGGATTACATCATTCAAACGAGGAAATGCAACGTGGATTGCACCTTTTAGAGAACCAAATTATATTTTTAAAGTGTTGAAAAACACCGTGTGTTTTTCAACATGTCTTAAAATTCATTCTATTTCTTAACGGTTTCGATAAAACCAACCCTTTTCCACCTGATAAGTAGTTGATGTGGATTGCATCGTTCCAATAAGGAGGAAATGCAACGTGGATTGCACCTTTTGGAGAACCAAATTACGTTTTTCAAAGTGTTGGAAAACACACGGTGTTTTTCAACGTGTCGGAAAAACTCGACTCTTTTTAAACCCAACCCCTTCTCCACTGATAAGTAGTTGATGTGGAGTCAATATTTACAACAAGAAGGAAAAGCACCGTGGGTTGCACCTTTTGGAGAACGGATTACATTTTTCAAAGTGCTGAAAAACACTATGCGTTTTTCAACGTGGTAGATAAAACACCCTATTTTTCATCACTATGTAAATATTCAACCCTTCTCCACCTAATAAGTAGTTTGATGTGGAGTTAATGTTTACAACAAGAAGGAAAATCACCGTAGGTTGCACCTTTTGGAGAACGGGATTGCGTTTTTCAAAGTGCTGAAAAACACCATGTATTTTTCAACATGGTGGAAAACACACCCTATTTTTCATCGCTATGGAAATATTCAACCCTTCTCCACCTGATAAGTAGTTGATGTGGAGTCAATTTTACAACAAGAAGGAAAAGCACCGCATGGGTTGCACCTTTTGGAGAATGGGATTGCATTTTTCAAAGTGCTAAAAAATTGTGCATTTTTCAACATGGCAAAATACACACCATTTTTCATTGCTTTGGAAATATTCAACCCTTCTCCACATGATAAGTAGTTGATGTGGATTCAATGTTTACAACAAGAAGGAAAATCACCGTGGGTTGCACCTTTTGGAGAATGGGATTACGTTTTTCAAATTGCTGAAAAATGATGTGCATTTTTCAACGTGGCAAATTACACACCCTGGTTTTCATCGCTATGGAAATATTAAACCCTTCTCCACTTGATAATTATTTTATATGGAGTCAATGTTTACAACAAGAAGGAAAAGCACCGTGGGTTACACCTTTTAGAGAACATGGGATTGCATTTTTCAAAGTGTTGAAAAAACCGTGTGCATTTTTCAACGTGTCGGAAAAACACACCATTTTTCATCACTTTGGAAATATTCAACCCTTCTCCACATGATAAGTAGTTGATTTGGAGTCAATGTTTACAACAAGAAGGAAAATCAGGGGTTGCACCTTTTGGAGAACGGGATTACGTTTTTCAAAGTGCTAAAAAACACCGTGCATTTTTCAACGTGGCGGAAAACACACCCCATTTTTCATCACTTTGGAAATATTAAACCCTTCTCCACATGATAATTAGTTGATGTGGAGTCAATGTTTACAACAAGAAGGAAAATCATCGTGGGTTGCACCTTTTGGAGAACGGGATTGCATTGAAACCGTTAAGAAATAGAAGAGTTTTTAGACACGTTGAAAAACAAGCGGTGTTTTTTCAACACTTTGAAAAACATAATTTGGTTCTCCAAAAGCTTCAATTTTTCACGTTGCATTTCCTCCACCTAATAAGTAGTTGATGTGGAGTCAATGTTTACAACAAGAAGGAAAAGCACCGTGAGTTGCACCTTTTGGAGAACGGGATTATGTTTTTCAAAGTGTTGAAAAACACCGTGCATTTTCAACGTGGCGGATAAAACATCCTATTTTTCATCACTATGGAAATATTCAACCCTTCTCCACCTGATAAGTAGTTTATGTGGAGTCAATGTTTACAACAAGAAGGAAAATCACCGTGGGTTGCACCTTTTGGAGAACGAGATTGTGTTTTTCAAAGTGCTGAAAAAAACACTGTGTAATTTTCAACGTGGTGGAATACACACCCTATTTTTTATCACTTTGGAAATATACAACCCTTCTCCACCTGATAATTAGTTGATGTGGAGTCAATATTTACAACAAGAAGGAAAATCACCGTGGGTTACACCTTTTGGAGAACAAGATTACATTTTTCAAAGTGCTGAAAAATGTCGTGTGTTTTTCAACGTGGCAGAATACACACCACATTTTTCATCACTTTGGAAATATTCAACCCTTCTCCACATGATAAGTAGTTGATGTGGAGTCAATGTTTTATAAAAAGAAGGAAAATCACGTGGGCTACGCCTTTTGGAGAACATGATTAGGTTTTTCAAAGTGGCGGAATACACACCTTGTTTTTCATTGCTATGGAAATATTCAACCCTTCTCCACCTGATAATCAATTGATGTGGAGTCAATGTTTACAACAAGAAGAAAAAGCACCACGGGTTACACATTTTGGAGAACATGATTACATTTTTAAAGTGTTGAAAAACACCGTGCGTTTTTTCAACGTGGCGGAAAACATGCCACCCTTTTTTTATCGCTTTGGAAATATTCAACCCTTCTCCACCTAATAAGTAGTTGATTTGGAGTCAATGTTTACAACAAGAAGGAAAAACACCGTGGGTTGCACCTTTTGGAGAACGAGATTACATTTTTCAAAGTGCTGAAAAACACCATGCATTTTTCAACGTGGCGGAAAACACGCCACGCCTTTTTTTCATCACTTTGGAAATATTAAACCCTTCTCCACCTGATAAGTAGTTGACGTGAAGTCAATGTTTACAATAAGAAGGAAAAGCACCATGGGTTGTACCTTTTGGAGAACGAGATTGCATTTTTTCAAAGTGCTGAAAAATATCGTGTGTTTTTCAACGTGGCGGAAAACACACCATTTTTTTCATCGCTATGGAAATATTCAAACCTTCTCCACCTAATAAGTAGTTGATGTGGAGTCAATGTTTACCAAAAAGGAAAATCACCGGGTTACACCTTTTGTAGAACGGAATTGAATTTTTCAAAGTGCTGAAAAATCACTGTGCATTTTTCAACGTGGTAGAAAACACACCCTATTTTTCATCGCTATGAAAATATTCAACCCTTCTCCACCTGATAATTATTTGATGTGGAGTCAATGTTTATAACAAGAAGGAAAAGCACCGCAGGTTGCACCTTTTGGAGAACAAGTTTGCATTTTTCAAAGTGTTGAAAAACACCATGCGTTTTTCAACGTGGTGGAATACACATCCTATTTTCCATCGCTATGGAAATATTCAACCCTTCTCCACTTGATAATTATTTTATGTGGATTCAATGTTTACAATAAGAAGGAAAATCACCGTGGGTTGCACCTTTTGGAGAACGGGATTACATTTTTCAAAGTGCTGAAAAAAATAATGTGCATTTTCAACATGGCGGAAAACACACCATGTTTTTCATCGCTTTGGAAATATTAAATAATTCTCCACCTGATAAGTAGTTTATGTGGAGTCAATGTTTACAACAAGAAGGAAAAGCACCGCGAGTTGCACCTTTTGGAGAACAGATTACATTTTTCAAAGTGCTAAAAAATACCATGTTTTTTTCAACGTGGTGGAAAACACACCACATTTTTCATCGCTATGGAAATATTCAACCATTATCCACCCGATAAGTAGTTGATGTGGATTCAATGTTTACAACAAGAAGGAAAAGTACCGTGGGTTGCACCTTTTGTAGAACGGGATTGTATTTTTCAAAGTGCTGAAAAACACCATGCGTTTTTCAATGTGGTGGAAAATACACCCTATTTTTCATCGCTTTGGAAATATTCAACCCTTATCCACATGATAAGTAGTTGATGTGGAGTCAATGTTTACAACAAGAATGAAAAACACCATGGGTTACACCTTTTGGAGAACGGGATTGCGCATTTTTCAAAGTGCTAAAAAACACCGTGCATTTTTCAACGTGAACGGAATACACACCCTATTTTTCATCGTTATGGATATATTTAACCCTTCTCCACCTGATAAGTATTTGATGTGGAGTCAATGTTTACAACAAGAAGAAAAGCACCGGGTTACACCTTTTGGAGAATGGGATTGTGTTTTTCAAAGTGTTGAAAAATATCTTGTGTTTTTCAACGTGGTGGAATACACACCATTTTTTCATCGCTTTGGAAATATTCAACCCTTCTCCATATGATAAGTAGTTGATGTGGAGTCAATGTTTACAACAAGAAGGAAAATCACCGTGGGTTGCACCTTTTGGAGAACAGGATTACGTTTTTCAAAGTGCTAAAAAATACAGTGTGTTTTTCAACGTGGTGGAAAACATACCTTGTTTTTCACCACTATAAAAATATTCAACCCTTCTCCACTTGATAATTAGTTGATGTGGAGTCAATGTTTACAAAAAGAAGGAAAAGCACTACGGGTTGCACCTTTTGGAGAACGGGTTTCCATTTTTCAACTTGGCGTGGAAAACACACCCTATTTTTCATCACTTTGGAAATATTCAACCCTTCTCCACCTGATAAGTAGTTGATGTGGAGTCAATTTTACAACAAGAAGGAAAAACACCATGCGGGTTGCACCTTTTGGAGAATGGATTACGTTTTTTAAAGTCTTTGAAAAAAGCTGTGTTTTTAACGTGGCGGAAAACACACCACGTTTTTTTTCATTGCTTTGGAAATATTCAACCCTTCTCCACCTGATAAGTAGTTGATGTGTATTCAATGTTTACAACAAGAAGGAAAAACACCACGAGTTGCACCTTTTTGAGAACGGATTACATTTTTCAAAGTCTTTGAAAAACGTGCGTGCATTTTTCCACATGGTGAAAAACACACCACGTTTTTCATCATTATGGAAATATTCAAAATTTCTCCACCTAATAAGTAGTTGATGTGGAGTCAATGTTTACAACAAGAAGGAAAACACCTCGGGTTGTAACTTTTGGAGAACAAGATTACGTTTTTCAAAGTGCTGAAAAACACAGTGCATTTTTCAACATGGCAAAAAACACACCCTGTTTTTCATCACTATGGAAATATTCAACCATTCTCCACCTAAAAAGTAGTTGATGTGGAGTCAATGTTTACAACAAAAAGGAAAAACACCGTGGGTTGCACCTTTTGGAGAACACAATTACGTTTTTAAAAGTGCTGAAAAACACCATGCATTTTTCTACGTGGCAGAATACACACCCTATTTTTCATTGTTATGGATATATTCAACCCTTCTCCACCTGATAAGTAGTTTATGTGGAGTCAATGTTTACAACAAGAAGGAAAAACACCGTGGGTTGTACCTTTTGGAGAACGAGATTACATTTTTCAAAGTGTTGAAAAACACCATGCATTTTTCAACGTGGCGGAAAACACACCATGTTTTTCATCATTTTGGAAATATTCAACCCTTCTCCACCTGATAAGTATTTGATGTGGAGTCAATGTTTACAAAAATAAGGAAAAGCACCAAGTTGCACCTTTTGGAGAACGGGATTACATTTTTCAAAGTGCTGAAAAACACCGTGCATTTTTCAACGTGGCGGAAAACACACCTTGTTTTTCATTGCTTTGGAAAAATTCAACCCTTCTCCACATGATAAGTAGTTGATGTGGAGTCAATGTTTATAACAAGAAGGAAAAGCACCGTGGGTTGCACCTTTTGGAGAATGGGATTGCATTTTTCAAAGTGCTGAAAAATACCGTGCATTTTTCAACGTGGCAGAATACACACCACTTTTTCATCGCTTTGGAAATATTCAACCCTTCTACACATGATAATTAGTTGATGTGGAGTCAATTTTTACAAGAAGAAGGAAAAGCACCGCGGGTTGCACCTTTTGGAGAACGAGATTGTGTTTTTCAAAGTGCTGAAAAACACCGTGCATTTTTCAACGTGAAGGAATACACACCCTCTTTTATTTACTTGATTTGCTTTACATTGTTACATAAAGGTGGAATAGAATCATGGTTTGTACCTTGTGGAAAACAATGGTTAATTTTTTATAGTGTTGAAAAAGGTTTATTTTTCAGCACTTTGATAGTAGCAATAAAAATCTAACATGATAATTTGTTACTGTTGATTACATCATTTCATCATAATTACATCAACTTTTTGTTTGTTAAAATATTTTATACTATCCATATATTACATGAGCGGTTCTACGTTGGCTAACACCACCGAGCACTTTTTTAAATACTCTAAAAATAGTCAAAGACTAGGTCAATTGTACACGTTCCATATTTATGTATTTTAAATATATGCAATGTACAATCTCATACATGAATTTTAAATGTTTACAATTATAATATAGGCCCACTCAACATGCCATACATTTACTTTCCAAAGCTCAACCTGCTCATTTCATAAGATACATCTCTCTGCATATCCGTTGCATCTACAACACAATGCATTAAATATTAGACAAGGTATCAAAGGATTTTTACCTTACATACAATAAATAAATGTTATGAAATTAAGGACATTCAATACACACCTTGCACAAACACTAAATTGTTGAAAGACAAGGGGAGATCTTTCAGCTACATTTGAACCACCTGCAAAATAAATGATCAATGTGTTAGTCTTCGCCTCCACAATTAAAATTTCTTGCGAATTGGGTAAGTGCACCAAGTTGGGGGGCCAAAAGGGGGTCTTAAGTGGACGCATTTTTTTGAAAAATAAAAACTTCAACTTGTATGAGTTTTTCAAAATAGTTACACTCAAAATTGGAAGATGTTGTAGAAATGTGAATCATAACATTTTGAGTCTAGTTTATAATCTACTAAATTTTATTGAAAATGGATAAGTTTAAGTGGGTCAAACAACTAAAATACCAATAGGGGCTCCTGTTTTTGTTAAAAAACATAATAGAGTGACTTTCGTGCCCCCCACCATTTTTAGCACCATTCAATATTTTTGAAAACTCTTTAGTAGAAAGATAACTAGGAGCATCTAGTTTGTGTTAGATTTTTTTTTTTTTTTAGTGAATATTTATTTATTTATGATTTTTCTAGTATAGAAATTTTATGTTTTGAAAAATAACGGAGCTTCGACCGTGCCCCCTAACTACCTCAAAAAATATCGAAAATTAGATTTTTTTAATATGTATAGAATTATGCCTAGTTTGTGCTAGTATAATTATTTTTCAATTTCGATCACCCAAAAAAAAGATACACGATGAAATATAGACATATTTAAACTTTAAAAAATAGCTATAAAAAGGCATAGTTAGAAAATAAATAATATGGAAACCCTATATTAGTCAGAAAATTTTAAAATTTATATTTTTAGAAAGAAGAAAATCTCTACGTCATGGTGGTATAATTTTTTTAAATGGATCTATTGTTTTATTTTGATTTATCATAGAAGAAGTGGAATTTTTACATTTTCTTGCAAAAACACGTTGTTTGTTCTGTTTGTGCTAGTCCATGCCTCAAGCTTGGGGATCCAAACCAGATCCCAAGCCTTGAGGCATGGCTTGGAAAAAGAGAAAACACAAAATACGTACACGTTCTATATAATATAAACATTGTATATTCTTTGACATGCTTCTTTTTACAAAAATAAATGTTTAAGTAAATATAAGAAATTAGGGTCACTTTGCACCTTGTGGAACTAGTCTCACAACTCCATTAGTCATGGTTTAGGAGATAGTTTTTTATAGTATAATCTGGTCAGTACATAGGAAATTTTCAGGCTTTTAACATTCAACCTAAATATTTTAGTATTTAAATTCTACAATCGAAACCCTAAACCCTAAACCTTAAACCCTAAACCGAAGGCCCTAAACCTAAAACCTAAACCCTAAACCATGATCATTAAACCCTAAGACCTAAATCATGATCCTTAAACCCTAAATCCTAAGCCCTAACCCTAATCCTTAAATATTCAGCCCTTACCCATGAGCCCTAAACCCTAAACCTGAGCCTTAAGCCATAAACCCTAAGCCCTAAACCATGAACCATGAACCATGAACCAGCCTTAAATGTTGTTAAACCCTAAACCATGAAAACTAAATCCTAAACCCTAAGCCGTAACCCATAAACCCTAAACCCTAACGCACGAGCCCTAAGCCCTAAACCATAAGCCCTAAATCTTAAACACTAAACCCTAAACCCTGAACTCTGTGACCTAAACCCTTAACCTCAACCATGAGACATAAACCCTAAACCCTAAAACCAAAATAATAAATCCTAAACCCTAAACACTAAATCTTAAACCCTAAAACCTAAACCCTTAACCCTAAACCCTAAACCCTAAACCCTGAGTCCCGAGCCCTAACCCCTAAGCACTAAATCTAGAGCCCCGAGCTCTAACCTCTAAACCTAAAACTAGTAACTTCTCAAACCCCAAACCTTAAGCCATGAACCATGAACCCTAAACCCTAAACCCTAAATCCCTAATCCCTAAACCATAAACCCTAAACCTTAAGCCCTAAACCCTAAACCCTAACCCTAGAGCCCTAAACCCTAAACCTTAAACCCTAAGCCATGAGCCCTAAACCCTAAATCTAGAGCCCTAAGCTCTTACCCCTAAACATTAAACCCGTAAATAACCCCTAAACCTTAAACCCATAACTCGAACCCCGAACCCTAAATTGTAAACCCTAAACCATGCACCCTAACCCCTAAACCCTAAAAATTAAATCATATTTTCCCTAAACCCGACCCCTAAACCCTAAAATCTAAACCCTAAACCAAAAACCCTAAACCTTAAACCCTAAACCCTAAGCCCTAAACACTAAACCCTAAACCCTAAACTCTATGACCTAAACCCTTAACCCTAAGACCTAAATCCTAAATTAAAAACACTAAACCCTAAAACAAAAATAGTAAACCTTAAACCCTGAACAGTAAGTCCTGAACCCTAAACCCTAAATCCTTAACCCTAAACCTTAAACCCTGAGCCCTGAATCATAATCCCTAAACACTAAATCCAGAACCCTAAGCTCTAACCCCTAAACCTCACATATTTCTAGTAGGTCTCATGAGTGAGCTCATTTTTTTAATATCGTAGGACCATATTTCCTAGTCTTGTGCCTAAAACCATCATTAAGTTTGCTTTTATAACTACCTTGTTTATGAGAGGTGGGCATTTCCCTCCTTTAGAATATCAATAGATGAAAGACATCAAATTTTGATGAATCTCTTTGAATTTTGTTCCTACGAATTCGATGAACCCTTTTTAGTTGAATACTCTTTGTCAATACTAATAAGAATGGGTAAGACACAAAACATTACAGTGAGTGAAATAGTTCACATGCAATGGGAATTTCCCTCCTTTAAAATATCAGTAGATGAAAGGCATCAAATTGTGATGACTCCCTTGAATGTTCTACCTACGAAGTAGATGAACCCTTTTAGTTGAATACTCTTTGTCAATACTTATAAGAATGGGTAAGACACATAACATTACGATTCTTAAATGGGTGAGCCTAATCCATGAGCCTTAAACCCCGAGCCCTAACCCCTAACACCTAAACCCTAAACCTTGAGCATTAAACCCTAAACCCTAAACCCTTTTACCTAAACCTTGATCCATGACCCTAAACCTTAAACCCTAACTCCTAAACCCTAAACCATAAACCCTAAATCAAGTAACCCTAAACCTTAAACCTTGAGTGTTAAACCCTAAACCATATACCATAAAACCTAAGTTCTAAATTCTAAACTCTAAACCATAAACCCTAAACCCTGAGCCATAAACCCTAAATCCTAAACCTGGAGACCTAAACCCTAAACCCTTAGCCTTGAACCCTAGGCCCTAAGCCCTAAGCCAAAACCATAAACCTTGAACCCTCAAACATAAACCCTAAACCCTAAACCCCGAAAACTAAATCATGAGCCCTAAACCCTGAACCCTCAACTCTCAACCCTAAACCCTAAACACTCAACCCCGATCCCTAAACAAGTAAAACTCCGAACCTTGAGCCATAAACCCTAAACCCTCAACCTTGATGCCTAAACCACAAACCCTAAACCTTGAGCCCTAAACCCTAAACCGTAAATCCTAAATGCTCAACCCTTAACCATGAACCATAAACCCTAAACTCTAAACCCTAAAATTTGAACTATGAGCCTTAAACACTAAACTCTAAACCTTGAGTCCTAAACCCTAAATCATAAACCCTCACCCAAAGGAAATTCCTAATAAGATCATTCAACATGTTTTAGTGTGTAGGGGATAGTGTCTAAGGTGATCGATCGACTCATTTCATTTTGATGAGAGAATACTTCCTCTAAAGGCCTAAAAAGGCATTTTTGGCCATTATGTAGTTAATTGAACACCCTTCAGAACAAGCTAAAATGAGCTAGTCATGTCACCGAGCTATCAAGGACCATTATTTGTGAAGTATTAAGGCATTGTTTTGTCTCCATAAGAGACATATGAGAAAAACATGTATGAGAATCATGAATTTGATTCCATGAAAGGATGATTTTACAGCTAGGAAAGGTGAGAGGATGATCTTTATATGGAGCACCATGTTTCTAAGAATGAGCAATCATCTAAGTTCACTGACGACACGATTCACTTAGTACTATTCGTAACAACTCATTCAACACCTAGTAGTGTTATCACACCTTAAGGAGGAGGCACATTACAATCACCTCATTTTGGCCATAGGACAGGAATCACATTTAGGGAACAATCCTCTATCTAGAAAGTGAGGATCTCTTTTTAGTAAGAAGTAGACAAGCATGATAGTATTGATTCATGGTCACTAAAGTGAATTATGGACCTAAAAATCCATTTTAAGGTCAAAAACCTAAAAAGGGACTATATTATTTTCCAAACAAAGACCAACTACAATATATATGCCCTAAAAGTTTTAGGTCCTTTGTTGAAATCCTAAAAATGGGTAAGTACTAACCAGATTAGATTTTGAAAAACTATCTTCTAGATTATAATCTGTTGAGCTACAGGACCACTTCCATCAGGTGTAGAGTGACCCTAATTTTTGATATTTACTAAAATAAATTTAAAGTATAAGAAATAATAAAAGTATAAGAATTACTAAAAGTATAAAAAATAATAAAAGAAATCTTAAACATTTATTTTTGTAAGTATAAGACACCCAAAAACACATACATGGTCCATACTATTCAAAATGCATACGCGTTATAGATTCGGTAATTACCAAGCCCAAAAAAAAAATGCGAGCGTGTTTTAGCAAAACTTGTACGCATTTCGTCTGTTTTCAGGTTTTTGTCCACTTTTTGGCCCCCCAACTTCGTGCACTTACCCAATTCACAATCACACTAATAGTTCAATGTTTTAACTTTGTATGTTCCATTTGTGTGGTTTTCTCCTCTTTAGATGATTACGATCGAGAAATTGGAAGCATTTGTAGTCTTAATCGTGATTGTTAAAATCTTCTACAATGACTTGGCCTCTTAGTCACACTTCGGTGGCATTTTTACTTGCACTAAACCATGGATGCATGCGGGTGGTGGTTGTCTCATTGACATCTCCTTTGAAAGCAACATCCAACATATTTGATGCTTCTAGGTCTCTCCTAAACCTTTGAACACATTCAAATAATGTTTTTTTTGTTCATCTGTACTCAGTCGTGTATCGAAGACTGACTTCAAGAATTCTTTGGATGTGTGTTCCATAAAATGAACCACTTTCTATCATCCAAGCACTAGCCCCAAGCTGTTTTAGGAGTTCTGTGACGTATAAGACATTATAGAAAATTATTTATTTATACACTAGGTTTTTCAATATCATTGTACACATGAATACACAATGCCACCTAATCATAAATATGTGTGAAAAACATTATCATTGGCATCGATTAATTGATTGAAGGCATTAACAACTAACCATCAACTGTCAGTGAGTGTTGAGGTGGTGAGGAGGGGCCATCCCATAACATGCCATCATTTACAGTGCTTGTCTTTGCATAGGTATTAGCTGCTACACGAGAAATGAAAACAATTTCAACACGATGCTTTTTTCATTACAACTTATGCTTAGCAATCTATATCACTACTTTCCACATACGATGACATTGAATTACCTTCCACTTTCACTCATCATACGACGAAGAGGGGCCGTCTCGGAACGTGTCTTCATTTACCCTGTTTGTCTCCCCATAAGTATTGGCTCCTACACGTGAAATGAAAAGAATTTCAACACGATGCTTATTTCATTATGAATTATGTTTAGCAATCTATATCACTACTTTCCATATACAATGACATTGAATTACCTTCCACTTCTGATGTTGGATACGACGATGAGGGGCCATCATGGAATGTGTCTTCATTTACCCGCTTGTCTCTCCATAAGTATTGGATCTTGCAGGTGAAAGGAAAATAATTTCAACACAATGCTTATTTCGTTATAATTATGTATAAAAATCTACATGGTAACATATTATGGCATTGAATTACCTATCACTTTTGGTGCTTGATATGATGACATAGACACATATTGCTCGCAAAAATCCAATGCCTTTAACATTTTCTTACACGTGTTTCCTCGGATATCCCAAGCACATTCGCATACGTGTTTAAATGCTCCGTATTGTCTTACCAAATACCATGTGCTTCTATTTATTTGGATCATCACCCACAATTGATTGCAATCAAGCGTAATTGCAAGGAAATCTATATCCGAGATACTCTTTTATCTCTCCACCACTTTGTCAATAGTTGTCTTTATTTTTTGAAATTGGTCAAGAAGCCATATTTTTGCAACTTCCTCTTGTGTTTGTAAAATGGCTTCATCTTGTACACAAGTGTGTAGTCCATCCGGAGAGTACATTTCTTTTGTCTGTCACACAAGTATCTAGTCTTCAAAAAACAATGGTAGGACTCGATGGATGTGTTTGTTTCTTGATTTGCATGGGAGAATTTTCTAAAATTTGTTGCCCACATAGCTATCAAGTGACACAAATTGAAAATTAGTGACACTATAAACCAAGATTTATAATTGATGGTAATTAATAAGGAAACACATAAATGATAGTACTCACCAACACGTTCTTCGCTCTCACACCATGTATTCCTGAAGTACTCAAGGAACTTAGTTTCCTCTTTGAATTCATTAAAGAAGTCTTGAATGATTGAAATGTGTGCTCGTGATGCATTTCAGAACCATACATGATGGTACCTAGTCTCTTGAAAATATTCCACCTAGACTCCTTGCTACAATACTGTGCACATTTTTCAACCATGCCCTACGCATGTGCCATAGGCATAGCACTACACGACAACCAAAAACACACCTGATGGCTTGGATTTCAGCCGACGCATCATCCGTAATGAACGCATTGATCTACCAATCGACACGAAGGTGTTTTCCTCATTTCTGGACTTCGCCAACCACCCGTAAATGTCTTCAATTTTATTCCTCGAAGAAATGGCCCATGCTACAGGCACCCCAACCTCTTGCTCGTAAAAAACAAGCAATGTGTATAATTGGTACTACAAGGAATATGACATCAAATGGTAACATGAAGTTTAATATAACAGAAAGGGAACACTATTAATGATACATAAATTACACATCATTTCAAAATTCATTCCAATTATATCAAAATCATAACCCAACATTTTGTTTACCCACTTTTGTTGTTCCTCGGATGATAACCTTTGCTCCAAAAAGTATTTGAGACTATCATGATCATTTTTACCTTCAAGTGTCTACCCATGAGATAGGACCTCCATTGCTTGACCGCATGAAGAATAGCCATCATTTATTTCTCATGGACATGTTTGAGGAGATATTTTCCTTTGAATTGGCTACTCTCAAATGCAATTGGTCTTCCTTCCGCATGAGAAGCTGCTCCCAATCCCGATCCTAAAGCATCACATTCAATAATGAAGGTTTTTGAGAAGTTGGGAGTAGCCAAAATTGGGGTGTTGCACATGGCTTCCTTTAGCTGCTCAAAGGATTTAGTGGCTACGTCTATCCAATGGAAGGCATCCTTCTTTAGCAATGTAGTGAGTGGGGTTGTTATTCTACCATATCCCGCACAAATCATTTGTAGTAGTACCTTGTTAGTCCCGGGAACCCACGAAAATTTTTGAGAGTTTTGGGCCTTGGCCATTCCACCATAGCTTTGATCTTCTGAGGATCAAGTTTGACACCATCATGGGATAAATGTAACCCAAGTACTCTACCTCTTGTACACCAAAAGAACATTTGGATGGCTTTGCATAGAGAGTATGTTTCTCCAAAACTTCCAACACTTTATTTACATGTTGTAAGTGTTCTTCCCATGTCTTACTATAAATCAATATGTCATCAAAGAAAACTAATACAAATTTCCTTTAAAATGGCCTAAAAACAGTGTTCATCAAGCTTTGAAAGGTTGAGGGCACATTTGTAAGACCAAAAGGCATTACCAAAAACTCATAATGGCCCTCATGAGTCTTGAAAGTTGTTTTATGAACATCTTCCTCTTTTATTCTAATTTGATGGTACCCTAAACGAAGATCTAATTTTGTGAAATAAATAGCACCATGCAATTCATCAAGTAAATCATCAATTATTGGAATAGGAAACTTATCTTTGATGGTGTACTTGTTGAGTTCTCAGTAATCTGGACACATCCTCCATGTTTCATCCTTCTTACGTACCATGACCACTAGTGAAGAATATGCACTCTGGCTATGCCTGATGATACATGCCTTCAACATTTCCTGAACCATTTTCTCGATCTCACTTTTCTAGGAATATGGGTATCTATATGGTTTGATGTTAGGTGTTTGGCTCCCTGGAATCAACTAAATGGCATGATCATGATCCCTAACTGGTGGTAGTCCCTTTGGAATTGCATCAAAAATAGATGAGTGAGCATCAACAATCTTCTGAAGATCGGGTGGCATTGAAGACTCTGTATTTTGTACTTCTATGGAAAATAACTTTGCTATAAATCCATCTACTCCTTTTCTGAGAACCTTCTACATCTGATGAGAGCTAATAATCTATGGAGACTTAACTACCATCCCATTCAATTGTATTTTCCTTCAATGTGAATGAAATCGAATGAAAAAATTCTTGGAAATTCATCTCTATAATACCTAAGATTGTGAGCCATTGGACACCCAAAACAATATCTACCCCTCCCATAGAAAAAGGAAACATAGGTGAGTCTAACATGTAGTCTCCCATGGAAAGCTTGATACTATGTCACTTTCTTGTGCACTTGACTATCCCACCATCCCAATCATAACTTGCATTTCTAGAGTGGGTAAATAAGACAATTGAGGTGGGCGGCTAACTTACTATTTATGAAGTTATGAGTACTCCCAAGTCAATCAACACCGTCACCTTCTATTTTTGAGATAGCCAATAACCTTGAGTGTTTGAGGAGTACTAATACCTAACAATGCATGGTAAGAAATTGTAGGTTGGTGATCCTCTACTTCATCGTCTACTGGTTCCTCAGCCTCTCCTATAATTTCAAATTCCTCATCATCCTCATTACCTCCGTCAATATAGAACAACTTCTTCTCAACACATTTGTGTCCCGGTCCATATTTTCTATCATAGTTAAAACATAATCCTTTTGCTCTCTTTTCTTTCATTTGTTGAGGAGTCAGTCTAATTGGCCTAGCAAATGAAGGGGAAGAGATACTATGGTCTCTAGTGTTAATGAAAGGCGGCCTCCTACTACAAAGAATTTTTCCTCTGCTCAACGTGCTATGATAATAGAATCAAAAAGCTTGAGTGGATTAAACATACGTACCTCATGCTCGATGTGGTCCTTAAGACCCCCAAGAAATAGGTCATTCAAATTCTCTTCTAGAATATTCTCCACCCTTAAGGATAGGTTCTAGAATTGATGCACATAATCTTTGACTGATCTTGTTTTCCGTAACTTTGCTAATTGACTAAAGTAGTTCTCTGAAACACTGGAACTATAGTGCAATTGGAACTCCTCGGTAAAAACTGTCCAAGTGACACCAAGACATTTCTTCCGCCTTTGAGCACATAACCATCGATACAAAACAAATTAGTCGGTTCAAGATACGGGGATGCTAATGTCACCTTTTGTCGATGGTGTTGGATGTAACTCAAAGAAGTTATCCATTTGATTTATCCAATTCAGTGGATCCTTACCATCAAATTTGTGCATATCCACTTTTGGCATCATGTTTCGTGGTTGCGAATAAGTTGGATTCTGATTGGGATGGAAAAGTGATCCAACATGGTTATTTTGTCCATGATTTTGAACTGAAGATCTTGCTTGGTTGATATGGGGTGGATTTGGGCCATCTGTTTACCCTTTACATGTTGCATGATATCATCAACCGATGATTGATTTGTTTTATGTCTCCTTGAAGCCATCTCAGATTGTACATTTCGCACTCATACTCAAGTTGGCTCACCTTATGATCAACTAAGGTAAACACTAGTGCTAAGAAATCTATATTTACCCATTCTGACTCCATCTCTTCAATCACTACCCCATATTTATCTGGGGTTTTACCTAGAGTAACCAGATTCTTTTTTGCTCTTGTGGAAGGCCCCATCATGATGTCAAACCTTAGGGTTTAGGTTTTCGATACAAATTCGGCTGAATAGGAAAAAACACAAAGAATATACTAATACTATTTTTTTGAGAGATTTTCGAAAATGTAAAGAAATTGAAAACATTCCAAAATTTGCACTCTAGGGAGCGATTTTATGAAAAACCCTAAATTTGTAATAACTTTTGCAAAATAAATCAAAAAATTCTAAAATTTTCAGGGAACCTTACTTGAAATTTTCACAACTCTGGTAAAACTATATCCCACCAATTCACTCTGGTTTTCAATATATGTAGGAAACAAAAAAATTAGGGTTTTTGCCCTAATTTTGGCCCATATCGCAGACTACGATACCACTTGTAATGAAATGACTTGTATAATTTAGATTATGAGAAAAAATAGAACACCAAATAACACAATATTTTATAATAATGATTTCAATATGCAATTAAAATCGCTTCGCCACTTCGAGGGGCAACCTCAAAACCATATAATAAGACTCAAATGCTCAAATGATAATGAACTACTACTTACTGACCCCTATATACTATTCATATGCTATGGCCATCACCAAGGATGACCTATTAAGCATGAGAAAGTATAAATGATATGGTAAGCCACAAGTCGGCTACTCATATCGTAATACAAGCAATAGGTTAAGGGCATATCAAATTACTTATGCCATATTTGTTGGTAGCAAATGTTGATTCCATGGAGATTATGGAATTGTGCTAATGTTGAACCATTCTTTCACACATCCACGGTGTTTGAAACCCCATAATGAATGGAACAATGGTTCCATTTGGGCATTGATATTAGAAAAATATTTCCCTTTCCTCCGCATTCCATAACTTCACGTTCATGGCATCATTGGTGTGCTTTTGAGACCTTTTGCAGCGAACTCTTTTCCATGCATTCACCACATCCTTTCTTTTCATGTAATCATCCCTCTTTCTCGATATACCCATGTTGGATGGATCCTCTATATATTTATCATACACTGTTTCTACAGTGACTTCCATCAACAAAAGACTCTCAATATAAGTTTTTCATTCATTTGATGAGTATGGGGAAACATTCAGATGAGGATCATTAATGGTATTTTCATTCCTCCCATGATAACACTCACCATTTACATCATAATGAAATGGATGGTTGTATAATATTATGGCCACTGTCGGTCTCCCATAAAAAACCTTCACATTGAAATGACATTGGCAACCCCTTTTAATTATACACCTACTCACTTTTTCACTTATTACTGGCTTATTTCTATTGTCGTCTAGACCATACGAACACCAATAGTTGCATTAAAAATGGTAACATCAAATGCTATACAAATGTTTATGAAAAGAACGTACAAAAATAATTTGTTAGCAAAGTTCCAAACCTAGAATATGACTTGGTTGTATGCGGTTTTGGATTTTCTATATTTGTTGACTTGTGATTTGTGCGGGCGAAGGTAGTCTCAAAATTTTCATTAGAACCTCCCCCTTTAGAAATGCATGTAGTCTTACGAGTGGTATGGCGGCACAAATGTCGATGTTCGGCTCATCCCCTATTGGTGTCCATTCTAGGTCATCATATGAAAACTGACTCTTTTCCTCTGTAATCTCTTGGATAAGAAGATCGATCATGATCTGTCATTTGGGCCTCCTTCCCATCCTAAAAATTATTACATGCAGTTTTGCATCGTTAATGAAACAATTATTTCATACTTTCCAAATAAATTTTGACTTGTGATTGATCATCATCAACATGAATACCATCTTAAAACATTAGAAGCATTTGAATTTTTGTCTAATTCAAAAGCCACGTGTATAAAAGACAATATTGAAATGCAAGGAAAACAACAATTTATAGGATTGCCTACTGCTTCAGTGCACAAGCATATCACAATATGGTCATCTATAATGTGACAAAGAATGTGACATAATAAATATAATGTGACAAAGACTGTTACAAAATTAATATTATTTCAAATACACTTATTCAATGTTGAGAGAAACTTCCATAGAAAATATTATTACATTTAGCTAAAAACAATAAAAACTATCGAAACAAGAACATGTTTATTTAAAACAGAAGTTACAAATAAAAAAATTAAAAATTAAAATATTAATAACATCTTTAAAATATATATATATACATTTATGCATGCCAAAACACAATAATTAAACAACAATAAAATAATAATCATCGCAACACCCACATACCGTTCTTTTTGAAAAAATGAACTTACAAACTAAAATTGAGGAATATAGATATTTCAAAATTTTCACACTTTTATTTGAATTTTAGAATTGGTGCTAAAATTTTGAATCGTAATAAAAATTATTTGCTATACATTCTAAACAACTAGTATTCATTGGCATACTGAACTATCTATAATATACATATAATTTATAAATTGTTAATAAATTGATGACTATTTTTAGGAACTCTTGCAGTTTTCAAACTTTTTATGCGAACACCCTTCATCTTCAGTTTACGTGGAAGCTCGTATTTTTGTATCTCTTCGTTTTACAAACAAGATCGAGAGAAATTAGGCTCATGGTATTCATATTCACTGCACAAAAGAGTAACTAGTACAAAACATAAATATACAATTAATGTTAGTATGATACATGTCAAATCTAATATACGTCATCTAATATGATAAAATAATCACAACATCAGAAAGCTAATATCCATGACAAATTCAAGTATCAATAAATGCCAATGACTATCCTTCACTCAAAATGCACCCTCCCATAATATCACAAACGTCCATTGCAAAAGGGACGGTTGCGATATTACGAGAGGGTGTATTTCTGAGTGGAGGGTCAGCGGGTGACTTTAAAAACCTCTGCTCAACACAGTATACCACCCAAATATCGATGTGAAATCCTAAGGGGCAAGCCCCTTCATCACGCAACGATAGTTGGGTGTATCGATGTGGCATCCTAAGGGGCAAGCCCCTTCACACACACTAATTCTTGTCTTTGCAGAGGCACTTGCCCCATATGCCAAATTGAGAGTCAAAGTATGATATCACATAATTTTTATAGCTTCAACTTACATGGAGACATTCACAACATTACAATTATCAATATTTAACAACTAATTATATATATATATATATATATATACAAATGATCTCCACATTCACAATATTTACAACTATAATGCATCCAGGAAATCAAATTTTTACTATTGTATTTAATTTAACACAACTAAGAGCAATGAAATTACAACTAAGAGCTCGAAGATCGCATGCATATTTAACCAATACCAACGCAATATCAACATAATTAACTATTCTCATACTAGTGATTAATAAACACAAATTGTAGAAATTACCAACCCTCTATCATTTATTACCAAATACGTGACTACAATAATACCATGATAATAAACTAGTTCACACTATTATTTAGTGTCTATATACTAAACAAAATATTTGACCACATCATTCATTTTGAAAAGAAACTTCTAAATAATTGTTCGATATATTTGTACTTAAGATAAAGTTTCATGTTATATTTTTACTTGTGTATATCAAGCACATAGATTTGTTCCTATTTACAAAGTATTAGGTAATAGATATGACATCAAATTGCCTCCTTTTCTTATAGTATCAAATATATTAATTAATAATAATAATGAAAACTATAATTATTTTCTAAAGTTTAAGGTTCAAGCTTTAGGGTTTAGGGTTTAGGGTTCAAGCTTTAGAGTTTATGACTTAAGGTTCATGGTTTAGAATTTAGGGTTTATCCTAAATAACATAATCAGGAAAACTTAACACTAATATGACACCATAAACAATCAAACGATATCTTAAAAACTAATGTGATATCCTAAACACTAAAATATTGATATGACATAAAACACTAATGTGTCACCACCAATAATACATTTGGGACACATTATTCACTAATACGACATCCTAAACATTGATATGACACCCTAAACACTATTACGAGACCCTAAACAAGTTATAGAGTCATGTACAAACCCTAAAAATTCAAAATTCATACCTATTCCTAGCCATACCTATCACATGCACAATGTTCCAAATCAAATCTAGAATACATTTAACACCATTATCCTCCCACGTTCTAGTAGAATTCAATATAAGCCCCATACTCCATTTTTTACTATCATTTGAAGAAGAAAAGGAGTTTGATACACATATTGTTGAGGTATTGTACTTTCAAGATATCTCAGAAAGAAAGTCCTTGTTGTTCAATATTCCCAATGTCAATAGTTGTTTTTTTGCAATGTCACTCCTAGTGTTTTGAGTTAGTTAGAACACAATAATTTTAAGGGATTTCACTTGCGCATGTCACATGACACTATAGAGTTCAAGACATGTGGAGCAGAATATATTGACATCACATGTTGAGCTGATGTAACTTATTTAAATTTACTAACCATAGAACATGGCACTGTCAAGTTGTTTGTGCCATCTTTCTAGACCATTATCTTGGGCCATCCTCCACGCATGCCCAAGCAACTATGTAAAAACTTGCCACAAGTATTTTCTTAAGCCATCCATGTGTATATCAAGAACATAAATTTGTTCCTATTTTCATAGTATTAGGTAATAGATATTTTTCATCGATCTCACTTATTAACATACTAGTGTAATTCCTACTTATTCTTGGAAAGATTATATGATCACTAACTTCATTTAGATAATATTGTAGATTTGATTTGCATTCCTTCCACATAACAAAACATTCAATTTTTTTGCATGATTGTTTATATAAAATGAACAATAAATTTAAAAATTGTTTATAACATTAACATAACATCTCTAGAAGTATTAGCTAAAAGTATTCTAATTCTAATGATGAATGAAAACGTAATATTAGCTATAATTATTCTAATTCTATCACCATAAATAATATTAAGTCACCCACATTAAATTAATTTTGGACACTTTAAACACTTATACGACACCTTGAACACTAATTAGTCACCCCACATAAAATAATTGGGATACACTAAACATTAATTTAACACCCTAAAGACTGATACAATACCCTAAATAATGTCATGATACTCTATGCACTAATGATTCATCCTCTATTTCATAATTAGGATAGCCTAAACACTAATGAAACACATGGTCTCATACAAAATGATAATCATCACGTTGTAATACCCTATCAACTCATACGACACCCTAAACACTAATATGACATCCTAAACACTCAAAAATTGATGCAAAACCTTGGACACTAATGGGTTACTCTAAATAACATAAATTAGACACAAAAAAACACTAATGTTTTACCCTAAAAAAATTATAAGACTTGATAAACACTAATATGACACATTATACATTATTAGAAGACTGTAAACATTAAGGGATCACCATAAATAATATAATTAGGACACCTTACAGAATAATTTGATATCATAAGCACTCATATTAAACACTAATACACCACCCTAAACATTCAAACATTGATACAAAAACCTTAACACTAATGGGTCAACCTAAATAACATAATTGACAATCGAGATACTTTGAGCATTAACAAAACAACCGTAAACTTGATATGAAACCCTAAAAACTATAATGAGACCTTACAAACTAATGGGTCACTTTACAAAACACAATTAGAACGCCCTAAATATTAATGTGTCATCCTAAACAATCATACGATACCCTAAACACCCAAACATTGATATGATGCCCTAAACACTAACTTGTCATCTTAAATAACATAATTACAACACCTAAACTATAATACAACACCTAACATTAATTTAACATGTATTAGGGTTCAATTGGTATAAATGATTCCAAATCTAGCCCTAATACATGTTCAATTGTCACATTAGGTGTATTAGGGCTCGATCGATGGAAACAAACACAAACTAATACTTGACACTCAAATAGGCCACCCTGAACATGTGGAAAACCATCGTGTT
The DNA here is from genome assembly GCA_018340775.1 of Taxus wallichiana var. yunnanensis. Classification (NCBI taxonomy): domain Eukaryota; kingdom Viridiplantae; phylum Streptophyta; class Pinopsida; order Cupressales; family Taxaceae; genus Taxus; species Taxus wallichiana. Next base: position 239,239,650 of record CM031238.1, on the reverse strand, counting down.
TTCCATGTTGATGAAAAACACGCTGAGTTTTCCATCTTAACGAAAAATCGAGTGAAAACATTTTCCCCTAAAAAATGTAACTATGCATTTAATATGATATGTGGTCCCCTGACTCATGATTGGTGATAACATTTGTTTAATCCAAAAAAGAATGTTATAACTATATATCTAGAAGTAGATGGAAAAAAATAGAGATTGTCAAACATTGTATTTCAAGACATTTATTATTAAGGTTCTTGTTGACAAATATGAATTCAAATATTAAGTTCATACTAGTGTGATTTCATAAAATTCAATTTCGTAAATGAAACTGTGTGGAAAACCGTCATGTTTTTCAACGTGCTGAAAAACACACTATGTTTTTCAAATGTTAAAAACACACTGTGTTTTTCATCAAGATGAAGAACACACGTTGTGATTTCCTCATGTTAATCATCGACCTAATCAATCATGACAAATCTACTCTCCCTTGTATGTAAGATTCATAACATTTGTATTAAAATAACATGCCTTGATTCAAGCGTGTCTCTTCCCAAAGAGTGGTAAAATAGTCGTAAAGGTGGTAATGTTGTCTTTTGTCTTTCCTTTTACCATCACTCTCTCACCCTCTCGCTTGTTGAATGTAATTGCACCATTACTTGGCTTCCAAATAATATCAATTTTTGGAGCTCTCTTTCCCTTGTTTTAGTGATGGTCTCTCTCATTTTCTTTCATCAGTTCATGGCTTCACAATGGCTAAAAGTGATAATAGTTTCAAGCGAGAAAAGAGGATTCTTGGTTAGTATGTAGAAAAGAAGATAAATTAGGTGAGGACAAGGGTCTCATCAAACCTAAGGTTGCATACAACCGAAAAGGACCAGTGTAAGAATGATTATATATTGGTTTTCTTCAACCCCTTATCCCTCTTTGCTAGGGAATTCATCAAGAATATTGACTGGTGAAGAAAACCAGAATGTTGGTTGAAAACATTTTTAGATAAGGACAATACATTATTAACAAAGTATTAGTATTTAGCAAGTTTGATTCACAACTGCAGACATATTTGGTGATGAATTACATTAACCAAATTTAACAATAGATTGAAAAATTAATAAACATGGTTTTATTTTAAATCAAATTAGTTCTAGATCCATATTTAAAGTGACAATGAAAGAAAAATGAAGAAGATTTCCCTTTTCCATGGTTGTATATAAAGAAAAATAATTAAAAATAAACCAAATTATATATTCCTTAAGATCCTCTGATTTTCAATGTCAAATTACCTGTGACTACACTTGACTGTGTGATGTGGAACGTCCCTTCCTAGTGGCCGCAAATGTGAATAGAGGACTGATGATTTTCTTTGCATAGATGGTGCAGAATAATGGAGGAATTCGGTTCTGTCTGATGCCTTCCTCTTCTTCCTACGTTTATGACAATTTTGTGAAAGTGAAAGCTTCATAAGTGTTTAATGTTAGTGTTTTGGTATTAACCTATGGTTAAGTGGTTAGGCGTTTGGCTCTATACGGCCATGCGGGATCATTTGCAATTTTCACCTGCCTCCTTAAATGCATGACCCCTCGCAAGCGGCGGCACACTGACCAAAATCGATGCATGATCCTCCGTGCATACGAGCAGCCGTGATTTGACTCCCTCTGGTGCCGGTTTTTGTTGCCAAGTCATGCCTTTTACATGCACATGTGATGGGAAGCATGGTCATTTTTGTGGAGTCCGCACATACATGGGTGCAAATCAAGTGGAGGGAGCCACTTCCTTGCTGTCATACAAAGTTTCTGGTGATCTAGTCAACCCCACAAGAGCATACATAAAACCCAAATTGAAAACAAGAAGACAAATACGAGAAACAACGGTCTCAATCTTGTAAGGGACAACATAATTGCCAAGCCACATGAAAAAAACCCGGAACCAAAATAGTCTTTCCCATTTCGAAAACCATTGGTGCCATTCTCGCATTCCTTGTAATGAATGACATGCCCGCGAAATAGTGGTTTGTTGGGTGCATTGATTGAATGGTTCCAAGTCTTCTTTTTGTTGGAGTCGAGGCTACTTTGGCCGCCACAAGGCCTACCGATGCTCCTTCTCGTAATGCGAGTCGAGGTAGATCGAAAGTCTCTGCTAACAAAGTAATATGTCATTCCATGACCAACTCGTCTAGCCCTTTTTATATACTCAATTACCCATGTGTCACAAGACTTTAGGCTAAGCTACAAGTCCTGGTAGGCATGTTTCTCTCAACAAAACCTCATTCTTTCAAGAGAGAAACCCCATATCCTACTCAAATACCTTGTTAGACATCGATGGATAACCCACATGTGCATCCATTTTAGTCAAGGCACTGCTTTGCATCTTGCCAAATCTAATAATTAGCTTGGATTTTCCCTACCCTGAGCCTACATAGAAACTACGCCGATGCCCATGCATACATGCATGCCAAACATATTTACCATGTCGTGCTAGTCGGTCAAAATGTCAAAGATGCATTGCTTTCAAATATTTACCATGTGCTAGAATGATGTTGGCAAAAGTATTCACTAAGAAAATATAGGTCGTAGGTTCACATCGCTTGAAAGTTGAACCACAAGTAAATTGGTAAATGGTGTGTTAAAGTGTTTGAAAAACATAGGGTTTTACAAAATAATTTTATTCGAATCACGAGTAAATTGGAAAATGGTGTGTTGAAACACTTAAAAATACAGTGGGGTTTTAAAACATAATTTTAAGTGTTTTCTGGGCGGTGAATGGACATTGATGTGACATGCATGGGTATAGGTAGGGGAGAGGGGCCAATAGGTGAACAAGGTCCAATAGTTGATATGACTATTGATCACACAATACCCAATAGTTGTCATAGTACTATGTAAAAGTTTTTTTTTTTGACATAATAATTATGTAGAGTGGCAAATCACATCATGACATGTAAGACCTCTCACCCATGTATAAGTACAAAAAAGTCAATGTTCAACCAATTTCACCCATATTCAAGTATTGGTTTCCACCATGGTTGTAGTGTAACTCAAATTTAGTATTTTAAATCAATTCAAAATATGGGTTTCCCTCCAATTGAACATTCCAAAGAAAAAATATAAACTAATATAAATCTAAACTACATATTAGTGAAAAAATTACAATCTCATATGATAAACAATTTATTTTATGGACCCCTTAACTTAGGGTACACCACTACTAGCCCCTCTCCCCTATATTTTGTCTAGAGAATAGCCATCTCTAGAAACAAATCACTAAAGGACTGGTTCTTTCCTTCTTTGTCAGTGTACTCCTTGTCATTTATAAGGACACAGCGAGCCTCAAACCTTAAATTGTTTTGGAAATATGCATCGCTTGCGTCACCCAGGTCCCAACTGCCCTTAAAATCACCTGGAGGAACACTGTCACCTCAAATGCAAGGGCCTGACATAGTACGTGTACTGAAGAGATGTCCTGGAATCCTGGCCTGACATAGTGTTCAAACGATGGAAGCTTCTGGGGGTCTGCAATACTTCTATCTGACATCCATACCCAGACCACACTCTGAGAAACTTTCACTTTGTAAGGTCAGACACAGACAGCTCTTGGAATTTTCGTTCCAGAGGAAGCTGCAGAAAACAGACCCAAAAATATCAATTACCATGGATTCCCTAATTAGTAATGAACCATGATAATGCTGGGGAGTAAACTGCAATAAATGCTGTTATGTTCACTTGTCTTAACTAGTTTTTGGATGATCCCTTACCCCTTCGCGAAAGGATAGAACCTCTCCTTCCATCTCTTTGTTAATTTTGGCCCACAATATTTCGGGAATCTGCTCAAGTGAACGGATTTGGCTATGTATGAACCTGCTCGATAGGTTCAGCTGGGTTGAACCTTCCTCATAGAAGACAAAATTCTAGACTCAAACATCCCAAAGGAAGGAAAAACAATTCTCTTTCTGTCTCTTTGTTAGTTTTGGCATTGACGTCTCTGTCTGGTTATAATTAATTGCTCATTCATTTGTATAAATATACCTCTTGGGATCGTGTTCCTCGATTTTGGAGTTGTAGGATATGTACAATCGAGTAGAGTATTGAAACAAATTTGAAGAGCATGGCAAACTCGTAGAGCATAATGCTACAAATCCATTGTGCTCTTGGAGGCTTCATCAAAGCAATTGACTTATAAATATTGCATAATGATGGTGGAGATGAGGAGGCATAACCCTACTCTTACAGAGTTTTCCCCTACATTGGGTTTCTCCAAAGTAAATTCTTGTGTTCGTTCCTCTTTTTATCAATTGTCAATTATTTACACTTGTTTAATTTCATTATATGCAACTATTTCAACAACTTTTATCAATTTTAAGTATTACAATTCTAAGGATAAATTCTGTTTTTAAACAAAAGTTGTAAAGAACAGAAAAATATATGAGTCATATCAGATGTTAAAATGTTTAAGATTCCTGTTTGGTGAATAGAAAAAGAAGATTTATTCTAATTAAGCATCTGGGTTGGGCTGATTCTTCTTATGATTGGTGTGATTATCAGTCACCGGGACTGCCTAGCCTTGTGCATGTGTCTCTTTGTTGAAATTTTTTCCTACAGTTGAGCTTTGAACTCCAAACAAAAATTACCGATGATTGAACTTTGTTCTTTAGCACAGGATAGCCTTTTAGCCTTAACCCTCACAAACTCAAATTTGCCAAAATTCAGGTGGAAATATGACACATTAAAAATGACCCTCACAAACTCAAATTTGCGAAAATCCAGGTAGAAATGTGACACATTAAAAATATATATAAAGTATAAAAATCTTGGAAAACTATTCTTGCCATGGCTTGTTCACAAACTAGATGTGCTGAAACCTGAAATATCTCAAGTCTTGACAAATCTGAGCCTATTCTTGTACTTAAGAAACAAGTAAAACAAGGAACTTACCATACCATCTGTACATGAAGCCCTCATAACAGCATATTGCTGAGTAGAAGTTCATGCTATAACATCAAGCCCCTGTACTGTATATTGCTGAGTACAGTTTCATATTCTTTCAGATTAATCACCACAGAAAATACACATATATAAGTGGTCCTCGCAAGTTTCAGGACATCACAAGAATAGAAATGCAGAAATTTATATACCATTTGCATATGATATTTCGTCCCGGGCATCCCAGCATCCCATGTGATTGAAAAACGAGTATTTAAGCACATATCATTAAGAAAAACCAAGCTTTAGGACATATAAAGGCTTGCATGAAAGAAAGAACATCTGTAAATTATATTCTGTTCTGTGCATGACATATCTAGCAAGGCCTTGCTTGACTATGTCCTATGCTGTCTTACAAAGTTTGTGGTGAGCCAATTAACCCCAGGTCATAATAAGGTTTGCATGAAAGAAAGAACATTTGTACATTATATTCTGTTTGCATATCCAGCAAGGCCTTGCTTGACTATGTCCTATGTTGTCTTACAAAGTTTGTGGTGAGCCAGTTAACCCCACGAGAACATGCATAAAACCCAGCTGAAGACAAGAAGGCAGAGACGAGAAACAACAGTCTCCATCTGGTAAGGGACAACATAATTGCCAGGCCACATGAAAAACACCCTGAAGCCAAAAATACTTTTTCCCATTTCTGAAAACCTTTCAGTGCCATTCTGCATTCTTTGCAATGAATGACATGCCTGAAATAGCGGTTTGTTGGGTCTGGAGAATGGATAGTTCCAAGTCCTCCTTTTGTTGGAGCTGAAGCTGCCTTGCCTGCCACAAGGCCTGCTGGTGCTGCTTCTAGCAGTGCAGGAGTCTGAGGTAGTCTGAAAGTCTGATGGCCAAAGTAATAGGGCATCCCATGACCAACTCTGTCCAGCCATTTTCTGTACTCAGTTACCCATGTGTCACAAGACTTTAGGCTAAGATACAATTCCCTGGTAGGCACTTTTTCCCTCAGCAAAACCTCATTCTGTGAAGAGAGAAACCCCATGTCTTGCTCAAATACTTTGTTAGATGTCTGGTGGATGACCCACATAGGTATCCATTTCAGTTGGGGCCTGTTTTGCGTCCCACCAAATCTAACAATTAGCATGGATTTCCCCTGCCCTGCAGGCCTACATAGAAACAAAGCACTATAGTACTGCTTCTTCCCTTCTTGGTCAGTGTACTCCTTGTCATTTCTAAGGGCACAGGGAGCCTCAAATCTTAAAGTGATTTGGAAATTGGCATTGCTTGCCTCACCCCACTGCCCTGCAAATCCCCTGGATGAGCGCTCTGTCACCTCAAATGCAAGGGCCTGAGCATTTTCCCTCTTTGAAGATAAGTCTGTCCTATCATGTGAAATGGGTATGTGGGCAGGGTCCATGAGATTCTCCAGAAGAATCGAGTGGTCATAAGGAAGTACATGTACCGAAGAGAAGTCCTGGAATCCTGGCCTGGCATAGTGTTCAAACCATGCAAGCTTTTGGGGGTCTGCACTACTTCTATCCGCCATCCATACCCAGACCACACCCTGAGAAACTTTCACTTCGTAAGATCGGACACAGGCAGCTCTTGGAATTTTCGCTCCAGAGGGAAGCTGCACAAAACAGACCCAAAATATCAATTACCTTGGATTCCATAAGGAACCATGATAATGCTGGGGCTAAACTGCAATAAATGAACCAGGATTTAGCCATGTACAGGCTTTTATGCTGCCCTGATAATCAAACGCAAGCTCCATATATGTAAATTTGGACATATAGGGTTCCTTTGGTATATTTCAGGTAATTTGAATTCTGTCATATACAACTCCCTGCATTTGAATTGAGGCATATAAATACAGTCAGTTAAAAACTCTGGAGCCTGGTCCATATATTCCATTCATGTCAGTCAGTCATACAATCCATCCATGTGCTGTCCAATTGGGCACAGCAAATGGTCTTGCCCATCAAGTAGAAGTGAGAGTATCCAGGGCTTGGTGGATTCTTCTGCCGAAAGTAAAATCCTAGTTTGTTCATATTGACCAGCATTGAACAACAGAATTTCATGCAAAGGGTGCTTAACAGCCTGGACTTTAAAGTTGGTCAATGCTAACACGCCAGAAGTTTAAGCTCCTTAGAATTCTCTCCTATTAGGTGTAATATTGAGGCCACTAGGGCTCTCCTGTGACCGGTGCATATCCCCTGCTGAAGAGTCTATCTTCAGCTAAGCTTTGAGGGTGGGTTCCTAATAAGCTTGTGTTAGAGGTTGGATATACTCCCTGCTCTCACCTAAACAGCCGGTGCATTCAGGTTAATGTACTGATTAGTTTCCAATACACGCAAAAGTGGTAAATAGCGGGCACATTGTTAAGTCAGTGATGAACATGCCGGCTGTATAAACACTTCCATATCCCCTAGCCTCATCAGCACAAAATCCAAGGATCTTTGTATATATAGATCAACACAAAATTCAAGGATCTTTATATATATAGATCCACACACATGTAGATCTCATTTGATACAACATGGTTGGTGTGAGACTTGGATTTTTAATGTTCATATAGCAGGGGTCAGCCTATTGGGCTTTTACTGTAATTAAAACCTTCTAATTAGGGTGGCCGAGCTTTTGAACACTAAGCCTCTCCAGCTCAAATTGAAAATCATGCTGGACTACATGTCTATTGAATCCAACTACAGGTGCACCCATACAAATTTCTAGCCTTCGAGAGATGAGAAGGTCCTCCTGGTATAGAAGGCCGTATGAGATTAAGGGCAAAACTAAGCCATAAATAACGCTGTTATGCTCACTTGTCCTAACTAAGTGTTGGATCCCTTGCCCTTTAGCAAAAGGATAGAACTTGTAAAAAACCTATAAATTGGCTATGAATCTATAGTAGAATAAGTGATTGTTAATTTTGCCAAGGACCAGGTTTTATTCTGAAACCAATTGATCCTTGTCATGATTATGCTTATGTTGCACCTGGAGGATAAGACTTCTTACATTTTTCTGAGTTCCAGCCTAGCTAGGACACTTGTTATATAGAGGATCCCTTGTATAGACATGGAAACCACCAAGATTTCTACTTTCCAATCTACATACACCCTTAGAGGCACATGTCTTGATCTCGCTTATATAACCCAGCCACATTCAGCTCCATATATGCCAAGTTAGACCAGACATACGTATGCAAGTCAGGTACATAATCCAGCCATATACAACTCCATATGAGTTCAGGCATAGTGGCATATTTATATATTTAAAATACACAATCTCCTATGTGAGTAACATAGTATGTGAAGTCAGTTACATATTTGGGCCATCTGGACACTTTGCATATCTGTCAGTCAGTGAGGAATACTGAGCTGTGCATAGCCATATTTCAATGCAGTTATTGCAGTTTCGTCCCTGAATAAATCAATCAATGGCATGACAAGTTCAAAGGGAAAATTGAACCTGAGGGATCTTCACACATTTACCATCACCATCAAATTGCCAACCATGGTAAAGGCATTCTAATCTGCCATCCATCAATTGGCCTTCTGACAATTTTGCTAACCTGCAATTACATTTTCATTAATACCAATCTAAATCAGGACCTAGTTCTTTCCAAGCATACTTTTAAATCGTATCCAATTCAAAATGAACTGAACTCATCCAAGGATAAAAATTTGCAATGGCCTAATTCGAAAAACACACAAATTCATCGAAGGATCAAAATTTGCACTGGCCTAATTCGAAAAACACTCAAATTCATCGAAGGATCAAAATTTGTTATGCATCAGTATAGTACTTCTATTTTATTTTAGTGAGACTAACTAGTATATATAGTCTATCACATATTCACATCGTAATGGTATATTTCTTTTCTATTTTATTAGTTTTTAAATCAAGATCCAACATCAAAAAAGGGTTGGAAAGTCTGTAAGATTGATAGGGCAGCCCTCGTGTCCAGTTGCTGTTCTAGAGTGGGGCCACTTGTTTCAGCTCTACCTCCCACAGACTGTTGGGTCTCGTGAACATTATTGAAATATTTTGTTCAATAATGTAATTCCTTACGTATTTTCATGTGTATACCTGCTAGGTATAAGCATACATACCTGTGGGGACATCGATCCTCATAACAGTGTAACACATCATTGCCATCCTCATACAAGACTACTTGTTTATCAAAAACAGTGAGGCCCAAGGGAGCATCTTTTGGCACCTCTGCTGCAAGATACAATGGATAACCGTTTAGTAGCTAAGAGAAGCAACTATTCATAGCCACGAACAGTTTTAGATAGATCTATTATCCTTGAGTACCGTGTTAGAAAAAACTTCTTGAATCTATGGAGGAAGGGACCCCATAACCGTGCACTCTAACTTTGAGGGTGTTTGAGACATAAATATGTGTAATTTATAACTTATTCATACCTAATGTGACATGTGGAAAATAACCTATACAAAATGTGAAAAATGTAACATTTTAAACTAGTGACCCAAAACTGTTAATTTTTAGAACCACTTGTTATTAGTTTAATACTTGATAAATGCTTATTTGTTTGGTAAATGGTGCACATTAAATATTGTCAATTGTGATCAATGTCACATATCACCGATCACATGGGAATGTATTTTTTCTGCCAGGTGTTTAATTGTGCTTAATTGTGTGGCAGAACTAGTTGTGTTGGGACAGGTGATCAGACACCTTATTTTGTCTCTCTGAGATGGAAATGGCACGATATTTTGTGACATTTGATGGATTTAACAGCGTAGTAGAGGTTGCAATTGATTCAACACGGTGAATTCGCTAGACTCGCGAGAATTTTTTGTAAATTATAGAATGTTGACTTCCATTTTAGCCGAGACATGGAACCGCAATATCTTTGGAAGGAAAAGCTGCCCTGGCTTGGAATGGTGGAAGAAGATGGTGTTAACAGCGTAGTAGAGTTGCTTGATTGTCTAGCGCTGATCATCTGCAGGGGTATCACTCCATGATCATCTTCCATTTTATCTCCATTCCAGCCGAACATTGGTGTCTTGCGATTATTTAAGTCATCCAGGTGCCATTCGCTAGAGAAATATGTTGGCTGGCGGACTCCATGCCATGACCCAAGTTAGTGCAAGAAGTCTTGTTCCTTCCCCAATGTTTCTTGCATGATTGGACATGGAAGGATTGAGTCCCTTGATTTTTCCTCTATTGGAAGCTTTTCCGTCGAGTTGGTATTTGTTTGTGCAACTCGGATCTGAAGAAGTTATTAGGAAATTTCGGTTAGGCATCCACCATCGCTATTCGCTCTCTGGAGTCCTCATGAAGGTCCATTTATTCAGAATGGAAGAGCCAGTCTTGGGAATATCATCTATCGCTACATAACTGCGGAACAATTTTCTCCAGACTGTCGGATTGGACTGCCTGGATTTGTCATATGAGCACCATACACTAGAAATTGCAAACCGCATTGAAGTTCTTTATCCATTTTTGGTCGGCGAAAACTTCATGGGAGACGATCAGTGTTTGGAAAGGAGAACCGGCCAAACATGAAATCTTCCTGGGGTATTGTGAAAGACTTGCTGGGAGATGCTGAGAAGAGAGAATTGCTGGCAGACAGAGCTGAAAGCCTTATGTTAAGCCTGAAGCAGAGATTTCCTGGACTTTCACAGACTGTCTTGGACATGAACAAGATACAGTATAATCAGGTTTGTACGCAAGAATGTTTCTCTGCCCTTACTGTATAACTCTTCAAAAGAATGGGAGTACAAATTTACATTGTTTTTTAGGTTTAAATTAGAAAATGTGTCACTGTCCCCGCATCCCATGTCTCTGGTGGCTATGGTTGAAACTGGAAAAACATTCCAAATGAGGCCAAGTATTCGAAGAGATTGATAACATTCTCATTATTTTCATGTCTTTCATCTTGCTGTGGAAATATGAATAGTGACTATCATTTTTTTACTGATTGTGTGAAGGGTTTGTTTGCAGGATGTTGGTCAATTTCCGCTCCTTCATTTTCTAAAACAGTCAACAAAACGCATCTTTTGAATGAGTCATCAGGGACTATGGCCTGCAGATTGGACTGGTTTGCTTGCGTTTTCCCGATCCAGTCTAGCAGCATCTCTTAAACATATAAACTCTGCACCCCAACGAGTTTAGCAGCATCTCTGGTGGCTCTCATGGAGGCATCATTAAAATAGACAGGCACAAACTGTATCGACGAAATCACAGTATGCAAAAATGTGTTTTTAAACACATTATATTTTGGGAAATTGACAATACTTCTTCTTTAAACTACATTTTTAACAAGAAATTTTAATTTGTTGACACTAATTTGTTTGCAGGAATTTTGTAAGTTGCTACTGAATAAATTTGTATTTTTTTCTCACTCACACAACCAAGAATGTCTTTCCCTTGCAGCTGCACATGTTTCACGTCTTGGATAGGAGTTTCATGGGTTTCTAAAGTAACAATTGCAGATTTCGGCATTCCCACTGCACTAACATGTCCATGCATCGCCTTCTCAGAATTAAAGTTCCATTCAAGCAGGTAAGGTCGAGTGTGACCTTGCTAAGGCAATGATCTATTTTAAAGAATTGAGATTGAATGAGATGTTAATATCAAATAAAGAAATTACTAATATTTTTAGAATCTCTGTACTTCACAAAACATGCCATAATGAACACAATTCCGAATTCAATATTTTAGATACAATATTTCATAAAATTACAGCGAGAAGTTTTCTTTGCTGTAATATTCTGGAATATTGTATTTAACATATTGAAATGGAAAACAATATTTTAGATATGGTAATGATATATTGATATTATGTGCAATTGTTAGATTGAATGGCATAAACTCGAGTTCTTTGACATACCATTACAGCATATTGTTTTCCATTTCAAAATTTTAGATACATTCTTCCAGAAAATTACAGTAAAGAAAACTTCCAAAAGTTTTACATATATAACATTTATCAATATCGACTACAGCCTGCTGCTAAGGCATTCGATTACATATTTGACAACATATTTGTTTAAGGTCTTGAGGACTTATATTATGCATTTTACATATTTGTGAAAATATGTGAAATCCTAGCTACCATTAGGGAATTCTGTTACAAGTTCGACAAAATTTACTAATGCTTACTAAAAAGGTAATGTAAACCAAAATTTGTACAACTTTTCACTTAATAGTTTGGCCAAAATCCTGGAAATGGTGGAGGTTGCACTTCCTCGTGATTCTCTGATGTGGTAGCATTCACAGATTGAACTGCAGTAGGTAGCATGGTAGGAGGTGTACCCTGAACATTTGCATTAGCTTCTGAAAGTTGGCCAATCTGACTAAACAACGCTTGATCTAAAATTCCAGAATTTGTAACATTGCTTGTAGGAGAAGATGGGCAGCTAGATTGGTTATTAAAAATGGAAGAAAAAGCAGGCATGAATGTGTTATACATGCTCAACAAAATATGATGTTGATCAGGTAGGGGATTTGAGGGACTACTCAATCGCCTATTTTGTCGATCAAAATCCTTTTGTCGTTGTTGCCATTCCTTCATCCTTTTATCATGCTCTTTGGAGAGTTTGGCTGCTCCTTTTTCAACTCATTCTCCTTTTTCGTTGTAACTAGGCCTCTTCCTTTTTCTGCCTTTTCAATTCTCTTTCAATTTTAAGTTGCCCCTTCTTTTCTTTTTCTATTAACCTTTGTGCTTTCCTTTCATCTGCCTGCTCCCTTTTCCTTGCCTTCAAATCTTCAATTTCTCTTTTTCTTGTCTCTTGTTCTTGAAGTAAATGCAAGTAGTCATCAGAGGTAAGTATTTGAGATTGCCTTCCAATTCTAATTGCATCATCATTTAGTATACATGGGTGTGAACCTTCTCAATTGGTAGTTTTAAGAATTTGCTTACTGGTTTATATGCTTGGTTGTTCTCATCTTGGTTGCAGGTCACCTCTTGGTTGTCTTGATTGGCTAAAAAGTCATCAGCTTCAAAATTTCCTTTATCTAAACCATTTGCATCATGATCTTCCCACTCCAATGTGTTAGCATAATAGTGCACCACCTCGCTTGGAAGAGGTGAGGGAGGAGATGGCATAGAAGTTGAAACTTCCTCATTGTTGAAATCAATTTGCATGCCCAGGTTAGCAGCCCCTTCTTTAATCCATTGAGGTGCACTGAATTGTGTTGGTAAACTCATCTATCATCAATATCTGTAGCTTCTTGTGTTTGGCTCACATGAGTTGCTGAACTAAGGTGATCATCTTCTTCATTAAGTGTTTGGGGCTGACGAAAATCGAAGGCATGCCAAAACATGTAGACTCAACATGCTCTTCCCTTGTTTTTGGTTTTCCTCATTACCTACCACATTTTTTGCAAGTTCTTCTAAACAACGTTGCACATCTGCATCTTCCACTCCCGCCATCCTCAATATGTTTTCAACAACTGCCACCTCATCTTCTTCAACATCAAAGGCCTCACTTGGCCTCATATCATTGGAAAGAGCATTCTGATCAAGTGGCCATATACCTGTCCTTTGAAAACCTGCCTTGATATTTTCAGGTGTAAGTGCAAGTTGGAAAGCTTGACTGCCAAGTTTTGCCAATTCTGTCCTCCTTATTTCAAGACCTGGGTTCCTTGCCATCCATTTAGACCTCATTGTTTTAAAGTAGTTCTTGAATGGAGAGAACACACTAACATCTAATGGCTGAAGCTTATGGCTAGTATGTCTGGTAGAGTCACAAGGTCAATGCCTAAATTTCTAGCCTCTTGGATTGTGCCTAAAGCTACATGGCTGCCATGACCATCAAATATGAGAAGATGCCTATTTTTTGGTGAAACCCCACCAGGAACTGATCTTGCAAAATGATGTAACCAATTCATAAACAACTCTTTTGTCATCCAAGCATGTGGTTGGGCTGCCATGCATGCTCCAGGTTCACATCCAACTATATAGTTCTTCAGTTGTCTCTTTGCTTTGAAAAGATAAAATCCAGGAATGCTTTGTCCTGTTGCATTAACACAACATAATATGGTAATCCATTCCCTACTTTTTGACATAATATGTGGAACACTTCTACATCCCAACTTAGCAATGACACGCATGCCACAATTCCTACTGCTTGAACACCAGTTTCATCACAGTTCCATATTTTGTCTGGCCCATACTTGATTTGCAGCATACATTTTTTGCAAGTTATCATAAAAAGCAGCAACAATTCTTGGCCTTAACATGACTGCTCTATCTCGGTCAAGGCCTTCTGCAGTTCTTATTGTCAAGTCAGGATGACGTCTTCGAAAACCATACCACCATGACTTTCCTGGCAGGCCATCTTTGAATGGGTTTGGTCTGCATTGGCACATGTGCGCTACATAGGCCTTTAGGTGAATGACTTCAAGACCATGGCCAAGTTCAGCCATATCTTGGCACCAGGTAACAATTTCTTTCTCTTCCTCATCTGTCAAAACAGTTGGAGGTCCCTTCCTCTTAGTGGTTCTTTTTCCATACAACCAATCAGTCACATTTGTACTAGGGATTCCCCACTTAGTGCTTCTTGTCACGTGGACATTCCATTTTCCTCCACATCCCTTAAGGCAGCTTTCATGTCAGCTTCTATCCATTGCCCTCTTATGTATACTTTCTTTGTTATAGCAGTACTTCCAATTACTTCCACAGTTGGATTAGTAAGGTTGATTTCAGGATCTTGGGCAGCTGTGATATTCTCATCAAAAGAAAATTCTTTACCTTTTGGTGGATGCCTCATTTTATTGGAAGATGTTCTTTTCTTATGTATCTTAGCTGCATTGATGAAGGCAAAATTTTGTGCTTTGGCTCTTGACTGATTCTTCCTTTGATTGGTTGTGGTGGATTTTTGAGGTTGTTTCTCAACTATATTATCCTCATCAGAAGAGATATTTGTGAACTTCACCCCCCTCTGCAAGTTACTCCTCATTTTTCTAACTGGTCTTTTGGCAGGCTGCTTTGCACGTGCCATTATGAAATCTGCCCCAACACGTGTTGATCACCTGTCCCAACACAAGTAGTTCTGCCACACAATTAAACACAATTAAACACCTGGCAGAAATAAATACATTCCCATGTGATTAGTGATATGTGACATTGATCACAGCTGACAATATTTAATGTGCACCATTTACCAAACAAATAAGCATTTATAAAGTATTAAACTAATAACAAGTGGTTCTAAAAATTAACAGTTTTGGGTCACTAGTTTAAAATGTTACATTTTTCACATTTTGTATAGGTTATTTTCCACATGTCACATTAGGTATGAATAAGTTATAAATTACACATATTTATGTTCAGAAATTTCTTGTCTAGAGAGCAAAATGATTTTGTTTCAGTGTCAAAACTGATATTAACATAGGGTTTTCGAAAATACATCCATCATTTGCGTGTTTTCTCAAATCCTTTGCTTTAAAGTTTGGACAGCTTATTTTAATGTTTTTTGAAATGCACCTGCCAATCCAATAATGGCCAGAAATTATAGTTTCAAGTTTTCTGAAATGCTTCTGCCAATCCAATAATGGCTTGAAATTACAGTTTCACCGTTCACTTTCTGCGTACTTTATTACCAAAAGATTTCCTTCATGGCAACCTTGTGGCTTTTTGTCTGGATTATGTTTTCAATGAGCTATGTGCGAAGTGAAATGCCTCGTGAATTGGAAGGGTTACACTATTTAAATGCATGTATATTTTAAGCAAAACTTACAGTAAATTTCTAGCAAAACTGCAGTAAATTTTTAACAAAACTGCAGTAAATATTTTATTTCCAGGAAAGTGTAGGTTATCATTAAAACAACAGTTATGAATAATGACAGATGATCAATTGAAAAAACATAGGATTCGTTGTAAATTTAGTGATTTTATCATTAAAATTGTTACGAATAATAATGAGCTGCTCATTTGGAGATAGAATATAAACGCTTTGGATTTCCAACAAAAAAACAATTTATTGTTGATCATAAATCAAATCGAGTGTTGCTTATAAACTATCTAAATGAGCCATTATTGTTCATAACAATTTTAATGGTAAACTATCTATTTTGAGATACAATTTTTTTACCAAAAAATATATAAAATAAACTTCTATACAATATAATTAATGAAGGATTGAACAAGATTACCAAGATGTAAATCAATAGGAAATGGAAGATATTGCACTTGGCTAGTTAGCAGCTTTTGCACAACATGGAAGAGATTGCACCTGGCTAGTTAGCAACCTTTGCACAACAAGAAGATGTAAACATCTGCAACAACAAGTTAGTGTTTGCACAACAAAATGTAAATCAATAGAAAATCTTTTTTGAATGGGAAAGAAGTATTCGACTCAACTCTACTATTTATAGATTTTACTCAAAAATTTGGATCCATGTTTGATCTGTGTGCTTGATTTCTATTGGCTGAGGGAGTTTGATATGGATTGGTAATTTAAATAAAACAATTTCTTTGTTATATTTGACACTTTGGTTGATCCATGCACTCAAATTCTATTGGGGGAGAGAGTTAGGTGGAGATGGAGTGGGAAATACATCACTTTGATTGTGAAATTTTTAATTATATTTTTGAAATCTTGTTCAATCCTTCATTAATTGTGATTTTTCTTGTAAATAGTGAGCCTTACAACACTTTTCTTGTTTGCAGGTGCTTGCATTTAATATAGAAGATGACATTGGAGGTTGGGAGATTTTGGATGAATAAATTTTAGATATGGATTTGAATTTGTCAAAATCAATATAAATAGTTGGACATTCATGAACCCTTTATATTTGTTACTAGGACAGATGTATGTACATAAAAATATAATATGATGTAAGCAAGTGAATTTAGTATTGAAAGAAAATATATTTATTATTGCACAAATAATTGTTTAACATTGTACATGTTGGAGCCTTAAAAAACTTAAATGGCACCAGTAGTTGATGTTGAAATAACCTCTTTATATTAATATGTAATGTATTAATTTGCAGATGTGCACTTTATTTGGTGAGAATGTCATATATTTACACTTAAATATTGAAATAATAATACATAATAAATTTCACAATAACTAAGGAAATATTGAACATATTTATGTCACTTTTCATTTAATCTATGAGGAAATAAGTTTCTACCAAAGGTAACTTGGTGTCTTGGCTGCGAAGGAGGGTGTCTGGGTTTTTAGGGGGTAGTGTTTCACTTTTTTGGACTTAGAGAACCGCTTCAAAGTTATGTTGGAATTTGTTGAATCCCTAGTGGTCTTTGCGAGGGACGAAAAGGCGGGTTGAGCTCGAATCAAATTACCTGATGTTAAAGCATTCGGGTTACCTTTAGAGCCGGTCTCGAGGCGGTGGGCGGTGCTACGCTCCATGCGGAGGAGCCTTTGAATATCTGTGGCATGGCTGGCTCAAGGGAATCTCGGATGTTGGCAACTCGGATGGGGAGTTCAAAGCTAGATCAAGACCAGCGTCTTTATGGGCCTCAATGTTTCGGTAGATGATATCTATTAGATGTAATTAAGGACCAGTTATAGTATATTGTATAAATTGTGGTTTTTGTTAGTAAGCCACTTATCTAGTTGTGGTGTGTATGGTTTCACTCGAGGTATAGCCTCCTTTTTGTATACAGGGAACGGGTCCCTTCAACCCGCCTTATCTATCAAAATAATAATAATTTTTTTTTATATAATTCATGATTCACATATTATGTATATATCATATTTATTTATAAATTTGATTTTGAAAAACATGAATTGGTTGTTGACTTTTAGTTTTCTCAAAAGAGATATAGCCCATATATCAACCGTCCACCTTTATATGTAGATGGCCACAATACTAGCAATTACACGAAAGGGGTGTAATGGAGATGTCGAAGAGAATGCGTTAAAGAAGTTAAATTTGAAGGAGCGAAATGGTGCATGTGAAAGAGGGGCATGAAGGAGGGGTTGAGGGACGAGAATGATATGCAATTAGTGCCACATAATTGATTGTATTACACAATAGACAACAAAACAAAATTACTATATACACATGTTCCCATAATTAAAGTAGAAGTGGAATTTAGTAATAGAAAATAATATCATATGAGCATTTAAACCTCGATATATTAATATTGACATTAATATATCTTCGTAGTGTCTAAAAGACCAAAGTTAAAAGGAGCAAATAAGGTAGTCACAAGGAATGACATTAAAAATTCTCAAGAGAACAATTATATTTACCACTTCCAATGGAGCAAGACAAGCCTACAAGATTGTGCGAAGGGCAATAGTGCGGTTCAAACCCTAGAAAAGGTTAGATTGAGATTTGTTACGGAAAACACTACAACGATTAGGATGTCATCATCACCATCCTTGCCATTGCCACGTCCTCTCAATTAGCCACATAAGTCTAATTCACCCATTGCATTGGGGTATTACATCAAGAGTTAAACCTCAAACTTAATTCAAATAGATAAACCAAATTCTCTAATATCATTGAAAATTTAAGAATGCAATTTACACATTTAACTCCGCTCATAAGTTTATTCCTCCACTATAGGAAAATATGCAACAAATTGTCATATTTGCCTCGGGGTAGATGGAGGATAATGGGGTCAAAAGGGGGATAAGTGGCTTTTTTTTTTCTTCTAAAAAATAACAATATGTGAACTTGAAAAGACTTTTAGAGGCACCTAGTAAAATAATTTTACTACAACATAAAAAAAAATTTATGACATTTTGAATCTAGTTTCTAAATATGTAATTTTTTTGCAATACTTAGATGAGATAAATATATGAAATTTACTCATTTCTAATAGTGACATAGTTTTTGTGAAAACATAATAAAAGTGCATGTGTACAAACACTTTTGGAGCAAACAAATAAATTTTCAAATGAAATTTCAGACAAGGATTCAAAAAATGTTGAGAATATTTTTAAATTATTATAATATTTTTAATGATTTAATAAGTCAAGAACGTAAGAAAAATAAAAACGCAAGTATACGAACACAATTTTTTGAGCTTAACTTCATACATTAGATTTTTTAAAACAATAGTCAACATTAACTAGATTGTTGAGATATAGGTTTTATAATTCGTTGGTTGATCATCAAAAAGTTGTTAAATTATTAGTAACGCTAATAAATCAATCACAATAAGTTACATTATATAGAAATTAAGTAGTAATTGAAAGTAATAATTTAATTTTTAGAAAATTCTTTAAATAATGTTGTAAGACAAATACTAAGTGATGCTATTGTGAGTAAGGTAACAAGTACACATCGATTTTAGGTCAAACAAGTATAACCTTGAAGTTGAGTAAGAAAAAATATTTAACACCGTAGAAAGAAGAATACCATTAGATAATCCTTCAATCACAAAGTGTTAGGCATTTAGTGGTAGGCTATACAAAAATATAAGGTATTAGTAGAAGCAACAAGACATTTGATTGAAAAAAATTGGCATGAGAACTCAAGGGTCTTGCCTAATATTAAAGATGTATTAAGAAGGAGAAAATGTTCAAAAATTCATGATCTACATCCAAAATATTTCTCGGAAACCACCCAAACTGAATTCTATAATAAGTTTTATGAAAAATATGACTAACCAAAGGTCATTTGAGATGTGCAAGCCATTTTATGTCAAATAAACCAAACATACACCACTTATTGTTGTAAGGTCCACATTGAATTTTCAATGCATTTTGATATTTTTTGTTATATACGTTGTACTTTACATATTAACAATATTATGCAGGAATGTAGGGTACACTTTCCACTAAAGTTCGCAAGAGAACTAATACCGAGTCTTTTATGTAAAATATTTGATGGACATTTATTTCGCCTAATTTTTTTAGATAGAACATGTAATAATTGTGGTAACTTGTCGCATTGGAGTGGTTGTCTACATGAGGAAATTACACATGAATTTGGAAAGTAATTGGTTGATTTTAAGAAGTACAAATATGTAAAGTATGCATTAAAATATGGACAAGAGTCATCAAGATGTGAGTTGGTTACAACTCAGACACTTGTATCTAATTTCATAATAGAATTTAAAAACATTATTTACTAGTATGCAAAACACACACACCGATCTCATTTTTTGGGTAGTCAATTTAGGTATGTAGGGACAACTTCCCAATTGTGACTATTGTTTCAGATTATAGATTTTGCTAAAAATGATACACTAAAACCAAAAAATGAGGTTCAATCCCAATACTATAATTCAATTTAGCTTTCCATTTGTGTGCATGTTGCATTTAGACATGTATATGATAACACAGATGATGCTAGAAATATTTTGAGAGAGTACCACTTTTATATTAGTGATATCGGTTCACATTTCGCATAATTTTTCTAAGGTTGTTTTGAGATGTTTTATAAGAATTTGAATGCCATAGATATCATGTTCAATCAACACTACATTTGGTCATACAATTATGCATTTTCATTTAAGAATTCACGCATGTTCAATTGGTTGAACATGATGGAAGTGAAAACTTGAGTTCAATATTTTTAGAGATTCTTTGAGTCCTGGGCATGGGAAATGTGAGCATGATGTTTTCGGAGCATGTGTAAAAGGTTCTTGAAAAGATAGGATTTAAAGTACAATAATGGTGCAAAATTAATTGATGCTACAACTATTGTAGATTGGTGTAGTCAAATATTGTTATGGTTAAACACAATATTTTCAGA
Organism: Taxus wallichiana var. yunnanensis; assembly: GCA_018340775.1. NCBI lineage: Eukaryota > Viridiplantae > Streptophyta > Pinopsida > Cupressales > Taxaceae > Taxus > Taxus wallichiana. Next base: position 239,219,085 of record CM031238.1, on the reverse strand, counting down.
AAATATTCTTTCGGTCAATGAAGGAAGAAAACAAGGAAATTTACATAGATTGTAACATATTAATTTCAAGTGATTTTCATCATTTCGAAGCTATGATTCTAGTTCTTGGACTATTTATACTAGGATCATGGCATGATTTAATTCGGTATGTATGAATGTTTTTATTATTGGTAAATGGTTTTTTGGGAGGGACCATACCCTGGAGTACAAAAATCCCAAAGGCCAGAAAAACATGAAGAACAAAGTGGTTTTTTGATAAGTGGGGACCACACCCCAACTACAAGCCTACCAACTAGATAAAACATAGGAAACAAAAGTGGTTTTTTGATCCGTGGGGACCACACCCCAACAAAAAGACATAAATTTCAGATATAGCAATAAAAAAAGGCAGAGACAAAATGCTAAGGAGAAGTAAAAAAATAACATAATAGTAGCTACACAACCAACACAAAAACAAAAAAAAATAAAATGATCAAGGAGGACAAAATCCTCCTAACTAAGACATTGCTGAAAAACAAATTTCACTTCCTCCAACGCCTTAAACATGTTCAGGGCTAGTTGCTTTTCAGATCTTTGTTGTTAGAGGAGATCACCTTCTTCGTTGCCTTGCCCCTTTCCATAGTTCCTCCGAAAGGCCACTCACATCGCAAAGTTGTTTAACCTGAGTATGCAAAAATTCAAGGAAGGCTTTTTGCATAGTGAGATGATTCAATTGCTTAGATACAATTTTGTCCATAATGGCTTCCCATGCCTGCTGCTTCTTAAGCAATTCTACCAATTTGGTCTCAATACTCTCCATATTAGGTTGTTTCCCCTGGGATTGAACAAAGAAAGAGGAACATCCAGGGACTGACTAATATTCAACAAGCTCTTGGAAACATCATGTTCTTTGTTCTTATCAGAGCTTCTAAGGACCCTCCTAACTCGAGGGGGAGAGGGATGCCATAGCCTTTTTTATTTGATTGAGTGGGAGGGGGGGGTGGATGTAGAAGGGTTGTTGGCCACAATATCATGGTAGTAGAGATGTAACATAATGACACCTTGATGAAGTGGTAGGGTTCTCTTATGGGTGTGCACTTCATGGATAGACTTTTCAAGGGATTGAAGTATATAGTAGGCCAAACTAACCCTAGGAGCCCTACAAAAATGATTCAAGATAACCAAATGATGAAGAGGAAGGGTAGAGAATTGACCTTCCAAAGTCACATACCGAACAACCATGCGAGCCACTTCGTTATACGGGGTTGGGATGGAGGAACAAACAATCTGGCCTTGCTGATTTCCAATTTCTCCAACCCTTGAAGGAACTTCTTCTCCTCTGCATCTTTATCAAACTTATTGCAGAAGAATTTGATGCCATCAGATCCCAATCCCGTAACAAAATAAATTAGGTTCTCAAGTGATAGGGAAATCTTTGCCCTTGTATGTAAATACCCTATTTTTCCAATGCTTGGAAAAGAGAATAGAAATATGCTTGTCATAACCCTTTATCCTTTGAATGAAAGTAGTAAAGTCATTAACATCCATGGCTTTTCGTAGATCAATAATAGCTTTCCAAGAAGGATCAAACATTGGTTCTACCATGCACGGAGGACCTCCCATGTTAGCAATGATTTGGACATTGTTAAGCAGAGGGTTATTAGTTCAGAAATAGTGACCTGCAAGTATTATGACCGCACAAATGAGCAAGCCAAAGTAAGATATGGGAAATCTAGGAAATGGCCATTGGGTGAGAGGAGTTCTCGAGCGTATAGACCAACCAAGGTGGCAGGAGACCATTTTCTCGTAAGAAAGATTAGTACAAGCCGTAGTGATAGCTATCCAAGGCCTCCTTTTCCATAATTTCCTTCGCAGTCTTAGGGATTTCTTCATGATTTTCCCAAAACTTATCATTATTGTTAGTCCAAAAGGTCTGCGCATGGATTTTGATTGGAATGAGTGTCAATAAAAATGGGTTGATGAATGATGTCGCACGCCTTGTAGACCTATGGAGACATGTCAACCATCACAAGAATTAGGGGATAATGAAATAGTATCGTCAACTAATTTTGAGAGCATATTATATCTTGTGCACCAAGTGAAATATTTATAATACAATTTTTGTGTTAAATATTAGTGATATTTTTTTTTTGTAAATGTACTAAAAATGTGGTAACACTTTGAATGTAAGGCATGTTTTTGTAGTTGTTATGGATGAAGGAAATGAGAAAGATAGACATTACTATCTTTTTCGATGTGTAGAGTGATAAAATTAATTAACTACAAGTGTCACGAGATGGGAAGGACCTAGTTTAATATACCAGATATGTTGTTGTAACAAGAACTTGGCTTCAAAGATACCCTCATAAAAATGTACATCAATGGTTGTTTGAAGACTTTAAAACCCATATGAGGATACTTCACTATTCAAATTTAGTTATTGCTACAAATATTAAGTTGATTAAATTATGTGGAAAACCTTAAAAATATTTATGGAAAGTTCATGAAGCTGATCACAAAGTGATGCTTGAAACCCTTAAAGAGAAAGCTGATCCAAAAGGTTTATTAGAATGAATTATCAAGGTTAGTTTTGAATTATTTTTATATTTTGAACTAGTAAGGTTAACTAAACTTAAGTCTATGCCAAGAAATATCAAACCTCTCGTTGAGAGAAGTTAAAATACAAAAAAAATCACCAAGCACTCATTTTAATTTTTGGGGTGCAAGTTAGGTGACCCGAGATTGAACCCTAATTGGGAAAGGCATGTACATGCCAAACAATATCAAAATTATGTTTGAGAGAGGTTAACATACATAAAAATTTAGTGACTCACCAAGCACCATGTTTTTGTTTTGGCGTGGACTTACATTCACAACTTCGTTGATTCACAATTGAATCCTACCTAAGAAGGGCATGTTTATGCCAAACAATCTCAAACCTCTTTTAAGAGAGGTTAAAATACGTCAAAACTTAGTATGTGATTTTCCATGCACTTGATTTGATGTTTTGGTATGGAATTAAATTCACAAGTTAGTTGACCCGATATTGAAGCCTCTCTTAGAAGGGCATGTTTATGCTAAGCAATATCAAACCTATGCTTGAGAGATTTTAAAATACGTCAAAATTAGTGACTCACCCAACACTAGGTTTGGTGTTTGTTCAAAGCATATAAGTGTGTCCCACTTGGTGGCCAAAAATATTTTAAAATATGACTAGTAAATAAATATTAAAAATACAATAAAAACATTAAAAATAGGTAATTTATGGATGCCCCGCACCTTAGTATTTATAAGCTCTTAAAAATACATGTTTGGTCATTTAATATGTGTTTGGTCATGTTTTGGTTGTCAAACATATTTTGCTAAAGGTACAAAAACTACAAAAAGTGGAAAAATTTAATTCACTTGAGATTGAACCCTACCCGTGAAGGGCTTGTGACCTATGCTAAGCAATCTCAAACCTCTCCTCATGAGAGGTTGAAAAATAACAAAAAATAGTAAGTGTTTTGTCAAGCACTCGATTTGGTGTTTTGGCATGTACTTACATTTGTAAGATAGTTGAATTGATATCGATCCCTACTTGGGAAGGGCATGTTTATGCCAAGCAATATCAATCATTTCCTAAGAAAGGCTTAAATACGTTGAAAATTCACCAAGCACCTGATTTTGTGTTTTGGTGTGGACTTACATCATAAGTTAGCTGACTTGAGATTGGATCCTACGCAGGAAGGGCATATCTCATCCAAGAAATCTCAAATCTCTCCTCGAAAGAGGTTAACATATGTAAAAAATGAGTAAATGACTCACTAATAACCCAATTTGGTGTTTTGGTATGTACTTACATTCATGTATTAGTTGACTGTGATTGAACCCTACTCACAAAGGATGTATCTATACCAAACAATCTCAAACCTTTATTTGTGAGATGTTAAAATATGTCAAAACTTAGTGACTCACCAAGTACCTAGTTTAGTGTTTTTACACGAACATACATTTAGAAGTTAGTTGAATTGAGATTGCACCATACTTAGGAAGGGCATGTCTATGCCAAGCAATCTCACACCGTTCTCGCAAGAGGTTAAAATATGCCAATAATTAGTAAGTGCCTCACCAAATACCCAATTAGTTGACTGAGCTTGAATCCTACCCAAGAAGGGCATTTATATATCTTTGAGCAATATAAACCTCTTCTTGAGAGAGGCTAAAATATGTCAAAATTGTCAAGCACTTGGTTTAGTTTTTGGCATGGACTTACATTCACAAGTTAGTTGACCTAAGATTGAACCCTACCCAAGAAGGGCATGTCTATGCTAATAAATATCAAACCTCATAGCATCAAAAATGCCCACATGTTCGTCGAGGTTGGTAGACACTTTGTTCATTTTATCACCCAACCATCCTAGTCATTCCCGACTACATCATTTGGGTGATGTCTTTTAATAGCTTGGAGAGTTAAAAATTCTCAAAATTTGATGGGAAAGCTCTCAAACCGTGACACCTAGAATGTCCCCTCCGAACCTATAACTCGGCGTCGAGTTCGTATCCAAAATTCTCTCTCAAATTCTCTTAGTTTCTCATGGTGGTAGCGAATGCAAACGTGTCAAAAAGTATCGATTAAGTCAATGTCATGGTGTATATGGCGATATTTTAAAAATGAAACCTTGTGACACCGAACAAAAGTTCCTGCATATTTAAGTGAGATGGTGGTCATTATCATAGGCATCATTTTAATACCCAACCATCTCAGTCCTTCCCAACTACATCAATTGGGCGGCATCTCTTAAGATCCCTAAGTGAAAAAAACTATCAAACTTTTATGGAAAAGGTCTTACAAATCGTGGCACCTAGGAACATATTGTCTAAACCTACATCTTAACATTGAGTCCACCTACAAATTTCTCTCTTGGTCTCTCTTGTCTCTAGTTAGTTTTCTCACAATGGTAACGAATGCAACGTGCCAAAAAGCGTTAGTTTGATTCAATGTTAGGGTTTCCAAAGCAATATTTTATAAATGAAACCTCATGACATGTAACCGACAACACCCACAAGTTTGGGTGGTTGGTAGGTGCCATTGGAGATGTCATTTTGCTACCCAACCATCATGATCCTTCTCATTATATTGGTCAAGCAATGTCTCCTAAAAGCCCAAAGATTAAAAAACTATCCAAATTTGATAGGCAAGTTCACACAAACCATAACACCTAGGAACAACCCATCTAAACTTGTAGCTCAAAGTGTCAAGTTTGAATAAAAATTACTCTTTTTTCTCTTGTAAATGGAGAGTTTTTTACCAGTGGCAGCGAATGCAACATGCCAAAAAGTGTCATTTTAAGTCAAGGTTAGGGTATTCAAGATAATATTTTACAAATGACACCTAGTCGTACCAAACTGATAGTTCCCACATGTCTAGGTAAGATGGTATAAGCTATTAAAGGTTTCATTTTGTTTCCCAACCATCATGGTCCTTCCCAGATACATTGGTCGATTGACATCTCTTAAGAGCCCTAAAAGCTAAACACTATCAAACTTTAACATGTAACTTCTCTCAAACTATGGCACCTAGGAATGTCTTGTTTCAACCTACAAATTTGTGTCAGTTCATCTAAAAATGTAAGGGAGAGGAGCTAATGGTTGTGCACCCTAAGTTAAGGGGTGTATATAACCATATAAGTACCATAAAATTTGAAAAAAAACACCCTTTAATAGATTTTTTTATTTTTAATCTAAATATTTTCTTTTCAGCATTTATCCTGTATGGAAAGTGGTTTTTATAGGTATTTAAATCAAGTAGTTTTCCATCCAAATAAATTTAGGATGGACCATTTATAGGGAATAATGTCATGTATTTTTTCACACTCATGTGGCATCATTTGGTTGGGTGATTGTTTGATGTGATTTGATGTGACTCATTTTATTGACTTTTTTTTTCAAATTTTAAGACAGAAATTGACATGTACTAGTCCTTGAATTTACAAATACCCTCACTATGATTGGTCCATGCTCTACGATTGTATCCTCTCCCTTATCTCTCAATTTCTCTTGTATCTAGGTGATTTTCTCATGGTGGCAACAAATATAACACACCAAAAACATCAATTTGAGTTAGTGTTAGGGTGTCCAAAGTGATATTTTACAAACTACATCTCGTGGAGCCAAACCAATAGTTCACATATGTCTTAGCATGCTATTAGACACTATCAAAGGTGTCATTTCAATTCCAACCATCATGGTCCTTCCCAAAGTGACATCATTCGGGTGACGTCTCTTAAGAGCCATAAGAGAAAAAAATTTTCAAACTTTGATGAAAAATATCTCACAAACTATGGCACCTAGGGACATCCCATCTAAACCTACAACTTGGTGTTGATTCTAACTACAAAATGCACTCTTAAATTCTCTTGGCTATAACTAGTTTTCTCATGATGGTAATGAACACAACACACCAAAAGCGTTAGTTTGAGTCAATATTAGGGTGTTTAGAGTGATATTTTAAAAATAACACTTCGTGACATCAAATAAAAATCTCCCACACGTACGAGGATGTTAGTAGATGCTATTGTAAGTTTTATTTTTCTGCCCAACCATCCTGGTCCTTGGCTACATCGGTCGGGTGACGTTTATTAAAAGCCATAAGAGAAAAAAAATCATCAAACTTTGATGGGAAAGTTCTCGCAAACCTGTGACACCAAGGAATGTCTCATCTAAACTTAAAGCTTAGTGTAGGGTCCATCTAGTAAATTGTATTATTTTATCTAAGATTTGTACAGTTTTCTTGTGGTGGCGTAAATGCAACTCTATAAAAGTGTCGAGTTTAAGTCGGTGTTGTTATAGTGTCTAGGAAATATTTTACAAATGAGACATTGCGGTATCGAATCAAAAACACCCACACATGTAGGCAAGATAGATATGTACACGATAAAATGCATCATTTCACTATCCAACTACCTTAATCCTTCATAGCCACATTTTCGGGAAACATCTCTTAAGATATCCAAGAGAAAAACAATGTCAAACTTTGATGGGTAAGTTTTAGTAAACCATGACACTTGGGAATTCTCCCACTTTCTCTCCGATCCAACTAGTTTTCTCATAATAACAATGAATGCAACACACTAAAAATGTCGGTTTGAGTTAGTGTTATGGTGTCTAGGTTTATATTTAGCAAATGACACCTCATGACACCAAACCAACAATACCCACACATCCGGGAAGGTTAGTAGACACTATTAAAGGTTTTATTTTATTCCCATCCATCCCAATCCTTCTCAATTACACTAATTAGGTGACATCTCTTAGGATCCCTAAGAGCAAAAATTTGTAAAACTTTAACAAATAAGGTATCACAAATTGTGGAACCTAGGAATATCCCATTTGAACCTACAAATAAACATTGGGTCCTTACAAAAATCCTCTCTTATTTTCTCTTGTATCCAACCACTTTTCTTACAGTGACAACAAATGCAATGCACTAAGAAGCATTCGTATAACTCAATTTTAAGGTATTTAGGGAAATATTGCAAATGAAACCTCGTGGAACCAAACTGAAAAATGCCCAAACCTTAAGGTGGAATGGTAGATGCTATCAGAGATATTTGTTTCTTTGCCTAACCATCCTGGTCCTTATTGGTTACATTGATCGGTTGATGTCTCTTAAGAGCCTTGAGAGAAAAATAATGTCAACATTTGAAGAGCAAGTTGTCATAAATTGTGGAACCTAGGAACGTCCCATATGAGCCTAAATCTTGGCATCCAGTCCATATACAAATAATTATTTCAATTTCTCTCAAATATTTCCAATTTTCTCATGGTGTCAACAAATGGAACATACCAAAAAATTCAATTTGAGTTAGTGTTAGATTGTCCAGGGTCATATTTAACAAACCACATCTCGTGGCAAAAATGACAACACCTACATGTCTAGGTGGGATAGTAGACACTATCAAAGGTATAGTTTTTATTCCCAACCAACTTGGTCCTTCCCAACTACATTGGGCAAGTAATGTCTCTTAAGAGCCCTAAGAGAAAAATATTATCAAACTTTGATAGGAAAGTTCTCAAAAATTGTGGCACTTGGGAATGTCCTTTCTAGACCTACATCTCAACGTTGGGGATTTCTAAAAATCCTCTTGTTTTATATTTTCTCTGGAATGTTTTCTCCTAGTGGAAATGAATACAACACACTAGAAATCATCACTTGAATCAATGTTAGGGGCCCATGACAATATTTTGTAAACAACACCTTGTGGCACTAAATTGACAAAGGCTTCACACGTCCAAAAAATTTGGTAAACACTAACATAGGTGTCATTTTTCTTCCCAACTATCCTATTCCTTCTCGATTACCTTGTCGTGAAACGTCTCTTAAGAACCCTAAGAGAAAAAAATGTGAAATTTTGACAGAAATTTCTTTAAAATCATGGCACTAGGGAACTTGTCATCTAAACGCACAACTTGGTCTTAGGTATGTCTAAAAAATCATCTCTTGGTTTTTCTTGGCTATGATCATTTTTCTCATAGTGACAGCAAACACACCATACCAAAAACATGAGTTTGAGTTAGTGTTAGGGTGTTCATCGAGATATTTTGCAAACGATGTCTTATGTCACCAAAATGACAATACCCACATGTTTGGGCGAGTTAGTAGACCCGAGTGGAGGCATTATTTAACTTCCCAACCATCCGGTCATTTTTGTCTACATCGATTGAGCAACATCTCTTAAGATCTCGTCGAGAAAAAACTTTGATCTTGGATTAATTAACTTTTCACTTACACTTTTATGATGTATTGCAACTTTAACCAGTGCATGACAAGGCAATTACAATTTTTGGTATTTTGTAATCACTCTCGAAGAGATAAAATCTTTATTGACATACACATACCCTTTCTAAGATCAATTCGATCTCGATTAATTAATTTATCAATACAATTCCACGCCAAAACACCACACTAGGTGCTTCAGAAATTGATTAAACTTGTTTGACATATTATATACCCTCTTTAGTGGAGGTGTAAGATTGATTCTAACAAAGTGTAATGTCATTCTCAATTGGGTTTCGATCACGAGTTGTGACTTACTTGTGAATGTTTATGATTTTTGCATTGACATGCCCTTCCTATGTAAATTCGATCTCCATTCAACTAAATTGTCAATGTAGGTCCACACCAAAACACCAAATGAGGTACATAGTAAGGCACTTATAAAAATTAGATCAATTAGGTCAAGTATTCTCTTGTATGCCTATAATGTTCGAAACCCTAAATTTAGTATACACTTATGAAATAATGAAAAAGTTGATTGTAGAATGGAGTGTAATTTAGATGGATTAAATGTAATATTAGTTTATGAACTCCTGTTTTCTTTTAGGTTGGAAATAAATCTAGGAATCAATAGATTTCCTAAAAATTTGCAAGGCCACCCTTAACTAAGTTACATAGTTGAAAATATTGTGTGAATCCTTTAAAAAAATTCCTTTTATTTCTAGAGTGTGTAAAAATATGCTTGATTTAGATTCATGTTGGGTTATATTTTATCGTGTTAATTATTATTTACATTAAGATAACAATAAACCATAGGCTTGGTATATGAAAATGGAGGTTAATTAGAATTTGGTGAAGATGTGAGAAAAATATGAAGTTAGGTTTTCTTTGGTAGATTTTGTGGAAAATATTATGAATATATATTTAGCTTAGGTTAAGTTCTTAAGTAGTTATAGGATGTATGCTAATATCTTTGGAATATTACATTTTACTTTTAATTTTCAATTCTTCAAATTATTGATAATATGAAGGTGAAGTAAATATATTAATGAAGTTTCATTGTTGTGTTTAATCTTGAAAGCATGCTAAGAGTACCTTCTCTTTTGTGATAAGAAACAAAATGCTACTCATGGTTGCTTAGGTTCCATTCCTCGATTATCAAAAATGATTTTTTATATCATTAGTGTTGTACCTAGTACAATTATTCTTATGGGAGATTATCTTTCTATTTCAATTTCATATGATAATTTTATATACATACAAATTAAAACTAACTCAATTATGCACATTTATATGCATCATATGCCATATATATATCATTAACATCCAACATGATCCATGTAGGCATAAAAATGGGCCACATTGTTTTATGGAACTCGTAGACAAAAAATCACACACTTTGGGTAATTATCTATTCCTGATTGCATACTATTATTCATATGATTCCTAAGTAAGAAAAGTACTAATTAACCCATGTCTTTGGCAATATTTTCTTTCTTTCTATTGCTACTTTTGATCTTACACTCTTTCTAGTTCGGTTTGTCTTTTCACACCTCGGTATATCTCATCCCGGATACTAGTATCCAATGAGGACGCCACCGTAGGCGCCCTGCCGCCTCTAGGTGCCCCTGACCTATTTGTAATTTGTTCACATCTTTTGGGTCCTTTCTAGCTATTTAAGCATCTTATCTTTTTATAGTCGGCCTTTTGGGTTAATTATGAAATTCAAGCAAGGGAATCATATAAATATAAAGTTATGTGATCATAATAAGGGACCAAGCACTAAACATTAGCTATCACCACCTAAGGTTGCATCCAAAGGCTATTCAAGAGCATTCAAGCATCCATTATAGCATCCATTCAAGGGAAAGGGACTGCATTATTCTACATACACTTCATAGGATGGGAAGTTCATTCTATTCCATGCACACATCTACTTACATCTTCTACATCTAGTTATTTTCTTGTTATCAAGTGTGACACACACAAGAGCCACCTAGGGCATGATTCTTCACACACACATATAGAACTACATTCGTCGAAATGTAGTGTAATGCTCAATCGTAAGATGACTCATTTGACAACCGAGGACATTCGACCCCTTATTTTATATCTTTATTTTTATGATTTGATGTGGTTTGAGGGTTTTGTAAGATATCATTTGTTTTGTAGGTTACAAGAAACAAGGTTTTTTTAGTGGCGAATATTCATAATTTGGCGAATATTCCATTTTTGGAAAATTTGAAAAGGTAATTTTTTTGGAGTAGGTCAGTGTATTGTTCACCTAAAATTTCTAGTATAATTTTTTTGGGGTCGGCTTCACCTACCGTTGAAAACTACTCCTATATAAACCTAGGTAATTCACCTAGTAGTATACTAGTAACTTACTGAGGTACCATCCAAATTACTTGTAAATTACAAGCAAACAAAGTGTGGATCAGAGTTTCAAATTGGTTGTAGTAGAATTGCAACAGGAAATTGTCATTGACGCATGATAAGGAAGATTTTCATTTCCATACGGGTGACAATATAGTGTTGCTGACGCACGACAAGAGAAGGTGTTGACGCACGACAAGAGGGTTGTTGACATGTGACAAGGGAAGGTTACAGGTGGGTGAAAAATGAGTGTTGTTGACAAACGACAAGGGGTTGCAGATGGTTGAAAAAATGAAGCATTTTTTTGGTGTCATACAACAACAAGGTTTGCTATCACACGAAAAACAAGCCTTGTTATCATTAGCGAACCCTATTGTCACACGACAAAAAACCTTGTTATCGCATGACAACAAGGCTTGTTTTCATGTGACAACAAGGTTTGTTGTCATATGACAACCCTCTTTGTCGCCGCACGATAGCAAGGCTTGTTGTTGTGTGACAACAAGGTTTATTATCATGTGACAACAAGGCTTGTTGTTTTGCATGACAAACAAACATTGTTGTTTTGTGACAACAAACATTGTTGTTGTGTGACAACAAACCTTGTTTTCGCTTGACACCAAAAAAATGTTGAGCTCCCCCTTAAGAAAATGACACGTAAAAATTTGACTCAAATCCCGGAAAATTCGCCCTTCCGACAAAAATCATTTGAGGTATATTGATGGGGATTTTCCACTTCCAATTTACAGAGGGTTCTTAAAATAGACCCTGACGGGAAAATTTGGTGATCATAATGTGACATATAGACAACTAAATGAAAATATTTGTCACATCCTTCCGACCCAAAAAAATTGAACTTGAGGACTGTGCCAGACACTAGTGCCCAGATCGGGTCAATAGTGTCAGGAGCTCCTAACCTTCCTAGGCATTGGTGTCCGCCCTCATTTGGCAGTCACACAATTTTATGATCACTATTACAACAGTCTATACTTCCATTTTACCAGTATTCTAGCTTGGCATACCCTTGACATCATTTCAAATAAGCTAAGTATTTTATTCCCTTCATTTTTAATTAGTATTTCAAATTTGAATTGCTTATTTTCTTAGGTCAGATTTGTACTTAATTACTTATTCATTTACTGCTACGTTGCAATCAGATTTAGGCATAATATTTCATTTTTAAAATATTTTTCTTAATCATCTTGGTGAACCCGACTCTTTCACGCTTTCGATCATCATTTTTCCTCTCTAATGGCTCCTAAAATTCCTCAAATTTCTTTGTATGAGTTACTTCAAATGCATCCCAATTGCAAGGTTATTCTGAAAAAATCCCTAGACACCATGTATCTCCCTAGAGATATGCCACCACATCAAGTGAGTGTTATTTTCAATTGTCTATCTAACGACCCTAGTCTTCGTGATCCTCCATCTAATCAACCCATGTTGGAGTCAATTCAATATTTGCATGCATTATTATAAGACAAATTTTAGGCTATGGAATCCACGATTGTATCCCTTAAATCTGAAATCCAATAACTTAAGGATGCTTCTCTCGAATCAAGCTAGTTCTTCTTCACATCCTCATTCTATGTCTTATACATGTGCTCATATTAGTGAACCTCAAATCTTTCCACTCCCCACGCCTCTCAAGTTTCCAACCAACACTAAGCAAAAATATATTCTTCACCGGCTCATCATTCATCAATTAATCAACTTGCCATCTACTCATTGTTATCCTCTTTATCATCTTGCAAAATATCAAGGTCTTCCATATTACAATTATCATCGAATCAATGGACATAATGACAATGATTGTTATGCTTTACAATGAAGAATCAAGCATATTGAGTGTCAAGGTTTTATCTCATTCACTACACAACATTCTTGTTACATGGTCCTCTCCACTTGTTACATCTCAATGGGTTCCTAAATTTGATTTGTCTATGTCTAATGAGCATCATGTCATCACTTTTAATGTTTCTTCTTCCATCACTCAAGTACTACCTATGAAATCCACCCGAACTAAAAACCACCTCTTAAAATTAGTCTCACTCCGCCTGCTCTCAATTCATCTACAACGCTATCAAGTCAGCCTAAGAAACCTCCTCTAAAAATCATTTCAAAATCTCCTAAGTCTTGTGCACATTCACGATACAACATTTGTCTCATGCTTAGAGCATGGACACACACCTTCCTCTCCATAAACATCGGGTGGAGGACCCTCATATTTTACTTTCATTGGATAGTACATTCATTATCGATACTTGGTTGGGCATCACACTATTTCTCCCCCTTCTAACATCAACACATGTCTCATTCTCTCATCACTTCACATCTATACTTTCACATACAACCTACCTATATTGATACACATTTATCATCATTATCCGATAAAACACTCTTGTGATATGGCTCACACTTGACTACTGAGGGCATCCTATACACATGAACCTCACACACACTACACACTACATTACACATCATCCTATTTCTCACACATATTCATCACTATACAATCAACACACTTGCAACACATTCTTCCTACTACACACATTCAACATAACATACTACATACTCAACACACTCACAATACATACTTCTCATGCTTATTCATCAATGCAAACTCAACACAATAACAACACATACTCTTTGTGCATATTCAACACAACATACAACACACTTGACATACTTACAACCTACTACACAATTAGCGTTTTCACAACATACCCCTATTACATCACATAACACATCTCTCTTGCATAGAATCAACACAATATACTATGTGCTTGAAATCTTTGAAATACACAAAACAATAGATAACTTCACAACATACTATGCAATTGACACATTCACAACACCTTTCTCTCATGTGCAAAACAACACAACACATAACACATATCTTGAACACAATCAAACATGACACACTACCCTATGACACACTCTAGTTCCACACAGTCCATACTTGACTGTTGAGGGTCTAAAACTCAAATGGACCTCACTAAACTCATGCATTCAATAACTCACTCGTTAACTTACACACTCATGCTCTACACTTCACACTTTGACGATCACATATTTTTAACATACGTAATTTCCCGATGATGCAATTTTTTTCTATGGTTCATTATTTACTACCGAGGGGTAATGTATAAATAAAAGTCATCTCATACATACACATCCACTTGGGGGCACACATCTCCTATCACACTCACACTACATTTCATTCCATCTCATCCACAACATACTACATATCTTGGACACAATTCATCTTGCTTTCTTATGCTTACATGTTCACTATTTACACATGCTAGACATATATCTTGTATTTCATTACCTTTTCCATATACACATGCACATTCAATTGATTTATAGTTGTGATCACAGATTCTACAGATCGATACACACGACAAGGATGCTTGGCACAATACCTCTTACCAGTCCCACAACGATTCTGGGAGCATCCACTTTTATACACTACGAGTTATATTGTTTCATTTTACACAACACATTACTATATCTTATTATACATGCTTTGAAATAATTGTTATCTCTCTAACATGCTAATGGGCACTTCATATGCATCATTTGATTTGCAGAGTCTATTTCTACCATGGTTTTCTTTTACATTGTTTTCTCGTGTCTATAATTGTTTGCGGGATTTTTCCTATGTATTTCTTGTTCTCTACTTGATTGTATGCTTGTGACCACTATGGACTTTAATGTCTTGCGACATCATGAGTGATGTCCCATATTTGAAACCCATTTTTGTGGTCTACTTTGTCTTCTTGTGTGTTTACATTGTCTTCTTGTGTCTTAGCTTACACATTGTCTACTTTTTATCGTATTTTACATGCATGTTTGTATTGTTTGTACTAAAAAAATTTCCCATCCACTTTGTTTGTGTGTGCCTTGGTTTCTACCAAGTGCACTCCCTCTCCCCCTACAGGGCATCGTTTCAACACAACGGTCGGTCCTCCTTTGGGTTGCATACTCCTCAGTGACGTCGCATGCACCCAAGCGAGGGGGAATAATTTGGGTGAATCATTCACCCCATACAACAATTTACATTCATCACACAACACATTTTATTACCGGTACAAAAATTCATCGGTCTCATATTAGGCTCAAAATTAGACTTGAGTCCTCAACACAACACATACACACTAAGCGCGTAGACCAATGTAGTAGCACATGGGCACCCCTAACCCTTCCTAGACACCTATGACTAGGGGGAAATTATACAACATTATTCAATGCAACATAGTCTACAACACTTCACACAAAGTGGATTTTACCAAGCGGAAAGTCCTAAGAACTCAACATACATGCACTACACAACATTTTCTACTTTCGCATTGGATCGTAATTGGTCGAACCAGATCATATTTTTACACACCATCTATAGTGGTGTTCCATACATTGGGAAGTGGTTAAAGGTTGGAGGATGACGACATAACTTTTCTTCTTCTTGGTGTGAGATCACCCGAAAAACTCACAACCAACGCAAGTGGCACGAGATAGCCCAAAAAATCATTCTTCTACATCATCTACATGATCCTTTCTATCTCTTTTTCTCATCACAGATCAAGTGCACATGTTCCTTTTTCACATTTTTGCATTTTACATACTTTCTTACATACTTTTTACACATTTTGATCATATACATGCATATTTGACTACTTGTTCGTTCTTCTCTTTTGCAAGTCTGTCCTTATGGGAAGTGGTAGTCAACATCATCCTACATCAACAACATCAATCACACCAACATCGACATCAACAACATGTACAATGTGACATCTACACATGCATTTATAACCTTTGATCATCATTCATCATCACTTTTTACACTTTCTCCTCTCAAGTTCCCACACTTCATTTGTATCACTCTACGCATTCTCTTGTCTCTCAACACGCTTTTTTGTCAATCTACACGGTTATCAAGTATGCATCTCTTATCTACTTTATGTTATCGAGCATTCGCTCAACAACATAAAGTGGGGGAAAATGTAGACACAAAATCACACACTTTGGGTAATTATCTAGTCCTAATTACATACTAATATTCATATGATTCCTAAGTATAAAAAGTACTAATTAACTTATTTCCTTGTCAATATTTTCTTTCTTTCTATTGCCAATTTTGGTTTACACTCTTTCTATCTCGTCTATCTTTTCACACCTCAACATTTCTCATCTTGGACACCAAAGTGCCCATCTAGGATGCCAACGCTGTGCACCCCCGTCCCCTCCTGGGCACCCCTAACCTCTTTGTAATTTGTTCACATATTTTTGGTCATTTCTAGTTGTTTGAGCATCTTATATTTTTGGTAGTCAGCTATTTTAGGGTTAATTATGAAATTTAAGCAAGGGAATCATATAAATATAAAGTTATGTGATCATAATAAGGGACCAGAACTAATTATTAGTTATCACCACCTAAGGTTACATCTAAAGACTATTCAAGAGCATTGAAACATCAATTATAACATCCATTCAAGGGTAAGGAACTGCATTCTTCTGCATACACTTCATAGGAGGGGAAGTTCATTCTATTCCATGCACATATCTACCTACATCTTCTAAATCTAGCTATTTTCTTGTTATCAAGTGCGACATGCACAAGAGCCACCTAGGGCACGATTCTTCACACACATATAAAACTACATTGGAGTGTCCGGAATGTAGTGCATCAATCGATTGTAAGATCACTCGTTTGACAACTAAGGATAGTTCAACCCCTCATTTTGCATCTTAGGATTTTTTGTGATTTGATATTTTTGTAGGATATCATTTTTTGTAGGTTACGAGTGAATTCGACAATCATATTGCGACATATAGGCAACTGAAAGTGAATATTTGTGACATCCTTCCAACGCTAAAAGATTCAAAACTTGAGGACGTGTCAGGACACTATTTCCAGATTGGGTCATTAGTACCGACACTCCCGACCTTCCTAAAGCACTAGTGTGTCCGCCCTCATCCGACAATCACACAATTTTTTGAGCAGAGTTACAACGATGCATGTACTTCCATTTTACTAGTTTTCTAGGTCGGCATACCCTCGGAATCATTGTGAATCAACTAAGTATTTACTCCCTTCATTTGTAACTAGGGTTTCAAATTTGAATTGCTTATTTGTTTGGGTCAGATTTATACTTAATTACTTATTCATTTTTCGCTACATTATATTTGATTTAGGCATAAAATTTCATTTATAAATATTTTTCTTAATCAAGTAACTAAAAATAACCTTACACATAGTTGTGTACAACTATATCTTTAACTATTTAATCAACTCCTCGGAGTTCTTGAATAAATTTCCTCTCTTTTCCTAGATGTAATGTTGGATCTCAACAAATAAGGAGATGCCATCCTCTCTTCCATTTTTTCCTGCATGCACAAAAAATAAAGGCATTAGATTTTTTCAAATTAAGCATGTAAAAATAATCAAATTTATATGTATTTATTTGAATTTATACACCTATTGCAAGCATTCTATTATGTCTCACTTGGATTCGTAGGTCGTGTGGCGTGGATAACACATCCTTATTTGTAGAAACATTCATATGCAATCATTAATTATATAATTTAGAATTTAAAACAAATATATAAATGAATTTCAAATATAAAATGATGATTTTGTTCGTAAATTTTTTTATTATACCTCGATGTTGCACCCACAACAATGTCGGAAAAATGTCTCTAAGATAACCTCTTCAAAATCACGTGGCTTTAGTTGAGAGGGAGCATTAGGCTAGCAAAAATGTCCTCACTCTAGGAGACCTTGAGTACACAACCTCGGCTAATCCTATAGAGTATAAAAATACATATAGGATTAAAGATATTCATAAAAATGTAAGTACAAATGAAGTTTAAAGTAACAATTTTGAAATAATAAATTACAATTAAACTATGTGTTCTCACCGCTTAAGTAGCTACAATTGTTGTGGGCTATAAACAAGTGTCTGGGAACACCCCTTCAATATGTTCCTCTATTGTTGGATGCAATGCAACACCAAACATGTTACTATTTACATGTACAAATAGAGCTAACAATCTACCAACATCAATAAATAATAAATAACTCATTGATACCTCAATCAATTCAAAAAATGTACCTATATATATGCATCCACAAAATTAATAAATGTTTCAATAATAAAATCTAATTCATGAGGTGTATTCATGGCCTCTTCCATCAACTATACAAAAAACAAAAGGAAGAACTTAGAATTACGAATCAATTTCTTGTAAACATATATTAAGACAAAGGTATTATTAATTATACAACCAAATTATGATTAATTAAACATGTGAATAAGTAATTAGAAATCGTTATGCCATCAATATCTTGCTTGATACTTCCCTCTACATGGACATCATGTACATATTTATGTGTAGCATCCTCATGTGGTGGATTGACCATAGGTGACATATATTTTTGTGTATAGTACTACAAAGTGGTATCATCATGCTCTACAAACTTGTGTGTAGGCTCCACAAATGTAATCAATGTAAATGGTTCAACACACATCCTCCAAAAATATTTGCATTGATGCACAAAAATTTAATTCCACTATTACCTATGTCACCACATAAATAGTCAAATGCACCACCACCTAAACCATCAAAATTATGAGGGGCACTACAACTCACACTCGCACCACTTATACGGTCCCCTAGAATATAAGAACTCTATGTGCCTCCATTATGCATTCCATGGACAATCAATGTATTTATTAGATTGGAATGTTCTTGAATGATATCCTTGCATGCATTGTGATGAATTTCACTATGGATGGAAATATGTACTTTTCCCTCCTACCTCTCAAGGGACATTTTTTTACATTTTTTTGAGTTGTGGAGCTCAATTACTTTGAATTAGCATGCAATATGAAACTTTCTGGAAAACACAATAACCAACATCAATTATGGAGGGACCGACATTAGTCACCTATGACCAGATCGGTCAAGCAAGGAGAAACCGACATCGGTTAGGGCTAACTGGCGTTGGTTACCTATGCCGAGTGTTTTATTTAACTCTTAGGAATTAGATCTATTTTTAGTATTAAATCAAATCTATTGATTGTAATTGCATGGCTAAGTGCCCTAAGTTTGTATACACCTATATAAGCATGAAATCTAGGGTTTAGAAGTAAGAATTAAGAAGAACTTGCAAAAGTTGATGATTATTGTGAGAATAATTATGAGAGAGAGAATTCTTGGAGAAGAAGCAAAAATTGTGTGAAAGAAAGTATTGTAAATCTGAGAGGTGTGGAAGATTGTAAATCTTCATTATATATCTTGTCAAAGCTTTGGATAATAGATTGACTTGTTTCTTGGTGGACGTAGCCCACACTGGGTGAACCACATTAAATATGGTGTTAATTTATATCTCTTGTTTTGTATATTTCTTCTAGTATAATATCCACTTTTATTTGCATGTATGCTTAGATCTGATATATTATCTATACAACTAGTGTGTTAACCCCAACAACTGGTATCAGAGCTTTGTTTGAGGGTTTTTGTGTTGAAAAATTTACTCACAAAGGGTTTTTTGATTGAGTGGGAGCTACAACAATGGAAGAAGAAAATAAATACAAGATAAAGAAGTTTGACGACCAAAATGATCAATTATGGAAAATGCAGATTGAGGATTATCGTATCAAAGAGATTTATATTTATCGTTGGATGAATATTCTAGACCTACGAAGATGACTGATGAAGAATGGAATATTCTTTGAGAAAGGATTTGGGATCTATAAGATTGAGCCCGACAACACCCGTGGCTTCCAATATTACAAAAATAACTTCTAAGGGTAGGGTTAATGAAGTCTCTTGCTAATTTATATGAAAAACATAGTGCTTCAAATAAAGTTTATTTGATGAAGAAACTATTTAGTTCTAAGATGTATGAAGGTGGATCTGGCATCTAGTCATTTGCATGATTTCGATCTATTGTAAATAAGTTAAAATTGGTTGATATATCGTTTGATGATGAAGTGAAAGCATTTTTATTCTTATGTTCTTTGCCTGATAGTTGGGATAAATTGGTAATGACCTGTTAGTAATACATCATCTACTAATAATATTTTGAATTTTGATGATGTGGTTAGTATAATCTTGAATGAATAAATTCGCAAGAAGAGTACAAAGGAATCATCATCTAGGAATGCTTTGAATGTAGAAATCAGGGGCAGGTAGAAGGAGAGATCCAAGATTAAGAGTAATGGGAAATAAAAGTCAAGGGATAACAATTCTAAATAAAGAGGTAAGGGAATTACTTGTTAGAAATGTGGAAAGAAAGAACATGCAAAGAAATATTGTTGGTTAGAGCATAAAGAGAACCAATAACCAAAAAAGGAAAACAAGCAAATATATTTACTACAAAGAGAGCTAATGCAAGATGCTCTTATTCTTTCTTTAGATAATAGAATTGCATCATGGGTTTTAGATTCAGGAGCTTCTTTCCATGCAACCCC
This sequence comes from Taxus wallichiana var. yunnanensis, assembly GCA_018340775.1. Taxonomy (NCBI): domain Eukaryota; kingdom Viridiplantae; phylum Streptophyta; class Pinopsida; order Cupressales; family Taxaceae; genus Taxus; species Taxus wallichiana. The sequence continues at coordinate 239,198,490 of CM031238.1, read as the reverse complement.
TAATAAGGGTTATTTCAGAAATTATGTCCAGGGCAATTTTGGACATGTTTATTTGGGTGATGATGAACCTTACAGTATTACTGGAAAAGGGGAAGTTCATCTAAAATTGTAAAATGGAAATACATGGGTATTGAAATACGTGAGGCATGTGTTAAGCCTCGGGAGGAATCTTATTTCTCGCAGTAAACTATGTGAAGTTGGTTGCATGGTTACATTTATAGGAGACTCTTAGAAAGTCACCAAGGGTGCTTTTGTTGTGGCAAGAGGTAAGAAGGTAGGAACATTATATTTATCTACATGTGTTATTAATTCATTTTCTACATTATCTACTACATATTTAGATGTATACATGTGGCATAATTGGTTGGGCCATATGAGTCAAAAAGAAATGCATATCTTAAAGGCTAAGGGTAAGTTATCGGATTCGAAAGATTTAGATCTTGATTTCTGTGAGCATTGTGTCTTTGGAAAGAAAAAGAGAGTGATATTTCTCAAAGTTAGGGCACTAAGAAGAAGCAAAAATTGGAGCTTGTACACGCAGATGTGTGGGTACTAGCTCGGGTAGTAGCTTCTCATGGAGGATCTCAAGTATTATGTTACTTTCATTGATGATGCTACAAGAAAGGTATGGTTTTATTGTATTAAACGTAAATATTATGTTTTTGAGACTTTTAAAAGATGGAAAGCCCTTGTTGAGAATGAATCAAATTAAAATTTAAAGTGTTTTAGATCTAACAATGGTGGTGAATACTATAGCAAAACTTTCAATAATTATTGTTCAGTTGAATGGGATATGTAGAGAAAAAATGGTTCAAAGAACACCACAGAGAATAGTGTTGTAGAAATAATGAACAAGACAATCATGGAACGTGTTAAAAGTATGAGGATATATTCGGATTGCCCTTGCAATTTTGGGTAGAAGAAGTTGATACAACAGTTTATTTAATTAACCATGGGCCTTGAAGTTCACTAGATGGAAGAATACCAGAGGAAGCTTAGACCGAGAAAATAGGTAGATTTTTATTTTTTCTTAAAGTTTTTGGTTCAGAAGCTTTTGTGCATATTGATATGGAAAATAGGAAAAATTTAGATGCAAAATCCAAGAGATGCACTTTCATTGGTTATGGATATGGTGATTTCGGATTCTATTTTTGGGATTTAGAGAATTCTAAAATTATTAGGAGTCGTGATATTGAATGGAATGAAAAGAGAATGTACAAGGATCAAATTTTGGTACCCAAGGATGAACTGGTTGAGAATTTTGTGAATGAAAATGAAATCTCGGATTTAAAAGTAATACGATGACAGGTTACAAGAATGGTGTCGGTGTCGATTGACCGACCGACATCGGTCACAGAACTAGTATCGATTACTGAAGAGCAAAATTGACATCGGTTAGCAAAACCAACGTCGATTACAGTGACCTCGTGTTTGTCATCGATAGATTTGGACACAAATTTCCAGGAGGTTCAGAATGAGCCTTTGGTACCCCAAAATCATGTGAGAAGGTCACAAAGGGTAAATAAACCTCCGAAAGATTTACACCTTCTCTATTTTATTAATTATTGATCGATAATGGTGAAACAAAGAGTTTTAAATAAGCAATTAAAGATGAGACCCACATGAAATGGAATCATAGCATGGATGAGGAGATGAACTCCTTGGAATAGAACCAGACTTGGTATTTGGTTAAGTTGTCAGGACGTAAGAAGACATTGCAAACAAGTGGGTTTACAGGATCAAGGAAGAAGAGGGTGGACATAAAAGGTACAAGGCAAGGCTTATATTAAAGGGATTTACACGTAAAGAAGGTATTGACTTAGGTGAAATATTTTCTCATGTTGTTAAGATGACTTCTATTCATGTTATATTGATTTTAGTTGTAGTACATGATTTTCATTTAGAGAAACTAGATGTAAATACGAATTTCCTTCATGGTGATTTGGATGAAGAGATTTATATGTTGCAGCCGCTTGGGTATATGAATTCAAGGGCAAGGAGAAATTAGTGTGTAGGTTGAAAAAGAGTCTATATGGGCTCAAACAAGCTATAACGCAATGGTACATGAGGTTTGATAGTTTTATGCATGAGCATGGTTACTTGAGATGTGAATCGACCATTGTGTTTATTTCAAGAAACTTGAAAATGGGAGCTATATTATTTTGTTACTGTATGTGGATGATATTCTTATTACATGATCTAGTATGCAGGACATTTGTGTGATTAAGGGAAAGTTAGCTCACACATTTTCTATGAAGGATTTAGGAGCCGTAAAAATAATCCTTGAAATGCAAATACATAGAGACAGGAAGAACAAGAAATTGTATTTATCTCAGAGGATTATATCTATAGGGTGTTAGAAAAGTTCAAGATGTAGAATGCAAAACCGTTAGTACACCTATGGCTACACACTTCAAGAAAAGATCAGCATCCTTCATCACATGAAGATGTCAAATACATTAAATGAGTGCCATATTTTTCAGCAAGTTGAGAGTCTCATGTATGCTATGGTTTGTACCAAACCAAACATTGCACAAGCAATGGGAGTTGTGAATAGATATATGTCTAATCCGGGTAAAGAACATTGGAAATTAGTCTAATGGATACTATGGTATTTGAAATGGACATCTAGCATGTCGTTATGCTATGGAGGTTCAGACATTTCATTATGTGTCTATGTTGATACAGCTATGGCTAGAGATATGGATAGTAGGAGGAGCACTCTTTGGATATATTTTCACAATAGGTGGGACGACAGTTAACTAGATTTCAAGATTATAGAAGGTTGTGGCTTTGTCTACTACAGAGGTAGAGTATGTTGCAACTATAGAGGCTAGCAAGGAGATGATATGGATGAGTAGGTTCATGAAAGAGTTGGGAAAGGAGCAAGATGATTGCAAACTATTTAGTGACATTCGAGTGTAATTCATTTGGCAAAGAACTCAATGTTTCATTCAAGAATGAAACACATTCAGTTGAGGTATCACTTCATACGACATGTATTAGAGGATGGGAAATTGAATCTGGAAAATATTTTAGAAGGTTGTGGCTTTGTATACTACGAGAGGCAAAGTATGTTGTAGAGCTACAAAGGCTAGCAAGGAGATGATATGGATGAGAAGGTTCATGGAAGAGTTGGTAAAGGAGCAAGACGATTGAAAAATTTTCAAAGTGACAATCAAAGTGTAATTCATTTGGAAAATACCTCGGTGTTTCATTCAAGAATGAAACACATTCAATTGAGGTATCACTTCATACGTCATATATTGAAGGATGGGTAGATGAAATTGGAGAAGATTCATACGAGTGAGAACCCTGTGGATATGCTAACGAAGCCATTAGAAAAGGAGAAGTTGGAGCTACAATCCACTTTTGTTGGTCTTCGAGTTTGATACTTGAAGAGGAAGAAACAAAGCTAAGGAAGGATCCAAGAATGACATTTTATAGGTATGGTGTAGTAATTAATCTCCAAGTGGGATATTGTTGAGTTGTGGAGCTCAATTACTTCGAATTAGCATGCAATATGAAACTTGCTAGAAAACACATAGTAACCGACATCGTTATGGAGGGACCGACATCGGTCACCTATGACCGACATCGGTCAAGCAAGGAGGAACCGACATCGGTTAGGGCTAACCGACGTCGGTTACCTATGCGGGAGTGTTTTATTTAACTCTTGGGAATTAGATCTATTTTTAGTATTAAAGCAAATCTATTGATTGTAATTGCATGGCTAAGTGCCCTAAGTTTGTATACGCCTATATAAGCATGAATATATGGTTTAGAAGTAAGAATTAAGAAGAAATTGCAAAATTTGATGATTATTGTGAGAATAATTGTGAGAGAGAGAATTCTTGGAGAAGAAGCAAAAGCTTGAGTGAAAGAAAGTATTGTACATCTGAGAGGTGTGGAAGATTGTAAATATTCATTGTATATCTTGTCAAAGCTTTAGATAATATATTGGCTTGTTTCTTGGTGGATGTAGCCACACTGAGTGAACCACGTTAAATCTAGTGTTGATTTATATCTCTTGTTTTGTATATTTCTTCTAGTAGAATATCCGCTTTTATTTGCATGTATGCTTAGATCTGATATATTATTTGTACAACCGGTGTGCTAACCCTAACACATTTTTGTCTCACCTAGCACCAGTTATTTCATATGATGACTCACCTCCCCTTGCTCGAGATGTTCTAAAATCAAAATAGTTTCACTTCCTATTAAACACAAACTTGTATGCAATATAGTTTTCATAAATAATACAATGAAATCTCATTATTGTTGTTTGAGGGTCATCAATGACAATTCACCACCTATACCAAAAGTTATTTTTATTTATTTATGGATACACCAATCAATGATAATATGTTTCCTACTCATTGGTAGTAGTGGATCATTGTTGTCAAATGATGAACTAAGGAAGTTCTTTCTTGTTTTGATATTTTCATGCCTTTATGGAATCATATGAAAATCCATCAACATATAATTGTTTACATGCATCCCTTTCACTTTATGTTTTACTTCATTACAAATAAATTCCAACATATTTGCAAGAGCATTATGTGCATTATTGGTTGAGGAATCATGCAAACTATTTATGATTATTTCCAATTGTTGTTGGTTTGTGTTATATCATTGTAATAATTCCTCTTCTTCATGTCTATGGGTCTCTTGTGGATTTGTAGTGTTTTTAGGTAGGTTTTATCATGGATTATCAAGATTTTATGCATCCCTTGACATTTCCTTCCTCCATTAACATATTTAAAACAAAAAACAAAAACAAAACATTTAATTTATATTTCAAAACCCCTAATTTATCTAAAAGCACACATTAACATTCTAAATTGAAAGAATGAACTCACTTAGGCCTATGGGAGACATGTTGGCATGTTCAAGATGAAGTAGAATGACAAAAATATTTTTCAAAGAGCATACATGCTTTGGTTTTGAGCTCCAAGTTCCACTTCTTCAACTTGCGGGTTTGGAAAATGCAAACCTTTTTTTTTTGTTTTATTCACTACAAAGGGAGTACACTATTTGTAATGAAAAGGGCATACACACTTTATATTGTAAAGGGTTTACGCCCTTTGTAATGTAAAATGCATACGCCCATTTTTAATAGTTGTATGCCATTTGTATTGCAAAGGGGATACACTCATTTGTTTTTATCTCCCAAACCTATTTGAAATATGTTCAGGAAGGAGTTTACAAAGGGTGTACGCCCTTTGTGAAAAATGGATACAAATTTAAACCCCAATTTTGTGCATATATACCTCATTAAATAATTAAATTTGTGTTTCACTAAACCTAAATACAAAACATAAACGATATATACCCCTAACACCTATAAGAGTATAACACCATCTTGTAAATAATAGGGAATGGAGCTACATAGAAAAAGTGAACTAAAACCACCTATGAAGGCCAACACACAAAACTTGTTAAAATGGTAGTTAAAGACACTTTATAAGGCAATTATAGTATTGTAGTGCACTCTTTATCAAGCAAAGTGGTGAAAGAAGACGAGGTTTGCACACAGGCACCTAAACACCCAAAACTAGGAGGGTGAATCCTCACACTCAAAAACAAACATTTTGCAAATAATAGAAACAAAAAACAATATAATGAAACCTAAAGGCTAACAAATAATTTAAAAAAAAATGATAGTTTGGGATAATGTAAAAGTTGGGAAGATCTGCTAAAGTGCACACTTTACCAAGAAGTGGAGCCAAAAAGGACCAATGCATTGTAAATGTACTCCCAAACACCTAAAACCAAATTCTACCAATAAATGAAGATGAAATTGGCATAAATGAACTACACCAAAATACAATCAAAATAAACCCTTATGACACCACACAATATATACATACACGAGAGGACTTGAACATGGGTCGCTATGATTTCCAAAGGGGCATACAAAAATACAAAAATATAATTAGAAAATAGATATTTATGTGTATATAGAAACAAACCGTAAATATAATCATAACCACGAAGCAAACCACATCAAGCGAGAAAACATAGTACTAGAGCATGTGGTGTAGGTATTCCATGACTATCGGGATGGCACTAGATGGATAGTTCCCTCCCATTGATTAATGTCTTCATACCTTTTCTAATGGGACTTGAAATGGTATACAATTGTCAATATGATTTGAGACCTTAAATTGTATGACAATTTTTGTACAATCATTATAGAATTATGATGACAAGAATGTTTTTTTAGATTATTTGACTACATGAGAACACAATAGGATATAGGGATTATCCATTGCCTCACATAATTTTGCGAGAACTCCGACAAAGAAAAAAGTGAAACCTTATCAAGGTCTTAACAACAATAAAGTCATCAACAAAAGGTTGAGAATTCACACATTTGTTTATATTTCTAACAAAGCCTCACACATGGCATGCACAACTCAAGTGTATTCAAAGGGTTCTAGAAGCCCCTAAATAACTGAAATCCCTCCTCCACCATCTCTCCAAGTCTGTGTAAACTCATAATCCTCAAGAATACATTAACATATAAACGTATAAAATTTATTTTAATAACCACATGACGTTGTGTATGAGTTTGTATAAATTGTAAGACTAGAAATTTCATGTCTTTATTTATCTTTTTATTTCTTTCAACATTTCCATTCTAATTAATTTCAGGCCCATTTGACCATTTTTGGCCCCATACACACTATATTTAAATTTAAATGAATTCATACTACATAGTTACAAATAAATATATTAACATAATTAATGTAAATGTTTGTTGAGTATTAAATCTATCTTAATAACAACTTTCTAACTTTGGGATTATTATATTTACATTATTATTATTATTATTATTATTATTAGTGTTGAAATGATATGCAAATGTCTATAAATACCATGAATCGAAAATACATTAGCACATATAAAACATGGTATATTAATGATAAATTTTAACACATTATAAGGCATTTCAATATTATTAACTTCGGACATAATAATAAAAAAACTTTAATATTCAATGTTACTAAAAATATTGAAAGGAAACATATGTGTATCCTTAGTATTAACAAAATTTAAAAAAGGTATTGAGTGGCACACTTATGAGATGTCACCTCATAAAATAGGTCCATGAGATGCTACTAAAAGGGGAAAGTTGTTATTCCTAATGTCTACATTCTCATTTCCCTCACCCATAGTTAGTTCTCTCCTTAAAAATAACATTTACATGGATATATAGTGAGTGTCTCATCTCCTTGCGAGAACAACTATAAAATGATAAGATATCTCTTTTCATCTTCCACTACATTATATTCAAATTAAAATAAGAATACATCACAAAACGTTATCCATCGCCCTTCGACCATCGCTAACTATGCCCGTCACCTCATCCTACACAACCATACATGAATGAATTCCCAACCAAGAACAATGAAAGTAAAAAAATAAAGCAATAATAAAGAATATGTTTTGTTCTTCCCAGAGAATAATGACCATCCACATTTTGAGCATGGTGGTGGTGTCACTACCTTCCATCACACAAAAATTAAATCATCCATATTGATGTATTGCATGGAGAGCGAGACCTTGAGGAAATGCCATAAAACAAATATGTCACCTCACAAGACAGATGGAGGCACTTCTACACCATGTGCAAATAACATCATATTTTGGCTCATTTTTGCGTCAAAAATTAACCTTTTTGGGAATTTTCCGATGTGTTTATTGTTTAATATATTAGATTAATTTGTGCAACACAAAAGTGACACAAACACACAATTAGAAAATTTTAGTTGTGTCAACTTTACAAAAAAATTATCCACTTTTGCACGTATTTTACGTCAAAACTTTTGTCATTTTGTGTCATGTCAAATCGATGTAAGACATACAACATTAACAACAAGGGGTGATGCAAATGTGACCCAAAATTTGTTGTATAATTTTTTTGAAAAAGAAATATAATTAATCGTAATTACAAATGGTATAATTATGAATAATTATATTACTTTTTTCCTTATTTAAAAGTATTAAACATTAGCCATTAGATAATAAAGTATTGATGACATTGTATTTTCATTGAGAAATTATGCATTGATAGTTATAAAGTATCCAAACATTGTTTTTGGAATAAGGGTAAAGTGAGGGTTTTAGAAGGTCCCACAACCTTTTACAAAAATCCCAACAAGCTAAATAGAGCGATGAAAATTACAATAAAGATACCCATGAGGATTCCAAAAAAACAGAACAACCGAACAAAACAAAACAAACAAAACGAGAACATAATGAAGAAACTAAAGATCATAGAAGCTTCTTAAGCTCTTTGATAATATTCTTAGCATGGATGGAACTAGATTCTTTAGCCAACAGATCAACAAGGGCAATCAGTTCAGAACAGTCTTTGATGATAGTAGTCTGGTATTGTCAGTATAAACTTCCCAAGCCTTCAGGACAGTGAAAAAAATGTTGGAGTTTAGCCAAGATAGAAGACACCAGATCCACTTGGCTATCCTCAGGTTGAGTATTATCACCCTTAGTAATTACATCCTTATCCCTCGAAATGCTCCCAGCCTTGGTATCTTCCACTTTAGGATGAGCTTCAGTTAGCATAGCATGGTGAATAAACTCACTATCGATCATTTGAACTTCATCGGTTTCCTTCTGAACAGTCTGCCCTTCCACGAGCAGCTCCTCTTCCATGTCCGTAGGACCAGGAATCGCGGAGTCTGGGTATAATGCAGCTAACCCCAGTAGAGCCTCTAAGAGAAGGAGATCCGAGTTAGAAACTAGGAGGTAACAGGAACTAGCAGATCAATAATAGGGAAGTCAAGACACAACTGACTAGGAGAAAGAGGTGGGGAGATGGTGACATCAGTAGAAATAACACCTTCGAAGGAAGAACCCACAATGGCAACCTAAGAATCAGATAAAATTTGTAGATGGCGACGAGGACAAGAGGTGGGGTGAGAAGTGGGGGATGGAAGCGGAGACGAGGTGGGGGTGTGGTGGAACTTACCAGATTTGACAGGAAAATGAACAAGTTCCGCAGGGGAAGCAACATACTGAAAGAGGAGATAGAGAAGGCATTGATGGAGAATGGGGCCATCACCCTCTTGGGTCGATTGATAGAGTGTTCTAAAGACTGGTATAAAAGGTGAAAGATTGATTCTTTTTCCCCAATGCAGGTGGGAAAGGATGAAAAAGTGGGGACCGAAAAACCAGCCTGTAGCGTCCATCGATAGTAAAATATCTCATAATAACTTCAGCCACTCTGTTCTAAGGGGGATGTAGGGACTCTGCACATAGCCCGAGAGATATTTGGTCAGATTTTCTCCCTTGTTGATGAAGTCCTAGAGCTCTACTTTTAAGGACCTCTTGAAGTAAACCACCCCAGAAGCTGGCAATCCAGTCACAGAGGCTATGGCGTTGGTAGAAATGGTGAAGAAGGTATTGCTGATTTGGACCCAACCCCTCGACCAAGTAGCCAAGACTCCATAAGAGACAGTTCTCGAGTAACCCACAATTATTTCCAAGAAATTCGTGATGCCATTATCCTTTAAAATATTCCAAACTTCTTCATCATCCTACAATTCAGCGCAAGAGACTGGTTCGATTCTTTTAAGCTGACCACCCATGATAAAAAAATTCCGTGGTGAATAACAAAGGTGAGATGCCTCAAATTGAAATTAAGAGGCTCATTTGAATTGTGTGAGGCTTCCACATCAAATTTCCACCTGTCCTTGTCATGATTACAATGTAAAAAGGTGCATCTGAAAACAAGATCTGCCCGAGTGGTATAACTCTCACCGTACGTGCCAAGGTCCTTAGAGTGTTGTATCATCATAATGGGGTAATTATGACCGCCGCCATCATAAGTAATGGATTTCTTATTGTTGATTCTACTGATATCAGAAGTAACATAAAACCACCACAGAAAATTAACTAGAAAAGGAACAGTCATTATGAGTTATTTGAAGAAGGTCTTTAGGAAAATTTCCTACCCAATTTTGTTGATTGTCGAGGAGGACACCGATATTAGCCATGTATTCCGTAACTCTATTTCCCTCCCTGTAAACATGTTGGAACCAGATTTTCTAAAAATTACTTTGGAGGATACGAATGTCTGCAATAATATTCTTGATAGTCCATTGCCCGGGTCTTCTGAGTTTAGTAGATTAATAATATTGAGAGAGTCACTTTCAACAATTAACGAGACCATTTCCAATTTGCAAAGTAAGCTCAAGCCCTTAAGAATCACTAAAGCTTCAGCTCGGTGATTTGTCCCCATGTAGAAATTAGCTGTCGTAGCTACCGAGGCCCCCCTGTCATTACAAAGAATCGCTCCTCCACCGGACTTCCCTGGATTTCCTTTAGATGCCCCATCCGTGTTAAGATTAATCCATCAAGGGGGAGGGAACCAATGAGTTTCAAAGTGAGCCAAGGTTGAGGGTTTAGTCTTAAGTTGAATTGCAATCTGCTGACACCACTCCTTGTTGTCAAAAAACTAGAATTTTTGCTGATATTTATTCCAGAGGAAACTGTTAAGATTATCTTGGAAGAGAATAGCGATACAATTTGCAACTTGTGAAGGATCCATGCTTTGCTCTTTGAAGATTCTCCTATTTCTTTCCTTCCATATACCCCAGAGGCCATGCGGGAGGAGAAGTTTCCAAGCGAGGGAGAGGGGAGTGTGAGAAGGGGGAACACCATTGATTAAGGGCATCTTGAAGGGATTCAAGGAAGATCCAAACAACTCCCAAATGAGATAGGAACCAATTCCAGATATCTTGGGAGAAAGGACAGTGAAGGAGGAGATGAGAAGAGGACTCCAAAGCTTTACAACAGAGAACACAATGAGTGGGAAGAGAGAAGCCTCTTCTTTTTAGGTTTTCCCCAACAGGAAAGCATTCTTGGATGTGAGCCAGACAAAAAAACCTGTTTTAGGAATGATTTCTTTGGGCCAAATGTTGTTGAGAGGAGGGCAGAGCTGGTCTGAGGCTTGGAATCATGGGCGGCTTTAACAGTAAAGGAACCCAAGGAGGAGAGGGGCCAGATACGATCATCAACAGGTAGAGAGAAAGGAATATAGTAAGAGGAGAGGGCAGTTCTCAACTGTTCCAAATAGAGACTTTGAGCTCCACTGATACCGCCTAGTCTAGGATATACCAAGAGGGAATTGAATTCGTCAATCTCCAGTAACCATTAACTTTCTTGCCATGACGATTAATGAGGGGTATTTTGATAGCATCCCAAACAGGGTCAAGGCAAAGAGGTTTTTCTCCAATCCACCAATCTGACCAGAAATCAATTTGTCTACCATTTCCCAACCTCCATTTGGTGCCAAAGACGTAAGAGAGGGAGAGAGCTAATGATTGAGTTCTAGATGGAAGAACCACGTGGAGGAGAGGAGAGAAGGAAATCTCCTGAGTGAGTCAAATATTTGGCTCTTAAAAGTTGCACCCAGTGTGAGTTTCCATAAGCCACTTCCCAACCTATCTTAGCCAGCAGGGCTTCATTCATATCAGCTAAGAGTCTAATCCCAAGACCTCCCAGCTTGGTCGGCTTACAAACCTCATTCCAAGAGACAAGGTGGATCCTCTTCTTATCTTTCACCCCCGACCAGAGGAATATTTATTGATCACTGAAGAGGGCATTTTGAGAAGTGACATGAAATAAATTGGAAAACTTTGTAATGTAGCTTTAACTAATTGAAGTTTTCCTACCTGACTTAGGAGAGCTCCCTTCCAAGAAGCCAACTTTTTCTGGTATCTTTCAATGACCGGGTTCCATAGACTTTTAATTTGCTTGCCCTTGAAAAGAGGAATTCCCAGATAAGAGGAAGGTAAGTCCATAATTTTGCAACCAAAGATATCAACAATCCTTCTTTGAGTTTGAGGAGAGGTGTTTAAAAAGGATATGTTGCTTTTATTGAAATTGATCATTTGTTGAGAGGTAGATTGATAATTTTCTAATATTTCTTTAAGAGCTCTTGCCTCGATCACAGAAGCAACACTCAAGAGAAGGGTGTCATCGCAAACTGACTGTGGGTGGCAGCTGGGGAGCGAGTGGTGATTTTGATACCAGATATAACAGCTTGACTCTTAGCTGCCTCTAAATCTCTGTTGAGGGTGTCTACCATTAACAGAAAGAGGAAGGGGGAAAGAGGGTCTCCTTTCCTTATGCCTCTGTTGTTTTTGAAGAAGCCAATTGGGATGCCATTTAGGAGGATAGAAAAACAAGGGGTAGTTATGCAAGATAAAATCCAGCTGCACCATTTGTTGTCAAAACCATAACTTCTCAACACCCGAATGAGAAAACTCTAGCTGAATCTATCAAACACTTTTTGCATATCTAATTTAAGAATCATCCCTGCTGAATTTTCTTCTTTGGGATGAGTGGATGGTTCATGAACTGTAATAATGCCACCCTAGATAAGCGAGCGCCACTGATGAAACCATTTTGTTGCAGAGAGATGAGGTCATTCATAAGAGGTTTTAGTCTAGTAGCCAACATCTTGGTGATGATCTTATAAGAGGTATTGTAGAGACTGATCAGACAGAAGTTAGCCACATACTTAGAGCCAAGAGATTTGGGGGCCAAAGCAATGAAAGTGTGTTCCATTCTTTTAGAAGATAATCACTATTCTTAAATTTATTTACTGCATTAAAAAGATCTTTTTTGATGAATTCCCAGAAAATTTTGAAAAAGGCAGCATGGAATCCATCATGGCCAGGGGCTTTATCACCTTTCATAGTGAAGACAACATTGTGAATTTCATCCATAAAGAAGGGCTTCGTTAATTTTCCATTCATTTCAACAGAGACCAATTTAGGAATGTGTTGTATCATCTTTGACATAGCATATTCATTAGGGGGTTCCTCGACCTGCAGGAGATTAGAATAAAAGGACACTAATTCATTAGAGATATCAAGCTTAGAGGATAAAAGATTACCTTCCGGGGTTAGCAGCTCTCTGATTTTGTCTCTACTTTTGTGCTTGGACGTTGTTATGTGGAAAAAATTTGTATTGCGATCCCCCTGATCAAGCCAAAGAGATCTTGATATTTGTCTCCAATATGCCTCCTCTTCTTTCAAAGTGTTATGGAATTCACTAAGAATAGTGATTTCTTGTTTGTGAAGATGCTCAGTTCTGCCTTCTGCTTCAACGAGAGCTGAGATTTTAGCAATTTCCTGGGTCAGCTTTTGTTTACACAACTTGATGTTACCGAACACTTTGACCTTCCATAGTTTAAGTTGTTTTTTATTTCCTTTAGCTTACTGGAGAATTTAAACATATTGGAGCCCTGAACTTTGATATCCCACCAACTCTTAATCAATGGTTCTAACTGGTTATTTTCAAGCCAGGCCAATTCAAATATGAAGGGTGGATTTTTAGTATTTATCTTGTTGTTAGCACAAAGTATCAGGGGGCTATGGTCTGAGGCAACTCTAGATAAAGTACTAAGAAAAAAATCAGGATAAAGTGAGATCCAATCTAAATATCCCATTTCCTTGTCAAGCCTACTTTGAATATGATTTCTTCTAATTCTACGGTTGGACCAAGTGAAGGAGGCTCCATGAAGGTCCATGTCTAAGAGTTCCTCACAGCGTAATAAGTCAAGTAAGAGCTTCCATGTTGGAGGGATTAGTAGGGGCACCTCCTTGTTTCTTAGAAGGGTAGAGAGTATAGTTGAAATCCCCCATGATTAGCATAGGGATATTGTCACAACTTCTTATGAAAATAGAAATATCTTGCCAAAGTTTTTCACGATGGGTCTCTAGATTTGGAGCATAGACATTGATGGCAATCCAAGTAGAGTTTGAGCCTAATTCTGGAAGAGTAAGCATAAGAAATTAGGATGTTGTAGAAGACAATCACCCTTAATAATTTTAGGATCCCAGATAGTAATAAGCCGCCTGAGTTACCAGTCGAGTGTTGGGTCGCAAAGGATGCAGCAAAACAAATTTTTGAGAGACTATCATCATTTTAAAGCTTCGTTTCTGAAGCATAATAATATCCAGAGAGTGGTTAAATTTCATATCCTTGAGGACTCTTTTTGTTTGCAGAGAGTTGAAACCTCTTATATTCCAAGAGATTATTTTCATTTTTTGGATTTGGGTTTGCTCCCCACAACCATGGGGATGGTACTCTGGGTTCCTTGAGCTACGTTCAGGGCTGATTCTTGTTGGAGCTTGATACTACCTGTAATTCATCCATGTAATTTATCTGGTTTCTTTATGTTGCTATGGGTCGAGATGAGGGTTAAAAATATCATCAAATGTTTGAGTGGAGGGAGAGAGTGGAGAGTCAAAGAGAGGAAGGGAAGAAGGACCAAGGGAGAGGGAATCCATAGGAGGAAGCTCTGAGGAGAGAGACGGAAGGGGCGGAGGGTGATTAGACCTCTGGCTAAGAAGGAAGGGGTGGAGGAGAAGGGGAGGCAAAGGAAAATAGGAACACAGAAGCAACCGTAGGGAGGGATTCGAGAGAGGAAAAATAAGGGAAAACAGTCGAAGATGATGGGGGGAGGTGAGAGGAACCTCGTGGAGGTAACAAAAAAAGAAGGAAGTTATGAGGCGAGAGGAGCCTCTATACAAGCATAAAGAGAGATTTATCCTTCCTCAAGGAGAGAAAATGAGTTTGAAGTAGGGATGACAGAAACCTCTTCAGATAACACTTTTGGTATATATTTCCCTTTTTCTTGGGGAAGTTGTACGATAGAAAATCAACATGTGACCTTCTTCATACCCGACCTCTTGAGGTCGTGTCGAGACAGCCGGTGTGGAATTAGATGGAATTCAAAGTGATGGTGACAATCAAGCTACTTAGGTAACCTTATGTCTTCGACACGCAATACTGGAATCTACGAATCTAAGGCAAATAATGCTCTCCTAACTTGAAGGGGTGTGATGGTACAACCCAATATGATAGCTACTCGGAGACTCCAATTGATGTCTAGTTCTACCGAGATTCTATTGAATGGTTATGGAACACGTGGAAAGTACCTGCAGGTGCCTCATATGGGTTTCTAGACAAGGTCATGGAAATGGAGACAAGAGGTGTAGTGGAGCTGCAAAGACTATGGGTGATTTTCTAGTCTTGTCTAGAAAGTCTTAGCTGATCGGCTATTATGTTCAATAATGAAAGATGTGTAATAATATCAAGTGGAAGTGGTGAAGATATGAATACCAATGTGCGTAAACTAGTGTCAATATCTAACTGACTAGCAGGCCTGTTGGGTTGCAGGACCTGTGGGTCACAACCAAAGACTCGTTGAGGTTGAGGCCCTTGTATGGTCATGCATGCAATCAAATCCTATTTCCAGGAGCAGTCCAAAATTCATAGGCTTGATTAGTAGCAATGTTCAATGTCTCTAACTGTCTTATTTTCTCAGCGTATGTGGCAGGTGTACGTAAGACTGTTAAGCACAAACTTGTGTCAATGTCAGTTATTAGCTCTAGCCCGTTGGGTTGTGGGACCAGGGGATCACAACTGTAAGTCTTTTCCTGTTGTGGACCGTTGATGGTCATGCAAGATGAATTGATTTGTTTTCAATAAATAAACTATCTATAAAAGGAAATCTAACCTATATTTTTGGTGTTTTCTCAATATATCGAACAAAGCAAGTAAAACAAGCTAATCTATGGAAAATAAATGTTTTTGTTCTTTTCTAACTTTTCAGACAATGCATCTAATCTAATAAACAAGTTAAAACAAATAATTAGCTGGATGTAGCTAACTATCTATGCATATGTGTGAATCTAAATCTAATATCTATTCTAATTCAATCAAAATATTTCCAACCCTACCTCAGAAGTGAAGAAAAATCATGACTCTAACAGAGCTATTGTTCCCCACAACTTCCCCGACAATGTTGAAGAGAAAACTTCCTATTGATTTGATCTACTTGCAATTATCTAGCTAATTGAAATGAATTGTTTCTCTACTCTATTTGATATGCAATTGAAATTAACAATTTGTGATTGACAATTTGATAAACAAAGAAAACAAATACATAACTCCAACCTGGAAGAGAAAGAACTTTGGAAAATCCAGTAGTATCGATATCTGTCCCTCGGTTCTTTCCTTTCATTCTCTCGAGGGTTGATGTGAGTCCAAAGGATTTGGGAATGAAAAGAACAACAACAAGAGGATGAGGCTTGAGCAAGGGCAGTTTGGAAGCAACTGGACACAATGCAAGTAGAAGAGAGATAGCACAAAAGATATAAACTTGGCTATGTAATTCCTAGCAAGATTATGGCAACACAACAATGCAAGATACACAAAATTCTCAGGCCTTTTTCTTGAATACAAGCATGGAATATATAGGAATGGAGGATGGGAGGTGCCTTCATGCATAAGGCAAGAAGAGGCAGTTCCAACTAATTAAATCTTATTAAAAATAGAAGGAGCAAAGAGAACCAAACAAATAAAGCTATTTTTAACCAATTTGGCTCACGGACGCATGCAAGAAGCAAATTTAAGTGAACCGTCTCATGTTTAAAACATGCATGAAGAATATGGAAAAGCGGGCGGGACCGCCACCATACCGTATGCAGTGGTGGAGGTTTTAGGACCGCCGCCCTTCCTAGGTGGAAATTTGTGAACCACCACCCGGGCAGGCGGCGGTCCTGGCACTAAAGGCCAAAACAAGCACAAAAAGAAGCGAGGAGATGGAAAAATGCATGGAAAAGCTGAGTAAGGCTATCTAGGATATAAATATATACTGCAAATGGGTTTTTGGAACTGAACACCTTCTTGAAAGGATTTTGAATCATCATTGGGGATTCTTGTAACCGTTTTCCGAAAATGTAGCACGTGTAATTTTGGGTGCATACATATTTCCCCCTCAAAGAAGTGTCTTAGCCATGAAAAGGCGTAAAATGTAGAGTTCGAGTATGGCATTCCCGAAATTGGGAGTTAGAAGCTATACGACACACAAGTATGTCGAAACGTCGCCATCCAAGCTCCCACTGCCTGGAAGAGGAAAAGAAAACTCAAGTGCAGATATATAAAACATTGAAAAACAAACACTAAATCAAAATGATAAGAGGACTTACCATTTGTGCGGGGATGTTGAAATATACCTACACCAACACTCCAACCCTATAAACACATACACTCAAAACAAGTTTAAAATAACATATATATATCGAAACAAACTCATTTTCCAATTCATTTGTGCATTGTCAATTTTGTGAATTTGGAGCTCGGACCTATGTTGACCGTTTCGATGCGAAGACAAATGAAATGATAGTTGTGAGATAGTGATCATGCCTCCACGAGTGGGAGATCGGCCGGTGCGTTCTCGGGTTAGTTATTTTCTCTTTTGTCTTTTTGTGCCCTAAATATTAAAATGTTGAAAAGTTCACCGAGGGGGACATTTTCAAATTTTATTGTTTCAAATGAGTCCTTAGGGAGGCGCCCATAGGGCATTCTTTTATTTTTCTAGAAATGGTGATTTTTTTCATTTTAAGCATTTTTGGGGTTAAGGGCATGTTTTGGGAAATTGGGTCAGGACCGCTGCCCAAGATAGGGCGGCGATTCTGAACAAAATGTCTAAAATGCTTATTAACTTGAATCTTTTTGTGTTTTCAATGTTTTGCTATGTTTTTGATGAACTTATCACGTGATGTACATTAGTAACTTGCTCTTTTCTCATGTTTTGGTGGATGTAGAGGAAGGTGGAATAAATACGCTGGAGAGAGAGAGAGTGTGTGTGATTGGCTCCCTAGGATTCTAGATCAGCTGACCCAGAATGAGACCAATCTTCTATAGCAGGAAGGCATATGGAGGATAACATGGGTGCCCCATGTTGCTCCTTCCAGTCACATTCTGTGTGACTTATTCTCTTACTGGGATGTAGACTGGAACACCTTTCGGTTTCCAGGCGTTAGGGGTGAGTGGACTATCACTCTGGAGGATGTATACCGCATCCTTGGACTCCCAGTACTTGGTAGGAGGCTGACATTGGAGATAGCAGGTCCAGGCCATGATGACACAGTGGGCCACATACATGGGAGACGCCATTGTCTCATCTGGCTCAAAGAAGGGAATGAAGGTTTGGTCCATTGCTACTGCTCCCATTCCTATCCTTCAGAGAGCCATCATGGGTATCTTGTCCTCGAGATTAGTCAGGGACAAGGGAGGAGATACACTTTTATACTTTTGGGCCCCCATCATTACATGATTGAGGCTCATGGTCGTAAGTATGCCTAAGGGGCAAATATTCTCGTGACTACATATCATGATTTGTACATAATAGTCAGATTGTTGGGAAAGTCTTTGAGCCACCCTACTTTGGTTATGAGTTGGGTTTACAAGTGTTTCATCCTTTATGGCAAGGGGGTATAGGTATCAGATCTAGAGGCTTTCCAGGCAGCTAGATGGATAGGCATGTCAGTGCTCCAAATAGCACATCAGTCAGTGGCCTCCCTGACTACAACAGACATGACTACCACACCCTATCAAGACATGGTAGGGATATGGGGTGAGGAGACTACGACAATGGTAGCTTGCTCTTCCACGAGCCAGCTAGTTGATAGATCCAGGGAGACTAGAGATTCACCCCTTTGACCGGGTACCCTAGCAGTTCGGCCTTCCATACCATGTCATGCTTCCTCAAGTGGCGCTTGTTTACAGGACTACTCGGGAGGCACGGATGGGTCCTAGAGGGGATTCTAGTTGGACATTTGTTACTCCTGGTGTGCCTATTAAAGTTACGCATGTAGTCCAGGATCAACGAGTAGTTGGTGCTCCTTAAGCACCCTTACTTCAAATTGGGACAGCTTTTGCTCATAGTGGGGAGGAGGATGAGCCGATCGATTTGGAGGAGGCACTTGGAGAGGATGATGAGTCTGTGATCAGACAACGTTGTGCCTCTAGATTTGGTGAGGCTCCATGACCACCAACAAAGACTCAGAAGTAGCAGCCACTAATCAATCGAGTAGTTTCAATACTCCTTTCTCAATTTTATCTATTGATTTTTGCATGTTTAGCTTAGCATTCTCCTTTTGATCTACTTTCTGTGATTTTCTAGTGACTATCTTTTTTTTGCAGCATCTACACACTATTGGCGAGAGATCATTCGTCGGGTATGTGTGGATACCCTATTGATCCCCTCGGGAAGACCCGAGCATCAAGTTGATTTGTTGTTTCAAGGAAACCCTTAGCCATCGGCCGACATATCAACGTCTTCACTCTTGTTTGGAAAGTGGCAGAGATAGTGACTTCCCTTCGTACCTAGGTAGTTGGATATGAGACTGTTGAGCACCTAATGAGGTGGAGCCATTCTCACAGTGAGGCTATAGGTAGTAGGCACCACCACGAGCACTCACACCATTCAGTCCATTCTCAGCACCATCACAGCCGCAACAAGAGCCCTAGACGTGGTTGCACACCATCTAAGGGATCCCACAAGGATTGATAGGTCATTGAGCCTTTATTGCTTTGATACCATTTTTGACATTATATGATTTTTTTGTATATTTTGGGCTCATTGCGAGCGTTTTGACCATGCCTAGCACATGATGACATTGTATGCAAACTTGATCTACTACGATATATACAGACTCTATTTTTGGTTCGGTATTCCATTATATCCGAGTTGACTCTCTTTGGCTTATCTCTCATGTGTACTCTAGATATTTAGAACTTCCGCTTTTCAATGCTTTTCAGAATGTATGCAATGGATGTGAATGATAAACAAAATGATTTCTTTTTGTATTTTATGTTTGCTTTGATATATGACGATGCAAACACAATGTGATCTTAAACTTAGCTTCTTTTGCAATCTTTGGTACTTCATATTGTCTTGATAAAACGTGATGATATAATGATACGATAAATAGATGTACTTGCCCCACTCCTAACCCCACACAACTAGTAAGATGTGAGGGCTCAACACCAAGAGTTAGAAAGGGCACAAGTTATGAAATTTGTTGAATGGCAGTGATGAGAGAAAGATAGAGGTTTGATAGAACCAAATTGGGATGCTACAACCTTACTCTACTCAAGCTACTTCATAGTTTAAGATGTTAATTGATTTTTAGTTTATCTAGACTTGGATCCATAGATGGCCACTTGGTTGACAAAATCTGGTTTTCAGGTTTTAAACTCTCTTGGAATTTTGGACATCTAACTCACTTTGTTTTTATTTATGATTTCACAATGTTTGACTAGTTTGTAACTTTCAAGTTTATCAAAGAGACCCCTACGCCTTGCCCCATGCTACTAGTAGGAAGCGTGGGATTATCACCATGGGTAAGGCACAGACTAGTAAGGGCATTTCCCTCCTTTCCCAACCCTACATCACTAGTAAGAGATGTAGGCTCAACACCGAAGGTTGGTAGGGCAGAGAAATGTGTAAAAATAAAATTTTCTATGAATTTGCATTTGATTTACTTATTTGGGAAAAATGTTTAGAATGATTTTATTTCTAAGGGGACGTATATGGGATAGATGTGACACCATGAAGCTTCTAGAACAAACCATGAACAAAATACATGTAACCTAAGAAGAGACCAAAATTAGAACCAAGTATGCAGGCCTTGGTATGGTTACCATCAAAACTTTATCTTATCTTGTTTGGATTGATAAATGATTTAGAAATAGTTGATGATATTATGAAGGTTTGAAGAGACATGATTTGAATGTTTTACCAATATTTTCAAAAAAAAAGGAATTTCTATAATAATAAGCTCCTCGATCACACTTTTTACAAAATGAACGAAAAAATTAAAATTCAATGTAGATGCAATAATGTACATATGAAAATGTTGATGGATCATGCATAGTATCTCTTTAGGTGAAGAGATTTTATGGATTCACTAAACTCCTCACCTTCTAGTGTACACAAGCAAAATGCGCCATTTTTTTAGTCTTCCACTACCCGATATGGACCTAACCACCTAGGTCTAAACTTTCTTCCATCACCGGTCTTCTTATCTATTCGGCTATCGAGTCTTAATACTAAATATCCTTCATAGATCTCATGTTCATACACCTTCTTATTGTATTTGAGCCATTCGATCAACATAAATGTTATTCCATTGCTTGGCATTTAATCTAACCTCATCGAGACTTTCTAACTAGGAGAGTCATGCTTCTCGATAACCCTCCTCTCCCAAGATCCCGTGTAGTGAAATGTGGAGACTAGGTATTTCGATTTCAAGTGGCAGAACTACCTCAACACCAAATACTAAGGAAAATGGGGTTGCCCCATTGGTGTTTGAACCGACATTCGATAGGCCCACAAGGCTGGAAAAATCTTTAGGTTCCAATCTCATTTATTCTCCTTAACGATCTTTAGGAGAATGGAATTTAAAGTCTTATTAGTAGCCTCAACTTGTCCATTAACCTGAGGGTAGTAGAGAGAAGTCATGTGATGACTTATTTTGAACTTTGTACATAACTCACACACCTTGTCATTTTTGAAATATGTGTCATTATCAAAAATGATGACCTATGGTACCCCGTACCTACAAATGATCTAGTTTAGGATGAACTTAGCAATTACAAAGCCAGGAACAGTGGTAAGGGGCATGGCCTCTACCCACTTGGTAAAGTATTATGTGGCCGTGATTATGAAATTATGGCCATATGTTGATGAGGGAAAGAACTTCCCTATCAAATCCAGATCCCATGTGGAGAAGGGCCATGGAGGTGCGATTGGTTGTAAAGCTTGTACCGGTATGTGGATCTCATGGGAGAACTCTTTATATTTGTGACATTATGCACAAACTCTACCACTTCATGCTTTAGCGTGAGCCGAAATAGCCCATCTGATGTATCTTCTAGCAGTAGCATGGCCACCAAAGTGACCTCCACATACCCCACTATGTGACTCATAAAGAATATTTTTAGATTCTTGGCATCAACACATCTCAAAGCAACATTCCGTCAAAGGCTCTATGATAAAGCACCTGTTCCAAAATAACGTACTTAGCGGCAATGACACGTAACCACCTTCTTTGTTGTGACATTTCCCCTTCTGGGTATGTGTGGTCCATGATGAAATTGATAATGTCGGTGTACCAAGGCATATACAAAGATAGGGGCCTGGTTTCAATGAAATATACACACTCATCGGGAAAGTCCAGATCTACCAAATCACCCCCATCTAATGGATTATCAACCAACCAATCTGCAATGATTTGACCCTTAATGGATTTTTTATTTACAAATGTTAACTCGAACTCACCCATTAATGTAATGAAACGCCCAACCTTTTTAGACAAGGATCCTGCATGAGGAATGTTCGTAAGTGGTCTGACTTGACAATGACCCTTGTTTCTTGATTGAGCATATAATGTCTTAAATACTTGGTTGCAAAAACTATGGCAAGGAATTCTTTTTTTGCATGCATGTAGCGTGTCTCATAATCAAGTAACATCCTGATAAAGTAAACTACTTGTTCCCACTTATCATCATCCTCTTGAGCCAACATGCAGGCTAGCGAAACATTTGTAGCCCGCGAATATAAGATCAAAGGGTGATCTGATCTAGGTGGAATTAGCGTGGGAGGGGATAACAAGAATCATTTAACTACCTTGAAGGCCTCATTGCATTCTTCCATCTAATCAATGCTATAATCCTTTTTCAACAAATTGTTGATTGGATGAATGGTGAAGGTCAAGTCAGGGATGAACCTTGGATTGCACCGAGTTTCCCAAGAAAATATCTAATACTAGACTCATCCGATGGTGGAACCATTTCTAACACAGCCTAGATTTTGGTTGGGTCAACATCAATCCCTCATGAAGATATAATGTAACCTAGAAGCTTACCACTTGTTACATCGAATACACATTTCTCTAGATTCAACATGACACCATACTCAATCAAGCATGAGAGGATGATATGAAGCACCTCTGGGTGATCGCAGCACTTCCTGGCCTTGGCCAAACAGGTCATCTACGTAGGATTCCACAATCTTATGAATAAGATCATGGAATATATAGGTCATTGCTCGTTGGTATGTAGCACCAACATTTTTAAGACCAAATGGCATGACAACATAACAATAAGTTCCCCAAGGAGTTATAAACGGAATTTTAGCTTGATCCTCCATGGAGATTTTGATTTGATTATATCCGAAAACCCATCCATGAGGGATAACAACTCAAATCCAGTTGTTGCATCAATAATAACATCAATGGATGGTAGTAGGAAGTCATCCTTGGGACAATCCTTGTTAATGTCCGGAAGTCTATGCAAATACGATCTTTCCATTATTTTTTAGAATGGGGAAAATGTTAGATACCCATTGTGAATAATCAACTAGCTTGATGAATCCTACCTGGAGAAGCTTCATTACTTCTTCTTTTACCATAAGGGCCACCTTTGGCTTCATAGGTCTTGAATTCTACTTAATTGGTTTGGCATCCGACTTGGTGATGAGATTGTGAACTGCGATGTGTGGTGCAATTCCTATCATTTCCTTGTAACTAAATGTGAAGGCTTTTTGATGTTCCTTGAGGATTTGGGTATGAATTTCTACTTCCTCAAGAGTTAAAGAGGACCCTAGTTTTAAGATTTTTGGCTCCTCCTCCGTTCTGATGTTTATATCAATCATTCCCTTAATTAAGGAGGTGTTTCCCTCCTCAAACTCAGGCGGGGTTGGAGGAAACTCCAATTCCCCTTCTTCTTCTACTTTGTAAATCTCAAGATCTTTCCTCGTAGAGGACTAAATCATTGGATTCCCAAAATAAGAAGAGGAACATGGAATTAGGGAAAGGTCTACCTCGTGACTAGGTAAGATGCGTTATACCAAAGCGTTTAAATAACTTAAAGTTGACTCATCCCCATCAACATGGTCCGAAGAGTCAAGCTGGTCCTCAACTTCCACATATGTCAACATTGACGCTACTAGCACTTTGCGAATCAAGGATTCAATGCGGATTGAAACCGTGAAGTTGGTGTCCTCTAAGTCACTACTTGGGGTGAAGCGTGAGGCGAAGTTGCTATAGAGTCCTTAGAAGGTTCTGTTCACGTGGAACTACCTCGATTGATATAAAGTCAAACCCCTTAGTTAGGCCCAACATGACTATTTTGTAGAGTTGTAGGTGTTCAGCCCTAGTCTTGTATACCTCGGATATCTGATTTGTGACTAGCTATGAGTCACCCAACACCCTAATATTAAGGATGCCCATTCTCTTAGCTATAATGAGACCTAATAAGAGATCCTCATACTCAGCCCCATTGTTTGTGCATTCAAAATTCAATTTGAAAGAAAAAGGTAAAACCCTTCCTTCGGGTGAAGTAAGGATCGCGCCTACCCTAGCACCGAAGTGACACTTGGATCCATCAAAATGGAAGTTCCAACAACTAATTAGAAAGATGGATGTTGAGTCATCATTTGTAAGTTCTCCTTGTACCTTGGTTACCTTTGTCATGCAAACCTCATCTTCTGGAATGGAACCAAGTCCCAAGGCATGTCCTATACCCATGGAATCGAAGGGGAGAAGGATAGGAAAATAATTTTCTAATAGCTCAACAATATTATTGTAGTTCCTAATGATACCGTCTCTATAACAATGTTTTCATCCTTGACTGTAGAATACCCTCGATCAAACCGTAACTTCTAACTCTATTGTGGGAACCAAATTTTCTTTTGGTACCACACTTGCCGGTTTGTTTAACTGGTTTGTAGGAAGTTCAAATTCAGAGTGGACCCCTGGCTTTTTCTTCAAGTTGGCCAAATGTATATCAAAGGGCTTTGGATCACCTTGAGTGACAAAGACTTTCCCTAAATGTAAGAATCTAACCTCTTGGAATAGAGTGGAGGGGATTGCTTTCATGCGGTGGATCCAAGGATGACCAAGGATCATATTATAGTTGGTTTCCGATCTATAATATAAAACTTAGTGAGTACCGTCTTGGGCCCAAGAGTAACTGGTAATACTATGGTTCCGATTGAGGTTGCCTTGAGGCTATCATAACCCCTCAATGTGTTTCACGTCGAGGAGCAATTAGTCTCCCCATATCCTAACTTCTGAAGAAAAGAGAAGGGGACTATATTAACCGCTGCCCCATCATCGATCATTGCATGTTTCACGTAGTTGTTGTAGATCCAAACCTATAAAAACAAGGTCCGGATCACCTCTACGAGCTATTTTAGCATCCGTAGGCATCTTACTTATGTCAAATACAAACCCAATGTCCCTTTTGGGTTTCCCTAGAGGGAAAACATCAAAGTCTATATGGTTTATCTATGCCTCTGGTGCAGAGGGGTAATGTTAATCAAATGGTTGAGACCTAGTGCTTCCAAAAGAGTGACTCAATGAGCGGGGGATTATTCAAGTAGATCCAAAAAGGAAATGTGTGAAAAGGTCTTGGTTAGATCACTAATCAAATCATAAGCCCCTACTAGCTTTCTTAGCATGTCATGAGCATTATCTGACACAACCGGATAAATTAGGATTGGCTATGAAGAATAGTCTCGGCTCTTATTGTGGCGTTAATTTGGGGTTCAACATCTAACTCAACCAAACCTATGATCTTCATTTGTTGGTGACCATCCAAAGGAGGTGCCACCTGTGGGTTTGATGAAGTTGAGGCTTCACAATCATGAGTCCCTATTACAATACCTTTATTTGAACCGTTGGGATCTAGTCTACCATCCTTTGGACGTATGGGGAGAGGATTGTTGAAGATTCCCAACGGTGTGTTCTGCAGAGACACCGGTCCCATATAGGCATTTTGACTGGGTGCAGTTGGGTTTTCCAAAAACATGTCAACAAATAACTATCTTTGGTCTTCTGGAAAACGTTGTAAAACTTATTACAATCGTGACAAGTTCTTGCGTCATGCCCGCGGACCCTATGGAAACCGCAATACAAGTCAGGATCATAATCCCGAGGCCTTTGGTTTGTTCCTTGTTGTGGTCTAAAACTACGGTTATTGTTTGGTTGTTGACTATTATAATTAACACTTTGGAACCCTTGCCCCTATTTCTGGAATTGGTTGGGGTATTGACTAGGGCTTAGGGTCGACATTTGTCTTTTTGTTGAGGTTTTGTTATTGTTGGGGATGATTAAAATCCACAACATTTACCGAGGGTGAGAAATTTTTGTTTCTCTAATTGTTTCCATTATTGTTGTTATTTGTAGTACTTATACCGGTAGGATTAACAACATTAGGATTTTTGGGCTGGTCAGTCACACCGTCGGTCATGACTCCACGATTCTTATTAAGGATCTTTGGTCCTTGATTGTTATTTGTGTTGTTGGAGTAACTAGGAGTGCTTTGAAGCAGAGTGACTAACTTCCCATTTGCTCCATAGGTCTTACAACCACTATCAATGGCCGCTTGGTCGATCCGAAGAGCACCCTATAGCACCTCTTCATAGCTCCTTAATGGGAAATTTTGAACCTCTTCCTTCATCTCTCTATTGAGAGAGTGAAGGAACAAATCACAAATTTCCGTTTGATCCATGTTTGGAGTGCTTGCGGAAGAGTAGAGAACATGTATCCACCTCACGAATGAAATGGATTTGTAGATTCATTATGTTCTTGTTTGATATTAAAGAATTCCCTAATTCCTATTCACAAAAGCTTGTTCACATCAAAATATTTGATAAAATCTGATACGATTGTATTAAGGCCTCTGGTATCCTATAATAGTAGTTGAGAGAAATACCTTCAAGTGTCTTAGGGAAAATCTTTGCAACAACTGCATCCCATGAGAGCAGCTCTCGAATGGCCATTTCTTAAGCCTTGATGTGGGCATTAGGATCGCCCTTCCCTTTGAACTTCGGGAGATCAGGCAAGGGTCTCAGGAGCATGACTTCCCGAATGGAGAAATATAGGGGTTCTTTGAGATATTTAGAATAAGTCCCCATTGCATATGTTTCCACCATTGAAGACCCTTGTTGGGGAGGTGGGGGCTGTATTGGTTGCTGAAATGGGACAACATAGACATTTGGTGGGGTGTATGACATCCCCTATAGTTGTCCATATGGACCTGAGTAGGTGTACATGTCCCCCTGTGGAGATTTAGAATACATGTGTACATAAGGGGGTTGATTACCTTGATATGGAGCTAAAGGTGCAAAGACATCGAACGTCACATTTCTGGATGGTATAG
This sequence comes from Taxus wallichiana var. yunnanensis, assembly GCA_018340775.1. Classification (NCBI taxonomy): domain Eukaryota; kingdom Viridiplantae; phylum Streptophyta; class Pinopsida; order Cupressales; family Taxaceae; genus Taxus; species Taxus wallichiana. The sequence continues at coordinate 239,171,424 of CM031238.1, read as the reverse complement.
TGTTTGAGAACGCACTTATAGATGGCACTTGTTGTAGGTATCCATATGTGTCTTGAGGAGGCATACCGAAGGTACGCGTCCCAGTTAACAAATCCTCATGGTTCGAAGTATTCATGTAGACTAGAAGATTCTGTGTGGTCGGTATTTTCCCATAGTTTTATGGGTAGGAAGGAGTACATGTTTGCCCTACATATGAAATTTGTGTAATCTAGGCAAGATCTAACTCCTTGACTTTATGAACCAAAGCTGAAATGACATCGCCCATTGACGGGCGGTACCTTTCTTAGGTGCCTTTGGTTGAACCCTTGGGGGTTGTTGAGGAGTATGGTATCCTCGCTATTGAAAGGAATGATAAGAAGATTGTTCCAAGCCGTAATCTCAGATGATAATAGTACACCACATTAGATTTGCAAAAATAGAAGAGATAAAATACCATATATGAAAATCCGTCATAATCCATAATGCTCAATACATTACAATAGAATGACTTGAATTATTCAATAAGAAAGATGTACATATATGAGGAGGGAATTGCAACTACTACCTAAATTAGTAGTGAAGAACTCCCACTAATTGATACTGGTAGTTAAGTTAACTCCAAAAGACTAGTAAGATAACTCCACATAACTAAGAAGATAACTCAACACAACTAGTAAGCTAACTCCACACAACTAGTACACCTAAGCAAGCTAACCCAACAACTGTAGGGCTAACACAAGTGTAAGAATTATCACGATAAATAAATAAAAGGATAAATAATAACCTACACTAACAGCTATGAATTGTTCACGATGTTGCCACCCCTCATTGGTTTCATTGTCGATTAGTGGCGGGGTAGTGTTATTGTTTTGAAGTAGGACATCACCTTGTCCTTACAACCTATCAAAGGATTGGTTCATTTGTTAGAATTATTGCTCACTCCTAGCATATCATGCTAAATACTCCTCATCAAGATGGGGAAGTTGATCAGTTTGTTGTGTAATGGTTTGTCGAAACAATACCCAAAGAGATGAACTCGCTTCACCAGTGAATGCCATGTTATTTGAACTTGATTGTTTGAGGGGATAAGTCTGAGTGACCTGATCCAGTTCTTCAATGCATACAGAAGAACCAACATTGGCTCCCTGAAGCAGAGGGTTTTGAGTGGATGAGCATTTGTCTGACCATGTTGAAAGTGAAGGTGATTGTTGTGGGATATTTGATTGGTAATGGTACAATGTCGAAACCCAGGATGGGTCGACCGTACTTGTTATATCCCAACATATTCGGGGTATAAGAATACCCACAAAATAAAGGATGGACGAAAGTGGAAACACTTAGAGACTAGCTCTTCACGTCGGGTTCACCAATTTGTACAATAGAAAATCAACACATGACCTTCTTCACACCCGACCTCTCGAGGTTGTGCCGAGAAACCAGGTGTGGAATGAGATGGAAGTGAAAGTGATGGTAAAGAATGCTCTCCTAACTTGAAGGGGTGTGATGGTATGGTCCGATACGATAGCTACTTAGAGACTCCAATCGATGTCTAGTTCTACTAAGATTCTATTAAATTGTTGCGGAACACATAGAAAGTAACTTGTAGGTGCCTCGTATGGGTTTTCAAAAAAGGTCATGGAAATGGAGACAAGAGGTGTAGTGGAGCTGCAGAGACTATGGGTGATTTTCTAGTCTTGTCTAGAAAGTCTTAGCCTGATCGGCTGCTATGTTCAACAATGAAAGTTGTGTAATAATATCGGGTGGAAGTGGTGAAGATATGAATACCAATGTGCGTAAACTAGTGTCAATATCTAACTGACTAGCAGGCCTGTTGGGTTGCGGGACCTGTGGGTCACAACCAAAGACTCGTTGAGGTTGAGGCCCTTGTATGGTCATGCATGCAATCAAATCCTATTTCCAGGAGTAGTCCAAAAGTTGTAGGCTTGATTAGCAGCAATGTTCAATGTCTCTAACTGTCTTATTTTCTCTCAGTATGTATGTGGCAGGTGTACGTAAGACTGTTAAGCAAAACTTGTTTCAATGTCAGTTATTAGCTCTGGCCCGTTGGGTTGTGGGACCAGGGATCACAACTGTAAGTCTTTTCTTGTTGTGGACCGTTGATGGTCATGTAAGATGAATTTATTTGTTTTCAATAAATAAACTATCTATCAAAGGAAATCTAACCTATATTTTTGGTGTTTTCTCAATATATCAGAACAAAGCAAGTAAAAAAGCTAATCTATGGAAAATAAATGTTTTTGTTCTTTTCTAACTTTTTAGACAATGCATCTAATCTAATAAACAAGTTAAACCAAATAAATAGCTGGATGTAGCTAACTATCTGTGCAGATGTGTGAATCTAAATCTAAGATCTATTCTAATTCAATCAAAATCTTTCCAACCCTACCTCAGAAGTGAAGAACAAATCATGACTCTAATAGAGCTATTGTTCCCCCACAACTTCCCTGGCAATGTTGAAGAGAAAACTTCCTATTGATTTGATCTACTTGCAATTATCTAGCTAATTGAAATGAATTGTTTCTCTACTCTATTTGATATGCAATTGAAATTAACAATTCATAATTGAAAATTTGATAAACAAAGCAAAAAAATACACAACTCCAACCTGGAAGAGCAAGAACCTTGGAAAATCCAGTAGTATCGTATCTGTCCCCTCAGTTCTTTCCTTTCATTCTCTGAGTGTTCATGTGAGTCCAAAGGATTTGGGAATGCAAAGAACAACAACAAGAGGATGGTGCTTGAGCAAGGGCAACTTGGAAGCAATCTGGATGCAATGTAAGTAGAAGAGAGATAACACAAGAGATTTGAACTTGGCTATGCAATTCCTAGCAAGATTATGACAACACAACAATGCAAGATACGAAAAATTCTAGTCCCTTTTTCTTGAATACAAGCATAGAATTTATAGGAATGGAGGATGGGAGGTGCCTTCATGTACAAGGAAAGAAGAGGAAATTCTAACTAATTAAATCTTATTAAAAATAGAAGGAGCAAAGAGAACCAAGCAAACAAAGCTATTTTTAAGCAATTTAGCTCACGGATGCATGCAAAAAGAAAATTTAAGTGAACCATCACATGTTTAAAACATGCGTGAATAATTTTGAAAAAGTGGGCAGGACTACCGCCTTGTGTAGGGTGGAGCCAGACCACTTTGCCCTTCCTGGGTGGCGGTTTTGAACCGCCACCCAAGAAGGTGGTGGTCCTGGCACTAAAGGCCAAAACAAGTGTAGAAAGAAGTGGGGAGATGGAAAAATGCATGGAAAAGTTGAGTAAGGATATCTAGGATACAAATATATACTGCAAATGGGTTTTGGAACTCAAACACCTTCTTGAAAGGATTTTGAATCATCATTGGGGATTCTTGTAACCATTTTCCGACAATGTAGCACATGTAATTTTGGGTGCGTATGAAGCTTCATGGATTTTTGGTTTGGGTTATGGCTTGGAGGGGCATCCCATATCATGATGGCCAATAATTTTGCAGATGGAGCACACTTGAGGGATATATTCATATTCAATGGGTTATGTCCATATTCCAAAGTCTGAGAGAAGATCAATCGATTTTGGGAGTGGACCACTAACATCAACATTGACACAGAAATGAGCATGAATGAATCTAGTTTTTCTTTTTTGGCCTAATCAATTGTAATAAGAGGGCCCATAGAAATAACAATACCTTCGATAACCGCTGGATCCAAAACTCCAAAGGGAGGCTTGGGAGATGAACCCAGATTTGTGCCTGTGTCATGGTTTCAGTGAGCGGATTAAAACCTGGGGTCCATTTTTGTATGTAGAAACCTCTTCTACCAAAAAACCACGGACCACCCAGAAGTGCACGAGAAAAGTCTTCTTTAAAGCTGAAGGAAAAGAGAATGAATCCGTTTGGCATGGTAGAAATTTCTATGGCACCACAAGGGTTCCATTTCATGCATGCACTTTTTGATAACTTCAAGAGGATGCCTGGGATCCATTAACTTACCTACCAGAGATAGGTCTCTAGAGGTAGTAGTCGCCTCCGTGATGTGAGAGGGTATGTGAAGAGAGAAGGACCCTGCAAAAAGGATAGGTGACAACTTCTCCGAATGGGGTGAAGAAGTGGACCCTTCCACAACCTTATTCCATGCCTTGGGAGGAGGCCTAGGAGACAATCCCCCGGAGGATGCGGGGTGGGACTCCCAATCTAGACCAAAAGTGTCGACATCAAATCAAGCTCCAGAGGACACATGGATTTCAAGGAACATCATTTTCTTGCTCCATGTAGTTAAGACTTGCGCTTATAAGTATCCAAACATTATTATAAACCATAAAAGAAGACATTGTTTAACTTCAAAATGTGATTTACAATAATATATAACAATGTAATTTTGAGGGATTATTAAGGGGTTCCTTCCAAATTACAAAACAAATAGATGTAAAAATACATCCTAAATATCCCAAATGATCGGTCTTTTCATTCTTCCCCGATCCCCATAGCCTTCTTTCTCTTCCTTAACTTGATCCTTCTTGTAGTCCTCATCATATTCTTCATCGTACTCCTCATCATCCTCTTCATCGTACTCCTCATCATCCTCTTCATCATACTCCTTAGTGATCTCTTATAATTCCTCATCGTTGATGCAAAGCATCGTCAACATTCAACACTCAACTAATTTAGAATAATCATTAATTCAAAATTATCTTTCACTTACAAAAACTCACTCTTTGCCCAATGTAAGAAACCTTCAAATATTTTAATTTTTACCCAAATGCTCAAAAAGGTTCATTCAAGGATTGAAGCATGTTCTCGACCCTTAATCCATTTATCTCAAGCATCAAACTAATTGGAATTGCAAAATTTAGTCATGGTGATCAACTATGGAAAAATTGTCCTTCTTGGCCTTTGAGAACAAGGTTGGAGGTAGGTTATGGTTTAGAGCAATATATTGCTCACCTTATCAAACTTATTATACTTTTGGACACCATTTTTGGGTTTTTAAGCGTGGGTAAAATTGTTTGTTCCAACTCTCTTTACAAATGCCACTTCCCTTACAATTTCTCCTTTGAGACTAACAACACCTTACCAGCCCTTCTTCCAATCAAAATTAAATACAAATTTTATTTTATTGAGTTAAAAAATAATATATACACCTTTTTGAGGACCCATTTGGGCTTACTCTCAAACTCCTAAATTGCAGGATAGATTTCTTTGTAAAAATTCTTCTAATCTTCATTATTCTATCCTATTCATTAGGTCTTCTTAGCTTGCTACAAGAAATTCCTCCAACCGTCATTAAAATATCCTAGCTAAGGTAATAAATTGGCAAGATACATTTTAATTCGAGTTGGCAGATTGTGAGGATGATTTTAACTAATTTTTATCTCCTTATTCCGTGTTTTGACCCTTCATTTATCCTAATCTTTACAAACCCTAAGAGGGGTTGCATAATCACCCGATAAGGAGAAAGTTTGTTATAAAAGACTCAACACTTGTTGTAAATGCTGCAAACCAACTAGAATGGATCTCTTCCACCTTGTAGAATCCTAAAAACTTAACAAAGTAATGTCTTTTTGCCATCTACATCCTCGTCATAGCTCACTTTCGCATCATCACGTCACTTGAAATAGGTTTATTCTATCGTGTCCTCGGAGTCTAGACCATACATAATGATTTAGTCTAACTATAGAGATTCTATCGGGAGAGATTCAGTTTTTACATACCCTCTAGGTCATTAACCAACTATATCTCCCTTATATTGATCTTATTGATATATGAGGTGTCAACTTTGTGTAAATAACTCGAGTTCTCAAAGATTTCCAAGCTACCTGCATGTCTCGGTTAATATGTTCTTAAATAAACCTACAATTACACCTTTGAAGCTTCAAATGCAAGAAATATCTATTCTTCCTTCCCAAACATATGCCTCTACAAGGATGTCACAGAATAAAGACACTAAATGCCTTTGTGTACATAGATTTTGAATATTCAAACGCTAATAGCTAACAAATCAAGTTTTCATTCTCAATTCTTAGAGCTCCAAATTCCATTCAATTGATCAATGTCAAGAAACAATTAAAAAGTGTTTCAAATACCTTCTTTGCTTGAATTTCATCCATACTGTTGACCATCATGGTTTTATGATCAATTCATATGAGGAGGCTACATAACAAGAAGGGCTTAAGTGACAACTTGAAGCTTATATGACCAATCTTACTTCAACAAGAGCCCTAAAAAACACACATAATGCCAAAGATGACCTAAAAATATGTTTAAGACACACTAGGACCACTATACAAGACAAGAAAGCCAAAATTGGCATAAAGGAGGTTCAAAAATTCAAATAGACAAATTGGAGGGAAACTCCACTATTTGAAATTTAAACTTCTTGAACCCATCAAACCAAAATTGAATGACACCTAGGACTCTTAAAGGACCTTTACAAGCCAAAATTGATTATACTAACCCTATACTAGCTCTAATGATGCCCCTACATCAATCACCCTCATCCTTATTTAAATCTTCTTCATCGCTCCAATTTGTTTTACCCTAAAAATATTTATTAATCAAATGTTAAGTTTTTCATTTTAATTTATAGTTTGTGTACAAAAATTGAACACCATGTCTTACCGATACACATTTATTATCTTGAGCCCAATGATTAAAGGATTTTCTATTTCATCCCAAATATTGTAATGCCACACACTTTTTTGTTGTGTACTTTTATAGTACTCTTCTTGCGAATACAAGTATATGATAAAATTACATACATTGATATTTTAATTTAAGAAACATTAAAAAAACAACATAATTCTATCAATAACTTATATAGAGCTTACAAATTTATTAGTAACCACTTCTAAGTTTTTTTGGCCCAAACAATGAGTCACCAACAACCCTTTTCATAATCTAGCTTCATAACCCTCAAGTGCATTACTTTTGATACCTACATTAATTATAACAAGTATTACATTTTTAGTCGATCAACATGTTATATAATTACCATTATATTTTGATTGTAAACCAGATTTATATTTTATAATACATGAATAGAAACTAGACAACATAAAATATCAAATTGAAGAAAATGTGTTTATCAACCACTATGTAAATCTTAAATAGTCATATTTATTGTGCAAATGTCAACATATACCATTTATTTCATTAATTAGATTATAACCCTATTAGTGACATCTGCTAGTCGTTTGTCACACAAATTGAACCAAACATTTGAATACATATCCTCTTGTCATTTTTGTTTCCTTGGTAGTGAGCCTACAAATTTTAAATATAAAAATTATTTTAAAACTATATATTGTTTTATTTAGAAAATTATTTATGCAACGTAATTACCCTCAAATTCCTATTTATTCTCCTAAACCCTTATGATGAAAATTTTTCAATTAGCTTTGGGTTGTAGTGGGTCCTCCCAAACTTGGCAAAAGTTACATCAACCAACCTTCTCTATCTCTCAAGTGGGATTTGTAGCCACTCTAGATGACAATATGAATGAATCAATTTTTATGTTTGATAAACTTTTATTTTTATAAATCCACACAATCAAAAAATAGAAATTACTAAAAATGACATAAAATAAATTGAAAACACCTTAAAATAATATAATGATAGATTATTTTATCTCAAATAAAATATATTAAAATACTTGCGTTGAATATCCATTGATACCATCATATAATAATTACATACATGTCCATTTTGGGGTCCCTTTGGACCCAATTGTTATAATTACTATGAACAAGATGAGAGGGTGTATCAATGTTTGTTGTTGGAGGGGTGAGAGTGCATTTTCATTTGCCCTTAATCCACTTGGGATTAGGTCATTCATACTTTTTGAGCCGGTTTGTAGCCGTTTCATTTTTTAATTTTTATATTGCTAATGAGTTGAGAGGGACATGCTTATGACGAGGATTTGTAAAAAAATTCAACTCATTTTAAAATAATTAATTAAAATCACTTTAAATAATAAATTAAGACTTTATACCTTCATGAAAATTAATCCCTCATCCTCATGTTCGTTGATATGGGATATAGACCTATCATAATAAACGCGTATTATAATTGTTTAATTAAGATAATTTTTATATTAGCAAATAAAGCGTAAATTTGTACCTTTTACAATGGACACCCTAAGAGAAGATGAAGGAAATGTTATCATTTAACCATCGTCATCCTCTCAATCTATATGGGACCTATGATACATAAGTGGTATTATAATCATTTAATGAAATTAAATAATTTTGGAATTGAAAATCAATTATAAATATATACGTCGGTGCCAAGTCCCTAGAGATTGAGGGTCATCCACTCATACAAATGTGGAAATATTCATTATATGGATCTAGTAGGTCTCTATAAGCGGTAGACATGCCGGTATGAATATGTACAATTTTAATTTTAAATATGAAAAAATATTATTAAATTACAAAATATACTATAAACTTATATTTTGTGGTGGGAGCATAGAGGTCGATGAATGTTGAGGAAACACATGTATTGACCAAGTTTCTTCGTTCATGTTTAAATTAGTGAACTAATAATAAAGGAAACCAATAACTCCAAATATGAAGGGTTTACGGTTCCTTGGGATGGTATGGATGGATGCGGGTGTTATATGAACTCCTCTTCACAACTAGATAAGTGATCTCGCATAACAAAGAAGACTAAAATGAAAAATGGATTAGTATATATATGGAGGGTTGCCTAAAAAATCTGGTCCCGAGAAATTTGAGCTTCCTAGGATGGATGGCAACCCTTTTGTAAACAAGATAAGATAAAAATTGGATATTGATAAATTGGATGTAGTATCTATGCAAAATATGAAGTAAAACAAGAACTAAAAGCTGGATCTAAGATGATAAAATCAGATCTGATCTAAATATGAAAAAATAAATCAAACTGTGAGGTCGACGGTGACTCGAGACCGTAGAGGTCCATTGACATCAACTAAAGTGGATGTGAAGAAAATGCAAAAAAATAGACTCGTAAGTCCTCCCGTATTTGGATCTCGAAGTTTATAATGCACTATAATGATCAACATGAACCTACAAAAAGTTTGGAACAAGGGGAAATAGAAAGGATGTAAGAAAATTAGGAAAACATATGGTAAGTGATATGAAAACGAATTGATTCGACAACGACCGGGAAGAGTTAACGGCGATTTAGGGCTGATTTGGAATTGGACGAATGAAATGGGAAAAATGATAGTTTACGATCAAGATGGATGGTGAGAATGCAATGACGAAGAATGAGGATGAGTGCGAACCTGCAAAACACAAAAGGATGGATACATGAAGGTGATGATGATGATGGATCTAAGCATGCAATGAAAAGAGGACTCCAAAGCTCCCAAAATGAACACAAGATCTCTAAGATGGCTTCCAAATGGCTTGAAAGCTGCAAAAGAGGTCACAAGATGAAGGCAAGATCACAAGAGCTCAGAAAATCTCAAAATTGCATCTTTTTGCAAGAAGTGGAAAAAGTGGATTTATAGGGTCGATGATGACCCAAATGGGTTGTCGTCGATTGTAGGGACCCATCCATTTGGACGGTGGAATGATGCCCAACTCAAGGAAAAATGGGCCTAAAGAGGGCAAATTAGGGTTTTGGGTGATAAGGATGAACTAAGGTGCATAAAATGGATAAATGGGTAGGTGGATGGTTGAAATGAGTAAATAAAGGCCATGGGTGGGTAAAAATATTAAATGATGGCCTAGAAAGAGAAAAATTGAGGATTTAGGGAGGATCAACAAATTAAATGAGGATTAGGGATGATTTAAGGGTGAATAAAAATAATGAGATGAGGATTATAGCTAATTAAGAATAATTAACATGGATGGAATAATAAAATAGATAAAGGTGGGAAACAATAATTAATGGGATAAATTGAATTTAGGAGGGAAGATAAAATTTGAATGGGTGACCATAAGGAAAAGAGAGAGAGAGAGAGAGAGAGAGAGAGAGAGAGAGAGAGAGAGAGAGAGAGAACGTAAGGTGAAGGGTGGTGATACCAAATTTTGGTGTCTACATTTTCCCCTTTTTGATGAGTGGTTTGCGTTGGGAAAGCCACAAGACAAAAACAAGAAGGATGGAAAAGATAATTGATTGGGTGTTCCCCCTCAAACTAGGGGTCGACGACACAAAGGAAGTCGATCATGAGTTTGAAAGAGATAGATGAAGAAGGGTGGAAAGGATGAGAAAAGAAGATGAGGGGATAAGATATCCCAGATAAGGATTGAAAAAAAAGTAAAAAGTAAAAATAAAGATATGGCGGTGATTTCAGAGTCACGTCGGTAAGGAATAAAGTACAGTCTTTAGGGAGACAACAACAATGTCCTATGAGCTTGTGAGTCGGAAAAACACTACAAAATGGAGGGAAACCAAGAGGAATCCACTCAAATGGATGTCCTCCACGTGACCAATGGGTCAAGGGTAGGCATCAAGCATGTGTAAAAATGTGAGAAATGGTCGAGACAAGGGTCACAACAAAAGTATAGGGGTGGGATTGAAACAAAACCGTCCAAAGTGGGACAAAAAAACAATTTAAAATAATGGTGCCCCAAGAGGGAACAAAAAGATGACCATAATGGTGAGATGATGAGGAATAAGACAACAAATTTTGGGGACAAATGAAAATGTAAAAAATGATGGTGCCCCAATAGGGAACACGAGGATGGCCATAAAGGAAAGGATGCAATAATAAGACCAATTAAGGCAAAAGTGAAAGAAAATACAATTTTGAAAGGAAAGATTGATCGAAGAAAGTGAAAAGGTAGATTGCTAAGAATTACAAGGTCGAGAAAGCTGTCACATTGAAGGCGGTTGGAAGTGACTAGTGTGGAATGAAAATGACCCAAAGGCATCGGTGTTGACCATGGTCGGTGGGCTATATAATTTGATGGGTTGATGGAATAAACTCATTTGCACGCAACGTAAGTGACAATTGAGTGTTATGGGTTATAAAGAAAGAGTGAGATTTAGAGATAAATGGAGGTCGAAGGAGCTATGAGGAAGCGTTAGAGGACCCACAGGATGGAAAATGCGTAAACCCTAGATTTTTTTAAAAAAATTGTCTTTTTTTTTTTTTTTTTACATTTTTAGGTTGGCATCGGGGCAATTGGCAACAACTAGACATGTTCACCATTGACCAAGCCTAAAAAGGCATCGACCCTAACTTACATGCGTTAACCCAACCTAGGTTGGTGTTGAATGGGGAAGAAAAGAATGATTTTTTCTTAAGTTTGAATTTTTGATGAGATTCGGATGATGAGGATTCTAATGGCTATGTGTTTCATTGGGTTTAAAGGATTGAGAGACCTGATATTTGAAAGATAGAGTTACATCCCTCATGAGCAGATCAAGGGTGATATAGTGAACGTTGATTGGGATCACTTAGTAGTAGTTGATTTGGTTGGATTATGATATTACCAGTGGATTCCATGAGATGTGGGTTTGATGATTACACTAGTAGAGAGGTGGGATGTGTGTATATGCACATTTTGGTTTACGACGAGGGAGATGACTATCACTCTAGAGGATGTATATCGCATCCTTAGATTATCGATACATGGGAATTAGATAGTTCGATTACAATGGATAACATATTGGAGACGTTTTGATGTGGCTATTTGGAGCCGATGCCCCACATATTATATTTTATTTAGGGGAATTTTTATATGAAATGATGTATGATCGTGGGGTGTCTTGGATCTGATTGATTTGTATAGTTATGATGGTGATATCTTACTACGCACTAACAAATTCAAGGGATGCTAGCTTTTCGTGGACACTGGAAAAGGTCCTGATAGATATAGTGGGTCACTGGGAAATGTTTTCCTTTGGGACAACATTACTAAGACAGTATAGCATGATTTTTCTATGTATAGATTGAGGAGGATGACAGGCCTAGATGTAGGGTTTCTACTCCATTGTTGGTACTTTGAGCATATAACGGTCTTGAGACCACTAGGAAGCCATGGATTATAGGTGATCACAATCAATCGGTGGTGGTCAAATTTTTGAGGTGGCGAGCCGATCGGGCTCATGGGGGGCAGAGGGTCGATATGCAGATTGGTATGGTGATAGGTTCGTAGAGCTAGAGATAGAGTAGGTGAGATGGTGACCGTATTGTGACTTTCTGTATGGCCGAGAGTAGATGTAGAGCTAGCGAGTATGAGGAATACTAGGTGGGTATAGGGGCATATGCCTGATATGATCGAGGCCATGTAGTTTGATAGGGTCGACATAATTTTTATGTCATGCAGACAGATCAAGGGAACCCATTGTATATAGGTGAGATGAGGTAGGAAAATATCGGTCGAGTCCCAACGTGGTTGATCCACTAGAGGAGGCAAGAGCGCCATGGGACGAAGATGATGATGTAGGAATTGGTGTGGGGTTTAGTAATTGGATTACCACAACTTGGGAAACTCAAATGGAAACTAAGGGAGTTGAGGGTGGTGATGAGGAAGAGGAGGCACCTAGGAGGAGGAGGTAAATCCCAGAGGTGAGATGATGGAGAGGAGGTTATAGAGGTATCACAACTACGTGTAGATTGAGATCTAGCTCATTTGGAGAGAGACACTCCACGATAGGAGAAAGAGGAGGCTCACTAGGAGGCCCCGACCCTACGTCAAGAGAGGGACCAAGTGATAGAGCAGAGGGATCAGTACAAGAGGCAACGAGAGGCCTATAAAGCCAAATTTTGAGATCTTGCATCGATCCTTGCATTAGAATCGAGGTAGTGGTGCTCCCACAACATCACACAGAGCTGGCCGAGATAACCCCTCCGGGTATTGTGACATTGAGTTTATATGCAACATTGGTGACATAGGTGAGGTACTATGAGAAGATTGTGAGTCATAAGCTAACTCATACGCAAAGATACATAGATTATCTAGCATTGCAATGAACAAGAGGGGGTGGCATAGGACCATCGGGAGTACTACAAGTATGGCGCATCCACCATGAGATGCCGGCCACTATGGATGTGTCTAGGCTCAAGTATTGATCCAAACACCTACCCCGTAAGGGGAAGGCTTGAGGTTGTCAGATGTAAATTTTACTGATTTTGATGATGTATCTTTAAGACAAGACCCTTAGAGGCTTGTGACATATGATGTATCGATGTATTTTGGACTAGTGATATATATGATGATTTTGGATGTTGACTAAAATATCCCCAATAGATATTTTTCCCAAATCTGATTTTTTATGACTTGCAATTAATAAAATATGTTTTTTGGAAACTACGACAAGCAAACTAGGGCAAATCAGAATTTATTCTAAGAAATGTGACTAGGGTTTGGTATTGAATCCCATGCAAATGACACTCAAAAATTTATCTCTTTATCACAATTGATTGCCACAATTTTTAGAAGCCATAATATATAAAAATCAAAATTTATTGCAGCCAAATTAACTTAGAAATCAGATCTGAAATCTGATTATAAAATAATATGAAACTTGGGTCTTTTAATTCAAAAAATTGTGATATATTAGACAATGAATTTAAGATCTAAATACCTCAACAATAATGCCCAAACATTCCCAAGGTGAGTCGATCCATTAGAGAAAACACTGCTGCAATTTTACTCTCCAAAATGCCTTCAAATACACTGTTGGAAATCACAACTGGAAATGACTAAAAATATGATTACAATTAATGGGAATTTCTGAGTGAAAAACCCTCTCAACTCTTGGGGTTTTCATCCACAAGAGATTGAATTCACAAGGGGTTTCATCCTTGGATTTTTAATGCAAAAGTTGAAGCTTCATGCAAGAGAAAATGTCATAAAATATTTCTGGATACCTCTACACAAGTCGACCTCTCCTTATAAAGGAGAAATGGCACCCAAAGTGACCCTTGGACTTCCAATGAAAGTGACCTTTGGACTTCCAAATGAAAGTGACCTTTAGACTTCCAATGAAAGTGACCTTTGGACTTCCAAATCACATTTTCCCTATAAATACAATTAAAATTAATTGTATTTTTACATTTGCACTTTCCTAACTTTTATTTTAATATTAAGCTTTATTACTTTATTATATGTGCATTTTATAATTTTATATTTTAATATTTGCACAATATAATAAAATAAATAAAACTTAGTCACCCTTGACTCACCCTTTGGCCGTCGGGTAGACAAAAATGGGCCAAAGGTCTTCGATATGAACTATCCGAAAAGAGGGACATTACAGTCCTCCCTTCCGGGATTGCTTGCCCCCAAGCAATCACAAGTAGCAAATCTGCATCATCATCAATTCCTGGATCCCAAATCAGCCTAATCTTTTTGTATGGCTTCACGTGCACTATACCTAATTGCTTAAAGGATGTAAAAAATAACTTATGCAACTTACTTGTCAAAATTGCCACAATCCTCCTCATGTATGCCCCAAATTTGTTGTATTCTTCATCCTGTACTTGTTGTCCCATGCTGAAATGTAGTGAAAAATCTTCATATTGGTCTTCATTAGGTGATTCCTTATCCACAACTATCATAGACATGGTTGTCATTTGATGGGGCAGCGTGTATTTGAGTGCTTTCATGGCAACTTGTTTCCCTTCATGTTGGAAACTCAACTCCATAGCTTGCAAATCTTGGGTGACTCTTCCCAAAGAATGAAGCCATTGCATACCAAGCACAACATTGTTATCTTTCAAATCAATAACATAGAAGTCATCACAAAGTGTGTACTCACCAAATAGAATGCTGACTTTGTTCACTTTCTTCTTGCAAGGAATAGTGAGACCACCTACTATAGTTACATCAAAGCCATCAAAATGATCATAATGCAAACCTCTTCTATTCACCAATCCTTCATCCATGAAGTTATGTGTGGATCCACTATCAAGAAGTGCCATGATTTTACACTCGAACATTGTACCTTCAAATATGAATGGATTATACCTTGGTGCTCCTGAAAGATAAGTGATTTTACCTTCATTTTCAATGTTTGGTGTTGGCTGCTCCTTTTCCTTTTCTGAATCAGTATCATCATCCACATCTGAAATAACCTCTATGAGATGTATCTTGCCTTTACCAAGGCAATTATGTCCAGGCTCCCAATGATCCTTACAATGAAAGCAAAGCTTCTTCCTCCTCAACTCATTATGAGTCTCTTGATCCATCTTTGGTGTAGACTCAACCTTTGAAGAAGTGGGCTGCTCACTTCCAGGTTGCTCTGATTTCTCATTCTTGACATTCTTCTTTTGGGGCTGCAATGGAGGGGTAGTATCCAAGTCCATGGCTATCTAAATAGCTTCATGCAAATTCCTAGGCTTAAGAGCCTTGAAAAAACCTCTCAATCTATCATGAAGCCCCTCTATGAAAAGCATCACTACCCTCTTCTCAGGCATCTCCGACACCATCACTACTATACACTGAAATTCATTGATGTATGCATCAACGTGTCCACTCTGACGGAGTTGTGCCAAGTCCTTGTAGTAAATCTCTACATCCTTGCGATAAAATCTCACAATCAACCTCTCATTAAACTCCCGTATGACCACAAAAGATCATAATTCTGCGTGACTAGTCCATGGTGTCACCAATCATACGCTACTTCCTCAAGGTGCAACGTGGAAAACTCGATAGCCTCCTACTTGTGCATAGGCTTAAGAGTGAGGTATGTGTCAAGATTGTGAATCCATGCTCGCACCGATCTTTCCACTACCATAAAATGTAAAAAGGGTCACCTTGTTGGTGGTGTTATAATGTGTTGTATATTTTGTATATTGTATACCCTGGAGTATTGTACATCTCTTCCACGAGCATTAGTGGGGGTCCAGGTATACAACATTCAAAGTATACAAAAATCTTCGTAATCATTATTTTTCCGGGAGTATAGAGATGTTATTTTTATCTATATGTATATATGGGTGGTGTCATAATCCATGAACTATGAGGAACTGTTATGGGTGTTTATTAGCCCATGGTTTTAGTACCCATTGTATTGTAAAACAACTTTGATGGTTTCCTACTAATTTGCTTACAAATAATTGGAGATGCGAAGGGTAAAACAAAACTTGGAAGTACATTATTGTATTATAAATGGTTAAGTTAATGTAATAAGAGAGAGAAGTGACTGTGGTGGGTTTTTTTCTTGGAAGGGTTTCCCACGATAAATATTTTGTTTTGTCATTTGTTTTTTTATTATCTTGAATATTATGTTCAAAGCATATCTTCTTGTTTATTATTTTATCGATCGATTGTCTTCATTTGGTATCGAGATAGGTTTTATCTTTTATGTGAAGAGTTAGGTTTTCTAAAACATGCAATAAAAATTTTCAAGTGGGAGCTCTACGAGTGAATTTTTTCAAGTAGAAGAAAATGACCGGAAGCATAAGGATCAAAATTGAAAAATTTAATGGCCGACATTTTTAGTTATAGAAGCTCAAGATGGAAGATCTTCTTATGGATAGATATCAAGTGGATTGTTGTGTCTAGAGTCATGCCTACAGGTATGAAGGTAGAGGACTGGGAAAATATCGATAGGAAGGCAAGGAGTTCAATTAGATTATGTCTGTCAGATTCAATTTTGTTGAATGTGTCAAATGAGAAATCCACTCAGTGTTATGGGAGAAGTTGGGGACTTTGTATCAGAAAAAGTCTCTAGTGAACAAATTGTTTCTCTGAAAGAAACTATATTCATTGAGAATGAATGACGAAGACTCACATTGTAGAATATATAAACATATTTAATATTTTAGTAAGTCAGTTGATTTCTATTTATATTAAAATGGAAGAAGATGATAAGTGTATTACTCTTTTTTGTTCTTTACCCGAGTCTTGGGTTAATCTAGTTATGGCTATTACTAGTACTACGAAAAAATTATTAGTTAAGGATGTAGTTACACCTTACTATAAGAAGAAATGAGGTGAAAATCCATTGAGGATTATCAATCCAAGGATGCCTTATATGTAAGAGGTCATACCCAAGAGAAAATCAAGAAGAGGCAAGGACAATCAAAGTCCAGAAGTAAATCAAATACTATAGAAAAAGATAAGAGGAAATGTTGGAACTGTGGTAAAACAGGAATTTCAAGAAAGAATGTATATCTAATAAGGTAGAAAAGGATAAGTCATATAACAATGGTGGATCTTTAGATACAAAACCCTCTAATGAAGACTCGGGAGATTTGTTTTTGGCGGCTTCTAGCTCACATGCATGTGACAATGCATGGTTGATTGACTCGGGTGCCTCCTTTCATATGACACCACACAAGGAGTGGTTCTGTGAATATGAAAAGTGTAATGGAGGTGATGTATATCTAGGAGACAACTCAACTTGCAATATCATTGGTCACGGAGAATCAAGATGAGGTTTAAAGATAAAAGGATTAAAACCCTCCCATGTGTTCTGCACATTCTAGGTTTGACCAAAAACCTAATATCTGTAAGTAAGATGAATGATGCAGGTGTTCAGGTAGCATTTAGTAAATACAGTTGCAAGATGGTTCAGGGTGCAATGGTATTGGCAAGAGGCATCTATATTGGAACACTGGTCAAGCTTGAGGTAAGTGTTATTCTTGATGAGTGCAATAGCTTTGTGGTTATAGAGGAAAAAGACACTTCAGATCTAAATCCTACATTTTTAAAAATGAAGACAATGTTATGGCATCAAAGGATGGGACACATTGGAGAGAAAGGAATTCGTACTTTAAAATTAAAAGGTATGGTTGAAGGAATTTTTGAGTGTCCTTCAGATTTTGATTTTTGTGAGAATTGTGTTTTTGGAAAGCAAACTAGAGTAAAGTTTCCTACTAATGCTACAAGATCGGAATGAAATCTACATTTGATACATAGTGAGGTTTTGGACCTGTAAAAGTTCCATCATTAGGAAAAGCCATGTTCTATGTTAGTTTCATAGATGATTTCTCAAGAAAGACCTGGGTATATTTTATTCAAAAGAAGTATGAGGTTTTCAATAAATTCAAAGATTTTAAAGTTGTTGTGGAAAATCAGACATAAATGAAGATAAAGGTTTTGAGAAGTGACAATGGTGGGGAATATTGCTCTAGCCTTTGAGAAATTCTATAAAGAGTGTGGAATAGAAAGGGAGATGATAACTCCATATATGTCACAACAGAATGGAGTTGTAGAAATGATGAACAAAAGATTAATGGATAAGTGTAGAAGTATGCTCAATGGTGCCGGTTTGGACAAAAATTATAGGCAAAAGCAAAGGGCAATCGTGTGCTATTTGGTTAATAGATCACTGACATGTTCTCTTCAAGGAAAAACTCCACATGAAGTTTAGACTGGTAAGAGACCCTACGTTAGACATTTACGTGTATTTGGTTGTATTGCTTGTATGTATATTCTAAAAGAGAAAAGAACCAAGTTAGATAATAAATATGCTAAGTGAATATTTATTAGATACTCTAATGGTGTAAAAGGATACAAGATTTGGAATCTAGAAACACAAAAGGTTGTTTTTAGCCGTAATGTAATTTTTAGAGAGATTAAGGAGATTCTAGAGAAGGAAGCAAAACCAGAGGAAGATCATGTTAAAATTTAGGAAGACAAATCTATGTCTGAATTTGATGTGACTACAAAACATGAACCAAAAGAGAGTTGTAAGGGGAAGATTTAGATGAAGTAGATGAGGAACCAGAAGATGTTGAACCAGAAAATCTTATCTTAAGAAGATCATATCAATTGAGAAGGGCACCTAAGAGGTATAGTCCTCTTGATTTTTGTTCTACTTCTATTTTATCAGTTTTGTCTGTTATTGATGATGAACCCAAGACTGTGAAGGAGGCTTTTGGATCTAATGAAAGCAAGTTTTAGAAAAAGGCTATGGAGGAAGAAATGGAGTCCTTATATAATAATAATACATGGGACTTGGTGAAATTACCTCCTAGAAGAAAATAGGTTGGTTGTAAATGGGTGTTTAAGAAGAATTATAACACATATGGGAAAATAGAAAAGTCTAAATCTCGCCTTGTGACAAAGGGTTTCTCTCAAGTGGAGGCACTCGATTTTGGTGAGATATTTTCTCTTTTGCTAAGTTACATTTTATTAGATTTATTTTCACTATTATTCTTTTGCTTTCGATTTGGAAATATAGAAGATGGATGTTAAGACATTGTTTATGGTGAGCTTGAGGAGGAAATCTACATGATGCAACCAAAAATATTTAAGATCAAAGGAAAGAAAGATTTGGTGTGTAGGCTGAAAAATCCATTATATTGCTTGAAGCAATCACCAAGAATGTGGAACAAAAATTTGATGGTATGTGTTGAGACTTGGGCTTGAAAGAAGTAAAGTTGACCCTTGTGTTTATTTTAAACAAGAAGGTGAAGATTATGTTATCATTATATTGTATGTAGATGACATGTTGTTAATTGGTAACAATAAGAAATTGGTCAGTCATGTTAAATATCAACTCTCATCTCAATTTGATATGAAGGATCTTGGTGCTGCAAAATTTATTTTGGGCATGGAAATAAAAAGAGATCGTGTAAATAGGAAATTGGTGTTAAATCAAAGAAAGTATCTTGAGGTGATATTGCAAAGGTTTCAAATGCATGAAAGTAAACCTATTAGTATTCCTTTTCTGTTGGTAAAAAGTTGTCTTGAACAATTTTCTAAAAGCGAAGAAGAAATAGAGGACATGTCTCGGGTACCATATGCTAGTGCAATTAGTAGTTTGATGTATGAAATGGTTTGTACTAGCCCGATATTGCACACACATGCGGTGGGAGTAGTGAGTGATTTATGTCAAATCATGGAAAGGAACATTGGACCGTGGTAAAGATAATCTTCAGTACCTATGTGGGACATCTAATTATGTAATTTTTATTAGGGAAAACATGATGAAATTAAAACATTAGATCTACATGGTTTTGTGGATTCCGACCGGGGTGGAGACTTGGATATGCGCAGTGAGTCTACCGGTGGTTATATGTTCAACTTGTTTGGTGGAGAGGTAAGTTGGATGAGTAAATGTCAAGAAAACAGATTTAACGTGCTTCACATAGTGTGGGCTACATCCACCAAGAAATAAGCCAATCTATTATCCAAAGATTTCAGAAGATATACAATGAAGATTTACAATCTTCCACACCTCTCAGATGTACAATACTTTCTTTCTCTCAAGCTTTTCCTTCTCCAAGAATTCTCTCTCACAATTATTTTCACAATAATCATCAACTCCTTCAATTCTTACTTTTAAACCCTATCTTTCATGCTTATATAGACATATACAAACTTAGGGAACTTAGCCATGTAATTAAAATCAATAGATTTGCTTTAATACTAAAAATAGATCTAATTCCCATGAGTTAAATAAAACACTCACACACAGGTAACCGACGTAGTTAGCCTTAACTGATGTCAGTTCCTCCTTTCCTAACTGATGTCGGTCTCTTCATAATCGATGTCAGTTAGTTTGTTTTCTATCAAGTTTAATATTGCATGTTAAACCGAAGTAATTGAGCTCCATAACTCAACATGAAGAGGGTCTGCAATTTGTTCTTTGAATCCTAGTCTGAATTTTTTGTAAGGTTTGATAGATTGATCAATGATAAGGTCATGCATGCCTTATTCGTAATGCCCCATTCCAAATCCTTTCTAGGTGCAGTGATGAAGATAGGTGTAGGCAAAGAGCTTATTATAAATACATCCAAATCCATTGGTGTAGAGTTTTGTGTATGGTTGAGTGTCAATGTGTGAAGAAGGGAGATCAATGCCACCATAGATGAGATTGGTATGAAGATGAGGTGGACCAAAATAAATGACATCCCTAACATTAGGTTGATACATGGGATCTTTATTGGGTCTACCAAGTCTTTGAGGTGTGGGAAGGGCATTAAGTGTGAGAAGACAATATTCCCCTAGCGAAAGGTGATCCATCACTTTGTCTAAGGAGTTATCATTAGGGAGCTTGGATGTAGAGACAAATGAGCTGGTGGATGCTTCAAAAGGGTCATGTTTAGGAATGAGGACATCGTTGGGTTGATAATTCATGTTATATTATTTGAGTGGTGGAGTATCTGAGGGGAGAGTTAGAATTTTCCCCTCATGTTTGTATTTGATGCATCGATGGAGGGTGGAAGGGATGTAATGCATGACACGTATCTATGGTTGCCCTAGAGGACATTGTATTGAAAATCCCCTTCTACAATATAGAAAATTTCATGGAGGATTTTTTTCACCAACACGGATGGGAAGAATGATTGTGCCTAAATCCGGGGAAACAACATCATTAAATGCGTGAAGAACCACAGGTGATTGGGTGATGGTAGAATTAAGGAGACCAAGTTGATCATATGTATGGGATGATATTATGTTAATGCTAGGTCCATTTCTGATCATATAATGACAAATGAAGGTGTCATTGATATAGACCTTGATGAAAAAGGGGAATGCCATGTTCTTCTGGTGTAATGTATGGAATATTAGTGTCATCAAAGGATATGGAAGCTAAGGCAGATAGGGACCCAACAAGAGATGCAAAGGGCTAAGCCTCGTCATTAGGAGTGGGATGCACCCAAGATATTTTATGAGGGCTTGTTTATGGTCTAGGGAGTTTCGTACGAGTTCTTAAAGTGACATCTTAAATGCGGACTGGTGAATTTATTTCATAACAATCCATTTAATAGTGTTAGGCCGAGAAGAAACTAAGATAGAGACCTTAGGTTTTGATGAGGAAGGTGATGGAGTGGGATCATTAGAGGGAGCGGAAATAGTGACTTTGGATTTGGATTGAGTGAATTCATGGGGATGGGAACGAGTTGTGACCCGAATAACATCGATATAGAGTGAAGGGCCTTATTTGGGAGAAGTCAAGGTTGGAGGTGGAATGGCGACATAAGTCTTAGATGAATGAGGGGATTTGGATGTCTTAGTAGATGAAGGTTGGGATGAAGGACTTGATGTGGTTGGTGGAAGATTTGGTTCCTCCTCAACAAGAAGGTCATCATCATCGATAAGGTTATGAATGATGGTTTGAAGAGCTCTACAGTGTTCTGTGTCATGTCTTGGTGCACGATGGTATGCACAAATGAGGTTGGAATCAAACCATGAAGGTCTTGGGAATTTGGATTAAATGGTTTGATAGATGGAAGAGTGATTGCGGAAGCTTGGAGTAATTGATGAAACATTGTTGTGTAATACCCTATGGGAAAGGTGGATGATGAATTTCCCTCAAGAGCGATATATGAAGGTTTTGAAGATTTGGTTTGATTTTGTTTCAAGGGATCTTAGGCTTAGAAGAAGAGGGAGATGGTTGTGTTTTAGTCTCAGTTTGATTGGTGGTGATTTGGAGGGTTTGGATTCAGATTTAATGGTAGATGATGTGGATGGTTTAAAAGGGGTGCTTGATTTGGAAGAAGGCTTAGGTTTCATTGACTTGTTGATAATGGGGGTTTTAGAAGAAGGGGCTAGTCCTAAAAGGGAAGGAGATGCTCCTAAGGATGGTGATGTGACACTAAGTTTCTTAGGAGGATTGGTCTTGGGAGAAGGAATGTCTAGCCTTTTATGCAGATGTGTAAGATACTTTTGGATGGGCATACCAAGGTTTTTATTTTCGATTGTAATGGTTTATCCTTGGTATAAATAGAGACATCTCTATCTAGAGAATATGTGATGGTACTACATGGTAGAAAGGTTTGCAATATGGAAGGCAGGAGCAGTTTTTTCATGATGTGTTTAATAATATTTAAATGTGTGGTAGATAAACTAGGTTTAGGATTTTTTGGTTTCGATGTGATTAGAGTTATAAATGTGGTGAAAGTGTTAGTTGTAGGTGCATTGATTATGGTAGTTTGGATAGTGGATGATTCAAGAGGTGGTGTAGATGTAGGTGTAATTTCAGATGTTGATGTGGGTGAAGTTGTGTTAAGAATGGGAATAGGTGTAGATGTTGGGGTTTGAGTTGAAGTTGTTATAGGTGAAGGAGGAGATGCAATGGATAGGATGTAGATGATGTAGATGGAGGAATAGGTATGGTTAATTCTAATGGGGGTGTCGTGGTTGTGGTCATAGTTGAAGTCGTAATAGTAGCGGGAGAATCTGAAATGGGGGTAGATGTAATAGGTGTTGAAATGATGGTTGTAGATGGTAGTGTGGGACTTTGATTTATAGTGTTAATGATATGGGAATTAGGTGCCTGTAATTTGGAAGTTTGGTTATGATTGTTGGGTGAATGATTGTTTAAAAACATCCAAGTGTTAATTGGGTGGCACATTAGAATTTTCTATTTGAAGATCACCAGAGTCTATAAGATTTTGGACAAGATCCTTAAATGTGTGACACCTCTCAATGTCATGGCCATGCGACTTGGTGATATTTGCAATAATGTTCTTCACAATACCATGTTGGTTTAGGACGTGTTTCATCATATGGTCGGATGGGGGAAATTTTAATGAGATTAACTATCATCAACTTGTCAAAAAAGCGAGATATAAGATTCCTTGAGAGGGGTATAGATGGGGGTCGGTATACGATCCCTTTTTGGAGGTTCCACATGTTAAGTGAACATATAAGTGGATGAGGATTTAACCACTATGGCATTGGTAGTACTTTTAGACTTATCATTATGCGTGGAAGATTTGGTGAACTCAGTTTTGGGTTTGTTTGATCTAAGCTTAAGGTGGCCTTGCTCAAGGGCATGGAGTTCAAGTTTGTGAGCCATAGTGAATGCCTCTTAAAATGTTTGAAAAGATTGAATTTAAAGATTGGATGATATGTGCTTCACACAAGAATGTGAGAATAATTCAATAAGTTTTGTTTTTGGAAGGGAAAATGATAGTTGATTAATGATGTTCCACCATTGTGCGATAAAATCTGCGGTAGATTCATCATCATATTTTTGAATGGCATAAAGTTTGGTGATGGTAATCTTACATGTAATTTTGATCAAGAAATGTTCAAGAAATAATTGCACCAGTTGGGTGAATGTGAATAGTGAGTGTTGTGGGATACTGTTGTACCAATCTAATGCGGGACTGACCAATGACATGGGAAATGTGTGAAGCATGAGATATTGATCGTGGGTGATAAGATAACATGCATGTATAAAATATTATAGATGTTGTTGTGGATCCTCCTTATTGTTGAACTTGGAGAATTTTGGAAATTACCAATGAGGAGGATATGGTTTTACGGGGATGGATGGATTGATAGGTTCATTGCAGATTTTTTTGTCTAAAAATGTGGTCTTTGATCCCCAAGTTCCCAGCCTCAAGGTTAGCCATTCGATGAGAAATACTTGTAATGGATCATTAAATGGTTGAGATGTTGAAGGATGAGTTTGAGATGCATATGAGGTGGATGGGTTAGGTTGTTGGTATGTTTGATATGTTTGAGGATGTGTTGGTGTTGGTGGAGGTGGTTGATAAAGGGAATATAATTAAGTGGTTTTGATTAAATGGGTTGGGATAAAGCTTGATATTGAGATATGGGGATATGGTAAGATTGGTTTGATTGGGTTGGTTGTTGTGAAATAGGAACATTTGATTGGTTTTATAGGGGTTTGGTTGGGATGTAATTGGTAGGTGGTTGGGAGACTTGAGTTGGTTGAGTGGGAAGTATGTATTGATAAGCACCTTGAGGAGGTGGTTGATAAGTTTGCATTGATTTAGATGGTTGAGGTTGGGAGGTGATTACATTGGTATGGATATGTGAAGTAGAGATGAGGGGTAAGGTTGTGTGATGTTTTCAGATATGGGAGGAAGCAAGTGCAATTCTTGAGATGATTGAATAGGTAAAGAAGTGATGGTGGTAAATGAGGAAACGAGAATGGAATAAGGGATGGTGGTATTAACACAAGGTAAATTAGGAGGGATGGGGACTACTAATTGGGTATTTTGATGATTGTGAGGGTGGAGGAAGATGGTTGATTAGGAAAAAAATCATGTTGGGCCCTAGAAAGCTCACTCATGGCTCTAGGAATGAAAACGGAAAGTTGGGAGGTATACACTTGGATAGACTCTGGATTAGAATGGCAGGCATAAATTTATTGCAAGGGAGGTCCATAAATGTGAAGGTTGATGGTTTTGCAAAGGAGGTAGTCATAGAGGGCAACCGGATTTACATCAAGAAGCTCTGAAAATCTGCAGACCCATGAGGGATGAGAGGAGGCCTAGAAGCATCGATAGAGGTGGCCGAAGGTGGCGTGGCTGGTCTAGATGGGATAGAATGGTGGATAAGGAAAGGATTGGTCTTGACATGAGAATTTTATTGGTTCAATTGAGTTCCTAAAGAGGCATGATGGTAATGATGTGGTGAGTGAACATGGTGGGAATGACCAAAAGGCAGAGGTAAGAATAGAAAGTGCAAATTTTTTTTGGACGATTGAGGTATTGTTTGATGTCATTTTTTTCCATTTGTTTGGCTTGAGATCTTGTAATAACTGGCATGAAACAAAATAAAACTATGTTGATGTTTGATTAAAGCAAGCAAGTCACACAACAAGTAATTGTTTATCTTGATTATTTTAAGATGTGAAAAGAAATGAAAAAGGGCTAAAGGGGTGCCTAGGAAGTGACATTCTATGGATGGTTTCAGGTGATTTTGGTTTTGGAGTCCTCAATATACCCAAAGGTATGTGAGGCCCAAATATGTATAGAGTTTATAATGTGACCAGAACATCACGGTGGATGTTCTATTGGGTGATGAAATCCCAATAGTTCCACCTAGTAAGGAGTGTTTAGATGTGTAAGTTGGTTCATGTGTTTGGTTGTGTGTGATGGAGTGAATGCAATGTGTTAAACCCCCTAGTTAGACTAGATTTCAAGAAAGAATGAAAGGGTTATTTTTAAATCAAAAGAAATCTGGATATTTAATGAGGACAACAAACAAATGATACAATGTGATAAAGAAAAAGGATGGGGAACAAAAACAAGAAATATCTCTAATAAGCTTTTCCTTTTTATTTGATCTCCAAAGAAAATAAGTAAGCAAAGGTAAATCCAAGTAATCCATGATGCAACACAATCAAGAAAGCAATAAATCATGATCCAATGTGCGTTCTTCCTTTGTAAGGTTAGTGGAAATGGAAGAAATAAAATGAAAATGAAAACAAATAACAAGACTCACCTAGAAAGGGTGGTCCCATTAGGCATGTCGAATGTTGACCAAGTTTCTTCATTCCTATTTAAATTAGTGAACTAGTAATAAAGGAAACAAGTAACTCCAAATATGAAGGGTTTATGGTACCTTGGGATGATATGGATGGATATGAGCGCAATATGAACTCCTCTTCATTGCGAGCTAAGTGACCACAAAAAAGAAGACTAAGAAGAAAAATGGATTAGTAGATATATGGAGGGTTTCCTGACAAAGCTGGTCCCAAGAAGTGTGAGCTTCCTAGGATGGATGTCAACCCTCTTGTAAACAAGATAAGATAAAAATTGGATATTGATAAATTGGATGTAGTGTCTATGCAAAATATGAAGTAAAACAGAAACTAAAAGATGGATCTAAGATGATAAAATAAGATCTGATCTAAATACAAAAAATAAATCAAACGACAAATGTTGAAGGCAACCCGAGGCTGCAGAGGGCCAAACAACAATGACTGAAGCTATATGTGAATAAAATGCATAAAAATAGGCCTATAAGTCCTCTTGTAGATGATAATGCACTGTGATGATCAACAAGAACCTACAAAAAGTCTAGAGCAAGGGGAAACAGATGGTAAATGATATGAAAATGGATTGAGTCAACGATGAATGGGCAGAGTCAAAAATGACTGGGGTTGGTTTGGACTTGGACAAATGAAATGGGAAAAATAACAACCTGTAGATGAAGATGGATGATGAAAGAATGCAATGACGAAGCATTGGGACAAGCTGCAAAACTTGTAAACACAATGAGGATGGCTACAAAAAGGTGATGATGATGGATCTAAGCATGCAATGATAAGAGGACTCCAAATCTCCCAAAATGAACACAAGATCTCCAAGATGGCTTCCAAATGGCTTAGTAGTTGTAAAAGAGGTCACAAGATGAAGGAAAGATCACAAGAGCTCAAAAATCTCAAAATTACATCCTTTTGCAAGGAGGGGTAAAGGTGGCTTTATAGGGTTAACGATGACTCGGATGGTTTTATTCCAAATGTGGGACCCATCCATTTGGATGGTGGAATGATTCCCAACTCGAGGTAAAATGGGCCTAAAGAGGGCAGATTAGGGTTTTAGGTGATAAGGACGAACTAGGGTGCATAGAATGGATAAATGGGTAGGTGGATGGTTGAAATGAGTAAATAAAGGCCATGGGTGGGTAAAAATATTAAATGATGGCCTAGAAAGAGAAAAAAATTAGGATTTATGGAGGATCCACAAATTAAATTAGGTTAGGGATGATTTATGGGTGAATTAAAATAATGAGATGAGGATTAGAGCTAATTAAGAATAATTAGCATGGATGGAATAATAAAATGGATAAAGGTAGGAAAAATAATTAATGGGATAAATTGAATTTATGAGGAAGATAACCTTTGAATGGGTGACCATAAGAAAAAAAAAAAAGAGACCGAACTCGGGGTGAAGGGTGGTGATACCAAATTTTGGTGTCTACAACATGGGTTTTGTCTAAATCCTCATCCATCTCATATTTTTCAGACAATTATCTATAGATCCACCACATGTGAAGGCATCAAATATATTTCTAAATAAACCGATTCATCTCTAATATTGAAACCACAATTATAGAATTCATTGAGTGAGGAAATATGTATGCCTTAATCATGAAAAATATTTCATTAAATGTAGTATATAGTGTAATTACTTATCTTATTTTGGAAATCAAAATAGGGAGAATTATATAAAGTTCATTTCCAAGTGTTGAAGGCCTTATTAGGGATTTTCAATTTACATTTTCATTCACATTCACACACACCTACTAGGAGGGACATCTACATGGGTATGAGGTCTCTTTGGAGTAGTGTTATGTATCCTAGTTATTAGTATAAGTGCAATTATGAAATTTTAAGAACATATCCTAGTTCTATAGACATAAGTGTAGAGGGATGCCAAAGTTCTATTTTAGGTCATAGTAGTAGAGGTAAGAATCATATGCCCTAGGAAAAAATCTCTTAAAGATATTATTTGACACAACATATTATTTTTGGAGCTTATCTTTAGGTCCCTATAAGTTATATGCACATTTAAGAAACTCTTAATAACCTATTAACATAGTTATATATCATTTGTTACATCTATAAACATCAAAAATATGATATCTTTGTAAACCCTAACCATATTTCTTTATATTCCACTTTAAAAAATTGTTTTGGTTGAATATTATATTATGGCATGATTTAGGATAGAATATTTGTTATGATTACATTTTCCCTAGGGTTTACACACTTTTTCTAAAGGTTTACACAATTTTCCTTAGGTTTTACACAATATTATCTATACTTTACACAATTTACCCTAGGGTTTACACAATTTACACTAGGGTTTACACAATATTCATTATGGTTTACATAATTTATCCTAGGGTTTTTAGATTTTATTTAGGATTTACATAATTTACTTTCAAATCTATTATATGGTTTACAAAATTTCTCCTAATATTTGCATTTTACTTCCTACAGTTCACATACATTATTTATCAAATTTAAATAAAAATATGCATACATGTAATATGGGATTTGTCACATACTCTTCTTCTTCCAATGGAGGGTTTTCTTTCCTTAAAAGTTTTAGTTTTGATCCATGTTTACGTCAATACCCCAATTTTTTTGCCTATGTTGTCCTTTATTCCATCTCTGTTCCTTTCTCCTCTTCCTTTGTCTTTATGGTTTTTACTTTTCCCTCTCCCTTCTTACTATCCTTTTTTTTTGTTCCACTAGATTCATCCTCTCCTCTCTATTTTCACTATCTTCTTTCCTCTCGTCACTTTCAAAATGAAATGAAATAAATTGGGATTTCCTTTCGATGTCCCGCTTTTTTCTAAGTTATAGGTGGGTGTGGTGAAAATGTGACACAAATTTACACCATATCTACGCCACCTAGAATTTATAAAATAAAACAAATAAACCCCTTAAATAGAGTATAGGAGTCTAGATAGGCCCCTTCTTTATAGTTGTGTAAATTTTCCCATTTATGTCCATATGAGGATTGGGAGAGATGGGGGTCCCAATTATAGATCTATAACGTTCATAGTCCTAATTATCTATCTATATAGGTTTAGGTTTCGTTAGGGAAAGATAGGATAGATAGGGCAGTCTGGAGATAAGGCAATAGGTGAAAGGAGCCCTACCTATCTATTCAGCGAAGGCCATCTATAGTTTAGAGAGAATTATCTTATCTTATCTTGGGGCAACTCGAGAACATGAGGCCCCCTACCCTATATATGTAGGGGAGAATCACTAGATTGTTCTCTCCCTCTCTTTCTCCACCCTACCTTGATATGTGGGGGATGGGGGAGGAGTGAATATAGAGCTATATATAGTTGGGTTGGATCTATAGAGAGAAATCCCCATACTAGATAGGTGCCTACAAGACTCTATATAGTTGGGCTTACCACTATCTATATATTGGGTGAGCACAATGTAATATGCATATATAACACTCGACCGAGATAAATTTATATGTAGGTATAAAAGAGTACATATATTCTTGGCTTTCTCGACCCTCTATCGCTTTAATTCCTTCAAAAAATAGGGATGATAAAGAGTGCATATCAACCCATTTATATAGGGAATATAATGGACATCACATTAAAATCCTAACCCCGATATATAGATCCCTTATGATCAAAAATGGGGTATACTCACCATATATATAGAGAGGGGAGCCCTACCACTAATAGATTTTGTGGGAGAAATGTTTAATCCCAAAGGGAAAGGGGACTCAATTTAAATGTATTATATCGAGGGACTTAGTAACAAGTAATGATATTTGTGTTACTAAGCTAGATGTGTTACCCGATTGAGAAAATTCTATAGTTGGGCTATGAATGTAGAAGGGGAGGGTGTGGCTTCTATTTCTATGACCGGGAACTAGGATAGTTATATATAAGGGTTATAACAGTCTCTCCCCTACTTAAAAGTATGATTGGTGGTTGAAGAGAGAAGGGGAGGGTAGGTTTAGTATTTTGTGTCTAGGTGGGTGGGCTTGTGGGTAGTATAATAAAGGGGGTGGGAGTATTCCTTAAATTTTTTTGAGATGTTCCCAATGACAAGTTTATGTTGATCTTTGTTGGTTTTGTTGTGAGTATAGGATGTTGATTAGGTAATGGGCCTCATTGTATTCACTAGTGTCGTCTGCAATATAATTATTACCTTATTCATGGGTAATAAATAGATATATGGCATATGGGATCAAACATATAAAACGAAACATATAAGGAATGTTTTATTACTATATCTACATGTTGTAACCCTTTTCTAATGGGTTTTGGATGTTGTAGTTTTATTCCATGGGTCCCTTGATGCTAGTATACCTATTATAACAACAGTTCCTATACTTTAAATAGATCTTCGAGAAATTTATAAGGTTGGATCCCCAAGTCCTTATAGTGAATAATACAACCTCGATTTTCTATCTACACTCTCTCGTGAAACCCCATCCCTATATATATCTATAGGGGTGGGGTTGAAGTGAGTGGAGGGTAGGTCCTAAATATTGTAGTTTGATAGGGGGTTATCCTCAACTATTTGGGAGTATTTATCTACCTTATCTACCTTGGTGGTTGAGACAATATAGAGAGAGGAAGGGCCCTAGCTATATATGTGGCTTGATGGTTGGTGGGGGAGGAGGTGATATTTCCCTTGTTAAAGCATTTTATTTGTTACTCCCTCTCCCTAATTCTTTGGTATTTCTAACCCATGCCCTCACATATTCAAAATCTCTCATATTAAAAAGTTAGAGATGATTACTAATTTTGACCCTAACTAAACACAAATGGGACTTATTGACATACAAATGTGGAAAATAGGGGTATGCCTTTATCCCATTTATTGTATATTATTATTAGAGGAGTATTTTTCTCCAAGGATAAGTTTTAGTTAAATGCTTTCCAGCATTATGTCTATTGAGATTATTTTAGAATGAATAATATTACATTTGCAATTTGACAATGATATCATTTTATCATGCTATAAAATTTACCACCATTTATGCTAAGATTGATATCACCAACTTTTTAAAAGAACTAATAACATTAATAATCAAATTATCCACTTATTGCTCTTATGAAAAGCTCATAAAACAGGAGAAAACATCTTCAAATGGATAATGTTATAGGTAAAATTTCAATACCTATTTTTATAATGAAAAGTGTAATTTCACACAAATTTGTAAGAGAGATAACTAGTCTAATAAGGATACCACAGTCAATGCAACCATCATGCTCTTGTGGAAACTACTCAACTTGTTAAAGCAAACACAACATACTATATTCAAAGTGGGACACGACACACACACACACGCACACACACACAATCACAAATATTAATGTTTGACACATTACAACCCGTGGTTAACAACTAACATAGTGAAAATTCAACATTTTTATCCTTCATTGTATAGAATAGTATTACAAGGAATTTCATTTCACTGAGGTGGAGATGGTGGTCTTCCTCCCTTAATTTCTTTACAAAACTCATGTCATGATTGGACCCTAGTATATGGGTACATTATTGTAAAGGATACATTATATATATAAGTTTTGTAGAAGGTACATATGAGCACCCTAAATAGGAATGTATTAAAGGACTAGTAATGAGATGATTGAAATATGTCACATGTTCCAATAGATATTTTGTGAGGTTGTTGTAATACAACATGTGGTGATGGTGGAGGTGATGTTAAAGGTGATTGTGGAAGTGACTCTGGAGGTGATTTGAAGGTGGTGAAGGAGATGGAGGATGATCCTCACCTTAATGTGTAAAGATTGATGTCCCATGACACAATGTTTTTTCAAACTTTAAGAAAAATTATCTTGTCATATCGAATTTATATACAAATCATTAGACAAAATATCATCAAATTCTTCATTTTTTATAAAATCATATACTATGAAAGAAACAACATTTTACATAACATAAAAATATAACATTATATTTTTTCAAAATAGTATAGGAAATTCAATTGTGACAAAAATTAGGTTTCAAATAACCAATACATATACATCAATCATCAATGTCAACATTTTTCCTCAATCTCATTATCGTTGCTTTTCCTTTAAAAAATAATTAATTAGAATCTCTTCACCAGATTTGATAGTTTTTATCACTTACATGACATAAAGAGATGAAATTCACCCTTTCATTTCATCTTCTTTGTCATTGGTACACTCTATAACTTGGCGATTGGGAGATACAAGGCGTAAACACCAACATATACTATTGATGAAAGAAAAATATTTTTAAATGTATAAGGGTGTCCATTATTGTACCTATGATCATGCATACAATGAGTTTTCTTAAGGGATAAATGAGTATTCTCTTCCATTGAATTTGCATTTTAATAAATTCCATAAATGGACATACTTGACTTTGTAGCTTGATATATGAGTCTAATATGCAAACAATAGATTGGTCCATAAAAAGGTAATATTGGCCCAAGCCCTACATTAGTAATAGTAGAAATTTGTAACATATAAATCCTCTTCTAAAATGTGAATTTTTCATAAGGTTTTGGTCATGTTTTATCTATTGGCCAAGCCCCATAATGTCTCCAATTGGGAAAATCATATTGACATTTCTTCAACGCCTTAGATGGAAATTCCCAATCATCTTTGGAATCTTCCTCATGAGGTGTAATATGATTTTCCACACTTTTTACATGCATATTAGACATAATTTTTGTAAACCTATTGTTTCTTCGTGCACCAATGAAACTACTTTCAACCTCTTCGCTTCAACACATTTTCTCAAATTGTCCTCTGTCAAATCCATATTGTCTTTATAATTTCCCATAATTTCCATATTGTCTACATATGAGTGTGTAGATGATTTTAGATGTGGTGAAGAGCAAATTGAATTTTCGAGGCTAACATATTTGTAAAAATAATGATAATTTCATTATTTTACAAATATTAGCTAAAACCAAATACTAATAAGAAAATTACAATAATATCATTATTTTGCAAAAACTTGCCAAATTTTTTGGTTTACATATTTATGTAATGTTCACTATTTTTCCTAATTTCTCTTCAATTTTCTATATTTTTTAATTTTGACATAAATATGAAATTATTACCAAGTTTCATCAAGTTCGATATTCAAACAGGGTATGAACATCATGGAGAAGGGACTATTATCATATGTTGTACTTGCAATTGCTTTAATAAATATGTATGCAAAATGTGATAGCATTAACAAGTCATGAGGAGTGATAGCAAAATGTAGTGAATTGAATTTTTGTCAAATTTTGTTTGTTGTAGTTATTTGATAGATAAAAAGCTATAATACTATATTAATAAAATTTCCATGTTATAAATTGTCATATTTTCATTTCGAGATACGAAAATTTCTCTAGTAGAAATGTATGTATCTTTGTGGAAGTATATTGAAGGCATTTGTATTGTTACAAAAAGTAAATAAATCCACTATTTCAATATCTTGAGTAACAATCCTTTTGCATTCCCTCTCTTTTATGTTAGAACAATTCTACTTTCCCTCTAAAGGGGAAGCATGAGTTTTCAAGAG
This sequence comes from Taxus wallichiana var. yunnanensis, assembly GCA_018340775.1. Taxonomy (NCBI): domain Eukaryota; kingdom Viridiplantae; phylum Streptophyta; class Pinopsida; order Cupressales; family Taxaceae; genus Taxus; species Taxus wallichiana. The sequence continues at coordinate 239,137,814 of CM031238.1, read as the reverse complement.
CTATATATATGGAGAAATTTTTCAACATGTTTGTGTGTTGCAAATAGAATGATAAGTGCATACTTCAACCCACCCTCTCTATATCATGTTGTGTGTTTGAGATTGAGATTGGAATTGGAATTGTATGATTAAGTGAAACATTGGAAATGTGTGTGTTATTCAATCTAATTTTACCTCAATGCCACTTGGAAACATGTTATTGAGATCCATCAAAAAAATTTGAAAGTGTATTTTTTTAGTAATTGCGATTGAAAATTTTGTAATAGGCATATATCGAAATATGAAAGCATACACAAGGCATATGAAATGTTTAACTAAATTCATCAAGGATTTTTAATCTCAAAGAATACAATGGTTACATGATATTCACAAAGTGGTTATGTAAGGATGATTTCAAACTCTTTGAATTTATGAAGCACTCTAAAACACACCTTGATAATATATAATTTATTGTGTTTATGGTGGATGAGGACTATAAATAATTCAATGGCATGACCATTTTTTATTGCTTTACACCCACAATGAATCATTTTGTATGCATGGTTAACCTTCTTGGCCATGTTGGCTATCTTAAGGAATCTCTAAAATTTATAATCTAAAATCTAATTAAACTTTTGGTGGTTATGTGGACATGTTTTCTTAGTGGTTGGATGAGCAGGATATGAGAGGAAAATAATTAGTTAGTATTAATAGTTGTCCCACTACAACCAATTGTATCCACAAGTTTCTACATTAAAGACAAGTGTTGTGTGATGTAAACATTTTTTGGGTTCCTATAGAGTTCCACAATGTTTTTGGTTCATTGTGCAAGTGCGTATTTAAGACCATCCCTAGAACATGTATTGCTTAATTTCCTTGTTATGATTATAATTATTGTTGATTTATGAATGTTACCATCAAGGAGTTTTCACCTTAGTTAGTCATGTGTTCATTCTAAGTATCTAGGATTTTTATAATACCGTGTGCAAATGAGCATATTTCACCCATAAAATCTATTTGAAACTAACTAGAAAAAGGAATCAACATTTATTTTTCTTGCAACCTAATGTCTTAATTATAATTTTAACATATTTAAGTGATGAATAATAATCTAGATAAATTTTGCCTTTAGGGAAGATAATGCAATAACATGTGATGCAGAGCATCATCAAGAAGCCATTAAAAAACAAAATTTTCTAACTATATAGTCAATTGGAGCATTCTATGGTATGTGGAGTGTGAGAGAGAGTTTGAAATTTCAAATTTTAGTTTCCCTCCAAAAATGAATTCAAAATCTCAGACTTATAAAAGTGAACTATAAGTTTGACTAATGCCCATTGTCTTCATGAGCCTCATGAATGGAGTATTCAGGACATTTCTGGATCGCTCTGTCTTAGTGTTCCTTGATGGCATATTGATTTATTCTCGTTCCGAGGAGGAACACGAGGAGCATTTGAGACAGGTACTTTAGGTTTTGAGAGAGCAGAAGTTGTATGGGAACTTGGAAAATGCAGCTTCTTTCAAACAGAGATTCAGTACTTGGGTCATATCATTTCAAGTGAGGGTATCTCCGTAGATCCCTCTAAGATACAAGCTATCTTGGACTGGCCAGCACCCACATCAGTTATTGAGGTGAGGAGTTTCATGGGTTTGGCAGGGTATTACCACAAGTTCGTACAGGACTTTTCTAGGATTTCTCACCCTATCACTTCTCTTCAGAGGAAAGGGAAGAAGTTCGATTGGTCAGAGAAATGTGAGCAAGCCTTTCAGTTGCTTAAGGAAAGGTTAACCACGGCGCCCATCTTAGCAGTTCCAGACCTGACAGAGGATTTTGTTGTTTGTACAGATGCATCACTAGAGGGTTTGGGAGCAGTTCTTATGCAGGAGCGTCGGGTTATTGCTTTTGAGTCTCGTAAGCTCAAGGACTACGAGCTTAATTATCCTACCCATGACTTGGAGCTTGCAGCAGTTGTACATGCTCTAGTTCATTGGCAACATTTCCTTTTGGGTAGGCCTTTCATTTTGAGGATAGACCATCGTAGCTTGTAGCATATCTTCTCACAGCCGAACCTCAATGCTCGTCAACGGTGTTGGATGGAGTTCCTATGTGAGTATGATATGGAGGTTCAGTACATCAAAGGGAAGGAAAATGTGGTTGTTGATGCACTTAGTAGGTGACGACATGTGCTTGCTTCTTTGACACTTCAGTCAGATTTGAGAGGCAGGATTCTCGAGCACCTTCCAGAGGACAGATTTTATGAGGGAGCTAGACAGATGTTAGAGTCTCAGGGTTCTTTAGAGGGCAGATATTCGGGGTGTGTTTTAGAGACAGATGGTTTGCTTCGATTCCACAGGTGCATCTACGTGCCTAAGTCAGGTGATCTGCGTAGCTTCATCCTCACAGAGGCTCATCAAGCCCCATATGCGGCACATCCAGGAGTAAAGAAAATGCATGCCGATTTGAGGGAGTTATATTATTGGCCAGGTCTTCGACAAGACATAGCAGATTTTGTTGCACATTGCCTTGAGTGTCAGAGGGTCAAGGCAGAGCATTCACATCCCGTAGGACTTTTACACCCTCATGATATTCCCGAGTGGAAATGGGATGTGATCTCCATGGACTTCATAGTCGGACTTCCTATGTCATCTTATCGCCATGACGCCATTATGGTCACCGTGGATAAGTTGACCAAGGTTGCACATTTTTCGCTAACCAAGGTCACCTATAATGCACAAGGCCATTGCAAGGTATTTATGGAGGACATTATTAGGTTACATGGGATTCGAAGACCATCATTAAATGCAGGATACTATCTACACTTCAGTTTTCTGGACTTCTTTTCAGGCCGCTCTGGGTACTCAGATCAATTTCAGTTCAGCTTATCATCCAGATACAGATGGGTAGACACAGAGGGTTAATCAGGTGTTGGAGGACATGTTGAGAATGTATGTCATGGATCAGCAAAGTGGAAATGGGAAGATTATTTGCATCTAGTTGAGTTTTCCTACAACAACAGCGGCTATCATAGTTTCATTGGTATGGCTCGTTATCGGGCTTTGTATGGGACGACCTTGCAAGACACCTTTGAGTTGGGATAGACTAGATGACAGATTATTCGGGACCAGCCTACCTTCAAGATTTAGAGAAGCGGGTTGTTCTAATTAGACAACATCTTGAGCGGGCTAGAGCACACCTGAAAGGCGTATGCGAGACATCAAGAGGATTGATCGTCACTTCTCGGTGGGTGAAAAAGTCTTCTTGAGAGTTTGACCGCATAAGAATCCTATCCGTTATGGAAAGGGTTCTAAGCTATCGCCTCGTTTTGTGGGGCCTTTTGATATTTTAGAGGTCATCGGTCCAGTTTCCTATCGCCTAGCTTTGCCACCACGCCTTGCATGGGCCCATGATGTTTTTCATGTTTCGTACTACGTAGATATGTACTTGATGCTTCTCATGTCTTGGATTGGTCAAGCATACAGGTAGAGGACAAAGGACAGTGGAGATTGGAGCCCGTACACATACTGGAGCACTGGAGGTTGGCCCTTCGGGGTTGAGACTTGGACCAGGTTAGAGTACAGTGGGACCGTTACGACGAGACATCACCTACCTGGGAGGATGCATTACCTTTGAGGGCTAGATATCCCTACCTCTTTCAGTGACTTCCAGGAGGAAGTCTAATTTTAGTAGAGGGGATGTAGTGCCCACACTTTTTATAGCTCAGTAGCTTGTTGTTTCTTTGCTCAAAGACATGATTTGACAGTGATTGGTTATATCTTGGACTCTATATTTAGATATTTGATCTTATTAGACAGGTGTGGACATTTAGGCGTATAGCGCCAATTTAGCTTAACCTCTATATTGTCACATTTTCTTGTTATGTCATGGAAACTAATGAATATGATGATGTGTTTGGAACCTAATTATATTGATGGATAGTTGTTGCATGGTGGGATTATATGTCACTTTATCATCTTGTCTGACATTTGGAATATGGAATATAATTGTGCACGTTGTCGCATCTTGATTTCAGTAAGATGTTAGGTTAGTTTAGAACGCATTAATATCTTACTATGTCATTGAATTATATTGTATCAGACGAGTGTGGTTAATGTGTGCAATGAGTGTGCAGGTGACAGGTTTACAGGAGAACGTGGGATTCAGGCCAGCTACTCAATCTTGCACAAGCAGCCCACGGGCCGAGTCCTAGCCATGTTCATTGTGTGAAGCCTTAGTATAGGAGATTATTAATTTTGGGCACTATGAGTGACCCCAATGTATGTAATGTATTGTGCTTTGAATTATTAATTTTGTTTAGGGTTGCTAGTGAAGTTGTAAACTTGTTTTGGGAGTTAATAACTCCTCTTTCATTTAATTGTTGGTTATGTTTAATGTGTCTCTTAATCACAAGGGTTTAGGGTCACATGTGAGACCCTTGGGTGGTCCCCACACCCTCTACCCTTGTGCCAAAAATGCAAAACCCGAAATTAGGGTATTTTGGGCATTTTTGGGGACCCCTTTGTAGCTTGGGAGTCCCCCTATCACAAAAATGAGCCCTTGGACCCTACCTAATGGGTAGGGGGCTTATTTTCAAGGCTAGAGGGAGTTTTCCCTCCCTTTCTACCTCTTGAATAGTCACATCCATGTAAGGGATGTGGATTTGTGTGTTTATCAAAAGTTCCACTTAGTTTGTCTTGCTTGCATTTAAGGGAATTTGGGAGAAGAGGGCAAAAATTTAATTTTACCCTTTCTCTCTTTTGTTTTGGCATCTTTGACCTTGATGAGGGAGAAGGGGTGACACATGTCACCCTCTCGTTTGTGAGAATGCTTGTTTGCTCCTCTTCAAATTCTCATTCATGGGAAATGAAAGGGACTTTTTTGGAATTTCTTGCTTGGATGCTTGGGTGATTGGGAGCTTGGGGATTTTCTTGGAGTCAAGAGTGGAAAAACTTGAAGTTGGAAAGCTTTTTGGAGAGCTTTCCTTGAGGTAGGCTCTCATGTCTTTTGTTGTGTTGTTGCTTTTTAGTTGCTAGATTGTTTGCTTAAAATTGTTATTTGTTGTATGTGGATTTTGGGTTGCTTGCTTGTTTTCTTTAACTCCCTCCATCATATGGCATGATGGAGTTTTGGAGTGTGGGGGAAGAGAGAGGGAATTTTCCCTCTCAATCCTCAAGGCTTGATGGACAAGCCTTGTAGGGTCTTATTATTTTTCCCCTCAAATGGTTGAGGTGGGGAAGTTGATTCATTTGGTTTGAATCTCCTTCCCCATTCTTGGTAAGGAAACCCCTTTGGGGTTTGAAAATCCTTCCAAGAAGGACTTGGAGAAAGGGAGGAGGAATAAGGAGGGTCTTGGATTGAATTAGGAGCAATAAGGAGGATATGGAGAAGTGTATTTTGTGCAAATAATTTTGATGTATAATTTTGGAGAACTTTCTCCTCTCTTCCCCATCTTTGAGGATGAACATGGGTTCTCCTCCTTGTAATTTGGAGTCTTGTTTTGTTGTGAACTCTTTTTGTGTGCTTGTATCATTGTTGGTTACCCCTCCATCTTGTGCAAGTTGTGGTTGTTGTCCTCTTTCCCATGGGCTTGGGGGAGGCTAGCATGCATCCCAACCTTGGGAAAGGCATGTCATGATGCCTAAAGGTTGGGTGGTTAAACAAGCCTTGTTCTCTTCAAGTGGGATCCTTGTTAACCTTCAAAAGTTGGAATTCATATGGATGATAGTTGGAGCCTTAAGTTTGAAGATTGTTGGAGTAGCTTTGGTGGCATGGTCTATATTGGCTCTCTCCTATTGTTGGAAAATGTTTTTGCCTTTCTTCAAGCATGTGTTCTTTGTAATAATATTGAAGTAAGCCTCTTTGTAAGCCTTCCTTTTTGGGTGTATGTATATCATTTCAAGCAAGTGATTGCTTCAAAATGTATGTCTTCTTTTTAGTGTGGCTTGAACGTTGTATGTAATGGGATTAATCTTACTACTCTCCATGAGAGAAAATTGTCATTGTGTTGAAACTTTGTCTCCTTCTTTTTTTTAGAACTCTCTTTTGGTTGTAAATATTTATAAATCTTATTCCAAAGAAAGTGTGTATATGTATACAAGATTTATGTAAATCATTCATGCCTTATAGAATGTTGTATTCCTCTCTGAGGTGGTTGTAAAATCTTTCCAAATGCTACTATTGAAAAAGTATTGTAAAAGAGTGACAAATAAAAGAGTTGTTAGTTTGTTGGGTTTTTATTTTGAAGAAATCTTGTCCTTAGTTTCTTTTACTATAGCTTCTTGAGAATAATATATTGAGAAGTTTTAATGTTTTGTTCTTAGAAGCAACCTTATTTGGTTTAGTAAATTTTCCTTTGAAGAATTTTCCTTTAGAAATAAGTCTTTCATTTTATTGGAAAATACTGGTTTACTTCCTTTCAATACAAATTATAGAGTAAATGCATATGATCAGTTTATCTTGGTATTGCTGGTTTTTATATTTAAAACTGCATATTTTCTTGTGCATTACCTTTAGATGGAATGTAATCTCATTTTAGTATATGGATTTATATCTTTTTTTTTAAGGGATTAAAATTATATATATATATATATTTATAAATATATATACACACATATATATTATAAATATTTATATATATTTAAAATTATATATATAAATAATATAGATAAAATTATATATATATTATATATATATAAATAATATATACAAAAAAGGGTTTAGTATTATATTATCAAAAAAGGGGTGTATATATATATCATCATATATTGTATATATAAATGAACACATATATATGTTTATATTTATATATATTTACGTTTATATTTATATATATTTAAACAAATAATATTAAAAAAAAAAAGCTGGTTGGTGGGGGGGGTTCAGCCCCCACCCCCCTGCAAGCTCTGCGGGCGCGCCGCCCCCACCCCCACAAACCACCCCCTCCGACCACCCTACCCCCGCGCCTGTACACCCTGTCACCCTCCCCATCCTCACAGCGCCACCTCCTCCCGGCCGTCTCGCGCCCCTCTCTCCCTCTCCAACGGCTCCCCTTTCCCCTCCACCGCGGCCTACTCCCACCCCACCACCACCTGCCCTCTCTCCTTCTCCAACGCCACCTCCCTACGCCTTACACGGCTAAACCACTCAGCCTCTCTCCATTTCGCCGCCCCCACCTTCCATTGAAAACCCAACCACAAATATACTTGCTAACATATAAATAAAACATTACAGATGTATTGGGTTTTGTTGGTTATAAATTAACAACACACAACAAAAATATAAATAAAATACAACAACCAACAATCAACCGAGTTCCTTGTGATTTTCTTAGATCCTTCCATCAACATGTATGAAGAAACAAAGACCAAGACCAAACATAACAAAGGAGAAGAGAGAAATAAGAGAAAGAGAAAAAGAAAAAGGTAAAGAAGTTAGGGCATCCTTTAGGGCTTGTTTCAAAATCAAGGGCCAAGATGGATTAAATCTTAGGGCTCTTGTTTATCCCTACACACTTAAGGTCATGTGCCTTTAGGTGGGATTGAAAAATAAATAAAAGAAGGGAGACTAACTAAGTTTTAAAGGGGTTGTAAAGTTTTAGCAAACCTTGTGTTTTTTTAAATTATTCTCAGTAGAATTAAATGATCTAATTGTGTTGGACTAGGGTTTTAGGCATTTTCGGAGAAATGAATAAGTATTATAAAATTAAACATTATTGGAAGGGGTTAAGTAGAGCCTTAGCAATTTTAGATCACGTTTAAAAAAAAAAATTCCTAAATTTTTTTGTAACTTCTGGTTGTTTCCGTGTCCCGAGGCGGGGCATTACATTTGGGTTTCAAAGAGAAACGTGTAGTAAAATTACCTAGACAAAGAATCTACACCTGAGATTTGGAAGGAATGATGGTGAGTACATGTGTCAACTATCTTTGGAGAAAGAAATTTGAAATTTAATAAGTGAAAATTAAACATCTTCTTACCAATCACGAGATGACCTGTATGAACGGTTTGGAAGACCTAGTTGTTAAGGGATCTTAACAAAGGAAGTATACTTTGCACTTAGAGTATAGAATTTAAACTTTAGGACAAGAAAAAATGGCTTAATGGGTGCTCAAAAATTATTTTTTCTTGTTTTTAAACCTTCTTCATCATTATCTATATTAAAAACAAGACTTTAACTGGCCTAATCAGTCTTGTGAGCAAAAAGTGAAAAGGTGATGTAAGGAGAATTGTAAAAGGAGTGGAGTTCCAAGATTTTGTAAGCACCTTAGGAATGGAAAGAGTGAATAATTAAGTTTATAAAAATTTCGGGTGTCCTTAGGTTCTTCTATGCATGCTTGTTGCAAGCTACATTGTCTTAAGGGGTATGGAAATAGCTTTGGCAAGATGGGTAACAACGAGGTTTTGAGTTTTATGAATCAAGCTAAGGGTTGTTCTTATATTTTTGAGGTTTTGAGACAAGGGATAATGATGAGAAATATTGGAGAGGAATAAATAAGCTACAATCCCTTATTATTACAAGAACTAGTGAAGAGGAGTTGAAGAACAAATCAATATAGGTGAAGAAAAATTTAGTTTACTTGACTTGGGGTGAATTTTTATGAATGCATTTGAAGTGAATGAAGGTAAGAGGTATATTAAGGTGACTAGAATGCCTTTACAGTGTCAAATTTCTAGTTTTTCAAGTTTAATCCTTTTTGGGCTTGTGTTAATCCTCATTAGTAGAAATTTGGATGGAAGTTGATTGTTGTAAACCCTTTGATAGTTGAATTATATGGTTGTTTCTAAATTTATTTGCATCAACACATCAACATCTTCCCACGTAAAATTAATGGATAAAGTTGGAGTTCATATTATATGAGGATAAATTTTGGAAAAGCTGCAAAACATTTCACAAGTTCATCGAAGTTTGATGCAAATCTAGACTCCATAACTTTTTTCACATACTCGAAGCCCATGTGGAAATGAGAGTTTTAGTTTAGGGTATGGACATTTGTTGAAGTATATTACAATTTTTTTGTAGAATGTTATAGTTGTTTGCATACACAAAACACAAACTGTTAGAAAAATTGACTCTAGGATATGCGAACGTGTCATGGAATGCATTTGTTTAATTTATTTTATTGAAAATTTTACTCAAGGATATGTTATTCCATGGAATAATATTTTTATAACTTTTTTTATCGACACTAAATTAAAATCAATAATTTACTGGAACTTGATATCAATTATTTACCAAAAAATGAAAATTCAAATATACTTTTCAACTTTCATTTATTTTTATGAAAAAAAACAATCGGTTGTTTTTCCTTCTCCTTCTTCACAAGAATGAAAATGATAGGTGTAGTGAAAATAACTTCTACTTGGGATTAAATAGAAAATGTAGGGTCACACAAATAAAAGTAATTTGATGCAAAGGTACATTATGACACTATTATTGCATCATCTTTGCATCAAATATCCCTTTGAAAAAATAAAAATCCCACACATGAATCGATTTGAAATCGACACTAATTTCAATGTTTTAGTGCTATATGTAGTAGTGAGGGCATCAAACAATGTCATGTGATGTTGTGTATAGGTAAAATTTAATGTGAATGTGAAATATTTTATGAGGAATGGGGATACAACACACCTTGAATGAAATGCATGCTATCATCTTGTTCAAATATGGAGAAGAGACTCCGAGATGGAAAATGAACCAAGAAACCAAAGGAAGTAAACTAAAAGAAATAAAGTATTTACCACTACATATATATGCCCATTTACATTGACATACTCGAAGTCGAGGAGGAGAGGATAAATGAATACCAAACTATTGTGAGTAGTATGAAGGTTATCTAATTTTTGTGGTTATATTTCTTAGGGAAATTTCTACTCTTGCTCATTCTAAAAATATTTCAGCTGCAAGAGTTTCTTATTTGGACTTTTATTTGGTATTACCTCCTCAACATTTCAATTTATTAACATCGATTAAATTTAGAGGATTACGATATATGTATTCTTACATTTTTCCAACTGTTTATCATCTAGCCTTGATTGAGTGAAATTATCTAAATTTGGGATTAAATTCTAAGGACCATAACAAGAAATAAAGAAAACAATATTGTAGTAGTAATTATAAAAATAGATTGAATTAATGCACCATACATATATTTTAGCAATAAATAAATCATACAACTTTTACCCAAATAATGGATAGTATTATAGGGAAAATTTCAGATTATAAGTATAATACAAACACTTGTCCTCTACAAAGAACAAATCATGTAGGAAATACTAGCCAACTAAGGCACCCAAGGTTGGTTATATTTCATAGTGTACTAATCACCAAGACTTGCTTACACAATGCATACGCAAAAGATAATAGAAAGCAACAAGGAAAAAATAGAATTACAATTTTATCTAAAACATTTAATTTCAAAAAAAGATCAAAATACATGATTAATATGGTGGTCTATCAATGAATTAAATTTTATCTAATAATTGGGAATTATTAGCAAACAATGTTTGATCTTATAGACTTATAAAAATTACAAAACCAATATTTTGGTTGAAAGAGAGGGACTAGTATATGTACATGAAATCGCATTACATATATTCCTTCTTAATAATGTTTTGATTCTAAATATATCATTCAAATTTGAATTATGAGTACTTGAAAAAGAGATTCAAAGTATATGTGACAAAAATGACTCTAGGTAACCAAAGTAGAAAAAATCATGATCAACACCCAACCACTAATAATGGCATTCTTGGTTAGAAGCTTTTAAATAACTAATAAGTGAAAATTTTGATGAAGATACAAATTTTGACTTAACAATTTTTTAAAATTACATAAAACACACACACACACACACACATTCTTTACAAAAATCAAAATAAAAGATACACTGAGTGGAACCCTTATGAGGGTAACAACATGACATGAAGTAGAGATGCCACCTCACAAGACAATTGGGCAGTCTTAGATAGATGTATAGAACATTGCAAATGGGGATGCTAGTGAAAATGATAAAACAATCTAGTTTATGCACATCATAGATTTTTGCACTCACAATAGGATTTGTAACCACATGCAGGGTACATAGTGCCATATATATACATGCTTATGTGCACCTTTCAATTTCTTGAGCACCTAGTTTAGGTTTATGTATCTATTATTTTTTTCTATATCCATCATTTTTACATCTACCCACTACACAAAAATTAGATGTCCAGTTTTACGCTTTCTTGATATTGAATCCAATAAAATAAGAGAACCAACCTAAACAAAAATAAAGGATATAAATAATTAGTGTTTTATTTGTAGATATATTTGATTCCATCTTCCATGGATCTTGAAATATTAACATCTATTTACATTATTTGAGCATGAAATTCCCTAATAGCGTAAACACCAAATATAATCGCTAAATTTTACACAAACATCCAATCCCACTAACCATTCAATTATATCTAGATTGGTACCATTTTTCTTCACTATGAAGAAGCAAATAATAATAACAATAGTTTCCCATAATAACACAACAAAACTTAAATAGTAAAAATTAATCATAAGGCCCAATATCTAAAAATCACTCAACATAAATAAAACATTTTGCTATGGGGATCCTATTGTTGGGGTCGTCATTCAAAGTATACTAAGACACACCTTGGGATCTTGAACCATGTGTTTTTGAGGGGGAATACAAAGAAAATTACAGAGAAAAATAAATAATATGATGTATTATACACATAATATAGATCATGTTGAGAAGATTGGGACCTAACAAAAGCACCTCATTCTAAATGTAGGTGATATGATTCATTCATACATTTCTTGGTATGGTGTATAAGACAAAATGTGTTATAGGTTTGATGACTCATTATTGGTTTTATGTTGAAGGTTGGGTAAGCTGTGACAATAGTTGAATTCCCCATCGTGGGGTGTGCCTTACATTTACCTATAAAAGAATAAATTAAAAATGCACCTAATTATTTGTTTTATGTTTATTGGACATGGAAGAAAAATATGGCTCCTATTTCTAGGTATCAATGCCAATGAAAGAGAGCAATTCCTCCTAGTTCATCTTAGATAAAACTTACATCTTCTTGGTGTATTTTTGGGTTTCTATAGGATGTGCTCCAAACTAATTTTTTGGGGGTAAAAGTGAGTATCCCTAAGTTTCCCCTCATGGGATATTTCATATGGAAGCTCTATTAGATTTCTCATTATCCAATCCCTAAGATATAGCTCAGAATATTTCACTCAAGGAAATACAAAAATATAAAATCAGAAAATAAACTCAAAAATGAAAAAAAAAAAAAAATCTTTAACCGGTTCAGTAAATCTTACCGATGGTAGAGATAAACCTGTTTAAAAAAGAATATGATGGATAGTTTGATTTTATTTGGTTAAACAAGATCCAAGAGTTTTTTTATTACTGATCCTTGTCTCAATAACTAGAACAAATCCTTGGGAATCCATGGAAAACCCAATTAAATTAATGAAGAATCAACTAAGCATAATGAAAGTTTAAAAATCAGCTACATCAAATAATAGATTGTAAAACTCAATGGGATTGAATATGGACATGTAGAAAAAACATAACAAAATTAGTAGTGTAGTCTTTGTGGTGGTGTCCTTCACACAAGGAACATTGGAATCGACATAACACCTCAGTTACCTCAACTCATAACAAGACCAATCCATAGATCCCACTTGATTTAGACCCATTTCTTTATAATCAAAACACCGAGCTTGAAGAATTATTTAGGAAAACCCACATCAACCCCAACCTAGCTCGTTTACCTTTTATTAAGCTCATTGATGAATGAGTTCATGATTTATCTATAAAATTAACAAATTAGATCTAACATAGCTCCCCATGATGGCCCATGTTTTGTTCTCTTGTAATGAGGATCAGCCTTAAACTTATCACCACATGGCCTCGATCTCTACATTTGTCTCTTTGTTACAAGTTGAAGTGACCCAAATCGGTGACAACAATCCATTCAACTCGATCTAACCCAAAGTTAGCTAGACACTATGGCTATATCAAAGAATCTTTGTGGCATAAACATTGGAAAAATCAATGAGGAAACCACTCTTTTAGATATGGGGAAACCCACAAAAGTGGATAGGTTTTTGCTGCCTTTAGCCAACAAATTAAAGTCATTTGGGGTAATTTCATAAGTGGCTCACAACCTATCAAATTTCATTGACCAGCACCAAGTGAATTGTGACCATCCATCTATTTTCCCCTTGTCAAACCCAATGACCTTTGCTCTATTCGAAACACCTTTGGATGTTAAAAGGGTGGACAATTGATACATGGCCCATATTTATTTTTGGAAAATCAAGGTTTCAAAATTTAATAAACATGTCATCTAAACACGCCTTATAATAATAATATCACAATAACATATCAAAATGCCAAGGTAAGTTTTAAATTCAAGTATATAAAGCAATTGCAAGAGGAGGTGACGGTGGATTATCTTTCAAAGGAGATAACTCAAAGAATAAGATGCACCTGAATAAGGATTTAGGAAACCCACATGTCATGAGAATGATATAGATGCACTATGATGCCCCACTTGAGAGGTGGATAAATCACCACCGTTTGATCACCACCTTGCACAAGTGAAGCCCACCAAGACAAGTATGACAACAAATTTCCACAACATAATGAACTCTATCTACCACGTTAAGGAGGGGTGAAAAATCAGATATGAAAATGTGAGAAGCTCCGACATTGGTGATCCTTATCAGAGAGAATATGAACACTTGATTCATAGTACAACATGCACTCCCCTAATGGTTGAGTAACTCTTAGATATGTTGAAACTCAAGAGTAACATTTTTTCCAAAATATATATTTGTAGATAATTAAAAGAGATAGTAACTTTATCATATCTGAAAACTATTGTGAGAAGAGATCATTATTAAAAATAATTACATTTCCATCTTTACAAGGATAAAAATTAATAATAGCTCTGAATAAATTCTATATATATGATATATATCCCTAAACAAACCCATTCTATAATTGATGGGTTTTGGGTGATAAGACTGAAATACTATGGTGTGAATGCATTTCTAAGATCACAAGCTCAAGGAAAATTCCAAAAGAGGTGTTTTGAAGAGTTAGGTCAATTATAAGGATATTTAGGAGTGAAAACTCCTATGTGTTTGAGCCTTTTCCCAAGAAAAATACTTTGGTGAGAAATATATCAAATAAAGTGGGTAATTTTGGACTCTAATTTGAAATTTTATACATGATTGATGCAAGCAATCCATGTTTGTGGGGATTAATTTAAACCATATATATTATTTATCATTCCATGAGTATGAAAGAAATGGATTGTTAATTGAAAAGAGTGCCTATAGAGCGGTGCTTGAAAGTGATACCATATTTCCACCACCAATCCTTCCCCCAAAAAGCTAGAGCTTATAGATTGAACTTACGTAACATGGCATCTAGTAAAAGTTCCTAAATGTATAAAAGGAAGGGAAATTTTTTATCTAGAAGCTTAATTCTCCTTTGAATTGTAGGTCATGAAATCCAATCCCTATATGGGACAAGATCAAGACTAGTGGTAATTTATTTTCTTAAAAATCGAATGGTTTTGAATACTAAAGTAATAGTAATCAATATATAATTACTAAAAATGATAGGAGGCCACCATAAATTATAGAAATTAAAATATAGACTAGACCCATACTTATCTCCAACTCATCTTAGATAATTGATAAGGCTTGACAACATCAAACACTCTCTACATGCTTTTAGCCATAATGATATCTTATAGAGATAAAAGGTCTCAATATAATCTTCCAAGCTTCATCGCCTTTAATAACAAAAATCACCTATTTAGTGTACAAAGCAATTTTATGTATATTTTAATGATATTCATACCACCATTATTATGTGGGATACAACAAACCACCAAAACCACTCTATGAAAACTTTTGGTCTACTAAGCATTAACCCAAATAAAGTATCTAAGAAACTTGGCTAACCTATCATTAGAAGATTTAGAACATGAGTAGGAACAAGAACATTGGCCCAGAGTTGAAATTTACTAGTAAATAACAAGGTTTTAGTGATACAATAGGTAAAAGAATTCAAGTTTCGAATAACACACTTTGGCATGGCTTAGAGGGGGTGTAATCAAAGGAAACAAGAATGTTGAGAAGTTTCAATTTATCCTCTTGTCGATCTACTTCCATTGGTAGTCTTTAAGATAATACACCAATGAAATTATAATCTTTCTAAAGTATTAATCATTTTCCCAATACAAAATAGATCCCAAACCTTTAAAATTAATGTTGAGGCAACATAGAACCTCCTTGAATAAAACGTCACTCTCCATAAGCATGATGAAAGAGACGCCTGCAAAGTGGTAATTAATGAGTTGATTTTTCCCATAAGGAAGAAAATTTCTCCAATTAATCCATATTTCAACTATGTGTACAAAGGGATAGAAAAATATTCAACCACAAGAATATAAGTCATTGGAACTAAATAACAACCCTTACGGATAAAGTGGAAGAGATGGGAACTTTTAGACCTTTTTCTATTAGTGATTAGAAAAGATGATTCATCTAAGAAGAGAGATTTTACAATCAGAGAGAGAGAGAGAGAGAGCGAGAGAGAAATCACCAAACCCTAAATCCATTAACATGGATATGATAAAGGGAAATTCCATTTGATCGTAAATATTTTCATAATCAAGCTTGAGAAATAGAGTTTGTTGAAAAGAGGCACAAGCTTGTTTCCTACCTTCCCTAAACAGCAAGGATGTTTTTAATAATATATAGAATTTTGATACAACCTATTTTCTTTGGTATGATGATTACATGAAGGCTTTCATGAAAAAATAGTGAAGGATTTATTTATAATATTGAAATACATTCAACAAAGTGATAGGCCTCAATTGATAATAAGCTATGGATCCTTGGCCTTACAAAAAAATTAATGTTACCTTTGTTTATAATTTACCCTAAAAATTTATTGTTTAAAGCTTCATGATAGATTGTATCAAGTGATGACCCACATGGATTTGTAGTAATCATACCTAGAAAATAGTGAAAGAGCTTGATGATAATGATAGAGAAGGATTTTGGGATTGCCTTTGGAATTTTCAAATACCCGTTAAATTTTGGAACAACAATCGGTCCAAAATGGATCCATGTCGATTCACTTTATATGGTGAAGAAAACAAACACTCAAGGTACAAGACCAAAACACACATACTCAAAAGTGAATACCAAACATGAAGGTTAAATTTCCAATAGAAAATGATAGCCAAAGGTGGAGGCTAGAATGGATCACATCTAAAGATGCCCAAAGATTACCTCATTTTGTAAAATAAGGCATTAAAAACAAAATCAAAAGTTGGAGAATTAAATGACACCTAAAAATTTGAAACATGTGAAATAATATGTTTGAAAATACAATGTGCACAAAAGATGATAAATACGATATAAAATTTGTCTAATACAATAAATTTTATAAACTAGCATAACAAAAATGTAGCTAAGTTGTTCCATTGTACAATTGTTGAAATAAAAATTATTTTTAAATATTATGTGTTGGTAACTTATCCTACAATGGCTTAAATATTTCCATTATATCCCTATACATTAGTTGTAGATTTGTAGCCCTCGCCGCTACGATGTTACATATAGTATTAAAACTAAAAAAATGTATTTTCTAGTTAGGAGGAATCTCTGTTTTTGTCTAGGATTTTAGCCCGAAATAATCAACATTTTGGAGTTTTTGACCACCAAGGTAGTATGCCTAGTCAAACAATTGACATATATTTTTCATCTTATCTCTACAAGGAAAAGGAAAGTAAAAATTTATTCCAAGATTTTTCTCTTTTAATCCAATATCTTCCTCGAGTATCTTGGGTTCATCACCATCAATTATTGGTAGCATATACACATAACAAAAATCTAGTGGGATATACATTTTAGGCATTTTTTTGATCTGTTTTATGCTTTTAATGTATGGGTTACATGCTCTTCTTACTCCACTTTATATCATTAATCAATAGCCTCATATTTAGTTATAGTTTCTTCAACATCTATGTCAACCCACATATTTTATGTTTCTTCTTTTGGTTGTTTCTTTGGTTGTTGGTCGCACACATCACCGCAGTGTGTAAACCATTTTGTGAAGGAATCCTCTCATTCTCCCTAGAGATTTTTTCTCTCTATATAATACCTTCTATATTTACATATTATATAGCTTATAACCCTTAACACCATTATGATAACCAATAAAGATACACTTCACGAGTTATAGTCAATTTTTAATGGGATATAGCTTTTAGGTATTTTATTGATTAGTTTTATGCTTCTTAATGCATGGCTCACATGTTTTTCCTCCTCCACTTTCTCTTCTTCATCAATAGCCTCATATATGTATCTTCAACATATATTTCAACCCACATATTTTATGTTTCTTCTTTGGTTGTTGGTCGCATGCATCATCACTACGCAAACCCTTTTGCGAAGGAATTCTCTTGATCTCCCTAAAGACAAAATTTTGGCTATAGACTACCTTCTCTATTTTTCAGGTTCCATAGATTATAACCCTTAACACCATTCAAATACCCAATAAAGTTACAATTCACATAATTTTAGTCAATTTTAATTATTTTTCCTTTATAATATGGAAATATGCTTCACAACTAAAAAAATTCATGTGTTTAAAGGATGGTTTCTCACTTGTCCAAGCTTCTTGAGAATTTTTTTCATCCAAAATCAATGAGTGTGATCTATTCACCACATTTCACAAAATAATAATTGAATCCCCCAATACTTATACTCCAAGTGTAGACCATTGAGGATACTCAAGGCTTTTTCCATCAACATCTTTCTCATCCTCTCTACAACTCCATTTTGTTAAGGCTTGCAAAGAGTTGTCTTTTGTTTTAATTACCCATTTCTCACAAATGCATAAACTTCATTTAAGAGATTATCCCCCATTTCATATGTGATTACCTTTATCTTATTATCCTTATAATTCTCAATGATGGCTTTGAACTCCTTGAAATTATTTAATACCTTTTTCTTTATTTTAGAAAAAGTATATATAGGGCTTCCTAGGAAATCTCTCTATGAAGGACACAAAGAGTAAAAATTTCCTAGTGATGGTATCTTGACTATCCCAAAACATCACTATATCTTACCTACAAAAAAAAATTGCATGTGCAAAATTTGTGGGGAACTTTACTTGACTTTACTTTCCATATATATAACGCTCCCAAAATTCAAAATATAAGTGGCAATTAATGATCCCTTTTTCTATATGCATAAATCTTTCTCACCAATGTGACTCAACCTTTTATGTAAAAACATTATCTTCTCCATCCAAATCATGTTGATATCCTCGTGTTTTCCAATAGTCTTAGGAACAACAATGTATTTTGATGTAAGAATAGTTGAAACTCATGAAACTCCTCAAAATGGACATACACACCAACCATGGATGAATTGATAATATGCTACGAAAAATACTAAAGAGTAAGAATGATAATAGTATGTTACTCTCATAATTAATCATAATATACAAATAGAGATGGTCAATATATAACAAAAGCAAGAGTTTGGTTCCAAATTTGCTTTTGACCAATTAAAGCAAGAGTTGTGAACCAACTCTACATTTGACTAAGTAACCAACACGTCTTAAGTGATGGACTCATATGGGAAGTGATGTAAAGTCATTGGGGATGTCATTTATCATATCCTAATCCTATAAGGTGTGCACAAAGAAAACTTAGTATAGTTAAGCTAACCCAAGTCAACTTAATATTGTCTTCTTGAAGTGAATATACTTCGAAAATAGCATGGTTTTTTTTCTCTGAAAGTAGGTTATTGTTTTCTGCATAAGACTATGTATGTCATGGTTGGAATCCATTTACAATAACAATGCAAAAATGCCTTAGAAGAAGCTCTAAAAATGAACACACTCAATAAAAACCCCTCTAACTTCTTATAATGTTATATTTTTTATAAAAAATCTCAACATAATGGTTGGCATGTAAGATAAGAATCAAATAATCTCAACCTAGAAATGGTATTAATGCATAGAAATGAGCGCCTAGCTAAAAATAAGAATGAATTTATAAACAATGTGTTTACAATAGATTTTCAAATAAATATGAAGAAAATTTGAAAAAATATAATTTTGATGTGGAATGGAATAAATCTAAATCATTCGCTATGAAGAGGGTGAAAACATACATATTTTCAAAAAATGACATAAAAGTCCATTGGATGGATCAAAATATATTGCCTTCCAAAGGTCCAAAAACAAGCACAAAGGGGTGACCTCTAGAAAAAATTATAATTCCTTAAAACCTATGTCATCAAACTTTCAAAAATATAGTACCAATGTGTAGATCTCAAAAAAATGTGGTAAAAAAATCACCCCACAAGCCTCTCAGATCAAAAGATATGGCACTGGAAATTCGTAACTCAAAATTAGGTGCTCAATTGTGAAGGAAAGGGCTAAAACCCAACAAATGGTCATATGGGAGTTGAAGGAGCATTTAAAAATTCAATAAAAATATGATGTTGGAGGTAATTGAACCCCTTTCCTCTTGGGGAATGAATGGCTTGATAAAATCGGTCTAGTCACCATGTCATACATAGCATATATAATCATATAAAAGCTAAGTATAATTTATAGAAGAAAAAATGTGACAACTTAGCCCTAAAGGGGAAATGATGGTGCTGCAAGCGATCACATGGTTGGAGGTGGTGTAAATGGGCGGTGCTACCTAGAAATCCATAAGAATAATATTGAAAAAAAACCCTCTCAATTTGTATTTTCCGTTTCTTTTGCAAACTTCAACTAGATGCCACAGGTGCTCGCGATATTCATTTTTACAAACTAAGACTTGTTGGAAAAATTTCAAACAAGAGAATCTAGAAATGAGAATTGTGATCCTTCATCCTATAATTTGTTTTCTAAATTTGTGTTGTACATGTTGTTACTCCTGATTTGCATGCAACTCGAACTTGAAAATTTCACAAAAAATGTGAGGCTAAACAATCCCTTTTTATAAAATTTGTATTTTTTTGTGTAGTTTACAAGAAAAATATATAGAAAAACTAGAAAAGTAAGATTTTTTCCAAAAATTCAAAAAACAAAGAAAAATACATTAAAAGTCAGTTTCTCGCAAAATAAAAAATTCATAGTTTTTTGGAAGCTCAAATTTATGGTTAAGCTAAAAATATGGATGATGGCTAGAGAAGTATTGGGAAGAGATGAAAAGCAATAAATCATCAAAAATCCACAATTGCCATTTGATGGAGAAAAATGCTAGTACCATATAAGAATTATTAGAACCCAATAAAATATTCAATGTGGACTTGTACTAATCATGGAAAATTTTATAATATGTTACAACAAATACACAGAATACATGATGGTGATATTATATTATTCTCACAATCAGACACAATATACAAATAGAGGTGATCAATATATAGCAAAATCAAGAGTTTGGTTCCTACTTTTTTTAGAATAAGTAAAGAAAGAGTTGTGAACTAACTTTACTTTTGAATAACTCGACACATGTCTAAGTGATGAACATATGTGGGAATTGGTGGACAGTGATTAACAATGCCACTTAGATCCTATTTTAAGCCTATGAGGTGTGCACAAAGCAAACCAAGTATGGTTAAGCTAATTTAAGTCAATTAATATTAGTGTAAGCATAATATTGCATTAACATTTACAAGCACAAATAACCTTACTTTCATCAATTCTAAAAACATCATGTGTATGCACGTATTTCCAATATGATAGAGGTGCTTACCCACATTTTTGAATATGACATGAACACCAAAATCATTCATTTTTCTCATAGTGATGCAATTCCTAGCTAATCCAATAATGTGCAAGACACCTAAGAGAGTCTTTATCCTTCCATATCTAAACCTAAACTTTTATAAACCTCCAACCATTAATTGTAGATTGTGCGTGTATATCCCAAAAATACGTCACTATCATCATATTATTTGTATTCATAGATTAAATTCATATGAATTTGTATCATTACATGGATGTTTTCTTGAAGCTGCAATGTGTGTGTGTGTGTGTGTGTGTGTGTGTGTGTGTGTGTGTGTGTGTGTGTGTGTGTGTGTGTGTGTGTGTGTGTGTGTGTGTGTGTGTGTGTGTGTGTGTGTGTGTGTGTGTGTGTGTGTGTGTGTGTGTGTGAGGTTTACATACATACATATGTGTGTCTATATGGCTACAACACAAGAATGGAAAATCCATCAAATGGATACCTAAAGTTTCTTCTTGCATGGATATTTTGTAGTAATAAATCTACATGTCCCAACTTATAAGGTCCATCATTAGTTATAATTCCACTTATGTGTTTAGGTTGAGAAATTCTATGTACTTATTGAAATAGGCTCCTCAAGATTGCCCCCGAAAATATTGACATATTTTAATCAATTTTGGTTTACATGGATTCCTTATTACCCTACAATATAAACGAAGAAAGTAGATGGAAAAATTCCAACTTGATCCTATATTTCAATGAATTAATCATCACAGGAGTTTCCACAACACATGTTCATGATTTGAAAGCAAAAATAATGAGTTCTTTTGAAATGATTGACATGGGTTTGTTTGCATATTTTATTTGTTCTTCCGATTTCCAAACTAAGAAAGTGATTTTTGTCCATTGATCTAACTATGCTAAATACATTTTAAGATGCTTCAAAATTGAATATTACGAGTTTGTACCACCTCATTTTCAATATGGAGTCAATATCTCCACCAAGTGTTTTTATCTTTTAGTTAATGTTACTCTCTATAGGAAATTTATGTGAATTCTACTATACTTGACTCATGCATGTCATTATCTCTCATTTGTTTTGATTCTTGTATTCCACTATTGTCAAGAACTTCATGAAATATACTACCACATTTTTAAACATGTTATATGATATCTTTATAGTAATACTAATTATGTGATTGATTACAATACAAGTTACAAAAACTCAATTTTTTGCTACAACTTTGGGGGAAATTGCACCAAATACCGTTAATTCGATGGGAAAACAACACTTATAGGATACTTAGATTTGTGATTGGGTGGAATATCTAGATGATTGCAATCCAATTTCAGGATACATCCATCATCTTGTGGAAGGTCTCATGACTTGGTCTTGTAAAAAACATACTACCATTGTTTTATTTATGCACCTGAGTTGAGTACATTGAAGTTTACGTTGTTGGACGTGAGTCATTGTAGATTTGATACATTTTTTTGAAGTTCATATTCTGCAAACCCAACCCACAATTATTTGGTGTGATAATATGAGTGTTATCCACATCTCTCACAACCCAATGCAGCACTAAAAATAAAGCATGTTGAGATTCATATAGATTATACTAAGCAATTAATACATGATAAGGTCGTTAATCTTAAGCTTTTCCAAGAAAATGATCAAGTTGTAAACATCTTCACAAAACCCTTTCTTAAGGCCCTCTTTATTTAGCTCAAACAAATTTTGGGAGTGAAGGAACATGTCATCAAGGAAGGTGGGGGGGGGGGGGGGGGGGAGGAGGGGGGGGGGGTGTTAGTGTATTTAACTATATGTACCCTATTTCATGATTTTGAAATACATTTTATAATTCATTGTGATATGATATGTGGATAATGCACTAATTGGTGCACATTTATCCCACATATTATTTATAGATAAGTGTTTTAATCAAGTAATAAATTTTATTGACTTATTCTATAAATAACATAAATCATACTTGTTTTGTAAGTTAACTACTCTCAAAACCCTAACTCTAGCCTATGCCTTATCTTTACAAGAGCTTGGAGAGCTAGTGTTTATGGTATCACTATGGATGAGAGTTCTTTTGTCAAATTCATGCAATATTTTTCAATCTAAAGAGGTATTCATGCTTCTATGTTCTAAATCTATGTAATGAATTTATTTTAAGGTTTAATTGATTTATCATGTATGTATGTATGTGGTTTCATGTCTTATGGTTATTTATAGTGTTTTTGGAGAGTTCTAGTAAACTTTAATATAGATCTGGGGCATCTCATCACTCTTGAGATCTATCTATGTATGATGATTGGAAAAACTAATCGACCTACGACAATCCCAAAGCCCATACATTTATATCACATGTTGAAATCATGTATCACCGACATGTTATGTAGATAATAAATAGATTGATATCAATAAATATTCCAATATGAATATTCTAATTCCATGATTTGAAGATTCCAATTGACCAATTTCATTGCAATTTTAAGAACTAAACCAACACGGCCATGACTTATGTTCTCTATAAAAGGTCACACCCATGTTCTCACATCGACAGACTATTTATCTTAGTGGGTGGAGGAAATTCCCACAAAAATTACTAACTCTATTGTGTCAAAAAACTTCATCAAACAATACATTGTCCTACATTTTGGGTTCCTAAACAAGTTGATTACAAACAATTCTTCCAATTTTCTTACATTGAATTAATGAGATTCAATCAAGAATACGGAATAAATTTTCCTCGAACATCCATTATTACCCACAAGGTAATGATCAAGTTGAGACTTCTAACAAAAATATCACAAGGATAATGAGAAATATGGAAAATGAGAATCAAAGGTTGTGGCACAAAAACATTTACATCATACATTGGGTAGATAGGATTACTTTGAAGGAATCCATTAAAATGTCTTTTAAATTATTGTTTGGCATCGAAGTTACCTTTTCAATCACTTTGTAACTTCTTACATTACAAATTGAATCAAGTAATGTAGAACATTGATTTCTAAGATTACTTGGAGAAGAGAATCTTGCGAGTTAAAAAGATGGAAGAATAAATCGCAATGGTGGTCAAACAAATCATCAAACATCAAGAGAGGATAAGGGGAATTTTTGATAAGAAATCATTTTTAGAGTTCAAACCTATTGATATCTTCTCATTATGAGACAAGCGCAAAGAACCAAAAGGATGTTATGACGAGTTTGACTTGATGTGGCTAGGAATTTCCTAGTCAAGATATCTTGCAAAGATAAATATTTTTATCTCACCTATCTAGATGGTACAATTCTACTATTTCCCCTACAATGGGAAACATTTGAAGCTCTACCATGAGTATTGTTTTCCATGTGCTACCTTATTAGTTTAGTAAATATTATCTTGTCTAATTAATTTATTTACATTTCTTTCCACTTTCCATTATTTGTGTGTGCACCCTAATCACTATTCTATTATGTATGCCCTACCAAGGCTCATAACACATATTGCAAGTGGCTCTTCATACTCTATGTAAAACTCACATTTTGAGACAAAATGAACACTTTCACATCTAAAGCACATGAAAATAGAAAAAGGTTCTTCCAAATCATCATTTTTGTGCATTAAAATGATTCCTTATGTGTGAAGGAAACACATATGCTCCCAAGAAATTAACCTCATTTTGAACAAATAAAGAGTAATATTTTGGAGAGGGAAACTTTAATTATTTTTACAAGACCTTTATCCATATTGACCTTTCAACTTGTGTTTGAGATCCAAAGTATGTTATATTACCTTCAATATTTTAACATTTAAGTAATCAAATAAATATTGAATTAATTAGTACCACTTATCAGCTTAATAATTAAATTATTTGCATGGATATATTTGTCGCAAAATTTAAAAAATTAACACAAAAAGATAGCTAGAGTTGGAAGTGGAATTGAAGGTAATGTCTCAAGTTCAAGAGAAAGAGACTTGTTGGTTACATGTATGATTTGGGATCTTTTGGAAAATCACTAGAGGCTATCAAACTAATATTTTATATCATTGTGGTTGTTTTAATTTGGATTTGTCTTTTTATCCTTTGGTCTTGTATAAGGTTATGGGGGCCTTTCAAAACTCTTACCTATTTACCTTATTAAAAAAAGCTTCAAAGATCCTAAAAAAGGCGATGAATACTTTGAATCATTTCATGTATTTTCATATTTTCCATTTATGATGACACATTGCACATTCTCTATGGTATTTCGTAAGATTTCATATTTATGTTTTTCTTGGGAAATGATTTAAGTGTGGGGAAATGGGATTAATTCCTTTTACTTAATTCAATTCCAAACTAGGGTTAAAAACATGATATACATTCAAATTATTAATTAAGCATGTAAAAATTTGAAAGAGCGATCAATCAGAACATGTGTTAAATATAGTAAATAATGAGAGAGAGGAAAGAGCACTTAGCTATTTGAATGAACTAGAAGCTAACTTGGGTGTGACATGATGATGAACAAATTACAAATTTCTTGTAGATATGTAACGTTTTTAGGGAGTGTAGAATGTATAGAGACTAAACAATCAAACTCGAGACAACACCATTTGGCACTTCGTCCCTAACTCGTAGTTTCGTTTAGAAAGACTTCGACACTCTGCAAATTTTTTTGCCCTTACAAATGAATATGATATGATTCACTATAAGATATTAGGTCTCAAAAATGTATAAATCCCTTTGAAATAAACTGAAAATTCCTAATACCTTAACCATAGGTGAAACCACTACAAAATGTTAGTGTTTGGGTTAAAGTGTAATTCATACAGTGCCTACATTGGCACTACTCTGAAAATTGTACATAGTTACCCACCTAGAGATGTAATATATGTACGGATACAACTATATTTGATAATTCAATCACTTGAGAATATTTACGATGGGTTGTTTTCTTAGTACTTGGCTTGGATTTTATTCTCTTTGGCTTAGAAAGCTTGAATATGTAACTCTGGTATGGAGTACTTTAGATATGTGTAGGGTTTAATAATGTGTGGGTTAATAATGTGTGTTGTTACTTTGGGAAATTTAAGAGATCTTTGAATTCCTTTTGAATTATATTTGTTAGCAAAGCTCTTCAAAGTGCCACGTGAGTAAATGAGTGCATTTTTCTTGTTTATATAGGGCTCCATATGTATAATATTTCATTAAGGCCCACATATGAGAAAAGTAACAACCCATAAAAGATATCAAATTAAGAAAATGATTATAATAAGGGCTAGGATAAAACCTCCAATTTTAGACAAAACCATTTGGAAATTTTATCCGGAGGGGTGGAGTGTTGTAAAATTTTGTGAGTGATAATTTTGAATGATGGACCACTTTGAAATTATGTAAGATGTTATGTGAGCGATTAAGCAATGCAATGAGGAGATCAAGTCTCACAATGGGAATAAGGATATATAAATTAGGCTCATAATAGGTGCATAATTCATGATTTATGGATTAATCCAATATTAACATTATCAAGTGGTCAATCCCTACTTAAAACCTCTAATTTTAGACCAAACCGTTTGGTGATTTGATCCAAGAAGGGTGGACTGTTGTAAACTTTTGTGAGTGATAATTTTGAATGATGGACTACTTTGAAATTATGTAAGATGTTATGTGAGCGATTGAGCAATGTAATGAGGATATTAATTATTGCAATGGGAATAGGGATATAGCAATTAGGCGCGAATAGGTGCATAATTCATTATTTATGGATTAAGCCAATATTAACATTATCAAGAGATCAGTCCCTAGTTTGGAGAAGTATTCTACACCATGAAGGGTAATGAGTGCCTCAATGCATCAAAAAGAGTGTTATAAGGAGTCTAGTTTCCCCTTAAAGCCTTTTGGAGAGACAGAGTAAGATACGGTGACTATTCATCCCTTAAATCTTCTAAGGAAAGGGGGAATAAGAGTGTCACGAGGCATCTAGCTAACCCTTAAATATTCCACACAGAACCATACTGTTGTAGACAGATTTGGGTCCTAAATGAGTAAAGTGGTTCAAAATTGCAAGGGAACGAAGTATTATCATGCCCCACTATGCATTATAATAGTGTTGATGTACTAGACATGTAAATTTGAATGGGAATGAGGTAATTCTCATGCCCCTGACCTTCAATACAAATTTTTTATTATTCTAAGATGTACAAATTCGAAAGGGAGTGGAGTGTTAATGCCCCCACATTCTAGTAAACTCTCCTTTGAAATGCGTAGTTTTTCCTTGAGCCTATATCCAAAACTATTCAAACATGTATCCTTCAGAAAAAATATGATTTGGATGCCAAAAACTACCTAAGATGGTATCATTTTTTGGACAGTAACGTCCATTGGTTTCATCCTTGTTGGAATTTTATGTTCCTATTAATATTATATAAATGATTTATGTTTATTCATGTCCATATGTTCATATACTTTATTCCTATGTATTTTGTAATTTTTTTGTGTGCCTAAATTGTATTGATATTCGTGTAATAACTCCATTGAATGCCCCCTCTTTTGAGGTGATTGAAATGTTATGTAGATTGTTTAGCTCAAAATAATAGAAGTATGTGTCCATATCAGATGTACCATATAGTCATTTTTAGATCACATTAAATTTAGTTGTAGGTGCCCACCATATAGAACCGGGCCTTACACTAGGTTCTACGGTAGAAACCATGGCATGAAGAGAGATCATAGATAACAAGCATACATGAATATAAGCATCTAAGTAAAACAATAAATTTCACAAATTTTATCAAATAGAAGGCAAAGGCCACATACAAGATAAAATAGTGTTGTGCACACAATCAAGGGTTGCAGATGGGTGCATAAGAAAAGGAAATTAAGGTTATAGATAATGGAAACCTAAGTATTGCACACATATAGAGTAGGCCAAAACCACACACACCGGACAAAAAAGTAAGAAAATAATACATGATGATGAAAAGTAAACAATAGCTAGTGAGAACAAGGAACAACATATACCGATTATGCATAGTCCACATATATTAGTCCCAAAACTTCAGAAAATAACATATTTCACATTATATAATATAAACATCACTACGATGTAAAAGAGCACTACATAATGAAACAATAACACCTGATATTGTAGGAGATGCCCAAGGATTTTCATGGCCACTAGCTAAGAGGAGAATTCCAACATCTATAAGTATTGTAGATTCATGGGTATCTTGCATCATGCTCATATACCTTGTGATACACATGTGTATAAAAGGTATAAAATATGTTATCTATCAAATCATGTCGCAAACAACATATGTAAACTAGAAAACTAGCAGATCAAGCCATGTTCGGATCGTGATTTTGCAATTTGATAATATTTGAATGCTTTTTATATTTTTAAAACATAATATAGAAATTTCTACCCTATGATATAATCAAGAGGGTAAGGAGTGGTATATGCAAGTGTAGGAGACTTCGGCCTTGAAATTTAATTGTGCACCGTATTAGTAGGATGTATCATGTTAAGCTTAGGTTATGGGACACACCTAAGATATTACTCTCTATAGGAGGGTATATAGTATGAGTAGGCTTGACAGGGCTTAAAACTCGGCTTTCTTACAATAAGGAAGAAGCAAACAAGCCTCATAAGGAATTCTTGGAAACATAACAACTTGATTGACATAAGTGTATCTTACCCATAGATGTATAATAGAATGAATAGCCATAAACGTATGAATCCAAGTGTATCTTATAAGCATGTCACATCGCCAAGAATATTAATGACCAAGAAAGGTGTGAGAGTGTCGATTGCTCCCACTTGAAGGGAAATAAAAATGTGTCCAATAGATTGATTAGGAGATTGTGCATTGAATTGGATATGATGCTTAATATAGCGTAAAGAAGTCAACAATGTAACAATGCACATGTTGTGCATGGTACCATGACTATCAACCAAGACACTATGAATAGGTTGTTTATTGAAAAATGATTGAATATAAAGTACATTAAACCCAAAGATAATCATCACATGTAGTAATAGGCCTAAGAGGTGAAGAAGAAGAAACTACACCGATAATAAAATCATGTGGATGATTGTATGTATCGAGGAGGGTTGTTCCTTATATTAATGATGAACCTCCGACTTTCTTTTAGATTTATAATTATCATGACTAGGAAGTAGATCATTGAATATTTTAAGCTTAGAATTTGTAGATTTGGTTCATATCAAACAAATGCAACACAATAATAATCTCTCTCCATTTATCTATTCATTAGGAAAAGGTTACAAATGTATAGACAAAACATATCCTATGAATATGGAATCAACAACCCATGATTCTCTCCTATAATTGTGTGTTTGTTGGACTCGAATAACTATCATATTATAAATTGTATTTGTAATATATTAACCACTCACAACAATATTATAATAATAGGTTTAATATGTCTAAACCTATATACCAAATAACCACTCATTTACTATTTACCAACATAATTTACCACATGGTAAATTAACAACTACCAAGAGAACATTAATTTTCTGACATTCCCCCTAGTGTGAAAATGGTAGAAAAACATGCACACTTCTTTTGCAGCCTTGCTCACCTCCGCTTGCTCATGATCTTGTTACACTCGATGGTTTTGCACAAGATCACCAACAAGCCTCTATGACATGAATCCTTGTTCAAAATATGATCCTCTCTTTGTCAAAAATTAACCCTTGTCAAGGTATGAACCTTTTTTCATCCTCTTCAAGTATCATGATGTTGCATTACACTTGTGCTTTCATCTTTCCACTATAGTTTTACACCAAGGAAGTATAGAGGAATCGTTCCTCATCTCATTAACTTCAGCAAAATGGAAATGAAATATCGGCATTATTCCCCCACGATGTGAAATTTTCATTTATTCACATAAAAAAATATTTTGAAGGACACCACACACAAAAGGAACACTGAAAATAAATCACACAATTGAACAACGCCACCGTAGCTTCATGTGGTCCCGTCGTTGGTGACTAACACGAGGTCATTGTTTGACCTCCAACCTCTTGTGCCTCCATCCTCAAGTCCAGACATGTTGCTTACTCAACATATTGGAACTTCGAGCTCAAATTTGTAATATCTTTTATGGATGTGGCTTCCCCACCAATTTTTTGTTTTGTTTTGGAATTCCAAAGCAGGGGTTTGGGGAGGCGGCTCCCAACAAGGTCAAGGGGAAATAACTTGGGCACACTCCCTGTCACGGTACATAACGGGGACAAGGAGCAAAGCCCCCGAAGGCAAGGAATTTTTCCTTCTTTGCAGTCTTCAAAAACTTCATCAGAAATGTAATTATCTTTATCGAATCCCCCACAATTCAAGCGTTAGGTAACACCGGAAATACGTGCCCTGTAAGACTCTTTTTGGGAATTTTGACAACATAGACTAACTTTTTTGACAAGTGACACTATTTTGATGACAAAAAATGACTATGGTTAGACATACAAAATACAATGATATTGACAACGATGACAAGACTTTTGACCCTTATTACAATATATGAAATCGCTGATATATTTACTCATTGACTCAATCTATAAACACTTTTGATACTTTTACAATGAAGTGATACACATGAGAAAACTATAGCAACCTTTGAATTTACAGATAAAAAATCAAATACTAACAAAAACAAACAATGCTAAATAACACAGTAATTACGCCGAAGGCATTTCTTAGTGAGACATAACCCCCTCTTCTGACATGCAACAGACATTTAATGGCTAGGATTTATTTTTTAATTGAAGCACGACTTTATCCTAGTCGTACACATGGCAACTCATTTTTTTTTTTCATGTTTTTGACGTCGCAGGAAAATTTGTTGTGGATCTCTCCCACGTTGCCCCATTCTAAGCATTCCCAGTATGGAGTCTTGGAAGAAGAGTGTCTGGTTGGAAGAAAAGTTGTCTACAATGCTCATGGTTATGGCATTCACATACAGAGTATGGTTAGAGGTGAAAAGGGTTTGATTAATTTGCACAATGCTTATGGTTATGGCATTCACATACATCATGTCGTCAAAGGAATTGCAGTTCCTGAGACCAATTGTGTGTCTTCCTGACAAAGCTACCAAATTTAATCCTTTCGACTCAAAATATGGTCCGCCAGCCTTCAACATGTCCGGTAAATTCGCAAGCACAGTACTCTCATAATATGGTCCGTCAACCTTCAAAATGTCCACTTCATTTATTCATACTTCCCTTCAAATAAAAACTCCAAATTAATTACATACCATATCTTATACCTGGGCTATGGCGTCCCGAGTGGCCAACCTCAAAATATTGGCGCAGGAGATGATACTGTTACAGTTGGCTTCCATCGTCATGGATTACAAGATCCTCTTCGGCCTGATTAACAAAAATAGAAATATTCGTATTTTTGTATCTATTTTTAAGTTAATCTAAATAGAAACTAAATGCTATATTGAAATGCAAGACCTAAATATTTTGTTTTAGTATTTGAATATATCAAAATAATATAATTAAGAGGGATATGTTACTAACCTTTAAATGACTTACCTCACTGTGTGTTGGACTCAGAAAGTAGCAGCTGATTTGTGGTGGGAAAGTTGTGACTGAGTGGCCTCGGGAAGGGCAAAAATGAATATTTTTTTGCATTTGGGGTGCTGGGAGGATCTTGAAGCACCCTAGGTGCCTGGTCCTGTAATTTGGGCGTTATAGACTGTAGAAAAGCTCAAAACTTGAGCTCGGATGATTGTCGCAATATCTCTGCAATATCTTCACTCATATCGCACGGGTGTCGCAATAATGTCGCCTATGTTGTTTTAAATTTCATATGAAGATCTTACCTCTAAAACCCTATCCAAACCATCAATTACTATAAAAAATAAAAAATTCATATGAATAGGTCGAATCGACCTCACCGGTGCCAAACTATTGGTCTTATTAATCGAGTTGCACTACATTTTGGACCCAATGTAGTTTTTTGTGTGTGTGTGTGTAATTTTGTGACTAGGATGCCTTAGCTCCAATGATGCGGTAGTAGGGGTAATAACTATATGAAAATGTAAATGGTGGATGGAATAAAAGAATACAACCCTTTCCCCTATGCTTGTGCGATGCATATGTAGATGATGCCCAAATGTAGTCATTTGCCTTAGTAGATAGTTTCCCTTGATGGTAATATGTCCGACCATAATGTAGTGAGTATGTTATGTTTATATAGAGATCTCTTGTTCAAATTTTGACACTAGTGACCCGAAACTACCGACTATGAACTACGGGAATGCACGGAGTAACTGTTATGACCGACCTTGAACAAACAAATTAGGACCCAAAATTACGACGACACGAGCACCTAAAATCACGGACCGAGGAACCCTGGGCGCCCTAATGTAACCCTAGGTGCCCCAACATAGACCTAGAGACAACAACTAAGAAAATTACGACACCTGAGACACCCTAAAATATGCCCAAAACTATAATGACAAGTGACAACTTAACCAAGAAAACAACAATAACGCCTCGACTAACTGACAACAAGACCAAAGGATGGGTCACTAGTGAATACTTTTATCACGCAAGATCCATATATAAAATAACATACCCGACGGTATTAATGTAATAGTAAGTGCGTGATTTTGTGACTACATTTTCCCCACTTTATGTTGGTGAGCAGAAAATCTTAGTAACATAAAGTAGATAGAGATGCGTACCTGAGAAAAATCTGGAGAAGCCCATGTTGTAGAATAATGAGTAGATGTGTAGTAGAAGCATCCTAATAGAATTTTAAAAGTGTGTTGAACCATGGATCAGTGAGTTGATCCATGCAACGTAACAAAAACGTAAGTATCGCGATGAAAAGTGGTAAATGAGAATGATGATTAGGATATAGGATGATTTGAATGTGGTTTAATAACTAATAGGTGGGTAGGGAGTGATTAGTTTCAACCTAAACACTTGTATATGAATGGAGTAACTAGAGGATTTAGGCATCCTGCCGCCAAAGGAAGAGTGTAGGGAGAAAAGTGTGTTATTCTCCAAACTTTAACTACATCCTCAAGATCTAGCCGTTGCAGATGGACTCAAATCAAAATGTTGTGATTTTTGGATCTAAATGATTTTGATTAAACAGTTGACCCATATAGGAGTGATAAAGGAAAGGCACTCTTTCCCCACTCCATGGGTGTCACCGCAATGTAAAGGCTTCCAAGCTGGGTCATCTGGAAGCGAACGCGATAGAAAATGAGATGGCTTCCAGGCTAGGTCATTAGGAAGCAGACATGATAGAAATAGGTAGCTTCCAGGTTAGGTCATTAGGAAGCAAACACAAAATGAAAAAGAAGTTATGTCATCCGGGAAAGAAGTGGCGAGTATAACTCGCAATTTATGTCTTGTGGGAGATCGCTCGTAGGTTTGAATGATCTGTTTTGAACATGTTGATTTTGATTAGATGATTGATTGTTTTGATTGGTTACTCATAGAGAGGTTTTTCACTAATTGCCCCCAAGTTAGGTCATTAGGGGAAAATTGCTAAAATTTGATGAGATGTCACATAAAATTATTTTTAGTCATTTGTTTCCCCAAGTTAGGTCATTAGGGGGAGTTGATAGGTTATAACGTGTAATCGTGTTTGGGAAATGTTAAACAATTGTTGCCCCCATATTAGGTCATTAGGGGGAATTAATGGTGAAATGTTCACAGTATAAATTTCCAAGTGTTGGATTCATGATATTGGAACACGTGGTAACATAAGGGGGATTATAAGGGGACCCCCAATAATATTCCCCCTTTCGGCAAAAGAGGGAGTGATGAACAAGAATGAACTCTAAGCCAAAAGTAACAACAAGAGGTTAAAACATGCGTGCGGTAGATATGAAGCATTTGGGAAGGGATATAATGCATGTGAAACGTGTAAAATATGGTGGTAGGTGGAATTATAAAAAGAATTCCACAAATGGGGTGTAAATCAAAGTAAAAATGCTCAAGATATGAGCGAAACGGTGTAGTGTGTATTAGTTATGGTGATAAGCACAAAATATAGACCATAGTAAAGGTGGCATTTGAAATGTGATTATAAATAGTAAAGTGAAAAGGTAACTTATCACTTCATTTGTCTTTTATGTGAGTGTGAGAGTGTATACGGAGTGAATAGAGATGCCTCAAGTGAGACCATTACGTCCTAGCCGGTTTGAGAGAGTGGTGATTGTTGTGGCATCGCATACTACTATGGAGTTGGTAAGTGTATTATTTTTGCAAAAATGTAGGGTGCACTAGGTATTTCAGTTAAATTTTTAAAATTGAGGGTTTTGGATTTTCTCGGCATTTGGGACCCGGACAAGAGCGGTGAGGGCACTAGTGACCCCTAGGACTGGAGCACCCAGAACCGGGTGCTAGTGTCCTACTCTAGGGCACCCCAGTCCTGCATCTGGGCACCCTGGTCCATAAATTTTTATTTGATGGATAATGTTAGGGAATATGTTTCTAAAGTATGTTGAATAGTTGTATTTGACTATGGGAGGTGTGCTAATGTTGTGTTTGTTGTTTTTGGTGTTATGCAGAGGGATATCCACTCAAGGGAGTTCTGTGGTGGTCGTCACTTGAGTACATTATTGGGATTGGGTTTTTAGATGATGATTGGGATGTGATGGACCATGTCATCCTGTGGCATATAGCATGGATGGGGGATGTGCCCCATAATATTCCCATGTTGACTGCATTATGTGAGAGGTGGTGTGCAGATACATGCACATTTTGGTTGCCTACAGGGGAGATGACAGTGATACTGGAGGATGTATATCACATATTGTGATTTTCAGTTGTTGGGGAGAGGGTACGAGTGATGGCAGTAGTGGATATAGAGCGTCAAATGCACTTGGCTAGATTATATTTTACAAGGGCCCACATACCCACCGAGGCACATATCGGGTTGGATGTGATATTACAGTATAGGGTTCCACAATCGGGAATTCATCGTAGTGGTGATTGCATCATGTATAGTCGTAGAGGGAGGAGGTGTTGGCATATTATATAAGATGCATGACATATGTCAGCGGATAGAGGAGGATGGGACGAGATATGTATGGGCACGGTGTGTATTGGCCCATTTATATAGGGACTTGTATCGATTTATGTAGGATGAGCAAGGTGGGGTATAGGAGCCACCACACTACTACATATATGGGCATATGAGCATATAGTTGTATTGAGACCAGTTGTGGGGCCACAGGGAGAGTGGGCTCAGATAGAGATATTTGCACGACGTTGGGTTGATATCCGCGAGTAGGAAGTGTTATCACCGAATCATTGCACCCTCTTATTTGCACAAGTGTGTGTGCTTGAGCCCACGGTGTGACTAGGTAACATGGGCACTATCTCCAAGTGTGGGACTTGCTACTTGAGATAGACCTCCATAGAAAGATTTTTCTTGCTCCTAAACTACCTGCCATAATCTATTCCTAATGCAAGAAAAATTGTCTAATCCTAATCTAACTTTCCAAGGGACCAGGGAGAGAGAGTGCATGAAAGTAAAGCCTACACTAACAATGGTGATACACCAGAAAAGGAGGGTATGAGAATAACTTTCCAATGTGTGAAAAATGGAAGCAAAGTGCATACTAGAGAGGGTGATAACAATTATCCACAATCTAGCAACTACATTGACAACAATATTTCATACACACATAATGATAATGAATCCCTACAAGAGCATAAAATAGACACAATATATTTGCAATGAGATTGAAGAGGAAAGAATAATGAAAACAAACACAAAAAGGGAAGATACATCCACAAACTTGCATCTATTGCTTCATTGATATGCATCAGTTCAAGTTATTACAAAATAAAGGCTTGGATCACCATACAAGGAGTCCACTACAAAGGCCTGCAACACATTGGCTTCATAAAACCAAAATGACAGAGTTTTGCTACTCAAAACTATCCTCCCTTTATAATGAGCCCAACATTTCAATTTATAGAATTTTGGAAGAGAGAGAGAAGAGGGATGCAAATCCCGAAATCCACTTTCCAACCAATTTCAATTCATGATAAATGAGTGTGGTTGGTGATTTTGGACTTGCAAAATCAATCTCAAGGTGTCCCATAACTTGCAGTAGTGAAAGAATGATTTCCCATGCTCATTAAATGCTTCTCCAACCACTTTAGAATAACCAAACAAAAATGGGCCCGTTTTCCTTAAAACCCTCTATCAAATCTCTATCAATTTGTAGATTTATTAGTTGTTATGTGTCGGAGCTCGGAGGCACGATTCCAACAAGACCAATTTTGCAAAAATCCATTGATAATTGCAAACATCATGGCCTTCGAGTGTGAGCAGTTATTTTAAGTTTTCCAAGCATTTCTTATAATACAGGATCGAGGATTCAATTTTAGAGCTAGAGACCTTTCCAAAAAATTCTAATTTTGTCAAAATCGGAGCTCGAATCAAAATTTATGTCTATTTTAAGATCAGGGTCGGGTGTTCCACATGGGCTCTCATAATCCACATTAAACCACTTTCTCTTTCCATTGCGGGTATTGTGGGTTTTCGAAGAACTTGTGGCACCGAGGGCACAAGGGCCTCCTGGGCCACAGGGACCCAACTTATCCACAATGCACTCTACCTCCTTTGACATGTAACAATTTCACCTCCATGGGGAACTCGAGTCCCACAACACTGTTCCACTCGTGTCCCTTGGAACCGCAACTTGTTTCTCACCCGCACAACACCAATTCAACACTTCCTTCATTGTGCAGTGATTTCGGGTCTGCGTGAAGAACTCACGTCCCCCGTGGTACTGTACCACCTAGGCCGCAAAATTCTAACTTTTCTACAATACATTGGACCGATTCAAATCCTTCACAAATTGGGAAAATCGGGATTTTGGGAACTTGTGGTCCGATGGAACTTGTGAGGCCTAAGCCGTCGGGACTGGTTTACCCGGATATCATTGTTTCCTTACCATTTCGGACCCAAGTCGAGGACGAGAAACCCTAGTTCCATGAAATATCCATTGTGGGATATTACTTAAAAATGCACAAAATATTGAAAAATTGCAGCCAAATAAACTACTGATTTTTGCATATTTTTACAGTTTGGGCAAAGAACTAAAGAAAATTAATATCTCCCAAAATATCCACCCAAATTACTTGAAAATTTAAAGAGAACTTGCCAATATTTTTTTATTATTATTGGTAAATAGTTTTTGAAAGGGACTATACCCTTGTACAACAAGGCTCAGAAGCCAGAATTGAAAGTTAAAGCACAATAAAGAGATCAAAATCCAGATATAACAATAATGCCCCAAACTGCAGAAAATAGTCTGCAAAGAAAAAACCAACAACCAACAACCCATCAAAGCAACTGAACAGCTGATGTACAACAAACAAACAACAATGGCACAACAACACCATTGGAAAAGAAACAAACTATTATCCGGCCAAGAAAAATGAAACCAATGTAACCCAGCCAAACAATAACAGAGAAAATCATCTAGGCAAAGAATTCTCCTTCAGAGTGAATTTTTTTCTTTTTGTTGACCGTTACCCAACCTGATGGAGCCTCTGCGGTTGGAGGAGAAGACAAAGGAGGAGTATTTTCCTTAGTCACATTTGTCCCATTTGGGACAACCACGTTTTGTATTGAGAGAGATATTTATCATTTTCCTTGTTGCCCTCAACAACTTGTGCATTTTTCATGCTGCTCACAATTTGAGTTTCGGATAAAGGGGTTTCAAGGAAGAATCGGTTTCATCTATTGTATCTGCATTTAATTTTAGATCCTTTTTTGCATCAAAAATCAGGTGTTCCGGAGTGCGTCTTTCCACCAGTTGCGCTTCTCATGTTGATGTTTTTCCATTCCACAAGTAGTAGAGGTGTGTCCTAAGCAAAAACACCTTCTACACCAGAAAAGGTAGACCTTCATAATCTAGAGGTTGTGACCAAGTTCTATTTTGCACTCTAAGATCTATGGTTGTAGGAAGATTTTTATCAGTGTCAAGTTCCACCAGGATCCGGGCATAGGTAGTATGGGTGTAATTAGTGGTTTGAGAATCTATATAGAGTGTAGTTCCCAAGGTGTTGCCAATGGATGTCAGACATTCATGACTCTAGAATTGGAGAGGTAAATGGGGTAGCTTGATCCAAACAGGTTTCCATGAGAATGATTCGTGAGCGGGTTAAAGGATGGGAACCAAGGTTTAATGACCAAATATTTAGATTGGCAGGTCCAGAGCTTGGAAGCAATGATGTTTTTATCAGCTATTGAAGAGAAAGTCACAATGAAAATACCTTTAGCTATGAGATCTTGCTAATATTATAAATAACATAAGAAAATTGTTTATGGAATTTTTAGATAATAAAATGTTGCGTAAAATTACAACGTGCCCTGCAATTTGGAAAACTTCTAGAATTCGTAACTCTCTAAATACTAGTGCAAAAATTATGAGACATTGGAAATAATATTTAAAAATATAGGAGTTGATATTTCAACCTTTAGATCTGAAAATGGCCAACTAGAAACCCTCCAAATAAAGGTTTCAATATTCCAAACAAGTCACCTAGCTTGGAAAAGGGTGGGAAATTGATGAAAATAATTGTGTATGCAAAATTCATTTTCCCTTCTCCCCCTGACTCTTATATAACTTCTCCAAGGCCAAAGAGCCCCAATAAACCCTAGTCGCATTTCTCCCTTGGAATGGCCAATAAAATAAAAGTAACTTAAGTTAATTTTCCCTTTTTAAGTCGCCATGGACCAAAAGTGACCCCCAAATGCAAAATTAGAATATTAGTACCATGTGGCCCCTTCCTAACGACAAAACGTAACATCTAGTCCTTCCAACACACCTTTTTGCATATTTCAATGAAGAATTATAAAAAAATGGACTAGATATTCATACCCAATAGCTCCCAGCGTCCACAGCCCCTTGGGTATGACCAAGGCTTGGACTCGAATTGGCCCTTAGGCCTTTGGCATAGGAAAGGGGACATTACAGTCCTCCCTTCCCAAATTTTTCTTGTCCTCAAGAAAATGAAAATTAGGATCTTTGCAAAATCTACAAATTTGTTACTACATACAAATGAGCCTTCCAATCCACTAAAATCTTCACCAATACTACCAAAGAAGAAAAAGGGCTAGAACTCGGTCTAATATGCCCCATATCAATGAGCTCATGTATATTCTTCTCGATCTCATCATTAAACCATTTGGGGTGACAGTAAGGAGAAGTACCACCGATCTAGCATCCTCGAGTTCAATCACATGCTCAAATCCCCTATCTAGAGGTATGCCTAGAGGTATGTCACCAAAAACTACATTATCTCTATCCAATAAGCCCTGTATATCCACATGATACTCCTTTTTTCCATCCTCTGATTTCTTGGTCGAAATCAAACAATGTACTGCCCAACCCACCCCGTTGTGACTATAAATCCTCTCGATCCTCTTGGCCATAATAACTCGGGGTGCCTCTGAAGATAAGCCCCTCAAGATCACATTCCTTCCTTCAGACTTAAAATTCAGCTCCATCGTCTGGAAGTTAGTCTAAAACTCACCAAGGGAATGAAGCCACTTTACTCCAAGCACTATGTTGGTCTCTCCAATACCAACAATATAGAAATCATCGGTAACTATATACTTACCCATCGTGATGCTCAATTGGGGAACCCATCGTGTGCATCCCATAGAATCTCCATTGGCTACAACCACATTGAAGCCCTCAAACTCTCTAACTGTAACCCTCGCCTCTCAACCAATGAGGCATCAATAAAGTTGTGGGTTTCCCCACTATCAATGAATACCACTACTCGTTGTCCTTGAAAAACTCCCCTAACTCTAAATGCCTTGTACCTCGAGGTACTAGACAAAGTGGCGATAGTCTCCAGGGAAAGGTCTCGCTATTCTGCTCAACACCCACACTATCTAATGCCTCATCATCATCATCCTCTAATCCTGTGTGTCCAAATCCTCGTCACCATCACTCTCCTCAAAGACCTCTATGAATTGGGCCCTCCCTCTACCCTTGCAATCATGTCCTGGAACCCAAGGTGTGTGGCAATCGAAACATAGTTTCTTTCACCTCAATTCCTCTTTGTCCTCTCTAGATCCGAATGGTCTCCAGGCTGTATCTTGCCTAGGTGTAGCTGCGAACCATCGGTTCTAGAAGGGAAACCATTAGGTTGCACTCGAGGTGGAAACCTCGACTTAAGAGTGGATAACTCCAAGTCACGAGCTCTCCTAATAGCCTCATGTAAATAAGAAGGCTCAAATGCCTTCATAAATCCAGAAGAGTGTGTGTCAAACCTACTGTGAATAGGGAAATCAACCTCATCTCTCGTAACATCGTGTACCATGACCGATAGTCTCGAAAATCAGTAATATACTTGATCTAAGGAACCGATCGCCTCAAATGATTCAACTCTCTAAAATACTTGTCGGGTCCCTCCTATCAAATCTGCTCACTAGCCTCTTTGTGAACTCTGCATAAGTCATGATGTATATGTGTCCCTGTGTAATCAACCCATGATGCCACCAATCATGAGCATCTCCCTCAAGATGTAAGATTGCAAACTTAATTGCATCTTCCTCACACATAGGATTCAAGTCGAAGTATGTCTTCAACTTCTGAACCCAAGACTGTGCAATACACTTCTTAGAACCGTCGAAGTGTGGAATAGAAATTTGTCCCAATCTCCTTTGCATCTCTGGTACTGCACGATGATCTCTCCTAGGCCTGCTACCAATCTTCATTTTGCAATATTCTTGGAATGGCATGTTGTCACGAAATCCATCACTTAAGGTCTGGTACCTTTCCCAACAAGACTCCTCATCTACAATATCCATTAGCTATCGTACCTGTGAAACTTTGGATCCTTCAAGAAAGAAGGTTCGTGAAACCCCAAAGGCCTGGTAGAAGAATGGGGAGACCACTGCCCTGAATGTCCACCCTCACCTCTTTGACCATGTTGTCCCCTATTGCTATTTTCTCCTCTTTCCGCATGAGCATCAATCATGTCATATGTTAATCTCTCAGTGAGCTGGCTCAAATAGAGATTGGTAGTCTCTTATTGCTTTACCATGTTGGTGAACAATTGTTTCATCAGATCTACACCTATATCATCACTGTCTCTGTCTCCCATCTTTCAATCCCAAACAGGCTAGAGAAACAATTGCTCTGATACCACTGAAATATCCCTTGTGGGATATTGCTACGCCCTTAACCTATTGCTTGTATTAGGATATGAGTAGCCGACTTGTGGCTTACCATATCATTTTATTATATCATTTATACTTTATCATGCTTAATAGGTCGGCCTTGGTGATGGCCATAGCATATGAATAGTATATATAGGGGATTGCAGGTAGTAGTTCATTATCATTTTGAGCATTTGAATCTTATTATATGGTTTGGAGGTTGCCCCCTCGAAGTGGCGAAGCTATTATAATTGCATATTGAGATCATTATTCTAAAATATTGTGTTATTTGGTGTTATATTGCTGCTCATAATCTGAATTATACTAGTAATTTCATTACTGAGATATTACTTAAAATTGCACAAAATATTGAAAATTTGCAGCCAAATAAAATATTGATTTTTGCAGATTTTTACAATTTGGGCAAATAACTAAAGAAAATTAATCTCTCCCAAAATATCCACCTGAATTACTTGAAAATTTAAATAGAGCTTGATAATATTACAAAGAACATAAGAAAACTATTTTTGGAATTTTTAAGATGATAAAATGCTGCCAAAAATTACAAAGTGTGCCTAGACAATTTGAAAACTTCTAAAATTTGTAACTCTCCAAATACGGTGCAAAATTATGAGACTTTGGAAATAACATTTACAAATATAGGAGATGATATTTCAACCTTCAGATCCGAAAATGGCCAACTGG
Source organism: Taxus wallichiana var. yunnanensis (assembly GCA_018340775.1). Classification (NCBI taxonomy): domain Eukaryota; kingdom Viridiplantae; phylum Streptophyta; class Pinopsida; order Cupressales; family Taxaceae; genus Taxus; species Taxus wallichiana. Next base: position 239,096,174 of record CM031238.1, on the reverse strand, counting down.
AAACCCTCCAAATAAAGGTTGCAATATTCCAAACAAGTCGCCTAGCTTGGAAAAGGGTGGGAAATTGATGAAAATGCCTTCAAAGTGATGTTAAACCCTACCCAAATGGCTACCAGTAAATCTGATATGAAAACCCTTTGATTATCTTCCCCAAATGTCCCCAAAACCCTCAAAACCCTTCCTCTGAAACCTCTAAAAATATCTCTATAAAACAGCCCTGAAAATAGCTCCAAAATGACAAGCTAGGGTAGATCTCTCACTATCAAAGAATGCCCTGCTAGCTAGGGATGGATCTCTCACCACCGAAGCTAGGGTTCCTATGGGATTTCACTCCACAAGCTATAGATTTGCAAACCGCAGTTTCACATGAAGGAAAATAATTATGTATGCAAAATTCCTTTTCCTTTCTCCCCCAACTCCTTATATAACTTCTCCAAGGCCAAACAGCCCCAATAAACCCTAATCGCATTTCTCCCTTGGAATTGCTAATAAAATAAGAGTAACTTAAGTTAAGTTTCCCTTTTTAAGTCGCCATGGACCAAAAGTGACCCCCTAACGCAAAATTAGAATATTAGTACCATGAGGCCCCTTCCTACTGACAAAACGTAACATCTAGTCCTTCCAAAACACCTTTTTACATATGTCAATGAAGAATTATAACAAAATGGACAAGATATTCATACCCAATAGCTCCCAACGTCCCACGGCCCCTTGGGTATGACCAAGGCTTGACTCGAATTGGCCCTTGGGCCTTTGGTGTAGGAAAGGGGACATTACATTCCATCCACGGTTGTTCCACTCACAACCCCTAGACCCCCAATACATTAAAATAGGTTGTTTTCCCCAATTCTCCAAAAAAATTGCAAATTTCTGCTAACTCCTTAGATTTTTCTTAAAAAGGGGAGTTGGTGCCCCAAAATCCAAATTTCTTGTTTTCACCATTTCGCTTCTCTAGGTCTAAATAAATTATGTAAGTTATCAAAATCACCCCGGGGTAGGTTTCGGATAACGGGAAGATGGGCATAGATAGTTTTAGAGCCCTGATAGATAGGATGGGTCCGAAGTTGGTTATATGGAGGCCATATCGTGATTATGAGGGATGGCCCGAGGATGCTACAGAGTTGCGATGTATCCAGAGGACCATGTGGTTAGAGGATCAATTTCTAGGTGTGGCAGAGTTGTTTCAGGTGGAGAGAGTATCACGGTAGTTTGGTATGGTGCAAGATGTGCCCCTAGAGCCATACATATGGGTGCCAAACTATTAGAGCCCTAATGAGGGTGGGTGGTAGGCTAGGACCCATAGAAGAGTAGTTGACACCACCAAGGGCGGATGAGGTAGACCCAATGATAGCAGTTGTAGATGGAGATGATGTGAGGTGTATGGAGGATTATCGAGCGTGGTGGGAAGTACATCAATGGGTATTGTTATGTGCGTATTTGCGGGTGCTATGAAGCTTCCACTAGGAGGAGCGGGTGAGGGAGGTGTCCCTGACCCCTGTAGCATAGTTTTGGTGGAGCGCAAGTATTTGTGTATGCTTATTATTGTGGTTAACGAATTAGTTATATTGTTTTGTACGCATTTGACTAACGTGGGGTTGTATGTTTCATATGTAGGAGACGCCTATTGTTTATTGATAGTAGACACATAGATCCACACATTGACGTGAAATGTGTTGAGCGATGTGCTATGTGGAGGGATACTAGAACATGTGGACAATATTGCAGGTGAGCATGCCCATCTTTTTGAGCCAGTGGTCATAGCAGTGATGACATGTACAATGTTGTTTGGCGAGAGGGACAAGGCACGTGAGGATACTCGATGCACCCGAGAGGTAGTAGGTGTTGTTCCCTTGGCCCGGGACGTGTTCGCATGATATGTAGATTTGTAGCATCAATTCTTAGAGTAGAATATGGAGATTTTTATGTTACGCAGGTAGGTGGAGAAGTTTGGGGCTGCGAAATGTGGCGTCGCATTGGTGGTGAGACATCATGTTCTAGGGCTCTCGTAGTACATGAGAGTGATAGTGATGATGAGTTTTAATAGTGATGATTATATATGATGTGAGACCTTGCCCCCAATTATGAAACATGTTTTTAGATGATGATTATATGAACGATATATGTATGGACACATATTTTTATATATGTTAGATCGATGTTTGAGATGTTTTTCCATTGTGATGTAATGGATATTGTATGGTTCTATGGTTATTATTCTAGCATGTGTATTGTATTGTATGTGATGAATATGATGATGCTAGTAATGGTAGATAAAATAGGCATGGTAAATGATGATGTATATAACTAATGTAATGTGATTTATGAGATGAATAATATATGTAGCATGTAGAAATGTAATGGTGATAATAGAATAAATGTGGAAATAGATAAATGTATCGTAATGAATATGTGAAAATGTAATATAATCGTAATAGGATAAGGTGATTAAAGTAGGAGGGGGGAATTAACGATGCCCCCAACAGTATGGATGAATAGGCTCATGTAATAAGACCCCTCAGCAGTCAAGTATGAGCCATGTAAGAAAGAGTGCATCATCGAGAAATGATTAACATGAGCTACATGAATGAAGGATTGCGTGATGAAATTTTCTTAGAACTAATCCCTCAATAGTCATGTAAGAACCATAAGAACACAAGTGTTTCATCGAGGGTAAGGTGATAGAAATCACCTACCAAATACCAAGATGACGGGTGGCGGTGGAGACATGTGGAATGGATGGAGCATGAGTATATGAATTGAATGGGATATCATGTGTAGTGACAATGGGGTATGCAAGAATTGCGAAAACCATGAGATGCATTTGCATGAAGTGGTGGATAATGTGAATGTAATGGATGCGAGGAATTTGATGGTGGAAATGATGGATACGGTGTAGAGCAAGCATGTGGCAATGGAGCATGATGAGTAAATTGATCCCCTGATGGGGAAGACGTAAGTGGGTTACACTGACACTGACGAGGTCAAAGAGACAATGAGCGCTCACGAGAGGCAAAGGAGATGATGTCAGAGTCCACAAGTTGTATCTTTTCACGTAGGGCAAGGCAATCATTGTCCCTATGGCTAGAAATCGATGATAATTGCAATAGTGTTGGTCACGCTGACATTGCAAGCAGTGTGGAGGATGATGTTGGTTAGAGGGTAACCGAATCAATCACTCATTGAGTAATATGCAAAGTACATCATGTGGTCGAGCGTGAGGAGAGAAGTACAAAGGCTCTCGTGAAGGAGGTGGAGTGGTGGAAGTAGGAGCTTGTTGTGGAACTGGAGAAGAATGTAATGGTGGGGAAGAAGAGGGTTGAGCTTGTTTGGAATGCACTTTAGACAAGGGTGGAGATTTCTTTGGATGCTCAACTAGTGGTGGGAGTGGAGGAGCAGCGGATGGAACTATTGGAGAAACATGTGGGGGTTCAATGACATGTGAGGATGAAAGATCTTGTTCTAGATCGATAACCTTATAACACAAGAGAATGAATGACTCACAAGTGTCGTATTGTAACCTTTGTTTAAGTGGAGGAATGAGACCACGACAAAATATGAATTATTTTTCTAAGTCACTAGGCTAGAAAATGAACTAGTGTATATAAGCATTGAACCGTAAAATATAATCCTGGATAGGTTCAGAGGAGCCTTGATGTAATGTAGGAATGTGGTCATATGTAACCCTAGGGCCATTTTTAAGAATAAAGTGATGGAGGAAAGCATCCTCCATGTCATAGAAAGTGCTAATGGACCCAAAGGGTAAGTGGGTGTACCATTATAGTGTCTTATCGTAATGCCTTAAGCAACAAGCAATCATTAGAGTAGTCGACCATGAGTGTGCGGTAATGTAGGATATGGGCATGAGGATCACCGGTACCATTAAAGCATGTGAAAGTAGGCATGAAAAAATATTTGGGGAAGGTGGAATTATGGATCTTTTTAGGAACAAGATTTCCATGTAAAGAGTTGTTGTCAATAGAGGCATAATAGGCTCTACTTTCTAAAGTAAGAGTATGAACTTGCGATTGGATTTGTCCTACAACATGCATGAGGGATAGAATATTATGCAAAGGGATAGTATGAGATGGAAATAATTTATTAAGTGGTTGAATTTTTCCATTATGAGTGATCATGGGAATGTCAAGAGGCGATAGAGTGGAGTCGGTGCTAAAGGTTTGGTGGAAGATGAGGGTATATGAGCGATAGTATGATGAGTATCAACACAATCCCTAGTAGGTGTGGTGAGCAAGGAAGAAACCTCAATGTGAGAAGATGCGGTAGGAGGGGTAGAGGATGTGGGAATAGAAGAAGAAGAAGCAATGGTGGGGGTGACTCATGGACAATAGTAGAGGCAACCTCAAGAGAGGATAAAAATGGAGCGGGAGAGTCACATGCAACAATATGGAAAGAAGGAGATCTATGATGGTGATTAGTAGAAGATGGGGTTCCATAAATAATGCTATGATCATCAATGTAATATGAAGGAGAATAAATTCTCGAAGGAGATGTGTGAGGAGGACTATCGGAAGTGGTAGAAGACATAGGAGTAGCTATAGGAGTGGCTGGAGGAGAGGTAGGAGGTACACCAGATTGGGAATCAATGCCTAATAAATAATCAATGATAGAGGGATCTAAAACATCGAGTGGCATATCAAAAGAAAGATAAGAGGAATCACATGCAACCGGATGGCATGGCGTATAACGAGTGAAAGCAACAGTGTCATCAACAAGGCGTATACTTATAGGAGAATTGACATGATTAGTCGGCACACGGTGTTGGCCCTCCAAGAGGGCTTGTTAAGTATCATCAGGTAAGATCATAGGAGCACTATATAAATCCTTAAGCTCAGCTATGGAAGCCTCATCATAGATAGGGTTAACACTAAAATGAGACATGATGAGGGAAAATAAGAACTATGGCTAACCACTAGGGTATGAAAGAGGATCCAAAAAAAAATGTTTGAAACGTAGGGTTCACCAAAATGACAAACTAAAAATAGAAATATTGGTATTTTTGTATCTATTTTATAAGTTAATCTAAATGGAAACTAAATATTATGTTGAAATGCAAGACCTAAATATTTTGTTTTAGTCCTTGAAAATATCAAAATAATAGAACTAAGAGGGATATGTTACTAACCTTTAAATGACTTACCTCACTGTGTGTTGGATCAGTAGTGATTGATATGCAGACTAGGCAAGTTGTGACTGAGTGGCCTCGAGAAGGGCAAAAACGAATATTTGTCATCTAGGGCGTATGGGAGGATACATGGGCACCTCGGGGCACCATGGTCTATAATATGGGTGTTGTAGACTGCAAAAAGCTCAAAACTTGAGCTCAGTAGTGTCGCAATATCTCTACAATATCTTTGCTCCTTTGCACATGTGTCGCAATAATGTCACCTATGTTGTTGTAAATTTCATATGAAGATCTTACTGCAAAACCCTATCCAAAGCATCAATTCCTAAAAAATAAAAATGCATATGAATAGGTTGGACTAACCTCAACTACCAAACTAGTGGTCTTATGACTAAGTGCCACACTACATTTTGGACCCAATATAGTTTTATGTGTGTGTGTGTGTGTGTTTTAAGTGTGTGTGTGTGTAGTTTTGTTCCTAGGTTTCCCAAAGCACCAATGACGCAGTAGTAGGGGCAATAAATAGATGTAAAATGTAAATGGTGGATGGAATAGAAAGAATACAACCATTTCCCCCTATGTTTGTGTGATGTAGATGTAGAAGATGCCCAAATATAGTCTATTGCCTTAGTAGATAGTTTCCCTTGATGGTAAGATGTTCACCCATAATGTAGTAAGCATGTTATGTTTATATAGGGATCTCTTGTTCAAATTTCAACACTAGTGACCCGAAATTGCTAACAATGACCTAGGGGAATGCAAGGAGTAATCATTAAGATCGATCTCAAACAAAAAAATTAGGACCACAAATTACAATGACATGGGTGCCTAAAATCATGGACTGGGCACCACAAGGTGCCCTAGTGTAACCCTAGGTGCCCCAGCATAGACCTAGAGATGACAACCAAGCAAATTACGACACCTGAGAGACCCTAAAAGATGCCCAAAATTGTAATGACAAGTGACAATTAAACCGAGAAAAAAACAATTTGACTACGCAAGATCCATATAAAATAGCGTGCCGTAGTAGTATTAATGTAATAGTAAGTGAGTGATTTTGTGACTACATGGCCTAGCCAACACTTGGGGCTATAATGTCCGATAAGAAAATGGTGAAGAAGGACTTGGAGAAGATCAAGATAATAGCCGGCAACCAGAGAAAATCCATATGGAAGCCACATGTCAAAACCATGTGCGAGATTTATAGGCTTTGTGTGTTTTTCATGAGAATTTTGAGAAGGGGCATGCCATTTCTGACGTGTCATGACACGTCGGATGAAGTGACGGCCCAAAAGCTGAGCACTACGCTGTATGAAAGAGCCAAGAGCCTAGAGAAGATGCTGAAATTGTGTGTTGACATTGATTCAGGGGACTAGCTGGATGCAAGCCAATAGTTCTCTTTCTTTTATTTTTTTTAAATATCAGGGTGGAAAATAAATCAAATGCACTCTATATATGTTTTACCTAACCCTCATGCACATTTGCATGGGGTCGATAAAGTCATGGAAACACCAAATTTAGCTAAATAAATGTTGTGGCGTATTGGTAGGGCATGTGATTATTTGGGTGGAGGTCTCATGTTCTATTTTTCCTAACTCCCTCATGAACATACGTGAAGGATAAGCTCCTCCTCTATATAATATGTCTTAAGTCATTGTTAAAATTGGTTATTATTTTTGGGTACTTCATCTAAACGCCCATCAACTACATATATGGTTTTTTTGCTCTTTTTTCCATTGTAGAATGTTGGAATGAATTGTTCAAATCAGAAATCATGAGTGCTTTGTTATGTGCTTGATTTTCTTGTAATGTTATATTTTCCTTACACTTTTCTTTTCTAGATTTGCACCTATTTTTCTACAATGTTTAAGATATTATGTAAGTCGGAATTTGTGTCGCTTTCTAGATTATAATCCAAAATATTGTCTATGATCACCATTATCTTTCTATGTATAGACTCTAACACATTTTGGAAATTATTTCCAAACTTATTCATCATAATATTATTTCCTATAGATTTTACATGTAGGGCAAGGCAATAAAAATATAGCCAAGGCAACTCATTGTTTTTGAATTGGTGCAAACATTAATCGACCTCCAAATTTTAAGATGGGTGTAACAAATAAAATACCAACATTTCTTAAAATGGATTTTATTGGCAAGGTATGTTGCAATATTTATGTTGAAGGCATTTATTTTTGGAATTAGGGTTGCTTGGTCGATATGCATCAAGACACGAATGGAAAATATTTGGTTTTTAAAGACGCGTTGATACTGCATCAATATGTGCCATCCATGTTGGTAGTCGTTAAACTTCCCTATCGCCATTTTAATCTTTATCAATGTTTTGGGTGGTTGAGCACCTAAGTAGGTTAGCGGCCTCGTCACACACCCATGTAGCATTTATCCACGGTATTAAAATTATCTACCCGCATCCCGATCTTCTCGTGTGTTGTCTTTGATCTTTGTGACCCATCTTTTGGATGGCCTCTGCCTCATGCCCATGAATTTATTATTTCTTTTTTAATCTAAACTTCAAAATTTCCGCTTGAATAGTTATGCAGCCTGCAAATAGACCGCGTTGAAATCTTCCAATGGTGGATTTGCTTTTGCATTTACAACATAGAATATATCCAAGCCACATTGGGAAAAATGAAAAGATTGTCGACCAACAAATGACACTAAAATAAGTATCACTAATTTTATTTAAGTTTTTTCCCTAATTTTTTAGAGATTGTGTAACTTGGGTAGTGAGTATAATGATCTAACATGATTTGGGTGTTACAATTTGAACTGTGGAAAAGGTATGGTGCATGGAGGTATTTAAATGGAGGCTTAGTATAATACTTTCTCTTTCCAGACATTATGACCTACAGTTAAAGGGACTCAATTATCGATGATGGTTGGGTTTTGAATGTGGAACCTATTTGAGTTTCCCCATTTTTTATTTTGCCCCCTTTAAGCACAAATTGCACTCATGTGAGTAATGCGAATGAGATTGAGATGACAAATTGGAACACAAATAACAAATATTGTTTGGGTAAGAACAATTTGAGTCATGGAATACATGTGGGACATGCAAGTATTTAATTCCCATATTTTTATTTCCAAATTTACATTCATGTCTTCACCTTATCTAACAAATTAAATGTTGTCCACTCAAAAACTTTACACCTTAAAAAAAAATAAATAGAAAATCACATTTAATGGTGGGCACCGTGTTGCCACCATCGGATAGCCCCTGTTGCATGATTCATAAGTTTTGATCAAAGATGGTTGGTTGCACATCTCCTTCTTCCTTGCAATTGCTCGCACTTAAATCGAAAAGGGGTGCCACAAAGTGCTACAATAAGGAATCATTACATATAGCCCATTTTTAATTGTATCCTCATTAAGCGCAAATTGCACTCATGTGAGTAATGCGAGTGAGATTGAGATGAGAAAGTGGAGCACAGATAACATATATTGTTTGGGTAAGAACAATTTGAGCCATGGAATACATGTGAGACATGCAAGTATTTAATTCCCACATTTTTATTTCCAAATTTCCATTCATGTCTTCGCCTTATCTAACAAATTAAATGTCATTCACTCAAAAACCTTGATGCCAAAAATAAAATAAAATAAAATAAATAACAAAACCCATTTTTTGGTAATCACCATGTTGTCGCCACTAGACAACCCCTAGCGCATGATTCGTAAGTTTTTATCAAAGATGGTTAGTTGCACATCACCTTCTTTCCTATAATTACTAGAGCTTAAAACTAAAAAGATTGCCACAAAGTGTTGTGACAATAAAGAATCATTACATATAGGTTTTGAGCCTCGAATGTATTGGATTTTGCACTCACGTGAATAGTGCAAGTGAGTTGGAGATGATAATATGGAGAAAAAATAGCAAATATTATTTTGGCAGGAACAATGTAAGTTGTGGCATAGGTGTTGGACATACAGGTATTTAATTCCCACATTTTATTTGAAACTTTCAATTCATGCATTCGTCTTATCTAACAAATTAAATGTTGTTCACTCAAAATCCTTTACACTAATGGTCATTGACGAATGACGCCTTAAAGATTGTTGATGAGGGAGATCCTAATCGTCACCCTAATAGCTAGAGAGAAACCGTAACTACAAATGTCCATGAAATTACCACCCTGGGAGGGTAGGTCCACTCCACATAACCCTATCTTTTAATTTTCTCGTGAGTCACAAAAGCAATTTCATCTTACATTTACATTTGTTCAAACTAACCAAAAACCGTAGGGCTAAATTTGTAAACAAAACCATTGTGAGATAAACACTACTTGTTGACCATTTATTGCTTTCTAAGATATCTCCAAAATACGATACCTCAATAACTTGCACATCATACACCCTTTTCCCTTCAAATGATTACCAAACATGACATGTGGTTTTACAAGAGTAGAGTTTCACATTGGTTCCCCTTTGCACTTTCCCCTCCATTCAATTTTTGCTCCCTCAAACCCCTTCTTCATCGCCCTCTTCCTCTCCCAATGTTTCACTCCCTCCACATTAACTTTTTTGATGCATCCCTTTCAGCATTTCCATTGTACATTTCACATATGATTGCTAGTTTATTAGAATGTATAAACTATAAACAAACTAATCATTTAAAAAATATGTTTTTGACACTGATAAACAAACTTGGCCCTATAACAAACTAAAACTCAAATGAACTTTTACTTGAGGATCTTATCAGCCATGTGAAACATGCATGTTTTAGCCATGTTATAAGTTTTAGTGTCGTCACATATTGGGGTTCACATTTAATAGAGAACTCATATTTCGAAAAATCACAGCCAACGTTTTTGAGATCTGCAAGATAGCTATATATTTAGATTCAAAAACACGAGTCTACAAAAAAACTAGTGACCACGAACTGCCACCTTCATACATGCATTTGCAAATGGATTACAAATAGAAACAAATGGGATCGACAGTTTGCAGCACCGTATGTAATTGAAGCTCTGTTGTCTTTAGATGTAACATACTTCTATTTGCATGAGATAATCAATGTCACAGTAAAACCTTATATGGTCGTTTAAAGAGAACAACCACAAAATTCACACTGTGGATTCAAACAGAATATAATCTTGTGAATATTGTAGTCAATGCATAAACTCTAATCTTTTGTGAAGTGATTTGTTAATGCTTCTCTCTTGATCATGCTAAGGGAAACAATGTCTTCACTTTCTTCAACACATGATCTTGAAACCATAATCCAAGGGAATAGACAAAGGGTTGCCACTTAAATTTTATTATTCCTCCATTACAATCAACGGAGCTATGATACCAAATGTAGATTCGGTTCATATGAAACAAATGCAACACAATAATAATTTGTCTCCATTAATATATTCATTAATAGAAGGTTACAAATATAGAGTCAAAACATAGTCTACGAATAGGGAATCAACAACCCTTGATTCTCTCCTCTAATCAATGTAAGTGTTGGACCCCAATAACTTTTATATTACAAATTGTATTTGTAAAGTATTAACCACTCACAACAATATTATAATAATAAGTTTAATATGGTTAAATATATACCAAATAACCACCCATTTAATATTTAATATTTGTACTAGCCTCTCAGCATAAGAATGGAAAGAAAACACACTGGAATTATTTTTAGAACTCGATTTCAGAATCAGCCATCAACCGACAACAGAAATTAATGCCTCTCAATTTTTTAGTCCTAGCTTAACACACAACACATGCAAGAAACATAACATAAGCAATAAAAATAGCTAAGAGTTATATATCATCATAGATTAATTTGTTTCATTCATTCAACTTTTATTGTTTCCTTCCATTATAATACGAGACGTGAATCGATCTCGTGCAAACAAAAAGTGATAGCTCCTATTAGTTCCCGCACATAATTAAGTGTTCAATTATATAAGTATTTGCAGTCAATTTGCTAACATGTGCATTCCATTCTAATCCATTTCAATAATCAATTACATAACATGACTAGTATTAATTTCATCCATCTAAATCATTTCTTAAAATAGTTCGTGATTCATCCATAGTTAACATATAGATTCCTTCTTAATTCCAAGGTCACAATAAGTGATACCAAATAAATAGTTTCATTCGATGATGATTCCACATGGTTTTAACATTTCTCAATTTTACATTTCGTATCCTATTTATAATTAATTAAAAACATGTGTATGATTCCATTTACATGATTTCCAATACATTGTAATTTACATGTATTCAATATACAATGTTACATTTACATATCTCAATTCACATAAGTCTCAATGTGTTGTCCTATATAATGAAATACAAGTAGTTTAAATTTACAATACGTTATAAGTATACAAGTTCTCAAACCATTTGTCCCAATAATAATACAATAGATATCCACATATATAAAATACCTAATTTTGTCATCAGAATAACACAAATGTCACCTATCATGAGAGATCCATATTGTTGTAGAACTGTGTTGTGAGAGAAAGAGTATCAGCGAGGTGCATTGCCTCCAACCACAAGCCTCACGGTTCCCAGCACACCTCTCAATTTGACAATGGCCCTACCTTCATAGGAAGGAAGATACAGTAATCAGTGAGGAAAGAGAGTCCCATGTGTAAAATAGTCACCCAATCAACTAGTAGACTTAAGACAGGGTAGGAATGTATATCCTAATAATCATATAAATAATTATCATGTTTTGGCCAAAGACTCAGGATAATAGTAGATACCCACCTAATTCCCGAAATTTGACAAAGTACTAGGGCACGACATAATCCATAATCATGTGGGTAAACCAGAGAACGAAATGATCGTAATCATGAGGTAAGGCCTCGAGTCTATCAATAGCCAACCCCAATCCCCCTTCTAGTACTTTTCATGTGTGAACCATTGTATTAGGTTATCTATCTTTATCCATACAAGTCACTCCCTAGTCTTATAGCACATCTCACAAACATACTCTTTTTCCCAACTGACAATTTACAATCAAGTCATCTCCATTTCCTTAATAAAAAAATGGGAAAACTAGAACAAAACACAAATAATACTAACCCTTTCGAGTGTCCCATACCACCGGTCCATCTTAATGCTACAAGGATCTAATCATAGTTTGTAACTCCCCAAACATCACAAAACAAATCCTGAATAGGACACAATCAATCACAACCGATATATATCTTGATTATATCAAAAGCAATTAATCATGATTTGGATTACTTTTACATAATTAATTATTCCATTGAATCATAACTAGGATATATCTCTCCTGCAAGAGAGGTAGATTCCGATCCTAGAACGTGTGTTACAAAATTCATTAATTTCATATTTAAATCACTTAATTTCCATTTCATAATTATTCAATTAGAATGTATTTGTATTTGCATTTGTAATAATAACATTACTAATCCTTAATTAGAACTCAAAGTTCACCACTTTCTATAAGCTATGGTTATAGTTATGCCCACTCTTTTAAATAACAATCATTCGTCATAATGTTGACATGTTCCAATCTTATCTCGAAGTTTATTCAATCGTAATATTCCGCCAAGAGATAATTTTTCATAAAAATCTAGTCTCTTTCAATATTCTCAACATACACTTATCAATTCCTAAGTTGATAGGTTAATGATACCCTTGTTTATCTTATAGGATTTCTTACTCATGGTTTATGAATGTGTTACTCCTTCTAGGTTAACATGCTTCTTGTAGTATTTTTTTCAAGTGTCATAAAAACATATAGATCATTTTTATATCTCCCAATAATAGTATAAGCACAAAGTACATTACTACATAATGCTTATAGTTACGTTAATTATGATGTAACCATTTAGAATACAATTTAAATCATAATATGTCATGAGGGTTTTTCATCAGATTCCTATCATTCTAGGTGTTTACATTACCTCCATTGTTTTGTTTTGTCTAATTGCTCTATCTCTCGGTTTTGTACTTACCTTAAGTTTAATAGAATATTCATGGTTAATACTTCATAAAATCAACCCCGTAGCCTATTTGCATATTACTAGATGTTACACAAACATTTTATGTTTCAATAAATGATAAATCATCTTTTATGATTTAATCGTGCAATAAAAGTTCTTTTATATTTTGTATATCAAAGTGGACCAAATCTGATCCAATTAATCTTTCCTTAACCTAATATCAAATCATACCATCTACATCCTTTTATCTTTATAAAATATATCCTTACGCTTGTCCTAATAACGTGGTTGTTATTTCATGTTGATATCTTCACATGAAATTGGCTTTTACCTTTTATTAATACGTATTTTTAGATCATACTTTGTGTCTTGGTAATATTTGATATGTGAATCAAAAGGTCATGAAAATTATCTTATATAGTTCAATTTTATATAGATATCGGGTAATAGGTTCATTATTAATGTATACATTCTTAGTGAATTTCTACCGCCTTAAACAATACACGTCACAACAAACATACTCAGTGAGGGTTGAACCGAATACCCATAGGTTCGGGAAAATTGACTAGATCATCAAACCAAATACATAAACATGCATTTGCATTGCATATATATATATATATATATATATATATATATATATGTTACTTCATCAAAAAGGCATAGAAGAACATGTAGAAAGATGAAATGAAACCATATGGATTTGCAAATGAAGCCTCGATTTGGAATGGGATGATCTAGACCAAACAAAGTTAAATATTCAATCAATAAGTGGGTTCATCAATTAAAGTGTCAAGAAATGTAGTTAATTCCTTTACTTAATTCAAATTCATGTTAGGATTAGAAACATCATATTTATTCAAATTATTAAGTAAGCATGCCTACCATAACATACATATATAACAATTTGTAAGATAGATCAATTAGAACACGTGCTAAATATAGTAAAATATGAGAGAGAGAGAGAGAGTGTGTGTGTGTGTGTGTGCACTTAACTATTTGGTTGGTCTAGAAGTTGAGTTCGGTGTGATAGAATAATAAACAAAGTGTAAATATCCTACAAATGCATCATTCTTGTTTTTACAAGTGTTAAATGTCTTGGTAGCAAATTATCAAACTTCAACCATTTGGCACTTTTGTCCCTAAGAGTCGGTTTAGTCCAAAAAGATGTTGGCACTCTGTAGCTTTTTGTGCTCTTGCAAATGACTATAATATGCTTCATTGTAATATGGTCTTGCAAATGTGTGAAACTCTCTTAAATCAATCGAAAATACTCAAAACCCTAATCATGGGTGAAACCCCCGCAAAAGGTTAGTGTTTAGCTTGAAGTACAATTTGTACACTTCTTACGTCAAAGCACTACTTCGAAGAGGCCTCAAACCACTAGTAATTCTCCTCCGGAGATGTGATATATGTATGAATGTGACTATTTTATAATCGATCAATTGATAATATTTGTAATGTCTTGTTTGTTTAGTACTTGACTTGGCTTTGATGATCTTTAGCTTGGGAAGCTTTACTTTAGAACTAGATTTGAAGTGCTTCAAACCTATGTATGGGTTGTTCCTTATGTGTGCTAGTGCTTTAGAGAAATTTAGGAGAGCTTTGATTGTCTTTTGAATAATATTTGTTAATTGTGCTCGTGAAAGTCTAAAGTAAATGAATGCATTTGACTTGCTTATATAGGGCTTTGTAGGTATAATGCCTCATTAAGGCCACCATAAAGAAATGACCCATTAAAGATATCAAATTGGGAAAATGACCATTGAAAAGGCAAAAAAAAATGTCAATTTCAAACCAAAATGTTTGGCGTTTTGGTTCCTATTTGGTGGTTTGGTCTAGAAGGTGTTCAATGCTATAAAGTTTTGTGCGTGAGAATTACAATTGATAGACTACTTTGGACTGATATAAGTTATCATGTAAATGGTCGAACAAAGGTGCAATAAGAAGAACAAATCTTGTAATAGGACTAAGACTATAATAATTAGGCTTTAAATAAATGCACCGAGTCATGATTTAGGGATTAAGTCAATATTGATATTATCAAGTGATTGATTATCAAATTTAATTGTCTACAATTTGTTCCATTGGTTGGCTCATAAAATCTTATTCACCATGGTTCTTTGCTTTGTTATAGGTATCTTTCTTCACTTATTATCAAATCTAACATATGAAAAGGCACTCTTATCATTTTCCCTATAATCATGTCTTTGTGTTTCTCTACATAAGTTTAATTTTTCTTTTGTGAATTCTACAAATATTATCATTATTTCTCACATGTAGTTTTTCAAAGGGAAGCCTCTCTTAAAAAGGAGGAGACAATAATCTCACACTTCCCCTAAGGGATTTGTCTTCCACACATTTTAGTGATAACAAGGTGGATGGAAAATCACAATTTGAACCCATTAGGAAGAAAATATTTGAAACATATAAAAATGTTTCTCTAAAACTTGTACATTCTTATCTAATAATTGGGATTCTTACTTGTAATTATGTGATTGGTTATTTCACACCATTGGATAAAAGTTGAACCTTTATAAATATCAAATCTATGGGTTATTGTGTAAATATTTATTATGTCCACTATTGGGTACTACCTCCACTATTGAGTGTTTTTGCATATGAGAGTTTTTGCATAAGTAACATTTCTCTTGGTCTATGGCTTAACCTCCCCCATTTTCTACTATATGGGAAACTTTTGTGTTTGATAGGGTCTTGTTTAATTAGAACTTTAGTTCATGTCCCTGTTTAAATTATTTTCACTTGTGCATTGTGCTCACTTCTTCAATTCATCTCACTAAACATTTTTTAATATGATACTAGGAGAGGTAGTCACATTCATGAGGTCGTCATGCTTCTATGGGTGGTTTAAGTTCATTTTCAAACAATGTTACCAATAACTTATATTGTGTTTTCATATCCATTATATATGTGTGTGTATACACACATGCAATTTTCAACATTATAAGCTTCTTGCATTAAAGAAATAGACATATTTGAATTTTATTAATATATGTTTAAATTAAGTTTTCTATTTTCAATATGATAAATGTTTATGATGGAAAGTTGAAAAACACATCAAAAAAATGACGTATCATTATGTCTCTTGAAAATACCAAATATATCTTGTCTCTTTATGATTACAATTTATTTTTAATATAAATCATATTTTATCTACTTTAATCCCTTTTAATATTATTTTAGTATTTTATTTGAGTGCATTAATGCATTAACATTTAGTACTCTTTACTCTCTACAATTTTTACTATAATCAGTTTCTATTTATTTATTTGAATAAATCATTCGATGAACCTCTTGTACTCCTCTACTCTCTAAAAGTTTTCGTTATAATCGATTACATATTGACAAACTTTCATTATAATCGATTACATATTTACATATCTATTTTAGAGAATTGAACCAAAAATACATTAATTACACCGAAGGCGTTCCCCTATGGGAAAGGTCTTGCAAGCGTTTCTGCGATTGTGTTAAATTTGACAGTTTGATTTGTGCCGTCTAGACATTTTTGTTTTTTAACAGCTTTTTTTTAAGGGTTTTAGGCAAAAATATTGAAATTACCCATGAGCTCACACTTGCATGCTTTGAATTGAGGGTTGAGTAGAATTTGTATATTTATTTTAATTATTTGCATGTTGAAAGAATATCTTTACCTTTATTCAACTTTTTTTAAAAAAAATTGCCATAAGTTTACATGTTGCATGAATATTAATATCTTTCTAATGTTTGAAAAACTTTGAAACGATTTAATATTATTAGTTTTCTTTTTTAATTGTGATAAGGATTCACAAGCACTATATTTATTAATTTATTTTTTTCTTTGTAAAAATATTTTCCTATCTCGCATGTTCACGCAAGTTGAAAGGACAATGTTGTCTTTCTTGCTTTTGAAAAAAATCATAATTGTATGCCTTTGCATGTTGCTTGTTGGGCGACTATTATTAGCTTTTTAAGTTTTTAAGTTTTTAAGTTTTTTTGGGATTATTAATGTGACAATTTAGAGCGGTGTAATTTACAGTGGATTGCAATTATCTCTTTTACAAGATTGCAATACTGTTGTACATATATTGCTTTTGGAATGGAGAGTATACAACATGAACAAGGAGGATCTAAAGCCGCAAATTCTCACTGTGATGACTCATTAGAAACTGAGGATTTCAAACAACCTTCAACTGAAACAGAAACTAATGTTGATGATGGTGAGGAGAGAGAATCAAGGTTAGGCTTTAATGTTTCAATTTTAATTTCTTGATAGGCTCTACAAGATTTTCTGGCTTTAGCGCAGTCTTTTATTTTACTTTAATCTGGACTGATTTTGTCAGATAATTTAATACAGGGTTGGGTGTGAGGACTGATTTGTCTATGCAAGATAAGAGAGTAATCACATCAGAGTTGGTTGCAGCAAACTCCGTAGATTGGGACAATACAATTGATTCCCTATGGAAAGTGGTGAATGAAAATGGTTTTTTGTTGGAGGAGTTAGAGGGCAACCTTGAGCAGCTGAAAATACTTTCAGCTGAGACAAACCATTTGCAGGAGGAGTAGGAGCTCAGAAGGATAATTTTTTTTATCAATTATAAATAATACTTAGTTTTATCTTGAGCTATCATTTACCAATACATTTGTTATTAGGAAAAAGAGTCTAAGGATGAATAGTTATTGCTTTAGTCCTTTGAATAATGTCATTACCATTTTGCTCCAACACAACAACTATTTTGGGTGTACGAGAAATTAAATACTTACCAAATTGTCACAGTATCATAAGGAACTATTTTTTGGACATTAATGTTCTAAGTTTTAACTGCACTAGACCAAATATTTAGTACAAACTATGTACATGGGATTTTGCATGCGGTAAATGATGATGAGTTATACAGTCTGCAATGGTAAAAGATTGAATATCCCCTTTTAAATGCGCACTTTGGGGAAAAGGCACAAAAATTGCTTATTGATATCGCTCAAATAAGCATTCAGGCGTACATGGAAGTCTCGATTAAATCATTCTTACAAGTTACAAATCGTCCGTATTATAAATAATTATCATAGTTACTCCTCTTAATATTTATTCCTCTTAAACCATCAAATTACATTGAAATCATTTCCGTTCGTTATAAATAATTTTCATACTTACTCCTCCCTGAAATTGTTGATAGCCAATGTTGATGTGTTGTTAAAGGTATTGTTAGTTCTTCGTGTTGCGAGTCCATTTTCCGAACTCTGAAGTCTGAAAATTCAGACTTTAGGGATTTGGGGTTTCATGAATTGCAGTTCGAAATCTAGTGGGGGTTGTGTTACAACGCAATATTCGGCGAAAGTGTTGTTACCCAAAACTGTGTCATTTCGTTCCAATGTGAACATGAACCCTGTGTGTTTTTTCTATGACGGCCTCCTTCAAGGCTATCCTATGCGGCAGGCAAAGGGGTCAAGGCAATTGAAGGTTCGGAAACCCATAAAGTTTTCTGTGTAGGTAGAAAATTGAATGTTTTCAGATCTCATATTCTATTTTATTCTTTTGTAGAGCGCTCTGTAAACAGGGTCGATTGAAGGAGGTACTGCATATGCCTTGGATATTTTTATGTGAATGTAGTTCGCAGATGTAAATCCAAAATTGACAACCTTTGTCAAGCATCCTACCAGCGTGTGCCAAAATAGGAGCTTTGAAACATGGTATGGAGATCCATCAAAAAATAATTAAAAGTAGACTTTTGTCATATATTGTAGTCTCAAATGCTCCAATAGACATGTCTGCAAAATGCGACAGCATACAAAAGGCATGTCATTTGTTTGAAAAAATGCACCATCCAGATGTTGCCTCCTGGAATGCAATGATTGCATGATATGCAATGCATGGCTATAACATGGATGCCCTCAAACTCTTTGAACTGATGATGCACCATGGAGCCATTCCGACCTTGTAAGATTTATTTGTGTTTTATTTGCATGTAGTCATGCAGGTGTAGTAGATGATGGCTGTAAATATTTTAGTCACATGAGTGAATTTTATGGCATCAAGCCCACAGTGGATCATTATGTATGCATGGTTGACCTTCTTGTCCGTGCAGGCTATCTTAAGCAAGCACTTAACTTCATCATCAAAATGCCAATAAAACCTGATGTGATTGTGTGGATGTGTTTGCTTGGAGCTTGTAAATCATATAAGAATATAGGGTTAGGAGAATTTGTGGCAAGACTCCTTTTTGAATTGGATCCTAATAATATTGCACCTTATGTTCTTTTGTCAAACATTTATGCAGAAGTTGGTAGGAGGAGTGACATGCAAAAGGTAAGGAAATTGATGAAAGATAGAAGAATTAAGAAGGTACATGGATTTAGTTGGATTGAAGTGCATGAAACGGTACATGCTTTTTGTGTAGGAGATATATCACACCCACAAACACAAGAGATCTATGCAAAGTTGGAGAAATTATTGTGGGAGATGAAGGCAGAAGGGTATGATACAGATAGAGCCTCTGTAATCCATTATTGGCTTCCTGGAAAACTGCCATTGGTTGTAATAACATTGAGTTTCCGCATTCATTTTTTCAATTTGTCAATTTTCTATTGTGGAAATACCCTAGGTTTGCAAGAGTAATGCAGAATCCATTGTTTGAGTTTAAAACGTTTCTTGTCTTTAATAAAAAGCTAAAAATCAATCACACCCCTTATCAACATCAACTAAAAAACGTCATAACTATCCCTCTAAAACAAATAACTTATACCTTTCGGCATTCACATTGCATTGTACACATGCGATTGCTAGTTATTAACAATTATAAAATAAAAACACATCGTGTGTTACAAAAAAATCTTTTAACTCATCAATATAACTTAATTTATTAAATAATATAACTACTGGGCTTAAGTATTTAAATGTGTTGCATTTAAAAGGAATGACATTTGCATTTAAAGAGTGTAAATATCCCTATCTATACAGAATAGTCAAATAATTTTTCACCATTTATCTTATATGGATCTTATTGAGCAGGTTTGGCTGCTCAACAAAATCATATACATCTGTATACAGAAGCAAACTGAGAATCGACTTGAAGCACAATGGAAAGCATGGTTATCAAAACCCTGTTAAGTATGGCCTAAATCCTGTTGGATACAGATTTTGAATGTATCAATTCAGTCTGATCAGATTAAAACACTTCATTATTGTTTTTTCCTTTTTAGTATTTATTTGTAAGAGTATCTTGGAAGAGGACACTAGAGGGAAGTCGACCTTTGTGATTCGAACCAATGACAGTTTGGTGGTAAGCATTCCTAACCCTGCGTCCAGCACTCAGGCCTTTGTTCTTTTTAATAATTAAGATTTCAATTCTTTGGAAACCCTTGTCCCAGCCTACTCTCTCTTCTCAGTATAGCAATTGACATTTGTTAACGTTTATCCTCTAGTCAATCGTTAAAAGAAAAACTCGGATTCACATTGCTAAAACCTTCTTCCTGTCTACCTGAAAGTCTCTTGGATACAACAGTAGCATATATTGATCATTCAATTCTAGAGCTAAATGTCATGGTTCATGGAGAGGATTGTGGAGCATATGTGAAAGTCTTTCTCAGATATAATAGCAGCATACTGATAATTCGATTCTAGACCTAAATAGCTTAGTTCATGGGACGGATTGACAAGCGGTGTAAAGTTTAGGGATAATGACATGCCAGAAAATTCTAGAGCAGAGTCATTAAGAATAAGATATATTCGAAATGATTCTAGAGATGTGTTTGAATGAGAAATAAATTTATTAAAAATAGATAAAAAGTTTACGGTGAAAATTTGAGAAATTGGAATAAAAGGTTAAAAATAAGATGAAAGAAATTGAAACAAAGTGTTAAAAATCAAGATAAAAGAAGTAATCGGATTCTTATACTGCGTATAAACATATGAGAATAGAATAAAATAGGACCTTCTGATTATGTGCTTTATCATCTTCTCTTTGATTCATCATTATACTTACACAGGTGAGGTGCTGCTGATCAACAGGGCTCTGGTGGTCTCTAATGAAAATTACAGTTCTTTTATGGAGGGTCACATAAAGAACGGACTGCTTCAGAATGTGAAAAAGCACAAGCACCCGGTTTAGGTGGACATGAGGTGCAAATTTTTCTTTTGCTTGGCATAAGAAATTCTCTCAGCTGATCCCCAAAGTTGGAATTCATCATCGAATCTGTGTCTGCGAGGGAGTTTCTGGCTACTCCAACAAAACTCAAAGAAGAAAACACCATTGTGTGTCAATTACAAATGGATGGATGATCAAACATGGCTAAAATAATGTATGTTCTTGAGGCAATATTACAATTTGTTCTCATCAAATACTGTGACTCGACGTTTAAAATAGAGGAACTAATGTTACGTACCAACAAATAAGATATTGATGAACGTCGGTTAATGTACAGACTCACACAATGCCATAGTTTATGTTGTGTACCAAAATTTGAGATATTGGTCACAGCTATGAAGATCTGACCCTTTCAAGTGCCCAACCCATTATTTTGTGATTCTCATACATGAGTAGTGAGCAATGTTCTTCACTATACATCATTATACTGATTTATGTTTTTGAAATTATTCTAGTACAAACCCCTAGGTCCATACCATTTTGGGATAATGATGCCCCCCACCATAGTCCAATCTATAGAGCCTTCAGGAATGGTAACAAAGAAATGCAGAAAGACTCCTGGAGGGTGCTGCCAAATTTGTGACTGATGCAGTTTTCAAAACAAGTTTGACTCATAATTTATAGTTCTGATAGTTAGGTTTGACTCATAATTAAATTTGCAGCCAAAAATTTATGAGTATTGATGTATGCAACTCTACATATCGTGTTTTCTAAATAGCAAAAATTTCTTTCAATGTTAGTTTTAGCCATTTTTATATTTCTAATAGTTTTAAAGGCTTCACAAAAGCTATGGTCATTGTTTATTATAGGTTGAAGGGCATATACATAGGGGAAGGTTAGTCCCACAGCCTATAGG
This sequence comes from Taxus wallichiana var. yunnanensis, assembly GCA_018340775.1. Taxonomy (NCBI): domain Eukaryota; kingdom Viridiplantae; phylum Streptophyta; class Pinopsida; order Cupressales; family Taxaceae; genus Taxus; species Taxus wallichiana. The sequence continues at coordinate 239,074,085 of CM031238.1, read as the reverse complement.
CCGCAATGGCCTAAGTTTTGCTCTGAACCTTGCGAGGATTTAAACTATACTATTCTCTGCACTTTTAAGAGCTATGCCTTGTAATTAGTATAATTCTGTTCTGCTTATTAAAAGAAAGATATATAACAACAAAACTAGCATTTTATGCAGTTCATTAACGATATCATTCTTTTCAGGAGATAAAACTAACTATAGATTTGTAGTACCACGAGAGAAGTTAATATATATTTTGCATCTTTGCTCAAATATAATATTAATAATTGATACAAAAACAGCTCCCTGTTTTCTTTGAAAGGATGAAGGCACGGCAATCCCACCTTTATTGCACTTAATAATTAATACAAAAACAGCTCCCCTGTTCTCTTTGAAAGGATGACGGCACAGCAATCACACCTTTATTGCACAAAATTGAATAATTTATTTGGATTGTAGAAGTAAATGTGTGACCTTAAATAGTTTATTGTGAAAAATGAGGGTATATTAAATAGAATTAGTCCGCTGTTGTACCAGCTATGGATTATCAAACTGCCTATGTGTCAATTGAAGCTAACTTTGAGAAGAAAATAGATTGGTATATGCTATACAAATTATCTTTTGGGCTGAGTTCTGCTCTTATAGATGGAACTTTGCAATGTCTCCATGTAACTTCCATATATATCCAGATGTTTAGCAGAACGAAATCAGCAATAGGAATGCTACTTTTGGATAGATTTTGATCAGTGATCAGCAAGACGACTGATGCCCCATACATCAATTATCCCAGGAGGAAATGCCGCATCTGTCGCTGCTCGCACAGCAACTTTTGCAACAGATGATGCGCTAACAGGCGGCACAAACAGTGGTCCTATGACGGGAATTTGTGCTGCAGATTTTGCATTTCGTAAGACCTGCAATTTTTTTATATAGTGCCAAACACAATGACCAATTATTTTCCCCAATTTTAAGCACAAGTAACAAATGCATAGTCAACTTAACAAAAACAATTGAAGAATACCGTTTCAAGCGGAGCGCCCACAATACCCAATGGAATTTTGAAGCTTCCAACCTGACGAGTCCCATAGATGAATGCAGGCCTAAGAATCACACCTGTAATGACAGCATGAAAAGAAGTGGATTTTTGATCATGGGTCGAATACTGAACCATTTAAGAGTATTGGAGAATTTTATACTAAATAATGCTCAACCAGATTATCATCATGTACATCGCTACACTGACATGTCGATGATATTGAATGGCAATGTAATCCCATTACCATGTTTCATGCACGCAGAACTTATAAACCTACTTTCTAGATGAGCAACATTGTGCATATATCATTTAGCGTCTGAATCTATTTTCATCATGCCTTCAAATGAACACGAGACTTACCTCCATATGGAAATCTGCACAGTAATGCTTTTTCTGCAGCCCTCTGTTTCGACATAGCGAATTCCATATAAATTAGAACAGGACAATTTCAACAGCAAGGAAAAAGGAGAGTAGAGCTTAAAAATTCAATTTGCAATTACAATTTCAATATCCATTTGAAATCTATTTCTATTTGATTATTTTCAACTTGATAAGTCATACTAATTATCCAATCTTGTTATAAATAAAATATTATGTTCAAAGAGAAATACCATGCCTTTATAGTTTATTGACAAAATCCTGTGCATACCACTACAAAAGAACCCTGTTGAGGACCTATTCTCTAACTACCAGGTCAACAAAGAGGAACGTGTACAGAGAGAATGATGGCATGCATGATAAAAATATTTAAACTTTTAAGATGTTCAATGGGAGTTTTAAAAATGCAAAGATAGGAGTAGAGAAATGCGCAGTAGTCCGTTTTTCTTTAAACATTTTAACACTAACCCTTGGTTTTACATTAGCATTTTGTTATCTAGTAGACTTTCTTGGTTCCACCAACATTTGTTTTGCAGCAAATGCCTAATCACAAGTACAACAATCAAGAAAATGCTTTAAAACTATTAAAATTTGCTATAAAGTCAAGGGAACAACTTGTGTACGTTCATGTCATTTGGTAGCCGTAGAATAGTTCTCTTTGTTGTTGGCCAATAAGACAATCTACGAAAACCTTCTCCTTAGTTCCTGAATCAAGTATGCTTCTTCACTCTTCTTGTGGCCTATCAACCTTCGGAGGGCTTGCCAACAAAGGGAATTAGCAGTTGCCCCTGCATGGAATTTCTTATCTGGCACTAAAGCAGGGGCTTGACTGTATCTTATTGTCTCATCTCACTCCTGCGAGTAATCACTGCATGTGAGGGAGTTGAGTTACGTCCCATCTCACCTCCACGAGTAGTCACAGCATGTGAGGAAATTGGGTTAAATCCCATTTCACCACCACTAGTAACCACTACATGTGAGGGATTTGAGTGCAGTTGCACACACATTAGTGAAGTTGTGCCACAGTAAGCCCAACACCTGGCCACTTCCAGCTGTCAAAAATCTCGCATTTATCCATCTAAATACTGAAAACAAAATTCAAATCACTTTTTAGTTTCTTTAGGATTTCCATTTGCCGTTGCCTCATTATATTCATTTCATTGTTTTCGCCTGCCTCCATAATGATTATCTCGCCCTCTATCAACATTCATTTCTAAAAGGATAGATTTTGGTTAGATACAATTATGTCAAAACTTTCCTTTAAAAGACAAGGATCGAGGCCTGGGCATGCACTTACAGAAGATAGAGTCAATAACGATAAGATGTCAAGATAACAAATGTAATTAGAAAAAAAAAGTACGAGCATGGAGAATTGCCTTGACAGGCAAGTTGTTATATGGTTCCATTACTCTGCTCAGTTAGATGATTAAAACGGATTTTTTTAGCATTGTCCATTTTTTCCGCTTCACTTTACTTGTAGAATGAATAGGTAGAATATTGACAGTCTTTATGTTGTTGATATCACTTGGTCTTGGTGTGTGAAGTATTGCAATTTCTTCTATGTAAATTATCTTTGATGGAGGGGGTTTCAGTGGTAGGCCAAAGATCATCTTGCCCCCTCGTGAATTTTATGGTGGGTTAATAATTTGAGGTTGGGGATTGTCATCTCTCAAACTTCCTCCTCCAACTACCAGTGAGATGCATGTAAAGTAATTTGAGGATCGTCATCTCTCAAATTTCCTCCTCCAACTACCGGTGAGATGCAAGTAAAGCATAAAACTGATCCCAAAGCTCCTTCATGTCTCATTCAGGAGTTCTTGCACTGTTATTGTCTCTTCGTGGCCAACTCCATCCTTTCACAGAATTCCAACATTATTTGAGCATTATGATCAAAATTGGATTTGGAAGCTTGATCCACATACATTCATGCTTTTATTGTGCCACAGTCCCCGCTTTCTTTTTTATTTTGTGAAAGGTAAATATTATATATTAAAAATATATGCTATGCAGAAGGATGCCTCTGAAAAAGTGTGACAAGTGACTGAGAAACATAGATCTTCCCTGCAAAAAAATTAATTCAGATAGGCATTGTGTACACCATTTGGTGCACGCTGCCTCTCATTCTTCAAACTTGTTGAACAGAAAGGACCTAGTTTGAATCTTATTTCAGGATTTGAAGAGCTGAGGTCATCTAGGACATGGCAAATGTGTTTCAGCATTCCATCATGAAACTCAATCAACTTCCGTGGGGACTACATGTCATCTAGAACTGCAAATATACATTGGTAAGTGGTGGCTTTGAATAGCTGCTATCAAGATAGCAACATCTTTGAGTGCCTTGGATCCAAAAATATTTTCTTCTTTCCCTTATGTCCACTCTTGCTAAGTCACTGTCTGAAATCTCTCATTTTAACATAACTCGTAGAAACATTTGCTGCGGTTCAGCTCCTGCAACAATGGTCCTTTGTTGCTTTTGTCATTATAGGGCCGTTGAACTACAACAGTCAGTATTCATGAATCTGGTACAGTTCTGCATCATGGGGAATAGCTGGAGATTGAAAACTTCAATTGCTTCTGCTGGCTCAATCTCTCTTGATGAGCCACCTAAACCTCAATGGGTTTTTTGGAGATCAACGGTGACATGGTCATTCTTCTTGCAAACCTCTATTTGCTTGTATATCCAGCGAGGAAGTCTGCTGCCTTTTTTCTCTCTTTCGAAATGATTGAGAGTAAAGACTTGAAAACATTGCAATAAAGCTAAGGCTTTGGGAACCAAATTTCCCAATCTCCAAAATACCTTTTGATGTATTGAAAATAATTCCAAATCGATCGAGGTAGCAATAAAGCTAAGGCTTTGGGAACCAAATTTCCCAATCTCCAAAATACCTTTGATGTATTGAAAATATTTCCAAAGTGATCGAGGTAGAGGAAGTTTCAAGTACAATATATGCCCATCCTCGAGGAGAAGTAGAAAATAAATATTGCTCTGGAAAAATTACCACTGTTTATCTTTATTAATGATGATCCATGAAAGCTATTGGAGATAAAATCATGGGCAGCTATTCTAATTCTACACCACCTTTACACTAAAATAATGAAATAAATAAATAAACCAAATAGCTAACTAACTAAACTGTTAGCTCGGCTAATTATTTTTATTTATTTATCCAACTTAATAGCATAAAGACTAAGCGCGCCTGTGTTAACCTAACATTGTTATTAATTTATCTAACAAAATAAAATTCAGACTAAGCAGTAGTAGTGTTAATCTTAACATCGTTCTTTTCTTTAGTATGATTTAAAATTGTCTCCATGAGTTGGCCATGCCAAGGCTGCTATCTTTGTTGAGCGTATTTGGTATCCATTCTATTTCAACGGTCTCCCTCGCTTTCCTGCCCCATCAACAATCCTCTTTAACAAGCAATCTCGCTTTTTCCATAAACATGGTGATTTGTAAGGTGTGAGTGTTCCATTGCAGCATATTCTTTAAGTCGTGGACCATTGATTTTCTTAGGATTCTAATTACTTTTTCTCAGATTCCTCAAACATATGGTATGCATATTGCATGTCCCTCTATCCCTTTTGTCCTCTCCTTGGTTTTTGCTTTGTGGATTATTTCCTAAATGTCTCTCCACTTATATCCATTTTCCATTAATGCATCTATGAGGTGTTACTTTTCTTGTTCGAAATGTTCGGGTCTCAGATTTTGACTGCACGAGTAGCCAACATGTTAAGGACCTCTGCAATCTGCCACTGATGGTGATGAGACTCTACATGTAAGCATTGGTCTATGTGAGTTTTCTTTCTATATACCCCATGGCCTAAGGATCCGTCAGGTTTCTTTGAGATTGTGCTCTCAAGGAATGTAAATTTTTTTCTTCTTTTTCTAAGGTGAATTGGATTTGATTCATTTCTCTATTTAGGTGACTTGGAAATTTATCTTAGCCCCTTTCTACCATTGCACCATTTTGCATTGGTACCATCCACAAATATTTCCCACCATGCAAGTTTCAAAGGGTAGAACTCTAGGGCTTCCACCTCAAAGTCTTCCATCAATAGGTTTGCGACAATGGGTGATAATGGTGCTTCCATTACTACACCTTCAGTTTGTTCATAATCTCTCCTTTAAACATACTTATATCAACTTTCCTAAAAATACTAAAATGTTTGTTCATAAATCTCTCCATGCTATAAAAATATCAACTTTCCTAAATACGAAAAATGGTCTCATGCTATGAAACGGGTCTGAAATGTGGAAACTCAAATTTTCAAAAACCCTTGGGTACGAAACAGCAACAAAACATCCTATAGGTTTACACCAATATTTTTCAATTATTGGAATCTCTCTTGCAAAACTCGTTGGTGCATCAATCTCGCTGAGTGCACATCCTAAGGAGTGTACCATGAATGATGTGTGATTACTGGTATTTTAGAAGAGATTTCCATATGATTTTCTGTTATACCTATCTATTCCTTCATACTACCTTCATACCTTCTATGATGTCTCCTGAAATACTAAACCCTAAAATATGGCAAAGTTTGAGACCCTAAAACGCTGAACTTTGGCTAAGTCTGAAATCTGATAAGACCCTCCAAAACCTAGAATTTGCATTATAGCTCCTAGATGTCCAAAACCACTCTCAAACATCCTGGAAGTATATACATAAAAAAATTAAAGTATAAGCTTACAGTTAGTTCTTATACTAAAATGTTTATTTTATATATACTAGCTAATTCAGGGTTAATGTTTTGGCCATTAATTTTTAAAAATTTAAAGACTTGTGCTGCCAAAAACACATTAGAAACACCCGGAAACGTATGGTACATTTTAGTACATTTCTGGGATGTTTCGTTTCCAAATTGTTCCAAGGAAGAAACGGGGTAAGTGGGGGCATTTCAATGCAACAAAGCTTGTGGCTTCCTTTAGTGGGATTTTTGTGTAAAGTGACACTAGCTTGAAGCTTATCAATAAAGTCATTCTCATTCACCCTACGATCTTGGACCTTACAAACAAAATGTCCCAAGTCCATAATGGACAAAGGTGTGTGCTCCAACAAATGTTTTAACTTGTTGGCAAGACCATATGTAGGAGAATTTCTTGTATTGACAATGGGTCTAAGCAGGACTTTGTCTTTATGGAATTTTGGCACACCATAGATCCTTGGTACAATGAGAACCCTTGGAATCAGTCTCCATTTTCATCATCCTCCTCTAGTGAATCCTTAATTGCCTAGGTGACCATATTGACTATTATGTTTAAGAGATTTTTGGTTATCATTATGTAGATTCCACTTGTGGTATGTGCTCAATCATTTTAGTTCCAGTCATTCCTATGTAATATCCCCTTCCCATTCAAAGACCTTTAGCCTAGTTTGTCAACCCGATGGCCTAAGGAAAATATAAGGGTGACTTAAGTTATATTTAATTATTATAAAGTGCCATTAATAAAAGAAAAAAATATATTGAGCACTTACAATAATTTATATGACTTAATAATTATTAAATTTAGGATGGAAAAGGCCCAAATATAAATTGTTATCCATCCTAGGTGAAAAGGCGACTTTCCTTAGAAAGGGGAATGGGGACATAGAAAGGATAAATGCCCATTTTACTATGTATTTCCCTAGAAAAATGCGACTTGCATTAGGAGGGAAAAAGTTGTTGGGAAAAACATTTAATATGGGAAAATATTAAATGTTTGCATAGGGAAAATCCTTGTGAACTAATTGGATATTGTAGAGGTTGTTTTGGGTCTCTTCTTCCTTTATAAGGAGAAGTCGACTTGAGGGGAAGGTATTCCATAACCATTTGATATTTTCTGATTTGTGTCTTAAGCTTATAGCTTTTGCATACACACTTAGATTTTCTTTAGCTTGTGGAGTAAGATCCCACAGGGACCCTAGCTTCGGTGGTGAGAGATCCATTCCTAGCTAGTAGGGCACTCTTCGGTGGTGAAAGATCCACCCTAGTTTGTCATTATTGGAGTTGATTCAGGGCTGATTTGTTTAGGAATCAAAGTAGCTTGTTTTCTTAATTTTTGGCGTTGATTTGATGCCCTAAATGTGTTGGGAGACCTACCTTTTAGGGCAAAATTAAGGTTTTGTGTTTGCTTTGTGCAAAATCTAATTTTGGAATATTATTCTTCATATTTTTGTGGCCCTAGATCCAAAGTTTCAGCTCATTTGGACCTCTCTAGCAAAAGATATGAATTTTGAAATTATGTTGCCGATAAGGTTTTTTAAATAATTTATTGCAGCCTTGTTTACATCTGAAATCTGCAATTTTATACATATTTGGGCTTTATAAATTAGTGGTACTAGATTTGAGTGGAATGATATAAATTGAGAGGTTGATTGGTGTGGGTTTTCCGCTTAACCCAAGTCGCATTTCCTTTATAAATTCAAATCTGCGTGATCCTTGTTTGGTATTTTGTCGACAAGTTGCATTTAAAGTTGGGATTGCCTAAAATCCATTTAGGGGTAAAATAATGTCCATTGGGGACATTACATCCTATCCGTGAGAACCATAGAATTTCCCTTTTCGGGTTTTAGGGTTATAATTTCTTTTTTATTTTCAACTCTTGTGAGGGCCTCGCATTCCTCTCTTGAGATGTTGTTCTAGGTGGCTGTGTTGTTTTTAGTGCTAACAACAGCTCTGAATTCTTCAGCTATTTCTTCCTCTAGGTTTCTCACACCAATTTCTACACCCATAATAATATCTCATAAGGGTTCTTAGAAGGAGGTACTGCTCAAATTATTGGGTTGGATATTCAACACATCATCTTTAATCATTTTCTTAATAACATCTTTGGTTAAAAGATTCAACTTAGGCTGCATTATGATTTCCCTTCTTTCTTTGTCTCGGGTAATAGACATGACTTGTATCCAAGTTATTTTGCAGTATTCTCTAATCCTTTCTTTATGTTAACGTCCCTGCCCATGGAGAAATCTTTTTGTTTTGTATTTTCATACTCATTATATAAATTTGCATTCTCCTTATAATTAATGTTTGCATTCTCCATATTATTAATGCTTTCCATGCCCAAGCTAATAAATGGATTAATATTATTATCGTTGCCTATTGTGACCAAACTATAGAATGAATTTTGTCAATATTGCTTCCAACAATATTATCAGCCCTAATGTTGAATACTTGCGCCACCATGTGGCTGACCTCGTATGCAACGAGAAACATTATCATCGTGAATATCTGCATCGACTAGTTTGATGTTTACTATTCCTAAGTGTTATTGTTAGGATTATTTTGGAATCCACTAATATTATTATGTGGGGAATATGTACTTCCGTAACCATTTCATGTCCATATATCAGTACCAAGGCCTCTACGACATTGTAAGTAATGCCTGTGTACTGAAAATAAGACTTAACCAAGTTGCCTTCATTGTTCCTAATGAGGTCCCCAGCACTTATGGGCCCTGTCTCTATCATTATCAAGATTGTAATAGGGTACTTGTGGGGGCAACCGTCTGTCCTTAATCATAGGGATTTATCCTTAATAATAGGGGTTTATAAACACAATCTTCAAACTGCCATACCTTCCCCATGCAAAATCGAAATCAAAATTAAAAAAACATATATTTGGTTTCTGCATGTTTTGCCAAGTACCTTTCAGATTTCTAATCAATTTTGAGAATTTAAGCTGCCTTCAGGGTGCATCTCAGTGTGTTTCAGCAATGCCTAGGCTTTTTGGTGTTCTTCTTCCAGACCATTTTGATGAAATAAAATACCACATTTGGGAAATTATAATGGAAATCAATTTAAGGATAAGAAAATGCAGCAGCTCCCAGAGATGCACAAGGAAAGTGTACTTACAAGAAAAGTAATGTTGTTTCCTATATATGTTGCCTAAGGTAATTTACCTTAAATTTAGGTTTAAATGGTGTCAAATAAGTTGGCATCTATATAAAAACCTAGCAAGATTAGGAACTTACCTACTAAAGCTCAAAGGCATAGTTTAAGAATGACTGGAGATCAAAGTATAGCTGTAGATATCAAAAATAAAGGAGACATGTAATCAACTTGATGTTCTTGGCAAGAAAATTTATGATGATCGTCTTATTGAGATTTTTGTTCAATAATCTTCCTGATTTCTTATAAATGTCTCATTACTTAGATGTCAGTGATAAATTGGAAATTTTAAGTTTGAAGACGTGCATATTGTTGTTAATAGAGAAGCAAATAATCCAAAAGAAAATAAGGATCCTAGATCCACCTTGCACTCGATGCACAAGGCAAACAAGTCGCAAAACGAGGAGGAATCTACATCAGCCACAGAGCAAGTTGCCATTAAGGATTAGTAATCAAAGAAAACCTTCCAAGCCACGAGGGAAATGTATAATTTGTGCAAGTTTGGTCACCTTGCCAAAAAATTGTTAGCACAACAAGCATAACAAGCACTCCAAAAATTGGCCAAGGATGAAATCAAGAGATTAAGAATGCAATGGCTCAAAAGGTAATACCTTCAAAGCTATTTCATTCTCACGTAACTCAAGTGGTGGATGGTATCTTAACCATTGACTTTTTCAGCACATAACTGAAAACAAAAAAATGTCTTTGCAGGAAGATGTGGGACCTAAGAAAGTCTTCTTAGCAATGATGATGTTCATGCAGTTCAGGGAATGGCTGATATGCGCATAGCTTCTCACAATGTCAAAGACATCACATTTTTTTATGTGCTTTGTGTTTCTTGACTTAAAAGAAATCAATTCACTCTCAATCAAATTTCGACAAAGAGCTGCAGCTCTTAGTCATACAGTGACAGATGAGTACTCAAAAATCTAAGGAATGATTACAAAATAGTTCTTGAAGGGGTATTAGAAAATGGTTTATACAAGCTTCTCACTGAAGACTCCGCTATGTCTATTGTTCCAACTTACATGGCAATGAATGAGCATGTGATGCCAAATCTACTTGAGGGTTCTACAAAAGCATTTGAAGAAGATACACTTGACAAGGGTAGAGAAAGTGTCAAGTTACAAGAAAGCAACGAGAACTTTTGGTCAAATCACAGACATCACAGAAAAGCAAAATACGTTGCCTAGCACATCATTAAGCAGTCCAACAATCGAAGAACCTTATCTGCATTGTCCTAAGAATAATCGTATTTCTGTCAAGCGTTGGTGTGTTTATGCAGTAGTATTGTGACAAGTCGCAAGACCAACCATACTTCTAATAAGTATTAAATTTTAATTAAAACCCAAGGATGATAGCCAGAGCATCCTTCATCAAAAGAACTCTTGTAGTATCATTTAAGCATTTGACTAGATTTTGGGCACAGATGATTTGTCATTTGATGCAGACTTTGCCATCACCAGAGACCAAAAAATAATACTATCAAAGTTTCAAGCGAGCATGGGACTAAGTCCTTGCTATTGATTCCACCAGTGGCAATGAAGATGACAAAGCAACCAAAAATGAAGATGATCATAAAGACATAGCATTTGAGAATAATGAAATTATGGTTTTGAAGCACATCGAGAACAGCCATGTGTTTCCCAGAGAAGGATGACCTGTAATGTTAGATTTGTGATGCATTCATCTTGATCCCCATATAAACTCTAAGAAGGATGTTAGTAAAAATGTTTATTTAGAATAATATTAAGTTTATGAGTCAGTCAGCCCTCGAGGCCCATGGTCTTATGCCCTTATTTTTAGGAATACGATGGGCACTAGAAATTTATGAGTTGATCCAATCATAAATTGTGCAGGAAAGCCATGAAAATATATATGTCACAAGCATTTATTTGATTGAGCTTAGCGAAGTAAATATTTCATTCATGTTTGCATATATCTTGTGTATTTTGTGCTATATATTCTATCAAAGTGAATGCAAGGCAAATTCACAAGTGCTGGACATAATCAGTCTCCACAACTCAGATAAGTCTAGTTGTGTAGACCTTGGATAAAGTTGCCCACAATCACCAATTTAGAAAAGGCATAAAATTTAAAGTCACCATCATAATAAAGTGCCTGAATAAGAGGACAAAGATGAATCTCCATGCATGATGCATAGCAGTGAAAATTGAACCGTACCTCGGCTCTGGACAGTAATACAATTTACATGGTTAAAACTTAATAGTTGTATGTTGTGTTTAGACAACTTATATTTGCTCAAAGCATATTCAACCACCAAATGTATGTTAATAAAGAATGCTGAAGGCTAGATGGTATTAGTATGAATAGAGTAGAGAATACCATGAAGAAGGAAGGAAAAAAACTATTTAATGTTCACAACTGAACAATGTAGGTCAATTGGACTCAAAAGTACAATCAATTACAATAGAAAATTACTTGGGTAAGAGAAACCTTAGGTTTGTAAAGCATTTTTAAAAATGTCTGGAAGATAGTAAATTGCTAGTTATCTATATGAAACATTCTGTGAAACGAACCAAAAAATATAGAAGACAAGAATCTGCACAGACACCTAAATCTTAATCCTTGAAGACATGAACTTTAGTGAGAGTTATCTTGTAGAAGAACTTGGCAAGAGCACCGTGGGAGCTTCAAATAAAAATGAGCTACAATACATAATACAAATGGTAGTCTTCATCTGTTTCACATCTAAAACTAAACTAACATTTTAATCCAAATAATGCACAAACCAGTTAGGAACCTTGTATCTTTGCATGACCTGAAGGGCATCTTCCTTCCACATGCATTAAAATCCATGTCATTGTCCAATAATATAATTTCTTCTCATTTTTAACTTCATTCTTTTTGTAACATACTCCGCGTGTAAAGAACCCAACTTGTGGATTATTGCATTTTTCTGCCATTACTATAAATTTCCTTTGTACAAAGTAGGGAAATGCAAAGAGAATCATGGAGTTTACCTTTCCTTCGTAATAACCCCGCAACAAGTAATTCGCAAAGCCAAACTCGGCAGCAGATATATAGACAAACCGCTTTACACCTGTATACATATTATAAGAACCGAAACTGGATGTTGTATAAGCTTAAAAAAATTGCTAGTCTCAACTTTTGAGCCACTATTTCTAGTAACAACAGAACTAATAACAAAATGTGCAAGAAGTGTAAATAACTTATAAAGCTAAAGGTAGAATTTTAAGGTCACAGCCAAGCAAGAAACCAATTTGGATATGACAAACTCCTTGTGGAACCCCATAAGGAGATTTCTTTTACAATTACCCTATATAATGTTCAACAAGGTGTACAACACTAGCGCCCCCACTGGTTTTGAACATGTGACCTCCTATATGGAGTACACATACTTTCACCATCAGGCCCACACTGGTTGTATAGTGTTACACAAAAGTGAAGGCAAATGGCATAAAGCAGGGTCCAAATTCCCATAAAAGCCATATTCAAGATTATTTATCCACGAAAGCTAGGATTACACATTTACAATGTGTTGTTATATTTGTTGTATTCCAGCCATATCATATCCATGGATTTCTAAAGGAGCTATATATATATATATGTTATTGTACGTGTATTGGTACTTGTATCCATATCAATGGAACTTTCATTTTAGCAGCTAGTATCTAATGTAATATGAAACACTTTTAGAATGACTTGCCAAGGAAAAGCAGATGCCTCAAAAATAGGTTGACAACAACAATAACTATTTAAGGATTAATGGAACTGACAAAGACCATGAAATTACAGATGACATAAAGAATGTAAAAGAGAAGATACAATCAAAGAAAGATGGAAGTGTGAAATCACCATGAAAGGAGGCAATCTAGCTCAAAAGGTAATAAGAGAGCAGTTCTAAATGAAAAGAGTTGTTGACAAGAACAGAGCTGTAGAAGAGAAGTCCCATTAGAAGTTGAATCATCAGCAACATTTGACCCAAATACCTAGTTTACAAGAACTAAAGGTTTTAGTGATGATGGTAGGACTAAGTCTTACAGGAAGTTCCACAAAGATAGGAAAGAAGAGGAAAGGAGATCTGAAGGACCTAATGTGAGTTCAACTGGACAAAAAGGACATACGAAACCAGTGATATAATTTTTTTGGCTAGAGACTTCTACAAGGTCGTGAACGCTAACTTTGCAGTTGCTACAATTGGTTAGCTAAATATACTGTCAAAAGCATATTTTCACAAGGTTGTCAATACAGATGCTCTAAATGTAGTGAGTTCGTCATGGGATTTCAAGATTCTTGATGCAACTTCACATTCAAAGGAAATGTTTACATATAACATGTTTATTGAAAAAGACAAGTGGGCAATATTTCTCAGTCATAATGTGATTAACTACCTAGTTTTAGGACAACCAAACTAAGTCGAAAGGAGGGACGATGGCCAAAGGGAAGCGGGGGTGTTTGAGACCAGAACGGTCATTTTTTTCAAAAATCGGCCTATGCAACGGTCTGTTGGGTGCCTCACCCCGTGAGGCTGAGTTGGAGCCTCCCGCAGGCCTGGGCCTGTCGGAGGCATTACAGAAACGTCTGGGTCCCAGATGCTCCTCTCCGGACAGAGCACTCATTGAAAACAGTGAAAACGGTCAGCCAAGCCCTTGCTCGGGCCTTGTTGATTTCGTCTCGGTTTCCTTGGAAGATTCGGATGACCTAGCGGCCCAACTTAATCTTCTCGAAAGTAGAGCAATCATCGCAAACTTTGTTGGTCGTCGGCTCTCTTTAGAAGGCATTCGAAACTGGTGTGATGTTCAGTGGGGTAGTGGCCTCAGAATCCGTTTTTGGAAAGAGGTTTCTTTCTTGTAATCTTTGGAGCTCAACTCAAAGGAACGACACCATGGAGAGAAAAGACTTTCTTCATGCGGATTCAGGCTTAGACATTCGCAAGTGGGAGGCACATTTCGATCTAGCAAAAGCGGAAACGGAAGGATTCCAAGTGTGGGTAAGGCTCTATTCACTTCCTAGCGAGTTTTGGTCGGCAACCACTCTCCACAAGATCTGTTCCAGCCTTGGGCGTGTTGTTCGCATAGATTCTGTCACTCTGGAAGGCACCCTTTCATCCTTCGCAAGGATTTGCATTTCCATTGACCCTAACAAAAAGCTCGCAAGATCGCATAGTCATCACTTCCCCTCGGGAAATGGGAACAAAAAGTGGAGTATGAAGGAGTTTCGACAGCTGTTTCATTTGCAAAAAACCAGGTCACTTCCAAAAATCTTGTAATAAACCCCAGGTTCCCAACCAAATGGTGTGGAGAAAGAAAACTTTTCCTATCCAGGCTCCTCATCCAACTCCTCTAGTTGAAAATGAGTCACCTCCTAAAGCGGACATTAATGACTCGATTCCTGCGCTTGAATCCCTGGCCCTAGACCCGAGTACCATTTCTCTTGTTAAGGAAACTGCCTCAGTGGTTAAGGACTCTTCTAGGATTTTATCCTTATTTCATGAAGGTATTTCTCTCGGTCTGGGTGGGAATGTTGACTCTGGAGAAATGGGTGAACGAGAAGGATGAATTAATCCTCTCTATTGATGGAGATCATTGTGGTTCTCAGGATGATGTCCTCGGGGACACAACATCGAATCAACCGTAGAAGCAATCACTTCTTACTACTCCGGCGATTCTTGGCATGGATCTTGGGCCGAAGGGCTCTCAAGGTCATCCCTCCAAGAGCAACATCTCCCTCAAAGAAATTGTTGCAGGTAAGCAGCTTCAGCTTCGCTCCTTTTTCCTTCCTTAAGTAAGAGAGGCGGGTCCTCTCTGAAGATCAAATGATCCTCTTCTCCTGGAATGTTAGGGGCTTGAATGCCCCTAACAAACAACGTCTTTTAAGACATTATGTTATTGACTCTTTAGCTGATGTATGCTTGATTCAAGAAACTAAGATGTCCTTAGTTGGTTGTAAGAATGGTTGGTTTCGAAAATGGAAAGGATGGGAAGGTTGCTTCTCGAACTCTTTGGGCGCCTCGGGTGGCTTGGGTGTTCTGTGGAAATCTAGTTGTTGTAGTCTCGAACCTATCCTGGTTGACCCGAATTTCATTTGGTGCAAGGTTAGCATTAAACATTCTGATGAGTCCTTCTTCTTGTGTAATGTTTATGGTCCCTCTATTCCGCAAAAGAAAAGAGTGCTCTGGTCTACACTTCAGCCAGTCCTGGCTTCGGCTGCAAACTCCAAGATCGTAGTTGCAGGTGATTTTAATGCAACCCTATCTGATAATGATAAATAGGAGGTATTCAATGGCAGCCCCGTTCTCAAGCTGATTTCATTTCCTTTGTGTCTTCCACCAATCTTGTGGACGTGGAGCCGTGCTCGGGTTGGTTTACGTGGAATAATCGGAGGCTTGGGTTCAGTTCAATGGCAGTGCGTCTCGACAGATTTCTGGTCTCCGAAGTTTGGTTGCATCACAACATTCTCTTGAAAAGCTTTGTTCTTCCACTTTCTGGATCTCGATCATTTTCCTATTTCTTTAAACATCTCCTTTGATCTTCCCCCTCGACGATCGCCCTTCAAATTTGAAAACATGTGGTTGCAGGATTCTTCTCTTAGACCGCTGATTAAATCTTGGTGGGATTCCTTCATGGTCGAAGGGACGTGGATGTATATTCTCTCCAAAAAACTCTCATTGTTGAAAGACAATCTGAGAGCCTGGAATGCCTCCTGTTTCAAAAACATCTTTCAAGAGAAAATCAGAGTGGAAAAAGAGCTTCGTATTCTTAATGACTCTATTTTCTCACATGGGATGCATCAGGCTGACTTTCTTAAAGAAAAATTGTTGTTAAGGGAGCTTGGCGATCTCCTCCTAAAAGAGGAAACTTACTGGAGACAAAAATCGAGGGAAGTCTGGTGGTGATGGTGATAAAAATACTAAGTTCTTCCACGCGTCGGTGAAAGCTAGAAGAAATTCCAATTATATTTCTTCCTTCATTTGGAAGATAACTTTGTGGCGTCCACCCAAAGCCGAATCAAATCGGAGTCGGTGTCGTTCTTCCAAAAGTTGTTGAATGGTGATTCAGCCACCCCCTTGGGCCCTCAACTCCCCTTCTTTCAACAGATTCCTTCTTTGGTTGATGACGCAGACAATATAAAGCTTCTTTCCCCTTTTTCCAAGGAGGAAGTCCACAAAATAGTTTTTTCAATGAAAAGGGACAAAGTGCCTGGTCCTGATGGCTTCCGCCTCTTTCTTTCAGGACTTCTGGGAAGTTATTGGGGATACAATCTGGCATGCGTTGTTGAGGAATCCCGCATACAGTAAGCTTCTGGGCGCACTAAATCATACTCTCATTTGCATGTTTCCTAAAAAGTCTCGGCAGATTCTTTAGATGACTTCAGACCGATTTCTCTCTGTAACACGACCTACAAAATTATCTCAAAAGCCATTGCCACAAGAATAAGCCCTCTACTTTCTAAATTAGTGGCACATGAACAAAGTGGATTCATTCCGGGAGGTCTATTACTGATGGGATCATTATCTCGCATGAATTGATTCATACTCTTCACTCCTCCTCTAGAGCTGGCATGATGTTGAAACTGGACTTTAGTAAAGCTTATGACCGTATCAATTGGAGATTCCTTATTAAGTCACTTCATGCTATGGGATTTAGTTGGCACTTCTGCAACTGGATTTTCAACTGCATTGCCTCACCACATTTCTCAATCTTGGTCAATGGTTCGGCAGAAGGTTTTTTTCAGCAGTAATAGGGGACTGAGACAAGGTGACCCTCTTTCCTCTTTTCTTTTTATTCTGGTCGTGGAAGCTCTCAATCGAAGCATCAAATTTGCTTTACTGGATGGCTCTCTCAAAGGTATTCGCATAACTTCCAATCTCCCGCCTCTCTCGCACCAACAATTCACTGATGATACATTCTTATTTGGTCAAGCGTCTATTCCTAAAGCAAGATGCTTCTCTTCTCTTCTGAATTCTTATTCTTTAGCAACGGGACAAGTCATCAACTTCCACAAATCTGTCATTTTCTTTTTTAATGTTGCTCCCAGAATACAACGCAGGATCAAAGCTATTCTTGGCTTTACCGTGGGTGTCCTCCCATCCAAATATCTTGGCATACCTCTTTTCTCTGGGCATGGTAAAGCTATTTTATGGGATGGGCTCATTAATTCTCTCTGCTCCAGATTGCTCTCTTGGAGAGGTAAATGGCTATCCCTGGCAGGGAGGGCCATGTTGATAAACTCTATTCTTTAGCCATTCCTATCTATATGTTGTCTGTCTTGAAAATCCCCAAGATAGTGCTTCACAAAATTGAGAAGATCGTCAGAACATTCTTATGGCAAGGGAACAATGAAGAGTGAAAATTCCACTTGGTTAAATGGGATACGGTCAAGTTGCCCAAACGTTTGGGTGGACTGGGTATTATGGATCTCGCTCTTCAGAACTCAACTCTCGGGGCTAAACTTGTATGGAACTTTATTTCAGATGCTAAAAGGCTTGCCTTTCAAGTTCTTTCCCATAAGTATCTTGAGGGTGGTCGTCCCGAGCTCTTGCTCTCCAAGTTCCGAGCTTCCCAAAGGTTCACATGTTTGGAACTTTTTTTGTAATTCTAGATCCCTGATTGCAGACTTGGTCTCTTGGAAAATCAATAATGGACAGCGTGCCAACTTTTGGGAGGACAGCTGGAATGGGTTACCTCCTATTAATCTAAAGCCTGAACTTAACAGAGTTATGAACGAGACCAAAATTTCATGGGGCTCTTTGGTTGCTGATTATGGAGACCAACATCAGAACGGGTCGCCTTCTTGGAATTGGAAAGATTTTACCAATTTTGTGCCCTCCGCTCTTGAATCATCACTTTATAAGGAAGCCATTCAAGTCAGAAATCCTCATTTCCTTGGTAGCGAGGACCAATTGCTATGGCTGGGGGATGACACGGGTTCCTTCACCGTGAAAGTGGGTTATGATCTTCTTTTCTCTTGGTCCGACCAGGGCCTCCCTAGTTCTTTTGGTTGTTGGCATAATAGTATTTCCCCCAAAGTGGCCATCTTTGGGTGGTTGGTTTTGAAAAAGAAAATTTTGACACAAGCGAGGAGAAGGTCTTGGGGCTATGAGGGTCCCACCAAGTGTGTGCTTTGTGGTGCTGATGAGGAAGACCTGGACCACCTTTTTCTTTTTGTCCTTTCGCTTCAGTTGTTGGGATTGGCTTCTTTGTAAATTAAATCTTGCTTGGGTTCCATGCAAAAATATCAGTGAAACCCTCCTCTCATGGCCGAAATTCAATTTCAAAAGCTCTTTTTGTTCTATTTGGTCCATTGCTCCATTCTTCCTCCTTTGGCATATTTGGTGGGAGCGCAATCTTCGGCTCTTCCGGGATCAAAAGGCCGAGCAAGCATGTTTTCCTCAACAAGTTGGAAGTGGCCATATCAAAAAAGTTAGTATCAACAGTCTATCAAACTCCAACTTCTCATCCAGAGATGTTGAAATCTCTAATTCTTGGCCTCTCATCAAGTTGCCTAGCCGGGTTCTATCATTAAAAAAGGTCTCTCAAGGTTGAAAAATTAATTCAAGGAAAAGGGCCAGGTGGAGACCCCGAAGGGTATGTGGAAACTTAATTTCGATGGTGCTTCTAGAGGAAATCTAGGTAAATCAGGGGCTGGATGTATTCTTAGAGATGATTCAGGATTTCTTATTAAGGCTGGATCATTTCCCTCCGAGGATGGTTCGTGCAATGTTGCAGAAGCCCAAGCGCTTTTAGAAGGGGTGAAGATGGTTGTTTCTTTAGGTTGCTCTCAACTTTTTATTGAAGGTGACTCACAATTAATTATCCATGCCATATCTAGAGGATCTTCCCCCTCGTGGAAAATCAACTCTTTCATACCACATATTTTCTTTTGGCTGGGTAAGATTGGTACTTGGCACATCATGCACAATTACCGGGAAACTAATTATGCCGCTGATCTACTGGCGAACTTCGCAATTGATCACCCTGCCGCCAGTGTCATTTCCGATACAGTCGATGCGTGGCAAGGTCTTCCAAGAATCATCTCAAGTGAGTGAGAACAGCTAGTGCTCTCAGGTCGGATTTGGCTTCTTGCGCGTGTTACGCCCCATTTAAGGGAGGATGTGGTCCTCTTTTTTATTTGTGATTCCCTATTTTGGCTCTCTCACGTTGTTAGTCTTTCCGAGCGGCATAATGGCGTTTCTTGGCTTCCCATTTGTTATTCTGCAAAGCTCTATGTCGAACATCGCCACGACTTTGGCGATTGATCGCTCTTGCCTTTCGGAGATCTTTCATTTCTCCTCGAAACAGGAAGCCGAGGCTATTGAAACTTTGTTGGGCGATACCTACAGGTTTCAGTCTCACCGTGCGCGCCAATGCGGACATAGCAGCTGCTTTCATCTCCTTCTGTTTGCTTTTGGAGGAGGATCTGGTCGTTGTTGAGTTCCTGTGTAACTCTGTTATTCTTGTCATTCATCGTGTGGGGCTAGGGGAGGAATTAGCCGACTTCTCCCTGCCGGATCCTCTCTTTTGGAATGAAGAGGTCAACGAGCTTGCAGTCGGCACTAGGACGTGGTATTCAGTGGATATGTGGACAGTACAGAGCTCTTCTTCACCACACACAAAGTGTTAACAACCTCTTCACGATGGGTCGGCTCGATCATCGTCTCCTGCCTGAGGTGGACATTGAGGCTGTTGGCTTCCCTGTCTACTCGCAATTGATCAATGGAATGAATTTAGGGACAGGGCACGTATCAACTTCTTCTGAGGGAGGCCAACCGCCATGCGTTTGGCACTGCATTGGATGAGGTTGTTGTGTCCCTCTGCTTTGTTGGATCGTTTTTTGCGTTGCTTGGGCTTTTGGTTCTTTGTATGCGGTGTGGGCAGTCACCTTTCTTCCTCTCTCCTTCCCTCTTCCTTCCTTCTTCCTCCTGTATTCTCTCTTCTTCTTCTTCTCTCTTGTTAGGTTGGGGCCTAACCCCGGTTCAAAGCTCCGGTCAAAAGCGTTAAACACTTTGGTATGATAATTTTTTAGGGGCCTAGGTACGGCACTTAGGTATGGCTGTACAAAATATATATAAAATATTTTAAAATATAGCCAAATAAGCAAAATTAACCATATAAATGCATAGAGTAAACAAAATAAGTGAAATAGCCACAAAACATAGTGATAATTCAATGCATTTTGTCATGATATTCATTGATCGAACTTAGAATAAGTACATTGTTCAAATGTTACAATGTATACACAAAAATCAAGATAAATCAGCATACTAATTATAATCATAATCAAATGGCTCTCCTCCAATGTCTTCAACAAGAGCATCATCACCATCATGTGGTTCATTAGAACCACAAACATCAGGATTAGAACCAAGGACATCAGAGTAAAGTCGCCTCATGCTAGCTCCACCATGTAGAATTTGACCTTTTGTTGACCAAAAATATAATTATTTTTGAAAAAACTGCCTTTTAGGGTGTTGTATGTACGCCAGGTACCCCCAAGGTATGGCGAAAGTATCTGGGTGTGTCTGGGTACATCCTGGACATACGACATACACGGGTACTTTTGGTTGTACCCACGTATAGGACCCATATCACGCATATGGTACATACCATACCCATACCCAGGGCCTATAGGGCAGTACCCGATAACATAGGAAAAAAGGCATAAAATAGAAGATTATAATCCCAGGATGCTTGCAAATTGGTAGCAGCTCTACTAGGCTCCAACAAACTTTTGTTCTTCATTTTCAAAAAAAAAAACAAAAAAGTATAGCATTACTAACGGTGGGAACCATTTTTTCTCATGATTGGATAACAGAGACCTCAATTAAGATACTTCTTTTGTATAGTATTTCCTTTAATAGTCCAATAAAAATGGTTCATAAAATTAAATCACAAAGTACTTCTATTTCTAGGGTACACGTTATCCCTTGTCCGAATTTACCTTTTGTTAATTCAAGGTTTAAGATCTTTTTTTCAATCGGAGATTTAATAAACCTCTAATATACAATTTTACAGTTTGAGAAATGTATAATACATAACACAGATTCTAGATCCACTTTTGATAGCTCGGTTTGAATTTTGCCACGGGCCACTATTTCATAGAACTTTATCTAATCTCTTTAAATTAAGAACCGCATAATTATGCCTTTAACTTCTACAACTTTTGGTTGCTTGGGAGTAATTAAGTTAATTCTTTTGGATAATCCTTTGAAACTGGCCCCAGTTGATACTTATAAATATTTCATCCAAAAGTGGATGATAAAACTTCTTTTATAATACATAATTTCTTTCCTTTATACATTGGAAAGCATGGGCTTGCTAGCACTTGAACCTAGGACCTCCCATCGGCATGTTAGGGTGCTCTACCACTAAGCCACTGGCCCCTCACAAGTTTTGTTTTCTCCGAGTGTGGATTTAACTTTCAAATCTGGATTTTTGGATTTTTTCCTCTTGTATGAATCTAGATATCCCGAACTTCCTAATTATGCTTTAAAGGGTTTACTTTCAATAGAAATTTCATACAAGAATAAATTATAGAATGTTTAATAACTTTTCTAATTATTTTGTCTGGCCATGTAATATAAAGGGTTTTCTTTATTTGCTTGGGAAAAAGCCTTCAACTTTTCATTAATTTAGCAAAATACAGAGCTATTTTACAATTAAAATTTAGCTAGATGGAAGCAAAAGCCAAAATCACATGGTATGCGACTCAATGCAAACATCTACATTCAAGGCAACTACTTACAACCAAATTTTCCTTTTAATTTTTTATGCAATAGTGAACTTTTTAATCAATGGGACACAGTAGCACAACACTTACACGACGATGACATGGTGTCACCGGAGTGTAAGTGTTTTCCAATTACTTGGGTTCAAAATCTGAAAAGCACAGGAGAAACTCCAGCATTTTTTAACAAATATATAATATTAATTGAATTAGCAAAAACTGATTTGCCCACTTTTTTCTAGTGCTCAGTGTTCAATTCACGACTTTTCAGTTACATGACATTTTTTTAATTGCATGCAGGTTTGAGCAAGTAATTGTCTGATTTGACCAGCATGGCAAGCAGCATATTTAAACACACGGTTTACTGTCCTAGGGAGTTGAAATACATTTAAAGTGTGTTTTATAGAGTTTTCTGCTACCATGCAATAGGATTAGAGAGGCGAGTTCGAGATTTATGTCTAATGGCTGTGTTTGAGGATAATAGTAGGGCAATGATTTATAAAAATGGCAAGCATACATTCAATCTTTTGATATTCTCAATCATCAGCAACTACTGCATTTTTGCAACAATTAACCCTTACATATTTTGCAGGTCATGCTTTTGCAGTCCGAACTAAGGGACAAAATGTTGTGTACATTTGCTGCCAAGATTTTCTTGTGTCATATTTTTCCAGCCCAGTATGAAAATAATTGCAGAACTATCAACAGCTATTTCAGCATGGCCGAAGGTTTTTATTTTTATTTTTGGCAGATTTATCTACTTCAATTGGTGTCTTAGATCACAATAAGGGTTTTCTGATATGGAAGATCGTGTCTTCTCCAAATATCTTTGTACATTTTGCGGCAGATCTGTAAATTGTATTGGTTTGCTCTGATACAGAAAACAACAAGTATCAGACATTTGGCTGTTCTGACAACAATCAGACTTAAGTTGGATATTGTATCAGTGACGGGAATCTCAAAAAATCTGGACCTGGATAGATCACAAGTTATTCCAGATATAAAAAACTTGAAAATGAGAGTATGTGGAAATAATCTCGAAAATGTAATAATTGTACAGTCCAGAGGTGATCCTTAATTAACATAGATACTCCATAGATAACTCATCAATACAAATAATATATCAACTTCCTAACAACACTTGATCGCTAGCTTAATGTGCCACTTATATATTTTCCAAAACAGTCATTAATTGTGCTTAGAATTGTATTGCAAGTACTGCTATTGTAAAGAAAAACTGGAAACAACATGATGAGCAAGTAAGCTCTGTGAATATAGAGAAAAATTAGAGATGTAAAAGACAAGATTTCTCAGGAGAAACCCAATGTGGGAAAAACTCCATAAGAGTGAGGAATCTCCTCTTTCCACTTTCTCCTTATGCTTACAGGGATACTACCTTCAAGAGGCATTTATGGGCATTCTTTACAATGACAACATGCACAATCCCCATGTACTGCTCTACAACCTGTTGCAACTCCCACTCCCTTACACACTTCAACATCCCAAACACATACAACCAAGAACAACTACCAGGCATCACAACTGCATGCGTAACCATTCCCAAGGGCCTGCCTATTGATGCTTGTTTACAACATGATAAGCTTGAACCAGAAGAGGAAAATACTCAGAATGAGAAGAAAAAACTGTTTGCAACCATTACCCTGCCTATTTCTAGGCTTAGTCTGAGATTGTTGTTTTGCCCAGGGCGAAACCACCACTTCTTTTACCGGGAATTCTGAAAGCACCGCCTCACGAAACCAACGGTTCTGGAACCACCGCCTGCGTAAACTGACAGTAATGTAACTGCCAAGGCGGTTGTGCAACCCCACATGCAAATACCAGTGGCTATGCAACCACACACCCTATTTTCATCATCAATTCTGCAATTTTCTGTAGAACTTTTGTTTTCTAAACCAGAACCTATGGATCTTGCGGGGTTCGTTTCAACTTTGCTTGGTTTTGCAGAGTATGACCATGCCCAAATGTTGTGTTGCATGGGCTTGCACAACATTATTGTAGAGGAAAGTCTACATAGGGATTTGTGTGCAAAAAACTTATGTACAGTGGCATTGCGCAGGTTTTGTGCAATGAAGTCATACAATCGTGTGCAGGGAAGGTTGTGCATTAAGCTTTTTGCTAAATGATTGGTATGCAAGAGAATTGAATAGTAGTGCGCAGTGGGAGTTGTGTAACACAGAAATGCAACGTATGTTGTTGTAAGGCATTATACACTTGTGTGCCTAATCTATCTACCAAAGGTGTGCAAAAAACATCTTGATAACGTTCAAACATGGTTGGTGGAGGAGAGTTATCCAATGATCACTTTGCTTTCAGTTAGTGAGACTGAATTCTCTTGTTGTGTGAGGATTACAAACTGGGGTGTTAGTATAAGAACAAATATTATCTTTTGGAGATACGGAGGACATCATTGAAGTATGTGTAACAATATGTAGATTGTTGGATAATTAGGCGGTTGAGTGTAGTTGGGTGCATTAGGTTATGAACCTTGTATTTATTGCATGGTTTAGTGTATGGAATATATGTTAAATACAAAACGTTGAAGTATGTACAATAGAACAAAGGTTCCTGTGTTGGGTTCTTTACCCGAAAGGATTTTCCCTAAGACAAATATTGTCTGTTCTATGTACCATTTTTTTATGCATTGTTTAAATTCATGTTTAGCATAGCTCTTCTCTATTCTAGCTTACTGCGTGATGTACCAAATCCCAACATTTTGTATCAAAGCTACGTTGAGGCTCAATGAAAGTTGGATTTGCCTATGATAAGTGGTTGCTTGGAGTGAGAGCTTTGTACTGAAGAATCTTGTGTTAGAAAAAGACAGGAATCTAGCCACTTGTGAGAAGAAGCATCCTGTTGTAATATCTTGGGAGGGTTTTAAATAATTGCTTAGAGCTAATTTTTATCCTATTGGCCATAAGACTGACCAAATGATTAAATGGTAGTATTTTAGACAAAGCAGTGGTCAAAGTGTGCAGGATTACACTACGGAGTTTCGGAGACAAGCCATGTTGCTTAATATGGACTTGGAGGATGAGGATATTCTGACCAAGTATTTAGGAGGACTTCACACTCACCTTCGAAGGAAGGTCATCTCCACAAAGCCCAAAGGCTCTCAATGAAGCAATTGATGATGAAAAGAAGTAAGGAGAAGCAGAGTCAAAGACAAAGCAAACAACAAATCAGCCAAAGAAAGAGCAGGGACAAACAAGTAACAAAGGTAAATGTAAAGGTAAAAAGACCGCTACCACTTTAAATACTTATAAAGATCCTAAGAATTTTTCTAAGAATTGTGATATCAATGGTCATAATGACGCTACATGTTAGAATTTTCATCCGGAATTACACCCAAAGAACCGAACCAAGGATTCAAAGAAATCCATGATAGTTGTAAAGACAGATGGGGAGGTAGAAATAGAGGATGATTCTGATGTAGACGAGAGGCTAGGATGCACGGCCACCAACATGGACAGCCAAGAACAAGAGGAAGAGATGAGTAAGTTATTTCAAATCAAAATCCAAATCAAGAGGACTAAGGTAAATGTTTTAGTTGATATTGGTTCTCAATCTAATTTGATTTTGATGCAGTGTAAAGAAGCTTGGTCTTGAAACTTATGAGCATCCACATCCTTATCCTTTGGGATGGGTGAAGAAGGGTGTAGAAATTCAGGTAACAAGAAGATGTAAGTTCAAGTTTGGGATAAATTCTCAATATATAGATGTATTGGAGGTTGATGTAATTCCACTTGATGCTTTTGATGTTGTTTTCGGGAGTCCTTACTTGTATATCAAGGATGCTATATTCATGAGAAGGGAGAACCGATACAGATGGGTCAAGGATGGAGTCAATTACAACATCGGGCACACCAGTGTAAGTCAAAACTTGTTATGGTAAGTGCTAACCAAGCAAAGAGACTAATTCAAGCAAATCATAATCAGTTTTTGTTTACTTTTATTGAAAGATAAGCAAGATGGGGTAGAAATTTCAGATATTTCTAACAAAGGGATGAAGGATTTGGATAACATAATTCAGTCTTTTCAGAAGTATTCCAAACTCCCAGCGGGTTACCACCAAAGCGAGAGGTAGAGCATGAGATTCAGATTGTTGCCAAAGTCCCCTCTACCAAATATTGGTTGTATAGGCAATCCTTGTTGGAGAGTACAGAGGTAAAGAAACAACTCCAAGAGCTATTAGACCAAGGGGTAATACGCCCAAGCACCTCGCCATGTGGTTCGCCTATTGTGATGGTGCCAAAGAAGGATGGTTCTTGGAGAATGTGCATCGACTACCATGCTTTGAACAAGATTACCATAAAGAACAAATATCCACTCCCACGCATAGATGATCTCTTGGACCAGCTTCAACATGCAAAGTTCTTCACGAAGTTGGATCTCAAGTCGGGTTATCACCAAGTCAAGATGAATGAAGGAGGATATATGGAAGATTGCCTTCAAAACAAAACAAGGTTTATATGAGTGGTTAGTACTTCCATTTGGTTTATGTAATGCACCCGCTACATTTATGAGATTGATGAATGATGTATTGTGGGAATTCATAGATTCATGTGTCATTGTTTATCTAGATGATATTTTGATTTTTAGTGCCACATGGGAGGAACATCTAACACATTTGCAGCAAGTCTTGCAAGTTCTCAAGAGAGAAACAACTACTATGCAATATGAAGAAGTGTGAATTTTCCAAACAATCACTTGTCTATCTTGGGCACGTGGTTGGAGGAGGAGAGCTACGAGTGGATCCAAAGAAGGTGGAAGCCATCACCAATTGGCCAACACCAACGGGAGCCACAGAGACTAGAAGTTTTGTGGGAGCAAGTACAATACATGAGGAAGTTCATTATGGGCTTCTCTATTATTACAACACCTCTACACACAGCGGCCACAAAGAGTAAGGGTTTGACTGGGGTAAGGAACAAGATCAAGGATTTTGAGTTATTAAAATACAAAATTAGTCATGCTCCAGTACTTGCTCTTCCTAATTTAGCAACCCTTTGAAGTAGAGACAGATGCCAATGATTACACTATGGGAGCAAGTGTTGTTACAAGGAGGTAAGCCAATATGTTATCATTCGAAACTTTCACTTCAACAGTTAAAGGATATTCAATATATGATAAAGAAATGTATGCACTAGTTCAAGCAATAAAGAAATGGAAACATTATTTGTTGGGTAAAGAAACTATTGTGCACATTGACCACAAACCTCTCCAATATTTGCAAGCACAATCTAAATTGCAGCAGGCAAGGCACTACAAGTGGATGGGATTCCTTCAACAATTCCATTTGGTGATCAAGTACAAGAAAGGTAGCACAAATTTGGTGGCAAACATGTTGTCTAGGCCGCCACACAGAGAAAATCTCTAGTTTGGCCACTATCTCTCATTTTGAGCCCTTCACGAAGGAAGCTTATGGAGAGGCATATGCTCAAGACAAAGATTTTGGGGTGACATATCAGCAGTTGCAGTCCAAAGGGGCTGAAAAGACGGGTATTGAAGATTGTTATCTCAAAGATGGGCTACTCTACCGATGGGGAAGCTTTGTGTGCCAAAAGAAGAAAGGCTTCTATTGATGAGGGAAGCACATACCTCAAAAGTAGCAGGACATTTTGGTGTTGGCAAGACCATGGCTCACTTGCAAAGGTATGTATATTGGCCCAATATGCAAGAAGAAGTATCTAAATTCATAAGAGGATGTAAACTTTGTTGTACAAGCAAGCCTAAAATAGGAAGGAAGGTTTATATATGCCATTACCGGTCCCTACTCGTCCATGGGAGGATATCTCTATGGATTTTGTAGGAGGACTACCTATGTCTAAACATGGCCATGATTATCTATATGTTGTAGATAGATTCAAGTAAAATGTGTGTTCTTATGGCATGTAAAAAGACAATAAAAGCAAGTGAGGCAGCTGAACTTTTCTTTGCTAATGTATGGGTGCATTTTGGTTTGCCAAAGTCTATTGTTTCTGACAGAGATTCCAGGTTCTTGGGGAAGTTTTGGACTACTTTGTGGGACAAGATGGACACCAAGTTACAGAGAAGCATGACCTTCCATCCCCAGACAGATGGGCAAACGGAGGTGGTGAATAGGACTTTGGTACAACTGATTAGAGGATATAATAGCAAATATCCACGGACTTGGGATGAGTCCTTAGCCTACATTCAACATTCCTACAACAAAGGGAAGTACACACATCCACTATGCAGTCACCTTTTGAAGCATGCTTGGGATATCTACCTACCAATCCATTGGACATTGTGGTTGGACAGCGGAAGAAGAAGGGAGATACATGATTCAAAAGTGACTAGAGCAGCAAAGTTTGTTGAGAGGATCCGACAAATCCATCTCAAGGTGAAAGAACAATTGGAGAAAGTCTCAAGCCAAGTATAAGGCTAGACACGATCAACATCGTAGAGAGCACAAACTTCATGTTGGAGACAAGGTTTGGCTTTACTTGAGCAAGGAGAGACTACAAGGTCAAGCAAGGAAACTCAAGCCACTACGGTATGGACCCTTCACCATACTAGAGCAAGTTGGAGAAAACGCTTTCAGACTTGATTTGCCACACTTCATGCGGATGTACTTAGTAGTAAATTGTGAGAACTTGCACCTATATGAGCCATCCATGCTTGATGAGGAAGAAGAATGTCGATTCTTTACCTTCCATAGAAGATTACGTCTTGGATTCACGAGGCGAGTTGGAGGAGGACGTAGTGCTGCAACAAAAGATTAGAGAGACAAGGAGAGGTCCACAGAGTCTTGGCAGGTTGGACTCAAGGGGAAGACACCAAGGCAAGCCCGATGGTACTCAAAGGAGAAAGTGAGGGAATTATTTCCTCATCTACTCCCCCATTAAGCTTTTTGTGGGACCAAAAGCCTCCTGAGCAGGGGAGGTGTGATCCATAGGGATCTAAAGAAACACCACTTCATCAAAGCAACTAGAACCAGAAGAAAAATCAATCAAAAAGAAGAAAAAATTGTTAAGTTACAGAACCACCACTTTGTGTAAGTAGGCGTGCGTAACCGCCCGCACAAACCGCATAATCACTCCTCCGCATAAGTAACAACGGGCGGTTAACCACCGTCTAGGTGGTTAATCGGCGTGTCTGTCACTAATGAAAAAAAAATAAATAAAGCCATGAACGGTCGTGGATTTCAAACGTCTTGGACCGTGTCTCTTCCTTGGATGTCTCTTCCCATTCTCCAAGTGCATGGGAGGACATGGGGAGCAAGCTATTTAAGCAAGAGAACAAGTGGAATTGATCATCGATTCATGGGAGAAGTGAGCAAGAAGACTTTGGTGCTGGAATTGAATTGTAGAAGCAAGGTGAAAGTGCAGAGCAAAAAGTATAGAGGGTGGAAGTAACATTGTTGTCTTCCTTCAACTTCTTGTAATCTGTAATTGTTTAAATTGGCCAATATATAAGTGGGAAGAAAGAGCAATTGCCCTTCCCGATTGGTTTTCCCTCAAATTGGGGGTTTCAAGATAAAAATATTGTGTTTGCATTGAGTTATTCATTCTATTTGCTGCAATTAGTTCTAAGCACTAAGATTCATTCACTAGCTTTCTTTATATTGGATTCAGTTCTATTGAACGAATCTGATGAAAAAACTGCAAAGGAACTTTGGGATAAGTTGGGAATGTTGTGCTAGGCTAAACTTGGTAAACAAACTTTTCTTACATAAGAAAGTTATATTCATTGCGAATGAATGATGGTGATTTGGTCAGAGAACCTATATTTATACGAGTTACATAGTAAAGTGTATGGACTATATGTTACATACGAAACTTTAAGTGTCTTTTTATTGTAATCAGTTTTAGTTTATACAACAGAACGGAAGTTCGTGTTGTTGATTTTTTTATCCAAAAGGGTTTACCCTAGAAGAAAAAGTGTCGATTATGTCTACCATTTTCTTATGCATTATTTACATTCTTGTTTAGCATAGCTCCTCTATTCTAGTTTATGCGCAAAGGATGAAATCCAAACACGTGGTATTTAAGCCAATTGAGGCTCGATGAGAGTTGGGTTTGCCTAAGATAATAGGTTGGTTTGAGTGAGAGCTCTGTGCTAAAAATCTTGTGTTAGAAAATGATAGGAAGCACAAGAATAGAGATTGACAAGTTCAATGGTCGACATTTTGCGTTGTGGAACTCAAGATAGAAAACCTCTTAACAGATAGAGATCAACGAGGTTGTGTCGAAACAACACCTAGAGGAATGAAACAAAAAGAGTGGGACAAGGTTGATAGGAAAGCTAAAAACTCTATTAAGTCATTAGGTCATGTTTACGGACTCATATCTATTGAGCATATATGATGAATAAATTGTGAACTTTGGGAAAAGTTGGGAACATTGTACTAGGCTAAACCTCTCCGCTAACTAAACATTTCCTACGCAACAAGTTATATTCATTGCAAATGATAGTGATGGAGACTCGATTGTAGAGCACCTTAGCGCCTTTAATACTTTGATTAGTTAGTTATTTCTGTGGTAGTTAAAATGGATGATGAAGAAAGGTGCATCACACTTCTTTGTTCTTTTCTAGAGGAAGTAGTCATAACCTTATTGTCAAAAGAAATGAAGCGGAAATATGCTATAAACTATCAAACCAAGGATGCATTGGTTGTGTGAGGTAGATTACGGGAAAGAAGTGTAAATTTGGGGATAAGCATTTTAAGTCTAGAAATAGATCTAATACTGCGGAGAGACATTCCTTGAAATGTTAGAACTCCAACAAAACAAGGCATTTCAAGAGGGAGTACGATAAAAAAATGTGGACAAGAGCAAACCACCGAGATACTTCATCCTCACTGAAAACAAAGTCTTCGGTGAAGATAATAGAGATGTATATCTCACGGTTTCAAGCACACATGGATGCCACAATGCATGGTTGATCAACGAGTGCCTCCTATCATATGAGTCTTGATAGGGAGTGGTTCTATGCATACGAAGAATATGATGGTAGAAGATCTTGGGGACGACTCAACCTACAAGATTGTGGGTAGAGTAAGAGTAAAGTTGAGGTTTTGCGATGGGAAGATCAAGGCTCTCCTAAGTGTCTTGCACATTCCTAACTTGGCTAGGAATTTGAACTATGTGGGGCTTAATGAATGATATTGGTGTTCAAGTCTTATCCAACAAGTGCGCAACTCTCTTTGAACTTAGTTAGTGCGGTGAATGGTACTTTAACAACATTGGTGTTCCTAAAGCCAATGGAAAACATGAGAAAACCAGCATGCTTCCGGTGGAAAAAAACAATACTTTGGCATCAAAGGTTGGGTCACATTGGCGAGAAAGGTTTGTGCACATTACAAACTAAAAGAATGGTTGTAGGGGTAACTTATAGTCCCTTAGATTTGATTTTTGCAAACATTGTGTGTATGGCAAGGAGAGTCAAGTAAAATTCCCCACAACGTTGCGCATGCAAATGAATTTCGCGGGTAATACATAGTGATGTGTTTGGAGCAGTCAAGGTGCCATCACTAGAGAAGTTCAACTCGCATCTTTTCTAATTCCTCTTTTGGCTACTTATTTGGTGATTAATCCTATGCATTACCGTTGTTGCACAAGAATTCTCTTGATATCCCTAAAGACCCTCTATCTAAGTATGAGGCTACCGATGAAGAGGCACAAGAACAGGAAGAACCTGTAACCCCTACGTTAAGGAGATCGGAGCGAGTGCGAAGTCTACAAGATTTCATTTTGTGGTCATGTTATCGAGTAACTAATGGTGATGACCCCAAAACATTTAGGAAGGATCTTAGATGTAAAGAGAGCAAAGCTTGGAAAAAATCCATGAAAGAGGAAATTGAGTCTTTAGATAATAATGAGACTAGAGATTTAATAAATCTACTTCCTCGAAGAAAACCTATGGGCTGCAAGTGGCTTTAAGAAGTATAATGAAGAAGGAAAAATGGAGAAGCACAAGGCCCACTTGGTAGCAAAAGGATTCTCCCAAAAGGAGGGAGTTGACTTTGGTTTCATCTTTTCTCTTGCAAGTTGACTTCTAGTAGATTTCTTTTAGTCATTGTTGTTGTGTTTGGTCTAGAAATAAATCAAATGGATGATAAAACAATGTTTCCACATGGGGAGCTTGACTAAGAAATCTACATGTTCCAGCTGGAAAGTTTCAAGGCCAAAGGAAAAGAGAACTTGGTTTGCAAATTGATGAAGTCCTTTGCTTGTCATGAAACAATCACCAAGGATGAGGAATCAGAAGTTTAACGACCATGTGCTGAAACTTGATCTTCTTGCGCTGCAAAGCTGATCCACGTGTGTATTTTACGGAAAAAAAGGGAAAACTTTTTCATCATAATCCTCTATGTGAATGACATGTTATTGATCGGAAATTTCAAAACAATGGTCAAGTAAGTTGTCTCAGTTGTATGCATAGTTTGACATGAATTATCTTGGTGCTGCAAAATTTATTTGACCATGGAAATCAAACAAGATTGTGCAAACTGGAAACTTTGGTTAGACCCGAGGAAATATGTTGTGATGGTGTTGGATAGGTTCAAGATGCAAACAACAAGCCAATGTGCACACCCTTTCCAGTTGGTTCGAAACTATCGATTGTGTAGTTTCCGAAGACACAATTGGAGTTGGAGGACATGATTTGGGTTTCATATGCAAGTGTGGTGGGTAGCCTAATGTATGCAATGGTATTCACAAAACCTAACATTGCACATGTAATGGGAGTAACAAACAAATTCATGTCCAATCCGAGCAAAGAACTTTAGATTGTAGCAAGAGGATATTCTAGTGTTTGTGCAAGACTTTTGACTATGCAACTTGCCAACAAGAAATCCTAGTGAAAGCAAGTCTTTGAGTTTACATAGTTTTGTGGATTTTGATTTGGGGTGGAGACCTTGATTGTCATTGATCTACCAAAGTGTATATGTGCTCAACTTGTTTGATGTAGTTGCTCGTTGGATGAGCAAATGGTAAGGAAGTGTTGCAATATCCACCATAGAGGCAAAGTACATGGCAGCTACTCATGCAAGCAAGGAAGCATTTTGGATTTAAAAGTTGAGTTCCTTTGTTGGGTCCGTCAAAAGGCTATAAGGATAGATTGTGACGATCGAGTGTGATCTATCCGGCAAAGAACCCCAAGTATCATTCTCAAACAAAACACGTTGACGCAATGCCATTTTGTAAGTGAAATGGTGGAGGAGACAATATTGTTGGAGAAAGTCGACATAAATGAGAATATGGTACATTCATTGATGAATGCATTAAGTACTAAGGAGTTTTCTTGGTGCAAGAAAGAAATGGGCATCGTTGATCATAGTCGTTGAAATATGGATTTTTGCTCCTCTATGCAAAGTGTTCAAAAAGTGGGAGAATATTGGGAATGTTTCAATTTCACACGGTTATGCATTGGATGACTATGCACAAATGTTGTGTTTGCTCAAGCATACGCAACAACGCTTTTATACAAGGCTCTCGTATTTTGGAAGCTTTGCACAATGGCATGTGGCATTGTGTAATGTCCCCAATGGGCATTATTTTGCCCCTAAACGGATTTTAGGCAATCCCAACTTTAAATATGCAAAATACAGACAAATTACAGCCAAACAGAAATCTGATTTTTGTATAAAATTAAATCTAGGGCAGCGAACAGAAAATAATGGATAACTCCAAAAATACTTGCTCAAATCTCTTGAAATTTTAAATGGAGCTTGCTAATACAATAATAGATATTATAGAACTGTTTTTGGAATTTTTCAAATAACAGAATGCTGCCAGAAATTTACAGCGTGCCCTAAACAGCTGAAAACTTCTAAAATTAATATCTTTTGTTAGAGAAGTCCAAATGAGTTGAAACTTTGGATCTTGGGCCACAAAAATATGAAGAATAATATTCCAAAAATAGTTTTCGCACAGCAAACACGAAACCCTAATTTTGCCCTAAAAAGTAGGTCGCCCAGCACATTTAGGGCATCAATTCAGCTCCAAAATTGACAAGCTAGGGTAGATCTCTCACTACCGAAGAATGCCCTACTAGCTAGGGATGGATCTCTCACCACTGAAGCTAGGGTTCCCGTGGGATCTTACTCCACAAGCTGGATATTTGCAAACAGCAGTTGCACATGAAAGAATATGCATAAGCTACAAGCTTAAGACACAAATTAAAAAATATCAAATGGTATGGAATATTTTCCCTTCAAGTCGACTTCTCCTTATAAAGGAAGGAGAGACCCCAAAACAACCTCTACAATATCCAATTAGTTCCCAAGGATTTTCCCTATGCAAGCATTTAATATTTTCCCATATTAAATGCTTTTTCCAACAACTTTTTCCCTCCTAATGCAAGTCGCATTTTTCTAGGGGAAATACATAGTAAAATGGGCATTTATCCTTTCTATGTTCCCATTCCCCCTTCTAAGGCAAGTCGCCTTTTCACCTAGGATGGATAACAATTTATATTTGGGCCTTTTCCATCCTTGATTTAATAATTATTAAGTCATATAAATTATTATAAGTGCTCTATATATTTTTTTCTTTTATTAATGGCACTTTATAATAATTAAATATAACTTAAGCCACCCTTATATTTTTCCTTTGGCCGTTGGGTTGACAAAATAGGCCAAAAGTCTTCGAATGGGAAGGGGATATTACACATTGCGTCGAATTTATGCAATGGGATGGTATATCTATTCACTAAGATGGTTATGTCTACAAACCGTAGTTACCATGTTCGAAAAGTTTGGATAGTTCGAAAGGGGAAAAAGTTTAGAAGTTCGGAATTTTTCAAAAGGTTCAATTCGGTTCAGTTTAGAAAATTTACAAATATAAAATATATATAAATAATAAATACTATACATATATGATGATATTTGAAAAGAAAAACCATTTACACATAATAATAAATAAATATATCGTTAATGAGTTTTTCCTTTATGTGCTTCGCTATTAGTGTTTCTTGTTTCGTTTTTGTTTTGTGAAGTTCTTTTGATTCAAACACTTTAAATTTTTGAAATTAAAAAAAGAAAAATAATGCTCGACCAAACTTGTTCGATAAGTTCCGTCAGACCAAAAAGTACAATTCAAACTGAATTTTCACTAAGTTCATAAGAACATGGTAACTATGGTAAAGACACATGTTGAATAGTTAATAAGCAAGAGAGTTGCATAACGGTGCACATTGTGATCTCCCCACATGATACTCGTATGTTGCACGGTGTTACCATACACTAGTTAGACCGTATTTGTCGATTCAAGGTGTTCTTGATGATGTTTTGACATGGTTGACAGAGGCACATTATGCAATGATCACTTTACTCGGTGGTTGGTGAGACTAAGGATTCTCCTATTTCGTGAGGATAACAAAGAGGGATATTGGTATAAGAGCAAATACTCTTTTTTGGAGCTATGGGGACATACATGAAGTATGCATAACAATTTATAGATTGTTGGATAGTTAAACAATTGAGTCTAGTTGATTGTGTTTGGTTGGGAACTTTGTATTTATTGTAGACACTCAAATTTGACAATTTATCATTTTGACATTGTTGGTTATGATTATGCTTCTTGGCTAAAACAAACACCTACATCCCGTCCCAAATTAGTACATCTTGTTCTCTCTAACTTGCTTATTCCTACACATTAATGTGTTGTCACATTCTAAATATAAATACATAAAATTAGTGCTTAATCGCTACCCATCATGATGTAACTTCCAACTGTCATCCACCATCTCTCTGTTCAAAACCGTACTAATAGAGTCAAGATGTGATTTCCGGTCTGGGGTGATATGTACGGTCTTAGACTAACACATCTTACAACTTTGTTTTCAATTACATTATCTTTGTTGGGTCTTTTCATCTTCCTGGGTCGGCCTTTACATGACAAATTACCTTTGGAGCCCTATATAAGCAAGTTAACATCACCTCATTTACACACCTGACAAGAATATAGCAAATCACTTGGCACACTCATTGCAAATACATACAAAAGGCACCCAAGGCTCCCTAAATCTTCCCAAAGTTGATGCACATCCATTAGGGCAGCCACTACTACAATTTTGAAGCACTCAACCAAGTCAAGGAGTTCAGCTTCCCTCATTTCCAAGCACTCAAAGAGCCCTACTCAATGTCTTAACAAGAGCACAATCATCTCAAACATGTTCAAAGTGATTCAAGTTGTCAACTAGCTGCATTCATCTAGATATCACATGCTAGGTGGAGAACTACATGTGGTTTGAGGCCTCTTTGAGTAGTGCCAACGTAGGCGGTGCACGGATTGCACTTTAACCTTAACACTTTTTGCAAGGTCTTCCACCCATGGTTAGGGTTTGAGTTCCATTCAATTGATTTTAGGTTTCGGGATTGTGCAACACTTAGGGTTTGACAGTGAAACATATTTCCAAATCACTAAAGGGCACAACAAGTTGCAGAACCTCATTCAAGCATGTTCAAGACCGTCATAACCGATCCCGATAGTTTTGTACGATTACATACTGCAGGCAATTTCGATCCACAGATTTCCATAACGAAGCATCTACAAGCTCATTACCCCTAGTTTTCCCTGGAGTTTGTGCACCTAGATCTCTCCGCCATCACTTTGTATAGCTAAGCACATCTCTCCTCTTGTATATTTGAGCTTTTGTTGATCATGTCATTCTTCGAACTTTGCTCGAGACTCTCTTAACCTCTCTTGCACTTGGTGTATTTGTTGAATCTTCTCTATGAATTTCTCAACTTTGTGATCTTTTGAGTTGACTTTTTCCTTTCTCTCGGTGCATTCGGCTCAAGACAACATCAAAAGGAGTTGGAAATAACCAAAACCTGTCTCAAAAGGAGATATATTAGTAAAAGAGTGAATTGTCGTGTTATAAGAATGTTAAATATACATTAAATTCTCATACCGAGTCTTAGGATGCTTTTTACTTTGTAGTAGGGGTCCGTCCGCCTCGGATATGTACACTGCAGATCCATTTAGGGTGCATTTGTACGGATACATCCGGGTATGTCCGAGTACGTATGTGACGCACTCCGAGACATACTCACAGGATGGGATGATGGGAAACATTAAAAAAGTTTTTTTATTATTTTGACTTGGTCAATGACCAAAAAATTAAACCCTAGACAAGTAGAGTTAGACAAATATCTATATTTTATCTTATATTTTGTTTTATGAATGTCATGATCTAAACTTACCACTGATTTATAGTGAATTCTATATTGAAATTTGTTCAAAAGCTTTTTTTCATAGGTTACTTGTTGCCCTATATATGTTTTTATTCAAATTGCACTCCATATTATTTTACATCTACTTGTTAAAACTGCAATTTCCAGATACAAGTTGATTTACAATCTAACAGACAAGACAAATTCACAACTAAATACACATTTTTGCATATTGGTAAGTGCATTGAATTGATAGGTGTACGGATATGACCTAAGTATGTCCGAGTACATATGTGACATACCCGAGACATAATTGCAAGATGGGACGGTAGGAAACATTAAAAACAAAAATCATTATTATTTTGACTAGGTCAATGACCAAAAAATTGAACCCTAGACAAGTAGAGTTAGACAAATATCTATTTTTAATCTTATATTTTGTTCTATTGAATGCCATGATCTTGAAACTTACCACCGATTTATAGTGAATTCTAGATTGAAATTTGTTCAAAAGCTTTACTGTAGGGTTACTCGTTGCCCTATATATGTTTTTATTCAAATTGCACTCCATATTATTTTGCATCTACTTGTTAAAACTGCAATTTCACAGATACAAGTTGATTTACAATCTAACAGACAAGACAAATTCACAACTAAATACACATTTTTTGCAGATTGGTAAGTGCATTGAATTGATAGGGAAAAACGGATACGTAATTATACTATATTCAACAAATCTTGTTGATTGTGATTATTTTATAAGACTGTGTTAATTCACAAGGAATATGTTCCACAATTAAGCTTCAATACAATTTGTTTGATTGGATTATTATTTTTTCATTTGTATGAATATAGCTTTGCCATTATGTATACACACAGTAAAATGTCTTGTGCTATTTGTTCTTAGACATATAATTTTTTTATTTTTTGATATATACGTATTTAACGTATCCAGACGTGTATCGTACCCAAGGGTTTTTAAAATCAATGTATCCATGTACCGAACCCATACCCGTACCCATATCCCGGCAACATAGATTTTTTATTATACCCTCTCAAGAGTTGCACCAAGGTCCTATTCACCACTTCAATCTACTAATGGGTTTGTGGATGAAATGTCGTGGATCTTTTCAATCTCATTTCCACTTCCACAATGTGTACCAAAACTTGCCCACCAATCTTCAATCCATAGAAATGAACCCGGACATTAGCGAGAAAACAATTCAGCTACATCATCACCCTTGAGAGAGCTCTTACATGGAATAAGAAAACAAATCTTGCTTAACCAGTCCACGACTACAAACAAGTATGCATACCCTCTTTTTGATAAGGGAAAACCTCCAAAAAAATCCATAGAAATGCTTTCCTATGACCTAAAAGGAACAAATAATGGCATATACAAACCCAGCTTCCTATTACTAGACTTATGCTACATAACACACATCCCCTTGTAAATTTTGCAACATCAACTTGCATGTTAGCCCAATAAAACCACAACAAATGTGCTACTATCTTCGTCACCCTGAAATGACCTGCAACTTTTCAAGTTTAAACTTCTCTCATCTCTTGAACCCTTAGGAATGCAAAGCTTACCCAACTCGTAGAGCAATCCATCTTCAAGATGGTAGGCCTCCTTGGGCACAAAATCTGCAATGTTTGGATTCTTATCTTGAAGAAAAGCTTCCCCAAAATCTACATCATGCTCATATTCTTCTATATATGCCTCTTGCACAAAAGGCTCAAGTAGGATTGTAATTCCCAAAGCTGAAATCAAAGGTGGTCTAGACATCATATCATCTAAGTTGTTAGTCACACCTTTATTGTATCTAATTACAAAAAGAATTGTTGCAAAAACCCATCCATTTTTAATGATGTTCTTGTTGTAATTTAGACTGTGCATGAAAATATTGGAGAGATTGATGATCTGGGTGTATAATGGTTTTTTTTCCCATTAGATAATACTTCCATTTTTTATACGCATGAAAAATAGCATGCAATTTTGTGTCATATGTGCAATAACTCAAAAATTGACCCATGAAACAACTCTGACTGATAACATACATGCTTACCTCCTTGTAATAGGACAGCCCACATAGTATGATCACTATCATCAGTTCCCACCTCAAAATGTTACTGCAGATTAGTAAGGCCAAAACTAGTGCATTGCTAATCTTGTGTTTAAATTCAGAAAATGCATCTTGTTGTTTCTTACTCTAAGTAAAAGGCTTACCACCTGCTATAGTTGCATGCAAAGATGCCACTAAGGTAAAGAAAGATTTGATTAACTTAAGTATTGAATTTGCACCCATAAAACTTCATGTCTCGGTCACATTGGAAGGCTTAAGCCATTTCATTATGGCTTCTACTTTTACAGATCAATCACCAACTTTCCATTTCCAAACATATGCCCCAAATAGACAAGTGATTGTTGTGCAAACTCACATTTATTTTCATTTAACAGGTTTTTCTCCTTCAAAACTTGCATTAGATACCTATCATAAGTTTTGTTAAAAACTAGAATATCATCCAAGTAAACAATCACACATGAATTTATGAATGGCCTCCATATTACATTCATCAATCTCATGAAAGTAGTGAGGGCACTACACAGCCCAAAAGGAAATACCAACTATTCATACAAACCTTGCCTTTTCTGAAATGTTGTTTTCCATACATCCTCTTTCTTTGTTCTCACTGGTGATATCCTGAATTCAAATCCAACTTGGTGAAATACTTAGCATGTTGAAGCTGATCCAAAAAATCATCAATCCAAGGAAGACGATACCTATTCCTAAAGGTTATTTTATTCAAATCTCTATAATCAACACACATTTTCCATGAACCATTTTTCTTAAGGAGTATCATGATTTAAGAACCACATGGAGAAGTGTATTACACACTACACCTTGATCTAACAAAAGACTATAATTGTTTTTTACCTCATTTACTTCCATCAAAGACCATCCATAAAGATCGATGTTGGGAAGAGGACAATTTGGTAACAATTGTATTTTACGCTTGAAATATCCCTTGTAGGATAACACTTTAAAATATGCAAAATGCAGACAAATTGCAGCCAAACAGAAATCTGATTTTTGCAGAAAATTAAATCTAGGGCAGCGAACAGAAAATAATGGATAACTCCAAAAATACTTGCTCAAATCTCTTGAAATTTTAAATGGAGCTTGCTAATACAATAACAGATATTATAGAACTATTTTTGGAATTTTTCGAATAACAGAATGCTGCCAGAAAATTACAGCGTGCCCTAAACAGCTGAAAACTTCTAAAATTAATATCTTCCGGAATATAGATGCAAAAATTATGAAACCTTAAAATATTGGAGATGATATTTCTCCTAAACCTTAGAAATATTATCTATAAATATAGGAGATGATATCCCGACCTTCGATCAGAATTTGAGGAAGTGGAAACCCTCCAAAACAGATCTGTAATCTTCAAAACAAGTCGCCCCACCTAGGAGATGGCTGGAAACCCTTGCAAATGCCTTCAAACTGATGCTAGACCTTGCCAAAGAGGTTGCCGTAGATCTGCCCTGAAAACCCGAAATCTCTCCTCCAAAATGCCCAAAACCTCCAAAACCCTTCACTGAAACCCTCTGAAAATATCTCTGAATAACAGCCCTGATTTTAGCTCCAAAAATGACAAACTAGGGTGGATCTTTCACCACCGAAGACTACCCTACTAGCTAGGGATGGATCTCTCACCACCGAAGCTAGGGTTCCCGTGGGATCTTACTCCACAAGCTGAATATTTGCAAACAACAGTTGCACATGAAAGAAAATATAAGTGTATGCATGAATGATCTTCTTTTCACCCCTCCACTCCTTTTATAACTTTTCCCATGCCAAGGAACCCTAAAAAGCCCAAGTCGCACTTTCCCCTAGGGAAGACCAAATTAATAAAGTAACTTAAAGTTACTTTTTCCCTTTCAAGTCGCCATGGTCCAAAAGGTGACCCCCAACGCAAAATTAGAACACTAGGGGTTAAGTGGCCCCTTCCAACGATAAAACATAACATCTAGTCCCTTCGAAAGCACTTTATATTCCTGTCAACGGAAAATTATAACAACTGGACTAGATATTCATACCCAATAGCTCACAGCATCCATAACCCCTTGGGTATGACCAAGGCCTGGACTCGAGTTGGCCCCTAGGCCTATGGCGTAGGAAAGGGGACGTTCTAACGCT
Organism: Taxus wallichiana var. yunnanensis; assembly: GCA_018340775.1. Taxonomy (NCBI): domain Eukaryota; kingdom Viridiplantae; phylum Streptophyta; class Pinopsida; order Cupressales; family Taxaceae; genus Taxus; species Taxus wallichiana. The sequence goes on along the minus strand of CM031238.1, from coordinate 239,032,742 downwards.
CTGCCCCCTTCCGGTGGCAAACATGTAGGCTCTTGGAAAACTTCCTTGAACCGCTGCAATGCCTCTCTCATTTGTCTTTGATTTGTTAGTAGACATATTATGAGAAGTTTAACATTCCACAACTTCATTGTCTTTCTTATCTATCAAAAGAAGCTAAGCAAACTTCCCACTAGCATTAATCAAACATTTAGCTTGAGTGGCACTTACCAAGGAGATATTAGATTTACCTTCATAGGCTTTGATGATGTAGCTTTCTCCATCCTTGACCAATCGATACTAATTTTCTCTTTTCATGAAAATGGCATCTCTAAAGTATGTCAAGGGGCTGCCAAAGACCACATCGCAAAATCAAGAGGTAAAATATCCATCACACCTTCATCAATGAAATGTTCCTTTATCCCAAACTTAATTCTACATTGTTTGATTACCTCTATTTTACTCCTTGTTTCACCCATCCCAAAGCATAAGGGGTAAGATAATTATATGTTTCCAGCCCAAGTTTGTCTACCAACTGTTTGCTAATCAAATTTGCTTGAGAGCGAGAATCAAAAAGAGCATCATTTTTGTCTTTTAAATCTGAATTTTGATATGGAAAAGTTTGGTAAGTTCGCCTTTTTCTTGAGCATCATAGATATCCCAACATACCTCTTTACGAAGGGAGGTATAACACATCCTCTCATCCACATCAAAGCTGCACCCGACGTCTTTAAAGTTTATACCTTGAACCGAAGTCATAGCATCCTTTTTTCTTGTATATGAATGTATGCATTTCCCAACAAGTCTTATCTATATAACCATCAATAACACAGTTCCCACAATGCCTTTTATTATCCTTCTAAGAAAAACTACTAGTAGCATTACGCTTACCTTTCCATTTACCGTTCCCTTTCGATTTGGAACCACATTGATCTTGTAGTGTATTTAAAGATGAAAACGGACCATCTATTGTCCATCTCAAGGTAATGGGCTAGAGAGAAAGCTTCATCTATATCTTTAGGCTTTGCCAATAGGACAGGTCTCCTTGAATGGCTATGGAGACCTTTGACATACTTCCTAAAGATGTCATGGTCCAATACATCTTTGTCCATTTAGACCGCCTTTTTGTGGGATTCGCTTATATAATCATACACATTTCAGCCTTGCTTTTGTCTAAAATATTGCCAATTAATCGGCCTTTGCTTTTCATAACAAATATTTTGATCCAACATTTTAAAATCATCCCATTTAGAAATTGGTGCTACGTTTTTAGCAGCCAAGGAATGAACATAACTTTCAAACAAAGTCAAAGCATTATCAACCGACTTCAATCTTGCAAAAGAATTTTGTCATTCTTCATTAATCTGATGCAAACTGAAATACACCTCTAATTGGGCTAATCAATGACCAAGTTTTTCTGCATTCACTTCACCTTCATAAGGCTGAATCTCAATCTTAGCCTCCACTTTGATTGGAGATTGAGGTAGGCTGGTATGGGGCTTCTCCTTCTCGGGGTCTTTGGTTTTCATATCTTCTCTTTCTTTAGGTGCCTCTATAGGATTCCTCAACTTGCCCAAGAGAACCTCCATAATCTTCTCCAACTGATCAAGCTTTACCATGGATAGAGAGATGTTGGCAACATCCTCTTCCAACTTGTGGAATCTCTCTTCTTCATCTTGAGGTATTCTCTCATCTTCATGAGCCATGCTTCTCACTTCTCTATTCCACCTTGTGGATATCTCTTGCTGCAAAGGAAACAGGAGACCTTTTCCACTAGCACTTGCTGCTTTGGTAATGGGCATATATCTCTGAAAATGGTCACACCACACAAACCACACATAAAATGAAACAAAAACCAGCTTTGATACCAATCTGATCCGTAAATAACATAGATATTCCATAGAAAATTCATCAACGCGAGTCCTACATCTATTTTTTAACAAGGCTTGATCATTAGCTTGTTGCTCTACTTATGTATTTATCAAAACAATCATTAATTGTGCTTAAACATGTATTGGAAGTACTACTGTTGTAAAGGAAAACTGGAAACAACACAATGAGCAAGTATGCTACTGCAAATATACAGAGAAACATAGATGCAAAGCAAAATATCACCTTGGAGAAACCCCGTGTGGGAAAAACTCCAAAAGAGCAATTGCAGGTGTACTGAATACTCTTAACCTAAGTAGCCGATATGTTTCGGATACAGGCACAGATACGAAGAATCCGATACATGGATATAGCAACAAAACTCCCCAAGATACGGCAGTACAAAGAATATATAAATTTAGCCTAATAAATAACAATTAAACACACATAATGATAATATGCATATAAAAAACAAAATAACCACAAAACACTACTGATAATCTATATAATGCCAACTGAATGCCAAATGAAATGTCACAAATGTCATAATAAATATTAAATTTTATTATTACATAAAAATGCAGCAGGGTCTGAATCTTCACATGATCATTAAAACAGAAGATGCATGTATATCAAGAGCTATTGATCTTATTTTCTGGTTTTATTGCAGCACAAAACTGAAAATCAGATTTGTGGTGGGATTTAGATTTACTGTCACAATCATTCTTTGTCCAGAATTGAACCTGTCTGTAACTGATCAGATAAAGAGTATTTGGGTCAACTGTGCTTGTTCCCTCCTGGTCAAATTGTTTTCAAGATCAGAGCTTGGTGTTGTTTTATAGTTTCATGGTATTTTTTTTAACTGGGCAATTTTTTGTTTTAACGTTGAAAAAAATTAAAAACTTATTTTTGGCCATGGATACACCCAGAACGGTCCGGATGCATCTGCAGATGTATCCAGTTGTATCCGGACCATACCAGTCGTATCCATATCCAGCCCTGTATACTGCCATATCGGTATCCAAGCTCTTATCTTGAATGGGTGTAATTAAGGTGCTTTGAACTTGACTGCAGATGAGTCATTCATTTACACATAAATCATAAGCATATAAAGCCCCACATATAATAAAACCCCTTATAATTTTATTTTTTAAAGCAAACGTCAAGCATAAAGTATTCTCTCATTAAAGGTAGGGCCAAAAGAAACAACTTCGAAGCTCCTTTGCACTGCTAGAAAATAACAATATAAATCTAAGAAATTAAGAGGAGCAACTGCATATTTGGAAATAGAAAAAGAGGGATAAAGGTAGCTATGTGATACAAATTGTGATGTACTTGAATGCAATTTGGTTGAATTGGAAGATAAATTATTACCAGATTCAGAAGCTTCTTGAATTGCCTTGATATTTGCCCTTCCGTTTATTTTAAACATAGTTTCGTTTGATCCAAAGCCACCAACACATGATATCTGCCAATGTTGTCAAGGTTGATTAGGGGAACTATGCAAAATGACCAAAAGCAGAAAGGTACATATTTTCCAGCTTGTATTCATCCAATGCCCAAACAGAGGGCTATGACATAAAAAATAAGTTGACTTAAAATAAGCATGTCTTTCATAGCAAATAAAACAAATAAGAAATACGATTCAAGAAGGATATGAGAAGTCACCTTATATTTAATACTAAACAAGAAAACTGAAAGTCACCTTATGTTTAATAGTAAACAAGAAAATTCATCTTATAATTTACACAATGACTTTCCTAATTTCCTTAGCATACAATCCATGAGTCATACGAAGTGCTCACAAATGAAACTACTGATATGATACTAACAGTTGAAGCAGGCTTCTTCAGAGAGTATATGTTGAACCTTGACTGGTGTTTGTGAGGATCTGTGACTGAGAACAGGGTTGGTGGAGGTCTATAGCGAGGAGAGGGTTGTGGTCTCCACTGCTGGAATTTCTTAAGAGTTAGATAATAGATATTAATATCTCAATCCAGTCTCTCCTGTAATTGTATGGGGCTGCAAAATAAAGCCTTCTCATATTATGTTGCCTTGCCTGAATTGCTGTCAAATTAATTTGTCAGTGATTCTCACTGTTTCCTTCCATTCTGTCAACATGTAATAAATTTGTTAGAACAGGTTGATGTGCATATTTAACACACAAGGTTGAGAACTAGTCTTTAATGACCAATCTACCCTTCCTCAAGCCCTCGATACAAATTTCTTGTAACCCATGAGAAGATTCAGTTCTCCAATGATCCAATGTTTGATAGGCTTTTCTAACAAGGCCATAAGCTTTGCTTTGGAAGGGACCTCATACTGCAAGTCTTTTGCAATATGATAGTGCACTGGAGTCTACGATAACTGAAGAAAAGGAAATTCTTATTTGCAGGAGAAACCGATATGCTGCAATTAAAACTTGAACCATTGCAGTGTCTGCAAAGATGATAAGTATGATTAGTAAGAGAAATTGTACATCTGGAAAAATTCCCGAGTCCTGACCCAATACTCTTCTTACTCCCTCTCTATTCTTGAAATTCATATTTTCAAGGCTTGTCACTCCATGTTCTTTCAATTTTATGATAATCAAATCCTCTGGAAGGAGTTCCATAGATAGCATCTTAAATTTTCTGCAAATAGCCATTGTTGGGAGTCATCTCAATGGCAGTTTGGATGCCTTGAGACAGGCATCTTTCACTAATACAGGTTATGTTTTTCCCTTATGAGTTTGACTATCTTTGGAGAGGTTGAAAAAGGATTCATGAGGGGCATTGATAACCCTTTAATGTTGCCTTCATCTATAACTGCCATCAATTAGCCAGATTAGCAGATTTTTATCTGCTGCAAATAAATGCTATCTATATTCTCCATGTGACAAAAACAGGAGAAGCTTACCAAAGTGTCCTATTCCTAAGCTAATCTATATATCCCAGCTTTACTGTATATTCTCCTTGTTTTTTTCCTCCTCATTGCAGAGGATTCTTTATGATTAAAAAAAAAAACCTATCTCTTAAGGAGTTCAGCAAGAAGAGATTGAGCAACTACTTTTGGTACATCTATCTGTCTAATGGTATCCTTCTTCCAAATTATTTCATTGTTTTTTCAACTTTCTCAACATTGTGTTTCCTAAGCTAGCATAGTGTTGTCTCTAGCTGAATTTTGCCTAGAGTATTGAAGCACTTGTCCAGAAGGACCCCACTGTTGATTTTGTAATAGAATCTTAAATCCAGTCCAAGCTTCTTCCCAAAATCTAGTTTCCCTTCCATCTCCTACTAGCTTAAACAAATTAGGTTGTTGATTATGGCTAGTCCTTCAACAATGGATGCGGGAGCACTGAAACCTTAAACAAACACCGCCGCCGCCCAAAATATAAATAGCTAATAAATTTGGTTGATAACCGCAACACAGTTTTTAAGAGATCCTATTTGAATGTGCCATTTCGTAAATTTTGAAAATAAGACATTTTGAGATGTCTTCTAATTTGAGATTTGTTGTTAACATGTTCACTGAATTCCGTTTGGCTGCGATTTGATCCCCCAAATAACCTTTCCGGCCAATGCTTTGTTTGTGATGTCAAGCTTTCTAGCATTGGATCCTCCCTTTCTAATGGTATGACTTAGTCTTATGACAACAGGGTATTCTGCATTTCTCCCATCGACCCTGTCACACAAAATTCATTAAAAATTCAAGCTAGAGCTGTCATAACATTCTGAGAGGATTTCATCTGGGAGATCATTTATATAAGCATTGATTGATGAGTTGGATCCTCCTGTGACTGTAAGCCATCTCTCCATTTATTATTGTATTTTCTTTTATAATTTTGGAGATAACTCCGTTACAATGGGACACTTGTGCTTTAGCTAAACTATCAGGATTCCCACATATTGCATTGGTAACTGATCTGAATTCGTATTTGTACGTCTTTACTTCTTGATAGAGATGTTTATGAATACTTTTTCTAGATTCAACTTTTGTACCATGGTATGTAGATCTTGGCTTCTTGCTTTATAAAAGCGGATACTAGAGTCATCTCACCTGCAAACTTTGATTGGTTTGAGAAGGCAATGTCGGAGACAGTTTTAGCCCTTGCAATTTGTTATGGCACTTCACATCAAAATCACGGTACTCAAATTCGTGGAGGATAAAATTCATAAGAAATTCGTTCCTAAAAAATCAAAGATAAAATTTGTGACCAAATTTGACTAAAAGAAATATACTTGTAATTTCACATTTCAAGGTATACTGCAATAGATCATACTACAATCATGCATTCTATGACCTGAAATCCTAAAATCCTGCAACCCTGAAATATGGCAAATTCTGAAACCCTGAAATCTGGCGAGCTCTGAAATCTGATAGGATCCTCCAAAACCTAGAATCTGCATTATAGCTCCTTGATGTTCAAAACCACTCCCAAACATAATGGAAGTATATACATATAATATAAAAAGTATAAGAAAGTAAATGTCCATATCTAAATATCAAATTATACATAAATATTTATTTTATGTACATACTGGCTGATTAAATTCGCAAATCAGAACGAACTTTTTCCGGCTGCTATGCATTCGCTGAATTTCAAATTTTATGGATACAATTCGTGAATGTGGTGACTAAGCTTCACATACTAAATAACTTTACTTGAAGCCTCAGCCATAATGATGCAGAGATAGCAGAATGGAGGATCTCCTTGTCTCAAACTCTTAATGGTCTGAAAGCTAGGGCTATGACCTCATTGACGATGAACACAAAAGTTTTCATTGATTTACAAACATCTATCCATCTGCTCCTGTCTTGAGAAAAACCATAGCATCTTAAAACCTTTCAAATGGAACTCCAATTGCGCCTGTCAATGCCTTCCTCATATCTAGTTTAATCACCAGACCAAGATTCCTCGATTGATTGACATTATGTACTACTTCTTTGAGAACTATAACAACTCTCCTTGATTTTCCTCTATCAAAATTCAATGAATTTTCAATAATCAACATAGGGAGGATACTTTGTATGCATCATGTTGCACCTACTAAAATAATTTTATATGTAGTGTTACATAGTGACATTGACTTGAAATCCTGTGGTTTGTTCAAATGCTCTTTCTTGGGAACAAGAACTAAATTGCTTGGCGATGCAGGAACATCTGAGTTTACTTGCAATCTTGCATCGTGAGAAAGAATTGAGCGTTAAAAGAATAAAAGCTGGAGCAACCTTGTGTAGCGTTGTATGAGCTTGCGCAATTATGTGCCTTGGGTTACTTGGAATAAAAAGGCAAAGCATGAAGAGGTTGAAGTCTTGCGCAGCCGAGTAGTTGTGCTTTGGGAGCTTTGGCATGATGATCCACGCTCAAATTGTGCATGCTCTATATGAACATTTACATTCCGTGGATTTTGTGTTCTTGCTCACATACAACATCAAGCTAGTTGTTATCTAGACACATTTGCCATGATCTGTTTTCTTCACAAGTGTATGACCGAATGGCCTAGTATGTTTTGATCGGACGAAAAACACCCCCATGAGTGATTACATATTAATCGGATGAATTGAATCAATGGTGATCTAATCGAGTTAAGGAATCTTTGCAAAGGGATCTTTCTCTGCAAAGGTATGTTTTTGTTCTCCAGGCACATTATGTAAATAGGAGCGATGGACATATGTAGCATGCTATGAGTAGCCAGGAGTGGAAATAGCTGAGAGGAACAAAAGGCTTCTAGAACCGAAGTTTGAGTAGCTTATGTGAATTGTGTCAAAGCTCCATTTCAGGGAGCCGAGTCTGATTAAGCAGAAGTCTTGTGTGCTTGCAAGCATAACTAGGATTAGGTCCTAGGAGTTGAATTCCTTTAAGAGAAATTCCACAAAGTCTTCATTGTAAGGCTGTAACAAGATTGTAATGCATTGTGCCTGAGTTCGTAATTTTCCTCATCAATTAATAGAAGAAGATTTTATTGTTTCTTTTAAGCTGCATACTGATCTTGCTTGTGTGAGGTCTTTCTTTGAGAATTTATGGGTTGCGTGGTCTAAGACATCTCTTCATCAAGACCCCTAACTGTGCCTGCATCAGTTTGGTATTGGAGTGGGTTTTAAGTCATGTAGGTGAGTGATTTTCAGTTTGTTGCTTTCCATATTAAAGAGTGCGTAGAAAATTTCCTGGTCAGTTTTTTTAAACAATACACAGAAATAAAAATGTTTGCATTAACAAGTGATTTTTTCCAAAGGCCAATACCTTACATATACATACAGCTGACCAGCTAGACCGCATGAGGTCAATTGCAAGCTATTTAAGACAGATTGCAAGTTGCTAGAAAAGAGGTTAAGACCGTGTAACAGATGAATAGGCACGTCTGAGACATAAATCAAGTTTGAGATAAATCCCCAGCCATCAAGCATGTACTTCAAATTTTATAATTTCTGGGCCATATGTGCAAGTTTCCTAGCCATCTAAAGCTTCAATGTCTTGAGCTCTAGGTTGTCCAAGCACACAAATTGACCGTTTGCAGCATCTGTTGATGTCATTAAGTCATCTAAGCAAACAAGCTGGCCTAAATCTCTTTTCCTTGTTTTTCAGCCATCTAAAACATGTTTTTGTCACGCCTGACCATCTGAGGGGGTGTATGACATCATTCAGTTTGCTCATGCAAATTAAGTATCTTAAGAGGCTTATCACGTTTGTTTGATTTCCAGCTCTTCATACGAACATTTGTAGAGTCTCGTGACATTAACATGCTGTCACGACTGACAAGCTGAGAACAGTCCGTCTAAACCCTACAATGATGCCAACAGGTAATCCAAGGATGAATGTACGCAGAAACCTAGTTTCAACTTGTCACAAATGGTTTTAGGGGACATAATAGTCAAGTAAAAAATTAAAAAAAATGATATGAACTAATTAAGTAGACAATAAGAATAATAACAGGAATCTTGTTACTTCTTTAGGGATGTAAGTCTATATCTCTCTTCAAAAAAATAATTACAACTCTCAAATTTTTCTTTAAGGGATTGCAGACATATATGCTGTTCTGGAAGACAAAGTGAAAGTTATCTCTAGTGCCCCAGCCTATTTCCAGACAAATGTTTCTGGATCTCAACTTCTTGATAGTGTCTAACCTCTTCTCATTTGTAGGGATATCAATTATGGATTGAGACATGAGGTTTACAATAAGTACAAGGAAAACTGTCCAATGAGGCCATTATAGAGGTTCCTCTTCCCTTATTGCACCATCCATTAGTTACCACATTACTAAGGTCTGATTTTCATTGCTGGTCATCCCAATCTTCTTGGTGAGGGCTTGCACATCCTGTCCTTGCCCTGACAGGCCAACAGCTGAGTATCTGTCTTGTTACCATCGCTAGACCCTGCTGATCAGTGTTGCCAAAGGTTTCAGCGTGGAACCCTCCATGTCATCATCGGCTTTTTCCATACCATCGTGTTTGGCATCAGAGTCTTGCTAGTTGTATGCGGTATCATGGAATCCTTCCACAGCTCCTGTGATTTTGGTTTTAAAGGCATATGAGGGGTTTCAAAGTTGAAAAGATACAGAGACCGTGGACTTTGCACAAGATTTACCAAGGAAAAAACAACATGTTGCACATTACAACAGTAGCCATATATGTCTATGCAGCAAACTAAATGGGTCGTTTTTATGTTTGTCAAAAAGAATATCTTGTGAATTTTTCTGAATAGCAGAAGTGTACAAAATCATACAACTTATAGCTATACTGGCAAATAAGTTCTTTATTAACTTGTGCCTCTGTTCTTTCAGAATTTCTTGTCCAAAATCTTTCAAACTTTGAAATTCACAAATTAGTACACAATAAATCTTACCACTGCAGATACTCCATCTAGTGCATCTTTCAATCTTTCTGGATCCAATAAGTCTCCTGCCACGAAATTATGTCAGGAGATAATTTCATACTAAGCAATAAGGTAGAAGCAAAGGAAGAAGAACAAGTCCTGTCTATCACAGCAAGGCCAGTTATGCCTCGCCCCTCAAGTGGACTATCATAACAATATGCTTGAGTTGATCTTATGAAAGTAACCTTTATGCCACGCAACATCATTTGTCCATGGCTCTTGTATTGACGGCCTTCCTGACCTGGCCAAATCATCAAAAACAATTACACATTTTTGCATTCCAAAAGTAACCAGTTCCAAGCAACCCACAAGTTGAAACAGCATAATTATGATTTTTATCTGTATCAATCTTCTAGAACCACAAAACAAAGCAATAATTCATCAGCATAACTGACAGCCATGAACATTGAATCTAATTCATAATCAAATAGATCTCCACTCATGCTGGGCATGAAATCTACTTATGCTTAATGATTCCATTAAACAGTTAAAGCATACATACCAACAAAACAAGGACCAAATACTGGAGTGGTGCACCCAAGAAACCACTAAAGAACCCCAAGAATGGCAGCAAAATTAAAGAAATCAGTAGAAAGTAAGTATAATATTTGGAAGTGTGAACCACAAAAAAATTCAGGTCAAGCAGAAGTGGAAGCTGCAAACAAACCTATATTCTGCGGTAATTGATTGATCAGATCATCACTACACAGTTTATAGTGAATAATTTGATTCTTACTGCTATTAAGATGGCATCAAACAAGGATTTGTAATAGTATTCACAGTTGGTGAATGTTTTCTTTTAACTATGAAAAATTAGATAAACAATAAGTGATATGCGCACGAATTGAAAAGGAGAGCATGTACAACATGAAAATCACAAAGACATTTTAAGCGGGCATGAATTCCATAGGTGTGTGGCATGTTACTATGCTGCTACATGATCAACAAAGTATCCCAATATTAAATAAAGTCTGTCGTATCTCCTGTTCCAAGAAGGTAGTCACACAAAATAACCACACGGACAGAATTGCCAGAAATAGATAAAAGGTCAATTCCAATTGAAATCAGCTAGCATTCTCAAACCTGCACTGGACAACTCTACTCCAAACAAATCGTAAGAAATATCTCATCAAATGGAAGGACTTACCAATCTAAGAGGCTGCTAAGGAGACGATTGCAAACATTTCTACAGATATGCTTATGCCTGGAAGGCAATGTATGTTTTGAGATAAGATTATGATATGTACCTACCTTGGTTCCAGTGTGTTGGTATCGAAAATGTTGCATGAGGGTAACTAGCATGTTGTTTTATGTGTACTTTAATCAAGTCATAAAAGTTAGTTGAGTTCCGCTCAGGGGATGCTACAAAGGCATTAGGCTTTCTATCAAGATATGTCATATATTAGCATTGATTTGCTATTGGTTTTGAGAGAATACCCGTCTCAAGGCTTGTTGTTAAGCTATTGTTTTTGCAATATTGCTAGTGAGCTATTATAGTATTATAGTAAGGCAGTTATCAGTTAAGCTTTTCAATTTTGATGCATTTAAATAATCTTGCATCCATTGTGCACTGTTTTTCATCATATACCCCACAGAAACAAAACAAAACAAAAAAATTAAAAATGTCATTTCATGACCCCCAAATCATATTTAAGAAAATGAATTACGGCTTAAATCATTTAAAAGTTGAGGACAACCATCGCATAAAAAAGAAACAAAGCATTCCCATTAATAAGGCCTTGATCTCAAATAAGGAGAAGCATAACATGAAAGACACAACCATTGAATTTAATGGAATGCCTTCTAAAATTCTAGTGGGCTACTCTGTAGACCATAGTGGACATTAAGGGTTATTAGAGGGAAGTGAAGTTTCAATTAGGTGCAGATTTCATGGAATTAGAGCTATATCACTGGAAAGTATTCATCAAGAGCTTTCCTGCAATATATAGCATGAATACTTGATAATCATATAACCATGAAGAAATACCAGGATTTATAAGTTCATATCTATATTAAAATAATATTAATAATGATGAAAACATGCACCACATTGTGAGTACATATAGATAAGATAATTCCTTAGCATTTAGCAACATTCTCATTCTGGATACAAAATTGCAAATAATATGCACAACTACTTGAGGATCTTTCTAATGGTCATTAGGGATCTCTCAAGGATAATTTGAGGCTTCATCAATCATTCGTATTTGTCTGACTCTGGAATGACTGCTAGTGCTTGCAAAGAACTTCATACACTGTTCTAAGCCCAAAAAAATCATCCTTTTTGTGATGTTGCCTCTCCTTGGGATTGGCAGATACAATATATATTACCAAATTTTGAGGATATATAGCCCAGAAGTACAGCAGGACATTTGGAGGACGAAAAAGTCTCTTAAAGACCATTGAACCCATCTAGGAGACCAGAGAAGGTATTTAGAACATCAAGAAGAGCTGTTTGGAAAACCAGCTAGGACTATCTAGATCTCAGCCTTACTCATTCTTCAGCAAATTGAAAAAATCCCAGGTATGCGTGATGAAAAAAATCCCAGGTATGTGTGATCTGATCTGTCTTTTATTGCTGACATATCATTGTTGATATTGATGAGACATTTATTATAGCATGGTAATGTTTATATTTTATGATTCTTATTTCTAACATATATCAAACTAGTATGAGGTTTGACCCAAACTAAGGCATCTTTATCACCTGAGTTTTGACCTAGATTATAATTTCATCCAAGTGCTAAGTTGCTAACCCAGACGAGGACTCTTCCATCATAACTCATCCTCGAGTTTGAGTCTTTAACCCAGATTGAGGTATATCTTTTCTCATCTGAGTTTTGACCCGGATTAAAATCCCGTCTCAGGGTTGACCCAGATTGAGAACCCTTTTATCATAACCCAATCTGATGCTTGACATACACAGATTGAGGCATATTTGATCATCCAAGGTTTGATCTAGATTAAGATCATGTCCAAGGGTTGAGCCAGATCGATAACTATTTTATCGTGATTCATAACACAGTCTAAGGTCTGCCCCAGATTAAGGCATCCTTATCATCGACACTGATGTTGCCGCATTCGGCGAACTTCAAGGAAAAAATTCGAAATTCGCCGAATTTTAACAGCGCCTTGAAAATCGCGATTTAATTCGCTTTTTTTTCCTTTTTTGGCAATTTTTTCCTTTTTTGGATTTTTGGTGAAAAAAACACAAGGACAGGAAAAAATTTGCCATTTTTGGAAAGGGTCCGGGAAGATGTAGCAGCAAAAACTTGCATGTGCCATAACTTTCATTCTGTGGCTCCGTTTCAGGTGTCGTTTTCTCTAAAAGTGCATATTTTCTTGAGCTCTACGCATTGATGGCAATATTTTTCTTATTTTCATAAAATCCATTTTTGCACCTTTTTCGACCAAGCAACTTCTTGCAATCTTCTGAAATAATCATGAGCTTTGATCGCCTGTAGATAGATTAGTAATGAAATCAATGAAATGTGATATTATCTCTCTTTTGAAATGTGAATTTATCTTTTGTTTTTATATATTTAATAAAAATGTATATTTCTCATAGTCGAATTTAATCACGAATTTAATCGCTGATTTTTTTACCGGCGAATTTTTCACAAATTTAATCATCGGCGAGTCGAACACAGTCGAATGCGGCAACTTAGGCCCGCCGACAGTTGATCCGAGATTAAGAAAAATCAACTGACAACTCTTTGATCATAACCTTATCTGAGGTTTGATTCAGTTTGAGGCTTGAGCTATCTTTTATCATCTAGATTCTAGGGTTTGACCCAGATTACGATCCCGTCCCAGATTTGACTGAGATTGTGGGCTCTTTTATCTATAACCCAATCTAAGGTTTCAACCATATTTGAGTCTCAACTATGATTTTAACAATAACAAGTTGGTTGGAGTCCTAAATTAGTGATCTTCATTTAATGGAGAGAACACTACGAAAGTCAAAGGATGCTTGTCCACTCATTGGTTTGGTGTTAATAATGCTTCGTAATAATCCTTGTTGGTCAAGTGGAAGACTCTATGCTATAATACCTCGAAAAATGAAGTGTTTATGCTTGTGCATGCTGCTGTTCATTATGTATGTTTGCAGGTACAGGAAAAACTGTCTGAAAACTATCAATCAACAGATTCATGGATTAGAGAATATATGGATGCCAATGATGTGATTGGTGCTGTAGGCAGTTAATCACTATCTAACACAATACTGCCAAAGCTCATTAATTAACAAAGATCACAAAAAGGGGGAATCGGCAATAAGATTGTTGTTTTTGTCACTGCCAATGAAATCCTTCAGTTTCATCTAAAATGATGATGAAAATCAACATTTCACAGAACCTTCTAAACATGTATTATTGAGCACATTATTTCCCAGATAAACTACAGAAATGATGGAATGTCACCAAAATCAATGCAGCCACTTCAGTAACAGAAAAATATTTCCATAATGCCAACTATATCGGCAAACAAAGGGCAATCTTTTTCATGTTTGGAACAAAAAGCAGATAGAGTTTTACCCAATTGATAACAAAATATCATGTCTTAAAAGTTAAAAACTTAAAAGGGCAACTACTTGGGGTTTAACTAAATAAGAGTCGAAGCTGAAGCAAAGTTCCAAAGACGCTTATTCTCTTTCACATTATAATAGAATTTGAAATTGAATATATTGAAAATGAGGCCAGAAATGAATTCCAGTAAAAAGTACTACCTGCTAAGACTTGATACAGTAAGACCACGTTGGAGGCCTTCTTTGCATACATGTGTACCAACAAACCCATTTCCGCCCAGTACAAGTAACTGTCCAAAACAAAATCCATTTTAGTGATTATACAAACACTGATTTCAATAAGATATGCTTGCTCGCATATACAGTGACAGTGAAAGAGTTAATGCCTACTTCATAAACTCAGACCATTCTTCAATTTTACAGAAAGTGTAAGCAGCGGTTTTGATAAGAATTGCACTGTATCCTTTTCACCTTGTCTTGATGGGGTGTACTTTCATGCACAGTTTCAGCTTCTTCAACCTTTGGGGTTCTTCGTGACCATCAAGAGTCGACGTGGATAGTTGCCTAACAGATGTTGAAGATACAAAACCCCTGAGGAACATCAAAGCAAATGGTTATGATATGGAAATAACTCAGTATTAATCAATCAGGCCAGTCATGCATGACACCAAAAATGGTAGCCTCCTGATTCCAATTTCATCATGTTATTTGCAATTAATATCAAAGATCATGATAAAAATTACGTGAGAACTTCTTGGCGTTGAAGACAAAATTATGTAAACACACCACAAGCAGCGGACTAGCAGTAACAAAAATGGCTTCCAGAAACTCGTAAGCATTGTATGTAGCATTAATTAACATGCCCAAATCTGAAGGATCAATTTTCACAAGTGCTGACAGGCATAATGAGGTGAAAGTAAATACTTCCCAAGGTCAAGCACCACAGATAATGTAAAGTGTTTTGGCTGTCTTGCCAAAAGGAGATTCAGAATACCCTTGTAAGGGATTAAAATTCCATTTTGAGTCATAGTTACCAGGAAAGTCCAGAGTAGGGGCAAGGGCCACATCCCCATCCACATACCCACATTTTTTGGTGACTACATTTATATACAATATAGCCATACTCTATTTCATTCACTAACATACCCTGATTTGAACGGCACCCCATCCCCATACCGGTAGCTGTACCCCCACATCTCCTGATAACTACATTTTAAGGCTATACAATCATAATGTCACCAAGTTCTCTACTAAGGAGGACCATGTTGTGTGACAAGAGCTCATACTCTACAGCCATCACTATTTCATGAATTTGGGAGAAGACATTGCTAGCAAATGTCTTCAAAACTATGCCTTAATTGAAGATTGTGAAAGGCAGAATCTACACTCATAAAGAGGATAGTTGTAAAGTTTCAATCATCATAATCATCTGTTTTCTGCTAGTGTCACTCGAAATTCAACTGGTATCAGCAAGTGGTATTGCTAGTTTCTGATAATATCAGGCGTAAATCTTTCATCTAATGTACCATCTGAAACATTATTTGATATCAAAAAGGTTCTCCCCTAATTTTTCGGCTTTCTCAAAAACTTAGCTTTCTTATTCTATATTTGAGATATTCCAGACCTCATTAAGAAGTTCAGTTTCAAGTTTCAAATTTCAGCTGTACATTTTTTGTTACAACAGAAAATTCATGTTGTGTTTTAGCTAAGTTGCTGATCCTGGTACTGGTATGGATACTGGTACCGGGTTCAGGTACACTGCTATAGCAATATTTTGGCCCAAGTATGGCTTGGGTACAGCCATACAAAGTTATATAAAAAAAATTAAAATACAAAAAATATAAATATAGGCAGACAAGCAAAATTAACCACAAAATATGCATAGGGTAAACAACATAATTTAAATAACCACAAAACTGTTGAAATTTTGAAAACGCTACTGATATTTCAGAGAGACAAAGGCTTGTATCCAGGGCTGTGTTTGATAAATGTCTACCACATCATACATGTTAATGTGTAGTTGGAATATAATTCAATTGCCTATCAAAAGAAAGAAGTTTTAGTCACTTGAGAAATAGGCCATTATTGAAGTCGTTGAGTCTGCTAAAGTTAAATCTATATTTTAACTGTGATTCAAGTTGAGACAGTCAATGATTACGCTACTTCAAAAGACATTACAATTGAAAATTTAAATCTATGAAGAAGGTTTCTGATTCAATGACTCTGATCGATCCTGTTAACACATGATTTTGTTAGTATTGACTGTTATCCAGCAGGCAGCAGCCTGCAAATATTTGTAGATGGTTAGAGAGGTTTCGTAGTATAAAATATTGGTGATATGACTAGCCACATTGTTTTGAAAAATTAAAATTAAATAAAAAACTGACTGAGGGTTGGGTTTGGCCCAGGTATGCCCCAGGTTTGTCCCAGCTGGCACGAATCTGTCCTCGGACAGATCTGGACATACATGGGCTGGACCATAGGTTGAATCAGAGGGGACCAGGACCCAATATGCGCCATACAAGAACCGGTCCCCCTGTACTCACAGACTGGTAACATAGTTTATTCATTATTATATGTTCAAGAATGTAACAACATTGATAGATATCCAAAAGGTTGTCAATGATTACTTGTTGACATAGTCGTCTGAATGATATTAATTGTGTAAGTGGAAAATAGATAGGATTGTTACTTGTGATAAAGTTTGGATTGTGAGAACCTTATAATTCTTTTGAATCACTTTATATTTAGAATATATGTATCTGATACAAATACTTACTTTCCGCTAAGTTTAATGCTAGACATATGCATGAGATTATTGTCATTTATCTTTTCGATACAGACCACGTTAGTAGATTAAATCACGAGGGTGCTTGGCATAAGCATGGTTCCATTGTCATGTCAAAAGAAATGGGATAAGGTCTGGATGAGACCAATTTACAAAACATGATAAAGAGCAATATCTTGACTCAATGGGAGATAAAATCCTGATGATAAAATAAGATCAAGAACTATCTGAAGAGCTATGCTCACAGATATAAAGATCTAATTGACGGAAGAAAGAATCCCCTTTTTCATAAAAGCTCCTGAACAATTTCCCGAATCAATGTCCCAAAAGCTGTGTAAATGGGTTGCCCTCAATTAACCAGTGCCAGTACTATCATAAATACAAGTGCATGCATAATAATAGATGAACTACACAAAAACTAGTGAAAGTTGAGAAAGAAAGAAGAAATGATATTATTATATTAATGTCCACATATGACCAAAGTAGGTCAACAAGACTCGAGAATACATCAGTTAAAAGAGAAAGTTCTAGGAAGAGAGAATCCTAGAAGCAAAATAATAAAAGCAGTGTGCCACTAACACAGATGATAATGAAATCAATACAAATAGCAATGAAGGGTGAACAAGAGCCCCAAAAGCATGTGTCGATGAAGATTGGAAGGAAATCTCATCGAACATTTGGCTATGCCTGAAATGGAGTTGTCCAGGCCATCATCAATCACTATGAAAGATCTGCTAAAGCTTGTCGGGAGTATCCAAGGTCGGAGAGGCCAGGTTGGGAGATCCTAGGAGGAAGCAAAGCACTTCCTCTAGAAACTCCCTTAACATCCAAGGCTGATGTAGCTCCCATAGTAGAAAAGATACACATAATATAAGTCTGCCCCTATGGTTTGGGGGACAGCCAATAAGTAGTAGGTCTATGTCATTGGAAGGGGGCCAAATCACGTTGGCAGGAAGGAATAGAGCCATGATGCCGAGGGGGAGCAGGCTGGGGAATATGAGTAATATGAGTAGTAATGGTGCACTAAGAGAAACGCTAACCGATCTATCAGCTCTAATGTGTAAGGTACCAGTATCCAAAGGGCGTTTAATGTTTCCTGTCACTTGGGTGGCTGGAAAAAGGAGGTGATCAACATGGAGGCTCTGAAGCCTCTAGACCCCCTGTAGGGGCATTTGAGCTGGAGGGTGACAGCCTTACAAAGATAAAAACTAGGCACCGCTGGTCTGGATATCTGTAGAAAGTAGATGGAGGATGTGATGATCACAGTTTCAACCCCTGACTAGTGAGAGAATGAACACAGTGAATCAAGATTGTGACCATATAAGACAACCAAACCGATAATCTAGATCGAATGAATTGGGTACAAGATGAAAATGTAGGATTCGTAGAGAAGATACAAAAATGGAAAACAACAAAAATTGAAAAAATAAGGAGAAAATATTCACTCAAGTATGAGCAAACTAACCTAGGCCCACCAATAGTAATGGCAATAACAGTATTTATCATCCTAAAATCCTAGTAGAAGCAATACATTAGGAAGCATTCCAATAAGAAGGATACCATCTCTAAAAATATCTTCCATAATTTCAACACGAGAGTTAAACCATCAACTTGTAGCAACAGAGTTATCATCAAGTAGGCTCAAAGGAGATTTACCATAAATGTGAAAGAAGTGTACTACTAAAAGAAAAATGTAGGACTGTGTGTGGCCAAATCCTTAAGAAAGGATTGTAAAATATCTTTTAACGGAAAAAAATCATTGCATAGACTTAGAAAAGGAAAGAAACAAGTTTTTACCAATGTTTGCAGATGACCAAAATAGGTCGATATGACTAGAAAGTATGGTCAGCAGAAATACATGGGAGAACAAAAACAAGATAAAAGCTAAAACTAAACTAAAAGCACATTAATAAAAGAGCTGAGCTAACAAGGAGGCAAGCCCAACAGGGGTAAACCCTGAAATGTTAAGAAGATAAAGCCATTCACTACAAGCATTATGAGTAACCGTCGTAAAGGAAGACCTTTTTCCAAAGAAGGTATAAGGTAGGCAAACGCAAGCTACATATATGTTAAAGCCTCTATGGTTCAAAATATTTGTCATAACATTCATTTCTCTTCTAGCACAGGTTGGCATGGGTGTAAGGTGCAGAAGAAAAATCTGGAACAACTTGGTGAAAAGTATAATCCAGGTTCAAAGTAATGACTAGTGTAAGGATGTTGATTGGAGCCACAAGCAGATAAAAAGTACCGACGGCACAAAAGAAAGATTTGTCATGTTGCAAACTGCTACAATGATTGTCATGGTCACTAAAAACTTATTGACACATTTTTGTCACAAGAATGGAAACCAAATGTGACAGGTTGAAATTTTGATCATATGTTTCCCCTTACAAACCAATGGCCCCTTATCGCTTCTTTAGCTTGACCATGCAGCAGTAAAGATAGTGATCACAATTATCGCATATATGCCATCTATCCTGATGCAGAAATTGACCCTGCTTCACAAAATCCAAAAATCCTCCCTAAATTCTGGCAAATAAAACTTGTCAACCATAACCAAAATCTGTTCCAGACAAATGAAAATTCTGATCTCTAACGTGTGTGCTAGTTCATATTCACTCTATGATTTCTTTAAGCTTTGTCAAATTCGACATTATCTTCATTCTTAAGGTCTTTGTCATGATGACTTGATGCTTGATTAACTATGCAAGAGCCTTCAATACTGAGAGCACAACTTGATTGTTCCTAACAAATTCATTTTTAGAGAGAAATACAGAAAGGGAAGATCACTCATCCTTTTACCTACATTGACACATGTTTCTCTGAAGAAATCTTACTGTCACTATCAGACTCATCAACTGCTTCAACTTCTTCATCAACAAAACACATAACTGACGTCAGTTTTGAACGACTTTGTAGAATTTCAATATGCATGTTGTTGTAAATGACAAATAATCTCAGGGTTCTTTTCATTTTTCTCACTAATTCAGCAAGCTGGTAAAGCTTTGACAAATGTCGATTTTGGGTATTCATAGGCTGGGGCACGTTACCCTTGTAGAAAACTTCGGTTGATAGGCAGTGCAGTTTTGTTGGCAATATTTGTTTTGAAAAACATTTAGTCAAATTCAAAAGTAAAACTAACAAGTTTATCATAGAATCTTACCCAAATGTCACATTTGATGTTCATTTATCCATTCACTTTCAAAGTGGATTGGACTCAGTCTAAACTTTCCAAAAGTCTTAGGCACTGGGAAGCTGATGAGGACATTTAATATAAGTCAGAAACTCAACTATAGTTATTTATCGATCAAATACATATGCAAGTGGGTAGATAGAAATAAATTTAAAAAGCAGGTGGGCAGCTAGAACAGCCGAATAGGTTAGATAGAAATTAATTAAAAGGGCTGGACAGCTAGAACATTGGGAAAGGAAATAAATTGAAAAGTAAATGAACAGGTGGGAACACTAAATGTTGTCGGAAAATTTTTAACCTATAAATAGCTACGTTGCACAGAAACGGAAATGGAAACGAATACGAAACGCGGAAACGGTAATTTTCAAAAAACCTTGGATACGAAACATTACCGGAAACATTCGTACAATATATATATATATATATATATATAATACTCATTTTATAATTGTAGACCATAAGAGATAATTGATAAAGCACTCAAAATATTTTGTATTCATTGAAATTTGAACTTCTAAAGAGTCATGACTCATCATTATATAGCTTTTAGGAAGTGTCTTTAGCAAGTCTAGGTAGGTAGATTAGGGTTAGGGTTATTAAATGCAACTTTTTTTTTTTTTTTTAAGTTTTGATGTTTTAAACTTTAAAAAAGCGGTGGAAACGTGCCAGACGTTTCCGGAAACGTCTGGCACGTTTCCACCACGTTTCGTTTCCGTTTCCCGTTTCGGAAACATTTCTGCCACGAAATGTGACCCCCTAGGGCGTTTCCGTGCTTCTGAGATAAATAGTCTCCTCCTTCATAAATATTCACTTAGAAGAAGTGTCATTAGTCTGGCATCAGTGCCTAAGGATCAAGCCTTCCCATATCTGAAATTTTCTGTGTATTTTTAAATTTCAGATTACCTAGCCTTTCATATAATCCTCAGGTACATCGGACATTCCCAAACTTCTTCACACCTGGAAGCTCTGGCCATTTCTGCATCTTCAGCAAGAATTTGAACTCCCTTTTGCCGTCAATTCTGTCCTTAGTTCTTGACCTATGTGTGTCAATGGAGTTGTCTTTACTGCAGAACATTGTTTTTATGTTACCTAATGTTGATTCCTTTTCTGAAATTTTTCTTTCTGATTTCTGATATTACATCTCTTCTCACTAGTCATCTCCCTACAGAGCACGCACATAAACGTGGCTTTTTATCAGATTTGAATTACTGATAAAGGCCTTACTGATTTCAGATTTTGGAGTTCCGATAATAGATTTCAGATTTTGTATTTTCATAACAGCACTGACCTGCAGCACATTGAGGTTTTGACTAATTTTTATTTTAATTTTTAGTCTTGCTTTTTTAGGCGTAGCTTATAGACATTGTGATATTTTATAGAAAAAAAAATAAACCAAAAGTAAGCCTTTTGCTTTATATCCTTCTGTTTTTATTTGGAAAAATATATATAGATAGTTCAAATAGTCCCCAAAGCACCACCCAGAACTCCGATTTGGTCCAAATGCTCGCCCCAAAGCTCTAGGACCAATGACGACAGCAAAATGCATGTCAACTCCAGCTTGTGTAGCAGCGGACAAGCATATTTCAACTCTTGATTCAACAACAGGTGCAACCACATGACATCTCCACAATGATTTTACGGTTTACCTATCAACTTGGCTCTGTTTACAGAACCAAGCTTGCTGTCTTCAGTCATCAAAGAAATACATGATTCTCTTTTGCTGCCATTTCTACAGGTTTATCGCCGTCCTAACCACGAGACACCATACACTTCTCAATGGTTAGCCACACAACCTACAGTGAAGATATTGTTAGACAATTACAGCTCTTATACTGTATGCAGAAAGTTCCACTTGTGAGCAAGTCTTTTGATCACCACCTCATCATCTTGCTACCTCCTCTGGTGGTTGCATCCATTGGACATGGCCATCAACACCACATAGAGACTGTTCCCATCTATCCAACTACAGTCCATTCTTCTTTCTCAGTACCAATTTGATATTTTAAAATTTAGCGAACCAACGATGAACTCTATATTGCTCATCCACTTCCTCGATTGACAATAGCTCTTGATCCTGAGCCAGCTTCCTCACAGCTCCTACATACTCTTCACATCTTCACCTCGGCATCTCCTCTTCCCGTATTGCCTCCTGTATGATCTGTTCTTAAGAAAGGACACTCAGTGGCTAAGCTTTCAACATCTCCTATGATCGAGTTCTATGCCCTGAATCTGATTCTCTTGCCACTGTAATAGCATCTCCTCAATACGGAGATCTAATATTGAAAGGATTAATTTCTGGAGTTGCGGTCTGTGTGAGGATCTTATTGACATTGACAAAGCATTTTAGTCTCTACGATATTTCGATCTTGGGTGTTCCAACTTCTCTCATTCAACATTTAGATTATATCCATTTGGGGACTACCATTGTCCCTATTTGTGGTCAACATGCACTCTAAACTCCATGAAATTCCATTTTCTCCAAGCTCATCTCAGCAGCTGCAATATGGTTTCAATTCATCCCTATTTGTGGTCTATATGCACTATATTCCATCAGATTCCATTTTCTCCAAGCTCATCTTAGCAGCTACAAGATGGTTTCAATTCATCCGTCGAAATTGGAGACAATTTGCTTTAATCAATGATGAGAAGATCTATTATAGTTAGTAATTTAACTATGGTTTCAATCAATCAAATCCATATGCAATTGGGTGGATAGGAATAAATGTAGAAAGAATGTCAGCAGCTGGAAGTGTTGGAAAGATTAGATAAAAATGAATTAAAAGTAAGTAGACAGCGGGAATAGTTGGAAATGGTAGGTAGAAATAAATTTAAAAAGTAGGTGGACAATTGGAGCTTGGAAACATTAATTGTCATTGAAATATTTTTAGCCTATAAATATAGGCTACTCCTAAGTAATTGTAAACACAAAACATTCACTCAGAAATTGTCATATCAGAAGCTTTTGCCATAATGTGGATTTCTTGGAGGATTTGTAAGAACCAGCGGGCAAAAAGTTGGAAAATCCATAGACATTGCAAGATCCGCTCATCCATGAGAGGTTGATTTATTGTGGCTTTTGCCAACAACAAAGATCAGGAGCATAGTTTCCAAGAAGAACAGAGTTTTTCGAAATGCCAGTCTATCCATGAATCTTTGACATCTAAGGTTTCAATCCAGCAGAGGAAATACCGTCGAATAATCCCATGTGGATCAGAATGCATGCTCTCCTCATATGTTTCAGACTAGATATGTGTTTGAGAAGTTGGCAACTTTTAGGATTAATTTATTTGTAAGTCAAAAGCTGCAAACTATGCAAAGATTTGTGTGGATCTCAATTTGGGCAGACCACCAAAAATTATTACCCTACATTTGGTAAGAATTGATTGGGCCCATCTGGTTGATTATGAATGTATTTTGTTTCAGTGAGAGTGTGCCATCAATATGTTCTCATCATACAGGATTGTCCGATCGTGCAAAAAAACAACAGGATACTAATCAAAATGGCACGATAGCTTTCAAAAGCCAAACAAAATATTTGATGCAAAATATTAAGGGAAAAAGATGAACAAATGGAAAGGCTAGCCCATCTAGAAAAGGGCAATGGACGACGCATGAAAAGAAAGATAACAAAAAGGATGAAGAAAGGGTACCAAAAACTGATGGAGAATCCCTTAAGGCAAACTATACTTTCAAAGCAATAAGGAAAAGTTGATGGGTAGGACCCATGAAAGGGGCACTAAGTCACCGATTGGGGAACAGTTCAGGTTCAGATTCCAAGAAAATATTTTATAATATGGCGAACTTTTTGGCCTTTGATGTGGCTTGGGTTCAGCGGTACAAAAGATAAAAAAATCTAGCCCAATAAATAGAAAATTAGTAACACTAACCACATAGTATGCAAATATAAATTCTAGCATATAAATTCTAGCCTAATAAATAGGAAATTCTTCTTCTTGTGTTTCACTTAGCTTTTAGTGTTTGAAAAGTGCTTTTATTATATTTTGTTTTATTTGAGCAAAAATGAAAAATAAAAAATAACAACACATTTTTGCATTGGGTTCTTCGTGAGTTTTGCCCAGACTCACCAAGGTTCTTGTGAAGAACCTGAGTGAATCGGGATTGCCTAGGGCAAATCCGGACATAACACATGAAGAACCAGACCCGCATCCATACCTGGGACATACCAAGGCAAGGACCTACTGCATACCGAAGAGAATTGGTATCTTAAAACAGTGATTAAAGAAGAGAACATGGATCCTAAAAACCTATGAGCGGCAACTATAAACTTTCAGCCACCTCTCTAATGGTCTCTCAACCACTCCAACTTTTATAGTAAAGATTTCTTTAATCCTTTTGGCTGTCCGAAACCCTTAATGAACCTACCCATACATGAAAATTTGGAACAGCATCCCTCCACAGAACCATGTGCTAACTACTTAAAAAAGTATGCCCAGTTGCCAAACTAATATGTCAACATGCTCAATGTGGTTCCTTTGAGTACCAGTTCAAATCCCCCCTCCTGATTCAAATAGCGATGCAGTAATGGGTCTTTCTAGAAAAGCCAAAAATAGTGGCAAGTCCGTTAAAACTCACAACCTCCGATGAAGAGGCTTCACGGGCAGATTCGCTAACCAATTTCCCCATCATCAATGACCCTAGGGTGTGGCTCAATCAATCAAGAACATTATTGCGGTTCATTTGAGCGATGGTTCAAATTCCACCCCACCCTCACAATTCAAATTACAACGCGAGATTGGGTCACCTAGCAAAACTGAGGTTATACTGGCAGCCCTGTTGAACTTGTGACCTCTAATGAAGAGGGTTCACGGGAAGATCCGCTTACCAATTTCCCGTAATCAAAAAAATTGTCAACATGCCCTTGTAAGGGAGGGACCACCATTGCACCTTCAACGTGATTTTCTCAATTGTTGTACTCTTTACATAAAAGACAACTCTAACAAAACAATAGGATAAGAAGATTCATTCCCACATTTTTTTGTTCAACTATTCAATTAAATTTCAATGGATGTAATTAAAAATAAATAAAAATGAATGATCTTAAATGGTAAATCATAGTGATTTTCATAACAAAGTCTAGATTCAAACCCCAATAGGCATGTTAAGAGCCAAAATTGGCTAAAATACAACATCCAATTACGACATATTACACTATTCTAATTATAACATAGCAAGAAGATAGAGAGATTCTTTTCCTTAATGTATAAAGGGAACCAAAATAAACAATTTGCAGAATTATGAGGTTTGACAATTATGAACTACCAAGTATCGCGGTGAAAACCTATGATAGAGGGATGGATGGAGGAGTGTTTAAACCGAGTGGTCGATCGAATTCAAGCAAAATTGCAAACATGGAAAAAAAAATGACTAACTGTACACACCCAATTTTGCACGTGTTACATTGTTGGAACGGTTTAAAAGTCCCCAATGATGATTATTATATTTTCCAACGGTGTTCGAGTCCTATTTCCTATTTGCAGTGTATATTTGTAGCCTAGAATGCTTCCCTTAACCATTTCCATGCTTTTCATGCTTTCTTTTACCTCTTTCGCAGCTTTTTCCTTAGCCTTTTGCTTTAAGTTACTGAGAATTGCCACGGCAGCACGCAACCGCCTCTGCGCGCAGACCGTCGGTTGCGTGCGATTTTTCCTAAGTCCTCTCTGGCGTATTCAACGCGTGTCAACTTCTTCAAACATGATTTTAGCGCACGTTTCTTGGTCAAATTGGTTGTTTGTAGGCTTGATGGATACGTAACAACTTCCTCTTCCTCTTCTATTGTTAATTATGAGTTAATTGCCCCTCCTTTGTGTGATATGGCACCCCATGGTTGCAAATGGCTTAGACCATTTCCCAGCCTTTGTTGTGTAAAATCCAAGCTTCTTCCGAAGCATTGCCCGGAGATTTTTGTTGTGAACTGCACCGTTATGCTTCGTAATCTTGCTAGGAAATACACAATCAAGCCAGTTCTCTTGCATTGTTATTCTCCTACCCGCATTGCTACTAGGCGCACTGTAAGCTAGTGTCGCTCCAAAGACTTCTTCACTATTTCTTCTGCATTACCCAGCACAGTTCCTGGATTCATCTAAGCACTAAGTTGGACACGAAGCTGAGGGGACATCAAAGAAAACCATCACTGGCTTTGCCACAGTTCTGCAAATTCCAAGTTGGGGATGTACTTGGTTTTCCTTAAGCTTTCTTAATTTCTTTATTTCATTTGTATGCACAATTTGACTAGAGTAGTTAAATCAATTCAATTCAAATTAGTTCAATAGTCAATTCATTATTGTAGCTTTTATTTGTTTGCACAAAGATTTTGGTGATAGATTGCTTCCCTACCTATCCCTGTGGGTTTGCAAGGAAGTTTGTCTGGAGGAAAGCTCTTGCATTTTTTTAAAGCAATTTCAATCTGCAATCTTCATTTAGATCCTTGTTTACTTCTACCGGGGAAGTTTCAGGGGAAGAAGTGCTTCTGAGAAGCTTTTACTTCTTCCCGTGTCTTTGAGGTAGAACAGAGGAAATTTTAGATCCACAAATACAAATTAGAAAAGATTTTGTTTTGTTAGAGTAGTCTAGATCCACTTTGCATAGGCAAATAATCACACCAGAGTTATTTGTTTGTTTAAGTTACATTAATAGTATTGTAGAAGCAATTTCAACTTCTTCATATTTCTTCTATAGATTTCTTTATTTGTTTCAAAAAGCATAAAAATCCAAAAATATTAGATTAGTTTAATTAGTTTGTTTTATTTGTTGCATTTCTATTATTCAATTGAAAAGAACAAAAACATAGATTAGATTTGCTTTATTTAGTTAGTTTGCTTCCTCACATAGATTAATTAGGCAAAAGAGTAACCCAATTCCCCACGTACTCTTAGTTGGTCTAGGTTAAACATTGACCTCACCTCTAGCAAATACTTTGCGAATTTGTTTGTTTTCTTAATTTAGCTAAACACATCCCACATGACCATTCAAGGTCCTCAACAACCAAGAGACGAAGTATATGATCCCCAAGTCCTGCAACCAAACGTATCTTACTTGCCTTAAAATCTTGGTTTTCAGATCCACACCACTCCCACCTGCCATCATCTCGCAATTAATGGTCTTGAAGCGAAGAAACCGACAAGGTCTACGACATCTGGCGGAACCAGCCTAGATGAAACTAGTTCTTGTAATCCACTCACTTGTCCTATCCACACGTTTCCTCTCTCACTTCCATGACCTTGTCTGGAAATTTCTACGGCAGCGGCACGCAAGGCAATTCCCATGCCTTCCACAACCCGTTGCGAGCATTTTCCATGAGCTAGATATTGAGCGTCATTTACGCACTACCATCATTTTAGACCGTTCCATCTCACCTACGCAAGTAAGACAAGCTTTTGTTGTCTTAGACAAGCAGGTTCCATTAGTGCCCATACAGGACATCAAATTACCTTGATTTTCCCTTATCCACATTTCGCCCATTCGTCTTACAAAATTTCCACATAGCCATCTATCTATTCCGCATCGGTTGTCCCGACACGACCTCTGGAGGTCGAGTGCGCCCGAAAGTCACGTGTTGATTTTCAGTCGTACACTAACCTTAGCAAGAAGAAACTAACTAATGGAAGCGTGTCTGAAAGCAACTCCAATAAATATGATACTTTTATCCCAAGTGCCAAGTAAATAGTTGACGCTCTCACAAAATCATAAAAATAAAATCTTGTGGAATGGGACAGCGGAAGAAAAAAAAATCTTGTAGCACTGGAAAAGATATACCAACCAAAACGCAATAGCGATTAGGTTTTAAAACCATAAAGGTCTTGAAATTAGCTTTGGGTAAAAGATGGTATGGGGGTATACAAAGAAAAGGACGAGCTTTGGAGCAGAGTGCTTAGAGGGAAGCATTTAAACAGCTAAGCAGCTAGAAGGCTATTCACTTTAGAGCATATTCCATATGGTTAAGCTCAATTCTGATGGAGCTGCAAAAATAAATCAAGGATTAACAGGGTAAGGGATCTTTAGAGATGATGATGAACAACCCCTCTTAATATTTTCAGTCTACTTGGGACTGGATACAAATAATAAGCCAGAAGCAATGGCTCTTTTAGAAGGAATAAGGCCGGCTAAAGCAAAGGAAAAGTGAAACTTCAGGTTGAAGGGGACTCAATGCTAATAATTAAAGGCAGACAAAAAGGGGCGGTGCAATGATTGGAAATAAACAAATCCTTCAAGAAATTAATTTGGACACAAAGAATTTAGATCTCATACAAACATATGAGGATAAGAAATACAGTGGCAACTCTAGCAGCCAATTAAGTGGTGGAAAATTCGGGCAAGATGGTTTATACTCATCATTTTCCCTCCATGGAAATAAAGCTAACCTCAAAAGACAGCACAAGCAAAAGAGATTTCTCTTCATTAAGAACTGTAAAACTTGAGATCAGAAAGATTAAATATCTAGGTCCCTAAATATTATCTTTAAGTCCACTCAATAGTGCCTTTTCATTATTGAATCAAATAAAGGAGAATGATAAAGAAGAAAGAATGTGATGGATAAATGATGAAAACCACTTGCATTTATTTTTGCTAGCTTTCTTGCAACAGGAATTTGCTACAAGTTGAAGAATAAAGATTTCCTTACTGGCGGAATAGTAGATGCTTAAATTTGATTTTTGAAATTCATGCCGTTTTTATTTTTCCAATTTGATTAGTTAACACCAGTTGAAAATTGGCATCTCGCCAAAACCTTTTTGGGTCTGGGTCCCTTAATCCTAGATACCTTTACCAAAAAAACAGAAAAACAAAACATGATAAACATGCCAGCATGCTTTTATAAGGATACACCATTGCACCTACACCCTAAGCAGACACTAATTAGCACAATTCTTTGGATCATATATTAGAATTATATTGTACATGAATTTAATTAGCACAATTTTTTGGATCACAGATCAAAATTACACTATACATGAATTTCATTGCACCAAATGGATAGCCGAAGTAACATTGTGATGCTGCCTAAGGCAGGGTTTAGTTGTTCGCTGTGTTGTTACACCCCTAGTATTCTATCTTCTCAAGTATACTAAGGTTAGGGTGTGGCTGACTTATGGTACACATAACCTTTATTTTTTCATTCATTGGTTTATAAATGGTGTTTTAGGCCGACCTAATTAAGATGAAGACGTGTGAACCTAATTATGTCTATAACCATGGAGAGTAAGAATCCCAAATCATCAAAAAAATTATTCTCAAATTCCTTTCATTATTATTCTAAATTCTAGAGAATGCCCCCTTGAAGTGGCCATATATTTGATTCAATCATATCCCTTCACCTATCAATTATGCATCATTCTCTTTTGATATGTGCTTATTCTTTGCATTTAGGTGGATCTATTACTATTTTTTAAATTTATTTCGAGGAAATAGTATAACCACTGGTATCAGAGCAGTGAATTGGGAAAAGTGGGAGAAATATTTTCGGGGCAGGTTGGTTAATATTCCAAATATTTTTCAAGAATGCAACCATCTTGCATAGGCTTATTCTCCTAGCAAAAGTGTTTTATCGAGGCGGCTCTTCAATTCTAAGAGATTTTCAAGATCTTTCCAAAAACTAGTCACGATAATGATTCTAAGAAATATTTAAGGAGATATTGTTGTGTAGAGTTAACCCTCTAAAGCTGATTTTTGGCAATAAAATTTCAATGCAAAATTAGAGAATAGCTCACCAAACCCTGATAAGGCACATGTTGGTCAACAAAGCATAGTTTCAAATGGTTAATACCCGCACCAGATACTTTCCTCACCTACCTGATCACAAATCTAGAGCCAGGAAAACAACCACAACATTGGCCATGCCATCCTCCCATCCTTTTAGACCAAACAACCTTTCTATAACCACTGATCCAAATGACTCTTTATTTTCCACCACCTAAAGTCGAGGGAAACATTCCAACGAGATGTGGAAAAGAGGTAAATTATATCACGAAAAATTTGTTTTTTTTCTTTTGCAACAGCTTAAATAAGGGTTTGAATAGGTTTAAACATGAACTATTGGCTAGATTGAAGCTCCAAAATAATCATCCTCCATGATTTGGGCCAATGCCAACCATTCATACATGTCGAACAACTCGGGAGGGTCTAACCTGGATAAAACAAACCAAGGACTAGAATTGAACCTACCTAAAATATACATTCGCAAGTTTGAACGTACGGATTTAACTTCATGGATGACTCATGAGGCAATAGTTTAAGCTTCATAATATACCAAAGAATGCAACAGTCAACATATATTCACTACATTTGGAATTTGAACCAGTGTACCTCGAGGATGCATCCCCTATGTTTTTGGGGTTGTCCCCTATATGGAACGTTTCGTGGACACGAGATGGATAGGAAATGTCCATTAAACATCCCCAGTTTATTGTTTCAAGGAAACGTCCCAAGAACGTGAAAAAAACTGCAATGGATGGCTAGTTGTCCCCTACATCCCAACAGCTATGAAACATATTACACTAACCCTAAACCTAAAACAACCACAATAACTAAAACCAAAAAAACAAGCTCATTTTTGTCATTTTGCATTTTGTGAAGAAAAGACAAAGAAGGAGAACAGCAATGAGAAGAGAAGAGAACAGCAATGAGAAGAAGCAAAAGAGCATTAAAATACATCATTTGAGGTAAGTTTACTATCCATTCTTCATTTGCACAAATTCTTTTGTGTTTTTTTCAAAGTTTCAAACACTTGCAGTTGCACTTGTTTGCACTTGCAGTTGTGTTTTCAGCTTTCAACAAAACAACAAGTAGTTAGTGAGGGTATTGAGGGTGAAGTGATTCAAATTCAACACAGATTATAGAGGTACTATTAGAGCTTCTTCTAAGAGTGGGAGTGTTCTAGGGATTGTGGGTTCAAAAAATCCATTTGAATGCCCATATGAACTTAACTATATGGAAAGGGCCCATTTAATCCTAAAAAAACCCTTTCACAATTTGCGACAACAATAGACAAAGACAAGAAAAAACTTAGACAGTACTAGAGTATGGCTATGTCATTTGAGCAATAAGGAATATAGGGGCAACTACACAAGGGTTTACTCTCATCTTTTGTACATAAGTGGACAAGGGGTAAAAGGTTGTGCAAAAATAACCTTAGTTAAGAAGGCCGAGGTGACTAGGTTGTACATGGAGGGTGAGGCAAGAAATAAGGGAATGCCAATAGAGACTATGCAACCTAGTATGCAATTGCCTACCCAAACTGTGGATGTTGAGAGTCAAAGGGGAGAGGGTTCTACCAAGGGAAAGAGATGGGTTACTGGTGTTGCAGGGATGTTCAATATGCACAGAAAGTAGTTGAGTCTTCTATTGCCAAATTTTGTTGTGCCCATGTCATACCATTTCATGGCACGTTCTCTTTATTTCACATAAATTTTCAAAGATGTAATTGTTGTTGGTCCCTCCTTTGCCCCTCCTTGTGAACATAAACCACGCACCAGCCTCCTTGATAAAGAGTATTCTAAGGTGAGTGCAGTGATGGAGGAGATGAGGCAACTTCGATAAGAGTGGGCTCCTCTAACATCATGGATGGGTGGACCAATATTAGACACCGGCCACTCATCAATAGTATTGTCACGTGTCCAGCTAGCTATTGTTTTTCTTAGAGCTATTGATTGTTTAAGGGGAAGTATGCAAACTTC
The DNA here is from genome assembly GCA_018340775.1 of Taxus wallichiana var. yunnanensis. Lineage (NCBI taxonomy): Eukaryota > Viridiplantae > Streptophyta > Pinopsida > Cupressales > Taxaceae > Taxus > Taxus wallichiana. The sequence goes on along the minus strand of CM031238.1, from coordinate 239,000,852 downwards.
CAATTTCAAATTTTGAAGGATGTCATAGAGGAGGTTGGGATCTCAAATGTTGTATAGGTGGTGATTGATTCAGCTCGTGTAAGTTAGTTGCCTTGATGGTGGAAGATGCTTACAAGCACGTTTTCTGAATGCCATGTTGTGTTCATGTGTTGAAAAACACATTGAAAGAGATTGGGAAGATAAATTGAGTGAAGACAATGGTGGCAAAAGCTAAAGACATACAAATGTTCATGTGCAACCATCACACCTCATTTGCTTTATTCAAAACTTTTCCAAGGAATTCCTCAAGCCTATGGATACTAGATATGCCAGCTACTTTATTTTGTTAGAGAGGATGCTTGAGGTGCAGGAGCCTCTACAATTAATGATGGTTAATCAAGAGTGGGGTAGATTAGATGTCTTGAGGCAAAAACAGCTGAAGGAAATAGTTTGAAACATAAGATCATTACGGATTATTGATGGTCCACAATGAGGTAAGAAATTGTTGATTTTATTAATTTATTAATGTTTCTAACTTGTAAATTATTTTAATTTTTCATTCTTTGTAATAGCATTCACTTTTTGAGTCTTTGTCATTTGAGTCTTAAATTCTTAATCTTTTCTAAAAATTTTGTAACTTGTTTGCAAATATGTTTGCTCCATCATCTCACCTGTTGTGTGGGTCATAAGATATGTTGATACAAACTCTCCTAGTCTTGGAGAGATTTATGAGACATTTGACAACATGTTTGGGCAAATGAAGCAAGCCATTCATAGCAGAGATCCTAATTTGGGATTTTATGAGTATATCAAGCCCACTATAATACAGCGGTGGAACACAATGAGCACCCCACTTCATACGGCAGCCTATGTTCTAAATCCCAAATGGTATTCAGCACAGCCTGAGAAATTGCCTCTTAATGATGAAAAGGTAAAATAAGGGCTTATGAAGGCCCTTCAAAAGAATTATGTTGATAAGAAGTCTACTTTACTCGAGCAAAGTGGCTAGCCTTTGTCAATCTCTATGGGCCAACATTTAGCAAACCAAGGCAAGGACAAATAGAGCTACATTATCTCAAGCCGACCCTATTGGATGGTGGTCAAGGCATGGCAAGGATGCACCAAACTTGAGGATTTTTGCCACTCACATCCTTTCACAACTTGTCAGTTTCTCTACCACATAAAGGAATTAGTCCACATATAGCTTCATCCAATCAGTTAAGAGGAATAGGCTTACCTCTCGACGAGCAGAGAAGTTAGTGGCCATGCATAGTGCCTTGCAACTTCAAGATCAACAAACTCTTGAGTATCATCAAACTCCAACTACGCATTGGGATGTTGATCCTGAAGATGCCACACAAGTTGATGAGGAGGCACAAGAGGGATTGGTTGGGATTCTATTGGATGAGGCGGTCCCTCGTAGTTTCAGTGACTCGGACTCAAACTCCAATTTTGATGCAATTTTAGACTTTAGTAGATTTTGATTTTGGGACAATGGTAGATTTTCAATTTTTGTCATTTTGTAGTTGAAATTAGCATCCCTTGGGCATTTCGTTGTAATTATTATCTATATCCACAATGAATCTTATGTAAAATCCCAATTCAGCTCTAAAGTTATGTATTAAGGTTAATATCTTATCAATGTTATCATATGTATATTTGAAATTTCTTATATTTTTAAATTTCCATTATTTTTTAATATTTTTACCTAAAAATGGCCTCTAAAAAACTGTCGCGGAAAAGCATCCTTTGCCATCCTGTTCCGAGAATCTTGGTGGAACATATATCCGAACCTTATCAATGGTACCAATGGATGATGAGTGACGGGGAAGGACATGTGCTCCTTAGAAAAGAATTTAGTAATGAATTAGCAGCCCACTATGAACCATACAAGGAAGGTATTTCACCCATTAACAAATCTAAAAGAAATAGGATTTGTGGCGGGATTACAATGTTGAGCATATGTGATTGGCGATTCAAATTCAAGTTGGGACAGCTTATCAAAGGTTGCAATTCTACATAAATGCACTTAATAACTGAATTAAGCATGATGTTCGTTTGTTGGACATTGTGCAATTAGGAAAGCTATGTAGCAAGCACTACACATTGAGCAAACAAAACTCTACTACTAGAAGATTTGCATGTGAGGTCACCATTGAATGGAGAGAGAAATGCGACTGACGTTCATGACAAAAATGTGGCAACTCTTTAACCGAAGGCAAATAACAAAGCTCTCTCCTCGATAAAGAAGAGGAAAGAGAATAGGGACTATGTTGGATATGTGATAGAAAATGGTCTAGTTGGGCATAAGTGTGCCATTCATGAGAAAAACTAATGATTATTGAGAATGAGGCCACAAAAGGAGCATCTATGGAGGAACCAGATTTAAAGCACAAGAATGAACATTACGAAGAGGAAGAAAGCCCCACTATCTTCCTCCATTGCATTGATTGGAAAACACACCATTCGTGGCTTTCATTGCAAACGGACAAAGGTACAAATTTGTTGGGATGCAATCACAACCAAGCCAAATTATCAACTCTCATAGGATGGAGAAATTTCCCAAAAAGGATCTTACCACATACTAGCACAACTACATTTCTTAAAAGCAAAGGATATGGAAACTCACAATCTACCAAAGCTTCAAGAGCTCATTCAACATTATCAACATGTTTTTCCGGAACCCAAGGGCCTACCTCCAATCAAAGATCATGACCATGCCGTAGAATTGAGTCCGAGAAGTATTACGTTAACATCTAGCCCTACCACTACCCCTACGAATAGAAGTCCTGGGATAGAAAACATGGTCCTGGAATTTGGAATTGGGAATTATTCTACCCAACAAAGGTGTGTATTCATCTCCAGTGGTCATGGTTAAGAAGGATGAATCATGAAGAATGTGTCCAGATTACAAGGGCTCAACAAACTTACTCTCAAAGATACGTTTCTTATTCTTTTAATTGATTTATTATTGGATGAGGTACATTGTGCGATTTCCTTTACTAAGTTAGATCCACATTCAAATTCAAGTTGAGCAAGAGAATGTATATATGACGGCATTTAGAACACATGAGGGTCTTTACGAATTCTTTGTTATGCCATTTGGTCTCACTAATGCCCCACCTACCTTTTAAATGTCTCGTGAATTTTGTATTCCATCCATTCCTTCAAAAATTTGTGTCGGATTTCTTTGATGACACCCTACTCTCTGATGGGTCATGGGAGGAACACTTGCGGTGTGTGTAGAAGGTATTGAAGGTTTTTACATGACAATCAACTCTATGCAAAAAAATCCAAATGTGCATATAGATTAAAAGAAATGGAGTACCTACTACCTAGGTCATATAGTATCGCATGAAAGTGTTTAGGTGGACCTAGAGAAGATTACAGCTGTCAAAAAAATGGCCACTACCTAAAAACCTTAGGGGTTTGAGAGAATTCTTAGGTTTGGCAGGCTACTACAGAAGATTTGTTCACAACGATGCTCACCAACAGTGTTATTGAAGAAGGATTTTTTTCATGGTTGGAGGCAGCCACACAAGCATTTCAGCAGCTGAAAAAAGCTCTTATGACCTCTTGATACATGGAATTGGACGCAATACAGATGTAAGAAGGGCGTCCCTTGGCATTTGAGTCGACAAAGGCAAGAATTTGGTAAGGCCCACAAATGAAAAGGTTAGCTATCATTCATCTAGTTTCACGGTGGTGTCGATATCCAATGGGCCGAGTTTCAAAGTCAAAAAGACCATGAAAGTCTTAAGTATTTATTGAGACCGCAATCATCATCGGAGGAGTAGCAAAAATGGGTCACCAAGATGTGGAGGTATGACTTCAAAATTATTTACTAAAAAGGAAAGGAGAATATAGCAATTGATGCTCTCTCTTGATAGGAGATTGAGAAAGCAACAATATTTTCCATCTCATTATTGCAACCATAACGGGTAGACACAACATGGATAGAATGGGAACGAGACTCGCAACAAGGACACTCATTCAGCAGCTTCATTGGATCCCTCTTATGTAGATAGTTACGAATGGAATGGAGATTCATTATGCTCTCTCTGTAAAAACTTTCAATTGAAAGTTGGTATTTTATCTCGGATGCGACGACTCGCCAATTGGGGGCATTCAGGATCATGACAACCTAGCATCACACATAGAAGGATTTCTTTTGGTAAGGCCTTAAGGGAAATGTATAAATTTGGTGCTTGAATGTTTGCTATGTCAACAACATAAAGGGAAAACAGTCAAGACACCATGCCTCGCAACCATTAGCCATTCCAATGCATCATTGGGAGGAAATATCAATGGATTTCACTATGCGGTTGCCAAAATCAAACCAATTGGATGCAATATTAGTAGTGGTGGATCAACTCACTAAGTATACACAGCTTTGTGTACTCTCTCATCCTTCAAGCTAGTATGTTGGCAGAAGTCTTCCTCGACAAAGTATAAAAATTCCACGACATTCCCAAAATCATTGTGAGTGATCGTGACCCTACCTTCACAAACATAATTCAAACTGACCTATTTGCAGCATTGGGTACGAAACAGGCACATAGTTCATCTTATCATCTACAATTAGATGGACAAACCAAACATGAAAATAATGTTTGGAAGGGTATTTGTGTCACTTTGCCTTGGGAAAGGAAACGTAATGATCCAAATGGCTTTCACATGCGGAATGATGGATAACACCTTGTTTCACACAACAAAGATGACTCCATTTGAAGCTATTGAAGGTTACCAAAACCATCTCTGCTTATTCGCAAGGACATATCAAAGCTTGTGCGGTGGAGGATCATAGTCAACACCAATAGGAAACGCTCCAAGTCCTTAAGGAAAATTTGGTTGTGACTCAAAATAGAATGATATGGCAAGTAAATCAACGCCAAAGTGAGGCATTTTGAGGAAGTGACTCAAAATACAATGATATGGCAAGCAAATCAACACCAAAGTGAGGCATTTTGAGGAAGGAGGTAGGTTATTCCTTCAATTTCAACCCTACAAGCAAATGTCACTTATTTTATGGGTCCTATAAAGTTCTCTAAGGGATTGAGTCACTTCTATTAAGGCCTCTGATATTCTAAGAAACAATCCTCATTTAAAGATGCGGGAGGGAGAATGAACCCGGATGGTCCAAAGAAGAATGAGTACCATCTGTCAGTGCTTTATTGATCTCCTTTTTCCTTTGATCATTTTTAGTGGGCCTACCCTTTGTAGTGTTCGCCCTTGTGTTTGTTTTCCTTATAGAAGATCTAGTCACCCTAGAACTCGGGAAGTCATCCCAGTCTCCCAAAGACTTTTTCTTATCAAAAAATAGGACATCTGGTATGTTTTCATAACCTTTAGATTTTCTCTTTTTGTTGTTTACCAAATTATTCTCGGGAGAGTGAGTATTAGTGTAGCTTACAAGTTGAAACTTCCACCCTCTTACAAACTTCATTCGGTATTTCATGTCTCCCGCTTAAAAAAAAGTCATCACAAAAAGTCATCGCTCGAGCTAGATGATGAAGGGAAGATCGTTCTAGAACCCTAGGTAGTCATCGAGAAACGAGTGAAGCAATTGTGAAATAGAGCCATTCCTGAATTTCTAGTCAAGTGGAAGATACATGGGAAGATGAACAATTCATGCAAAAACATCCAGAATTGCCAAGCGTTGAGGGCAACACTTGTGTGAAGGGAAAGGACACGTTACAACCCTAATATTCTATCTTCTTAAGTACACTAAGGTTAGGGTCCGACCAAATTTTGGTGCCCGTAACCTTTATCTTTTCGTTTAATAATAGCTCTAAATGTTGCTTTAGGCTTAGCTAATTAGGATGAAGAAGACACTAACTAATTGTGTCTATAAATAAGGAGAGTAAGGCTCTCCCAAATCATCATAAGTTGTATTATGATTCTACTACAGTTGAGTACACAGTTATAACAATTTTTGGCCCCAAATTCGACTTTGAACATTACTAAACAAAAATATTAAAAATAAAAAAATTATGAATTCTAACCAAATAAATAGGAATATAGCGCAGTGTGCATTTAAAAAACAAAATAAGCACAAAAGACTATTGATAATTTATATAATGTCAAATTACATGTCACAAATGTCATGATAAATATTAAATTTTATTATTACATCAACATTAGTATTCAATATTCATCATATTGCTTTTCAACAAGAGTAGCGTGATCAACATTATGATGTGGTTCACTAGAACCACATGGACTCGAAGCACTCCCACATGAATCTTGCGGCGCCAAAGAAGTATCGGTGCAAGTAATTATAGGTGGGAAACGGAAGTATCCAAGTCAACATTCTCTGAGTCTAAATCTCAATGCTTTGTCGCCCCTTCCTCATACTTCGGTTGCTTGTGAGATAGACGACGCAAGTTGGAAGTGGGAACGAGAGCTAAGTGTTTTGCTTTTGTGTTTTGTTTTGCTTTATGTTGTCTTTTTTTTTTTTTCTTTTGAGGGTTTTCAAAATGTATTTTGTCACTATATATTCTAATGTTGAAAAAGAAATTAAAAAATGTTTTCACCCCAAATACACCTAAAATACATTTAGGACCATTTGGAACGTATTCATAGGCACTCCCCTACCATATCCATATCGGATACATAACATACCCATTTTTATGCATGAGGAATCATATTTGTATCCTAGTTTATAAGGATACACCTTTGCACATACACCCTAAACAAACACTATTTAGTGCAGTTTCTTGGATCATGAATCAGAAATACACTAGTATATGAATTCCATTCCACCCAATGGATTGCCAAAAATAATATTGTAATGCTACCTAAGGTAGGGCTTAGTCATTCATTGTGTCGACTGAAAAAGGAGGTTGAGGACCTTAGAAGCATTTATGCACAACTTTTTGGTCAAGAAGCAAGTAATTACCTCACATTCGTTTAGTTTTTGAATCACTGATTGCCCACTTGCAAAGCTCATGCGAGGTTACTCAGTCAAGAATTTCAATCTTATGGTCGGTTGGGTGCCATCTACTACAATATACATCTGGTACAGCTGCAATCTATTGAAAGGCACTTGACATTTGGGTCAAGAATCCGAATAATCCATTCCCAAAATGAATTGCTTCCCCTCTTTATTAAAGACAATTATAACATAAAAATATAGCATAAGAGTATTCAACCCCTCATATTTATTTTGTTCAACTATTCCATTCAAATCCACAAAGGGATCGTATTATACTAAGGGGCACTCACAAGGGGGCGCTTAGGTTCAAATTCTTCTTATTGCAATCAGGCAGGCCATCACTTGCACAGACATGTAATGAATTTATTGTGTAACAATTGCGTCACCCAGATTTACAAATCTTAACAATTAATTTAAGTGCATCTCAAGTTCATAACTCCAATTGAAAAGTGGTAATATTATTACTTAACTGGTGTGTGACCCATGTTTACAAGCTAATATACCAGAACATGTTTGGGTATGAGTATAGGAGTTCACTATTAATTTTTGGACCCTGCGTATAATATGGAATGGGACATCCGTACAAAATTTAAAATAATTTATAATATAAAACTTGTGAACAAAATTAACTATAATATCCATGTTATATGCTTAAAATAAACAAAAAATAGCAACACAGTGCTGATAATTTAATAATTCAAAATACTAAATGAGCTATTACATACACACAGATTTATGCTATCTAATTCAAAATAGGAAAATACCAAAATGGCCAATAGTAATAGTCAAACTCAAAAACTATGAGAACAAATCACCATATAGCATCCATCATTAAAACCAGATGCATTGGAACGAGCAGCAGTCTAGTTAGTTGTGTGTTTCTTTAATGTTTTTTATCGCTAAAGATTTAATACTTTCACAGTCCATAGAAATAATAGCTAGATTTTTGGATAACTGTGTTTTTAATTTCTTTAATCATCGTTTTTTTATGATTATGACTGCCCTATCCAGACAATCACTATATTTTAATTATGTTTTTATTATGACATTCTAGTACCTAGGGCAATAAAAGAACTCAGCAGGTACCCAAGAGATACCCAGACCAATACCACGTAACGTAGTTTACAATGTTCAAACTTCCCCGCGGCAATAAGACAACCCATTAAACCGGCAGACACGTTCTGAGATTATTAGATAGCAATTGTTTGTTATATGACAAATTTTAGAAATATGGTATCAAATTTCCTCACGGCACTAAAGCAACCCATAACTCCAGCAGAAATGTGGTAGTAGTCTGACATAAAAAAATGTGTGACCTATATTTACAGAACTTAAAAATATGGTACACGCTGCAACAAACCTTATACCCATGATCTCACCAAAAATTAAACAAACAGAGAAAATATATTCTATTGAAATTCAATCACGCATAATCTCGCACAAAATTTACCAAGCAAAAAGAGCTATTCCATTGAAACTCAATGAGCGTAATTGATCTCAGTCAATCGATTACAAACTTCATCCTCTGCCACATACATTAAAAACTTAATTTTTTTATTTATTTTTTTCGCATGGGCAGCTTAGGGTTTTGAATTGAACATTGCAAAAATACAACCGTGGGCATTGTTAAAAAGAATGAAAGATAGTGTAGAGGATTTACCAGAGGTGAGGCGCGCGAGATCGGAGGCTCGATAGCCGTGAAATCATCATCATGGCTGCTTCTTTTTTAATTCAATTCAATTTAGGTAAAGCTTCAATTCAATACAAAACAAAATGAAACAAATATAGTATGCGCGAATCCAAAAATAAACGGGGGACGTGTTCTTCGCAAGGCGGTAGAACGTGTTCAATGGCGGTCACATTTACATTTAATGCCAAATGAATCAAAGTAGTTTCGAAATTTTTCTCCAAACCATGCATTTTTTAAAAAGGAAGAAGGGCAGCAGAGCGGCTAAGTACCCGTATTCTGCTAGACTTGTTTTAAAAGAACAAAGTCCTGATATGGTGAATATTGCTCAAGGTGATGCTTTGTGGGATGTGGGGAGGAAAATTGTATGTGAACAATTTTAGATGAATGTAAAAGTAAATGGTCTTTTAAGAGTTTTGGTGTGTGACACGAATATTTTACATACGTTAAAATATAATGGAGTCAAAGTTGAGAGTTTTTGGAGATGTGAGATGTGTGTGATCGGGTAAATATGTATGCAAAATGTTGAAGCATGTAATTAGAATGGGAACTGTTTATCGATGCATGGCCCACCATAAATGAATAAAACCATACTTATCTCGAAGGTGCCTTCTGTCAAGCATTCTTCGTCATTAGCACCATCGGACACTCCATATAGTGGATAAATTTGATGGCCATTTGAACATGTTTTGTGATTTTAGTCGTAAAATACTTGTAAATTATATTTGAAACAATTGTCGCATGTGACTTGTATATTTAGAACGTAACTATCGTTTTTAATTTAAATTTATATGTAAATTATATTAAAAATAGTTTAAGAAATATAGAATAATCTTTTATGTATTTTATTGAGAGTGATTTATCTCGCACTCCCACTCGTCCAAACCCCGTAGAGACGATGTAAAAGATCGTGAAGTTGATGTCACCATGAGGGTAAATCGAGGTGTGAGGAGGGTAAAAGGGAGCAAGTCGCGGTCATTTATACTAGTGTATGTAATCTAAATGTAAAACTTCGAAGTTTTAAGGCATAGAAAATTGGCTACTTGTGATTAGTACTTTTTATTGAGAAAATTAGTAACTTGTCACGTTTGCCTCTAATTAAAAAATTGGTGAAGATCTCAAGAATAAATATCTATAAATAAATAAAAGTAGATGTGTTGTGTTTTTGCGATCTTTGGTACCCGACACATACCATAAAAATAAGGGAAAATGGGGGGTTTGAGTAAATTAAAAGTACAAATATAGGAACCACTAAATTAAATGATGGAATATACTTGAATAAAGGGCGGAAGAATATTCCCTTTAAAACTTTACAAGATATCAAAATTAGAAATTGATGCGGGGCATCTTAGGACTTAGGCATAGCTCGCATTGAAAAAGGGAGATGCATGCAAGAATCGAAAGACAAGGACAGCACAAAAAAGATGTGTGCAGCAGAAGTCTAAGAGAAACTGTCGAAACGAAAGAAGGGGAAGGTCGCGGAGAAGCAATAGATATTGAAGAAGTGGTTAGTAGCCATGAAAGATTGGTAGACCGCCGATCGTGAGACAACTACTCAGAGAAAGAAGCACAAAAGCGTGAAAGAAATGTGCAACCGGAGGAAGAGTGCCAAGAAGAAAGACCAGTCGAATGTCAACCATGAGGAAACTAGTCGAGAGGCACGACGAAGAGTTTCCCACAAGAAGAGGAATAGTCGTAGAGACAAGAGACGAGAAGGAAGAAGAAAGACAAGTAGACCATTGACCGTGAGGCAACTAGTCAAGAGAAAGAAGAAGCCACAAGAAGTAGGCAAAAATAAGGAAGGTCGTCGGAGAAAGAGACGAGGACATAAGGAGAAGTGGCCTAGAGTCACAAAGAATAGAGGCATACGTGGAAGAATTGTGCATAGGTCAAGGATAGTGCACAAGAATGGGTGCGTAAGATAGAAAGAAGGCATGAAGAAGAAAAAGTCAAGAAAAGTGAAAGGAAACACAAAGAAATAGGGGAAGCGCGAGAGGATCTCGGAAGAAGCCATAGCCTAAGGCGAGAGTGCAACAAAAGCGCAAAGAATGAGGCCCAAGAAGATAAAGACGTGGCAAGTTTGGTGACACCCATCGAGAGAAAAGGACAAACATAACGGATCTATGTGGTCGGATGGTTGATGGTGACTGGAGAATGGAACGACCAATATGGAGAATCTAACCACCGGATGATATAGCTCAAGGAGATTGGCCGAAAGCAATTACGTAAATAAGCTCATTAAAGAGCTCGGCCACTTTGAAGTCCGAGCAGGAGAATAAAGGAAGTCATTTCAGAGGAAAAAGGAGATGGAAAAAATTTGGGGGCATGACTATAAATAGAAGAGGAGCCGCCCAAGTCGAGGTTGTGGAGGGATGGTCATTGTTGAAGAGTGGTGGTTGTTAAGGCCACTAAGGGGTTAAGTTGGTTGACCAAGGGCAAAGCAAAGTTAGTCGGCCAGAGGGACGAAGTAGAGAGGTCAAGATCGGTCACGCCGAGAGAGTAAGGTGGAATGAATCTAGTTTAACCCTTTATGCATTGGCAGCTATAAATCCCCTTGAGGGAAATATTGTAGATGTCGTATGGCCATTTAAGATAATAGATGAAACATAAACAGAGTTTCATCCGGTTGTGTTGAACTCAAGAAAAGGAAAGCTTGGGGAGTATCCAATGGAACCCTCCAGGAGTGACATCAAGTGGTATTAGAGCAGTTACGTTCCTCCAAATAAAGCTAGTAGATTGTTAAATGTGAGGCAGCTAGAATGAAGATATTGTGTTCTCCAATGTGATAAGTTGGAAAATATGCACCAATAGATGATGACCTTTTTGTGGGCGCCAAATATATTCTATACAAAATGTACTGAACCCCATCCAAACTATATAGGAAACACATGCATGGTCATTAAAAAGGCAATGAAATCCGATAGTCAAAAAAGTGTTCTGACAACAACAGGGACAACTTTGATTGTTGACTTCAGTCTCCCATGTGCATTTTGTATGTAGTTTTTCCAACACTGATTTTTGTTTCATTCACTAGCTTTGCTCGTCGTTGTTCTCCTAAATGTTGATGGGGCATGTTTGAAATGTGACATTTAATACACCAACTTCCTCAAATGCACAAATAACATCAAAATCAAGAAAAATAATTTAGTGAATATGGTTTTGTGGGTGACAAAATGAACCGAACAAAATAAAGAAATGTGCAACATAATGTTTATTGAAAAGGCGTGGATTGAAAAGAGAGACACAAAACATAAAATTGACCCAGGAGATAAAAAAGATGTAGTGTTGTTTCTATAATAAAGAATGTTTTGTAAGTTGGGAAACAACCACTAGGAAAGTAAAGAGGCTTTTAAAAAATGCGTTTGTTGATCATATTAAATACATAACATCTTTGTCCATTATCATAGGATTAAACACAATGTTAGATACAAAACATAGTTGTAATATCTCTAGTTAGGTATATACAATATTTCTCCATCAATGCGGGAGATTAGACAAGATGATTGTTGGGAATTACAATGTGTTTATGAAGCTAAGCACATACTAGTGAGCCGAAGGGGAGATTGAAAAACACACCAACTCCAAAATAAAATGTTCACTAGAGAAAGGTTGGATACAAAACAAATTCGTTGTTGCTCCAATTAGGTATGTAGAAGTTTTCTCCATCAATGCAAGAGATTAAATACGATGTTTGTTGGAAATTACAGTGTGTTTATGAAGTTAAGCGAGATGTTAGTTAGCCGAAAAGGAGATTGAAGAACGCACTAACTCTATAATAGAGAGTTCACTGGAGAAAGGTTGGATACAAAACAAAGTTGCACTCACTCCAATGAGTTATGTAGAAGCATTCTCCACCAATGCATGAGATTAAACACAATGAATGTTGGAAACTACAATGTGTTAATGAAATTGAGAAATTGTTAGTGAACCAAATAGGAGATTGAAAAACACACCAATCTGAAATAGAATGTTCAATGGAGAAAGGTTGGTTTCTTGATTTCGTTGAAATACACTGCTATCAGGTTTCTTGATTGATCCAAGAGATTAATCGTAGTGCCAATTGGAAAATACAAAGTATTAAATATCACCAACCGTATGAGTAAACTCAGATGCAATGTTTTAGTTGTGATGAAACTTGTTCCATCATTTGAACATGTACGGGTTGAAAATCACTGTGTGTTTTTCAAACTGCGCACATTTTCAAATGTTTGCATGTTCCACTTGTGCTCGTTTATGTTTTCTATTATCTACGATGCTCATATAATGTTATCTTTGCTAGGATGGGAATAAAAGTATATGGGATAGCATGTGCAGTTTCCCCATCCAAGAAATCTGTTATGGACAAATGCCTTTTAATAACAAAAAAATGGAATGGAGTTCGATTGGCGAAGGAGTTGGAATGGACCTTTGTGCAGCGATCCCGGCTGGTAGAGTTAAGGCCTTTGTAACAGGTGAAGGTGTTCTTGATAGTGTAGAGAATAAATTCAACCACACCACTCATATGATCAATTAAACATTAGATTACACTGGGCATACAACTAATTCATATTCCTGGTATGTTGCAAACAAACCAATATATTCAATAATTTTTATGTCGTTTGCTATAAATGTGATGGGTGTGATTTAAAAGAACATATTTTGTGTGTGTTTGTGTAACTATTGGTGTGTATTTGGTCTTCACAATAATAGGAACAAACCGCTGACCAAAGATAGAGCACAGAGGTTCCAAAATAAAGGGGGTTATCAATGTCATTTTATCATCAAGGTGATGTATGGAAGGATAAAAGTAGCTCTAATTATATGTAATAATTGTTTTCATTGTGATTTCAATGGAGAGATATTTCATGGTGTGAATGGATAGAGTAATGAGTTATGGGATATTTTTACTCCTCATTTGTTAATTAAATGCAAAAAAACTATATCGAGTTTATTTTTATGGGTGTTTCAAAGGACATGATCTATGAGAAACATTTCATGGACCCTATTTTGACAGCATTCTTAACAAGAGGGATGAATGCCTAATAAGAAAAGATGTGGTGAATGCTTGGAAAAGAGTCCACTCGAAGAGGTCTAAGAAACATGTGGATGATGCGATGAGCTTGAACTTGTGGCATGCAGAGGATAGGGAATCATTTTTCTTCTATTAGAGGCCTAATGGAAATAATGTCTCATTCATCATGGGGATTCAAAGCCCATGGATGTGTGAGATGATGGTGTGACATTCACATAATTCTATTATCTCTATGGATTCAACATTTGACACATGAAAAAAAATATGGTGTAAGTGACTTAAATAAAGAATTTGTGAAACATATTTTATGAGATAATGCACATGACTTCACATTTTATAGATTCTAACCTTCATATTATTTTTAGTACCAACTATACTCTTTGTTAGTATTTGATGAACAAGAGGTGGGGTGCTTATTGCATGGGTTGTTTCATCCCACAATAAGATTGAATACATTTATGTTTGGTTCGTGGAGATGCAAAAAGGGGGAAAGAAGCGTGTTCCAATTAGAAATTCAATGCATTCCTAACGGATGATGCAACAACCGAAATATAAGTTATTAGGTAAACCAAACTATCTTGATAGTTTACGTAATTTTATACATAAAATGTTTAAACTTGTTTGTCTCATATAATGATTTATTAAACCCAAGGTTATTTTTGATGTCATATGCTCCTTTGTCTTTGACATGTTCGCAAGGCATGGTTAAAGAATGTATACAAGTAATTATTTCAAATAAATATTTTCAATGATTATTGTTTCATACATGACTTGTGTGATAACAATATTTACGTAATAGGTGTATGAGTAAAGAATTCATGATGAAGATCTTTGAGAGGTTGGGTGTCATCATGTATGTTATAAATACTAGGGAAGACATGATATTTACTTTACTTTATGATTTCATGGAAGAATTCAAGGATCAAACACTAGTTTATGGACTACTTCAAAAAGATATGGTGTGACAACAATGGACGTGTTATTAAGCCAAACCAGTCGATCTCAAATTAAATTAACAAACATTTGTTGGTATGAGATAATTTAATGTCAACGATTTGACATTTTATTATTATTTATAGCTATGTGGGCAAAGAATTTTAGAAATTTCAAGCATGCAAATCAGGAGACCAATGCAACCATAGATTCATACCATTCATTTCTTAAGTCGAGATATTTGTGTGACCGCATGATGAAATGTACTAAAAGAATGGATCATTTGTAATACAATTTTGCGTATATGATGGAAGAATTTTTAAAACACAAGAGGAGGTTACAACAATACGGGTTCCTAACAAACTACAAGAAAGATAGACAATACTTGACCACCAAAGATAGGGCTAAGGTGATTCTGGATATAATTGTCACTACACATGAATTTGACAGTGGTTTTTTTATGGTGAGAAGTCATACATCAAGGGGCATATGGTATCTAGTTAGACGGTGTGGTCAAGGGTTCCATATTTGTGAGTGTCCAATGGGGAGTGAGAGGGAATACTTGCAAACATGTTTTGAAGGGTTTGGATCTTGCCACAAGAAACGATTGGGTCTGTTTCAATAACCACATATGGCCGAAGGTAACATACAAATTGTGTAATTTCAAATTCATGTTAAGAATTTTTTTCTTTCATTCAACTATATTGCAGATTACTAACAAATATTTCTTTACGTAATTTATGTCACATGTTTTCAGACACACAAAATGATTGACCAAATTATGGGTGATGGTTCAGTGACCTCTCACCACACATCAGTGATCAACGATAAGAGAATGTTGTCTTAAGTCATATAAATAAGTTTAATGACATTATGTTTTTCAAATGGTTCTATAATTATTCTCAGTCATGATCATTGTTGACAATACATATGTAGTCCATGTTGTAAGCTTGGGGACAAAAATGTGACTAACGTGCAAAGAGGGAACCTAGTTCAAGTTCACCTGATGTGCGTACATGCTTGACAATAAGAGTATGTTGTATCCAATCATGGAAATTACTTGTATAATGTGTTGTGTTTTTCATATTATTTTGTTGTTACTATTTCTCAAGGCCATTTTTGACCATGCATGTGTAGTTGGTGTTGCACGTTTGGGGAAAACACCACAATTTCCCCGACCAAAGGAGATGGTCCAAGTTTACCTCACATGGCATCAATGCTCAACCGTAAGAGTATTACGTCTCTAAACAAGAAAAATAGTTGTTTGTTGCATGTGTAATTTATGTTACACTGTAGTTTTTTTCTAAGATTATTGGTTCTATGTTGTTTGTGTAGTCGAAGTTTCATATTCAAGAATACAAAGTGTCTCTCAACATGAAAATTGGTTGAAAAACACTTTGTGTTTTTCAATTTGTTATGTTCTTAATCCTTTTGACACTTGTAGTTAATGTTACAAGTTTTGAGATGACTTTGTTGAGTAGGAGAGACACTCACGGATCATCTCAAATTGTCGATGGTAGAAGGTAAGACTTATTTTGTTACTCTGAGCAAAAAAAAAAATTCCTAACTACATTTCGTAAAGTCGTGGAAACTAGATGTGTTCTTCAAAAAGGTTGCATTCTTAATCATTTTTTATGTTTAGATGATGTTCCAAGTTTTGAGATGACTTTTTGAGTAGGAGAGGTGTTTAAGAAACGTCTCAAGAACCATCAACAATAAAAGGTAAGACATTTTTTGTTATCCAAATGAAAAAAACTTTTCCTAACTACATTTCTTCATGGAAACTGGTTTTGTTTTTCAAACTATAATGTTCTTCATCCTTTTGGCATGTTTAGTTAATGTTCCAAGTTTTGATATGACTTTGTTGAGTAGAAGATATGCTTATGAATCTTCTCAAGCAGTTTCGGTGGGAGAAGGTAAGCCTTTTTGTTACCTAAAGGAAAAACTTTTCCTAACTACATTTTTCATGGAAACTGGTTGTGTTTTTCAAACTGTAATGTTCTTAATCCTTTTGGCATGTGTAGTTAATGTTCCAAGTTTCAAGATGGATTTGTTGAGCAGAGATATGCTTATGAATCATCTTAGCAGATGTCGATGGTAGAAGGTAAGCCTATTTTTGTTACTTGAAGGAAAAAACTTTTCCTAACTACATTTCATCAAGGAAACTAGTTGTGTTTTTTAAACTATAACATTATTAATCCTTTTGGCATGTGTAGTTAATGTTCCAAGTTTTGATACAACTTTGTTGAGCATCGAGATACTTATGAATCATCTTGGTAACAATCGCGGTAGAAGGTAAGTCTTTTTTGTTACTTGAAGGAATTTTTTTCCTAAATACATTTCCTCTTGGAAACTAGTTGTGTTTTTCAAATTGTAACATTTTTAATCCTTTTGGATTTTTTGGTTATTGTTCCAAGTTTTGAGATGATGTTGTTGAGAAAGAGAGATGCTTACGAATCATCATAGGAGTCGTTGACGATAGAAGGTAAGACTTTTTTTGTTACTTGAAGGAAAAACTGTTTTTAACTACAATTTTTGTCATGCAAATCGGTTTGAAAATCAACGTGTTTTTCAAATGTAACGTTGTTAATTCTTATGGCATCCACAATGAATGTTCAAAGTTGTTTTATTGTATTGATGAAATTTTTGAAATTTCAAGGAGCGGTTTTCAAGAGTTACCCTTGTTAATTATATATGTAAACAACATATTTCCCTTTGAAGTAATTCTATTGATAACAATAGAGTTGTAAAGGCGGTCTTTATTTCTTTCTAGTGACAAAATTTCAAGTTCAATCCACGTTTAATATATGAGCTAACAATTCTTCCATTCACCTACTCAATTTGTTAACAATTTTTGCAAGGAGAGACCATTGAAGGGAAGAACGTTATCGGATGTTTAATCAAGCATCATTGGTAGCATTGTTAACATCGAGAACCAAATTAGGGTTATTAAACCAAGCCCCAAGAGACACTCGAGGAAATAGAGATATGTGATTTAACTAGTTTACTTCATCGACTTACATTTTACTTGTTAAATTTCCAAGGTTTTAGCATCCTCATTTCATGTGAAAATAATTTTTATCATATCCTTTTTTATGGTGCCCACATCATTAGGACTCATATTTAGTATTTCTTTAGTCTCCTTGTATTAAAATCGAGGTGCTTGTCTAATCTCTACTAAGACAAAATATTATATGTAAGATTTATTTAGGATCATACTTGAATATATTATATGTATGGGGTTTCCCTTATAAATAATCAATACCACTAATTAGGACGACGAGTGATTACATTACATTAGAAAATATGTAATGGAATTTCATGTCTTAAACTATGTAATATAATACCTAGCAAGAGGCTTAGAAGAAAGAGACCCAATAGAAGTAAAACGTGCAAAGAATACCTCAATAGAGGCCTAATAATAAGATACACACTAGAAGTAATATGTGTAGATGTATTATGTGTAGGAGTAACACTTGTAGCTTTTTTACTATGTAGCTTAGGTATGGGCGAATCATATGGGACATCCTTAACCTAACAACTTATTATTGTATATGAACTTGACACATTGATGCAAGATATACAGATAGCCTGAAAAACATGCAACTAAGGAAACCTATATGCATATCACATGAATTAAGAGAAGTTACGACTAAAAAGGGAATAGTTAAGTAATAGTACCAACTTTTAGAGATAGAACAATGTGCCAAAGTTTAGTCATACTTTTAAAAGCTATGTGTCGCTTTTTGTATATCCAAGAAAAGTAATTAGCTTGAAAGTACACATATCATGCCTAGAATCGCTATCAATCAATATACTATATATAGGACATATGAAAACAAGAGCATGATTATATATAGTGTATCAATAACAAAATCATGACTTGTATCAATGGATTATGAAACAAGATAATGGGCCATGAATGTGGCCTAGGACTAATAGTACCAATCATAGCATCCAATGGATTATCATAACAATGAGGAGGTGGTATATCACGAAAAAGGTTCTCTTCAAGATCATTTTTTCTAAATGGTCACTATTCCAATAGAAATTTTGATACATACCCTAGCATGTATAAATCAAACTTTAGGCAAACATTAGAAACAACTCCATGAAAACATTAAAATACAAAACGGTTGAAAAACACGTTATATTTTTTCAACAGATATGCGTTTTTCAACTAACCAATTGTATTACTTACTCTTACAAATATTAAAACCCCTTTAAAATCCTAATCCTTAAATGTTTACCCAAAAATCTTACAGGAATGTCAAACTTCAAGAAAATGCTAAAAAACAAAGTTGGTTGAAATACACAATGTGTTGTTTAACTAAATGTGTATTTAGTTAAACACTGGT
The DNA here is from genome assembly GCA_018340775.1 of Taxus wallichiana var. yunnanensis. Lineage (NCBI taxonomy): Eukaryota > Viridiplantae > Streptophyta > Pinopsida > Cupressales > Taxaceae > Taxus > Taxus wallichiana. The sequence continues at coordinate 238,981,947 of CM031238.1, read as the reverse complement.
TGGGATCCCAGGGATGAGCTTTCATGTTTGTGTTTCTACTGTTAGTTTGTATTGTTAGTGGTGTTTTCCTTGATTTTATGTGCCGCTGGTAGAGGCTGCTTCATTCATTCCTCATCATTAAATATTTTTCTCCTTATTATACGAGGTCGGGTCCCCTTAACCCTCTTTTACCCATAGTAAAAAAAAATGTGTATTTCGACCATCCGGTTGCATTACTTACTCTTACAAATATTACATGCCCTTTACACCCATTACTTTTGAATTCTCAACCAAAAATAAATATATGGGGAATATAAAACTCTAGTATAACATTATTTGGTTGAAACACATTGTGTGTGTTTTTCAACCGTCCATGTTACTCAATTGCACAAGTTTGATATCGATTCTTACAAATAGTACAACACCTTTAAAACCATAATCCCTAAATTTTGATGAAAAATATTTCACGGAATGTGAAACTCGAGGAAAACACTAAAAACAAAGGTGGTTAGAAAACACGGTGTTTTTCAACCAACTAGTTGTATTACTTACTCTTACAAATCTTACAAGCCCTTTATGCCCATTACTTTTAAATTCTTGACCAAAAAGCTTGTGTGTAATATAAAACCTAAAGAAAACATTAACAAAAAAAGTTGATTGAAAAACATAGTGTGTATTCCAACCATGTTTTTCAACTACATAAGTTTTTTTATTTACTCTAGACACATAAATTTCACAATTTATCATTCAACAACGACATTACCATGATTACAAGTATGTACAATATCCAAGCTAATAAATAACTTCAAGATCTATTTACTCAAAGTATCCTCTTTTGCTTTACAAAGATCAAAACTTCACAACAAGGACAAGATATTACACCTAGTCCCTAATACTTAAATTTTGACACGATACTTAACAAATTTTGTTACATATCCTAGCTTTCTACAAAATTAAAATTCATAATAAAAATAAATTTGTCCTGACATTAAAAATAAAATGGTTGAATAACACAATGTGTTTTTGATATAATCACTTGTATTACTTACGCTTACAAACCTTAAACCCCCGTTAAGCCACTAACCCATAAATTTTAACACAAAAATCTTGTGGGGAATACCAAACTTCAAATGAACATTTAAAAATAAGTAAATTTTGTTGAAAAACACCGCATGTAATTAACCATACACGTTTTCAACTACCCGGTTGTATTACTTACTCTTACAAATATTACAAGCCCTTTATGCCCATTAATTTTGAATTCATGACCAAAAATCTTATGGGAATATCACATTTTAGGAAAACACTAACAAACAAATTTTGTTGAAAAACACAAGTGTGTTTTTCATCCATATGTGTTTTTGAACTAGATATTTTCTTCACTTAGACAAGTTTTTATACTTATTCTTAAAAATACAACAACCCCTTTAAGTCCCTAATCCCTAAATTCTAAACAATAATATTTATGGGAATAGTGAACTTCATGCAAACATTAAATTTAAAATTTGGTTGAAAAAATAAGTTGTTTTTCAAATAGTTGTATTCTATAACCAACAAGTTATATTACTTACTCTTACAAATATTACAAGCCATTTGAGCTCACATTTATAATTCCTCAAATCTTATAAGATATTTATGCCCATTACTTATAAATTCTTAACCAAGAATCTCGAAAGTAATATCAAACTTTGGGTAAACAATAGAAAACAAAGTTTGTTGAAAAAGAGCAAGACATCCTACGAATAACCCATACATGTGTCCAGGGCTATCCAAACCAGTTCAAGAGCCGGAAGCTTCCAATTCTATAAACCTTAAAGTCAAGCTAAGTTTAAGTGTACCACACCATTATCTCTCATTGTCAAGTGATCAAGTTGTTTAAGTAGTTGCATCCATACATATATCATATGCGAGGTGAAGAAGTACGTGTAGTAAAGGAAAATCAACACAAGGACACGCAACCACTTTATAGGGTGATAATGGTACAAAACCTTCAATGTGACCTAAACTAACACCAAACCTTTAAATTACCTTATAGTTAAGGTTAGTAGTTTTATTAAAGTACACCTTGCACCACCTATGTTGGAAATACTTTTAAGAGGTGTCAAACCACACATAGTTCTCCACCTCACATGTGCTATATTTATATATGCAACTACTTTGGAAACTTGACCACTTGAAAATGGGGAGTAATGGATTCTTATGTGTGTGGCTTGAATTGTCTTGGCTTGGCTTAACTTTGATGGTCTCTAGATTGAGAAGTGTGGCTCTAGAATGAGAGATATCAACCTTAGGGTTATTATCATAGATTGGTCACCTACCACATTGAATAATAACTTAATTATATTCTTTGTCGATTTCCCACTTGGTGGTGAGAAATGACATCTATCTTGTGACACCAATGTGTCGGGATCAAAAAAATAATTTTGAGAAAAAGGGATCCAAACTCCATATTATAGCTAAGATATTACAATTTTAGATTGAATTTTCTAAGAAAAAAGTTTTGAAGTGAGGCTAAATGTATACCAAATTTAAGGTTAATAATTTTGTGTGACCATCAAATGAACATTAAATTTATCACTAGAATTTCTAGATGATGAGTAAATGAACATTAAATTTAATAGTATCGCATGGTGTTTATATTCTTTTGTGGCTCATTTCATCCTACGTGGCTATGAAAACATTGGTTGTGGTGGTGGGTGTGGCCTTTGCAGGAATCCTCCTCAGAAATTTTTTCCTTCTTTAGCAACTGATATATCCCCAACTTGGTATCTTGTCTTGGAAAATCTAGGCCCTAAGAGGGGGTGTGAATCACTGCTCCTTCAAATTTTAGAAGACAAATCAATTTGATTTACTTTGCCATGAAGAAACATCAACATTCAACTATAAACAAGAAACAAGTGAACACATAGGAAGACAAAATTTAATGTGGGAAACCCTTGAAGGAGAAAAACCCACTAAAATCAATGCACTAATATGGACAAGTTGTCCAATGAAGAATTACAAAGATTTCAAATGTTGAGCACCCACTCAACTTGAAGCACCCACTCCAAAATTCAAATCAAGTACTTATTTGTAATGCCCCGTTCAATGTTTCCCAATCACGACCTACCGACCATGTTGCTAAGTCGGGAGACGGGTGTGTGTATGCTTTCGTTGACCGATGTTGACCGTGTCCAAGTCACAGAGAAGATTGTTCACTTTTTCTCTCCTTCTTTCCCTTCGGTCGTTGTCGACACCCTGCCGTGGACCCCGTAACGTCATGGACAATTATACGGTTAAAAGAAAATTTGGTTCTCGACTCTTCGAGTTCGTCAGTCCGTCGACATTAACAGATTAATAATTATTATCATTATTAAGTAAATTTTTTTTTAAAAAAATAAAATAAATAATAATAATAATGTTTGTAATACTGTTATATCTCGTATCACCGACTTCGATCAGTCGCTTTTGTGTCGAAATCTCACCTCTGGTAATGGATTGACTTTAAGTTATATTTTGTTTATTTGTCTACTTCGATTTAGGGTTTTAGGACGTTTTTAGATTAAAAACAAACAAAAGAAATAGATAAATATATATAAAAGGAATTAAAAATAAATAAAATCGAAAAGCCGTAAAAAGGGGCGGATTAGGGCAAAGGGGAGGAAATAAAAAATAAATAAAACAATGAGGCCCGTGATTCTTTTGGGCGAGTTAGGGTTTGTTTTTGCTTTTGGAATGGGCGGCTAGTTTGGGGGCGCAGGATCTACTCACAAAAAAATGAGTTTGTTGAAACGGCCTTGGAAACTTTCATGCAAATGCAGCGATTCATGCAAGCCAGACTCCATAGCCTGTTTCCAGCTTCCTCCCAGGCCGCGCCACTTACCTGCGTGGGAAATTAACGCAAAAATGAGGAGGTTTAGGGTCTGTTTGTTTGGTAACGTGGCAAGCATCCTTCTAGCCCACGCCCAGGCCTGCGTGGGCTCCCATCAAGGCCAAAAATGCCTTAGAACCTTGTCAAATGTTGCAGTTGCAAGTGCCATAGTAGAGGCGTATGTAAAACGTGTAAGCATGCGACCTGTTCGACTAAATGCATGGCAGAAATGCAGTTCCATGGACTGCAATGATTTCGGGTTATGCACAAAATGGTTTTGTTGAAACTACATTTGGAACCTTTCCAAGCAAATGCATTTAGTGCCCAGTTTAGCACGTATGCAAAATGTGAAGGCATACACAACCCAGGTGAACTGTTTGACAAAATACCTGAAAGATATGTGGCCTCCTGGGCTACAGTGATAGCAGGATAAACAAAAAATGGGTCTATTAAGAAGGCATTGAACTGTTTGATAAAAATGCCTCAAAGAAATGTTGTCTCATGGAATGCCATGATGGCAGCATATGCTCAAAATGAATGTGTAGCAAAGGGACTGAGATGTGTTTGGCAGAATGCCTCAAAAGATGTGGTCTTCTGGAACTTACCCTAACCATGTAAGCTTCATTTTTGTTTAATTGGCTTTCAACCATGCATGTTCAGTGCATGAGGGTTGTAAATACTTCATTGGCATGAGTGCCTCTTATAGAATCATGCCGAAAATTAATCATTATGTTGTTGGTTTTGATGAGCACATGAGAATGTGCAAAATGTGGAGGCATGCTTAAGGCATATGAAGTGTTTGACTAAACGCCTTCAAAGATCTTGGTCTAATGGTTGCAAGATTTGAGGCTACGCACAAAAGGAGGAAGATATCATCCTATCCAAACAACAGCAATAAGAAACCCTTTGATCATGCTCAACAAGTGGTGGGTCGAATCCAGAAGACATGTATGTTAAATGGTGGAGCTGGGGACACTCGTGGTCTACTTGACGAAGTGCCAAGCAAGAGACCAAACCCAAGCCTGCGGTTTCGATCGACTTCGTTCCCCAGGCATGGTCCTTCTTCCCTTACCTTTCATAACTCTCGTGTTTTAGTTCTCTTTTGCAATTAAATAGAATTTTAAATCATTAGGACTTTTAATATAGTTAAATGTCCCTTCAACTCATTGTAAAACAATATAGTGTTGTGTCGCAACTCTCGAAGCCATTATAACTCGCCTACTTTAAACCATGAACTATCACCCTCGCTTCGAGATGATCTAGAAAACTCTTACTCTTTTGGTCGCTTCAATATCATTTTATCGACAAGACAAATTTGACTCTCCATTGATTAAGTTGACCTTCTTCCTGCTTAAAATAGTTAAATTTTACAATTTTCGGAGACTCACTAAGTACCCTTCGCAACTCTAGAAACGAGATGTGAAGTTTCATTGAGTACCTTGGTATACGAGGAATCGCCTTGATTTTTGGTTTGACCCAAAACGATCATATGACATCCTTTTGACGCCCTTATAGGAGCCCTGTAACACTGGTTTACAACAGTAGAAAGTTGTTAAAACTAGAAAGTTGGCTTTCATTTTGGATTTCCATTTGAAACCTGGAAAGAAAAATCACTTCCTGTCTTTATAAACCTCTAGCGATTATGCTAGACAAATGCATGGGACATTCAGTATAGGAAAGAGAACTTTTCGGGATAGTTTGGCGAAGCCATTTTGTAGGCCTCCGGTCGCAGTTTGACGAGGTCAAACTGGTCCAGTTTCGTCTTGTCGCTCCAGAAAACTTGTCGCCATTTGAAAATGGTTTACTAGTTCTCAGCCCCGTCGACTCTGATGAACTCTCCTTATGTAGGGGAACTAGTAGGAGATGTCTCATTGTGTGCTTCTCCTTTGAACGTCAGTTATGGATGCGGGTTTCTAGGCCCTCGAGTTAACTTTTGGCATTTTATAACTAGGTGAACTACGACCAGTGGCCCCAGGAGAACTAACCGCCAAACGCAAACCGTTCACTCTTTTTCAATTCCGTCAGTTGCTATGAATTCTTGGTATATCTGGGGACACGTAGAAAGTTAATCGTGACATGTGTGCTCATCGAGAAGATAACCTTTGGAAGTAGTTTCTTAGCCTCCGAGCCCGTTTTGTACGTTTTGCAGCTAGTGAGAAAATGTAAAAGTAGAAAGCTGCGGACCCTCGTAGGGTTGCCAAATCACCCTGGAAACTTTTAACACACGTAAATAACTATTTAAAACACTATAATGAAACTTGTTGTGTGTATTGAAACTTTAGACAAAATGATATTTTCTCTCTCTTCCTTTCTCTCTCTCTCTCTCCCGAGTTTATAAAATGAAGAAAAACGAAATGCAATGATTACATGTTTCTAGACCTTTTTATTTCGATTGCATATTGTAATTATTGTTAGATGTAAATGGGAACTGAAAAATGATAATTATGATTGTTTTAGGGTGGATGCCATGCAAGCAATTTATCGCTGATATCATGCTCACGTGGGTTTTACAGGATGGAAGTTCGACGACGAAAAAGGCGATGTGTAATTTAATTATTATTATTGTAATTTTTTTTTAGGTCATTGTAAAATGAATAACTGTCTAATGCAGTCTCTTGTTACCGAAAAGTTATAAATGAAATTTTTTAATATGCATGATATGCCAGTTTTAGGGATACTTAGGGAATGTGCATCTAATCACCGGTTTAATTTGTTTCTTAGTTGTGTATGGCAAAAAGTGTTTGATTTATACATAGTAAATTGAAATTGAAGTTAATATATTGTAGTACTTTCTCAGCATTCAATAAATGATTAAATTAATCATTGGGTTATCTTCTTACCTTGTAAACGTAATAAAGAGTTTTAATGGGAACACTGAACCCTAATAAAATATTCATGCTTAACTTGCCTGCATGTGTGATCCTTTTTACCTTATAAGAAATTTAAATCAGTAGAACGAACTTAACCTTTTCACCCGATGGAGCACCTTGGTTTAGGCAAATAAGATCCCAAGAAGAGGGGTTTATCGTCTTATAGGTACGTTTGGTGACATCGACATAAACTAGACACATAGGAGCAACACAGTCAAATAAATCTTCTGCATCGAATGAATTTCTTGTGAGATCCAGATGACATCTTGGAGCTAGTGAAATAGTGGTTCTATCACTTAAAATTTTGCTTATGAATAGATCCTCCTAGCTATAGGTGCCATCTTTGGCTAGTGACAATAGAGTGCTTTGATCTCTTACAGAGGGTTTATAGGGTGAATATGTTTAAAACCTTAATCTAATCTATAAGAGAGCGTAAAGCCCTAAGTGAAAAATTGGAATGGGACTAAACCCTAATTGACTAGGATGTTCACTTGTGGTTAGAAAACCATAATCTAACTCCTTGCATACGAAATTGTGTTGAAAGATGTTTTTTTAGAGAACCTTAGAAACTGCATTCTTGTCTCATAATCCCTTGTTATGTCATTCTATGGCATTAAGGAATAAAGAATATTCCTTATGCGGAAACATGCTATGCAAGGATATGAGATCTTTGTGAACATAGATCATTTGTGGTTATGTGTAGTTTTAATGCTCCTAGCCTTGTACTTCCTTATGATGTCAGACAAGTGTTGTCGTAACTCTTTTGTTTTAAGACGATGCTAAGAACGAGACCTTAGTGCGATATAAGAGCATATCATATGATGTTGCACACGAGATTTGAGATTAGGATTAAGGTCAATCTTAGAGTCCTTATCACTTAATTAAACTTTTTCATGCATTGCAAAGAATATAAATTATCTTGGTGCGACCAAACTTCGAGCAAACAAAAGATATATAAATATAAAAGGAAGTCCATAAGTTATTGAACTTTATTAACTATGGTAGTGAAATAACTATTCCGTGATCGATGGAGGTTCTTGGGGAGCTATCTCGACTCTATGTCTTCCTTAATCCCAATACCTCATCTGGACATCACGTTAGAATCTCTTGTGTAGCAAGAGTAAATTTTATACACTAAATAAAAGTTTGAGAAGCAAAATCTTAACATAAGGATGAGAAAATTAGAATCTTGTAGGCATTTTGAAATATGGAGAATACTTATGTAAGTCATGAAGATTTGTCATAAGGGTAAAGAGCAAATTAAATGGTTGAACAATATGTGATCTGTGAAATGAATTTTCAAAACATGTAGGTGGAAAAAGGGAGAAAATCATGCTTACCTAATAAGGATCTTGGAAAGTTAGCCGTAACTAAAATACATTTAAAGTAATGATATGTCGTGAGTTAAATGCCGTTCCTAAAGTCGCATTTCTTGTGTTTGGGTCTTTCTTAGTATTCATTTGTTGGGAAAAGTGTGGTACAGAGACATGCGATGTCGCTCGCATGTGTCTATGTGAGTCGATGACTTATGTGATTGTCACATGTGTGTCGAGTTCGTACTCAAGCCCTTACTTGTGTGTTGTATGTCGTGAGCAATGTAAGTAAAAAAAAAATTATCCTGGTATTTTTACTGTTGTATTTGGGTGTGTAAATGTGGGCACTACACTATTTGACACCTTTTGCAAGCTACAACTTGCATGGAAGCACCCACTTCAAATTTGTGAAGCTCCTACTTAGAATTTACAAAAAATTATCACAATCACTTGGCTTAGTTGCTTAAACAACAAATATGTGATCACTAAATCAACTCATACATTCTCATTCTCACACTTCATTCACCTTCACTCAATTTGCACTAGCTCTCACATATCATCATCGATCATGTCTTCATCAAATCTATTTTCATGTACAATAAGGTGTTTATATCTTCAAGGGAGACATACTCAAACAAATTTTGCACTTCACCTTCCATCAACCTTCCAACTACTTGTATCTACAACTCATACAAGGAAGAGAAGAATGACTTCATACAAAACTGTGAACATGCAATCATTACATCGATATAGGGTCAACTATATGCACAATATTTGCAAGACTTGTCAAGATGCTCCTGATACAAATGATTATCAAGGAAAGCTTCTAAACTTCCCGACCTTATGAGTTCACCTACAGAAATTCCTTCCTAACCCCTACACCTACTGACTTGTAATGTTATGCAAGCTTTGTCTTATTATTCAACGTAGGAATTTTGTCTTGTAACTAAAGGAAGCATGCAACAATTGTTGTAAGCATGTTAGAACGTTACATAAACCTCCTTCTTGCTCTCTAACCTCTTGAACTGATTCATTCCTTGCCATTTTATCTTCAAGACATCATTTGAACTCATATGAAACACTAGGTGCAATTTCTTGTAAACACAGTCTTGAACTTTGGTGCATGAGGAGTCTTATGAGCTCATATCTTACCATAGATTCAGGAGAAATTCATTTTAAAGAGATCTACTTCTTCACCATGGGATTGGAGATCCATAGGAAAAAGCATGGAGCCTTCTTTTCAAGCCTTCTTCACACCTTTGTATGCACAATCATGGAGCACTTAGATACCAGTCATGGATGTGCTTGAACAACCACAAAGAATGAGATATCAAACTTTTCAAACCTTAGAAATTGTGGTGAGTGGTCTCTATATTACCTTCAGATGCAAGGATTAATCATATCACTCTCATTCAAGCAAGAAGATACTGATTTGAGAAAATAACAAACAAACTTTCAATCTTAGAAATTTTACCTTCACAAAGTGAGCTTGATCACACACTTAAACACTCCTTACTTTCAAACAAACATTTATGGAAGGTTATATGTATTGAGAAACTTACCAGGTCCATACATTGCTTCATCTCGAACAAAGGGATCAAACAAGCTTGTTTTTCAAGGACCACTCAGTGGGTTTTAAGCTCCAAGAACCAGTCTTGTTTCACCTTGCATCTAACATATTAAAACTCATTTTCATGACAAACCACTGCATAAACTTCAAAAGGAACCTATAATCCATGAATAAACACTCTTTGCATAGGTGGTATGAAGAAAACCAAGTTTTCAAGCCAATTTCACAGCCTTCCTGACTATCCCAAAATGGCAGTTTTGGGCCATTAGCACTTGTTTCACCTCAAAGTATGCGATAAAACAGATAATAGGTAAAGGGCGTATGAGGCATACCTGTGAATAGTCGGGAGAAGGTTGTGCGCGTTGTATAATTTGACCAGACTAAATGTGAGAGCTTCCTTTTGGCTGGGAGTAACTACCTGTAAAGTACAACAAGACCACAAGAGAGAGTCAAACAGTATATGATAGTGGATTGCCTAACGAATGCTAGTTTAGGAAGTGTGACACTTCCTAGATGGTGTCAATCCATTGATTTTATCAAATTAATGAAAATAAATGCGAGAAATAGAGGTCCTATTGCTAACACTTTGATTTAGGTGTCTCAAAACGTTATCAACATACTAGATTAAGCAAAGTATTGAAGTACAAACTAATCTAGCATTAGGCAAGGTATGGTTCTAGTTGGGAAAGGTCACTGAGGTGTTAGGCAAGGTTTGGGTGAAGTTTGGTTATGTTATGGGTTGTTTGGTGAAAGTTATAAGCTCATTGTTCTAGGAAAAATTACCAATCACAGAGACTAGTATCGGTTAGCGACGCCAGGTGCAGATCTTGGAAAATGACCGACACTCGATTGGGTGACCAAGTGTCAGTAGGGGCAATATGGTCAAAATATTAAAAATAGGTGTTTTGGATCTCTCTATGATTACACAGAGAGTTGAGGGGGTTTGGGAAGGATGGTATGATTTATAAAATGACTCAACAAGGGTGATAGAGGTGCTAGGATGGGAAAAATGGTTTAGGTTGGTAGAATAGATGGTAGATAAATGGGTGAAGGGTGATATTTGGGACAGAGGAGAGTCGGATAATAGAAATGAATAAAAGACTTAAGATCAAAAACCAAAGCTAACAAATAAGAGTGAGTTACTTATCTGAGAACCTATAGATCTAAAGGTGGTGGTGGTTGATGAGCATTCGGAGATGAAACGGGGTTGTGTCCAATGCCACGGAAATGGAGCCTATGTGCTCTGTTGTGGGTGATCCAAGGCTATGGAGGAAGAGATTGGTGTTGGTGAAGACTTGATGTGCTCTGGTTCGTCATCTGGTAGCTTGAATGCTTGAGAGTTAGAATGCCAAAGCTTGAGTGAATGAATGAATTGAAGAACCCGTGCAAAGAGTTAGAAACTCTTATTTAAGGTAACCAACAAGTGGTTAGGGAACCAACGCCGCTAGAGGGATAACCAGCGTCGGTTAAGGAGAATTGGTCTAATTTTCCAAAAATAGGGTTTTTCTCCCAAATTTGGCGTGGTCTTTGGCTTAGTTCGGGTCTGGAGTGTTGAATGGCATAAATTAGAGTGTGGAATTAGTTAGAGGATTAATAGGTCATGAATAGTTAGGGTTGGAAAGAGTCCCCCTGTTGGTTAGGATAAGTGAAGACTTGGTCTAGGTTCATTAATAAGCTAGGAATGGGTCTAGGATGAGGTGGAAAGGTGAGGTGGCTTAGTGAGATGGATATTAGTTTAATTAAGGTAATTAAAATAAATAATGGTGTGAGGATGAGGATTAATTTAATTATGGGTAATTAAATTAATACTAATGTGTAGAAGGGGTCATGGCTAGGTGTATGTGTCTAATTACTTAATTGAAAGGGGATAAAGGGATTGTGACCTAAATTTGGTGTCTACAACACTAGTACACAAAGACACTCAATGTCATCATGCTAGGGGCTTGAACAAGTTGTATTGGACTTATACCACCTGTACATGCTCATATAACACTTGAGAACATGTCATTTCATCAAGAATCACTCTAACACAACTGACTGGTTTTTGACATGTTTAGCCCTTAGCGGTAGGTGACCTTGATTGAGAGAGATCACTCAAAATTTACACTAAAACACCTGGATATTTTCATGGACACCAAGCAAACTTCCCATACATGCTTCCACATCAATATTTTCATCTGCAACTCTGCCATTCATGACTATATTACCAATTTTCTTCAAAATAGGGGTAAAATTGTTCTTGACTAGCTGACCTAGAGCATGCCACCAATGCAAAAATAAACTAGGAGTCCTTTACAAGACCAGATGATCACTTTGTATTTTCTAAGAAGTTTGAGGACCAAAACTTCATTTTTGTCCATCACTTTAGAATGAGGGTTTTAGGAGGGTTTGAAGTAGTTTAGCTTGTTAGAGTTCGTTCATAAAAGATAGGATTTCATTCTTTCTCATTCCAACTCTAAAATGCACTTAACTCCATGCCCTAAATGTGATGAAAAATCTAGGTCACCATGCAAATTTTTACGTACCAATGAGCTCTTCAAAGATGACCCTCAAGCTGGGAGAGAGCATTCTAGGAGCTCAATAGAGCAAAAACCTTCTAACTTGAAAAATCCTCTTCACTTTTGCATGAAACTTGGTCCACAGCACTAGAGTACCCTTGTTCACATGTTCCAAACCTTTTTTCTCATAAATGAGTTTGTACATCTTGGCCAACACCATTTGTACCTACAATTCTTGCTTGTTCTCAAGGAAAGTCATGAAAAGACCCCCAATCATGCCTTCAAAAGTTGATGAATGACTTGTAACATCATCTAAAGACTCTATACAAGGTCCCTACACACTTCTCATGCTTGCATTTTCTCGTCATTGCTTGATTTGCTTCATACTCTCATCTAATCTTGCATTAGGTCCTTGAACAAGGCCTAAATGAGCTAGTCTACACCATGACCCATAAGAATTGACCTGATGATCATCCTAAAATCCCTTGCACACTCTTGAAACATCATTGCAGACCTATAGAACACTTGTGAAGTTCACTCCAAGCACCTCCATGCACCAAGTTTCTTGCTAAGGCATCAACCATGCACCTAGACCTTGTGCACACACCATGACTTCTCAAGAACCTTCACCAAATCACTCCAAACAAGCATTTGAGGCCGAAGAAGGCACTACCAATCAACCTTCATGCTCTTGAAGATTTGACACCTCATCACTCACTCTTTTCCATCAATGCACCATGTCATCAATGACAACACCAACAAGACAAGGTTCAACATATTGAAGAAGAAAAAAAAAACAGAAAAATGACTTATAAGAAAATACACTCACCAATTTATTTGCAAATGCGAAAAGAAGTGAAGCAACGCTGAGATTCACAAATCGGTAAACTATATTAATCAAACCTCACTAACAAATGCTTTAGTGTTTGTGTGAAGTGGGTCCCCTTATATTTTGATTATTATAAAAAATACATGATTGGGTTATTCCCACATTAGGAAAATTGTGATAGGAAGGTGATTGAAAATCATCGTTCCTCTCCCCTACTAACAAAATGTCACCATGTCATCGACTCCTCATAGTGGTCATCTTGAGATGACTTACCACACAAGTATAAATCCCATAATAATTAAATTTAAGTTAAGCATGCACAACGTTTAAAGGAGGATGACCAAAAATAAAATAAAAAATCGTTAAACATGATTTGAAACAACTTCAATTGCACATTTACCTTACTTAGTCTAGCATGCCACACTAAAAACCATGTTAAGAATCCTAAACTTTTGGTTAATAATAGTGATATTCCAAGTCTCTCCCACCTTATTTTATGTGGAGAGATGTCATCTACAACAACTATATGAAAATAGCCTTGGTTTTTCCTCATAGGATTTACTAACCGCCCTAGTCCAACACAGAGCCATGAATGTATAGTAACAGAGTCATCACCAAAATATACAACGAGAAATGGAGGCATTCAAAAGTAGACCGAAATATTGACATACTTTTCAGAAAATACTAAAAACATAAATGGAACCTTCAAAATATCAAAGAAACCCCTCATTTTTTCCCACTTTTGGTATTCAATTCATAAATCCATCACCAATTTATCTCAAACAAAGCTTAGATAACTGCGTGTAAAACTAGAATACCATATTATAATCTACTAGCTTGATTGGGGACTGCTCCAATGTGCTTAGCTAGCAGTATTGTTTCTGGTGCAAAATAACTATATTTAGACAGATGCTTTAGACACCCTATAGAAAAATTAGGGGAAATGGTGTTATGAGCGGGATTTAGCGGAATAGATGAGTGGGATTTAGGTCAATTTTCAAATTTTTAATTTAAAATTTATCCGCTAGCATTGATTTGACATGACAATTTGTCAAAAGGTGACAATATTGGAATTGTGTTTGTTTTGCATTAAACAAGTTTCAAATTATCATTATATGGCATGCCCCATATTGCAGGGAAGATGAACATAGGTTCCAATATTTAAGGGTTATGTGTGACATGTCGATGTCGGCGTCAAGTCATCATCTCGGAGCCTATCGATGTGGTGATGGATATGCATGTTCCATGCATAAATATTATGGCGATGATCTGGGGGTTCCATCATGGTCGATGGTGCATTTTGTATAGAGTATCATTGATGGCCTTTTTTGTGAGGGTGGGGTCCATTAAGTAGACAAATCTTCCTACATTAATATAGTTGAGGGGACCCAATAAATGTGCATATTTACAACAAATTGATATCTTAAATTTTTAAAATAAAACTTGCACAATTATAACATTCTTTTATTCAAAACATGGTTGATATGACACATTAGGAACATGATTATATAATTAGTTGTGTCTCGAGGCTTCAATCTAAGATCCATCTTACAATATTAATATTTCAACATTGATATCATGAATACAAAATTGTACAAAATCACAAGTGGACCGGTTTGTGTATAGGGACAAACTTTTTCATGTTTAGAATATTTCACATCTATTCAAGTACCATAAGTTCATGTTTATGCACATAAATGCACGACCTCTCAAGTTTTTAGGTGAAATTAAAAGTAATTTTAATTTTAAAACAAAGTTCTTTAGCTTTTTTGTCATAACTACCCTTTAATTTTTGTCATAAGTGCCCTTTCTTTTTCCACCTTGTAATTTTGATTGTAGAAAACATTCAATACCTAAAAACAATCTTTAGCAATATGTTGCCATGACATACTAAGTTTATTATTACGATTTATGTTTTTGTTAATTAGTAATTTTTTCTTCATTCTTACCTAGCTCTAATTGTATCACTTTTAATAAATTTTAAGAATGTAACTTCCAAATCTTGTCATTTATGCTCGCATCTAGGTTATAATAGATGAATATTGGGAAAAATTCCTAAGACATATTAATTTCACGAAACACATCCGAATCCTGAAAGCATTAACTTTTCATTCAACTAAATACAACTACATTTTCAATATTAGGTTTTGGGGTAAGTATTTAGAAATTTAGCATTAGGTTCTATTTTATTTAGCACTTAGTTATTTGTATATTTTGTTCTTCAAAAACATTGGCAACCTCCCATAGTATACCTCGTATATATTATTCCCAAATATAACTATATTTCAATTGCAATATTTTTAGCTTCAAACTTAACTTATAAGATTGCATTTTTTTATAGGTAACAAAACATTGCACCGAGGACGATGAAAACAACAATGATGGAATGCCAATAATGATGATGGTGATTGCCATGGTTGTGGTGATGATGATGAAGAGGAGGATTAGATAACCATATTTTATGTGAGCTACGTGGAATACCATACTAGAGCTAACACAAAAGTAAAAATGTAACCGAGGGTGTAAATCATTTTGGATTTAGAGGAGAGTAACCCACACTTGAAACCTATATCTAGGATATGGGTGTCGGATTTCCATTCCTTGAAAAATAATCCTCAAAACCCATGCTTGAACAAGATAAATTCCATTTTTAAATGAAGGATGACTATAAAGATGCAAAACACAACAAAATATTATGGGAAATGACCTATCAAGTTGTTACGAAAAATAAGGGTTGGCTAGAGTGAGATTGCATTGTCCAAATGTACATGTGGCGAAACATGCGCTATGAGAAGTTCCACTAATACTAGTGTAACAACTCAATTATTTCCCAAGAACTCGAAGATTTGTTTTCATTATTCTTCACATTCAATCACAAGTATGTAATAAAGTTAACTTAGAACAATCCAAGTTAACAAATTTAAACTAGATATTAGTTAAGTTTGATCCATCTCGATAACTCTTAGTGTATAAATCTTGTGCAATCGATAAGGGTTTATTCTTTTCTCCCTTTAGTCCAATCTACGTGAGTATTCATACAATCTTTAGTATGTTCAGTTTACCTTTTTCAAGGTTGAGACAACTATGTTTCCATCCTTAAATGCCTACCATGAAGGTCAATTTCTTAACTTTTGTATTCGGTATCGACATATATAAAATAAGCATATGGTGAACATAAAATGCAATCAACTTTTTTGCATTACTTTGGCCAAAGTTTCCAGCCGTGTATAAAAACTTATCTCGAGACCACAAAAATTATTAGGGATATAGTCTTCCGTCACCAAACAATTATCTTGACAGTCATTTGGATCCTTTTGTTTATGAAGGTGAACATGTTAAGAAAGAGGAAGTGTGTTATTTACAATACTATCTCCGAAAATGAAAACGATCCACAACTTACTCTAGGTTCTTACAGAATAGGGAGATACCACGCATGGGAATTACTTCCATTATATCATCTTTCCCCTTAACGACTGACCCTAGTTAACACTATATCAAGATGTTTGTATGCTGACGTAAGATTACATCCAATCTAGGTCGTATTTAAGGTTTACTATGCAACCATATTTCGTCTTGCAACAATTTCTACGAGACTTAAGTTAGTTCTTTTTACCTAAGTCATAATTGTGAAATCTTACTTATTACTTCTTAAATTCATTTGATTGTGCTTTCAACGATTGCTCATAACTTATTCATGTTACAGAGTTAATTATCAAATACCCCCTTGTAAGGTCATCTTATTAAAGATATAAGTTACCAAGTCAAAGGTTGGTGTAGTTTACTAACTATTGTTTATATTGAAGAGTGATAATATCATTTATTTACAATGGTTATCTTAATACTTCATAACAAAATAATGATTAATAATAATCATTTGCGTTATCCATACCCATTTTATTCTCAATTAGGAGTTTATTAACCACATTCGCTACTATCATATCATCTTATTATGAAGTATTAATCGATCTCGATATTACTCACGGTCATTTATACATTTTACTTTATAAATGTATTAATGATCAATGTTATCTTTTCCATGATAAACAATTAGTTTAACAACTTACTTTCTGTTGTTTTGAATTATTCATAGGACTAGTTAAATAAGATATTCAGAATTAAGTAATGACTTAATAATACATTTAAAGGTCTTTTGACCATTTATTTACTTAATAAATCAACAACAATTTATGAAGACATAGTCATTAAATAGAGACGTAGATAACATTTACTCATGTATATAACATGGTTGATAAAATAAGCCATTCATTCCTTATTAACACAAAATCACACAAAGTTACAAACCAACTTCATCATTATACAGTCAACAAAATCCTTAATTAGGATTATACATTGGGGTCATATGCCCATCCTTACAATTAGGAATTCTTCGTGAAATCATTTAAAACAAACAAGATACTAATTAAATGATCCTTTTTACATGTGACCACAAGGTCGTAGTCAACAAAAAGTATTAAATCAGTCCAAGTATTCACTTCATAACTTCTCCTATTTACATGTACATTAGTTAGGAGAAATAAATATACATGGGTCAGTTCGAGAGAACTGACATGAGTCAACTTGCTCATTTCCTACATCGTAATCATTATATAATGATAATAACAATCCAAGTTTGACCTTATACTAGATCAAATCATTTTATCAAATAGAATTTAAACTATTTAAGTCAACAAATGTATTATCATCATCTTCGAACAATCCAAAATAACCCATCTTTGATAAATTTTTAATTTGTATTTCACAACAAACACATCCAATCATTTAATAGTGATTTTCAGCTTATAATATACAACATTCCATATAAATCATCTGAAATAAGCTTACACCTATTGTCTATACTTTCTATAATTCCTCCCACATTCAAGACTTACACATCATTATCTATAAGCCAAAAACAATTCCTAGTAACAATCATATTTAAATCATTGCTAACAATTTTGTTTTCAAAAAAACTAATTTATATACAATTATATTACAAAGTATTGTGTTATGAAGGCATAAAATCGTCCAATGAAATACGAGCTTATCTATAAGTATTTGTATCAAGATAAAGAAAACAAATATTTAACTGTATTTATTATAGACATTCATATCCAAGGAACAAATATTATTTCCAATACCGTGCTGCAACGGACTTAGATCCGAAAGAACAAACAAATAACCAGAACCTCACATTCTTCTTATTCACACACCCATATAAGAAAACAAAACACAGTTAGTTCTTGTATCATAATATACGCACACATACATGAAACAATTTCTTCATACGCAAGTCCATTAGGATTGTATTCAAACAACCTTCAAAAAGGATAATAATTCTAAACCTTGAAACACAGCCTCAACCAGAAAATCTCATTCGTTATTTCTATATCAACACACAGGATAGAAGACGCAGCTTCCTTTTTTCTATTTCATTTTATTTCAAAATAAGCACACCGATATAAAACGTAATCCAAAAATTCCTTAAACTCTTAAGCTCATTTCCTTAACACAATAACGTATACCCGAATAGTAAAACACAATCCAAACACATACTCCCCTGTTTTTATCATACCAAAACAATAATGTAACCTTCAACACACAAATTTGTATGCCATTTCCACATACTATCCAAATAAACATTTCGAATGAATTATAACATTCATTCACACAAAACCGCATGTAATTTTCGATTCACACACAAAACAATATACCATTTCAACATACAATCAAACATATAGTTCAAATTCAATATCGAATATTTTGCTACAAAACTCATCACACAAATCCTTAAATAATAAATTTAAAATGTCCCGCCTTATAGCCGAGACTTATAAAAATACCAGTAATGCCATTACCCAAATAAAATGATCAATATTTAGTATATGAGGAAGATTCACATGCCTATAAAAATCTCCTTCTTGCTCAACTCAACTTCTATTTTTCTGAAATCTCATCCAAAAATCAAAAATATCATTACTCTTACTAAGGCTTTCCTTTTTGCAAATCGATTCACACTATACCCATATTCACAATCATATTCATGGCCACAAAACATGCATAGTGGGGAAGAAATTCCACTATCTACAAAACCCTAAAAATAGCTCATCATATCAAACAAAGAAAATGACCAAATGAGAGAGAGAAAGAATGCAACCTCATTAGGTTGGCTTCTTGGGAAAGCTAACCATTCCCGAGGAGTCATGCCTATATTAAAGGCTATTAAACCCTAAATGCCTGCATACCACTTTAACATGCCACATATTCATTTTAACTTATCTCGATATTCCACATTACCCAAACATAGTTCGCATGACACTTGGCTAACCTTTGGTTAAGTTCTCCATATTCCATTAAAAATATTACAATTTAAACAAACATTAATATATACCACCCTAGTTATATGCCATCCACTTATATTAAGTGGTTTAATATGTCACGTATTTTAAACAAGCCTTCATACATACATAAAACCAAGTCCAAGTTTCCAAGACTGTCCAACTCATGGACTATTCAAACAATGCCAACTCATTTAGCAAGGTGCACTTAAGTATATATGCCTATTTGCCACCCATTCTAACAAACGACCCGACGAAGAGTCGAAGCATGAGAACTAACACAATTAAAACTATGACCTTCGAATACTATCTTTATCCAACATTCAATTAATTGTGTGTGTATATGTATGTATGTATGTATGTATATACGACATAACTACCAGTCATGAGTTAAGACTCTTGGTTATTAAATTTGTTTAAACCAATCGATGACAGCCTCTATTAACCGTCTATATGGTCATAAAATTTGGGACTCGAAAAGGGCAGGATGTTACACCTAGAGTATGACCAAACAAAACAATTCACCCAAAATTTGGTTTGATTGCACTAAAATAAGTTCGTAAAAGCTCAAAGAAAACAAGTTAAATAAAATACTTGTCCAAGCTAATTCCTTGAGATGAGCATCATAATGCTATGAGAATATGTTAGGAATATCCATCCGAGGCTCAAAATAGTTTGATTCAAAATTTTGCAATTTCAATAGATAGGACTCCAAATTGCATTTCCTAGCAATTTCACCATAGTATTTTCCAATCAAGAAAAAAGCCATTTGGATTTGAAAGGTAAAAACTCTAAATTTGTTTGATAAAAAATAATTTAATGTAACAAACACACTTAGTTTGGCTAAGAAAAGATGGGAGAACCAACAAATTAATCTACCACTTGTTTTTTTTATTTCACAATGAGATTTTTGGAGATAAATATATAGGCTAGCAAAATTACATGATTAACAACTTAATTTTTTTGCTATTACTTTAAATAAATATAAAATACGTTAATATATATAAATTTATTTCCATACTAAATTAATTTTATCAAAATATATTATATAATTTAGTATAATAATTTGAGTAATAAAACAAAAAGTTTAAAACTTATTTAAGCCTCTTCTAAATATCCATTTCTTCTAATTAAAAAACAAAAACTAGTAAAGCAATCTTATGAGACTATTTTAATTTAAATGGTTAACATAGAGGCAAATCGTGGCTATATGATCAAACTAATCTTGGCCCTCCAATCAAAATCCCTATTTCTTTAATAATAAATAAACCATGTATTTGCCTTAGTTTTCATTATTCAATGGCATTGGTGGCTAATATTTCATTTGACCATTTTATATTTCTCCTTCTAAGCTAGGCACCTCTATGCTCGAGGTAAAAGCGTTTTCTTTTTTGCTTTAGTGTTTATTTGCCCCTTTTCATATGGGAAACCTTTTTCATAGGGCTCCGCCGCTCCATAAGCCCTTGCTTGCATTATACAACACATGGCACCATTCACAAAGGGGGAAGTTTTCTCTTTTTAAATTTGTAGGGCTCCACCGCTCCATAAGTTGTGGTGGCCCAACATAGTCTTCAAAGAGCCATTATGCACGAGAAAAAGGTCATGGGTGAATCAAAACATCAAGTGGATGAAAAGATGGAATATTGAATGGAATGCATGGCCCAAGGACAACAAAGAAATAAAAGCATTTGTAATAGATAAGTTCCACAAAGCTATGTGGGAAAAATGGGGAGAAAAAGAGATACTACCTCGAAGAATTTAACTACACTTGTGATCATCAAAAAAAGGCCTACATAGGGGCCCTCATCCGTTAGACAACTAATATTCTCATAGCTCAACTAAGGACTAACTCTCATCGGCTTAGATGTGAAACAAGTAGATGGAAAAGGCCTAAAGAAAAATGGGAAGAGAGACTCGTGTCTTTTGCTCAGATGGGGTAGTGGAATTAGAAAAAACACTTTATTATAGAATGCAATGCTTATAATGACATTTGTTTGAGATATGCAATCAATTTCACAACATTATCATTACAGGATATGTTCAATGAAGAGTTGATAGCTAAAATGGGGACTTCATCATCAAGACTAACAAAAGAAGATCAGAAATGATGAAAATAAAAGAAACTAGTTTTACTGTCTCATAGGCTATTTTTAGCCTTGTGGACGTTAAAAAGTTTTCATTTCATTTTCAATTGTAATGTCTAGGAGCCACTCTATGCATTTTTTTTTTTTGCGTGATGAAGTCGGTTGTAGGAACCTAACACCATTGCAAAGGTAATAAACTCATGTAGTGCATAAGCTTTCCTTTCTTTTAGTTTTGATTTGATACCACTATTTTTTCATTTAATGTATTTCTTTCCTTCTTTATGTTAGGCTCTGGTATGGTCCTGGGCTCCTTGTGCTCATTTTTTTGTTGTTACTTGGTTGTTAATCCAACAACAAATTAGGATGCCACATCGTAAAGGTAAACATACTAAGAACATTTTGCATAATATTTTATTGTTCCTAGACTTTTCAAAGGGCATCCCAAGAATATTTAAGAAATAATGGTTTCAAAAAAGAAAAATTCTCTTCTATGTATGTCTTTGTAAATATATTCCTCTACTTTCCTTCCGATAACCAACATGAAAAATAAGGTATAAGAAAAACATTTAACATCTCTCAATTAATTACACATTGTCATTTGTACAACTAGGTCCGATTCTTTATGGGGACATGAAAACTCATACAAACTAAGAGTTTGCCTTATCCAAGCACTTCTTTAATAACCAAGCACCGCACTAGTATGCTATGCAAAATTTAGAATTAGCGTTGTTCTACAAGAATCACTAGGGTTTAAGTCTAAACAAATGGAATAGAATCACACACATACACTATATATAATATTTTATCACAAAGACACTCTCTACAAAACATTTTTTTGAGTGAATTAATTAACATATTTGAATAACTTGCTAAGAAATTTCATGGATTTAAGTTGTAAGTATTTCATCATTCTCATAGATAATTTTACGGCCTAAGTAATTTTTCCCCAAAATAGTCATTATCCAAAAAAATTACATGTCATTTTAAATAATTTAATGAGCTTGCAAATACTAAATAATGTTAAATATAGGACTTTCAGTGTAGTCAAGATTTAAGCCCATCTTCCTTAAACTATCCATTTACAGATCAAGGGATGCAATTTTCAAATTTGCACTACAAAATAAAACATTGTTATAAAAAAACAAACTGTCATGGCCCCTCTCATTTCATAGTCTTATAATTTCACATATTAATCTTATCAAGCCTAAATGAACAATCAACCAATAATTTCTTTAATTATCTCGCACACCATCTCTCAAACGTGTTCAATTACAAGTTCTCAATAATGCTCCACATGCCAAAGGAAAGGATGCACTCATATCCAACCCATTAACAACATAATTTGGGAGTTGAGGCCTACAATAGCTGCCCCCAAGCCAAGGGTAACCAATCAAGTCCATAGTACATGGGATTTGAAAATTGAAACAAAAAAGTGAGGTGAAAACACAACATAATGCAAAATGTATAACCCACATTGATGAGTATGTAGAACCATTAACTATGGGAAAGAGGGGTATTAGCCCTATACTAAGCAAGAACAAATCCAAGAGTTGTTGAAACTGACTTGTATTTGAGCTGGTTTGCATCCCTCTACAACCATTATTCGCAAAGCCTCACCACCTTCGGAAAAATAAAGCAAGAATAAGTCATCCTATGACAAAGCCTTATCACCTTTTGAGAACGAAACTAAAGGATATGAACAAAGAACCATATCTCAAATTCATTTTTACAAGACGATTAATTTTACTAATTCAACTCACAATTACAATAGAGACAATTGCGAAAACCCTCATCCCAAAAAAAAAAACACACAAACAAAGAACCAAACAAAAAATCAATGCATAAAAATAAAATAAATGACTTTTATATTCTTTCAAGTGACAACGCCTACCTCTATTCCAATACTCTAATTTTTGCATTTCTAGAACACTTTCTCCTCCCACTTATATAATTTTGCAACATTTTCTCCTCTCCGGTATGTACTTACACTCATTTAGTATTTAATTTTTATAAGTGTGAATATGCCATGTAACAAGCATAAACATACAAAGGACATTTTGAATATTAGTACTTATGCCCATTTAGTATTTTATTTTTATAAATGTGAATGCCCTCTAAAAAGCATAAACATATGAAGAACATAGAGCATTTTGTTTTATTCTTCCTAGATATCTCAATAATACCTTGGAAAGAGTGGTTGGAAAACAAAAATAGTTGTCTTCTTCTATGTTCATTTTTATAAACGTCTTCCTTTTCTTTCCTTCTAATATCCAACATGAACAATAAGGTGTAAAAAACATTTAACATTTCTCATCTAATTACACATTTTCATTTGTAAAACTAGGTTAAACTCTTTATGGCATTATGAATACTCATAAAATTAGATGCTCGCCTTATCCTTCTAAGCACTTCTTTTATCACCAAGTAATGCACTAATCTTCTATGCACAAATTAGAATTAGATTTTTTTAGAGGAATCACTAGGATTTATGTCTATACAAATGGAATAGAATTACACACATACACTACATATAATACTTCGTCACAAGGACGATCTTCTACACAACATTTTTCCGAGTAAATTGATTAATCTATTTGAATGACAAATTGTTAAGAAATTCCAAGGATTTACACTGTAAGTATTTGATAATTCTCATTGATAATTTTTCCTAGCCCAACTAAAATAACTCCATAATAGTCACCATGCAAAAAAAAAGTACATGCCATTTTAATTCATGTAATTAACTTGAATATACCAATTAAGGCTATATACTTTTTCTCTATACTTTTAGTCAATTTTTCAATATACTTTTCCAAGTGCATAAGCCTTTGGATGAAGGAGTAATCAAATACTTTATGGGCTTGAATCCCTACTGCAACATGTTCTTTAAGTATTTCATTCAATTGTTATGTATTTATCTTTTCAGGGGAATACATCCCCTGGATGGGAAACATCCTTTCTATATAGGATTCAATGTCATCAACATAATCTTGTGCTTTGTTCCTTACCTCCTAGATTTTATGTATTCCATTTTCTAGTAGCTCTATCTCGTATCCTAATTCCTTCTTCACACAAGAGGTGTTCTCCTTTCCCATATGGGGGCATGATCCCTTCCTTTTCCAATATTTCCTCACTGATAGTATTTATACCTTCGAGCTTGGGTAACATTCCCTTCCACTAATCCAATTCCTCATAGAATCTCCTAGTTTGTTTATTACCATCTTCAATATGTTCTTTGATATAGTTGTAACATGCCCCAACTTTGATTAAGGCCTAGCTACCCTTCTCAATAACTTTCCTTTCCCATTCTTTGGTAGTTGCATTTCGGGCATTGACATCTTCAACATCTCTCAAAGTAACATATGTGACCTTAGAGGTGAGTGCTTGTGAAGTTGAAGGTAATTGGAAAAATTTCTTCACAATATTAGATAGGGCTTCAAATTTTTCTTTTAATTGTTTTTGGTTTCCTTATCTTTGTCACTTTTTTTTTGTTAAGGCCCCTAGGGCCATTGTAGCCTCTTTTTTCAAAGTATTTGTGGTTGGATTCCCCAATGGAATATGTGTAACTTGATAGTCACTCATTGTAACTTTAGATTTTAGTATATCTCCTTTGGGGTGGCAATTTCCAATGTCTTGTGCTCTTGAGGATCTACATGGGTCTTGGATAGTATCCTGGATTTCTTGAGGGCTCTTGTGGGTCATGTGGCCTCTACTTGAACTGTTTCCTTTTCTTCCCTTGGGAGCATTGCTCCCAACCATCCTATTTCAGGGCATTTCCTCCTTTTGGAGGTTGTGCTTCTTCTTTATCTATGTCTAGAATAAACCACAATTTCCTTGGAAGTAACATGAGGAACCTCTGAAATTGGAAACTGTATTTGTGGGACTTCATTCCCCACCACTACTCCCTTTGATTCAATATGTGATGCACTTGTTCCTTCATGCCCCTTCTTTTGTTCATCAACCTGCAAGTTCCTTAGTTAGCACCACTATAGGAGTTGGTTCTTGAATTTTATCACCAACTTGCTCGTTTTCCTTGCTTGTAGACACCTCATGAATTGTGATAGCTTTGTTGAATTTATTCAATGCTTCTTCCATGGGGTCAACAAGAACTTCTGGATTTTCTTGTGTTGTGGTATTTGCCTCTTCCTGAGGCTGCACTTTTGTGAAGACAATTACTTCCATGAATGATTCTTCTGCAACCTTTAACTTTAGTGGCAATGTTTCAGCTGTGGGTATTGTGAATCTAAATTGTGGCACACTATGAATTGTAGTACTTACTTCCTCACCATGTATTTATGAAGTATACATTAGCTGGATGTCCAAGGGGGTAACATCAATCTCTTTTTATGTTGTCAAACTTTGCACCAAATTATCAAAGTCTAGTACATGTGTTTCTTTTTCTTCATCCACCTCAACTATCTCAATTTTTGGATGTGTTCCTTCGTGAGTTGGTGTTGCAACAAGAGTTTCTTGTACCTCATCTAATGGGACTAAATCAATCACTTCAACTTGTGATTTTGCTCCTTCATGTGCCAATCTTGCAATAAGAAATTTTTGAGCCTAATCTAATGAAATTGAGTCAATCACTTCAAGTCCCTCAAATTCTTTTCCATGTCCTCCTATAGCTGGGATGTCCCTGACCTTTGAGGTTTGAGTAGCTCTTTCCAAGGGGTATACAACCTTGGCCTTCTTAGTCCTTTCATAACACTTAAGGCCAAATTTCTCTTTCTCTTCAACACTTTGAACTCTGAGTTGTGGGTCAATATCAGGTAAAGACCCCCTCATTCTCTTTCCTGTACTAGAAGATCCTGGAAAATTTACCACAAGAGTTCTAGGTTTTGAAGCACCTGCTACCTTAGCCTGTAATGAGACAGCCTGAGTGATGGGGGCATCCTTCATGGTTTTCATTAGTATCTCCTCAGCCTTTTGGGTTAAGAGGGACATGGAGGTACTTGTTTTACTTGTAGCAGCAATCCACTCCTCTATTATTCCAGTGGTTGGCTTCTTGGAAGGAAGATGAGGTGCTTTCCCCTCTAAGGGATCCATTTGGCTTGCTCCTTCCTTCAAAGGAGGAATATCTTCTTGAAGAATTCCTGTAGTCCTATACTCTTGCAATACCTTAGTGTTCTAAAGACAAATCCAAACCTTTTCTTGTTAACCATGTCAATGTCCTCATTACATGTGCAATTCTAGTATGTAGTCTTGTTGTTTCCTTTGATTCCAATCAAGTGGCTCAATTGGTTTCCCTACCAAATTCATCTCAATGTAATATTGGCTCACTATTTGTTGGTCATCTGCAAAGTCTTGAGGTACAACTACAATTTTGTAGTCTATCACCTGTTGTAGAGTCATTCTAGAGAAGTCTCTTAGTCTAACTTCCTCTTCATCTCTACAATTCATCCAAAAATCTTCATAGTGTGATTCATGTTCATATGAACTTCCTAGGACTGAACTCATCACCCATCTAATATCATAGTTAGGCCTTGGCTGAAATTTTTCCATCTCTAGTTTGTTCATCTCTTCATCTAGAAGTCTGGCCTTTATGATTGTTGTGCATGTGTACCTCCCTATTGTGATTGGGAACTTGATATTGGTCTTGTGTTTACCAGCTATTAGCTTGTGTACTTCTGTCAACGACCTTGAGAGCTCCAAAAGTTTCCATTTGTCATCTAGATATCTAGGCAACATGTAAGGGTGCCCCTGGAAACCACTTACTCTTATGTAAGTAAAGAATATGAACTGGATAAAGTAGCACCCATAATCATTGATTTCCCTTTTGGAAGCTATAGATATTATAAATTGTTCCCATTCTAGTTTGAAAAGGCATATAATGGGTGTAAAGAAAGCATCATTTATCTTTCTAAAATTTCCCTTGTGCTTCTCTAAGTTCAATTGGGGGTATACATCATACACCCTATGGGTAGTAAAATCTTTCATCCTTGGGATTCCTGGGAGTTCCTTGTGGCATGCAAATATTATAAACTAGGTAAGACATCATGTAAAATTCACACCTCATTGCAGTGCCCTCTTTAATTTATACAACCATCTTTATAAGTTGATCATGAATAAATGCATTTATAAAATTTTCCCAACAAACCTTCTCAATACTAAACAAATGAGCTAGATATAGCTCATCATCCACTCTTGGAAGTCATAAGCAACTTTTAGGCCTGCAATTTTTCTTAGTAGAGTGATGAGGTCTTCAACCTCTTCCACAAAGTGTGAACCTCTGTTTTTATAAACAACCTGTCTATTCATACTTCTGGTATATTCTGCATGTTTGGTGCTCCATAAGCCTTGTGTTGATTGTATGTCAATTTTCACTACCCTCTCAACTTTGGGTAACCCCAATATTATTCTAAAGGTCTCAGGTGATAATGAGAGCACTCTAGCACCACTTCCATCTAATACTTCCTTGGTTTCATGGATTGTAGTTTTCGGCACAAGTCCATACCAATTTTGGGCAATGTATGGAGGGTGGGAAAGAAGCAAAGGCAATACCACTAGCATTGATTGCTGCCATGTGATCACTTTTGTTGGGAGCACGTAATCTTTGTAGGAAATCCTCTATGTCAAGCATTCCCTAGGTTGGTGTCTCATTACCTCATCCAAATTGCTTGTAATATGTGAGGTAACGGGGGTTCCACTTGATTTTATCTTCATCTTTCTTTGTAATCTATGGCAATGGTTTATCTAGGCACTATGGGAGTCAAGGGAAGGACCAAGTGTGGGAGGAGAAATGTAAACCACAGATGCTTCTTAAAAACCCTTACAAACAAACAAGAAATTTAAGCAATCTTTAAATTTTTCTGGGATACTTACCCGAGTTTGTGTATTTCTTCACAATACCAATCACATATGCTCGCTAATTACTTCAATTTTCCCAAACACCGTTCCTTACAATCCACTGGATCAATCTCACAATCCAAGTTCGTAACTTTAGGGCTCCAGAATGCTCAATTTCGTCGCGAGAAGGTAGAAATGTGAAATAATTAGCAAAATTTTGAACCTATAATCCTTTCATGATAAAGCAACATTAGTGGCAAAGGCCATAAATGTCTAATATCCAATCTCAAATGTTGATCTCTTCCTTTTCTCATTTGAATGATAACCGTCCACATGTCCTTTTGGCAGTGGGAGCCGAGCTCGCAACCTAGTTTGCATTTTTGTATTTAACTAAAGAAGTGCAAAACTGCAAATTATTATGGGGTCCCCGATACCGAGCTGCATTGATAAGATGACATATGTCCTTTGTCAGGCCTCGGGGTTTGGATGCAATTTGCACTTTCACATGAAGTGCGAAACTACAAAGTGCAAATATTCATGAGATGCCCACTTTTCATCTTGTGTCGTTATGATGACACGTGTCCTTTTCGAGCCACGGGGTTTTGAATGCGCAAAGTGTACATTTATGCATATGGGATGTGCTTTATAAGAGTGTAATATTACAAAGTAGCCCCACCCTTTCCTTAGGAGTTTCCACAAAGCATATTCTGTATCGGGAGTTGAGGATATATTTGCACTTTACATTCTTGCACAAAATGCAAGTATACTTGATGGCTCCACCATTACGAAGCTTCCCAGAGAACACCATGTCATCAGCAACATGAATGAAGTCACATTTTTACATACATGAACAAAATGCAGTTTTTTACGAAGGAAAGAAGTTGTGTTCAAATGTTTATGCGTCCATAATCAATACTTTTGAGCTTCAAGCACGTCTATTTCAAACCATTTGAACCATTACCATCCCATAGATCGTGCAAACTTCTTAAAAGAGTTAATGTATGAACAATACTACAACCTTTACTCGACATAAGTTCATTTTTACTAAAAATGTAGTTCAAGAAGAATTTTCTAGGGTCATGGAACTTATGTAAAGCAAAGCTTAAATGGTATGGACAAGATTTTAAAAGAGTCAGCTTAGTTTAAGATACAAACTCAAAATGAGCACCAACATAAGGAAACCACGTGGACAATTGGAAGGTCTTTTAAGGTAGATTGGGCAAAAATATCCATTCATTGAACCTATAGAGCTAGAAAATGGTAATGATACTCCAAAAGAATGTAGATGTACAATTTGTAGTTGGAAATTAGGAAAAGAACATAAAATGTAACTAAAATTAGACACAATTGAGAAACATTGTGGCAAAGTATATGTGATAATTAAGGAAAATGATGGAAAAATAATAAAGACACATAGATGGAAAATTGTGAAAGAGTGCATGCATGTAAGATATGCGAGAGGAGTATGAAAATGAGCAAAAACATTGTCGAAAAATTATGGAGAAAGGAGGAACAATTAATGCAAAATTTGGAAAAGCTCTAAATGACAATCTTAAGATAAAAAATACACAGTTTTCAACTGTATTCTTCATTCTTAAAATGGGCAAACCTATTTCAGAATTTAAGAAATTGTTTAAGTTTTATGGGTTTCCTAACCTTCCACAATCACACTGTTTAGATAGCAAGTAGTGGTTGGGAAATGGAAAATGTCTTACAATGAATAAAAAGGAGGATTTGAAATAGAAATTCAAGAATGCAAGTTTTATCTCCCTTTCCATTGATAAGATTACAACAGGGGACAACACATTTTGGGTTTTCATGCATGTTTATACTTTTGAGAACGACACAAGGAAACCTCGTCTTCAAGTTCAAAACATGAAGGAAAATTGTAATATTGAAAATCTTTGAAAATTGGTCAGTATCTACTTTGAAGGATATACATGTGATGGATGATTATTCAATAGTTACAAAACTTATGCGTTGGTGTGTTGACGGTGCATCGTAATGCATTGTCATAAAACTGGTCTATGTGTTCGTCTACAAACATCGGTTGCGCCTTATTTGAAAATGTCGCAAAAGTTGAAGAGCTTATCTATGAATTGCACATGTATATGTCAAGTAGTCCAAAAAGATTTCTAGAGTTTCATAAATTTGCAATTAGAGTGTGATGGTAAAAAACTTCTTAAAGATGTTGATACAAAATGGATTTCCATGTATGAGTTTGCACATATAATTTTTGATGAATATCCATCATTAACCAGTTTCATGTTTATGTACCGTATGCATGTTGACAAGGAAAAATATATGATTTACCACTGAATAGATTTGGGGACATTATTTACACTTTGTGAGATACTGCCCGTGTTGAATGAAATCAATTCCTAAAAAAAACATGCTTAAGAAAGATCCATCTATATAGTCAAATTTATTAGATTGAGAAAACAAGTATGCCAAACACTAGATTTGTTATACAACTCTGATGAATGTTTTTAAGGACATATATTCAGTAGTTGGCAAACTATAACAAATTTAAAGGATCCTAAAAGCTATTTTAGATTCAATATAAGTGGTCATCTTTGTATCCTTGTAAATGTGAACGAGATTCAAATGCACACTTTCCAAAAAAGAGTGGATATTGTCATAACTAACATTGAAGAAGTACCTGTAACACATAATATCTATGAAGGTCTTATATGTCAAACAAGGATCAAATTACAAAAAAATCACAATGTTTATCAATTGAAATCGAGAGAATGCTTTAAAAGGATGATATTCTTAAGGCCATGGGAGTGGTCAATCTTATATTTTGGAATCCTACAAATGGGTAAGAAAGCTATAAGTGATTTATATAAAAGACACATGGGTACTCCGTTAAGCATTTTGGAAAATCGGCGAGAATCTAACGGGGTTCAAATTAAGCGTCTTCTTCAAAATGAATTACTTTCATGTTAATCAGTTCATTTTGACATCACAATAGTCAAACAATATGACTTACTAAGTGAACCAACAACTAATGGTGTCATTACACTAAGCAAAGGAAAAAGTTGTATCTTAGTAGCATCCTACATGAAAACATTAATCAATATTTCCAATTGTATGAATTGTGTCAAACAATGATATTGGGATCAATTGAAGACGAAAGAGTTTTTAACGCATTAACATTTGTCAAATCAAAATATCAAAATAAAATGAATAAAAATCTTGAGACTTGTTTGCGATTGTATGTTTCATGATATGATGTGAACACATTTCCTTATAAAGGAGTAATGATGTATGAAATTCTCTTCAGAAAGGAGAGGGGCTTGTAATTCTAATACAAAGGCTAACATTAACAACAATAAAAAGACAAACATCAAAATTGTGACTAAAAATAACATCGAAAGATTATATAACAATTTGAGTCTTGAAGACTTAAATAGTCAAGAATCATTTGAGCTACTTGATATTGACTAAAGATGCATGTATGGACATAGTATTTCTAGAAGTCAAATTTCATATCATAGTATAAGTATGTAGCTTGTTAGTAATTATATAGGCATCTTCTTTATTGAATAGTGTTTTCAATGTTTTAACATGTTATTTACGCTTTTAATCGAGAAGTGTGATACTTATTTTTTTTTGTCTTTTAAATCGAATAATATTCTAGCATATTATTGCGCTAAAAATAAATCAAACTTGATTACAAAAAGTGTTTGAAAATGATAATAATCAATCATGTATTATGTAAACATAATGGAATATTCTAATCACATTATGATTTTATTTTAAGAAATTACACATGAATATAATACAAGTACAACACAACATATATTGAAACTCTCAATATTTTCATATAATGAAGAAGATTAAAATTAATAGAAAAGTATATATATTTATAGTCTGAATATTAAATTGTTTTACAACCAGATTTTCAAATGTCAAATTTTACAATTTCATATTGCAACTTCATCCTTAAGAAGTAGAGTCTTTAATTTACGTTATTATCCCCTCTACACCATAACCTTCTTTTAAAACACTTGACTGAACAAGATCCTTCGTGGCTAATTTCGCATTAATATTCGAAAGTATTTCACATTCTAGATTTGTTGCATCACCGAATGACCCAATAACATTGGATCCTCTTCGTTTTCATATTCAACAATATTTCGAACACATTTCATGCTCCTTTATGATCCTTCTTAAGGTATTATTGTGCTTGTTAAAAATAACAAGTTTTTGTTTCAAATCAAATGATGCAATTAAACTTTTCCTTGCATTTTTAAATGCACATCAAGCATTGTTGCCTCATTCTTCAAATTCTGGTAATTCAAATGCATTTTTAAAATAAAAAAATAATTAATAAAATTAAAAAAATTGTTAAACCTATTTGAAAATTTATTAAAACTTACCAATGCCTTATCCCTTTCGTATTCACAATAACTACAAGGCCCTTGTCTCTTGACCACATATTATGGTAGGCTTGTGCTTCTGCATTTAAATTATCAATTATGTTCAACATTATATCTAACACATCATCATGATAAGCATTTGTAAAAGATATTGTACTAGACATACGCTTGATTCAACAAATATTAAGCTTTGTTGGTTCGTTTTGAACCGAAAAATACAATAAATGTCTCTAGGAGTGGAAGTTAAATCATGAATTTATTTATTTTCTCAAAACTTTATTCCTAAGTTCCCACAATATTAATTGTTCAATATCTTTTGTTAAATATCATTAATAGTGGTCGACAATAGAAATCAAAAGACTGTCAAGTGAAAAACTTGTTTTTTCATCATCTATTAAGGCAATTTCTTCATAAGGTGTGTTTGATCTTTGTTCTCTTCTTTGGAGAAAGTTACTATCTCCCATGGCTGTTATCTTGTGGATTAAAAGTTCCATGGGCCCATACCTCGCTTTCAATCCCAAGATATTCCTCATCCAAATCAATTTCATTCAATATAGAAACACATCGTGCACTTGGAATATTGTCCAACAAAAAAGTTGGAAACTCAAATTGCAAAATTCAGTGGTACCCCTACTTGAAGTTGGAGTATTAAATGAAATATATTTCCCCGCCCTGGTCTTGACATTTTGTTGTGGCGGTGGCATATTTCACCTCAAAGTAGCAGAAATGTATTTGGAGGTGGAAGAGGCACTGCAATAATTAAATGTAAATAACACGAGAAAATTGAAATGATAAACATAATAAGAATGTAACAAATGAAAATTATATACCATTTAGGATTAAAAACATTACTTATTTGCATAGATTGCAATTGAGATATTAATGCGGCATGTTGTAGTTGTTGAGGAGTAGAGTGAAAAGACTGGGAGTGGTACTAGTAGTTGTGATCTAAATGTAATTAACCATTAACAATTTAAATTTATCAATTTCTTCGTTAAAAAAATATAACTAATAATAAATTAAAATTACAACTTAAATGAGATATATACCCGAGGTAATGAAGATATATCTTGATCTTATGTTTCTTCAAATTCATATACAATTCTTGTTGGACTAGCAGAGCCCGACTATATAAACATGTGCTACTAGAGATTCTTTGTAGGAAAGGAATGTAAACAAGTTATAAATATTTATTGTATATTTGTATGAAATTATATATACTTTAAAAAATATTGAAATATATAAATAATAATTACATGTAATCAATGGCATGGTGGATGTGTCAATTGGACGAGGAGTTAAGGAACTCCTCATCTATTTCACTTGAGAAGTGCTTAATTGTGGATCGGTGTCCTCGGTCTCTTAATCGTCTAAAACAATAATTGAGTCTCCAGAATCCGGTGGGAAACATCCTCTTATAGAGACCTATCTTCGGGTTACAACAATGCAATGATTATCCCCTATTATAATTCAACAATGAACAGACTATTAATATCAAATATAATATATAAAATATGAAGAAAATAACAATAATTATTAAGAAACAAATAATCATAAATTTGGGACTCACCGCATGTTGTTCAATTGTTAAAGACATAATTTATTTTTATGTGGAATGTGGGAGGACAAGGGGTGTTGCGTAAATTGTATAGAGATTCATAATATAATGCAAGAATAAAATTTGTGGAATTAATAGTAACAATTTGTTATTCGGAGGATTAAAAGTGCACCAATCATAATTTTGTCCACTAAGGGTGCAACGATATAAGCCAAGGCCCAATATAAATATTTTTATATCGCCCTTGCAATATAATTATGGCACAGGAAAAGTGAACCATAGCTTGTAGAAATGGGTCATCTAAATCCTTGAGGGCAATTCCCCTTTTTGAAGGATTTGGGGAAAATGTAAATGTAAAGAGAGACAAAATTGATAAATATTTAATAAGATATAATAAAAATTTGTAAAATAAAAAATGATGTAAATGGTAATATGATTAATAAAAACTTACCAGTAGTTGCATAAATAAATAATTGGAAGTGCGACTCCAAATACTTGACGTCTTCATTTGTCAAAATAGCCTTCGTTGTGACATGATCCACATTTTTGTTTAGTGGTCTCGACAAACACTCAAAGACTTTAGGGGACATTCTAAAGGATAGTGTGCGTGATGGGAGTTGAATATGAAAAGTACAATATGAACTATTATAATTAGTTAGAAGGTTGAACTTCTGATTTTAGTTGGTGGACTCACTAGCAATTTGGAGATAACCTTCCTTCTTGGCATTTTTGTAGTAAATGGAATAGATGTTTGCTTTAGAATCAATGGATAATCTCGTTGGTTGTCATTTGAGGATTGAGGTTGTTTTCTCATTTGTTGTAGGCTCTTGCAGTTTGGCTAAGCGATTGTGTAAAGTGTATAAGAAGATTTGGAGGTCGCTACCGCCAAACATCATGTTTGGGGATCTCAGCTGGTAACAAGCATAATACTATTGGCCAACAACACCAAGCACGCTACCAATTGGTAGTACCAAGCATGCTATTGTCGAGAACACCAAACATGTTAGTATACTACTTTGGTTGAATGCTATTGACCGACAACATTCTACATACTTTGCGATCAATGACAATATTCTCTATGCTATGACAACATTTTGCATGCTATAGACTGGAAGCATTATGCATAATGTTATCGTAGCATTCTCGCATGCAAGCATCGGCGGTAGCATTCTACATGCCACTTCATGCAAAATTCTCTTTGTTGCAGCAACGATAACCATTTTCCTAAATGTTGCAAAAAAATCAGCATCCCCATGAAACAAATTTTCTTGTGATTCGTCATATTTTCGAAAGTGGTTTTTCAAAATTCACCAAATAGTTTATACGGTTGTTTTTGGAGGAACTCTTACAATTTACCCTAGTTTAGTGGTACTCTAAACTCAATTGTTAGAGCTAGCCTTACTAATCTATTATTTTTATGGTCTCAATAGTTTGTAAGTTTGTTTATTGATCCTTTAGATTGATTTAGGGAAAAAATGGTATTAGAGTTAGTTATTACACATCACTTGATCTTTTCACAAGATCCAATTTTGTAATATTTTCTAGAGATAATAAGATCTTTGGTTCGAGTTTAAATTTGTGTACTAGTTTCTTAGTATCATATCTAAATTGTTTTTAAAAATATCTTTCATTCCAAGAATGCTTTTTGTTGTGTATCTCGAGGCCCCAGGAGAGGCTTTGTTAGGCGGACTCGTAAGGACTTAACTCGCACATGCAAGGCAAAGAGAACGTCTCGTATGATGGAGAGATCATATATGGTGGTGTTAGTTCATTAGGAAGATATGTTGTTGACTCGAACGTTCGATAAATTTGTCATATCTAATTACTATGGTGATGATTTGCAAATGGATCTAGAGGATGAATCATTACAGTAGGAACCTTCTAAATTCCTTATGATGAGATTTATAGGAAATGTAATTTTTTTTTCTCATTGCTACTACTACTATGAAGTCTTGTGAGTCATATATTCAAATTCAACAATCATATAATCATGAATATGATATTCCTTTAGTAGAAAAGGTTGATATTGAATACTTAAATAAATTAAACACTTATAAGTTTATGCATATAGGATGTGTGAAAATTGGTATTACTCCTTTATTTAGACAAGGCTTAAATGCTTCTATTTTGTGTTGTTTGTTAGATACTAGACATTACTATTTTAAGTATTGTTTGTTTGCCACATTCAATACCAGTCTTAGTTTTGGTCTTATTCATTTCAATGATTTTCCAAATCATACTTATTTCATCCACATGGATAATATACTCAAACAAATTTTAAAATTGTATATCAAAATCACAGACTTGCATATCAAACCAAGGTTTAACCCCTTAGCCATATTTTATAGGGTCATAATTGATTTCACAAATACCGCTCGTCCTACGGTAAAACATGGAACTTTAAAAGTCAACAATGTTGTAATGCATGTTGGCATTACTTCACAAAAGATTCAACCAAAAGGCATTCCATGGATTGACATAAAATTCCAAAAAGAATAGACATCATCCACTACATGTGTTCAAGAAAGTCTCGCTATTATCCAAATTTCTACATTTATAATTGAATCCAAAAACATAACTCGCATCTATTTTTTGGCCCGGATCTACATCCATAAGATCCCTTAGTAGATATTTTACATTATCCTTTATGACATATCCACTTGAAAAACCTAATAAAAATAAAGGGAAAATATTTGTTTATAATCGCCCTACATTGGTGAATGAGTTGAACACCGATTATTTATGGTGTAATGAATGCTAGAAAATGATTAAGCAAAAGTATGTTCCTAACACAATTTCAAGAATAAATATGGATAGATTCCACTCATACAAAAATACTATTGCTAAGGCAAGTGAAGCCCTCTTAAAGAAAGCTAAAAAGATTTCCACTCTGGGAGAATCTTCTACAAATCCTGTAGAAGATATTGATGGATTCCCTATAAGTGAACATCATGATTTCTACACCTCAAATCAAGCTTTAGAAAACAATATTGGTACCAAAGAAAACTTTAATCAAAACTTAAATAATCGGGAAGCTTCCAAAATGCTCAACTGGAACAATATGGCCACTAGGCTCTTGTAACCATTGCCAAAAAAACACCATGAAAAGCTAAAGAAATTGAAACAAAATCTTGTTGTTATTCAACATTATAGGAGATCTTAAATTTTGCCTCAACACTCTAACATAGAATGTTGATTCCATTTCAATAAAAATCATAGATGTTAATTCTTCTATCAACACTCAAACTTCTAAAATAGTTTATTCTTGTAAAAAGACTAATACAAGAGACAAGAAATTTTGTTAGAGAACTAGTTGAACATCTTGACACTATGAAATTCATTGTTAAAACATTATCATATGTGGTGCCCTCTCTTTTCGATTGGTGATCAGGTTTCAACAAAGCTTGATAATAAGGCATCCTCTTTTGAAGCGCAAAGAGATTGGAGCAAAACTTTAAAATGTTATGATATTGCAAAGTTACAATTACCACTCCAAAAGAAGATCGACGTGGCTCACATCATTTGTTGATGATGCGTAAAGCATTGTCAATTAAGAAGACCATGGTGGGGCTTCAAGTTCTCATGAGCCCCTACATAATATTGTTTATACCAAAACACTTTAGCTTAAACCGGTATAAGCTAGAATTTAAATCATTGAAGAAATAAAACAATTAATTGATGGCATTCTAGGATGGGAAATGATTGAATGAGATCTTAAATCTTATATCAAAGGACTGAGATAAAATGAATACAATAGTAAAAGGTAAGATCTAGCATGTAAAGTACAAACAAGTGTGCAAGTTGGGAGATAAGAGTGATTTAGCTTGTATCCAGAGATATGGGTTGATTAAAGGCATGAAATTGACTATAACATGATGGATCTGGATTGTGCAAGTTCGATATGAGAAGTTGGGATCTAAAACTTCATCAGACAGGGAGTGCCCACAGGAGGACATGACCGCCCAAGCGTTAGTGTCTAAATAAGGCACTAATGTCCTTGCAACAACTTTGTTTTCGGTCTTTCCAGTGTCCTGGACTTGGTTCCTTCCTTTCGTTGTTTGCCACTTATGATCCGGCACAGGTACCTAGTTCGCACATGTTCTTGCAAAACTAACCCTAGCTACCTGCACAAAACTCAAGCAAACATTAGATGAAAGAAATAATGCATATGCTTAAGTCAGACTAACCTCAACAATCACCCCGATGTGATTGTCACTGAGCGTTGCACTACATTTCAAACTCTATGTATCTCTTGTGAATGTGTGATTTGAATTTTGTCCCTTGAAGCTATGTTGTCATTGTGTGGGCCGCACCAAGATAATGTAAGAAGTGGAATTCTGAATAAGCACTACTATTCAATGAATAATGCAACATAAAATGTGGTCATTGAGTTTTGCTCTTGTAGATAGTAAATAGACATTGATAGCCCAAATTGTTCCCCTTAATAATAGTTAGTAGGTTGTGTATATATATGACTTCCTTGTTTGAAATTTGACACTTAGTGACACCAAAAGCCTAGACCTAGGTCATGAAATAAAGATAAGAAAAGACCTATAATGAAAAAGAGACCGACAAGTTAGAAAATAAAGTAGATTGGACAAAAACACCTAGAAGGGACACTAGCACTGGGCAATAGTGTCCTAACTGAGCAGTATTGTCCCAAAGCTAAGAAACAAAAACATCACCAAGAACGGGACATGGATCCCTGTGACATGACCAAAGGATGTAAATGCAACCAAGAAGAGGCAAAGTCATAATCGAAATCACCAAAAACTAGTAAAATGACTAAGAAAAGGTGTTACCGATTTCTAATCTTCGCACTTGGAAATCATGCATACAACATACTAGAGGCATCATGTAATAGTAATAAGTGCATATTTTTGTGTCTACAAGAAAATAATCGTGGTATATTCTATAGGAAGAATGATTTAGATTTTGTAATGCCCCCGCCAGGACACCGGAAGATAGTCCAAAAAGTCGCCAATTTTTTTTTTTGAAGTGAATACTTAAAATACAAATCGGATCTCCCATTATTATTCATTTTAAACTAGATTGATTTCCCTGATTTCTAAATCACTAACCCCAAATTATTTTATTTATTTAATTTCTATTAAGTTACTAGAGACACCCTAGAAGGAGTCTACACCTTTTAAATTAATTAGTTTTCCCCCTTTTATTTTGTTTACCCACACACACAACCTAATATTTTATTTCCCATTCCCATTAAAACTACCCATGACTCAAGGGATGTAGGGTTAATTTTTGACCCTAGGATCAAAAGGATCTCAACCTTAGATCTAAGTTTTGCCCTAAACTTTCCTTAGCACATCTTTATCTCCTCTCTCTCCATTTGATTTTCATTTTGTTTCTCTTCCTTTCTTGTTTGAGCATACCAGTAGTTTTATTTTCTTCTTCTATTGTTTCAGCTTTGCCCTTTGGATGTGCAGGTTTTGGAGGGGTTGGACATGGATTTTCTTCATTGCATTTGCCCCTTTCAAAATCTGGTTGGGCGGATTTAAAATTGTAAGTGTATATAATATATATATATATATATATTTTTAGGGTTTTAGGGAGTGAAAAGAAGGCGTTTAGATTTGTTGTGAAGGTGGAAGATGAGGCAGATTCGAAGAGGGGCTGTGTGAGATGGGGCGACAGGAGAGTGGCCGCGGTGAAGGGTGGACGCTTTGAGTGGGAGGCATGCGGGGTGGGGGAGACGCGGCAAAGAGGTGGAAGGCCGTGGGGGGACATGGCAAAGACATGGGTGGGGAGATGGCATGCGGGAGATGGGGGTAGGGTGCGCGGAGGAGGTGGTGCAGTGGCCGGAATGTGCAGGTGGCTACACAATGCCAAGGGGGCCATGGGGAATGGGGTAGGGGTTCGGCCCTCCCCGAACCCTTCTTATTTATTTATTTATTTATTTATTTTAATTTATTTATATTAAAAAAAAAAAACAGAAGATCTAAAATTATATGTATTATATTATATAGATACCTATATAATATAATATATTTATATTACAATATGTAGATTTAAAAATCACAGTTATAGGATACAATGGACATTATATTATATTTGATACACAATCATAATACATTTATATTATTTTATATAATATATACTAAATTCATCTAGACTAAAATCTACCAGTTATAATACATTTTGTGATGAAAACACAATTGAAAACAAGTAACTGCTACTATAATAATGAACAGAACAACATGTTTATATTCTAATTTTGTCATGGTCAGATTTATATAAGTCAACTCTATTTTATACACAGGTAAAAAAAAATTCTATTAATCTAGATGTAAATGATTCACATACATGATAACAAAAACTATCCAAAGCTGCATTCACTCAAGATAAGATTAGGCATTGATATGTGGTATGAAAACACCAACTTCTTTCCAATGTATACATTTTATTTGCAGAACAACCTAGATGTATTTTATTCACTAAATTGCAAAATATATAAAGAGTGATGTATTTCAAAATGGTACTTTACTTTTAAATAAAATAAATTTACAATTTGAACAAGAAGGAGATCAACAATATTCTTGATTTATCAACTTTCCTTCAAGGAAATTACAACAAGTTCATATTATATAAAAAGAACATTTATTACTACATTTCATTTTCACGAAGCTTAACTAACTATGCAATATATTTCCAAGGAATAATTCAACTCAAGGAATCCCATTACAAGTTTCTTTACCAGGTAAGATCTACTTCATGAAGGAAAACTTTTCATTTTATCAAAGAATTACTAATCACCCATTTCACATTTAAAAGGCTGAAATCTAAAACTATATTTTCTTTTCAAACAACCATGACGGCATCACTTCTTAATCCAACAAGACTCATCCGCTTATGGAAAGTAACAAGTTTTACAAAGACATTCAACTTTCAACCATATTCAAGAGTGGAATAAATACAACTTTGAGAACACACGTGCTTCCACGAACTATACATATATTCCACATGGAAGACTTGCAAAAGAGCTCACTGCAATATTTTACAAGGAACATAAGTTTATCAAGAGCTACAAATTTCTAAACAAGAGAGGGTCATAAAGGACCATGCCACCAAAGATACTCCAACACACCTCAAGGACAAGGCTCCAACTTCAAATGCTTTACAAGGATTCAACTTCAAGAGAACGAGGCTTGTTTAACCTCCCAACCTTCAGGCATCATTACATGCCTTTCCAAGGGTTGGAAGACATGCTAGCCTCCCCCAAGCCCATGGGAGAGAGAGCTAGCTTCCACAACTTTGAGCACAAGAACCTTAGGGAGACAACACCACAATACACTCACAAACAAGACCAAATCATGCACGAAGAAAAAAATACAACATTGAGCAATAAAAGGAAAGAGGAGAAACCATATTCACCCTCTAAATTTGGGGAAGAGTAGATGAGATACCCGAAAGTGACATAAGGTGTGATCTAACAAAAGAATGCACACATCAAACTTTCTTCTCCACCTTATTTCTCCGAAGTCAACAAGATCCTCCTTATTACTCCACCCATTCACCAAAATCCTTCTTGGGAGGATTTTCAAACCCTTGGGTTTCCTCTCCAAGAATGGGAAAGGGGTTCAAACCAAATGAACCCCTTACCCACCTCAAACCATATGAGGGGAGTAAAGAAACCGACATGGCTTGCCCATCAAGCCATGAGGTTTGAGAGGGAAAATCCCTCTCTCTTCCCCCCAAATAACTCAAACATCCATCAAACCATATGATGGATGGAGTAAAAAGCAATACAACGAATATACTCAAGCAACAAACCATACAAGCAACTAAACAAATAAATCAACTATGAGCAAGCTAAGATTTAGTAAAGAAACATACCACATAAATGAGCTCAAGAGGTTACCTCTAATAGCTCTCCAAAACAAGATTTTGCAACTTTCTTCCTCAAGCAATCCTCAAGCTCCAAATTTCTCAAGCACCAAGCCAAAGCTCCAAAAAAAAAAAAAAAAGAAACCAAGAAAAGTCCCTCTCTTTTCCCATGGATGGGAATTTGAAGAGGAGCAAGCAAGCATCCTCACAAATGAGGGGGTGACATGTGTCACCCCTCTCCTTCTTCAAGGTCAAAGATGCCAAACAAAAGAGAGAAAGGGTAAATTTGTCTTTTTTCCTCTTCTCCCAAATTCCCCTAAATGTTAGCAAGACAAAATTAGTGAAACTTTTAATAAGCACTCCAATCCACACCCCTTACAAGGATGTGACCAATCAAGAGGTAAAAAGGGAGGGAAAACTCCCTCTAGCCTTGAAAATAAGCCCCCCTACCCATTAGGTAGGGTCCAAGGGCTCATTTTTATGTTAGGGGAACTCCCAAGCTAAAAAGGGGTCCCCAAAAATGCCCAAAATATCCTAATTTCGGGTTTTGCATTTTTGGCACAAGGGTAGAGGGTGTGGGGACCACCCAAGGGTCTCACATGTGACCCTAAACCCTTGAGATTAAGTGTCTCATAAAACAAAATCAAAAATTTAATGAAAGTGGGATTATTAACTCCCAAAACCAGTTTTACAACATAACTAATTACCCAAAACAAAATTAATAAATCAAGGCACAATACATTACAAAAATTGGGGTCACTCATGGTGCCCAAAATAATAATCTCCTACACTAAGGCTTCACACAATGAACATGGCTAGGACTCAGCCCGTGGGCTGCTTGTGCAAGATTGTGTAGCTGGCCTGAATCCCACGTTCTCCTATGACCTGTCACCTGCACACTCATTACACACATTAACCGCATCTGTCCAATACAAGAGTAAACTAGCTGCTCACTAAGCGAACAGATTCAAACATGTAAATTAATGATATCACCATCATCAATGTGGAATGCACAATCTCACACAATTCGTCGTATGTTAGGTATTACAATACATATCATGTCATATCACCATGTCATCATGTATCCTTATCAGAAAACGAATACGTTACAAAATCAAGGTATGTGACTAACTAATTATCCAACATGTATCAATTTGACCTAAATCACATAGAAAAGTGTTAGTGTCCACAATATCAAATAAAAGGTGTCAACCTACTAATCTAGTTAAATTAGCGCTACGCGCTCCAAATCACCATACGTGTTCATGAAGGCAAACCAACATATCCAAAATCCATAACTGTGGTTTAAGAATTCAGTAGATCATAGAGGCTAGAAAAAGTGGG
This sequence comes from Taxus wallichiana var. yunnanensis, assembly GCA_018340775.1. NCBI lineage: Eukaryota > Viridiplantae > Streptophyta > Pinopsida > Cupressales > Taxaceae > Taxus > Taxus wallichiana. Next base: position 238,938,698 of record CM031238.1, on the reverse strand, counting down.
CACTACAGATTGATTTAACCCAAGTTATTGCTAATGGTTGTGGGAATTTTAAAAGAATCACAGGATACTCTATCAAAATGACAAAGTAAAGAAACTCATTTTGTTCGCAGATGCGAGACTCGCAATGGCTCTCATTCATGAGTTCCTTGGAATTGTTGTAGATGATAAAAGGATAAACAAAGAATTTAGTTAAAAGCCCAAATTTGTAACATGAATAAGCTTAGAGCTTATCAATGCTACATGCAAAAGTTATACTATAATGCAGAGAACCCTTCAATGATACCACAAAACTCGTGTATGTTGAATCTTTTCCTCCATACCTTGCATAAGAATATACGAAGGCTATGCATGGATTAACAACTAATGATCTTACTCCTTAGAAAACCCCTCTATAAAAACACAAATTTAAAAAGCATTGCAAAAGCAAGTGTATTGATTATTCTTAGAAGCCTTTTCAAACAAAAGGTCCGAGGAGAAAATATTTCGAAAGAAAAATCCCATCAAATGTTTTTATCTATAAAGGGCCACATTATAATTCTTCCTATCCTAAAAAGGGACAATCTTCATCTTCCAAGGCTAAGGTAAACATTGTCTCCTCTCATAATCTCAATGAAGATGAATAAGTACTTATTTCTGACTATATCATTTATGATCAGATATTTAATTTACATAATCGAATATTTCTGCAAGCATCTTACCATCAAAATTCTCGTCCTCTTACTAGGATTTTGATTGAGACTAGTTATGATTCAATACCCTCTTTTCATTGCACTATGAATTCTATTTTTCAACATCCCTTCATATAACCAAACTCTGATGTCATTAAACAAGATGATTTACTATTATCCCACTTTGACAGTCGCCCTTCATATCTAACTTCCAAATGCCATTCTATATATCTACAACTTCAAAATGCCATGCCCAAATATCACAGTCAACTTCAAGTTCAAGCCAATCACCAGAAGATAACTGAAAAAGCCACTATTGCAAATTCAGAGGATTCATACTATCCTGAGGCTTCCTGCAACCATCATGGACGTGGTCGTCCTCCTTTTTCCTTCGAGGGAAACTTTGTAGGAAGTGGTAGGCATTTCATATTAGAGCTTGTAATAGAACGTTTCGACTGAAAATTAAAAGAGCTCTTACACGAAGAAGCGGATGAAGGGATTAATCAAGCTATAATATAATCTAAAGTTGAGTATGAAGAAATTTTTTGAGAACATGATTTTGAACCACATCAAACAAAAGAGGATTCATATGCAGAGGTAACCACTATTTTTGCTATAAATACACCATTCTGCAAAATCCTCATTACGGTTCGAAGTATCAAGCCATATAGTCTTGATGCAATGCTTGATACTGGAGCAAAAATAAGTTGGCTCAGAAGAAATGCACTTCCCAATGATTATTGGGAAGAGGAATTCATGAAGATCAATTTTGATTCAAAAATAGTATCCTCGGGTTATGTTGTTAAGGTGGATATTCAAATAGGCAAAGACACAAAGACTTTTTTGTTCCACTAGTTTGATCTTCTCGACCATGAAGTTTCGATTAGAAATGATAATCTAAAGTATTGTTTACCGCTCATACTTGGCAAGGATAAACATATTTTTTTCAAAATCCCGAATCTGTGACACGACTAAGCTATATTACAATGTAGGAGAACCCTACGATTCTATGAAACTCTGTTACATTGAATGTTTTCCTCTATACTTTGCAAAAGTCATTCCATGGATTGACTTCTAGTTGAATCTTTTATATAGTAATGTAGCATGCATTACAACATTACTATCTTTCAAGGGTTTGTGTTTTACGACAGGTGTGCAGTATTTGTGAAACGAAATATGACCTTATAAAATATGGCCATCAAGCTAGCTCTTGGTTTCATATACAAGCCTATGGTTTTGATATGCAATTTTAAAACCTGTTTGAGTAGATTATCTATGTAGACGGACATGGGATAATTAGGAATAACATTGAAATGAATGGGACCAAAATTAAGAATGGTATGAAGGGTGACAAAGAGACAATCCTTAAAAAAGTAACATCTAATAACTAATAAACAACACAAAATAGAAACATTCAAACCTTGTCTAAACAAAAGAGTAATACCTATTTGCACACAACCTATATGGATAAACTTATAAGTGTTTTGTTTCTTTAAGTATTCAATATCAACCTTATCCACTTAAGGCATATCATATTCATGATTATCTAATTGTTGAATTTGAATACATAGCTCACTAGACTTAATTATGTCGAAGGCGTTCCCCTATGGGAAAGGCCTTTGCGAACGTTTCTATGACTGTCTTAACTTTGGGTTTGATGGTCGCCTCAGACGTTTTTGCTTTTAACAGTTTTTTGGGACGTTTTTGCGTTTTAACAGTTTTTAGATGCATGGCAACAAGGAGAGACCTTCCACATGGTTCACTGTGGAGGACTTCCGTGGAGGTCTTTAATCGTATCTTGATAGAGGACATCGTTAATCTGTAGTCCAATTCAGAATGCTCTGGCACGCAAGTTGATTTACATTGTAGCGGACCAGGGAGACCTCATTTTTGGAAAGAAGTTGCAGATGCATATGAAACATTTCTTGTTAGTTGTTGTTGACCCGTTTTTCCTTCTGAGCTTGTCCCACCCACGACTCTTAAAGCTGATGAATCTATTGAAGCAACCGCTCTACATGTCTTATGTACAGGATTCCCAAGATCATCAGGAGAAGGAACCCAAAATGTTTCAAGTGTGAAAGGAATCTCATCTGAGAGCTTTCAAGGTGATGGATAAGTAACTCAAGTTGCATCCTACTTTGGACTGTCACTACAGTGGTGCTACTGTTGTGACCATTTTCAAATAGGTTCAAGACCTTGTGATTGCACATGTTGGTGATTCTTGGGCTATTATGGGCACAATTTCTCCCAATGGCAGTTTGTCAGTGACTCAGTTAACAATTGATATGAAGGCAGACTTACCTGAGGAGTTCTAAACAGAATGGTCAAGATAGTGAAGAAAAAGCCGGATAAGGGGATGCAAGAAAATATTGGTCATACTAAATGAATGGAAAGGATCCTTTGAGGGATCAAGAGAAAATTTTCCACAACATTACGAGGCATACCAAGAATTAGTTCGTGCAGGAGTAAAATTTCCTCAAAATTTGGATAGGTCGATGTGGCATTGGAAAATCAAGACACCCAATCAACTAATTTGAGTCCTCAATATTCTGCTTCTCGAAGTTATAACTCGGAAGTTGCTGAGTCTTTAACGGCTTCTAATATTCCAGGATTGAAATATTCAAAAGGCTAGGAGTATTGTGGATGTATTAATGGAGATGTTGATTGCTCTAGATCCTGTCACTAGAGAGGGTGTAAAAGAGGATGTAATTATGGACTGTTGGTGTCGAATCACAAGCACCCACAGGACTCGCAACGCGATCGTTTGAGACTCCCGGTGCGATTGCACAACATGGAGCTTTTCCCAAGTGTGGGACCTCGCGAAATCGGAAAAGCTCTCCGGATGAAGGCCGGCTCCTATTCCTCCTCTGTCGATGCACCAATGAAACGCAGAGGTTTACCCAAAAAAACCCTAACCTAACTACCGAGGAGACAGGAGAGAGAAAAGCATAAAAATAAACCTAAGCTAAGGAGGTGATGCACCGAGGAATGAAGAACATATGTTTTGCCAATTAAACACAGACCACAGAAATGCAATGCAATATCATGCACAGATAAACATATTCACAGTGAAAGATCAGGAGGATGCAAAATGAAACACATAGAGGGTTGAGAAACATCCACGATCATGCATTTATTTGCTCAGAAGGTTGATTGATACATAATACACTGCAAAAAATGCCCAGAGGCAAAGGTGCATTACAGTTTCAAATGGGAGGTTTGAGCTCCACAACTCCACCTGCCAAAGAGAAGAAGGGAGGAGGCACAAAACAAAAATGTTCGACCTTTAAAAACAGCCCCTTCCTTACATTTTATATGGAGGAAAAGAGAGGGAGAAGAGAGGAATTCGAACTGCCCCAACTACCTCCAAAACTGTATTCAATTCTTCAACAACCATGGTGGTAGGTAAGATCCCCAACGCCTGTCGGGTTCGGAACTTCCTCGTGCATTTGCATCGGGCTTGGAAACTGGCTCGACATGCTTCCTTTCCATGCTCTTCCGGCGTGTTTTTCCGATCCGGAAACCCGAATTCCCTTGCTGTCGGGTTTTGAAGACCCCCCGACATGTATTCGTTGCGCCATGTCGTTCCGCCCCCGAAACCCGATTTCCTTGTGCGTCGGATTTTTTAACCCTTCCGGCATGTCCTTTGGTGTCGGGTTTTGGTGGGCTCCCGACATGCTCTTTCGTCGTGCGTTTCCGACCCGAAAACCCGATTTGCTGGGTGCGTCGGGTTTTGGAAACCCGAAAACATATTCTTTGATTGGCGGGTTTTGAAAATCGCCCGACATGTCTTTTGCTGTCGGATTTCTCTGCCCCCGACATGTTCTTTCCCGGGCGTCGGATTTTGAAGACCCGCACACATATTTCCTTCTGTCGGGTTTTAGAGACCCCCCGACATGTCGTCTCCCTCTGATTTTCCGCTTCCTTCCTGTGTCGGGCTCTTCAACCCCCGCAACATGCTCCCGCGCCATGCTCCTCCGACCTGTTTTCCCGATCCGGATTTCTGCCTCTGATTTCCCGCTCTGCAACCCGACTCCATTCGCGCCGTGTTCTTCCTTTCTGTCGCGCCGGGGGGGGGAAACATATACAACAATTTGGCGACTCACGGGGTTACCTGCCTGCTAGGTAGAAGATCAGTGGCCTTTTAGCAATCCATTGGGCATGGAGTCATAAGCGATATCCTGAACCAACCCGATATCCGATCCTGAACCTGATACCGCAACTCCTTCTCTGAGAGCACACTGAACTTAAGAGTTGTTCTCACCAAAACCACTGTAATGAACCATGCCAGAGCAAAACCAACACCACAAAAACTATGTACAAAACTGAAAATCATACATGTCCAAAATGGAACATGCAGAGTGTGCACAAGCACTTCTTCTGCTGAAAGCAAACCTACCTACTCTACTCTAACTGGGAGCAAAGATGAGCTAAACAAACCCTGCAACTGGTTGTGCAAAATAGCTTCCTTTCTTCATTATTGGCAGCCATGCAATTGATTTGGCACTGATCATGGCTGTTTGGATGGATGGAAAATCAACAAGAAGCTGGTCTTCTACCCAAATCATCAAGGTATCAGCTGAAGGCGAATCCAATACCTCTTTTAGTTGCTCTGCATTTGAATTGAAGAGATATGGCAGCTGATCCTCGGTACTTTGTATCTCACCCTCATGCTCAGAAGTGAGCATGACTGGTTTTGGCTTCTCCCTTGGCTCCAATGAAGCCAAGTATCTGATTGGGCACGGCATGATCCTTTGAGTATGCCCATTGCTCTGATTTTCAACTCCAGGAACGGAGTTCTCTTGTAGTCCTCCTTGAATGGATGGCGTGGAAGAAATGGTGAAATTCCTCTGTCCTTTCTCTTCCTCCGATGAAGAACATGGAAGATTTAAATCTTCCAATTTTGACTCCAAAGGGCTGCTATAAGATGCAGGCTGCTGCAAATGAAAGCTCTCCCTCATGGCAGCAGGCTCTGGTGTTTGGAATGTGGATGATGAAAGAGAGAAAGGTGAAAGCTCAACCGGCTCTTCTCCATCAAAAGCAGATCCTCCAAATCGACGGAGGTAAATTTGCCTCATTGTTGTCCCCATTTGTTCGTGTTCAACTTCCTCCATGGTGTCCTCTTGATCTGTAACTTGACCACCATGGTTTCCTTCACTCTCCAATATTGAGTTTGAGAGATCAAACTCCTCTTCAGTACTAGAACTCGGGAGAGGTGAAGTAGAAAGAAGAACTGAAGGTTCTCCTGTAGCCTGCTTTGTGCTCAAAGCCCTTGGATCTGCACTTTTCTCCTCCACAACTAGGATGTGCTCCTCTTCTTTTGCCTTTGGAGCAGCTTCTCCCTCCTCTATTACTCGAAGGCAATCTTGCTCTTGAATGAGCTCCTCCTCCAGCATGAAGTTTTTTAAGTCAAACTCTTCAATCTGCTGCTCTAGAGGACAAGTAGGGGCTGCAAGATCTTCTTCAGAGCTTTCTTCCTTTTGCTCTTCTTCTGCTGCCACAAAATCAGTCCTGACCACCATTTGTTCTCCAACCCCAACCTCTTCTGTAGGCCTAACCATCAAGGGGATCTTTGTCATCCCAAATCTAAGAGCCCAACTCTTCAGACTTTGAATTTCTTCCTCTTTGTTGGCACTCTCTTTTTGCTGTGGTTTTCCTTGGCTGGCATTCTGATTTTCATCCTCCCAACATGGATTAGGGGATGCAATAGGAGGGATAGGTTGAAACTCAACTGATTTGACAATTTTGTGTGGTGGTGGAGGCGGTGAAACCTCTTGTTTCTTTGGAGTGGAAGGTACTTCATTTAGCTCTTGTGGAGGGGGTTTGGATTTGGAAGAGAAGAGGGCAGAAAAACTGAGATGGGATGGAAGACTAGGGGGTGGAGGGATGGATTCAACATTTAGGGCAGCAGATGGTGAGTTTAAAACTTGACACTGCTGAAATGATATAGATTGAGAAGGAGGAAAAGAAAGAGTATGAGGTGGTGTGCTTACCCATTGACAAGGTTGCAGAATACTTCTCTCATACACCTCTATTCCTTCAATCCACCTTGTAAGTAATGGCAGTGTTGCAATCATGAAGTCTAACTTCTCTTGAGAGCTGTAATGCCTTGGAAAAGGTCCCACCCATGGACAAGGTGCTCTACAACCAATTCCAAATGCTTTCATTTGTGCCTGAGCCCTAGATTGCACCATGTTCACCTCCATCTTTTGGATTTTCTCCAGCAGATCTGCATTTTCTTCTTCATTGTCTTCATTGCATGCGTACCCTTGCTCTTGGAAAGCTCCATAGCCAAACTGATTTTGGCATTGCTGCTCATATGGGTATGCATGTTGATCCTGAACTTGACCAAAATGCTGATTTGGAGGATTTGTAAAACATGTTGGAGGTGTGATATATTGCTGCTGTTGATGTGGATTCCATGATGGAAATGAAGTCATGGTTGCACAACTTCATGGAATGGAAAGGAATGAAAGAGATGGAAAGAAAGATGGGTGGAAATGGATGGGAACGGGTCTGTAACTCAGAGAAATGGGTTCTTTGATCGGGTGGAGTCGAGATGTGTTTTTTGAAAATGCCTCTAAAAGTCTGGATGTTGCCAAGTTACACACCAAACTTGACAATATCGAAATCGAGATTTAAAATTTGAAAGACCCGGAGGGATGCAAACTTCAGTTCGGAACTCATGTCATGTTGTGCAGTTGCGGATTCCCGAAAAGCACAATCGGAACTCAGGTCATGCGATGCAACTCACAAAACCCGAATTGCTATGTGTCGGAACTTGGAACATGTCCGACACCCCTCAAAACCCGAAAACACTGCCTTGATGTTTTCGGACCCCGAAAACCCGAAAACACCACTGTCGGGGGTAGGACCATGCAACGCATCACCCAAAACCCGAAATGACTACTGTGCCTGCTTTGATGCTCTCGGATCCCGAAAACCCGAAATGGTAAAAACCATGAAATTTTGAAAATCAAAATCTCAAAAATCTAAAGATACCCTTTTGAAGATTACCCTCGGATCTACCAACTGTTGAAATTTTGACCTGTTTTGAGCAAGATAAACCCTTGAAAAATGATTTCGGAGTTCAGGCTGGGAGATGCAAAATTTGAAATTTGTAAAAACTCGCAATCCCTCCACCTCGAGTGCGGAGTCCCGGGTGCTTGTGATTCGACACCAACAGGACCTCGTTGAACAATTCATGACATGTTCTTGCAAAGCATGATGCAATTGCTTCTGGATCCTACAATCCCTCTGAAGAAACACCTGTTCCTTCACTCCCTCAAGTGAACATTGAGCGAAATTTCATAGGTCTTTGAGAATTCACACACAATCTGAAGGGGAGGTTACTATTACAACAAGAAACCAGCCAACTACTCAGCCTTCCCCACCTCTAGGCCCGAGGGTCAATACTCCACTCCCTGAGACTCTTGATAATTTGAATCTTCTCGGTGGTGATGCATCTGAGTCATTGCCTTCGGTAACTCTACTAGAAGTTAACCAAAGACAACATACAGTGTCCTCATCAGTCTTTCAGAAGGCTACACCAAATAAAGAATCAGTTTTCCAAGGGATAACAACAAGAGAACAACAACATTCTTTATCCCAGTTGCAAGATGAGACTCAAGCACACTCAAATGGAAGTCTATCAATGAAAAGTCATTTTCTCCAACAAATGGGAAGACAAATATGTTTATAATATTTAATTAATTTGTTCATCAAATTAATTATATATTACATAGGCATAAGTTATGATGTAAATTCAAGTTGGGTCAACTTGAGAACTTGAGTTTAGGAGTTGGGTTAGATTAAAAAGTAGTTTTATAACTACTTCTTCGTACATAAGCCTATAAAAGGCTAAGTTGTAATTGTAAAAGGGACTTTTTTGGGAACTCTTTTTTAATACAATATTTTTCCCACTACATTGTGTTAATGTTCCTCAATCATAAAATTTGTCATTCTACTTATGATTGAATGATATCATTGATGTTGCTCCTTCATAGTGTGATTGATGCCCAGGTGATCAAACTTTGTGTTCGTTGTTAAGGTACATGGAAGTCAAGCAAGGTTATTAAGAAATTACTAGAGGCAGGGAAGTCAGATAAGCTTCCTAAGCATATTACTCCAGATGACATAGGTGGTGTTCATAATTGGATTGCACCAGGGAAGGCCAAGACTTCAAGTGATTTTAAAGGTGAGTCCTTGAATTGGTTATCTGTGTTATCTTAAAAATGAGCCTGCCAAGATTGGATGTTGTTTAGTGCCTTACAATGATGAGAATGATGTTAGTGCTTTGTAAATGATGAGGGAATTGCAAAAATAAGGTAATACTTCACATATATTCTTGTTGTATGTTTTGTATCAAGCTTGGATATTTTAAAATGATGTTCACTCTGCAGTGAAAATTTGCACACCATTTAAGCATCACTCTACTTTTAAAGGAAACTCTTGTACATGGAGGTTTGACGTTATCCCCATCCAAGTTAGGGAATCTAGTGGTTGGACTCATGATCTTGAAATATACACTGGACAAGTTAAACATTTCAGGATAACAGGGCATGAACTTATTCCAAGAAACCTCATTATTATAGAAACAAAGATAAAAAAATTGGCTTCACAAGCTCTGTACATTCAAGATTTCACCTTCTATTCAATCCCAATTTTGGCCTTATGACCTCACTGTACCTGAACAAACAGTCACTCATGTCCTTATACCTCTAATCTAACCATCTCCTTCCTCAACTTGATCTAATTCAGTCAAAAGTCATATATTCACCCACCTTTGCTAGACTATCCTTCCCTGTGCCTCTTGAATAATTGGCATACTTGTAACTCTTTAGAATACCTATTATCTCTTCCTCTTTCCTTTAGATTCTATCATAACCATCCTCAAGACCCCATTCACCTTAATATTCACTTAACCTTCAAATTTCTCTGTAACCCCTGATATCACTGTGCAACATTGTTTTCCTTAAAATATACTGTCACAGGTTCCGAGTTAGTGATGTACTATAAACTCTCCAATTCCCTTAGATCTCCTTCTCAAAGAGGATACAAGTAAAGATATCATTGAGCTTGCATCGTAAAGAAGAAGACTCCCCAAGTTACATAGTAGGCTTAGACGATGTTGAAGGAAAAGCATTGCGTACAACTCATAATCATTTTTATCATACAAGGCCGGAATAGATAGCAGGGCTTGCATATACATTAATTGATAAGCATAAATGTCTGCCATAAGTTCCAGGACTTAGATAGAAATCCAACAGTTTTTCAGGGATTGTAGGATACGATATGGCATGGTTACATATGTGTATATGTACATGTATATATATCTACAATAAACATATTTTTGTGCAAAAAATCATTCTTTGTGGATTTTTCAATAGGGGATCAGATCCGTGAGAAAATTTGTAAAATATTTTTCTTTTGATTTCTAAACCTAGACGTGGTTTCATTTCACTATGTGCAGGCTAGACTAGATATTCATATGTGCGGATTCCAACCAAGGCACTATCCATCGCTGCCGATCCTCCTCACAGTTTTCCTTTGATCAATGGTGGCAGATGTAGAAAGTGTGAATTAGGTAGGGTTTTTCTACATGTGTTGTTCTTTTATATGATTTGCATTTCTATTGATAATGTTTTCCCCTTTGTATGAATATATAGGTCTTTTTTTGTGTCTCACTCCACAAGGCATAGGATTTGCATTTCATTTTTGCACCAATAATGAAAGAACAAAGATAATTCATTTTTGCATGGTTTTACCCAAATTTCAGCGGCAGATCAAGCAGAAAAATACGTAGTTGAAGGTGAAAAAATAGACTCGCATGATTGTCCAAGAATAAGCTCCAGGAATTTTTGCAGCATTGCCCTGAACCCTGGTTCTTCTTCGAACAAGCCATGCTATCGCAGGATGTCTGCCAAAAAAGATTACCCTCCCTCAAATCTATTTCATCACTTTCTATTGTTATTGCAATGGGAAGGAAGAAGTCAATCAAGATGAAATCTTGGAAAGTTTTGTTGATGCTTTGGAATCAAGTATGCAAGAATTTAGCTTTGGAAATGAAAGCGTGATGGAAAGTAGTTTGAAGGGTTTTGCAATATTTGTACATAACCAACAGGGTATGGTGTCTGCAGAGCAGATGTTCATGGCATGGGGCCTTGGGAAAGATGTCATGGAGCCTACCATAGATATAGGAGGAGCGCGTGGAAATTCGACTTCCAAACCAATTTCTACCGATTGAGGTGGTGGTGGAGGAGATGGATATGGTGTTGGATCATAGAAATATTGAGGAGTATTATCAGAGAATGCTTGAGGATAATCCTTCAAATTATCTCATCTTGTGTAACTACGCTCAATATTTGTATGAGGTAAGTATTGTGTTGTTTACTGTGTGAAAATATGGGCTTCATTTCACTTAAATTCAATCATTCTCTATTCTCTGTGATTTAACCCGACAATAATCTAATATGCCCTTTATTACAAAATTGCATAATTAAATTCTAGTATTCTGAAAAATCACAGGACTTACCATGGAATTTTATCCCCTATACACTAATGAAATCATATTTTGTTGCCATCTTAGGAATTGATCCATAATTGATACCATTGCAATCAATGTCGAGTGCCTATTCTTCTTCCTTCATGTAAGCTCATGTAACCCAATGTCATAATTGGCTTCTGAACATGATACCAAGTTTGCATTGACATCAACTAAAAAAGTAACTCTTTATGACAACAATACCTTCAATCTTATTGTGTGGATTTCTTCATTCTCTTCCTGAACAATTGAATCCATAGTCTAAAATTCGTCCATTGGAAAATGTTTCTTCATCTCAAAAAAACAAAAAAGGCAAGGTCTGATATAACAAAAAAAAGGTATAGTAGTTGATTATTGTATAAATTTTGTGAAGGGTATATATATTAACTTGAATCAAGATTGTTCTAGTTCTAGGTAACAATCGGCAGTTGGTTGCTTAATTGCATTTCTATGAACACTTTGTTCAACTATAATAGGTAGGACTGCTCTGCTAGGTTCCTAAAAAAAGTAATTGTCATCTTAATAAGCGTAAATTGAAAGAAGAGCACAACATACTCATGATGCGCAATGAACACTGAAATTTGTGAAGCTGGTCAAATTTGGGATTGTTGGGAGTCAGACATACATTCTAGGAAAAAAATTTTTATACGTCTGTGAAATAGTATTGAAATTTGAAATTATTCTAATTTGGGATGACTGGTTCCAGCATAAAAGATTGTCTTAAAGCCATACATATTGATAATACACGTTATGTTGACCATTGACCTGTAATATTGTCACATAAGAAGGGGATATCTGTTTTCTTCATGCTACGAGCTTTATCTTTGAGGTGTATCTTTAATGTTAAACATTTTTGTTGCTCCATTTTCATTTCACTTAAGCTATAGGTTAGGCTTATAAAAGGTTGTCATAAATGGAAGTTGGGATACCATTATTGACGTGGGTGCAGGGATGTTTCCTTCAATGGATTAAACGTGGACCTGTCTGATAATAAACTTTCTGGACCCATTCGGGAGTTGTGGGGGATTTGGAACATCTTATGAAATTTGTAAGTCTTGTCCATATAGGATTTTATAGAGCATAAACAAGACGTCTAGTTTCTATGAATGAACATTATATTGACTTGACGATTCATCACAATTATAAAATCAAGGAATTTGAGCGGAAATAGACTAAATGGGTTTTCCCAGAGGAGTTTGGAAATCCGAGGAATATAATGGATATGTAAGTTCTTTATATTGAAAATCTGATTATTTAACTCACAAGGTCATGTTTTTGGATTTATATGCCATGTATTTTTTTCGTTTCAAGGGAAACTGTAAATTAGTGTGCTTCTTTTCAATGTCTGCATGGATATTCGCTTTCTCCACATGGAAACTTGCTATTTTATGATTACATGGTAAACAAAAGTATGTGGGACTTGTATTTATTCAAATTGAGCTTGGTTAAATGGAAATTTTATAAATGCTCAGAGGCATTATAGAAAAAAGAAAATTTTCTAGGTTCAACATTCCCAATACCGATAAATCTCCAATCTCTTCAAGAAGACCATCAAATAGATTACAATCACTTGCATCAAACAAGACGTGAGATTCAAGTTCAGAAAACTTGGTGGAAGTCTCTTTAAATTTGAATTATGCTACAATTCAAGAAATGTAAAGGGGGAATGCAAAGTGACAATAATGTGTAACACAAATACCATTTCAAAATTTGCAATTGCAGCATGTATCTTATCTTTTTTATACCATTATATTCATGCATCGTGTACTGCAGTGCGAACATTTCTAGATTTAATTTTACGGCAAGTTGTTGGTGATGGACTGCAATGATTGCGAGGTATGTACAAAATGGGTTGGCTGAAAAAGCCTTGGAGTTGTTTAAACAAATGCAACATGAACGTAAAAATACAAACCCCACAAACTTCTCCAACATCCTTCTAGCATTTGGCAAAATCGGAGCTTTGGAACAGGGCATGGAGATCAATCAAAAAATAATCAAGAGTGGATCTCTGTCAGATGTTGTAGTTTCAAATGTGTTGATCGATATGTATGCAAAATGTGGATGCATTCATAAGGCACGCAAGTTGTTCGATAAAGTCACTCGTGAACTTTAAGTATTTGTACCATCTGATCTGGGGAAGATACGTTTGATCTGGGGAAGATACAGATTGTTGGAGTACCTGTCAAACCTGATTTTTTCTATTTTTTTGGTAAATGTTTTCAACGTAATGCCCGATTTGACCAACTCCCTAGAATTGAGCCTGAAATTATGTCATAATTTGTGCTTTCCTTGTTAGTTCAAAATTTGTAATTGTGGCATGTATCTTATCTTTTTTGATACCATTATATTCATGCATCATGTACATTTCCTTCATAACCTTCTTTATGCAAAGTTTTCTAACGCACCCATCCCTTCAAACTTGACACCCTCCCCCATCCCTTTCTATACTTTGAACTATCAACGCTATGTTAGTTATTTCATATCTATCTTGCCTTCACCCTATTCCACGATCATCCATTAGCACTTCTGAAAATGTTTCACTCTTTTTCCTGTTTCAAAAGAAAACTGTTGTATTTCCTTTTACACTGACATACTATTGCCTCCTACTACTATGTCGATTGAAAGTACTATTAAGAAAATAAATGAATATTACTTGCACTTTTGTTATGTACATATTTGCATCCTTATAGACCATGTGAACGCACTATATTTTTCCATATAACTAATATTCTTTTCCTTCAACAACATATGTAGTTTTTATTCTCAAAATTTTACCTCTTATGCGTAATTTCCATTGGAACTCCACATGCATTTCAATTGTATATAGTTTATTGATTTTGAATATTTCAACATTTATATGTCATCAAACAATGCATCGTTCCTTGTTGACTTGCATGGATTTTTTTCAATAGGTGGTACTCCATAAGTCTGTGACTTCTCAATCATGTCGACTCCTGCAAAATGAGCCCAATGAACCAATGTAACCACCGTCTCACACATGTTGCAACACTAACACAATTTCCCCAAATAATTACAAACCACATCAACTACAAAAGTAATTAACTATCCAGTGTGGTATCAATTGTATTCATGTTTAGTGCCAAAAAAATTGGCCACAAAAGACTACCACTCATGACATAAAATTGGCAAATGTACGGAAGTCTTCATGTATTCATGTTTAGTTCCAATAAAATAGTCCACAAAACGCTACCACTCATGATATAAGAATTGCAAATGTATACGTACGAACCTTTAAATGTAATGCTCCATCTATATTCCTACCCTTACAAAATCAATCACACCCCTTATCAACATTAACTACAAAAGTAATAACTATCCCTCTAAAACAAATAACTTAAAATGACATAGCGAATGAATGCAAAACCTCCTATAGGCAACATGCAAGCTTTTCATCGTTAACCAAAGAACCGGAAGTCAAACGACTGGTTGCCCAGGGTCCCAAGACGCCACTATCACGAGCACTCACCACTCGTCATAATGCATTTGAAAGTAGCAAGGTCCACCTCGTCAAAAGCTAGGACAAACATGATAGACAACAAGGTTGTCTATATATCTTTATTCAACAAGTGCCATTATGTGATGACACCCCATTGTTGATGTGATATGATTTATAGCATAGACACGCTCATCGCCAATGTTGTGGAAAGTAACTCTTTCATTATCATATCCCCAAAATTTGAAGAAGATGACTTCGTTGGAAGATTTGTTGGTTGGATGATGATTGTCAGCTGATAGAGCTACAAAAGGTTTACACAAAGAATGCAATTGAATTATTATGTTGCAGCCATTATACAAATATATAGGAGACATATATCCTATAATTGGGGATGATCTGATCCTATAATCTCTCAACCTATTAACCAAATAACACTACCGCATAATATTGTTGTTATTCACAACAATACCCTTACCAAACAATATATTCAAATTGAGGTAATATTATACTTACTATTTACCAATGTAAAATACCAAATGTAAATACTATTTTTCCTAACATCAGCTTCAAAGATGTGTTGGTTGGATGGAGAGGCAAAACATGTATCATGATAATGCCCAGATGGGAATTTGAGATGATGAGGAACTTTGGCATAATGTAAAGGTTAAAATTCACCTGGAAATGGAATGGGTGCCTATGGAGAAGGAGGCGGAATTTGCATTTGGTGGGAGATGTAATATTTTTCTCAGAGATGGATAAATGTGGTCTGGTATGCTGTAATTGATTATTTATATCAATCTGACCATAAAGCTTAGCTTTGACTTTCCATGGAATTCTACATTGGACTAGAATGTTGCGAACCTGATTTGCATGAACACTGAGAAAAGGATAATCTGAAATCCTCCGGGGCATGAACTTTTCAAAAGGAATTTCAAATATAGGGGAATTATGTTTGTTTCGAAATATTAATATGATTTGGATCATATTCAGACCATCCCTTGTCAAACTAAAATCTCCACATAGTATTTGTTCTTAAGACCAATTTACATAGATGAGTTGTCATTACAGGTTCTCCATCTGGAAGTGGCTCAATTTGCCTAAAGTGATGTTTTTGGCCAAATGAGAGTGGAAATGACCATTGATCGGACTCATGATGATATATGATTCTTTCATCTTATATATCTATGAAAGTTCCTCATAAGACTTTGGTGTTTGTAAGAAGTGTTTTTGATTAATGCCTCTTTACTAGTGAAGAAATCTTTAGGCTTATTATGACATTCAACCATTAATGTGTTCAAAAGATATTTTACATGCTATAATATGGTCTTTATTCCAGAGATTCAACAAATATATTTACGAATCTCAATTATAGACACTCTTTTTCTAGACTTAGTTCTATAATGGAAAAGCAACATAAACAAAGCATACACTTTTTTAATCTTAGCTTTCTGGTAGGTCACCCTCAAATCCTCACTTTTGGCCATGTTATTTGCACATTCAAATGCACCTATCAAAATGCCCATGTATAAGTAGAAAAAGAAAGTGATATGCGCATGTCTTATGAAACACAACACATGTTTCTAGATAGACGTATCATTTTCCTTACTCCATTTGCCATGACAAAGCAATTCATAAGGTTTACAGATCCTGAAGATATAAATGTTCGATACCACACGATTTAAGATCCTTTAATGGTTTGCACTTTGAACTGACCATGGAGGCATTACATATTTGTTGAACTTGTATGTCCGAACATCTAGTTATGGGGATCAAGTTGATGCAATCAAATCCTATTCCAAATATTATGTGGAAATTTTGTAGACACAAAATTATGCACATATCATCACTTTACTATGTCATCGGTATGTTGTTATATGCATGAATCTTAAGTAAGAAAAGTACTCACTAGTGACATTGTCCTTTGTCCATTTATGTTCTTGAATTGATTTCTATTGTGACTCTTTTCTATATCTCTCATTTCTGTATGCACTTCTAGTCAGGTCACAAGGATCCATGTATGTTTGTCTTTTCACATCTATTGTTATTGGTCTCAAGACACTAACACCCAGGTGCTTGTGTCCTTTTGGGCGCTCTTGTCCTCTTTGTTATTTTTACACATTTTTGACATTTGTGGTCGGCCTTGTTACTTTTCTTATCCTTGTCCTGCATTCTTATTCGGCCTTTGGTGTCACTAGTGTCAAAATTAAAGCAAGAGACTCATATATATACACAACATACTAGTTATTATTCTGGCTAGCAAATCAAAAAGGGACTATCACATCTACATATTACTACTATTCAAAGGGACTACTTTTTGGGTTGCATAACTTTGCGTAGGAAGGGTTACAGTGTCATCGGTATCCTAAAAGCGAAGTTAGAGTGATAAAGAAAATATAGGAGCGAAGACCTTCCAAACCTAAAAAGATCAGATCTTGAATATTCACATCGTCACTAGCGCCCGGCGCTCTGTCCAACACAGCTTCGTTCGAGTCTCGAAATCTCTACAAGCAATGGTAACATCATTTTCAGCTAGATTCAACATTAATGTCGTTGCTGTAATCACTTCATGATCACTTAAAACCAGCTAAGTCATCATTCCTCTCTTGTGTGCTTAGGGTTTTACATTATTGAATGCTCATTGCTTGTACATTATTGTATTTTACCAATTGAATATCATTTGTTGCATTAGTTACTCGAAATTAGATTTAATTCAATTTAGATTAAATCATTTGGTGAACCCACTCCTTACTCAAACTCCTTGCCCTAGGATCCAAATCCCTCATGGCTAATAAAAGGTACCCATCCCCATATCACCCTATGACCTTCATGAGCATGCAACCAATTTTTTCCAACTCCTGCGAAGAATATGAATTTCGTGCTTTCATGCAAAATCCCAAATATGATCCACATGTCATCCAACAACTCCTTGCATTCCAAACATCTACTCCTGATGATCTCCAAAGTTCCAATTCTCGGATCGTTTCCCCCATTCAAACACTTGACGGATATTCTTCATTACCTATTACCGACATGACCGTTGCTCAAGCCTCTCCTCCTGTACTATAGTAAATGATAGCACTAATGTAGATTCTTTGTATATTGATACTAGTCTTCATGAAATTATTGCTTGCGAAAATATGGATGATAGTGACTCGATTATGATAATGATAATGCACATGTTAATGATGATGTTTCTTCCATTAAGATTGTTGAATGTGAATCTACACCATCTCTCTTCTACTTCTGAAATTATTTCCAATGATGGCCATGTTGACACCAATGCTACTCCTAGTGCACCTCTTACTATTCCTAATGATCCTACATCAATTGACCCTTCACCGAGTACCTCTATCGAGCTTCCACATTCATCTCATTCTTTCACAACCCATTACCCTTCTCTAGCCCCTATGATTACTCATAATGGTAAGATTCAACCCCTCAACAAGCCTCTCACTGCTCAAATCATTCCTACATGAGACATCTTGCCTCTTATGCATGTTGTTGGTGATTTGCAAAGCAAGGTCCACACCCTTACCTTAGAAAGCAAAGCCTATTATGCTTCCGTTGACAACAATAGCCTTCTCGCAATCAATCCCTAAGAAGATTCACAATTCGTTTTCCCCAATGGTTTAACTATACATACTTTCTCATGTTTTGATGGCACATGCCATCCCTATTTACATCTAAAATGTTTTCGCTTAGCCATGGCTTCATATTCCAATGATTTGTTAAAAGTTTTTGTCATAGTCTTGTAGATATTGCTCTTCATTAGTATACTCATTTTCCTAGTGGATCCATTAGCACTTATTATAACGTGGAGGTTAGACATTTTATTTCTAATAATAGGCCTAAAGTTACATATGAGCGCTTGCTTTCTTTGCATCGAGGAAAGATAGATAGTTTTAGATTACATTTTGTGTTTTACTTCTTGCATGCATCATTTATTGTTTTCGCTTATTGATCTAGAAATGCAATATATCTTTTGTTGTGGGTTAATTCCTCTATTAAAAGAAAAGTTGTTATATGATACATGTGATTCCTTTATTCTTCTTTGTTATAAGGTTATTGACTTAGAAAAACACTTAATTGCAAATCATGTTATAGTACCTACTTCTACTACTCTCTCACCTACTAAGTCCTCTACTCTCCCATCTATTGAACTCCCTTCACGGTCGCCATCCCCTCCTCCATATAACCATTATACTTCTCGCATGCTACTAAACCACATGATGTCATACACACTTTACTTGATAAGCGGCTGATCCATTTACCTTCCAACCAACATCATCCCTCTCACCGGATGCACCGTCATCGTGATCACCCTTTTTGCAATTTTCACCGCATTAATGGCCACCATGACAATGATTGTTATGCTCTTCATGATAGACTCCAACATTTAGAAGAAAGGGATGTCAATGCTTTCTACTCCTACTCTTGTGATCACTCTCTCTCTCCTCTTCCACGTAGGCGAGCCTCTGCAAGCGTTACCTTATCTCATTCACCACTTGTTAAGGTTATTATCCATCCACCCCTAAGGTCATCATTCACCCACTTCCTCCATTTGTCTCGCCTCTTGCCACATCCTCTCAATCTACCCACATTGTTATTACGCCCAATGGCTTCTAAGCAACCCACTTCCGCATTTCCCACCGTCACATCTCCCATTCTTGCACTTGTCTTCACCGATATCAATTTTGTAACTATGCACACGTTGTCATTATTCCACATGCTCCTAATGTGTTGCGCCTATGTAGATGATCCCCATCTCCATCTTATTACCCGATGACACACTCATGTTTTCAAGGTTCATACATGTCGATGAGGGAATTGTTACTTAAATGAACCTTACTCTCACACCAGGGCCAATTATTCTATTCCCCTCTTCATCCTCACTACATTCATTTATCTAAGTCGGGTAAGTGCAGCAAGTTGGGGGACAATTAAGTGGACATCAAATCTAAATTTTACATTAAAAACAACAAAACAACAAATTTAGTCTTTGCATGAGACTTAAGCATCGAAAAGTAAAAATATGTCATAAAAATGGTACCATCACGTAGGGGAGACTGTTATATTTGTAGAAATATTGATTTTAAAGTGAATAGAATAGGATAAATATCATTTTATATTTTTTTACTAATAGTAGGTCTTTAAGACACTTTTTCCGTGAATTTTTATGTCTACGTTTAAGATCAGTAAATTTTGTTTCACTCATAAAAATGTGAAAAAACTTATACCATCCCAACCATGGTGAAATTATATACATGTTCAAAAAAAAAAAAATTATTTGATTTCAATATTTTTTGATGAAGTTATGGCAACGGAAAATGCTCTATTTTATTTATGTTTTCAGACCACTTTCACGGGAAAAATCATAAAAAATAAAATATTGCTAAAAAAAATACAAAATAAAATCTATCCCAAGATAGATAGTAACATATAACTTCTCACCAAAGGAAAAATATATATATCAATTTTTGGTCATCCAAATTGCGGGCAAACGGACTACAATCTTATAGGCATTTTAAAACAAAATACCAAGTCATTGAATTTTGAGTGTTTAATATAGCTAAACTTGTCCAATTTTTTTAAAAATAGTAGTTTAGAAACTAGATTCTGGATGCTATGATTCATATTAATATAAGTTTTTCTAATTTTGAGTGTATGCATTGCTAATAATCCCTACAAGTTGATATTATGTTGTTATTTGCAATATGATGTCCACTTATGACCCCTTTTTTGTCCCCCAACTTGGTGCACTTACCCATCATTCCACATTTCATTAGTATACAATTATCATTGCATCATTATTTTATCTTGCATTCTATACGAGTATCTCATCACATAACTATTTGTTACCCATACATTGCATCACATACATACATCTATTTACGATATGTTATACTATTCATTGATATTCAAATGCAATCCTTATAAAATTCATCACTTAACAATTATACGCATCATCACCAATTTCAACAATCAACATTATATATCAAATTAACAATACCAACAATGTATACAAATCCAACAAACTATACTGATCATTATCACCCAAATCGAATCATCACATAGTACACAATACACATCAACACTAGATATGCCATCAAATAACGTGTATATATGTATATGTATATGTATATGTATGTGTGTGTGTGTATATATCATTGAGATCCCTATACGGTACATCATATGGTATCCTCGGTATCACTACCTATAGTCGTGGGAGCTCTAAAACTCAAAGCTTCAACACTAACCCTATGTCGTCGATCTCGGGCTATGTATCTCTCTAGTTGGCTCGCAATACGGCATTCTTTGTCACCTGCTCTCCATATTGGCCACGAGCTCCACATATTGTGCAAACACATCCTCGCCAGGCCCCCTCCCACAACATATCTCGCTCGCTCTGTCTCTCTGCTGCAACTCGCATCACGGTCACTCAACAAAACTACACATGTGGTCACCGCTATCACCACAAGATCAAATAAATGGGCATGCTCACTAGTAATCGCATCTACTCGCTTTGACATCCTTCCAACCACGAGCACATCGGGGGGCACGTTTTGAGTCAACATGCATATGGAGGTATCCACGATCAACGTCCTAATAAGCATCGTCTGCGACCACACAACAAACAACTCATATTAGCCACTACACATCTTCATTTAAATTAACAAATAAACAAATAATAAATCTATGATACTTACGCTTTGCTTTCGCACGTTGCGCATCATCTACCTCAGGAGTGAGTGCGACCCCGACTCCTCCGATTGTTGGCTCACCCGTCGTGTCCACAACCACTTAAAACAACACCCATCGGTGTGTTTCCCACCATTGGTTAGTGGGGCTTAGAGATACATCCTAGGCCATCCCAAACTAACGAGATACGTGCTCACCCAGGAATAGCTCTGCCACTCCTAAAAATCGGTCCTCCAAACACATTGGTGCGCCATATGCACCGCAACTCAACACTATCCTCCACCCATCCTCCATAATCTCTATATGGTCTCCATATAATGACCCCAAAGCCCATCTGATCTAACATTGACCTATATGTGGTCGTGTCCATCCTCCTACTTTGGGTCCCCACCCACCTCAAATATCTATGCAAAACCATGTGGCCCATCTCATATGCCCATACATGTGAAAGTGTGGTCACTCTTACCCCACCACCATTGTTCTCTTATGTAAACCGATACAAATCCATGTATAAATGGGCCAACACACATCGTACCCATACATATCTAGTACCATGCTCCTCTATACTCGACAAATACCATGCATCCTATATAGAATGCCCGCTCCACAACCATTGATGAAGCTAGAACTACTGCAATGAACTTTCGCAATTGCAAAATGCCATACCTCACAATCATGTCAAGACTTATATATGTCTTGGCCTACACTAAATGACCCTACAAAATATTGTTGTGTTGCCTTCATCATCGACCACATGTATCCAATATGGCAATAACATGTATCCTCTCTTGACGATAGGCAACCGTAATATCATGTATACATCCTTTAATGTCGTTGTCATCTCTCATGTTGGCAACCAAATGTACAAGTATTTTGCACACCATCTCTCGCACAATCTTTGTCAACAATGGCATGTTATGGGGGACCTCCCATGATTTCATGATGTGTTGTAAAGCGGCACAATCCAATATATCCTACTCATCATTGGCCAATCCTAAACTAAGCAACGTGCTCAAGTGACGGCCGGAAAGAACTCCCTCGAGTGTATATCTCTCTGCACATCATAACCAAGCTAAAAAAACACAATATTAGCAAGTGAGACATGGTTTAAAATCAATCATAATAACCTCAAATTAATAAAAATACACTAAATTCACAAAACAATACCAATAACCAGCCCTGGACACTAGCGCCCGCGACGAGTCACTAGCACAAGGAAGGCGGGTGCTAATGTCCAATGGACAAAAATGCCTTGTCCACTTCCGTCTAGGTCAGTAGTGCCTAATTCTACAAAATTTCAAATTTTGTTAAAACTTATAAAAACAAGCATATTTGAAAAAAATTCCAAATTTGGCCATACATACCAACTCCTCGGTCCTCTGCATAGCCACGGCCACCGTCACCCTCTTGAATTTTATCTGAATAGCCTCACTGACATGTAGCATCCTCACAACTCACGGCTCAAATCACAATCACTCTCGGTTCAAAAGAGGTTACTATTCACCTATTTCATATTATTATATATAGTAATTCAATTTTAGTCTATATTATAGTCACTTTACTTACTACCATTCTTACAACTAATACAAGTGCGGTTCGGCTCATATCTTGAGCCTCGTTACTCAGTTTCTCTCTTCGTTTGCAGATCCAGAGATAACAATCTCTTCTAATAATGTACTATATAATTCTAACCATTCCATCTTCAAATTCGGCACACAAACTAGTCAAAATCTATACATACTTTGTCATTGCATTTACTACATCTCTTATAATATCTCTCTAGTTACATTATTCAACCCTTCATAACCTTGCTTTTTCCTCAATTCTTGTTTCTCCACACCTTGCCCTCTCGTGAGAAAGGGGGGCATACAATCAGGATCATCTTATAATCCCTCTCGGGATACTGATGCAATCAACCAACATTCATTGCTATCACATTTTCTCTTATCTCATTCAAACACACGGTTACGTTTATTTTATACAATGATCAATACTTTTATTATTTCAAATCCATTCCTATGAAACCATTTGATGCGGGAAAAAAAAACCTCTATGTGAACAATATTCCAAATACATCTTTGTAGTGCCCACCTTTTCTAGCCTCTATGATCTGCTGAATTCTTAAACCCCAGTTATGGATTTTGGATATGTTGGTTTGCTTTCATGAACACGTATGGTGATTTGGAGCGCGTAGCGCTAATTTAACTAGATTAGTAGGTTGACACCTTTTATTTGATATTGTGGACACTAACACTTTGCTATGTGATTTAGGTCAAATTGATACATGTTGGATAATTAGTTAGTCACATACCATGATTTTGTAACGTATTTGTTTTGCTGATGAGGATACATGATGACATGGTGATATGACATGATATGTATTGTAATACCTAACATACGACGAATTGTGTGAGATTGTGCATTCCACATTGATGATGGTGATATCATTAATTTACATGTTTGAATCTATTCGCTTAGTAAGCAGCTAGTTTACTCTTGTATTGGACATATGCGGTTAATGTGTGCAATGAGTGTGCAGGTGACAGGTTATAGGAGAACGTGGGATTAGGACTAGCTACACAATCTTGCCTGCAAGCAGCCACAGTGAGTCCTAGCCATGTTCTTTGTGTGAAGCCTTAGTATAGGTGATTATTATTTTGGGCACTATGAGTGACCCCAATGTATGTAATGTATTGTGCTTTGAATTATTAATTTTGGTTAGGGTAGTTGGTTATGATGTAAACATGTTTTGGGAGTTAATAACTCCTCTTTCTTTTAAATTGTTGATTATGTTTAATGTGTCACTTAATCACAAGGGTTTAGGGTCACATGTGAGACCCTTGGGTGGTCCCCACACCCTCTACCCTTGTGCCAAAAATGCAAAACCCAGAAATTAGGGTATTTTGGGCATTTTGGGCACCCCTTTTAAGCAGGAGTTCCCCAACACAAAAATGAGCCCTTGGACCCTACCTAATGGGTAGGGGGGCTTATTTTCAAGGCTTGAGGGAGTTTTCCCTCCCTTTTTACCCCTTGTTTGGTCACATCCATGTAAGGGATGTGGATTGGAGTGTTTATCAAAAGTTGCTCTTATTTTGTCTTGCTAACATTTTAGGGAATTTGGGAGAAGAGGGCAAAAAGATAATTTCACCCTTTCTCTCTTTTGTTTTGGCATCTTTGACCTTGTTGAGGGAGAGGGGTGACACATGTCACCCCCTCATTTGTGAGGATACTTGCTTTCTCCTCTTCAAATTCCCATCCATGGGAATGGTGAGGGACTTCTTCTTCTTTTGGTTGGTTCTTCTTTTCTTGGAGTTTTTGGCTTGGTGCTTGAGAAGTTTGGAGCTTGAGGATTGCTTGAGGAAGAAAGTTGCAAAATCTTGTTTTGGAGAGCTATTAGAGGTAACCTCTTGAGCTCATTTATGTGGTATGTTCATTTACTAAATCTTAGCTTACTCATAGTTGAATTTTTTTGTTTAGAGGGATTTTCCCTCTCGAGCCTCATGGCTTGATGGGCAAGCCATGTCGGTTTTTACTCCCCTCATATGGTTTGAGGTGGGTAAGGGGTTCATTTGGTTTGAACCCCTTTCCCATTCTTGGAGAGGAAACCCAAGGGGTTTGAAAATCCTCCCAAGAAGGATTTTGGTGAATGGATGGAGTAATAAGGAGGATCTTGTTGACTTCGGAGAAATAAGGTGGAGACGGAAGTTTGATGTGTGCATTCTTTTGTAGATCACACCTTATGTCACTTTCGGGTATCTCATCTACTCTTCCCCAAATTTAGAGGATGAATATGGTTTCTCCTCTTTTCATTTATTTCTCAATGTTGTGTTTTCCCTTCATGCATGGTTTGGTCTTGTTTGTGAGTGTATTGTGGTGTTTGTCTCCCTAAAAATCTTGTGCTCAAAGTTGTGGAAGCTAGCTCTCTCTCCCATGGGCTTGGGGGAGGCTAGCATGTCTTCCAACCCTTGGAAAGGCATGTAATGATGCCTAAAGGTTGGGTGGTCAACAAGCTTATTCTCCTTGGTTGTATTTCCCAAAGGCTTTTGAAGTGGATCTTAAAGTTGGTGTTGGTGGCATCTTGGCATCTCTTTGTTCTATCATTTTTGTGGGAAGCATTGAAAATTCTAAAGTATAGTTTGGTGGGAAAATCATTTGTTGGAAAAATCTCTTTGTATATTTGGAGATTATTCTTTTAAAAACTTGAGTAAGATTAAGTTGAGCAACCTCTTTTATCTTTTTGAATGAGCTTTGTATTGTACCCTTCTTGAGTAGTTCCTTGTATCTTGAAGAAGAAATGTAAAGTGAGTTTTAAACTTCTTGATAAGAAAGTTTTGTTAGATGCTCTTCCCTTGTAAAAAAAAAAAATATAAATAATTGATGTAACTCTTGTTGTGAAGAAAGGTTAAGTTCATCGGAAAATAAATATTATTTAGACTACATTTGAAAAGGTTTAAAGAATTTGAATGAGTTTTGTTCTTGTTTATCTCTGCAAAAACAAATAAATTAATAAAGGAAATGAAAGTTTGATTCTTTTTCTTATGAGAAGATTTAGAAGTTGTCTTATTCAGTACAAAAAAAAAAAGTAAAATATTATGTCTATTAGCGGTGATAGATGTGGGTATGTACATGTATATGTACTTATATGTATATATTTATTTATCTAGATTGTTATTAGATTTGTTTAATGTGTAATCTCTTGTTGAAAGAAAGAATATATATTTGAAAATAAGAAGATCTATATGTGTATTAAATGAACCATTTTATTAATATTTTCATATCATGTTATATATATATATATATAACTGGAATTATATATATATATATATATCATATAAGTTATCTACATATGATATTGCTTATGGTTTAAAATTTACATTTGTTTTATATATCAAAAAAAAAAAAAGGTGGAGGTGGGGGTTCGGCCCCCAAACTCAGCTTCAACTTTTAAAGGAAAACAAAAACAAAAAAAGAAAATTTGAAATGGGGGAGGTCGGTCCCCTCCCCCCAACCGACTATCCTGTCCATTTTGAACCCCCACTTTGCCTCTCTACGGCCTGTCCCGCCTGTGCCATCTTTGTCCATTGCCCCACGCACCCCCTTTGCCTGCCCCCTTGCCACTTTGTTCGCCTTCGCGCACCCTCCTGCCATCCCTCGAGCAGCCGCCGCTGACCAGCGCCCTCACCCTCGCCGCCCTTCCTCGGCCCACGACACGACCGACTGCCGCGGCATAACATTTCATACTGACCGAAAAAAATAAAGAAATAAATATGCTCACCATTTATTTTTATTTTTACATATATTCAAACTATATATATATAGGTTGAAAGCAAAAAAAAACAAAAAAACAAAAAAAAAAAAACCATTACTGTGTTGTATGTAGGATTTAACAAATACAATAATGGATAATATTCTTTTACTCTATGAGAGCAAGCTCCATTGCTCTCCAAACACCTCCAAATAACAAAACAAAACAAAATGAGGAAGGAAAGGAAAGGAAAAGAACAAAAGGAAAGTTAGGGCAAAACTTAGATCTAAGGCTGAGATCCTTTTGATCCTAGGGTCAAAAAAAAAACCCTACATCCTTGAGTCATGGGTAGTTTAAATGGGAATGGGAATGGGAAAAAAATATTAGGGTGTGTGTGTGTGGATAATTTAAAAAAAAGGGGAAAAGCGATTAAATTTTGGTAAAGGGGTTGGTATCTTCTGGGGTGTTCTAGTGGTCTTCATGGAGATTAAATAAATAAATTTGGTTGGGGATAGTGGTTGAGCATTTAAGTAAAATGATTTAGTTAAATTAATTAATATCGGGAAATGTAATTGTATTGTTAGGCATTCACTTTCAAAAAAAAATTTACCCTAAATTTTTGCTATTCTTGGTCTGGTTTCTTTGTGTTAGGACGGGGCATTACAATCTTATTCAAATCAACTCCACCATTCAAATCAATTAATCAATAATTACAATTACTATCGCCTAGATAACCTAACGTGGGAGCCTCATTACATCAACATCGCTTCGGTTGACCTAGCTTGGGAGCCATCTAATACTATTCAAATCGGAACACCCTCATGTTATGCAGTGGGGGCCATCTAGCTTGGGAGCCTTTTCGTACTACTCCTCGTGAGTTCTTGATCGGGACAAAAAGTTTCAATCGAGAACAAAGCGGTAGCGATTTGGTTCGATCCGTCTTCGGCCGATTGGACCTTTTGAGGAAGCGTCATGGAAGGAGAGAAAAACATACCTCTCTCCCCAACACTCTTCCTCTGGTGATAGACGCCAACTCCTTCAATTATTAACAAATTGGGTTGGAAATTGATCACACCCTACCTCTTTATCACATATGACAACAATATGAAATCTCGATATCATCACTACTATTTCTCCAAGTTCCTCCCTAGGATAGTTTGGTATCTCCACTTACACCACATGGGTCAAAGCATTGATCTATGGTTCGCCACGTTACAAGTTTTTATATTCTACGTGCACTTTTTGCAATATGGCTTCTCCGGACCCTATACAAGTATGTTCCTTCCTTTACTACTACTTGAATTTCTTTCAAATAGCATAAAGGGGGCAATTGTAGACACAAAATTATGCACTTAACATCACTTTCCTAGTGACATTGTCCTTTGTCCATCGACGTTCTTGGATTGATTTCGATTGTGACTCTTTTCTACATCTCTCATTTCTACATGCACTTCTAGTCACGTCACAAGAGGATGCCTTTATCATCTGTCTTTTCACATGTGTCAATATTGGTCTCGGGACAAGAGTGCCCCTCGAACACTAGCGCTCAGCGTTTGTGTCCCTTACGGATGCTCATGTCCTCTTTGTTCTTTTACACATTTTTAACATTTATCGTCATCCTTGTTGTTTTTCTTATCTTTATCCCGCATACTTAGTTAGCCTTTCGTGTCACCAGTGTCAAAATTCAAGCAAGAGACTCATACATATATACAAAATACTAACTATTATTACGGCGAAAAATTTAAAAAGGACTATCACATCTGCATATTACTACTATTCACATGAATTGCATTCTCGGTTGAATACACTTTGCATAAGAAGGGTTACATGCATGATAGAAACCCTAATAGCAAAGTCGAGCAAAGGCCTTCGACCCAAAAAGGATTAGATCCTAAATATTCATGTAGTCACTAGTGCTCGGAACCATCACTAGCGCCTGGGCGATCTTGTACTCCTATGGGCATTCCTATTCAAAGCATAGTTTAAAGTCTCAAAATCTCTACAAGCCACGGTGACATCATTTTCAACCAAATCCAACATTTAGGCAATTGCAATCACTTCCAAATTACTCAAAACAAGCTAAGTTATCATCCTCTCTTGTGTGCTTAGAGTTTTACATTATTGAATGCTCATTGTTTGTACATTACTGTATTTTACCTATTGAATATCATTCGACACATTAGTTACTCTGAAATTATACTTAATTCAAATTAGATTAAATCAGATTTGAGTTCTCCATGATGTGGCAAGAGGATCATCCATGCATAATGGAACAAACCAGCTAGACCAAGAGCACAAGATTACTTACCTAACTACTTCAAATACTTTCTTGCAAAGTATTTACCTACCAAGTTATCTAATGATCCCCACTATTGCAGAGATGCATCCAAACATATTTAACACAATAATAAAGCTGTAAAGTTCCTTGACATGTGAAAGAATGTTAGTTATTTCACGAAATAGCAAGGAGGACCCTCAAGACATCACCATAATCTTGAATTACTAGTATGGAGAAAAACACATATATTTCATTATATAAATATTCCTCCACCTGCTCCTTGAAGAATATTTACTATTCCTACGATGTGTTTATATCGTACTTAGAAGGCTTAAATAGAATACACATGGTGCATCTTATCGATCTATCGAGTAGATAGGTTTCCTTTACTAGCCTATTGAGTATATAGGTTTTCCTTTTACCGACCTACCAAGTAAATAGGTTTCCTTTTCTTGTCCTATCGAGTAAATGGGTTTACCTTTTACCGACCTACGGGTAAATAGGTTTCCCTTCCATTTCTTGGTTATAAAGTAAGGCATTAAGAAGTCTTAGGATCATCTAGGAAGCTCGACCTTCCCATTGTCAAGGTCTTTTGGTCTTTAGAATTGTATAAGGGTTTGGATAACATTGACTTTTTGTGCGAGATGGTGGTAGTATTCTATGTGCATGTATGGAGGCATGTGATAAATCAACTTAGACTTCATTAGAGGAACCTCCTACCATGTTCTAATTTTGCTCTTGGGGTAGAAATTATGATTTGGTATAAGGATTCAACCTCACAATCTAGCAAAACATTTTTCTTGATCTTATATATATATATATATATATATATATATATATATATCTTGAGATGTGTATTTTATTTGTATTCAATCGTTGCATTGGTATTCCCTAATGATGGACTCACATTAAAGAACTCTAAAATATTTGTTTCAAAAGGGTTATGCATGTTTGTTTCTTATATCAATTCGTAACCTTGCTTTTTCCTTTATATTTGATGTATCACGTATTACACTAGCATAGAGTAGCATATTCTTTGTCTATTATATTATTTTATTAAGACTTCCTAGATTTGCCACATATGGAGCATTAGCATATTTTTATATATTATCTTTGCATATATCCACTACATGGCTTTACGACCTTTAGTTCGATATCTTATGGCCCTTGTTTATTTCCTATCTTTATTCTTGCAACCCTAGGAATCTCATAACGAGTTTAGAGTTTAAACTTAACTTTGATACCATGTGTCATGCCTTGAAAATAATCCTCAAAAACCACACCCATATGGGTTTTTAAATTTTTTTAAACAACATGAAGAAAAAGATGTGGAACACAACACAACATTCTACAAACCAACTTATCGGGGTGTTACTGATAGTGAGGATTAGCTAGAGCGAGGTAACGATCCATAAGGTACATGTGCCAACAAAGCACAAGCACCAACATGTCCCATCAATGACTATGACCGAACTAAAAATTATACATAAATTAACTTTTTGCACTAAAATAAGCTTGTAAAAGCTCAAAGAAAACAGGTTGAATAAAATACTTGCCCAACTTCATTCAATTTTTCAACTTAATTAGATAAGATTCCAATTTGCATTTCCTAACATTGCTTAATGAAATTACATCTTTATAGCTGAAAATTTAGTCCTTGCTTTGAACAAATATAAAAAGCTTTTGACACATAAATGTGTATACACAATATTGTAATTGTACTAAAATATATTTAGGCTTATCACTTTTGAGTAATAAAGTAGAAGAGTTTAACAACTTAGTTACGCCTTTTCTAAATAACAATTTCTTCTAATTAACCAAAAATCATTGTTCAAACAATATAGTGAGGACATTTTAATTTAAATGGTTAGCATAAGGGTAAATTGGGGCCGTTGGAGAACCGACCCTCACCCTTTGATCAAAGCCCTAAAACTTCTTTATCAATAACTAAACATTATATTTGCCTTTATTTTATCATTGGACTCGATGAAAAAAAAATCATTGTTTACCGTTCTTTTGACATGCCGTGCTTGTGTCATACTGATGCATGGCGCCAATCACCGAGGGTGAAGTTTTCTTTCTTTTTTTATTTGTTTAAAATTATATTGCCCAAATGAATAAATTTTAGGTAAGACATTATATTTATTTATTTGTGTGATGAAGCATGTGCAAGTGGCGCCATGGTTGAGGGTAATAAATCATATTTTATTTTCAATTCGCTCATTCCGTGTACACGGCAAAATATACATGTAGAAACTTTTCCTTTTTAGCTTTTATCTAAAACTAATAACAAACATGTTTTAATGTGTATTTGTATTTCCTCTAATATTGGGATGTTGGAATGCACGAGGCTCCTTACGTCCTCTTTTTTGTTTGTTGTTTGGTTTTGTTGATCTCAACACAAGTTGGGACACCACAAACGGGGGCATCCATTGGTTTTGAAACTATTTGCTTTGTTTTCAATATCCATACATATTTAATTAATTAGTCAAGGTGCCACTATGATGGTTGTTTCTTTTTACTTTTTTGGTTACTTAGTTGCTCTTGTAGACTAAGCGGTGTCACACATTGGGTTGCCCCTTTAATATTTATTTCATAAATCAATAGCCTTCTAACAAGATGCCACACGGGAGATTCTCTTTTTGTGATACTGTATTATAGCCCTTCCGACATGTACAAATGTCTTGAATGTACCATGTTTGCTACTTTCTACTATTTCTATCACAACATTAAGAAGATAGGAGAAACAAAGAGTGTGGGTGTATTCTCATGGAGTTCTTTGTAATGGCCCATTTTATTGAAAGAAGATGCGGAAGATGTGCAATCTTGCTACTCAACTAGTTTTTCCAATGTTGGGGTTTTACAAGTAGACATTTGAGTCATGTTTTTCTCCATTTCTTTTTTATTGATTATGGTTTGTATGCGATATATTCTTTCTAATTGCACATTCCACCACTTGAAGCATTAAAAATATATCATTTAAAATAAAATTCAAACTAGAACAATATGTGCTTTTGTGAATTTTGTATGCATATGTAAACTTGATCACAAAGTGGTAATATTGAGGATGTCACGAGGAATGATAAGACATAAGGAAAGCTAAGTCAGGACCTGATAATCGCTCGTAAAGTGTTACAAACTAACCCGGTCCCTTTCTTGGTTCACCACTTGAGATAATGCACAAAAAAAAATTAATACGCCAATTGTAAGGATAAATCATTCATAAGTGAAATAAAAGGTGTATACACACAAATTTGTTTATTGGGATTCAATCCTAACACTAGATATATGTCATGGGTAAACTTTAAGACTTAGATACAAGCACCAAAAATTAAATGTTGTATGTGTTTTAATATTTTAAGATTTAAAACAATATGAAAGATCAACACATACTCTTACATTTGATTGTAACTCCGACTTTCAATGGATTAAAATGAAAATTGAAGACAAGGAAAACAACATTCTCTGTTAGGATGGGAAAATATGAATCGCTTGTTATGTCATTGAGTTCAAAAATGGTCCTAAATACTTTCAACATATGGTTGATAGGATTGTTAGAAATCAAGAATCAAAGGGGTATATATATTGATGACATAGTCATCATGCATCAAGATCTTGAAAGTTGTCTCTCGAGAGAATTCTCAACATTTTACGACAAAGTAAGAGAGCGTGGTTGTGTTAATTCTATATCAAGATGTGACTTTCTTGGTATTCAAACTTTTGAAGGAAAGATTATAATGCTGATACCATGTACTATAAAAAAATTATAGGTTTCTCAATGTCATGAAAGATGAAAGATTTTACAATGTTTTCTCGGATGTTTAAACTATATTAGAATGAAGCAATTGCTAAAAGACACTGACTTGCTCTAGAAAACAACTTAGAGGTTCAAAAAGCCAAAGCATGGACAAGTGCAAATAAACAATCTAAATGATTAAGGCTAATTTCATAAAAGCTTTCGACATTTAGAATGTATATCCCAAGTAAACCTTTATTCACGAGCAAATGCTTCTTATCAATTTTAGGCAACTCGTCTAATCCGACAAATTGATGAATAGAGAGGAACTTTGTCTCTACTCATCTTGAAATTTCCAAGATGTTGAATTAAACTATTCCACCTTCAAAAAAGAAACCTATAGTTTGCACTAGGGTACATATAAATTCAAGTTATTTCTAATTGTTGTTACATTCACGAAAAGAACTATCTCTACTCATCTTGAAAATTCCAAGATGTTGAATTAACTATTGACCTTGAAAGAAAAACCTATAGTATGCACTAGGGCACATTAAATTCAAGTTATTTCTAATTGTGGTTACATTCATGAAAAACACTAACATTAAGGCATTGACAACATTATCTTTGGTGTCGGCCGATTTCCCAAAACTTTGATGAGGTTGTCAATTTTCATTGAGATCAAGCTATATTTTACGGGTATGTCACCCAACAGATCGTCAAATTTCTTGACTTTTAAGGCTTTTCACTATTAATTAATCATTGTTAGAGAAACAATAGAGCTCGTCACTATCTACTTGTTCAAACTTTGTGCAACCATTCCTCAAGGCCAACACAAGTCTCAAACATTTGGATAAAATGGTTAATTATCTATAATTCAATAAGTGTGAATGTGTGTCTTATGAGTCACTTTAAACCCTAATTAGGATTGTAATTTATAAATTGTCTATATTTAGATTGTTAAATTAATATTCAGCTAAACATATAATAAACATGTATGATTTATTAGACCATATGCTAAATATAGGAAATTACCAAGAGGATACAACACTTAGCTATTTTTGTATTCTACGGTTGAGCCAAATGTGACATTACTGAGGAATAGGTGAAAACCTTTAGTATTTTCTTCATCTTCAAAATTGTATCTTTATTTACCTTCAAAAAGAATCTACCCATAGGTCAAGGTTTACCAATCTCAACATATCTTGTGCTACATGGACTTCTAATGCACAAAAATGGATTTGATTGCACTGACCACTTGAGATTGTTGAATGTATTGCTCTATCTTTGATCTAGGATCCTAAAGATGTGTGTAAGTTGTCAAAACAAAACTTCTTCTCTTCAAATCATAACTTCCTTGAAAGAGCTATAAAAAAAAAGTCGAGTAGTTTGGGTTGACACACCCTTGTGCCACCAAGGTAGCACTACTCCAACGACACTTCAACCTACATAATTCCCCACCTATTAGAAGTGCAATTGTGATAATACAATCTACATGTATATATGCTGACTAGAATTTAGTCCTTGAACACTTGATAATGTTTGCTTTGACTTGGCTTAGATTGCTCTTGAATTGGCTTTGAAAATGTTTGCCTTGGTTTAGAGTGCTTTAGACATGGTTAGTGATTATTGGAAGACCAAGGACAAGATTGACCAATAGGTACAAAACTAACCAGTCAATCATGTCTCTACTAAATGGTTCTTTTAAATAGGGCAAAAAGCGTAATTGATGATCTTGAATGGTTTTCACATTAGATATAAGTGGTTTTAACAAACATAGGTATTCATGTAGGTGTTTAAGTAGTGGAATGATGGAGTACAAGTCTCAGGATGACATAGAATACCATGTTTGACCTCTATTTCTTTACATCAATCTTGTATAAGGGATATAAACTAGACCCACATTATAAGTAATTAAATAACTACATTTACACCCTCTTTAATTTAATAAATGAAATTGTTAGTTCAAGAAAATGTGTACCTAAGTGTGTAGACACACTTTGTTCTTGCTCGAACACTTTGTGCCTACAAGGTATCCAAAGTGCAACTTACAAGACAAAAGTTTACTCAATGTCCATATTATGAAAATTGAAACTTCGACTCTAAAACTAGAACTTAAAATTGAATATGTGTAAAACCCTATGCTTGCCTGTGAAAACTAAGACTCCTTCTTGAAGCACACAAAGAAGGTCATGCCCATCGATCGGGCACATGTAGAGCGAGACTCTTATTAAATAGGACAAAGAATTGATAATGATCAATCCCTATTTTATAGAAACAACACTAACCAATAAGGTTGAAAGCGTTATAGACCGAACACTTATGATTTCAAATAGTAAAGAATGTGCCACTCAAAAAGGGGAAATCATTATAGGAAAGATGCCAACTGCGATGAGTGTCACTAGACCCATTCTACTTAAACCACACCACTGCAGACATATCCTAGTTCCACATTTGCATGATCGCAAAAAAATGATGATACTCATGCCCCGATCTAAGTGAAGTAACTATATTGATGTCGCCATAATTGACAATATTAAATTTTCATTTAGAAAGCTAAGCCATAGAATGTTGCAAACTATATATGCAACTCGGAATTTAACCATTGAATTAATATCATGTTACCGTACCAAAACTATTATATGCACCTGTCTTGAAATGTGCGTCATTTTGCCTAAACCATTTTGTATTTTATACCTTGTATTTTGTTTGAAAATAAGTTTGTCTTCTTTGCAATAAGCCCACTTAAAAACCCATCTATTGAAACAAGGGAGACAAACTGTAAACTACTTTTCTAAAAGAAATGACGAACTTTGCCCTCTCGTGTAGAGGAAATAACATAATACCAAGGAAAATTGTGCCCCCTTTGTTAGTGTGCAAACACTTGTTCAATTGGCGTAAAGGGCATATATAATATGATATTGTTTGTCTAGCCTATTACCTTGTGTAGTAACGATTTGAGAATGCATAATTGACCTTGAATTTGGCACAAAAATTCTTATTAATCCGAATTTTTGAAAGAGTAACCATTGTTTGTAACAATTGTGCATGGTACCCCAATGCATGAGATTATGAGTTGCACTAAAATTGCATGTCTTTAACAATTGTGCTTCACAAGGGTATAGTCTCAACCCATTTAGTAAAGTAAATCTTGAATAGCGGTAAGTATTATTTTGTGACCAAACACGAATTCTAGATTATTCTTTCCTATGAGATTTGAACACCACTAAAGAAAAAGCTCAAATGACAATGAGTTGTAATTCTTGTGATGCAACATGATTTAGGTTAATGCATTTTCACATTGTTCAACCACTACACTTGCTAATGTGTACTTGAGAGAGAACAATTTGTGTCTCTGCATGACAAATATTGAAGTAATTGTCCATCAAATGTTAGCTTAAATAAAGACACCGTTTAATACATATCTTGTTACTTCTCATCATAATTTGCATTTATCCTATCACGAAGCATTTTCCTAGGCAATCTACATGATTTAGAAAATTGTAGATATCGAGTGTACCATTTCGGATTATCCACACTACAAGTAGCTATGAAGGCTTCTAAAGCATCACATTGGCTATAATAATTGATGCATGTTGTAACTAATTTATAATGAAAATAGCATAGCATCATTGACATCAATAAGGATTAACAATGGGGCCTTTGGCCATTACATCAACATGTTTTTTTATCTTTGCGAGATATATTGTTAATTAAAGAGAATTTGAGGATGAGTAATATTTTCACCATTTCATTGTTGGTTATTAACTACTCTTTCTTACAAGAATAAATATTAAAGACCTAGCTCATAATTAACCGAGTCCCCATAAATTTTTAAGTGTTTTATCCACAACGGCATGGAATAGATAATCCTAATATCATTACTTCATATTTCACAATATTATTTCCCGTGAGAAACCAAAACTACATATAAATGGGCACGGATTTCACCATTGGGTGTAATGAACACAATCCCTACTCCCACCTTAACCATTTCATTATAAGATATTACCTACTCTTCCTCAATATGATAAATGTTTGAGACCATGTTGATAATTAATTGATTATCCCCATAAATTTTATGGTGTTTAATCTACAAAGTAGGCGTAGAAGATAATCCTCATATCAATGTATCATATTCTACAATACTTTTTGTACATGAGAATCTAAAACTACATACAAATA
This sequence comes from Taxus wallichiana var. yunnanensis, assembly GCA_018340775.1. Classification (NCBI taxonomy): domain Eukaryota; kingdom Viridiplantae; phylum Streptophyta; class Pinopsida; order Cupressales; family Taxaceae; genus Taxus; species Taxus wallichiana. The sequence continues at coordinate 238,901,890 of CM031238.1, read as the reverse complement.
ACATGTTTTCACCATGACGACATGTAATGAGCACAATCCCTTCTCTCACCCCGATGGTACATTTTGAACCGCGAAAGTACAATACATATTTTTGTATCAATAACATATGTATTGAATTCATAACAAAATGCTTCATTTATAGGAGATGGATCACATAATTGTCCATTGGCTAGTTGATGCGTACGAGATATCTTAGCAACAAACTTGAATTTAAATTATGTTAGCAACATCACCCATTTAGTTGTGTCACGCCAATTAAGCAAATCCACTTTAACAATGACGTTTGTTTTGATGTTGAATATATAATGTTGCAAGTTTTATACAAAGACTAGTGGCAAACATAGTTTTTATATCGCACTATGATTATGCTCATGATGGAGTACGGTTTACCTCTTATAATATATGACTCGATCTTTATTAATGTCATCGTACTTATCCAACAAAGCTTTGAAAGCATATTCCATAACATATATGTATTATCACAATGGCCTATCAAGCATGGGAAACATAAGAACTAGCGGATTGCTTAGTTGTTTAATTGCTTCACAACATTTTTGACAAGCATTGACACTTTAATTTTGTGGTTTTCCTTAATGTGCGTGTGAAAGATTGTCTTATCGACCAAATCAGCCACAACACATCATCATTACTTGATTTTTCCAAAGTTCATAATTGTATCAAATTCTCGAGGCAAAGGCATATCTTGATTACTTTGATTTAAGTGGTGTCAACTTGATCAAAAAAATGGATCATGAATAGCCCAATTCTTTGTATTCTTTATATTTGATACTTGCCCAACTCATTATGTCTTCACAAGATGCTCTAGTCAAGCTAGCAGTGATCCGAACACCCCTAAATGACATTGGGGGCCATTTATGTTATGTCTCAGGGGATTTTCTATTGTCGGTTACACGACCATCCCGGTGGTTACGTAACCACCAATCTGCATTAAGTGGCGGTCATGTAAGCCGACGAAGTAAACGCGTGGGATCTCAACAGTTGCAAATGTTTGAGCTTCCCAATCGGTTTGTTTCGTCTTTCCACACCTTCGTTGGTTGAGCATCTATAAATACAAGCATTATGAAGGATTCCAACAAGTGTTTTGGGTGAATTCAAAGTTGTGAGCAAAGTTGGAGAGTTGATTCTTGTCTTATTTGTTCATGTGAAAGAGTTCTTGTTGTTTGAGAGAATTGAGAGCAAGTAGATACAATTAGAAGGAGTCTCATCTTTCTTGAAGGCCAAATTGGCGGTAAGTTGTATCATTTTCTAGATTACATAGTGAAGGGGAGCAAATTTGATCACCCAGCTTTGGTGTTTTTCTCACATCGAGTTTCTCAGAGATAAATCTTGTCTCATTCTTGTCTCTTTTCCTTACAATTTGTAGTTTAATTATGGTTGATATTGCACAATAACTAGTTTAATAATGAACTCACATAATTCATTTCTATTCACAAGTATAGTGATATGTTAATTGTTAATATTATGCGGCTTACGGATCGGGTGGTATCATAGATTAAGATTTCAGTCTTTTGTGTGGTTTAACTTGTGTTGAGATTGCAGTTAGATGCCCCTTACCCGAAAGGAAAAAGAAAGCGGTGAAAGTAGACTTATTCCTTTGAAGCATAAATTTCTACAAGGAAGTGCAAGCAAGGAATTTGAGAGATGGCTCAAAGAGATGATAATGGTGAAGAATGTTTCTATAAGTTGGAGGCAAATGTGGCAAGTTTGTCCAAAGATGTGGGTAGTATTTCCTTGTCATATGGAAGTTGGAGTTCATCATGGGATTACTCATGGAGAAACTTGGTGTTACAAATGACACACAAAAGCGAGTGAGGAAGATGCTCATAAGTATGAAGAAGCAGTGGCCCCGTGCCATTCCCACATTTCCACCTTTCAAAGCGAGAGGCCAAGATAGAAATTCAGCCTTATAATGGAGACATGGATGTTGAGAAGTTAGACCATTGGCTAGCTCAACCGGAGATATATTTTAGTTTGTATCACATTAATGAAAGTCGACAAGTTTCCTTTGCTTTCGGTTAAACTTGACCAATCATGCGTTAACTTGGTTTGAAATTTATGTCAATTCTTTAGTTATTAAAAAGCTTCCTCCTAAAACAAAGTGGGATGAATTTAAAAAACTAATCAAAAAGCAATTTTAACCTATTTGTTATGAGGAAGACAAGTCCATGTCTTAGCGGTATCTCAAAAAGCGAAACAAGGCGAGAATGTGCGGGATTATACCAATGAGTTCCAGAACAAAGCTATTCGGATAGAAAAGGATGTAGCAGAGACCAGGACATGTTGATGAAGTATATTGGTGGACTTTGTAGCCATTTAAGGAGACCAATCCTCTTGGCCAAGCCAACAGATGTAGACGAGGCTTGTTCTCAAGCCCACTATTTAGAGATGGACAAGAAAAAGAGTTCATCTACCTCTCGGGATGCTTCGAGAGAAAGAAGAAAACATCTAGCCAAAGGGAAAGGAACAAGGGAAAGGTAAGCATAATGCTACTTTTATTTCTGAAAAGGATACTAAAATTCACTATGGGCATTTTGATGTTGACACTCTGTAATGCCCTCATTCATCATTGCTCTGTTATTACGTGGCGTACCGAGCTTTAAGGGTGCAACGCCGTTGTGTTCCCTTTGAAGCGTTGTTGTAAATCGTCTTGTTGAGCTTTCTTTCTTGCGTCAGTGTCGATGTTTTGGTTGTTGGCCCGCAACATCCCTCGCGATTTATCCTATTAAAGGAAGACCTTGTTCTTGCTATATCGAACCTCCTGTTGATTGTTGTTTGTTGCCTGCCAGATATTTTTGCCGTAGTTTTGGTCACTCTCATGCTCGACCTCTCGATTAAATAATTAGTATTATTATTATTATTATTATTTTTAATTGTTGTCACTTTTGTGCTAAGTCCTAAGCGACTTTTCGAACCCCGTCGGGTGTCGCAGCATTTTAAAACATAATAATAAAAAATGAATAATAAAAGAACGGATATCGGTTATACTTCGCAGTTGGTTACTGTCGTCAGTTTGTCGACCTAACGGAATTATTTAAAAAAAAGAAATTGTGATTAATTAGATTTATTTCATTTTGTGGATAAGTAATTTTTGCCTGACAAGTTGGTGAGAAGTGGGAGATTTTAATTGGGCACTGTTTTTACCATACTAGTAATTTGTAAAATTAATGATGAAATTGACCTTTGCTGGATTGGGGCGCCTTTTCCCTCCATACTGGCCGCACTTCTCTTCTTTTAACATTTCTTGTCTTGTATCTTTCCACGTCCTTGCTGTTTTCCTGCAAATTTCGGCTCTGGCAGCGTGAGACCTTGGGAGGGCGTCGTGTGTAGAGTGGTGGAGAAAAACGTTAGAAAAGTTGCCTCCTTTTTTGTTGCGCGCCTGGCCCTCGTTCCCTTGTTTTTATTTGCCTTCCATGGCCGCATTGGATCCTACTCATTGGTCTTTGGGGGCATTTGGAAACGTAGAGGAAGATTCTTTGAGTGCGCGGGACCTTGGGGCGCTCCTCCCTGCTGGCCGCGTGGGTCTGTTATGGTGGTTTTAGATGAAGCTACAAGCCAGTGAAGAAGGCATGTTACCTCCACTTTCATTGGGTGTTGCGTGGTGTGTTCTTGTCAGGGGATCCATAAGCAATGCGCGACAATGTATGGAGCGAGGGCGGCGGGCATGTTGCGGTATAGATAGTAGAACCCTTTTTGAACTCTTCCAACAAGCGGTACATCCCAACCATGTTGTTACGTTTAGTATTGAATGCATCCTCAAATTTGGGATTCTCCTTCAAGATTATTTATCATAATCGATTAAGTGACAAGTAAGAGTGTTTCGAGAAACACGATGAAATTTATTACAAAGATTCGCTATTGAGACCTTACTTGTTTACGATGTAACTCATGGAAGAGAATCTCTTAGAGGTGGGTCTGTTTCATATCGAATATTCATGAAGCACAATTTCTTTGTTGGAGAGCACAGTAATGAAAGCCTTCATAAGTGTGCCGCTTGCATTATTCATAGCAAGATGGGCCATTCATTCGGTGGAAGTCTTTAAACTGTCGGGTGGTTTCTAGGGATCACAGTAATGTCGAAGCATCTATCATGGCTTCCTTCGGGTTTGGAGCTCTCCTCCTCGTGTTTTTCTTCTCATCCTCAAAGATCACAAAGCTTGGTGCTTGAAAAGAAGTGCAAAAAAATAAATAAATAAATAAATAAATAAAATGATGTTGAATACAAGGAGGGAGGCCAACGGGATCGGATGCGAAGTGCTAGTGAATAGTTCGATTTGCCTGACACTAGCGTTAGGAGTTGCATATTTGATGAAATTTGGAATGATATCTGTTTGAACTCGGAAAAGGCACCTTTGGTTCTTGGTCGATTGGTGGTATACTTGGGCACTATGCATGCTGTAACGGTGATACTTGGTCTTGAAATTGGTGTTCTTAGTAGCGACCAACCTCGGCTCATTACTACCTTGAGGGCTGTTTGCGTGCTCTTGTCTTGGGAAGCGCATTAAAGGCATGATAAGCCCTAACCCTCTCTCTTAATGATTTATTTCCTTTAGCATTTAGATAAATCAATCTCTGCAATTTTGTTTGAATTCTGTATATGTGAGTCTCTTTTGGATTGTTGATGTGTGATTCTCTTTTACTAAGTAAGTAACGTTTTGGATTCTGGATATTATTTAATATTTATTTACATATATATGTTGACTCTTTCTTGAAAGAGATGCCCAAAAGAAATGGGTTTTCGAATGACTTTTAATCACAATTTGCATGAGCTGATCTCTCTCCAGTGATTCTCGCTTTTCGACCTTATAAAGTTAGTTTATCATTTTGCCATGATTACTCCTGTGAACAGTGTTTTTGTAGAAAATATTGTGGTGTGTGAATGAGATTTAGAATTTTTCTTGTCTTGTTTTTATTATGTAAAACATGGCTTGAAAACGGAAAATTTTCTCGGAAGACTGTGTTGGTCTTTTAATGTGGATTGGTAATAATATAACCCCCCCATTAGGATTGGAGGCTTCTATTTGGGGAGAGTCGTACTGGTTCTTACTGGTCCTTCTAGGTACTATCCGACTCCTTTGATTATCGTTTACTTTGGGGATTATTGAAAACCCCTCACCAGGCCCTCTACTATTATTATTGCTATGAGCTTACTTTAGATTGGAACGCTCCTGAAACATGTGTTAATGGGGTTTCTATTTTGGGACCTTTTTGAATACGGTAAGCCTCAAGACGTTAGTTTGTGTGGATAACTTATGGCTTAAGTTTGAGGCGCTTCTTAGATCTTCGAATCAGTTAAAGTAATAATGGATACATCAAACTCTCATGAATGTGTACATTTAAGTTTGATTGACATGTGATGGCCCTCGAGGCATATGAATTGATCAATGCTTGAAATATGAGATTATAAATTTATCCTATACTTTGACTTCAAAGCTTGTTGAAATGCTTGTTGGTAGGAAAAGCAGATGAATAGGGAAGTTATGAGAACTACCCTAAAATGGATTCATATGACCTTAAGTAAAGGTGACAACTACCATAATGGGACTATTCATACCTTATATGACGTTAAGGATAGAAGTCGACACTGAAATTATTTAACTTCATTATATAGGACAATGATTAATACCCATAAATTGAGATGTGCAAGTGGAGGTTGAATTATATAATGTGATATATTATGCCTTGATGCAACAATGAGATAAATATGTTATTTCAATACTTGGTTAGCGCGTGGAATATTTTCTGGCATTTACGATGATTATTATGTTAGCTAAAAATTGGTACTTGCATCTCAATTGTGAGTTGAGATAATGTTGATACTTGCATTTATAGTGGCTCGGACCACGCTTGCATATTTTAGCTAGCCAAATGTACCTTCTACCTATTAACAAAGTATGACGGTATTGTTGTTCGTAATTCATTCCCCTGAGTTGGACTCTTATACTAATGGAGGCATATAGAGACATGATAATAAACAACCGATAGGATATCTAAATAATATATGAATTTGCTGATTGGTGGAACCCTTGTTTACATAAGTATATTCTTTAAATTGTGAGATAAGTATCAAAAGTATACTTACATATCCTTGATTTTCTATAAAGGTTGATACTTGGGTAATATTGATGATTATCATATGATTGACACTTGTATTTATTATAGAAGCTTAATGTCGTTGGTGCTTTTATTTAATTGAAAGATAATATTGTTGGACACTTATATATGTGAAGTAGGTTGAGGGTATTAGGTGAGCGTTACTATTATTATTGTAATTTAATTATGATTAAATGCAAGGTTAAGGTTGCAGATATCTTCTAGCCACTTGGAATTTTAGTTCATATGTGTTGCATTTTAGGAAGTGTTGATGATGGGTATGGAATGTATTCTCATGAGATGTGCGGTTAAGATTTGAATACATGATTAGGAATTATTTGATAGGGAGTATTGAAAATTTTCATTTATTTAAATGCTAGATGGCATAAGTTATTAGGTGAGGTTTATATCTTATCATGCTCGAGTTCTAGCGCGGTGACTCTAGTAAACATTTGTTGCAGATGGAATTATAGCGAGTAGATGAGGGATAGACTTGTAAGCTTGAGCAACATGACCTCGGTGAGAAGTTCTTACACGAATCCTTTTTATATTGTTCAACTATTGATAACATACGAGTGGAAAATGTAGGAGAGGATCATGGTCTTAGTATAATGTATTTGTGGACTTTGTCATCTTAACTTTGGGCATCTTGGTTTGTTTAACCATCATTGAAAATATTAAAATATTAGTTCTTGCTTGTTGAGTGATCTTATTGGATTATTGGTATTTTAAGTGTGGATGTAACCTTGTTTTGTTACGGTGAATGAGTGTTATTAAACTCTACCCTTGAAAAGAAATGTTGAGTAAATCTTGCTATGTCTTATTAATAATGCGACATAAGTAAAATAACGTGGGTTGTTTGATACTTATAAAAGTTGAACTAAAAGTTATATTTAAATAAATTAACGTAGAGGTTACCAACTTGAGCGCAAGGAATTCTTTAAAGAAATCATAGGCGAGACTATCTTTGTGAGTAAGAATTATACAACATGATAACCCTAGCTCCTTTAGTGAACATTATTCCTTTTATGGTGAAATTTGTAAAATAACCCTAAGGTGAAATGTTGTTAATTGTTAGAAGAGGATAAGATTTAATAAGCGAGAAAACTTAGCATTGTAAGAAGCATTGTACAAATCATATCTAGAGTCTTAGCAAACTATAGTTAAGGATCGAAAGAGGTTACATAAAAATAAATAACCATCAATAATTTCCTCATTGTGGCTTGCCCTATCTGTAGGTGTGTTAAGTGGTGGCTTCTTATGTTGTTTTGTCAAATAGAAAAGTAAACCATCCTTGGTGGGTGTGAACATTTCCGTGCTACCCTTGTGGCCATCCTTGTATTGAGTTATCCACGGAGTTAGTTGTGACCTCGATGGTGGCATGTCGTGTCGTGTTGTGTGAAAAAAAAAAAAAAATTATCTGTATTTTTCTTGTGTTGTTTGGGTGTGAAATTTATTGGGTCGTTACACACTCATTCCAAGAAAAATATTGGAAGCTCCACCAATTACATCCCTTCAAAAATAAAAATAATAATAAGAAGGCCATGGCTGCCCTCCAGGGAAAGGAAGTATTTTGCAGAGAAGAGGTGGATGAGACTATGTGTTGTGCCTCCATCCGCAGAGAGGTATGTTTGGGTAATAGTAGTAATGCTCAAGAAAATGAACTTACTAAGCTCTTTCATATAAAAATTCAGTTGAAGAAAACCAAAGTGGATGCTCTTTTTTTGTACTTTTCACAAGCTAATTTGGTTAGTAAAGAGCTAGTTGATAGGCTGATGTTGGAAACTTACAATCATCCAAGTCCTTACTCATTAGGTTGGGTAAAAGAAAGGTGTAGACATCAAGGTTACTAAATAGTGTAAGATTACTTTTTGTATTGATTAAAAGTTTCTTGATGAAGTCACTTGTAGATGTTGTTACCCTTGTGTGTGTGGCGTAGTGTTTGGCGGAGTCTATATTTGTATATCAAAGATGTCATCTTCACAAAAAGAGCCAACTAGTACCGTTTCGTGAAGGATGGTAAGAGCTACGTCATTTCAAAGCTTAAGAGACTCAAAGATTTCTTTGGTAAGTGGCGTTTGACGGTCTACTGCAAACTTCATGTTAGTGCGATTTTTCTTTACTTCTTTTGAGGGATAGACAAGTTTAGGAAGTTGTCACGAAACCACTCATAGCATAATTACTAACAAAGAGCAAATGCAGATGGGAGAGTTTATTCATGATTCAATAAAGATACCTATGAAAAGAAACAACAATTACGAGTCTTTGGTTGAAAAAGCACACATTTCGGGGATCTGGTGGTCACTCTGGTGTGACAAAGACTATTGAGCACTTACATAGGTATGATTTTTGGCTAAACATGCAAATAGTAGTTCTTGCTTTGTTGTGACGGATTTGTTACATGAAGTGAAGGAAAGTTGAGTTTACATATGCCATTATTAGTTTCCTCTCGACCATGGGTGATTTGGGATGACGATTTGACATATACACGCATGACCTTATGACAAGGTTGTTCTACTTCTAAAACAAAAACTCTTTTTGAGGCATGGTTTGGTCATTTGCCTAAGAGTGCGCAGTGATGTTGTTTTCATATTACCATACAAATAAACGAAAAGTGGGATTACAAATCCACAAAGATAATAGGTTCATTGGAACAATCCGGAAAATACACCTCCGAGATGCAAGAGTGGTATTCCGGTGACGGTGTGGGAAAGAAATTTCCTCACCTTATCAGTCCTTAAAGCTTTGAGGGACTTAAAAGTCTCAAATTGGGGAGGTATGATCCAAAAATAGATCGGGAATAGCCCAATTCTATATATTCTCTATATTTGATACTTGTCGAGCTCATTATGTCTTGAGGAGATGGTCTAGTCGGGTTGGGGTGATCCAGACACCTTGAATGACATTGAGAGCCATTTATGTGATGTCTCAGGGGATTTTCTATTGTCGGTTACATTAGCCCTCACTTAACGATTACGTAACCGCGCTCATGTAGAGCGGCAGCATTTGCGTAATCGCCGATGTGCATTAAGTGTCAATCTTGTAATTGATAGAAAGGAAATGTGGGATCTTAACGAGTTCCAAAAGTTTGATCTTCACAATCGATTTGTTTCGTCTTTCCACACCTCCCTAAGCTAAGCATCTATAAATACAAGTATTATGAAGGATTCAAGCAAGTATTTTGGGTGAATTCAAAGTTTTGAGCAAAGTTGGAGAGTCGATTCTTGTCTTATTTGTTCATAAGGAAGAGTTCTTGTTGTTCGAGAGAATTGAGAGCAAGTAAATACAATTAGCAGTCTCATCTTTCTTGAAGGCTAAATTGGCAATAAGTTGTATCATTTTTGAGATTACATAGTGAAGGGGAGCTAATTTGCTCACCCACCGGAGTTTTCCCACATCCGGTTTCTCCAAGATAAATCTTGTCTCGTTCTTGTCTCTATTCCTTTCAATTTATAGCTTAATTGTGGTTAATATTGCACAATAATTGGTTTAATAAAGAACTCACATAATTCACAAGTATAGTGATCTATTAATTGTAAAAGTTAGGCGGTTTAAAGATCACAACTTCAATGCCCTCATAGGAAATGATAAATTCGAACAACTTGCCTAATGTAACCTTAAAGACACTTTTGAAGGTTTAAACCTACATTATATTGATGTAATCATTTCAATATCTATCTAAACTCTTTATATGTTCCTAGAAGTGTTTAGATTTAGCTAGTATTTCACTCACAGTCCTCAACACTCTTATGTAGTTGTGAAAATATGTATTAAAGCTCATTTATAAGTTTTTGCATTTTGTAACCCTAATGGCATAGGTTTATAGAAGAACATTCCCATGAAATAATGAATGATGTATTTTTTAATATACAAGTAATTTGTATATGGTTGTACCTCACAAAATCATACATGATTATACTAATCCAATTGCATCCAACTGTGGAATCGACAATCATATCAATATTCGCAATGGAAAATTACACTTAAAAGATGCTTTGTTTAAGTCACCAAAATATGTACAACATCAAAACTCAACAAGTTTGGCTATTAGGATTTGAAACCTTCTAAGGAAAATCTAATTCTCAAATAAAATAACATCTAAGAGCTTCTAATTTTTCTTTACAAAAAGTGCTACTTTGGGATGCATTTTTTTAATCTTTTATTGCATAAACTTGATATCCATGAGTGGTACTATGTTATGCATAATGATAGATGTGTCGATCCCAGGCATATTAGTGTAAGTACATGCAAATAACTCTAGAAAATCATGAAGTCTACTTGTTTGAGGACAATTGTTTCTTGTCTTCTAACATTGTTGCTAAATGTATCAATCGGGCATCTACAACCATACCAAATTTGAAAATGGTAGTTTTCTTCATTTTTCAAAGTAGAATTGTTCTCAATGTATGACATAGTAGAAATAGAATCTAAATCATCAAATCGAATGTCAAGGTTATGTTAATCACCTTACGCAAAAATTGTATGAACTTTAGTTACATAAGGAAGCTTGTTCTCAAAATATGAGAGAGAGAAAGCCTCATATGCCCCTAAATACTCTAAGAGGAATTCGTTATTAAAAATGAATTGTGTGTCTATGGTTTTGGGAGACAACATCAATTAAAGTGAGATAAACACGTTCTAAAGTGGATGTCGTGCACATAACTTTCATTAGCATAATATGCATTTGAAGGATGAACATAACAATAGTCATACTATGTAGTAGAGGTGATGTGGAATTGTAAAACCTTATCAAGACATGATAGTAGGCAATATATTTCAAAGGGTGAAGCTTTATAAAGTCATGGTAGTTTTTGGAACCTAATTCATCTTTAGAAAACAGATTCCTCTAATTAGAGTTTTGGGACGTTGCATCATCAATTAAGACGTGATAAACAAGCTCTAAAGCGAGAGGTGTGTTGCACTTTTCTTCCACTCGCATTATGTGCACTTAAAGGACAAACATAACAATATTCATATAACTAAGTATCGGAGGTGATGTGGACTTGTTACCAAAACCTTGTCATGCAACGATAAATGACCATATATATTGAAAGGGAAGCCTTGTGGACTTGTAGTGGCTTATGAGAGTTAACTATCCTTTAGGGGCAAGTTGCATAGATGGGATATAATTGTTTCCAATTTGTGTCATGTCAAAATACTTTTTACAAGACCTAATCAAAAGGACAAGCATATGTATAATTTTGATAACTAAACTTTAAGCATACATGTAAGTTAGAGCATACAAAGTGTGCATTGCACGGATCTACAACTAGCATAATAGTATATTATAATTTAGATCATTGAGCATGATGTGACATAATGTAGTCAATGTCAAAGCCCTCATGCTTGTCTAACGTGATACACATAAGCACCTTGCATGTTATATGTTTCGAAACCACAAAACTCATGGGTTGGAAAGTGAAGGAGGTACTTGTGTTTTTTTTTTATTACACTTGAATATTATAATTGAGGTCATTAAGCATGATGTAACATATTGTATTCGATGTGTGAATGAGGATATTACTATTAACTTAAAACACATCTAAACATTCAATTAATAACAAGCATGTTTGGTTAATTTGGTACATGTTAATGCACTAGAGCTTTTCTAGACATGCACAACTTTGACCTCCAAAAAGGATCTATCAATAGACAAGAGTGACCTACACAATTTGTCTAGACATGCACAACTTTGACCTACTTAAAAAAATGGAATTATTATTACATAATGTGTTGCTCTATGTGCACTTAGAGATTTGAAAAATGTTCTCAAGTTTTTGAAAACAATCTTCTCTTGAAACCCTTCTTAATGTAATAGCTATTTGATTACTCCACTTAATGTATTCAATTAAATACGAAATCAAATATATCCAACCTATTTAGTTATTTTAAAAGACTTGAGGATTTTTATTTTATGGGTATGGAAAATTAATAATATTAAGGTTTTTGTTCTACCTCTTATTATCTCTATATTACCAATTATTTTAACAAAAACATACATCTAGGCTATTAATCTAGTGTAAAAGAGTTATTTTATAATCAAATTTAAAATATTTAAAAGAGTTTAATTTGTCATCCCCTAGTATGCAATTGTAGGAATGTCTCTTAATGTAATAATGCTACTAAGGCCATTTATCGATGCACATTGTAATAATGATGCTAAGGCCATTTATCAATGCACCAATAAATTATAGAATGTAGACTTCTTCTATCCCAAATGCGATAACAAAACAAAGGTCTTATATGCTACCAAAACTATATTAAAGATTTAAGGCATTAATGAGACTTCAAAAACAAATTAAAAGATGAAGATTGCTCAAAGAAAACACAATAGAATTATATTTATATCTCAAAACAAGATTACAAAAACAATCTATCGGATCTGCATACAACATAATAAAAGGAAAAGTTCATGAAGAAGTGTACGTATAATGAGCCTTCCACCCTATTTGAACCAAAATTCTAAGCCTCGACGCTAGACTTCTAACATTATCTAATAAAGAAGAAGACAAACCTAAAAAAATACAAGTGGAGAATAGCTTTTAATGGTTAACGTGAGACCATGTATTTCATCTAGTTAATCGACTATCATAAACATCAAGGTAAATCTAATTTTATTATAAATATGGAAGAGTTGGTAATGGAATGGGATTACTTGAGCATTATAATGAATAATTGTGATTCAAAAAATTATGGAAAAATGGGTTCTACAATGAGCCTTCCTATCTCTCGAATAAGCCTAGCATTTTTACAATGAGCCCTTTTAATGCCAAACCTACATTTTCCATCTTATCCAAACACAACACCTATGTTTTCTAAAACTCTACAAGTCCAAACATATGCTAAAAGAATTATATAGTAGTAATCCCATGTGTACAATGCAATGTGAACGCCGAACGAGTATATGTTATTTGATTTAGTGGGATAGTTTTTATTTTTGTTATTGATTTTGCTTAAACTATGGTTGATTAATTTTGTAAGTGTAGAAATATAGATGAACCACTTCAATTAAAACACACAAACATGATGCCTAAGAAGAAGACTACTATAAATTGCGTGGTTATTTCTTGGCATTTTAAAACTATATGTATTTGTATGCGAGATATAATGAAAAAGACATTAAAAATGCGAGAAACAATAAAAAGGAAAAATTGAACATGTATGTTGAATAGTGTAATTTTGTAAGTGTAGAAATATAGACGAACCATTTCATTTAAAGGTATCATCTCTTCATTTCAAACTTGTTACAAATTTGTACATATACAATCATGAATCAACTAGTAAATTCATACAACCATGGATCAACCAGTAAATTCAATTAAAGAGAGAAATTCTTGTAAACACAGGAGGATGGGCAAGCCAAAACATCATATGTTTTCTTCGGAAGGGGTACAACATAAGTTTAGCTGAAATTCTGCATGGATTTGCCATGTATCTTTATCCATAACATCGTCAGTGTTAATTCTAGATTAGTAGTGATCATTATGTATACCGTGCATACCCTTAGCACCTCATAATGTATGAGAATCAAGCTGCATGCTATTAGATTTATTAAGTTGGCAATTCTTATCTTATCATTATTGCTTATCTTATCATTATCTGAAGCCATCAACTTAATAATGGTTTATTTATTTCCACTACCTTTAAATAACAATGATAGAACCTTCTTTGTTAGTGGACAACAATAAATCAATAAGGTATTAAATTAATAATGGTTTACTTGTTTCCACTAACTTTTGCATGCATAAAAAAGGAGAACAATTCAATTTGCACATTTTATGCATTTGAGTGTAGTGGGATGGTTTGCGATTGATGTCATTCGTTTCGGTTAGTAGGAAAGTTTCATGCGTAAAGTAACGAGTTGTTATTCAAGATGCTATACCGAAAATCCAAGACAAGAGCCTTGAGATTAATATCTCCTAATTTTTTTTCGTAGTGCCCACATTTTTATAGCTCCAGTTATCTGTTGGTTCCTTTATTTCTAGACATGTTTTGATTGAGACTCTGATAGACGTTGGACATTTTGCTATGATATTTTATTCTCTTGGACATTATGGCATTTTGGGCGCGTAGCGCCAATTGGATTAGATTCATATACTGATATATTTTGTATGATGTGATGACACTAACAGGGTTATATGATAGACATATCGGTTAGATGTTAGTCTCTTATGGTTAATTTGATTGATGATATAGTGTTTTGGATTTAATGATGGTGATTTTCATGCTAACCTAAGTGTATGTCGTTACAATTTTATGTGTGGATAATTGGATGCATTGCACTATCAATTGTAAATTATGTTCGGACATTATAAGTTTGATTGATATTGTGATGTATAGATGATGTTTACTATATTGGACAGGTGCGGTTAATGTGTGCAATGAGTGTGCAGGTGACAGGTATAGGAGAGCATGGGTTTCGAGTGGCAGCCACGCAATTGTGCAATGTCGGCCCAAGGGTGTAACGAGTCCTAACCATGCTAAATTGTTTGAAGCCTTAGATTAGATGTATTTTAATTGGGCACCATGGGTGAACCCTCATTTTGTAATGTAATTATGTCTTGTAAAATTAATTAGGTTTAGGATGTGTTTGTATTAAGTAAACTAGCTTAGGGGTTAATAATCTTATCTTAAGTTAAGTGTTGGTTTTGGGAAGTGTGTGTGTGTTGGTAGAAGGGATTGGGGACCACATGTGAACCTTGGGTGAACCCCACACCCTCTACCCTTGTGCCCAAGCATGCCAAACCCGAAATTGGGTTATTTTGGGTAATTTTAGGGACCCCTTTTGAGTTTGGGGGTTCCCTTAGCATGAAAATGGGCCCTTGGACCCTACCTAATAGGTAGGGGGGCCTATTTCCAAGGTTTGGAGGGAGTTTCCCTCCCATTTAGCCCTCTTTAGTCACCATCCATGTAAGAGGGTTGGGTTGTGTGGAATTGTTAAAAGTTGCTCCACTTTGTTTTATTTTAGTTTTTAGTATTTTGGGTGAAAAGGGATAAAAGGTGAGTTTACTCTTACTTATTTTGTTTTTGGAATCTTTGACTCTTGAGAGGAGAGGGGGTGACACTTGTCACTCTCCCATTGGTGAGGAAACTTTTGGGCTCCTCTTTTTATTCTTTCTCATGTGGGAAGAATGGGTCTTCTTGGTTCATTTTTTTGGAGCACTTGGAGAATTTTGGGAGCTTGGAAGGGAGCTTGGACAAAGGGAAAGACTTAGAGTTTTGGAAAGCTTATTAGAGGTAGGGTTCTTATCATTTTTCCTTCTTAGTTTTGTTATCTTGTAAACTATGATTGATAAATAAAATAGTGTGTGAAATGTTGTATGGTGAATGTGGTTGTTTGCTTGTCTTGTTATTTCCTTTGTTTTCTCTCCACCATCATGTGGAATGATGGTTTTTGGAGAATGTAGGGGAAGAGAGAGGGATTTCCCTCTCTAACCTCATGGTTGTTGGTCAAGCCATGAAGGTCTCTTCTCATCCCCTCATATGGTTTGAGGTGGGAGAAAGGCTCATGTGGCTTGAACCTTTCCCCATTCTTGGTGAGGAAACCCTTTTGGGTTTGAAAATCCTCCCAAGAAGGATTTCTATAGCATAAGGAGGAATAAGGAGGATGTGTGATTAGGAGGTATAAGGAGTTTTATATATATATATATGTATTTGTTGGTGATCCTATGGTTGGACACCTTGATTTGGGCATCCTTCTTCCTCTCTTCCCCCTTGTGAGGTTGACCTTGTTCTCCTCATGTTGTGGTTTTCATTGAGTAGTAGGTCTAGATGGATGATTGATCTTATGTTTTTCTTGTTGTGTGTGTGTAAATCCCCATTACTTGTGCACATTGTGGAAGCTAGTTCCTCTCTCCCATGGGCTTGGGGGAGGCTAGCATGACTTCCAACCATGGAAAGGCATGTGATGATGCCTATTGGTTGGGTGGTAAACAAGCCATATTCTCTTGTAGTTGGAGCTCAAGTTGAAGATAGTAGAGTCTCTTGCCATCTTGGCCTTTCTCATCCTTGGAGGACATTGCCATCACTTTGTAAATGAATGTGACTTGTCAAGTCTATACACTTGTAAATAACCATTTTTGTAATTATTGTTTCTTGAAAACATTGGTTGTTACTAAGAGAGTTGTTATTTTCATTGTTGCTAGAATATTGAAATATAATCATTTGAAAACATGAGTTTTCTTTTAGTTACATGTTATATTTGAAAGTCTTGTTGTGTATAAATGCAAAGTATGATTAATAACCACAAGCTATTTAAATGAAAGTTAATATTCTTTGTCTACATTCAAAGGTGACAACTAATTCTGAATTTCCGTGTTTCACTTTATAAAATTCAATCCCGAACTCCAGTCTACCTTTATAATTAATTTATGTAAATAACGGGGATCTGTTTGACATCTTAGAGTTCTGACGTAATCCTGAAACTGAATGTGAATGTGAATGTGAATATGAAGGGTGTGTGTAAAAGTTATAACATCACACGTTACGCTTTAAAGATTCCTTGGCGGCGTCAAGAATGTTGGTGGTACAAAGAAATAAAGTAAATTGGTTTTTCTTGAAAGGAAGGAAAGCGGTATTTCATTACAGTTGAATTAATTTGTTGTAAATTGGTTTTCCTTCAAAGAAATGAAAGTGGTATCTCATTTCATATAGTTGAATTACTTTGTCGTAAATTAGTTCATCTTGAAAGAAAAAAAAGGTGGTAAATTGATTTTTTTAAAGAAAAGTGGTATTTCATTTCATACAGAAGAATAACACAATTGAATTAATTTATTGTAAATTGGTTTTTTTGAAAGAAAGGAAAGGATATCTCATTTCAAATAAGAGCATCACAGTTGAATTAATTTGTCATAAATTGGTTTTTCTTGAAAGAAAGGAAAGGGTGTCTCATTTCATACAGAAGAGTATCACAGTTGGAATTTCATAGTTGATGTGGTTTGAAATTATTACTAGGGGTCAATTGGTTCAATCATATTGTGTAACAACTCTGTGTTTTGTAGGCTCGTGGATAGACTACTTGATGTGCAACTTGCATTTATAGGAGATGGACCATATAGGTAAAAGTGTGCATGCACTAGGCCTAAAGACCTGAATGTAAATTGAAAATGCTTCCTTGATGGTAGGGATGGGTGCTAACTTATGTTTGTTTGCCTGTAAATCTTTGGGCTTTTCATATAGGATGGAACTTGAAAAAATGTTTGCAGACATGCATGTTGTATTTACTGGTATGTTGCATGGGGAGGAACTTTCCCAGGCATATGTTACTGGGGATGTTTTTGTTACTCCTTCAAACGGTATAAGTTATTTGATTTGGAATGATACGTTTATTACTTTCATAGTTGATGTGGTTTGAAATTATTAGTAGGGGTCAATTGGTTCGATCATATTGTGTAACAACTCTATGTTTTGTAGTCTCGTGGATAGACTACTTGATGTGCGGCTTGCATTTGTAGGAGATGGACCATATAGGTAAAAGTGTGCATGCACTAGGCCTAAAGACTTGAATGTAAATTGAAAATGCTTCCTTGATGGTAGGAATGGGTGCTAACTTTTGTTTGTTTGTTTGCATGTTTGTTGTTTACTACTTGCCAAGCTCTTGAGAGATTTCTGAGAGATCTTCTTTGGGTGCTCGAATTTGGTTGATCGAGACTCATCGGAGCAATTGAGAAAAAATCTTCTTCACTGGATGATGTTAGGGAAGATACAAATATTTATGTTCCACTTCTTTTCTTGTAACTGAAGGGATCTTTTCTTGTAATGCAATGTGAACCAAACATCATATATTATTTGATTTAGAAGATTAGTTATTACTTTTGTATTTGATGTTGATAAGGGTGTGATTGATTTTGTAAGTGTAGTACTAGTAATATTGATGAAGCATTCCATTTAAAAGGTCTATCTCTACATTTCAAATTTGTTACAAAAGCGATATCTCATTTCATACAGAAGAACATCACAATTGAATTAATTCGTCATGTCACCTTTGGTTACTACAATGTTTGAAATGTGTTTAAAATAACATGTACATAAGCACACGAATATCTCTGTGCGTAACAAATGTATATACAGGTCACCCAATGTTAAATACCTTTACCAAAATGTATCGCTAATGATCTCATCCGTAGTGTGCCATAAGCTGTTGATGTCCATGGTGTATGGCCAATCAATTTCAGCAGCATCAAGTATACTGCTATTGTTAGTGTTTGAAGACCAGGCATCCACCTCCAACTCTAAAGAATAACTTATACCTCTAGGCGGTGTTGCAACTGGTGTTGGTGTTGATTGGAGGAGAGTGTGGACCTCACCAAGTTTGTGAGTGCTAGATAAGCTAAACAGTGCCGGTGTCGAGGCCATCTCTTGTGTGTCACTATCCACCAAGGTTGACACCCATTGCGCCTCGCCTTGCTCTACGTAATTTCTAATGCTTTCATTATTTTGCAAGCATGCAGCTACGTTTTGTTCTTGTCTTTCCACTATATTGGCTCCGTTAATGGAAGTCGTGGAAGATAGGTTGGAATAGCAATTAATGGCTTTGTATTGAGCTTGCGCTTTCTTTATCTTGGTTCTCCAGTAGTTCTTTATCTCATTATCTGTCCTTCCTGGGAGATGCCTTGCAAATGAGTTGTAACAACTTTTTCCAGTTCTCTTCAACCCTGAACAGTTGACAGTTTGATGCAAATGTCACACTCAATAATATGATATGTGAGAGAGAAGCAAAGTGACCCAAGTGAAATTAATGAGTATGTAAGTACCTGCGCATTTGGCTAATGTGTTCCAACGACCTTCACCACGAACAGAAATGCAGCGAATAAGGCCGATGTCCTCCTCTGCAGTCCACGGACCCCTCCTTATCAGATCTTCCTGCTCTTCAATTTTACAACTAACTATATTCTCCATGGAAACTGCAGAAGTGAATTGGATAAGCTATGACTATCACTTTCCCCTGTTTCTGTCTGAGCTCCAATTTGAGGGAGATTGGGATGAAAACACAATTTATAGACCCAAATCCGCACATGTTGACAACATGTGAACTCGCGGATAGTGGAGAAGACCGTGTTATATATTTTTATGTATTTTAGAAATAAGTACGTGCTCTTCCTAATGATTAAAAATGAAGTCTCCACGCGTGTAGGTACCTAGTACAAGTAGAAATAGAATTGTCCCACCCCGTTCGGTCCCAGAGCCCTGCATTAGTAACAAGACTTTGTTTGGGACGGGAATTTTCCCGTCTTCTAACGACAAATCCTGCACTGTGGAAGATGAAAAATTTATCGAGAGCCGACGGGAAACGGAAACTCCGAAACAAGTCAGCTACAACAAAATCTCCCGTCTGACTCAGAGGACATGGTTTTATACAGGGTTCTGAAAGAGGCGACGCAGAAGGGGTGGACGTCGTTTACCCCAAAGGAAACGACCCCTGCAATTTCCGTCAAGAATCAAACAATTTCCCTTCACAAGATGGAAACTCATTCTCAGCAGTAGCCGATAAAGAGCGGCAGGCATTATACAAGCCAAATGTTAGTCAACGACAAGGAGCTAGAGCTTAAAGTTACATACCTCGGGGCTATTCAGATATTTATGTGTATTCATATTATGTTGACATAGAATTTACATTCAATTTCTACAAAAATTAAACACAACATTTGGTAACTGAGAGAGTGGCGAAGGGAGAGAGAAAGGAGAGAAACTGATAAAACCTTCTGATCTTTATTTTGCGCTCCAAGGTTGTGAAGAGGGGGTACTGGCTGAGGCATCTGCGTCTTGGGAGGTCCTTTCTTACACTGCCGAATAAGAGACAATTCCCTTCTAGGGGCAGCAATCCGATCCACGTAAGGTCTTCCCTGTTGCACCTCTTTCTCAACATCATCACAATAACAAAAGCAATCACCTCCACCCTCGCAATCGCCATGACAATGCTGCAATCAACAGGTAACTCATATTATTTATTTATTTCGGTCTTTCAAAAAAACAAAAAAGCGTCTCATATTACTTCAAGAATTGAAAAATTACATCAATCTTACCACACGATTACATGAGATCTCTCTTTTTAAAAACCCTGGCAGATCATTTTTTTGAAAATAGAGATTTCCTTTCATAAGCCAAGTTAAGTATCTGTCGCATCCACGAAAATGAACATACCTTATTTCTTTTCTTTTCCCATTGAGAAAATTTTCCATGGAGCTCTCTCCCCCTTTCCCAGAGGCGCGATAGCATATCGACATCATAACCCTGCGATTAATAGGAGGATCAGTACGCAGGTATTTAAAAAGAACCAAAGCAAAGAATGAATGATGCAAATTGCATGGAAACTCGTACTTGCGGTAACCGATTTAATGTATTCAAGAATTTTCATTATAAAGTGTAGAGTAATATGCGCGTCATAAAAATCAATTGTGCATAAAGTAGTTGATGATAGAGTTGTTGCCATTAAAATCTCGCGTACGCCATCCTTCATCATCTCAACACCTTTTGAGGACAACAAATGCATCAGTAAATCTTGCACGTCGGGGGCTCTCTTGCATGCGGTGCCCTTGCTCGCAAAATATCCGGAGTGCTACTATTGTTTTCGGGGTGGTAGTGGTAGTGGGGAAATTTGCATGCACGACAGCTAAAACACTAATCTTTATCCGTCTAAAGAAGAAACGCATGTCAAAATAACTGTTAAAAATGCAAAAACATCAAAGCAGTGATCGTGGCCAAACCGTCAACTTTAAAACATGATCACGAACGTCTAGAGGTCCTTTACCATAGGGGGAACACCTTCGACATAATTAGCAAAGGCACTTGGTAATAAATGTTTTAAACTTTATAACACATAATAAACCAAGAATGAAGAGAATTCATTATAGACATACCATTGATGTAAAAATTAAAATATGAGTCTTTAGCTTGAACAATCTTTTAAAAGATATATGGCTCTAATACCAATTAGAGCAAAGATGATATTTCATTCATCTAGTTAGTAATTTTATATTTCAATTTGAGTTTTAAAAAAACCTAAAATTTTCTATCTTTTATTATTCTCTTAAATACACAACTTTATGTTACTTTTACATATATGAATTTATAAAAGATATCGTACATAATATTATTTTGGCTTCGAATTTAAAATGTTGACAACATTTTAAATTTTTCAAACCATAACCTTTGTTTTAACAAGCATTTTACAAAGACAATTGTAATTTTTAAAACCATAACCTATACCTATGTTTCTTGTAGCATTATAACATTGACATCCATGTAATTTTTTTATGCCATAACCCAAGTTTTGCAACATTAACTATTACATTCTAACATTCAATACACTTTGAATTCCACTTCATGATTACTATCTTGTTCACTTCTTTCTCCTCTTCTAGCTTAGCAAATTTGACATGGCGCATTACAAGATGGCTCTAATTGTTGATTCTCTCCTTCAAAGGACTCGAGTGAACATTTATCCTCCTTTCTTAATACACACCATGTTAGTTATTCGTAATGTTACATCTCACTATCAAATTACCATGGCCTACTCAACAAAACATGGCATGCATCAATAAAAATAAATTCCTCAAACAAGTTTACTTACCAATTTGCATATCAACTTCACAATGCTCGTATTCAATGATACTATGAACCTCCAACCAAAACACGATATATGGCTTCAAATGTGGTACACAAATCTCATTATCAAATTACCAATCCTTCAAAGAACTTGGCGATAAACCTTTACCACCCTTCTAAATACACACACTTTCTTGTCTTTTCCAAAGATACAACTCACTATCAAATTACCGTGATTTCCTCAACAAAACATGGCATGCATATACAAAAAAATGCCCCAAAAGAATTTGCTTCCCAATTTGCATATCAACTTTTCAATGCTCCCATTCAATGATATTATGAACCTCTAACCAAAACAATGTATATGGCTTCAAATGTGGTATATACACCGACGATGGAAAAGTGAAATGCGAACATAAGAATCTACAAGTAACTCTTCCTCATACCCGACCTCCAGAGGTCGTGCCGAGATGGTTGGTGAATATGGAATATATATGGATACGAGACAAACTAGTTGGGCAATCTTATATCATCAATACGTAATAATGGAATTTGAATCTAAGGCAAAGAAGGCCCTCCTAAACTGAATTGATGTAATAGATCGTTTGAATATAATAGCGAGTTCGGAGGCTCCAATCAATGTCGCTCTGCCGAGATCCTATTTATTGGCTATTGAATACGTGGAAGTGACCTATGGGAGCTTTGTGTATATTTCCAAACAATATCATGAAAATGGTGATAGGAGGTGTAGTGGATTTTCCGGGATTTTTATGGACGATTCTCTAGTCTAGTTTAGAAATCCTTAGCTTGATTGGTCGCTATGTTTAATAAGAGAGTTGTGTAATAATGTCTCGGTGGAAGTGGTGAGTACCTAAATACTAGTGTTCGTAAACTAGCATCAATGTCTAATTGATTAGTAGGCCCATTAGGTTGTAAGACTCGCGGATCACAACCGTGCATTCGTGGTTGTGTCAAACCTCCTATGGTAATATGCACAATTAATCTCTCTTCCGACTATCCAATAATCATATATCTTTTCACCTCTATGTTTAGAACTAGAAGTTGTGTAATTTCTCAAAATACCTTACTGATTTTCTAGCAACTTGAATGCGTAAGCTAGTATCTATGTCAACGAGGAGGTCTCTGCATTAGGTTGTGGAACTAAAAGATCGCAACCAAATACTTGTTCTCTTTCGAATCGCTCTTGTATAGTCATACGAATGCCCTATCAAGGCAATCTATAGTTAGGATGATTTGACCAAAATGTGTATGCCTTTTCCTCTTTCAATATTTAACTCTCTCAATTGTTCACTAATTGCTCGTAGGTTTATCGATACTCGAAAGACCTCTATCCTAAGGTCTTGATCTATATCAACTAGTGTTGTGGAAGATTTGGTTGAGGCACTATTGGTTCAAATATGTATTATCCGGCCTCTCTAGGTCCCGTGATTGTCATGCAAAACGTTTCGACTTTTAACTAAAACTAATAAACATAATTATGAAATATGTATCTACACTATATATGTATTTTTATTTTTGTATTTTCGATGAAGTATTTTAACGAAATTAAAAGAGCATCTATTTTAATATATTTAACAAATGGACAACTAATCTAGTAACAAAATTAAAATAAACAAAGTATCCCGGTGTAGCTTATTTACCTGTGCAAAGGTTGTGAATTTATCATAATTATCTAAGCAACAAATTGTTTTAAATTGAAAGGCTCTCGATCCTACCTCAGAAGTGAGGAATGAATCATAGTTTCTCAGAAACTACCAATCCCCACAACTTCCTTGGCGATATCGAGAGCGAGTTTTGACTTGAAATAAAATAATTTACTACTCTATTTGATACGTTGTAACTAGAACTTTGATAGCTCAAACTCGAAGTTTACGAACAATGGTAAATCCAGTTGTGTGTTACTCGTCCCCTCAATGTGATCTCCTCATTCTTTCGAGTTTCTCTTGAATCAAGAAAAGCGTATATATGATAACATCAAGAAATAAGGTACTCAAACAATGACGGCTTTGGATATAGACCAAATACAATGCGAATAAGAGAGATAGTGCAAGTGAAGTGAGCTTGACTATGCAATTCCTAGCAAGATTTATTGAGGGAATACAACACAAATGCTTGAGAATTCTAGAAACTATCTTTTGTGACTAAACAAAACCTACAACTCTAAATGGATTCCAATCAAAGAATGAAACTACCTTACTCTAAAACCGACTTGCATGGAAGCAAAATTGAAACATGAAGCAAGATTAAAAGCAAAAGAAGATCAAATGACCTCTAAACTATTAAATTCTAAGCAAGGAAGACTAACAATGGATGCAAAATATGAAACTATTGGAATTCTAAGCTATTTAAGAAACTCAAAAGATGAATGATTAAACAAAGAAAAACTAAGAGGGGCCATTTGTTCGAAAATGCGGATAGAAATTAAAATTTTACATTTGCCGCCATCGTTGGAACTTTTTGGTAAGGGCGGGGTCTCACTTAAGACCAAAATGCAAAGAAAAAAGGGGACAAAGGGCAAAACAAAACACGTAGAGGCCGGGGGAGACATGAAGAGAAGATAATTGTGTAACATCTTTCCTGCAATGCAATACCCTACAATTTTGGGTACGTACATACACCATAGTCGAAACCTATAATTTATGTTGACAATAAATCATTTGTGCTTATATTATTAATTGCCAACAACACGTGTACAACTATCAAGACCCACCTTACAAGTAAACTCTCTTTATTTAAGTAATGTCATGTATTCTACATCTACTTGAACTATTGAATTACATTTCTTCTTTCATCATCCCAATGAGCATGACACTTGAAATCATAAACAATGTTCTTCACATTTGAAGTACATTCTACCGAATGATCTTCCTTCTTCCATAATTCTCTCTTTCATATCCAACTCCACCTCTTTACTAGTTAGCTCTTTCCTCATTTTATTATTTGATTGATTCCTCTTGATCTAGTTTGGTTGTCTTCTAGACATCATTTCTTCCACTTGCAAAAACATATTCATATGTCACTTCCACTTTACATATCATTACCTTAATTGTTCCATCTTGAAAATTTAACCACAACTCGATTATCCAAATCTATTTGTGATCTAGTAGAAACCCTTCATGGAATCCTTCACAATTGCCTCCCCTACCTCAAAGTTTGTGATTTCTTCCACTAGTCCACCTCATAACTGGGTGGAAATTTTCCTTTCAATTTGCCAACCATCATCTACCATTTGTAATCTTTTCCTTATCACTTTTATTCCTCTCATTTTGTACCTCTTTGCAAAATAGTGTTGCATAACCTTTTAATTTATTTGAACCACCTTTCCCTTCAACATACTCTCCCATCTTAACCAACTTCCCACAAAGCTTTTAACTCCCACGTTCATTCCTCTTCCAGTTCTTATAGGTATAACAAGCCTTTGTACTACATTTACCTTCTCGCCCACAAGACTGTTTGGTTTCGACATAACTCATTGTCTTCTCATATTTGTAGGAATTAAACCACTCCCACCCACCATTCTACTTGGAGACATTTAATTAACATACTATTAATTCCTTACAACCACTTATCACGCACTCAATTAAATACCAACATATCAATTTCAAACTAGCGAACAGAGACAAACCTATATTAGTTTTCATAAAGATTACTCAAATCCAAACAAGACCTTAACCCAATTTTCCCTCTAGTTACAACATAGGGTAACCATCAACTTTAGGGGCTAGATTGAATTCATTGTTCATTTGTGCTTCTTCACTACCTACATGCTCTAACAAGTCTTTCATAGTAGAGAACAAAGACAAACCGATATTATTTTTCATGAAGATTACTCAAATTCAAACTACACCTTCACCCAATCTTCCCTCAAGTTACAACATAGGGGTAACAAGCAACTTTATGGGCTAGACTGAACTCATTGTTCCTTTGTGTTTCTTTACTACCTACATGCTCTAGCAAGTCTTTCCTTGCTCAAATCTACCTCCTCTTCGAACCCTCCCATGCATTGTCTCGCTTAATGCCTCCTCAAACCATTTTTTGGGCTTGGAACAACCAAAAATGAGCATTCAAAATGTTAATGTTCAATTACTCTAATTGTGCAATTGCAACAAGCAAAATTGTGAATTTTATCATAAGATACAACTCCAATTTGGCAAAACCGTTAATTTTATCACAAAACAAAGAACTCCAATCTCAATGACTAAAACCATCGTTCCCTTTGTTCTAAGAACCTATAAAAGTGCCATTTACCTCATTGTATCCTTGTGGTGTCATTTTCACACTAGTAGTATTTCTTGTTTGATGCAAGATCATCCAATCAACTTAAAACTTACATTTATCATTATTTGCTACTACTTATGCGGCTCATCATTCTAATGTGTTGAATATATAACACAAACATGTACGGTTCCAAGCGCTTGTTAAGATAACCAACAACCAAGCTAAATATAACTATTGCTCCTCTCAATAAAATGAATTTGCTTGCATCATTCGAATCAATGCAATTTTGTGCTTCTCTTTTTTCTTGTTGTTTCATCTCTATGCTTCTAATATGTTCTTTTCAGTAAAATTACAAGGTGTATCAATATCTAAGCACCTACTTGAACACCTACAAAAGATCTTTGAGACCAATTGTCTTCCATAAATAAAAAGGTGGATGATGATGATATGGTGGCTTTAGTTCTAAATAGCTTGCCTTCTTCGTATGAATCATTTGTGGAGGCACTTCATTTAATGGCAGAGAGTCAAACTCCTACGCTTGACAAGGTGATTTCCTACTTGTTTCAAAAGGAACAAAGACAAACACAAACACGGGCTCAAGAATCCACTTTTGGACAATCTAAGAGCTTTTTTGTTGCTCAATCTAAAGCAAAGTGTAAATGGTAGGCTAAGACATCCTCTCTCCTAAATATCAAGTAAAATGTTATTATTCTCACAAACTTGGTCATGTGAAGGACTGTCGAAAACAACTCAATGCCCTTAAGAAACAAAAGGGACAGGCACATGTGGCTCTGATTGAACATGAAATCGAAGAATAAGCTCTCATTACATCTTGCACAAGTAATAACAACTCTACTCAATGTTGGTTCTTTGATTCTATAACATCACAACATTTCACAAATCAAAAGGACGGGTATGTCAATTTTAATTTTTGTTCTTCGATTCAATTACTTTAGGAGATAGAAGATCACATGTTATAGAAAGTATTGGGAATGTTCATATTATGCTAAATAATAATACCAAATTGCTTGTAAAAAATGTTAGATATGTGCCTAACATGAATAAGAACTTGTTATCTATCAGTCAACTAACTGATAATCCCAATATCTCTATAAACTTTTTTGGTAAACAATGTATTATGTCTAACATCAAGCAAAATAAGGTTGTTGCCTTAAGGATTGGGCATGGTGGTCTATATAAACTTGTTGATCCTACCACGGTCAACTTGCATGCCTTAGTTGTGGAAGGCAATACCAATGTCTTAAGGCACGAAAGATATAGCCATCTCAACTTTCATAGAGCCAACATGGGTGTTGGTTTACCTCCTATTTAGAAGAAATGTGACATGTGTATTAATTGTTTGCGGGAATACAAAAGCGAAGTCTTTTCCCTTTAAAAGTGCTTAGCGTGCAAAAGGGCTCTTAAATCTTGCACATGTAGATCTATAGTAGCCATCATGGAAGACTTGAGACTCCCTCCATCTTTGGTGCACGTTATTTTGTCTTGTTAGATGATTAATCTCGAAAGATGTGGATCTTTTGAAGAAGTCCAATTATTTTGCTTCTTTTGTCAAGTTCAAAGCCTTGATAGAGAATCAAACCAACCAACGAAGACTTTGAGATCCAATAATGGGGTGAATTTACCTCTAAACAATTTACAAATTTCAAGTAAAGAAGGGATTCAATGCCAATTGACAACCCCTTATACCCTGCACAAAATGGGGTGGTAGAACAAAGAAAGAACCATCATGGAGATGGCTCGATGCATGATGCACAATCGAGAAGTGCCCTATAAATATTGGGAAAAAGAAACATAACATATTTATATACTCAATCGAAGTCCATGCAAAGCTTTGCAAAGCATCACACCGAAGGACACTTGGTCCACCATCAAACCAAAGGTATTTGCATTTTGTATTTTTGTTTCAACTATTTATACTTTGCTTCTTGCAAATAAAAGGAGTAAATTAAATTCCAAATGTTCTAAATATTTTTTGCTGGTCATAATGATCAATCTAAGGCTTATAAGTTGATTGATACATCGTTACTAATAAGATCATTATTAGTTGAGATGTTGATGTAAAAGAAACAAAACCTTTCTTTGGTTGTAATCAACAAAGGGACCAACCAAGAGGCAATAATCAACATGGGGTTATAACAGAGTTTGGTACTCTTTCCTTGCTTGATCATGAATGGTTTTCTCGTACTCCACAAACTCCAGGACAAAATGTACAATCTCCCACTAAGATTGTTGGTTGTCCAACAACTAAAGGTTTCTCCTCTAGAACTTCCGTTGGTCTCTCTTCCAAAAGCACCAAACCAACCACCACATCAACGGAGGCATAAGTGGTTTCACTCCACTATTCAAAATTTGAGGAAGGAAGAATTATCTTCTCTTAAATGGAAAGTCTCGACAAATTGACAAGCAAATTGGTTATTCTAAGCACACTCAATTTGCTCTTTTTGATCTTCTTCATATTCATGAGCCACATAAATACTCTAAAACACAAGGCATACCAAAATGGAAAACTGCCATGCAACTAGAGTATGATGCCTTGATTAAAAATAATACTTGGAAGTTGGTGCCATTACCTCCAAGAAAACACACCATTGGCTGTAAATGGGTGTATAAAATCAAGTGCAAAGCAGATGGTACTTTGGATAAGTACAAGGCTCGACTCGTTGCGAAAGGATTTTCGCAACAGGAGGGGATAGATTATGAAGAAACATTTGCTCCTACTGCAAAGATGGTCACTTTTCAACTTCATTTGGTCCTACGTACTCTCTAATTTTCAGTAATATTACATATCATTTATTTTTGTATTCCCAAGCCATTTCAGATTTTGATTAAATTTGGATTCAATGGCCAATCTGTCCACTTTTCAGGTGTTGAATTTTAAATGATATAAGAAGACTAATAAATAAAAAGAGAGACTAATGGAATGTCAAGTCCTTTCCCTCTTCAAGAAAACTAAATCACTTAACATCAAAAAAACACATTCTGCTCTTGGGAACTTATTAAATACATACCTTCCTATGTACTCTAATTTTCAGTAAATATTACATATGATTTATTGTATTCCCAAGCTCACATATTTTATAGCATTGCATTTTCTAAATTCCACCATAAGCACAATTTTTGTTCAGGTTTAGATTTATGTTCCAAGTCCAGTTTCAATTCTTATAGCTACCAAAGGCTAGTTGGTTGGTTTCCTGCAAGAATTATCAGAGCTGTAGATTATCAATTTTAAATCCATATTTTAAATTTCAGATTTAGGTGAAGAGCCTTTACGGAAAAGGATTTAAAGAATTTCAGAAAAATTTGTGGAATAAAAACAAATTTAGCTTCAGGAGAGAGATGAAATACGCTTTCAAGATTACATATTTAGGTGAAGAGTTTTCACAACTATACATCAAATTGTTATAAAACCATATTTCAAAATTCCATCTTTGGGTGAAGAAAAGTTTTCCCAACTTTACATCAAGTTGCTAAAAAATATCAAGTGTTTAGATCCTTCACGGAAAAGGCGTTTAAAGAATTTCAGAAGATTTAGAGGAATACAAACAAATTTAGCTTCAGGAAAGTGGGCACAAAATACTCTTCCAAATAAGGATTTATTGAGAGATCCAAGATGTATGGCTGCTTTTAAATGCATGTTTAATATAAGTTAATTTGCAAAATGCCAGAGAAATTTACAACGTCAAATCTCATAAGAGTACTCAAGAGGCAGTGAATGAATTGATGGATGTGTGGGCATTATTGAAATGCAACCTAAGCTATGCTAAAACTCTGTGGTAATCCAATGGCTTATAGTCTATTTTGTAAGAAGTTAAATTTGAAGTGTGGATATGTAAACTAAAGTACTCAGATGTACATAGAGGCAATTAACAAATTGATGGATGTGTGGACTACATGCACTGCTGAGACGATGCAGGCATTCTAAAAACCTGTGGTAATCCTATGGCTTAGTTTAATCTGTTTTGTACGAGATTGAATTTGGAATTGAATTGTGTGAATATACAAACTGAAGTACTTTGCAAACATGAGGAAAAAGCTGTCCGATCTGTTAGACCTCAACATTTATGAATTGTCCTCAAAGATGAGGGCATTTTTAATTGTTAAGAGGGCATAGTATATAAAACCTTTTATCCCTAGGGAATCCAACAGCTTGCTAGCAAATAGAGGTAAAATTTTGGGTACAGCATTTCAAAGAGCCCATGAAACATTTTTTATTTATACCCATAATAACAGTATTATTGGGTTGTAAGCCCAACCAACCGTTGTTAATGTAGACAGGAACCACTTCACAGTCAATGGCAACCCACCATTTTGGGTAGTGGGCCCAACAAACATCTTTGCGGTTAATGTCTCCATATTCATGTCTAGGCTATTTGGTGTGACTAACAGATTCGTAATAAACTGAGAACATTATTTTCATTAATGGATGTGTAATTATGTCTAGTGGAGATTATTTTCCTTGTCAGCTCTTGGAAATTTTTTAACCTTATTTGGTATTTATACCTCTTCTCAAAAACAGTTATTCTATTTACTCTTCTATTTTCAGTATTATTACAGCTACAGTTTCAGTTTATTTACTTTTTCTGAAGTTGCATATTGCAGTTTCCACAAATTTCAGATTTCAGACATTATTAAAAATATCAGATTTTATAGCATTTTCATTTAGATTTGCCTGAAATTTATGTTCCATGTGAAGTTTCAGTTTTCGAACTTTTTTCTTAGCTACAGAAGTTTTTCAAGCTCATTAGAGAAAATCTATACATCACCTCTGTCTCTTCACAATCTTGCCATTATAGTTCATAAAGGTTTTTTTGCATGAACAGTAACTATTATTGACGCATCACAACAAAATAGTCCTCTAATTATCTAGGTGTCCTAAAATGTCAACCTCAGATCATACTTGCAACTGTTTTTCTATCTATTATCAACCATTATTAGATGGGAACCCTTTCTAATGCTTATGCTAGCAAAGATGGTTGAGAAAATTTTCATCTTAACTTACAAATCATTCCACCCACCCACCTTTCCCATTTAGTTATTTTTCTATGACTATTAACAACCATTATTAGATGGGAACCCTTTCTAATGCTTATGCTAGCAAAGATGGTTGAGAAAATTTTCATCTTAACTTGCAAATCATTCCACCCATCCACCTTTCGTAATTAATTACAAATTACTTGAAATATGCATATGCATTTTTGTCTACTAATAAAGAATATGCATATGCATTTGTTGTCTACTAATAAAGAATATGCATATGCATTTTTGTTGCCCACTTAATAGTTCCTGGAATGGAACTAGCTGACGCATAAAACCCCATTTTTATTAGTGAACAACAAAATGCAAATACACTCTTTGTAAGTAGAAAACACAAATATGCATTTCGCTGTACACTTAATTGTTCCCAGAATGTAAATACTTGATACACATAAACTTCAACTAATAACTGAGATGAAATGGGCATTACATGGCAATCTGTAATATCTAGCACCCTGATACGTGGTTTCTTATGGTATATTCAAGCAAAACCCTCTATAACTATCTAAAAATCAGTCTTCTCTTATTTATTTGAGGTGAATTCCTAGTATGGCTATGAGTAAGATATATACCCATGTACATACATATCACAAATTTCTAATAAAATAACACAAATACCTGGTAAGCTGTCTCAAACTAGTTATATAAGCGAAAAATACTGCACCCAGGAAGTAAAATCAAATAATAAACTATAATGCTCGACAATGTGCTCAAGTGTGTCATTGTCTGAAGTGAATGCAGGCCAATAAGAAGAAAATATTATTATCTATGAAAAGATTTTACCTCACATGTGAATCCACAGCTAGAAATTGTAGCTTAACATGATCACGGTTCAGTCCATGTCCCCTGAATCCAGCTGGATCTAAATACTGCAGGTTGTCATGTCAAGAAAAATGTCATGATTACAGCAAGCTCAATTCAACAATAGCCAGTTTGATGGCCAGGAATATCACAATGGCAATCTTATTCATAAAAAGACCCAGGAAAAGTTTTACTGCCTGTTGAAATATTAGACAAGATATACAATAAGTTTATAAGAAGATGGGTTTGAAATGAAAATCTGTAAGAGGGCAACAAAAATATTAAGCTCATCTGGTAAAGAAACAATATTACTCTTACAATCATTAACAGATACAGAAATACTATTAGAGCTGTAACATGGAGACACCATATTAGAGCCTTACTATCATTACCAAATACACACATATAAGGAACTATTAGGTAAGCAACATTGACTAGAAAAATAAAATCAGGAATCTTGCAAATCATCTCAGGTAAATCAATCCCTGTGAAAGAGCAAGTAAATTGTCATTTCTGACATTTAATACCACCTGATCCAAACTGAAAGTACACTACATATGATCCAGGTGCTACAAATCCCAGCACAACATTAGAAAAGTGATGTGTCACAAGAATGGCCACTATCTAAAAGTACAGAAAACAGTATAGAGACTTCTATCCACAATATATAAATTCCAATTCATATAGCACACAAGTCATCCATGCATACAAGAAAATAAAGGTCAAGCATATATTACAATTTTTATTCACTGAGCCTCAAAATGTTCTAGTGAAGTTATTTCATCAACAAAAACCTCGGTCGACATTAATTTCTTATGAATGCAACCTTGCCAAAAAAACACTTTACCATCCTTATGGATGCAACCTTGCCACTATCACCAATACCTGATAAACCTAGGAAACAAGCTTCACGAAAAAATTCATTGCAATGAAAAAACAAGTAATTGCAGTAAAGTAATTTAGAACTGTAGACTTACAGTGTCTTGAACTTTTGCAATTGTATATTACTAACACCACACTGTACAAAAACTTTGAAAAAGTCATCTTATCATGTTTGCCCATATAACCAAATCCCAGCAGAAATGCAAGAATTGGGAAGATTAAAATTTGGAAACACAAAATGATATCATTATAATGGTAAATTATTATTATTATCAACAAACACATAAAAATCTATTATGAAATTTTTTTATATGTTGCTCTCTGTGAATTACAAATATATCTGTTGTCTTCTCTTATTCATGGCTTATTTTTGCAGATTTTACACATCACCTTCACCAAGCACTACTCATGTCAAGGTAGGTAATGTTAATATCATCGAGGTTAATATCATCGAGGTGAATTATAATGCACCGATTAACCATCATCCAATAGGATAAGATATGCATGGAATCACATGTAAATGCTACCAGCACTTAACAATTTTGTTAATCCAAAATGATCATAATAAACTGAAAATGGTGAAGTCAGGAATAACAATATTATTATTACAAGTTTCAGGCATATCACAATATCTTGCCATGGTAATATCAACAGATAATATCCAAAGCAATAAAGATGAATATAAAAATAGTGTCAAATCCACATTTCTGCTACTTCAAATAGCAAGTATTGCTCAAAAATTTCTCAATAACTAGCATGCCAGCAACAACTCCCATCAAGAACTAGTATTATGGTTATCCAAAAAGATCAAATCACTGAAATTACCTTGATGCAGATATTTGCCTCCAACCCTTTGTTGTACATATAAAAAGCAAAGAACTTGATCTCCACTTTTCACCAGACGTTCTCTTGCACCAAAAACTCTTAAGATTAAATATATGACATGGAAGATTAGAGATCTAAAGAAACCTGATACCATTAACTATATCCATCCCTTTTTTCAGTCATATTCATTATTGCAGATCAATGTATCTTTTAGTATATTACAAATACAATATGATATTTACAAGTGCTTTCAAAATGGTAATGATTTGAACAGAAGCATCTAAGCTACATTTCAGTAACTTAATGATGCCATTTAATCTTTAACCATACACATATCTGATGCATAATTCACCTGGTTGCAAATACCCTCCACTGAAGACTTGATCTGATGGACCTGCTTGTGCAGTACATGAAATATTGGAGCACTTCAAGACAGTCCTTCCAATGCTAGTAATGGTATTGAAATGGTATCTTGGAGATTCGTCAGAAACAATGTCTATAAACGCATCAAAAACAAACTGCCTTGTTATGCAATAGTTCCTCCTAAAACAGTCATTGGCAATAAAATCAGCCAAACAAGCCACCGAGAACTAGTTCACCTTGTTGTGGCTCCTTTCCGAATCGGTCTAAAGGATCTGGGCTCTTCCGTAACCTCCTTGATTGTCTGGAAAGAGAATAATAAAAAGAAGTAAATAATAATGTGTGTATGCTAGAAAGGTGAAACAAACATTCAACCAATACACTCAACTTCCAGAAATAACAAAATCATAGTAACACTGGGAAAACATGAGTCCACTCTTGACACCAACCTGTTATGATCACTTCTAGTTGGATAGGTTGGCATAAACTCTTTGACTTTGGTAAGGGCAATTCCCTAAACCATTCATGATTGAGAGCTTCCTCTGCAGTTATCCGCTGCAGCACAGATCCAGAACACAATGAGAATAGAATAAAACAAGCGAAGAAATAATTTTTACATACCTTCCACTAATCATCAAACCAGAATGAATGAAAAAATTATGCGAAATAGTTACCTTATTAGGATCATACGTAAGAAGACGATTGAGAAGGTCAAATCCACACTCAGATAAAGTTGTTGTCCCAGTAAATGATGGTGCTGGAAACCTTTCTCGCAGTCTATTATATCTGGAGCAAAGCATTTATTTTTAAATTTAAAAGAGTAAAATATGCAACACAAACAAAATTATAAGGGTAAATAGACAAACAATCTCACAATATAAACCTGTTGAAAAGCAGAAAAGTATACATGTTTAACTACAATCTCAATAGCCATTCACACATTGTAGGAAGTTGGAACTATGATATACAACAATAATTTTTAGATCTCAAATACTCACTGTTGTTTTATAAATCTGCACTTTGCTCCGGGCAAATTAACAAAGTCGGGCCAAATATTCTGATTTGGAGTGCCCAAGGTCCTGAATATCTGCAATAATTCCAAATAAAACCCACAACTTTAACCACGGAGAACAAAAGTAAGCATTCTAGGAAATAGAAATTTAAATTTAAATAAATATTCTACATGGTTTAGAAGCCTGAACAAACAAACCTTGTCTAGTTGATCTATTTCACTCTTTCCACTAAAAAGAGGCTCTTTTGCTAAAAGCTCTGCCATTATACAGCCCACAGACCACATGTCAACGGCTGTTGAATATTTCTTAGCTCCCAATAGAAGTTCTGGCGCTCTACACAAATTGAAATAACAAATTCATGGTCAATACTGCTTAAGGCTAAACAATATGAACTCGAAAGCATATCTACATGAACAGAAACAGAACCAGGACTAGAAGAAAAAAACATTTAGCATGTAAACATTTCTTAGTTAACAAATCCTCAACAAGTAGTTAAACACTTATTTCAGTGCATCACTAGCACAATGACCATGAAATATAAATAAAAATGTGCACTGGCAGAATTTAAACCATCAAAGTAACTGTACCTGTACCATAAGGTAACCACCAAGTGTGTGTAAGTCTTCAAAGGACTGCCATACTGCCGGGCCAAACCAAAGTCACAAATCTTTAGCTCTCCCTTGTTGTTAATTAAGAGATTTGAAGTCTTCAGATCCCTGTCACAAAGTAGGTCAATAACATAGTGGTTATGTATAGCTTAAGACAAAATCAACATATGCAAATCCATGTTAAATCCCATGCTAAATGAACAAAGCAAACAGAGTTGGACCAAAGAAAAATTCTAATAGTAATTTTGAAATAAAAAAGGGTATAAAGCAGGTACCTGTGCAAAACCCAATTGTCATGGAGATAATTGACACCCTCAAGAAGCTGCAGAACCAGGCATTTCACCTCGCTCGTGCTAAAAGGCTGCTTCATCATTCCTATAAAATCCTTTAGATCATGCTCCATATATTCCATCACCATAAAAATGTTGTCTAAACTGCTTCCTACAACTACTTCCTTTACATTAACAACAGAAGGATGTTGTAAAGACAATAATACGTTGATTTCTCTTAATGCAGACATTGGGAAGCCTTCTCTCTCTCGTTCCATTTTGACCTTCTTCAAAGCGACAATTTCTCCAGTCTTCTTGTTCCTTGCCCTGTAGACAATACCATAAGTACCCTCGTTAATCTTATTCAATCTCTCAAACTCATCAACATTCCTGCAACCTTGCATCATGTCAATCCTTCTTACAGCCAATGCCACCAGTGGAGTTAATATGGGATTATCGGAATCTGAAGACAACTCATTCAAATCTGATCCAGCTCGATCATCCTCTCCATCCAAGTTCACTTGATCTTGCTCATCTTCAGAAACCCCAATTTTTTTATCATGCGCATCATCAGATACCCCAATTTTTAAATCATACTCACTATCACAAAGCTCAATTTCTAGATCATGCTCGTCATCAGAAACTCCAATTTCTCCCCTATACAAAATTTCACTGCTTCGGCGACTGCCATCACTATCTGGACAGATGGAGCTTTTACCTGACCCGTGTGATCTCTGTCTTTCCGAATATAGATTCTCTGGAGACAAAGATTCCCCTCCACTATTGCTCGCAGAAAGCCTTATGTTATTTTTATCTGGAGTTCCACATTCGCCTGGGTCACAGAAAATCTTTGCCCTTTTAGGGTTTAGGCTCTCAAAATCCTCATCATCAGCCCATCGAGAAGCCGCTATATTTACCAACGGCTCCTCTTCCAGATCTAACTCCGGGCTCTCGGGAATCAGAATGTCAGATCCCATAGTGTTTAACAAAAGCTTTACACTAGTTTCGGAAGAAAGCATCACACCGCTAGTGCATGGAGATTGTTTTAGACTATGGCCTGAAAAAGGCTTTACGGC
Organism: Taxus wallichiana var. yunnanensis; assembly: GCA_018340775.1. Taxonomy (NCBI): domain Eukaryota; kingdom Viridiplantae; phylum Streptophyta; class Pinopsida; order Cupressales; family Taxaceae; genus Taxus; species Taxus wallichiana. The sequence continues at coordinate 238,865,108 of CM031238.1, read as the reverse complement.
AGGGCTTAAAAAGGTTGTACAGTAGTGCAATTTGAAGAAAGATTCCCACTTGAGTCTGAAGAGAGCTTTACAGTAGGACTTGAAAAAGAGTTTTCACTATGATGGGAAGAAGGCCTTACACTAGCGCCAGAAGAAAATTGCTTACCAGGGCTTGAAGAAACCTTTACTCTCTTAGGGTTTGGACTGCCAAAATCCTTGTCATCATCAGCCCAACGAGATGCCGCTATATTCTGCAACGGCTCCTCCTCTTCAGGGCTCTCCTTAATCTGCCCAGGCTCGTACTCATCATCCAACAGCACCGAAGTCCGCTCTTCATCACCGATCGTATTATTCCAAGCATATTTCCTCTTATTGCAAAGATCGGACGACTTTGTCACCTTGACTTCATTATTCCATGAGTATTTCCTGTTATTATTCATATCCGGCGATGTTTTCACATCGCCTTTAAAATCAAAGAATTCTTCGCACAGATCTCCGCTGGAAATCTCGCCTAACTCTTTCTCTGAATTGCTATTCCCAGAATTGCTACGGCTGGATGTACGGTATCCCTGTTTCTCCCGATCTTCGTAGCCACTAACCCTAGCAGTGCCAATTGCCCTAACCTTGGTTAGGGTTTTAGGGTCTCAACCTTGTTAACCGTTCGGTGGCTACTGTGACGCGAGAAATAGGTTTCGGATCGGCCAGGGTTCGAATTCCCGTCCGCATAAGAAAACACGGATCGAGACCGAGAGGAAGCATGATGAACCCTCGCCGTCGCCATTGAAATAAACTGCTGCTTAACGCTCCTTCCTCTCGTAATCCTTTTTCGCCTTTTCTGGAAACTGCAAATAGATAACCGAATATAAACCAAAGAATTTCTACTTACAGAGATTTTGACGCATTCGGCTGCCGTTTTGAGGAAAAAAATCGCTGTTTTGTATCATGAAACCCTTGCCCTTCACCAGAGCTTAGCGTCAACGCGCTCTGCTTTAACTCGTGTTTATGATAGCTTTATTGGTTTATTTTATACGGGGAAGCTTCTGTTGGCCCCCTTTTACGGTCATATGACCGCTATAATAAAACGTGTATTTTATGTTGCGTGTTTCTTTGTAAAATGGTGTGTACAGATGCGTTTTGACCAAAATTAGGGTGTTTACTTAAGAGTCCGCCCAGGAAACCTTAACGATGTATTCACGAGGAGGAGGGCTTGACGGACACGGTTAAATAAGATAAGGTTGTCACGTGGATGTTATATTTAAGAGGATTTTAAGAGTCCCACAAGCAATTTATCAGGCAACCAATCGATTATTATAGAATCAATTTCTCCCCTAGCATCAAGTTGTACAATGTGAATGCCGAAAGGGATATGGCGAGGCAATGGGAAAGGCCAATTCGGAATTAAATAATTTTGGTAGGAAAATTTGAGAAGGGAGATTGTGGAGTGGGGAGACACGTGGAGGGAGTTTGAGAAGGGAGATAATGGAGTGGGGAGACGCGTGGAGGGAATTTGAACATGTGAAAGGTAAGGTTGGCAATGATGTTTGTGAGTAAGTCGTTATGTGGTGTGAAATGTGTATGTAATTTGCTAAATCTAATACATATTATATTGTTCTCCACACCTTGTAATTTATGTCTTTACATTTGTTTTTGTATATAAACAAGAGGACAAGTCAACGTAAAAATGTTTAACTATTATGGTAGATGAAAAGCAAGAGATGTATTTGGGAATGTACAAAGAAGGAAGTGCAATATCGATAATTTTGTGGAGCTAAATTTTTATGAGAAATGGAGAAATGTGTTAAGTTGGCAAAAAAATTGTAATTTTCCTTTCGACACTATGAGTGTACTTCGTCTCTTCCATTAAAAAAAAACGATTTTATGGCCTTTAATCCTATTAGCGATATGAAGAAACACTTTATAATTAAGTGTTGGAAGATGTTAATAAACACCCTAATGTCGATAGTATATGTATAAAGAAGTGTGATCTACAAAAAGGGAGAATTTGGCATAAAGATTGAGTGGTCCCTCTTCTTGAACCTTTCTTATTTTCACGTGTGCCCGAGCGACATTTTGGAGAAGCGATCAAAGGAGAATGGAGGTGAGATTTGAAGGTCCTGCGAGATGTGTTTAGGGAGGGAACCCTAGAGATAATTGTGAAATTAAGGCCATGTCATTTTGTGGTTCCAATGTAGAATTTGGCCCATTGTGCATTTATGTCAAGTAAGTCCTTGTGTGATTTGTGGCTACTGAAATAACCTTTTGGTGCCTCGTAAAAGCCATGAGTTCTTTGTTCACCGAGCCATTTAGGCCAACCTCCTCTCTCACAATGCATAACTACAAAAAGATTTCTCACCGGCCGATTATCACTTTCAGAAGGAAAGTGGATGAGGACAATGGAAGAATGGGGCCACGCGAACCTCTACGAAAATGAATGCAATGGAGGCACTAGAACATGCAAAGGATTATTTATATCCCAACAAGGTCCAATGTATAACAATAATATTTCATTTTGTAGTAACGAATAGGGGAGTTATGGCGGAGAGGTGCAATTGTTGTAGAAAATGTCGACGAATAGTTCCATCCCAAAAAGAAGATTTAGTGCATCATTGATAAGCCCAGACTCAAAAACCCATGAATTAGTTATAAGCATGGTCGACACTTACCTCTCAAACAACATTAAATAAAATAGTGGTAGGGCCGAAAAAACGATTACACTTTCCCGCAGACATGATTTTTGTTACAAAGAAGCATTTTATGTTGTCGAATAATTTGTTGATCATCATTAACTTCTCGAGATTCACTTTGTCAAGTAATATGTGCAATTAAACTAATCTTACTCTGGAACATTCAATGATTTAGTATACAAAGATTTGTCGATTAACATGGCTATAAATTTCATTTTTAAGAAATAAAGGGGGTCAGCAGACTTGAAGTCGAGGAGCTCATCTAGATGGTTTTGAAAGATGTGTATCTATTCACGACATAAGGCTCTTCCAATCTCGAAGGAGAGGAGTCACATCTCGTACGTGGAGCAAGAGATCATGAAAATGAGTTTAGGCATGATTTGAACCTTATTGTGCGTGTGTGGGGTCTTTCACATGTTACGAATAAAAAAATTGTTTGTAATATCATAGAGGCGGGAAAGCTTTATTAAAGTTTGGTGTCATAGACCGACTTACATGTAATGGAATGTCTTTGATGAAAGCTTAGAGGTAATTAGCCAAGGTCACCAAAGAAGAATGTTCTCTTTGATAGACCTATTACCCAATTGGGATGTTTTGAAATGAGGAAATGCTTCACAAATGTGGTAAAGCAAAAAAAAAATATCAACCATAACAAGCAATTTGGGACCAATGAAGCTCATCTCATCAATGAGTATATATTGAATATGCTTCATGGACTCTTGAAAGTTAAGTAAAGTATGGCCATCTAATGGTTATATTTCTTTGATTGGTATGGCAAAGAAGTGTGTATGGTTGATGCGTAAATGTGGGATGTCATGTGACACTAGTTGGTGCTAGTCAGAGAAGAAGAGGTGATGTTGTTTCATTATTTGTGGGTAAGAATGTCAACCCTGTCAGCATTAATGAGATATGATTTCCTTACATTTTATCCCTCGCTTAAATGTTGAATGCGGTGCCACGGATTATCAATTTAAATGGAGGTAGTTTGGTTTTTAGCATGAAGTGGTGGAGAACAATATCAAAAGCAAGTTGTTGTTCTAAGAGGAAAAAAGAGAAGAGAGGCGATGAAGGTTGGAATGTGGAGGGATGATTTATACTTGTATTGCTTGAACCCTTGTTAGCCTCAATGAAATATGCAACAATTTCTTGTAGACAAAGAGGAATTGTAGTTCTTTCCCAACAATGTTGAATGTCAAAGTCTCGATGGCCTAACATATCAAGACTATCCATGCTCATGTGATTTTCTAGATGGAGTCGGGACAAAAGTTCCCATTCATCTAAATGATTAGGTGCAGATGTGTTGTCTTCTAACACATTTAAAGTGGTCTTCATCCGAGAGTAAACAATATCCACTAGTCTTCAATTGACATGACAAGGGTGATAAATGTTATGAATAAGGCCCCAGTTAGAAATGATTTGAAAGGGATTAGCACCAATATCATTTGAAATATCGCAAAATGATTTATATAGAAGCGAGTTTGGTCTAACAAAGTTTGGAAATATTCGGTAAGTATGAGAAGGCACTTGGGAAAATATAGGTGAGACCCTAACAGCTTTATTAAAGTTTGGTGTGTAGGGACATATCTTCCATTTGTCTCCTTTACGATGTGGTGAGTAACCATAACAAGCAATTTAGGACCAAAGTTTGTTGTAAGACCATGTTCTAACAACTTCTATGTTTGTCAACCTCGTCACCATTAATGACTCTGGATTTTCATTTAATTTCCAATGGAGAGTTGATGCGAGAAATGAAAGTTTCATTGATTCTATGGATGCATGTTTTTGTTTATAGATGTCAATGAAATGAGAAGATTCTTGAGAAGGATCTCAAAGAGGAATTATAGTTGCCCAACAATATTGAATGTCAAAGTCCCGATGGCCTAACATATCAAAACTATCCATGCTGACCCGCCTTAAATCTTTTTGGAAATTTTTAAAGAAACGAAAGTTCTTCTACAAAAACAAGAGGAAATTTTTGTAACATGTGGCAAGTTTCTATGTGGTGTTGATATCATGTTCAAATAAGATTTTTACTTTGGTGTAGGAAGGCATTATGGGTCACTTTAAATAGGTGCGACATTGTATGAAATTCTTGAGAGAATTTGATGGTAGGTTTTGAACGACTTTTCGATTTGGAAACATATTTTGCAATATATTTTAGGGACGACATGTTTAAAGAGTACAAGTTTTTGAACAACGATGACCTACCATCATCATCATCATCAAAGGCAAATACTCCGCACTTTTCCTTTTTTTTCAATAGGAATCAAGACTCTTAATGTTTTTCCCAAGGGGGCATTGTAATGACATCAAGACCTAAACTTATTTTCCTTGAGCATGTCTACTCGAACATTTGGTGTCTCGTTGAACTTGATTAATCAATTCATCAAGGTCATAGAGAGGATCGACAAGGAGTATATTGGATGTATCCAAAAGGAAAGGATCATCTTGTATAGGGAAGAACACATGATGTGTTTGTTGTTCAATTTCTCAAGGATTCCATGCAAAGATGTATATGTCAAAGTAATTAATTATTGCCTTAATTTCATATGGGTCATTCCAATCCAATTATTCTACATTCAAAGTGGCATCGAGAAGCCAGAAAACCAGTAAAAATGTGTAGATCCTTTTCGTTGTCATTCATATATGGGAAATCAAATGAGGTAGGGAATTAGTCATGAAGATTATGGAACACATAAACAAAAGTAAAGGTTATTGTTTACATGTACCAATAGTCTTGACCTCCAAGATGTTTCTGGAGCACTTCCTCGCAGAAGATTGTGAATCTTTGATGCAAGTACGTGGAGACACATTGGGGGATAGAAATAATGTTTTGATTCCTCCAACACTAAGTTACTCAAGCGTCTTGTGGGGGATTGATAGCCATAACATTATGGAGGTATGGTCATTTTGTGTTTGTTGCCCTTAAAGTAAACAACAATGTAGGCAAACCTAATTGCTCGACCATATCAAACATTTCACTTATGATGTGTGCCCAAAATGATTTGGTTCCACGAAGGTTTGTTCCAAAAACACATTAGACTATTTGGGAGGCAATCATGTGGGTAGCCTTGAAGCCTTTGATGAAGATCTTATATAGTTGTTGGTAGGTCATGCTCTAAATCCTATTTAACGAATATTGATGTTGTTGTTTGGCTTCGTGTCGCATAATAAGGTTAAGTAAAAATTATCGAATCGCGGATGAGAACCAAATGACCATCATACTAGACATCAAATGTATGGCATATTCATGGAGATGGACTTGCTTCATGTGAGGCTCGTTGAACATGGATTTTTATGTAGGGAACAAATCGGGGAAAGCCATTCACTGCAAACAATCCCTCTGTTTTATATTCATTTACATGAGAAAGGCCAAGTTCCAACCAAGACATCGCACTCGTAGATTGTTGAGTAGATGGCAGCAAGAAACACAAAAATTTTCTTTTTCACTTCCCGATTTTGAAATCGATGGCACGAAAGAAGATGTGACACATGGCATATCAAATGAGGAACCAAAATTTAGATCAAGGGGGTCTAAATTTTTGACATCGAATTCTTGAATATCCAGTGTAACATTACCAAGGAGCGAAGAAACATTTGTATACTCAAAAGGCAAATACGTAAGTGCATCATTATTGAGCAAGACATCTTTGTAGTATGGATCATGTGTTATTTTAAATTTAGTGCATTCCATACAAGCGACCTACTAACATAGAAGTCATAATTTGTGTGTTGTGGACCTTTTCCTCTGTATAAACAAGATGTCCAAATCTCCAAGGCAACACAATGGTATTCGCAATGGAGGATACATTTTCGCAGAAGCAAATGGTGTGCCCCGAGTATTAATAGCTACAAAGTCTATCAATATCCTCACATATATGTGATACAAAGCCCATTATTAAATTCCTTTTACTCAAATTTTGTTAGGAAGATAAATATATGCAAATGAGAAATTTATTTTCCAATTAATTCATACATACTTCTAGATAACAAAGACAATATACCGTAATTTCAAGCATTGATTTGGAGGGAAAAGAACCCCTTTACGTTTGTTTCACGCCTTCGTAAGTTTCTTTTACTCAAGTGGTTAAACAACTACTTATAACTAAAAGCAACTTAACCTAACCTCCATTTCACACCACTTACCTTAATTTCTCATCAAAACTCACCTTGCACTTTTTCACATACACAAGAGTGTTACATAATATGATTCTAACTTCACATCATTAATTAGTTCTAAAAAGAATTAAAATCCTCGCAACATAACTCGATTAACAAAGTGACCAATTTAATACACGTAACATTTAAAAGTACATTCAAAACTTAGTTTATTATTTATTAAATTAACTAAGCACAATTAATTAAATATCTTGTATTACTTAAAGGCTCACCACAAATAATCAACCATAGCATATTTTTAGTACAAGAAACATTGTGGTTTTTAATATTTAATAAATTATTTTTAGTTATTTATTTTTTAACATTAGGCATGTAAAAACAAGAAACCCCATGATCATCGATTCATTTTTTTGAAAAGGGCGTTGCATAATGTGAGTGTGTGGTGGAAGCAATGTGTGTGAAGTTGTCACACGAGATATAGAGGAGTACTCTTCCCCTCCATATGACACTTGTGATGTGCCTCGACATTCATATCATGGGCATCAAGATTTAAATGTGTATTATAATCATGATATACGTCGACAGTACTCAAGTGATATTCTTGAGAGTGGCGTTCTTGTATCACATGATACAACAAAACGAAGGAGGTAATATTTTATTTAATAATATTTGTAGTCATAATTATAAATTTATTAGGGTTTTAAATTTATTATATCATTGTAGATCCACCTCTTTAGTGTCATTGTATTCATAGCCCCCTACATCTCATGATCGATGATCCAAAAGTGGTGACATTTTGAGGTGGCCTATCATGTTTCCGCTTTAAGGGAGGCTATGAGGTAAAATATTATTTCTTTTTTTTCTTTTTCTTCCTACATGATGGTTCCAGAAACCAATCCTTCCTACTTTTAACATCATGGAAATCTACATAATCTTATTTGTAGTTATATTCAAATTATTTTTAAAATTTATTTGATCTTTTTAATTTATTATAATTTTTATTTAACGTATAATTACATATCCTCTTTAGTGTTAGTGTTATCACAACATCATACATCTTGTGATCAACGATCCGAAGTGGTGACATTTCCAAGGTGGCCTATCATGATTCCCTTGCTTCAAGGGAGGTAAGAAGGTAAAATGTTATTTATTTCTATATTATTTGTAGTCATATTCATAAATTATTTTTAGAATTTATTTGATTTTTTAATTTATTGTATAATCACATATCATTGTATTTTGTACCAATGTCTTCCATGCAACCTCGTAAATTTGGTACACGTCAATTTAAACAATATGAGACCACCCCACAAGTGTTGAACAGGTGTTGCTCTACAATAATGAGGGAGGATATAAAATCTTCACTTGATTATGATGAGGACCGCCAATCTCGTCTAACATTGAATGAGTACAAGTATTAAGTATGGGGAGTTTGCATGTGAAATTGTATGTGAACCATGACATGAAAATATTACAAGATGTTTGTGGCAAGTAAGTATTAATTTACATTTTGTTTTAATTTAATTATTTTTACATGTTATCAAATTTGTCAAAAATTTAAAAAATTAATTTTTTATTTTCTTTCAAGTACTTCAAAATTAGAATTATTATACGAGCAAAATAAAAATTGCCACTTGGATTACAAATCACAACAAATTAAACTTACGAAATGGTTGGTTACGTGTACTAAAAAGAGTTTGGTAGTGCTTTATTATGATGTGGGAACATTAAAAAAATCAGTAATAAAGGTGCTTAGGAGGATGAGACAACATATATGGGTATGACAATGAAAAAAATTAAAATGATGTTTTGTATATCTTTTTTTTAATATTAATTTATGACAAATTTAATGTGTAGGAGAATTATAGGGTAATATGCATAAGGAGAGACTAGACCGTCCTATCGACAAAAATGCATCTTCGTGGAAAATATAATGTGATAAGTGGCTCAAATGGGACACAAAATAGGCTTATGGGAATATCAAACAATACGAAATTTAAAAAATTGTGCTTTAATCAAATTCATTAATTCAAAGCTTTTTTATATTGTATTAACATTAATATAGGGATCGTAAGTATCTATGACAAATCCCACCAAACCATAATGAGTTAGGGGAAGTTGGTGACTCATCGTTTGAGAAAAATAAGCATAGATGAATCTACTTGCAAATTTGTAAGTTTATTTCAATAATGTACTAAACAATATTTATCAAGTCACGTATCAATTATATTTCTAACTTTAAATATTTTTTACATGGGAAGATGCGTGACTCTAAAGCCATCAATAAGTGTGGGCACAACCCAAAGCCTTTGGATAGAACACTAATGCATTCAATGAATGGGCACATTCTCGTG